>OY998181.1:89329519-91729519 GCA_963921935.1 Galeruca laticollis | reverse complement strand
GATATTTGTACGAGCAAACGCTTAAAGAATCGTAAAATTTTTATGTAGGGTGATTACTAGGAAGGTCAAAGGTATTTGAATACGTGATGCAAAACTCTTTATTGTATACAGGGGGCGCATAAAAAGTTTCAAAATTTGAACTTCGAAAATATCAAAGGTCTTCATTTTTTTAAAAGAAATCCCCATTTTTTTTCAATTTCATTGAAATCAGTGGTAAAAAAGAGGTATGGCAGAAATGTAAAAGTTTGCAATATCTTCAAAACCATTAGGTTTAGATATAACTGTTTGAAAACATAAATTTTCAAAGTTCAAATATTTAAACTTTTTATGCGCACCCTGTATGCAATGAAGAGTTTTTCAACACATACTCAAATACCTTTGACCTACCTAGTAGTCACCCTACAGAAACAGTTTACGACTCTTTAAGCGTTTGCTCGTACAAATATAATTTGTAAAGGGTCTACATAGGTCAATTTTTTTCTGAAAAAATTAATAATTCGAAAAGTATCCATTTTTGTAAAAAAGTACTTTATACAAAAATGCACTAAAATTTTTCATAGATTTCAAAAATCCATTAATATATAGGGTGTTCCATTTAAAATAACGATGGAGTTGGTATAACCGGAAGTGGAACGGTTGTCAAAATATTTTTCAAAGGTGCACCTTTTTGCGTAATATATGCATACCATATTTTATTTTGCTATCTTTAACCATTCCAGAGATATTCACTTGGTTCCACACTTATGCCCATCACTGTATATCACGCCATAGCTTTTCCCGCAATTCTCTTCTGAGTTTATTATAATTTATACATTTTTTGTATTTATTTCCAGGTTTAATATATGTTTGTAGGTTTTCCGATTGGAATGTTACGGCAATAGGAAAATGATCTGTTATACAACTCTGTATAATAAAGTATTTGAATTTGAGTTGGTGTTTACATTTTATAAAGAAATGGTCTATACAAGATCCACTATTTGGTCGTGTAACATCGTTTATATAAGATATGAACCCGTGTAATCTTCTGCATAATCGTATTCTGACAATGTATCAATATTTATATCACCAGTAATTATCTGAATATCATTGTTTCCTATTTCTTCTAGATACATTTCCAACCCGATATTAAATTGAACTATAGAGAGCTGTGATTGATATGTTATAATTCCGATCTTCAATGATTATCTGCTTTTATTTCTGAAATATCTTTTATACTATATGAAAAGTCAAGTGTTTCCCTAATAAATACTATAACCCCATCGTTTTTATTTAATTTCCCATCATTATATAACGTTTGGGAACCTTTCATACGAATAACTTCATCACTATGTATGTTTCCGTCAAAATTATAACATCAAGTTTTTCGAGAATTTCACTTAATAATACAAACAATTGATCAATATTTTTCATGATACTGCGAATGTTCATGTGGAGGATTTTCATATTATTTCCAAGATATTCACTGAATTCACTAATGTTACTAACATGTTTCGCATCTATCAGGTCGTTTCTATATTCCATCATAAAAGAAGTATTCCGATTAGGGTAAGAAACAGTGATTAAAATAGGTGTGATAAAATATTTCCGTGAAATCACCACAAACAATCATAAAATACAGTAAAATAAAATAAAATACAGGTCTAGTATTTTTGTTCATCAAAATTTAGAATATGCTATGAATGGAAGACAAATTTTGAAAAATAATGGAAGTTTGCGTTTGGTTTTTAAATTTTTGAATGAACTATTTTTAAGCGCAACTAGAACACAACTTTTAAAATATAAATAGTATTTTTTTTAAATTCAATTTCATTTCATAGAATTGAAATTAACAATGGAGCAAACATTCACAATTACACTGTCTGACTCGCATTTCTGTAACCAAGTCATCATCTTCAGAGACCGAACGTAAATTTCAATATCTTATAGAAAAAATAATTCTAACAATGTTTTAATGTAATAAGTAATTAAACAATTTCCTATGTACCTATGTGTTTGAAGCTAGTGAACAATAAAAACTAAAATAATTCCAATTCTTTTTAAAAAAAATTGCAGTTTGTTTATGAAACTAATGATAAATATAGAAACGAACCGTTGTCAATTTAGACAATGTAAGCAAACTGTAATTTAATGAATAAGATAATCACAAAAATAGTAGAATTATAGATTCACGTAGGTACCAAAAGTACTTACCGCTAAGAATAAATTCATTTTTGGAGACACAACAATTGGAAAGTTTTGGTAAATGAAGATGCTGCAACACACTTCTTTTATATTATAAATATGCGACGTAATCACCCCTCCAACAATATAATATCTTCACATGTGAATTTTATTTAACATTTAGATAAGTGAAATTAGGGTCATAACCTTTTGGGTTAGTACTAGTGGTGTGGTTCCGAATCAGGTATGTGTCCTAGGTGACAAATTTCAAATATTGACAAATCGAATTAGTAGAAATCTGCAAGCTAACTTTACTTACAGAATTTGTCGATCTTCATTTCCATAAGACGACGTTATATATATTTTGTTTAAAATTAGTTTTTTTGTTTAAAATATATTTTTTCTGTGACAGGAAAAAACGTTTGACATTTTATCTCTGTTAACATATACAAAATATCATTTTTTATAAAATTACTATTTTCCCGGATATATAATCAGTCCAAAAACCTCTTGTCGAGGTAAAAATAGGTGACACAAGTACACCCCTTACAAAATATGTGATATCAAATCATATGATGTATAGGACGACACAAATACTACATATACTTATAATCTTTTTATAATAAAGGTAGGCTATGGCTATATATTCAAATTTTATTCCTTATTAATTTGATATTTTCAAATAATTAATGTACCTACTTGCGTTCAGCTGTGTTTAAATAATGTTACTGTTTGTTTGTGTTATTATTATTATTAAAAATATTCTTTATTTTATATTTTGACCCTTTTTACAAAGTAAGGAAAAATAACAGTACATGTCGGCCGATGTTAGGGCGATTTTTCCTCCTCTTGTGAGTGTTACTTGTTCCTCTATGGTTCCTTGCCGTGGATTATCCATAGCTTATCATTTATACAATAACTTTGTCCCGTAGTAAGTTATGACTCCTAGTATATTTCGGCTGTGTATTCTCTGAAAAGTAGCTAAAAACAGGGTTTCAAATATGAGGAGTGTAGTTCCATAACCCGCCTAATCCATAATGTCTGATACGTCAGAAATCGGAAAAAATGGTCTGTTACAAACGTAATCACTGCAATAAACTGCAAATGTTATCATTTACAATCGGTTACACATAGGAAGCTGAGATGATAATAAAAAATAATTTCGTCTAAAACTTTTTATTTTGGAAAAACATTGTGGATAAGACTGGGTTTGGAAGTAAATAAGGTTTCAAAACTCAACATTATTGTTGTTATTGAACTTATTTATTTATTTTCTGGTAAGAACAATCATCATGTAAAACTGAACTAAAATAGTATTCTTTTTTCAAACTTTTTATTGCATTATATTCAAAAACTTCTTCATTCTGTTCTGCTTCTGCGTCTTCTTCATTAAGAGGCGTGTCTATTGCTTTTAAATAAAATTCCAGGTCTTGAATTTGTCGCCAGTTTTCACCAAAATGTTTTTTTAAAAGATTATCGCAGTCTTTTAGTTTTTTCACATTTACGGCGTGACCAATGGGAATTACCTCAGGATTTATGCTGTTCAAGCTTTTTCCTTTTTTCAGTATGGATTTAGATGCGCCACTGTCGCTATTGTAAGCGACCTCACCTCTTACCAATATGTTTCCCTGTGGCGATTTTTTTATTGAAATACGTTGACCATTGATTTTAATTCATTAAGTTTGTTTGGAATTATTTACACGTTGAGCGATAATGTAGGTTTGGAGTTAATCAACCTAGTTATGTAATTAGCGTTCCATGCAGGAGCCTACACCCACTATCTCGGATGTCTCCTGCGCGACTTGCGTCTATGAGGTTCTTACGAAGATCTTCTGGCAGACAGTTGTTGTAAAAATTTGAAGAAATTTTAGTAATGAATTCTTTGATAGTGGGCGTGTCGGCTTTATCATGTAACCAAGTATTTTTAGGGAGCCTGGGATAACAGTTATGTTTAATTGCCATCCGTAAACACTTGTTTTGAACTAGTGATCAGCGATATATCGCTACCGGTGATTTATTCGCCGTTATTGAAAAATCGCTGATAGCAACAGTTGACTAAAATCACAAATAACGGCGATTGACAGAAACAGCGATTTTTGAAGAATGTGCGAAATCGCGTCAACTGACATGCAACACGGCTAGTCGCTTTCCATCGCGTTCAGTGAAATAGAGCGAAATGCAACGTATTTTATTCCAAGCGTTCTCGACTCTAAGCCACCCACCCACGAAATTCTCTAAAGTGGTGGCAGGGAAATAAATTTCATTTTCCAAATCTATCTGCAGTTGCACAAGAAAAACTATGTGCTCTAGTCTCTTCAGTTTCTTGTGAAAGGTTGTTTTCTAAAGCTAGTCAGGCCCTGAATGAACGTAGAATACGCTTAAGTGACAGGAAAACTCAAATATCATTATTTTTAAAAGCAAATTACAAATATAGCAAATAAATGTCTTTTATAGGTGGCCACTGTTTTTTAAATGCCAAAAATTTCTATGTTTCTATTAATATATTATATTTTTGTTTTTATAAAATTTATTATTAATATTTTGTTTTTATTTCATTTTATATTTTGATTGAAAAAAAACATTCATTAATTGAAATACATGTTATTATTTCTTCGAGCCAATCCATATAGTTAACAAAGAGAAAGAAAGAAGTATTTTACTTTATTTTTTCATAAAAAAAAACTAAGTTTCCTAGTAAGCAGCTCCAGTTTTACAGTTTATGATCAATACAATAAGAGGCAGGTAAGAGAAATTAATATGCATCAGCAAAATGAATCACGCGAGAACATAGTCGCGAAATTATGAAAATGTTTGGCCAAGTGCGAAAAGTCGCGATCGCGATAACGCTTTTAAATCACCGATAACAGCGTTATGCAAATATCGCTGTTTAGATCATCACTATTTTCAACCACCTGCAGGGAGTGGAAATTATGTTCAGGCTAGGGACACTGCAGACCGTGCCATCTATAGAGCCTGTCGAGTAACTAAAATCGGTAGATAATTCCAAATAAGTAACGAAAACTGTAACGTCGTTAGTAATCAAATTTTATTGATTTTTATTACTGCGTATGCGCGATATCATATTGCTCGTCCCCACATCTTTATATGTTATACTGTTATCATTTCTTAGTTAAAGTGTAGAGGTTATTATAAGGTTACGGTATTTTGGTGTATTTTTTAATTGCTATAGTGTAATATTTTTCTATTGTTTCGTTGCTTTATTGTTATTCATTGAAAAAACAATGTCAAAGTGTATTCTGAAGGAGTCTAATAAGTGGTGTACTCGGTAAGTTTTATTAATGAAATTTGAGCATTTTTTCTTTCACAATTAACAACCATTATCTTTATTTTTATAAAACACAGAATTTTTACTAATTTAGAGATCATGGTTGTGTTTTACATTAGCTAAACTGAAAATTGTTGCATTAATTAAGTAAATATTTCTTTTTACAGTTTTGTTCCTCCAACCAAGGAAGATAAAATTAATATGGCTGAAAAACAGTGGTAATAAATCATTAAATTTGTCAACGAGGAAACAATGGAGGATATGATCCCTTCATTTTCAAAAACAGTGTTTCTTTAGATTTGAGAAAGACGAAGAGAGGTTATTAAGACAGTTTGACTTACCTTCCCATATGAGTGGAAATTAATAAACATTGATGATAAGTTTTATTGTATTCAATATAGCATGCTATAATTTTGGACATTTTAAAATGTAAATTGAATGAATGAAAAGACGAGTACTGAGTGTTTAATTTTGTTAAAATTCCAGCTAAGCGCTTTCAGCCATTAGGCCATTCTGAAAGCTCTCGTCGAGAAAAAAACATACAGAAGGTGTCAAAAAACATCAAACCCTGTAACTGCTACCCACAATGAAATAAAATGTTTGATGTTACAAAAATTTGTTAAAATTACTCTATAAAGAGCGTGTACAATTGTAATTCACATAACGAAACGTCTAATTCGAAAGTATCAACTAAATGATATGACCCTCTATAGGGTAATTTTAACAAATTTTACTTAAATAATGATGTAACATCAAACATTTTATTTCATTGTATGTACATTGTACCTGTTGTATGTTTTTCTCTTGACGACAGCTTTGAGAATGACCTAATGGCTGAAAGCGATTAGCTGGAATTTTAATAAAATGACACACTCAGTACTCCTCTTTTCATACACTCAATTTATATCTAGTGTGTACACCATACTCAGACAATTCCATTTTAAAATGGGGTATAATTTAAAATGGAATTATATTGAAGGAATATTAATCTGGGTTTTATTTTATGTTATAGCTATTCCCTTCACCAGCTATGGGATGGAAGGTATTGACCCCTTGCCGATTTTCATATATAGCCCATGGTATGACAATTTATGGGAAATGAAAGTGAGTATTAACTTTTGTTGAGGCATTACGTCTAAGTATTTGGTCTAGCGGTAACCAAAAATCCAAAATATCCAATGAAGACTAAAAATAAAAAAAATCAATAAATCAAAAAATAGTTAAAAACAAAAAAAATCAAGAATTCCTAAAAAAAAATCGGGAGCTCCAAAAAAGGAATTCAATAAAACCAAAAAAATTTAAACATTCAAACATTTTTTGATATTTTTTTTGGCTTAGTACAAAAACATGTGTAAACTTATTATCTCAATATTAAGCGCATTTTGTTTTCTTTTGTTGGCATAAATTTTCAAACATATTTGTGTGTTTACTTATTTATTGTTGTTATTTTGTGTGTTTACTTGTATACGTGTACGAGACGGTGCGATTTTTAAGAGCCCTTAAGAAACATTTTAACAATCAAAGACTGCCAGTAGCTGCAGAGTAACTTAAACTGCCTTATGCGACGGTTTCATAAGAACAGAATGCTTTTATATGTAGAAATACACATATATGCAATATACTAGGTTTAAGCTTGTGATATAAACCTATTTAATACTTCCAGTAAATAAATAAAGATGTGTTTTAAGTGGAAATGAAATGTTAGATATATTATTTTAAATGAAGTACAGTCACAAGTGCTGTTTAGCACTCTTCTATGTAATTACTTGGCACCTTGTATTTACAGAGCTGGGCAGTAGTTAACAACTTTTCCTTTAAAAGTTTTTTAATTACTTTTGTTCTAACATTAACAGTAATTATACTCAAATGTTTGCTTTCACAAAAAGTAACCAAAAATAGTAGTTAACTACTCATTGCTAACACTTTTTTTGATTAAGTAAGTAGCAGTTATACTTCAGCAGTTTGTCCAGATCTGTGTGTTTATACGAGTGTAATAATAAATAAATAAATTAATATAAATGTATCATAAATAATTTTCTACTTTTATCTTGATTTAACATCATTTAAAAATCTAATGATACTCCAATCTAGAATGTGTGTTACTCAAATTATATTTTAATTATTGCATTGTTTTTACAATATAGTTTATTTATTGTCATTCTGTTTATTAAGAAAAGTACTTTGTGAAAGAAATTATTTGTTGTGTATTTTTATACCAAAATAAATAAATTGTTTATATGATTACTGTTTTAGTTTTTCCAATTTAGTTAACCATTTATGGTCCATCATTTGATATTTCATTTAATTTAACTCAACATCTAATCATTATTGAGTTAAATTGAATGAAATGTTAAATGATGGACTATAAATGGTTATTTTGAAATAAAATAATTAAAATACAGTAAATTTTAATATACCGCTAAAACCTAAAATTACAGAAATCTTTTCAACATCACTCAATTGTTTAGTCGACAGGCTCTTTAGATGGCGCCACAATCAGTGTCTCATCTATCTGTGGGTTATCTGTGATTATGTTTAGTCCCGTTATATTAAACGGGAGCTGCGTAAGTTAGTATAGGTCTGATAATGTATTTGTATGTAAGTATTTTGTTATGACTTGTTAAACTACTGTGTGTACAAATGAGTGGATATAGTTTGCTCATTGCAATCTTGGCTTTGCATACCTGTTGCGTAATATGTGGTTTCGCATTTGTATTGCCTTGAACCGTATACCCTACGCAGAGCTGAGATTGCAATGGAGTGTTTTTTTTTAGCTATTCTCCTGAGTAATAAATACTCTGCCTTGGATTCGTTTTGTTTGTGTTCTTCCCAGTTTCATTTCAATGCATTTTGTCTTTCAACCGGTCTTATTGTAGTACAGATAAAAAAGCTTTTTGATTCTTTTGTAGTTCTTTGTAATGCGCTTCGATAGTATAATTCGGATGGAGCCGTTTCTTTGTTATGTGTTTTGATAGTGTAATTCGGATGGGATCCTTTGATAGTACCTATACATCGGATGAAGCCTGTCTTTGTGTTGTATTTTGGAAGTATTGGTTGATTGAAGCATTTTCTATACTGTAATGTTTTTCTTATGTATTTAAAAGTTTTTTATTACGATGGGTGGGATAGATTTATACATACGGTATGTCTACTCACTTAATTTATTTATTCACTTAACTATTAACTACACAATATATTCACTTACACTAATTCATATAAACACTTCACTACTGTTTATGTACTTAGACTCAATTTATATAAATACTTTACTATTTACTTGCTCACTGTTTTTTTATCTCTCACGAGTTATTATAAATTATAAGCTACTTCTCCCGCTGGTAGGTAGTCTTTATATATTAGGTGCATTTTATTCCAGAAACTTCTCGATTGTGGCTCCCAAAAAACAGTCGACCTTCCTGGAAGTGTCTAGATAACACTAGTCACAAAAAATAATGGTAAACAGTTCGGAGAAATCCCTGCGCATTCGCCAAAATTTTAACTTTCATACGTATCTTTAGACATAGTCGGATTCAGCAACTACACCAGTGAGCGATTTGTTAACATTACCCCCTCCTTAAAAAGAAGTTCCTCCTGGAACTTCTGTATAGCCGGAATTGGATGTTTAAATCGGCAACTGGCTGCAAATTAATATGTGGACACCAGTATCTCGGAAGATCAGCTCTATCATATTCCTGATGATCCGCCAATCCAACTGGCTGCTCTCTATCCTGGCCATTGCTAATTCCAGCACATGATCTCGAAGGCTTCGTAGCGCTTCCCACACATTCCGGTAGGTGGATCGATCTGGAAATTCGTTTCTAGTTACCAGGTAGAAGACGTACCGCGCATTGTGTTTGAGTCTAGGTGTCTTGCCAGAAGCTGGTATCTGATCTTCAAGTTTTTCTAATTGTCCAAACTTCTTTCGAAAGATGGTTGCCATCCATCGTGCGTATTTATTACTGGCGGAGATGTTATGTGCCAGTGAATACTCTTCCTGGAGCGAGAACAAATCTTGTCTTTGTTCTGTAATGACTCCGTATCTAGCTTTCTCGGTACCTCATTATGCACTCATAAATTCTTCAAAGGCTGGGTTGGACTCTTATTATATACGGCGCATTCCTTCCTCTTTGTCATGGTCTCCATCGAATAGCACTAGCCGGTTTTAGTGAACTACTCTCGATTTTCCATTGGGGATCTTGCTTATGCGATAGACGAAGTCGTTGATCCTCTTCTTTATTAAGTACGGACCTTCCAATGATTTCTGCAGTTTTGGAGAAAATCCTTTTCTCCTTGTCGGGTTGTGTAACCATACTTTGTCCCCTCCTTTGAAACAGCTTTCTGTGGCCTGCGTGTCGTACCGTTTTTTCATTCTGTCGCTGACAACTTGAAGATTCGTTCGAACCAATTCGTGCACATCGTCCATCCTTCTTCTCAATTGTAGCACGTAATATTCTCCTGCTAGATCTTCGCCAGGCCTACAGCTAATGTCCAGGTCACAAGGAAGCCACATTTCACGTCCAAATAGAATTTTCGCAGGTGTTTCACCCGTCGACTCATTTATGGCCGACTGATAAGCCAAAACAAATATGAAAAAGTTCTGGTCTCAATCTCTCTGGTGGCTGGAAACTACTTTGGACAGGTATTTTCCAATGGCCCTGTTCATTCTTTCGACCATTCCATCTGACTGTGGATACAACGCTGTTGTCCTGGTCTTCTTCGTTCCCAGCTTGTCACAAATTTCCTGCAATACCGGGCTCTCGAAATTTCTTCCTTGATCGTTGTGGACTTCCAAGGGCACTCCATATCGGTTGATAAATTCATTCACCAGTACATCCGCGACAGCTGTGACCTCTTGATTCGGGATCGCATAAATTGTGAAATAATCCATTACTACCAGGATGTATTTACCACCATTTTTAGTCGTCGGAAATGGTCCAGCGATGTCTAAAGCAATCCTTTCGGAAAGGCTTCCAACATTATATTGTTTCATAGGTGGTCCATTACTCGTAGCACAAGTCGTATATTTCTTACACCAGTCCTTCATATCTTCGGAGCTGTTCATCCAATAAAACCTTTCACGGACTCGCTGAAGGCTTTTCTTCAGTCCCAGATGACCTCTTGATGGACTGTCGTGTAACGTTCTCAGTGCCTCTGCTACTCTTGTTCTCGGAATAACTATCTGTCTTTTCTTCTCGGAACCATCATAACTCTCAAGAATTCTTTTCAACAGGCCTTCTTCCAGGACAAGGGAGTCCCACTGAGCCCAATATGCCTTGGGTGTCGGTGAAAATCTTGACTCTTCTTACCATATAGGTGACCGATTTTCTTTCTTCCATTGCCGACTCTTCTTTAGGTGAGAATCATTCTGACCGATGAAATAAATCAATATAATTTGTTTAAAACTTCATTTATATGAACTAATGTTCAATTTAAACTGGTTGACGAGTTTCACTAACACAGTAACTTTCTCAAAACGAATGAAGGTATAATTTATAAATGTTTTAATATATACAGTGCATAAATACAGAATTCTATTTACTAATGTTAACAAAGGTATTGAAAGAAAATACCTGGAAATTCATTCACTAAAAACATTCCTAAGCTACCATCTAGGTAAAAAGGTTTAATAAAGGAGAGTGATTGATATATATTTGGTCGTTAAGAAGGTTACCTGAATATTTATTTTTGTTTATCTCAAGAACCTCTAATAAATTTAAACTAAAGGATTTACCGACTACACGTAAAATTTCAAAATTTGGGTCGAAAATTTGTTGGTTTTCTAATAAATGATTTGAATAGTTAGAATCTAATTTTTTGTTGTCATAGCTACGTTTGTGTTCCAATATTCTAGTTTTAAAATTTCTAAAAGTTCCACCGATATACATTTTATCACAGTTGTCATTACCATATTTTAATTTATCAACTCCTGATTTGTTTAATTTTGAAGATATAGATTTATTATTCTTAATGAGTTTGAATAAATTGTAATCAGTTTTAAAGCAAATATTCATGTCTAAAATTTCTAAAAATGATTTAATTTTTAAGGATGGTGTTCCAAAGTATGTAAACCTTTTAAATTGTTTATTATTATTTTTATCAGAGGGAATACTTGTACTAAAGTCTGTTTTTTTATCTTTTTTTATGATATTGTCAATTAAATTTGGTTCGTATTTATTATTAACTGCTATTTGTTTTATGATATTTAATTCTTTGTTATAATTATTAGTATTTAATGGGACTGTTAAGAGTCTGTGTATCATACTATTGAAAGCTGCTGGTTTATGACTGAATGGGTGGACCGAACTATTATGAATTGTGATATCTGTATGTGATGGTTTATGAAATATAGAAAAATCATGTTTATTATCTATATTTGAAATTGTAAGGTCTAAAAAGTTTATAGACTTATTTTGTTCAAGCTCTACGGTAAATTTGATATTATTGTGAATTGAGTTTATGTAAGTAATGAAACTGTCTAATTGTCTATTTGTACCGATGAAACTAGCTAAAATATCGTCCACATATCGGTGCCAGTACATAATTTTTTTACTTAGGGGGTGTATATGAATTATTTTCTCTATATTATCCACGAAAATTTCTGCTAGTAGGGGACTGAGGGGGTTGCCCATAATCAAACTATCTTTACTGCTGTAAACCTCTCCATTGAAATGAAAATAATTTTGATTCAAACACACTTTTAATAAAGTAATGATATCAGAGTGAATTATAGGATTAACATTATTGTATGTGAGGAAGTTATCAACAAGAGTTATAGTTTCTTTAGGAGGTATACTAGGAAATAGATTTTTTACATCGAACGATATGAATTTAGAATTATGGGGTATGTTGAATATCATTAATTAAATCCGTTAAGTTTTTAACTGAAAATCGAGGTTTGAATGAACAATATTTAGAAATGACATCTATGAGAATCTTTGAAATTTTGAATGAAGGTACTGTGAAATAAGAAACAACTGGTCTGATTGGGTACCCTTCTTTATGGAGTTTAATTAATGAATAAAGTTCTGGGTGTTGTGGATTGAGTAAAAATAATTTATATTCTTCTTTATCGTTAGTTATTGATTTAGCGATATCTACTGCTAATTTTATTTCTTTCTGAAATTTATTGGTTGGGTCTTTTTTAAGGGTCTCAAAATTGCAGAATCGTTCTCCTGATCTTCTCTGATCCTGGTGGGTGACCATTCTTCGTCGACTACTGTAGTTCTTGAAACTGCAGCTTCCCTAGATTCCGCATTGTTGGGTATGGCCGTCTGAACAGGGAGTCACACCAGCTCGATGTTGGATGTTGAAATCGGACTCTTGAAGTCGTAGCGATCTGGCCGTCGGGATTCTTGGGTGCTTGAGTCCGGATTAAGAACTTCCATAGAGATACTGGTAAAAGTGTTCCACAGACTTCACCACCGCCAAAAGTTCTCTTCTTGTGACTTACTAGTTTCGTTCTGGTTTGGAGAGGACTTTACTGAAATATCCCAGCACTATTTCTTGCCCTCTTTGGATCTGTGAAAGCACACCTCCAATTCCTACGTAGAGTGAGTTAGTTTACATCGTGTGGAGCAATTTGGTGCGTTGACTAAATCGTGGCCTTATTTAGCTTAGAACATATGTGTTTATATTGACTGTTTCGCTGGATTAAAATAGGTTTGAAGCTTGAGACCAAAATTGACATTTTTGTAGTAAAATGACTTAACCTTAAATCTTTAAGAAATTTGCTGGTAGACTTTGATTTTAGTTAAAAATGTATACAAAAATAGTTGCAGTGGTAATAGAGTTCCTGTAAAAGAAAAAAAATATTCAAATATTTAAAAGATTTATATTAGAGTTATCGAAGTCTCCATATTTAAGAAGCAATTTAGCTTATTTGCGTTTAACTAGCAGTTATTTTGTGGGATTGTTAGACAATCAAAAAATATGGATGAAACCTAGAAATAATGAAAATTGGAGAATAATGTTTAATCAGTACAGTGATTCTGACTGGATGCCAATATTTGTTTGCATCCATTAACTTATTAATTTCCATTTCAGTCGCAATCTCTATCAATACCCTGGTTTCCTTTTCACTCCAATTTATTCCCCGTTTTTTTGCAACCACTTTTAATATCATTTGTGCGGTTTTGTAAAAGTTTGTTTGTTATTATTTTTTCTGTTACGGTCTTTTTTGGATCCATTAGTTAGTATTGTTTTTTTAGGATTTACCACAAAAAACTAACTAAAGTTTTAAACAAACGTCATTTTTTTAGGTTATTTTGATCAGATCTTACAAATCAACAGCTGACCTATTTTTATTCTGTGCTTTTAGCAAACCGTCACTTTGGTCCACGAATACTAATATGCCGTGTTTACACCGTTAAAAATTGAATTTGAACTACCCTAGGTGAGATGGATTAAATTCGAATACCAAATTTTACTCCTTGGTTGTTTATACCGAAAGTAAAGTACACGTGACGTCATTTAGACCTCGGACTAAAAATTTGATACGTCCGGTGTAAACGTACCTAGTGTCAAGAATGAAGTCTCGCTCAGGTAATGGATATCCTAATATCAGTGCCGTGGTTAAATGTCTCTTCAAGGTATCAAAAGCCGTTTGACAGTCTTCGTTTCATTGGAAAGCTCTTGTTTCTTCTGTACGTCGAGTTAGGGGCTTAGATATATCTCCAAAGTTCCTGATAAATCTTCTATAATATGTGCAAAGTCCAAGGAAACTCCTATTTTGATGTTTGTTGGTTAGTTGCGGCCATTGCTGAATTGAAGCAATTTTCTCTGGATCCACCGCCGTTCCTTCATTGCTCACTATATGACCTAGATAGTTGACTTGGTTTTGGAATAGCTGACATTTCTTCGTGTTTAACATAAGCTGGGGAGCTTGAAGACGTTTTAATACATCTTCCAAATTCTTTAGGTGCTCGTCAAATTTCTTCCCCAGTACTACGATATCGTCCAAATAAACCAGGCATGTCTTCCAAGACAACCCTCTCAAAACATGTTCCATGGGTCTTTCAAATGTCGCGGGCGCATTACAGAGGCCGAATGGCATGAAGTTGAAGTGCCATAATTCAGATCCGGTGGTAAAGGCAGTATTTTTCTTTGCCCTCTGGGTCCATTTCTACTTGCCAATAACCATACTTCAGGTTCAAGGTGGAAAACAGTTTGCTGTCGGCCAAAGTATCTACCGTATCGTCGATTCGAAGTAGAAGATAGCTGTCTTTTTTCATCACGTTGTTTAGCTGGCGATAGTCCACGTAGAATCTCGTAGTTCCATCCTTTTTCTTGACGAGCACTACTGGAGACACCACAGACTAGTAGATGGTCCTATTACTTTTTCTTCTGCCATCTCTCGAATTATTCTTTCCGCTTCGTCTCTCTTTCCCTCTCTTCTGCTCTTCGAGCTGATTGCGTAATTGGCTTGGCATTACCAGTGTTGATTTTGTGTTTGACGGCTGATGTTTTACCAGTCATCCCTCCTTATGGTACGAATAGATCTCGATACTTCAAGAGAAACTCTCTCATTATCCTTTTCTCAGCTAGATCTAAGGATTGACCAGCTACTCATAACATCTGTTGGAATCTGGCATTGTAATTATTAATTGCCGTGGTTTGGCAAACTATAGACGTCACTGGTACGCAGAATCCAATCTTTATTTCTTTCGTGATGGTAATTGGGTAATCGATCACATTTATCACACATACTGAGATCTCTGTCGCCGACGTAACCAATCATTTTCCAATTAGTAGTTATTTGCCAACCTCTTCGTCGTGGTTCCCTTGCTCCATCATAACTGGTGTGCCTTGCTCCATGATTCCCTGTAGCGGTACTACTATCATGGTTTCGCGTCCTGCAGATAGTAGGCTATTTTCCTGTATAGCTGCCAACACCGTGCTGCCTTCATATGGATGAAGGAACACCTCCTCGGAACCTACTTTAATGGTTCACTGGAAACCATGTAGATTCATCACGTCCATTCCCAGAATCACGTCTTCTTCAATGTCAGCTACAATTACGTATGCGTCAACTTTTCTGCGCCAATTCCCAATTGGATTGGTGTCTCCCCGTGAACGTTGGCACTCACGCCTGGGGTGGTCCGCAGTCGCAGTCTCGTTGGTAGAAGTTTCTTCTTGGAGTTTATTATCTCTGGTCGTATAATGGTTCTAGTTGCACCAGTGTATACAAACAGAGTATATTTCTTGACATTCACTGCATATACACTGTCGTTGCGACATCTGAGAGAAGCTATCAGTATGAGAGGATCTTTTGAACGATCATGGGTCGGTGCTGCCCCCTCGTATCCGACCCGTTCTAGTTTTCCTGTCACTAGAGTTCTTGGTTTGCAGGAGCCATGGGGCGCTTACACGAACTACGTACATGCCCTAGCATGCCACAATTCCAGTATCTGATCTTTCTCGACTTCTTGTTTACCATATTCTTTATCAAGATGACGATTTGGTCAAACTTGTGCTCGTCGCCTTCTTCTTGGATGGTCCTAATTTTGTTATATCCCGAAGCCTTCGTTGCTGCTTCATATTCACGAGCAGTGGTCAATGCGTCGACCTAATCGAAGCGTCCTCTTCATATCGTGGTCACATAAGCCGTCATTAAAGGCCTGGATGCCCAAACATTCCATCATGTTCTCTGGTGCTGATGGATAATCAAATCGAACTAGTCGGGCAATATCCAGTTCTTACTCTTGAGCTTCTCTTCAGCTACTAGAAGTGATCCGTTTCTTAACGTGGTATCGTCTGAAGTACATCCAAGGCATCTTCCCAAAGCCCGATGGTTAAGTTCACTGCCTTCTCCCTATCGGATCAATTATTCACTCTAGCGGCTGCTGCAAACTGTTTCACATAATTGGTCCACGATGTCTTTCCGTCGAACATTGGAGCCATGACTCGGGAAAAACTGCCAATAACATCTAACTTAAGGTGTATTTCTGACTTTCAAGGTTTTGTTTGCCCGGTCTTCTTTTCTCCCTCTGGCGTGCCTTGTTTTCTTAAATCTGTCATCTTTCTCTCTACTCCTTTATTTTCTCGTCCATCTGATTTTCCATCGTTGTCATCTTATTATCATTATCAAATTTTAGGGACGAAATTTTATTTTCGACGCCAGCAGCAATGTCATTTTTCAACGATAATAGAAATTGTAGAAATATCGCTCATTATAGTTGAAATCGTCTCATCCATATTAGCAGAAATATCGTTCTTCATATCAGAAATGGACGAGATTAAGGTAGACGCCTCGTCTTTGAATAAGAATGTTTCTGGATCGGAGCCGTCACTTACCAGTGCCACTTTGAGCCTTTCTACTAATTTACTTTTCTTACCGGACGTTTCCAACTCGCGATTTTCCAATTTTGCTCTTAATTATGTCACTTTCAGGTCACTTAGTCTCTTGGCCATTTTTACGTAGTTATTTATTTATATTATCCCACTTCTGACACCAATATAATGTTTTTCTTGTTTACATAAACTACTTTGCCCTGACGGGTGGAATAAATTTATACACATTTATACTCACTTAATTTATTTATTCATTTAACTATTCACTAATTTATATTAAATACACTGTTTATTTACTTAGTCTTAATTTACATAAATACCTTACTATTTACTATTATTGACTATTTCACTGTGCTCTGCCACAAGATCAAATTGTAAACTAAACTCCGTTGGTAGGTAGTCTCTTATACCGGGTGGTGACTCGATCTTAGGACCGTAGGATTTTAACATGGGAAATCAAGAAATCCTAAATATTTGCTTCCCAATAAAAGAGAACATAATGAAATTCTGTATGGACTTAAAGTACATTATTTCTGACAATATTGCCATACTATAATCACTCTTTTTTAGGAAATTAGTATAAAAATTAAAGAAACAAATTTAAAAAATCAGCTTACCATTTATATACTTGGATTTCAGATGCAAAGTTAATGTCGATTTTGGTCCAGTGGTAGGTGCATTTGCTTCTGACACATTAGCCCAGAGATCGAAACCCACGTAAGTACATCTTTTTTTATTCTTAATAGGATATTAGTAAAATAAGTTTATAAGTTATCAAAATTTTAGAATTATAAAATAAATTTAATATGATGTATCCCTAGTGGTTGAATTACTATCGGAAAAATCTCCTCGGGCATGAATACGAGAGATCATTTAAAAAAAATCATGTTTTCAAAAATATTTCCGATACTAATATATATTATTAAATTTATTTTATATTTTTAAAATTTTAATAACTTATTTTATTAATGAGAAACTATAGAAATAAAATATTAATAAGAATAAAAATCTTATTAAAAATAAAAAATAGGTGTACTTACGTGGGTTTCAATCTCTGGACTACTGAGCAGTGTGAATAAAAATTCAGTAAAAGCTAAAACTGACATTTTCCTAGCAAATGCTTAGTTTGCAGTGAATAAAAATAAGAAGTAGCTTTTACTAAAAATGCAATTAGCAAAAGCTAAAGTTTTTAGCATTGTCTAAAAATGGTGCGAATGAAAGTAAGCAATTACTAAGAATATTAAGGAAAAGCTTACATTTTTGCAAGCTTGTTAGACTATGGCTTAAAAATTTAGTATTGTTAAACAGTTTGGCAGAAATGGCTGCATTTATGAATATAAGATCTGTAAAATTTTATCCCGAAAGAATAGAAAGTCGTGCCGAAGAATACCACGGTCTGTATAGATTTAGTGAAGAAAATGTTGAGTGGATAGCTAACCATTTTTTGGAGCCAAAAGTGGAGACTAGAGGTGGTGCATTGAGTCCAATAAAACGAATGCAAATATTTTTGCGATTTCTAAGTGATCCTGGATTTCAAATAGGGATCGAAAAACAAGAAGGAGTTCATAGAATAACAATATGTAAAACGTTATCTCACGTTTTACCAAAAATAGTTGAAAAGGCAGGAATTTGGATTAAATTTCCTACAGAAAACTCGACTGCCAGGCACAGTTGTATAGATTTCCCTGTGCTTTTGGTGCAATTGATTGCACTCATGTACCAATAATAAAGCCATCGCTACATGGTGACGAGTATATCAATAGGAAAGGCTGGTGTAGTATAAATGTGCAAGCAACTTGTAACGGAAAAGAAATTTTTACATCCATATATGCTCAATGGCCTGGCTCGTTGCACGACAGTTGTGTTTTAAGAACATCAAATATTTTTGGTATAATGAACACCTCAAGAAATAGCGTATAATAATGTACATAAAAGAGAGCGCGTTATTATAGAACGCTGTTTCGGACAAGTAAAACGTCGATTCCCTGTTTAGCAACATCAGATACGATTGAACATTGACAAAATTCCGTCAGTAATTGTCAGCGCTGTGGTTCTGCATAATGTTGCTAAGTATTTAAACGACCAATTACCAAATGACGAAGAAGAAGTAGGCGTTGGGGATCACGATAGTGAAGAAGTTGTGGAAGGTCATGATGAGCTGAATAACGATCGTCAGCGTGGTCAACAGAGACGAGAAGAAATAAAAAATATAATTTTTCAATTGCAGTTGTAAATATACTACTAAGTACGATATCATAAGACAACATGAATATTAATACGTAATAAGTAAAATAAACAACATACTTGAAGGAGGATTTTTTTGACAACAACTTTTTCAGGCAGTTATGCCTTCTAGAAAGTTTTCAACGGGCCACACTGTATAATGTTATATTTGATGGTTTTTATTATTTTGAATTACTTTTTAAGTTATATTTAAATGTAAGTAGGTACCTTAATCTGAGTCAAGTTCATTAATTTATTTAAAAAAAACGTTAATGACGAAAACCATTTATTCATTTACTTACAACTTTCTGAACACCAAATTATTTATTTCTTCAAATTGGTTTCCATTTTCTTTTTGTATTTTTTCCAACAATATTTTTTCCTTTTGAACCCTTATTAGTTCCAGCTGTTCCAACAATACCAGTCGTTGGAGCTCTGTATTGGACAAATTTGAGGTTTCATCTGGGTTAAATTTGGTTCTTCTGGTAACTGGAGACTTATCAGGTAAAGGCCGAACATGAGGTGGAGGTGCAATAAATTCTTCAATTTGGGACGTTGATGGCTGAGGTTGTTCCATCACAGATCATATCGACATTGCTCCTGAAATAATTTTTTGGATCAAATGGCAGCAAAACAGTAATTTATACTATTCGGCGAAAAAATACTTAATTTTGCTTTTACATCTTCATACCATTTATTTGTTTTTATAGCCATACTTTGTTACCTACTTGGTGCTTTTTGAAAAACGGGGTTTTCTTGTCCTTCCATTAGCGCCAAAAGTTGTTTTTCCCACGCGTTTAAAACAATTTTCTGATTTCCCGGTGCAGTTTTGTCCGTCTTTTTCTTCAACTCGGTCTTCATATTTTGGATTTTCTTTTTTAGTTGTTTTTCAATTAAATCCCTTCCAATTTGCAAAATATATTTTTGGTGGATTTCTTTGTATGCTTGTTCTTTTTTCTCTTTTATTTTAGGAATTTGCGATTTATTAAATATAATATTATAGCTTTCCAAAATTTCTATCAATTTAAGGTTGGACGAAATTTTTGCAGGAACTTCCTCCGTCAAAAAATCACTTGTAGAATTTTCTGAATCACTACTCATTTTGAACGTAAACCGTTAGCACTCGTTAATGATACTGGTTTAAAAAGTTTTCATGTGCTCTATATTTGCCTTTGTCGATTTGCACATCGGCAGTTAAAGTTTGTCCATACACATACCGTCTATCGAATTTGACGGCCGATTGATTAGTCATAAAAATATAAATATAGGCCTTATCAGTATAAAAACATTTTTTTTGGATGATTTACCAAATAAGAACTTTAAGTAGATACTTAAAATATCTAGCTTTTGCTAGTATGTAAAAGCAAAAGGTTATTCACTTCAATTTAAGCAAATGCTATTAGCAAAAGATAAATCTACCTAGTAAAAGCTTAAACTTCATACTAAAAGCAAAAGCTCGGGCCACTGTGTCTCCTAACACTAGGCTATGATCGATATTAACTTCATGTTTGAAATCCAAGTATATGAATGACAGGCTGCTTCTTTTAATTTTTTTTCTTAATTTTTAAAATAATTTGCTAAAAAAGAGTAATTATTTTATGGCAATGTTGTCAGAAATAATGTACTTCATGTCCATACAAAATTTCATTATGTTCTATTTTGCTGGGAAGCAAATATTTAGGATTTTCTGATTTCTCATGTTAAAATCATATGGTCCTAAGATCGAGTTACCACCCGGTATATTAAGTGCCTTCTATTCTGGATTGCGGCTCCCAAGAAACAATCGACCTTCCTGGAAACATCTATATAAAAATAGTCACAAAAAATAGTTCGAAGAAATCCCTGAGCCTTCGCCAAAATTATAACTTTCAAATATAGTATAAGACAGATTCGGATTTAGGCACTACACCTGCAGTGTGCGATTTCGTAACAATATCAGTGCATGACCCTCCCAATCTTTCAAAACTCACTCCAATTATATTTGAAAGACCGTTGGGCTCTAACTATCCCTGTCGTAGCTTTTTTGTCACAGGGAATTTGTTTATGATCATAAGTAATTTTTTTTTTAATTTAAGATGTATAGAAGAATAAAAAATACGTACGGCACTGCCAATATTCGGTAGGATATTTGTCTTTATTGCTATTTGCTACTTGTAGGTATGATAAAACTAATGCTTTCTATTTGCACTCACATTGTAAAACGATAAGTTGATGGCTACTTTTTTATATTTTGGTTTCCGTTTCACTTTTTTGAATTTTATTGCTGTCTCTTTTTAATACGAACATTAAAATTCATCAAGGATTCCTTATTAAAACTTAGTTTTATTTTGTGGATTTTGGCCGAAAACCATTCAACAAAATTTCTGAAAAAGAATGCAGTAGCAGAATATTTTCAAACTATTTGTGGGCTCTTTTGTTCATCGTTTTCTGATAAATTTAAATAAAACTTTCGACTTTCATATTCATTATTCATGCTATCCGAATATTTTGCTCCGAGACCATGTAAAAATCTTGTTTAACAAGACCGACTTTAGGTCGTCTGGTAAAAATAAATCAAAGTTCGAACATTTGGTTCCATCTTCAGTATAAATACAATGATGCAACATTTTCATTAGTTTTAAAAAAGCGGAGTTGTTTATATGTACTTGTTTAAAGTCTGAATGAATGTCATTTAAATAACTTAAATATTCGTATGTATTGTTGTAACCTAGGAGGTTACGTATATTTGATTTTACTATTACTTTACTAGTATTCCTTATATATGTTTATGTTAATTATTTATATTTAAGTAATCAATATTTCCTTTAATCATATTTTTATTGTTTTATATTCTGTATCAGTACTTTCGTCCACTGATGTCTTTAATGTCACGAATTAAATATGATATTAACTACAATTTTATATACAATGTAACTTTTTGTTAAGTCAAGTTCACTTCTTAGAATACATTTCAGACTTAAAGAAAAATAAGTTTTAATTTCATTTTTCTCATAGAAACTGCCCATTTTAGCAAATTTAGCTACTTTTAAAATATAACTTACATTCTTCTTGATTGGCAACACATATATGTATATTAAAAATGTACAAGATGATTATTCTACGAGTTTTTATCAGTGTAACATCATAAAATAAGTACAGGGAATAAATGAAGTATTGATTACTGAAGAGTTTTATTTTCAACCACTGTTGACGGATCACAACACTACCAATATTAGATTCTACTTAAATTTGTTATTGTATCGAATCAAATTTTATGTCATCTAGTTTATATTTACGTAATTTTTTGGTCTAATATTTTATTCGGTGGGTAAATAAAAATTAATTATCGGTATTTTGTACCTGTAATTTAATCATAAGAAGTAGCACACAAATAATGTTCAAATTATTAACCAAGGACATAAGACAAAAACGAAGCGAAATTAGAATTAAATTTTAATGTTTTTGATGTTATAACGATGTGCTTTCGAATTTAAAGGAAAACGACATTTCAATGAATAGTAAGGTCGCGTAGTTTACATTTTTGGAAAATTTTATGATTGATTTCGGTTTCTCAATGTTTGTTTATTGCATATGAAGAATGAAGTAACAACAATCACATAATTAAAGTTTAAGATCAATACTTAATAAAACAAAACGAGTATTTTTCATAGACAAAAATAAACAGTTGTCAATAGTTACATTGAGAAATAAAACAGAGCCTTACTAGCTGAAAAATTAAAATCATGACGTAGGGGAGACCGGGGCTAAATGTCACAAAATTAGGTTGTTAATTTTTTGTGATACCATTTTTAATCCTAGCAAAGTTATTTCTGGTGCACTTTGTCACTCTGTTATTTGACTATACAAAGTGACTAAAAATGTATTTATAAATAACGCGAATTTTTTTGCAAAAAGTAAACTGTTACAAGTGTGACATCTTGCCCCCATTATGGGGCACGTTGTCTCACGGAAAGGGGTGAAAAGTCACGCAGATTCAGGTTATATTTTATTTAATAAAGCTCAAAAATACAGATAAAAAGAAACAAATAATACATTATATTATGCTCTATTCCAATTTTATTATTCCTTGTCGTCATCATCACAGTTCTGACAGACGTACCACGGTGTACCGGGAGTGCACAGTTCATGGGCCCATAGCTTACAGACTGTACATTGAACCCAAACTTCTTTTGGTGAACTATTGGAAAATGGTTCCAAGCAGACAAGACAAAAACTTTCTTCATCCTCGTCCTCTGATTCTTCAGGGGACTTCTCTTTAGCACTTTTATGGTTTTTTCACTTTGTATTTTTATTATTTGACACTCTTATATTTCCTGTTAAATTTTTCTTTACACTTTTTCTCTTAGCAAACTCCGCCTCAAGAGCCTCTTTCTCTGGCGTATCAGTTAGTACAGCCGACTTCCTTTTCTTTCTATTTGACCCTTTGTTTATTGCAGCTGAAATTTAAGGTAACTGTTATTTAAAATGTGTCCTCACCTGATTTTGGTGAAAGTCTTACCTGCTTTGGGCAAGGACCTTATATCTGAGACACTAAATATACTTTCCTTAGGCCCAGAATGCTGAGTATGGTTTGGGATTTTTTCTAAGGATGAGCCACTAGGACCAGGCTGCTGAGTGTCGTGAAGTTCTGTGTTTGCAGATTCTGACACAGTTGTTTTTTTGTTGCCTATTTCAAAAAAACAAATTATTGCAGAATAATTTTAAGATACCCAGGTAACTAACTTACTTGTTAACACTTCGTCAACTGTTGGTTCATCAGTTTGGAATGAAATTCCACTGGTCCTGGGCTTTGGATTTTCGAGATCTGGCTCCTGATTTTCTTGGTGCAAGTCTCTGTCTGTTACTTTACATGGGCTAAATTCTGTTTCATCAAATACATTTTGGTTGAAGGGAAATATCCCTGATACATGAAATCCAGATTGTATATTTTTTGGTGTTGCGGCTAGGGGATAGCTTTGAGCAACTAAAACTGGAATATCATATATCGTCATCGTTTGACCGGGATGATTCACCATCCCCGCATCGCAAGCAATATTGTACTGTTTTTTAAACGGACCATAAACTGACCTATCAAGAGGCTGCAACTTGTGCGAGCAGTGGGGAGGAAAATATAACATAACTATACCACTTTCCTTAGTCCCTCGATAGAAAGATGCGACTGATGATTATCAAGAAGTAACAGACAGGGGTGCTTTTTGGAACATTTTGAAAATTTAATGAAATGTCTCAAAAATAGCACAAAATTTTCTTCTATCATCCAGCCATTTCGATTAGCTGTTCCCGCACATCCTGCTGGTCCAGATGTTAGCCAGAATTCTCTAAAATGCACTCTTGGAAATATAAAGAATGGCGGGATGCTATTTGCCAAAGCAGATACGGCACAGGCCACTGTGACGAGGGTTCCACGTTCCCCAGAAGTTATGGATCCGACTTGTTTAAATCCTTTTCTGGCCACTACTTTACAAGGCTTCTGAACAGTGGTCACCCCCATCTCGTCCATATTCCAGATTGAGGATGGATCAAAGTTATATTTTTTCATAAACTTTTCCAGATTTGTCAAAAAGCTGTTCACATTTGCTTGGTTAAAATTTGTTGCGCTTGCGAAACTTGTTGGTTCTGGAGTGCGAAGAGATAAATCATTGTTTCTCTTTAAAAATTATGTAAACCATTCAGGTCCAGCCATTTGATCCCTTTTCCAAGGCTCGGAAACAGCTATTTTATTGGCAATGGCAAACTGGAATGCAAGATTTCTAATTTCCTTAGGACAAAGTCCGAAATAAATATTTGCTGATTCGTGTAGGTATGTTTTTAAATCCATTTCCATTTCTCGGCTTAATACCATGCGAGGTTTGCCATATCCCACGTCTATATTTAACTGATCTTGATTAAGGTCCTCTGCTGAAAGCTTTTTGCAATAGCGCCCCACTGTTTTGTAATTTAAATAAAAATTTTTTGCTGCTTGCCTAATAGAAATATTTTCATTTTTTACTAGTAACACCGGTTTCCTTATCAAAACTACCTCGATCTGTTCTTTTTCGGTATTCGCGCACCATCTGAAAATTAAATCCGATTCAGAGCTTTATTTCTTTTAATATCGGGGTAAAAAGTCACACATGACAACTTGCCCCACAACGTGTGAGACAAATTACCCCAAACGGTCCTGCCATTTTCTTTCTAAAATAACTACCTAACCTAATTTCATAAATTTATAGTGACTTTTTGGAGAACACTTAGGGGTATCATAAATATAACACGGCATTTTTAAATTCTGGCACTGAGATAAAATATACGGTTTGTATTATTAATCCAAAAAATTACTTACATTGGCTTTTTCCGTAAATTCACTTATAAACATATATACATGCGACTTATACCAATGGCGAATATGGCGGAACTAACTAGCATTGAAATAGTTCCTGGCCACAGTATACCAATACAAACAGTAGTGCATCTTGGACAGGCGGCAAAAGTCGCGCAGACTAGACGCCATGTTCTGAGGATAAAATATTTAAACTGATCAAGAATAAAGAGTGTGGTGCATTCTCACTGTCACTGTCTGAATCCAACCAATGGAATATCGACATTCGAGTTAATTGACAGTCTGAGCGTCTGACATTACTCGGCACGACCTGACATTTATCCAGAGAACATGGCCGACAGTTACTTTGAAACTTCAAAGGTACCGCCTTGAAGATGCACTACTGTTTGTTAGGTATACTGTGTCCTGGCGTATGAATATGACGACGTTGCCATATTTACTTTGCGCGGGAAAGGGTATGTGACTTTAAACCCGTGAGACTTTAAGCCCCGGTCTCCCCTACCGTCAAACGGGGTGAAGTCGATCAAAAAAACTAATGATTATATTTTGATGCAATTAAAAATATAACATCCTTGATGCTTAGTTTGTCGATTGGTTTCTAGAAAAGGTAGATGCAGCATTTTTTATCTATTTTCAATGAAAGAGGATCGAGTTCACCCCATGGTTCGGGGGGAAGTCGATCACCGCTTTTAAAATGCATATTTCCCACTTCAGAGCCGTTTGGGGGTGTAGTCGATCATTGAAAAATAATATATATGTATATATATATATATATATATATATATATAACGACAAATTGTATAAACAAATTTTTGGTACACCAATGGGAAGCTCTGTCTCACCAATATATGCACAATATGTGATGGATGATTTGCTTGATAGTTGTATTCCAAAATTACCATTTGAAATCCCTTTTTTAAAAAATATGTTGATGATTTAGTTTGTGCAATTCCATGTAATGGTATAGACACGATTCTACAAGTTTTTTAATAGCCATAATACTATCATACAATTTACAATTGAAACAGAAACCAACAATAGTGTGCCTTTCATAGTAGACAGTTTATTGATACGTAATCCAAAAAATATATTTATATTGGATTGGTATAGAAAACCCACAAATTCAGGACGATACTTGAATTACAACTCTTACCATTCCGAAAATATAAAAAGAAATCTAGTTTTAGCCATCAAAAATAGAATAGCTGCTCTCACACGCTTTATATTTTCTGCAAGCTTGATTGTAAGCCGAGGATGTCTCTTCATCAGGCCATTAAATCAACCTTCTCCTGACATATTATTGTTAAATCGCTTTTCAGTGAGTCTGCGTTTATTTAAATATTGCTGCGTGATTGATCTAATATTGTAATGTTTTTATTATTTATTTAAACAGTAAACGGGTGGGATAAATTTTAAACACACGGTATGGCTACATATGAATTTATTTAAACACTAAACTAATCACTAATACTTAATTTATACACACTTAACTATTCACTTAAATTTAATTTATATACACACAGCCTTAATTATTAATTTATATCAACACTTTACTGTTCGCTATTTCAATGTATTCTTGTTTATTTGTCAACTAAACTGCACTCTCCCTGTACGGTTATTTATATATTAGTGCCTTTTTCACTAGATAATTCTAGATTGCGGCTTACACAAAAACAATTAGCTCTGGCATTTTCTAGATAAGACTGGTCACAAAAACAATGTCTAGATAAGATAGTTACAATCGTAAACAATTCTAAGAAATCCCTGCGCACCCGTCACAATTTTAACCTTCATACATGGCTTAGACAGAGTCGGATTCAGGGACTATACCAGTGTGCTGTTTCGTAACATTACCCCCTCCTTAAATGGCAGTTCCTCCTGGAACTTTTGTGTAGACGAGACGGGATATTTGAATCGGCAACTGGCCCCATTTCGACACTTTCTGATCTTATGGAAATAGCAGGGCACCGTCCTCATCGGATACTGATGTTCCTGACAACTCGCCAATCCAACTGGTTACTCGCTATCTTAGGGATAGCCAGTTTCTTCACACTGGATTCTAACACATGGTCTCGGAGGCTTCGAAGTGCTTCCCACACATCGCGGTAGGTAGATCGATCTTGAAATTCGTTTTTAGTTACCACGTAGAAGACGTACCGCGAATTATGTTTCAGTTTCAGTGTCTTGCCAGGGACTGGAATCTGATCTTCAAGTTTTTCTAAAGACTGTTGCGAACCCTCGTGCGTTCTTGATACGGGCGGGGATGTTGTATGCCAGTGAATAATCTTCCGGGAGAGTGAACAAATATTGTTGTTGTTACGAAGTGACTCCATATCTAGCTTTCCCGGTACCTCCATACGCGCCCATAAATTCATCGAAGGTGGGGTCAGACACATCTCGAATATGGTTTACTCCTTCCTCTAGGTCTCCTTCGAATGGCGCTAGTCGGTTTTGGTGAACTACTTTTGGTTTTCCGTTGGGGATCTTGCTTATGCGATATATAACATCATTGATCCTTTTCTTGATTAAGTATGGACCTTCCCAGGATTTTTGTAAGCAGATCGATAAGCCAATGCGAATAGGGAAAGATACTGGTCCCAATCTTTCTGATGGCTAGATACTACTTTGGACAGGTATTTTCCAATAGTCCTATTCATTCTTTCGACCATTCCACCTGACTGTGGATGTAATGCTGTTGTCCTGATCTTCTTCATTCCCAGCTTCTCGCAAAACTCTTGGAATAGATGACTTTCGAAATTTCTTCCCTGGACGCTGTGGACTTCCAAGAGAACTCCATATCGGCTGATAAATTATTTCACCAATACATCCGCAACAGTTGTGGCCTCTTGGTTGGGGATAGCGTAAATTTCCACCCACTTTGTGAAATAATCCATTACAACCAGTATGTATTTGCCACCATTTTCGGTCGTCGGAAATGATCCGGCGATATCTTAAGCAATCCTTTCGAAAGGACTTCCAGCATTGTACTGTTTCATGGGTGCCTTTCTCTTGCCATGTGGTTCACTACTCGTAGCACAAGTCGTACATTTCTTACACCAGTCCTTTACATCGTCGGAGTTGTTCATCCAATAAAACATTTCACGGACTCGCTGAAAGGTTTTCTTCACTCCCAGATGACCTCCCGATGGACTGTCGTGTACCTCAGCTACTCTTGTTCTCGGGATAACTAGCTGTCTCCTCATCTCAGAACCATAATCGTTTTCGAGGACTCTTTTCAACAGCCCTTCTTCCAGGACAAGGGGTCCCACTGAGCCCAATACACCTTGAGTGTTGATGAAAATCTTGACACATCTTGCCAGGTAGGTCGCCGATTTTCTTCCTTCCATTGCCGAATCATTTTCAGGTGAGGATCATTCTCCTGATCTTCTCTGATCCTGGTGGGTGGCCATTCTTCATTGACTACTGTAATTCTTGAAACTGCAACTTCCTTAGATTTCGACTTGTTGCATTGTGAATAGTCTACAGGGCAGGGCCGTCTAGGCAAAGAGTTGGCTTTTCGGTGATTCACATCAGCTGGATGTTCACCCCTGTCTGATTTCCCCTGTGACTGGAGTTCTTGAGTTACAGGAATATTGGGGCGCTTAGACGGACTGCGTACGTGCTCTAGCTCGCCACACTCTCGGCATTTGATCTTTTTCTGCATCTTGTCTGCCATACCTTTCAACAAGTTGACGATTTGGTCAAGTCTGTCATCGTTACCTTCTTCCTGTATGGCCCTACCTTTGTTGTAACCCGAAGCCTTCGCTGCTGCTTCATATTCAAGAGCAGCTGTCAATGCGTCAACTAATGTTTTGGGATGGGCTAATCGAAGCGTCTTCTCCATATCGTGGTCACATAAGCCGTCAATAAAGGCGTGGATGCCTAAGCATTCCATCATGTTCTCTGGTGTTGATGGATAAGCAAATCGAGCTAGTCGGGCAATATCCATTTCATATTCTTGAATGGTTTCGTCACGTTTCCGCCTGGAATCTGTACAAATGTTATAAATATTCGTGACCGTATCGCATGTCCAGCTTCTTTTTTAGCTGCTCAAAGTCATCCGCTTCTTCAAGAGGTATCGTCTGAAGTACATCTAAGGCATATCCGCGAAGCGCGATGGTTACGTTCACTGCCTTCTCCTTATCGGACCAATTATCCACTCTAGCGGCTGATTCAAACTGTTTCACATAATTGGTCCACGACATTTTTCCATCGAACGTTGGGGCCTTGACTCAGGTAAAACTGCCAATGTCTTCAAACTTAGGTAGTGTTTCTGGCTTGCAAGGTTTCGTTTGCTCGGTCTTCTTTTCTTCCTCTGGCGTGCATCGCGTTCTTTAATCGGCAATCTCTTCCTCTAACTCCTTCATTTTCTCGTCTATCGTTGTAATCTTATTCTCGATTTCAGATTTTAGAGACGTAATTTCATTTTCAACATCAGCGGCAATGTCGTTTTTCATTAATAAGATATCGGCAGATATATCGTTCTTCAAAGTAGAAATATCGTTCTTTATAGCCGAAATATCGCTTTTCACATTCGTCTTCCATGGCAGAAATCTTCTCGTCCATGTTCTCTTCCATGGCAGAAATTTTCTCGTCCGTGTTAGCAGAAATATTAGCAGAAATTGACGAGAATAAGGTGGAAGCCTCGTCTTAAATAAAACTGTTTCTGGATCAAAGCCGTCATATTCCAGTGCCAATTTAAGTCGTTCTACTAATTCACTTTTCTTACCGGACGTTTCCAACTCATGATCTTCCAATTCTGCTCTTAGTTCCGCCACTTTGAGGTCACATAGTCTCTTGGCCATTTTTACGTAGCAAATTATTTATATTACCCCACACCTGACACCAATGTATTGTTTTTCTTATTTATTTAAATAGTAAACGGGTGGGATAAACTTTAAACACACGGTATGGCTACTTACTAATTTATTTGTTCACTACACTATTCACTAATGATATACACAGTATATTCACTTTAAATAATTTATATAAACAGTTAACTAATTTATATTCACTTATTTACTGTTTGCTATTTCGGTGTATTTATTTCACGAGATCACTTTATCAACTCCTAAACTCTTCTTGATCGGTTCCTTATATATTAATGCCTTTTTCACTAGATAATTCTAGATTACAAAAACAATTGGCTTTCTGGCATTCTCTAGATAAGACTGGTCATAAAAACAATGTAGATAAGATAGTCACTATTCGTAAACAATTCTAGGAAACCCTGCGGGTCCGCCATAATTTTAACTTTCATACCTGGTTTAGACAGAGTCGGATTTAGGGACTATACCAGTGTGCTGTTTCGTAACAATACTGAGAGAAGCTTGGTAAGGAGTATAGTCACCAACTTATGGTTTGACTCTTATTCTATTCGTGGCATCTCCGTTGTCATATTATCTCAACTAATACACATTTTTCAAAAACTATATTATATTTGTCACCGTAACTAGAATAAATACAAAAATAAAAAACATATAACAATGATTACACAAATAATATATCACATCTCTAACGGTCCATGTATGCATTCAATATTCAATACAGATTTAGAACGATTTCTATTTATGTCTTGGGGGGCCATATCTAGGAGCAATTCCAGCACTGTTGGTCAATCCAACTGATGCTGCTAATTGGTTATGATTACCTCCAATCGATACACTTGAATGTTCTATTGATGGGCCTAAGGAAGCACCACCGGTTGATCCAAATGAATAAGAATTTTCTGAGTGCCCATTGTTAAGACTGTCATTTTCTTCAGATTGTTCACCAAAAGTATTAGGTCCATGGTTAAGAAGGTTTCCGCTTGAAATATTATCTTCGTCTTGGCCAATTCCAATTTGCTGCTGTTTTTTGGTTCCGTATTTAATGAAGTAAACTTCCGGTTTGGAAGGTTGGGTAGGGATAGGAGCAGGAATTTTAACTTCAGGAGCATCTTCGGGTTTCTTGACAAGTACATAAACGAGAGTTTTCTCTTCGTTTTGAGATTGGACTGGAATAACTGGTACCACTGGTTTCGGTGGAGAAGGAGCCTTGATGAAGATTATCTTATAATGCTTCTGAGGAGCACTAACTACAACGGGATGCTGTGGACGAACTTCTTCGGGCTCTTCGGGAGCAACATGAAAGTATATATGTTTATGTACGGTAGCTGGGCCAGACTGGATCACGGTAGGTCCAGAAGAATAACCATCGTAAGATCCAGATATCGTATTACTGGAATCGAAGTTGGAATATACTTGGTTTCCGAAATCACCGTGTCCGAAATTTCCAATTGGGAGCTGATAGGTGGGTGTTTGAATTTGACCAGATGTATAAGAATGTTCTGCCTGATGGAATTGTGGTGATGGGTAACTGTAACCTGAAGGTGGTTCTGGTCGAGCAACTGATGTGGCTATTAAGCTGCTTATAAGCTGGAAACAAAAACCATACTGTGATACAATGTAGAAAATAGGCTTTTAATTAATAAGATATATAATATAGGGATATTGATTATATCCAAAAAAAAATATTATTTTAACGTAAGGTAGTAGTTTTTATCATAAAAATATTAAAAGACGCAATATTTTTCCTTATTTTTAAGCCAAATAATTAATATTTAATAAATAAAATTTCATTAATCAGTGATTCTAACGTCATTTGTTCCCAAACATTATCTGACGCTGCCAAAAGTCTTCGTTGTTTGATTGATGTCTTTATTGATTTCTAAGTAATTTAATCGAAATTAGCGTGTTTCATCTTTAAAACCTAATATAAACATAATGGAGAGTGGAGTGATTAAGGTAAATATTGAACAAATGACGTCACTGCCGTGACGTGACAAGTATTGGCAGTTTCGCGCGATGTTGCTTAAAAAACATTATTTTTAAGTCTATAGTCGTATTTAAGAAAAAAAAAATATTTCCGTGCCACCCCTGTGTTTGTGAAAGTGAGACGTGTTTGATATGGATCCGTTTTAAAATTAAGATAAGATAAACCCAATGACAAATCTGAAAAATGGTATAAACAGGTTAGTGCAGTACACAGAGACAGTAGTGAAAAAAATCCCAATGGCACAGGACCAATTGGACAGGCTTATTTCAGTAACATTTTTGCATAAAACCCAAAATAAAAAATTCGATACAAAAGTAATAGAATGTTTTGAGATGTACAAAAAACCAAAGTAACATTTTGGCATCAAATAAAAAACAAAAAAATAAAAAAATATTCTGGTAAATTTGTGAATTTTCTTAGATAAATGTCTTAATGTACGATTTAGAGAAAAATGTTAAATACAAAAGTTGTAGAACGTATTAAGATCTATGAAAAAGCTGAGTGATTTTTTGCGTCAAATGAAAAACAAAGGAAATACGATTTTTTTTCAACTTTGACAGGTCGCTATTTTGTTTTTACTAGGCCGATTTGGTTTATTACGGAACTCGTCCAAGGTTGTGGCCTAACCGATTTTTGTCGCGAGTTTGGTTTCGATCCGTCAAAAAATACGACCTCTATCGTGCTTACAAATTCCGTTATAACATATAACGGGAGGTGATTTTGGCATCAGGGAACACCAAAACGAAAAACTGCATTGAAATTTTTCCGAAGTCGCGTCATGCTACTCTCTACAATAGCCCTATTTCATTTTGAAATAAGCCTAAAAGTAACAACTGTTAGTAGCCTTATTAGTCGGTAATTTTAATTTAAGAAAAACAGATTTACTCAAACAAAAAATCAACCCGTGAAATGAAATACAAAAAAAACTAAGTTACAATTTAACAACAAACATCAAACTGATACAGCGATATGGACAAGTAAATAAAATTGGTCCAGGACCGAACTGAGAAACACGAAAAGAAAATATCAAGATCAGAACTCAAAAGTAGAAAGAAAGAAAAAAGCCAAAGACGGGGTTGGTCAGTTTGTAGGTAGTGGGTTAAGTGCGTATAAACTATTTCAATATGCGACTGCATAAATTTTGAGAGGTGGGTAGCATATTATTTAGTGAAAATCGAGATTTGTGACAATAAACTTAACGATTAGTTAAAAAGTTTTAAAATTGTCAAAAATAAACAAGTTGTTTACACAAACACATAAATAAACTGATAGTGACAAAAAGTGATAAGTGGCAATTCACCAATAACTTTAATTGAAACCTTGACCGAATGTAAAGCTGTGTTATCAGATTTTGAAGAGAGCTGGGAAAGAAAAGAAAATCAAAGTTGCGATAAAAGAAAAGTAGAAATCAGCAAAACCACAGTATCGATAGAAGACTAATAAGGACAGGATTGAACATATGTTCGAAAGATTACAAGAAAATATGAAACAGATGGGAAAACAATTCGAGAACATTGCAATAGCCATACGAGATCTACAACAGGAAAATAAGAGTCTCAATGAAAACGTAGAAGTTCAGGAAAATAGAATAGGACAGTTAGAAAGAATGATCAGATCAAAGAATATTGTAATAAAAGTCGGTAAGGGTGAAGAGTAAGAAAATGAAAAGGAACTAAATAGAAAGATGGAAATAGTGATGGAAACGATTGGAGTTGAATTAGATAATGGCACAGATATAGAAGATTTTGAAAGAATAGGAAAGTACAAAAAGATATAACCAGACCAATATTAATAAAAGTGACAAAAGGAGATTTTAAAAAAAGCCAAACATTTTAAGGGTACAAATGTCTGAATTGATGCTGATTTCCCAATGAACATACAAGAAGAAAGAAAAGCACTAATACCGTAACTGAGAAAAGGTAGAAGCAGAGGACCAGCAGCATATATTAAATTTATCAAATTAATAATAAATAATGAAATCTATAAGAAAAAAGAAACTAACAATCATAAAAGAACAGTGGGAGAAAGATCACTAGATGTAGGAAGCAATAAAGAAAAATTTGAAGTAATAACTGGAACGGAAGGAAAAAACTAAAAATATCAAATAAGACACAGAGGAAACAAAAAGAACTGGACAATGTAATAGAAACCAGAATAAACGTAAAACAGGAAAAATCAAGACAAAACTAAAAGAACAAAGTAAAATAGAAACAAGAACTGGGAAACTAATGACAGACAAAGCAAAGGAACAGTGAAATTATCAGAAGGTAGGTATACTATAAGGAAGTAAATTGTGGAAAGATAAATATACTCAAAGTAGGCACATAGAATATTAGAAGCATAAACGGAAAAGAGCAGGAGTTAATAGAAGAATTTAAAAAAGCGAACTTGGATTTATTGGCAATTACGGAAACAAAGAAAAAAGGACAAGGGCAATAATTCCAACTGAACGGACGCATATGATACTATATAGCGTTGTAGCACAATAGTCAAGAGCATCACAGGTAGCGGGGTGTATAATCAAAGATAAACTCATTGAAAAAATAAAACAATGGGAAATCTTGACACCCAGATTATTAAAAATAAGAATGCAGCTGGAACAATATAATCACTGTTTTTCATAGCAAATAAGTTTTAAATTTAAGAAAATAAATAAGAAAAAACAGCATGTTCTTGAATTTTAAGATTCGAGTCCGAGTCGGTTATAACGCAGTGGTACGAGCGATCGGTTTTGACGCCGAGGGTTCGGGTTTGAAACTAGCGAAATACATAACTTTTTTTATTCTTAATATTATTTTTGTTCTTTAGTTTCTTATTTTAAAATAATTTTATTAGCTATCAACATTTGAAAACAATCAAATGAAATAAGCATGTTATCACAGTAAACAGATTTAAAGAAATTCACTAAAAAACGAAAAGTGAAAGAATAATAACAAAGAAAATTATGCATCCAGAGTAAATGTTCAAACAAATCACCATAATTCGCTAATCAAAAACCAAGTCTATCGTAAAAATTTCACCGCACATTTACTAAATGTTCATTCGAAATGTTCGCATACTCTTCAATTATTTTCCGCTTGAGAGAATCGATATTGGAGTGTCTTGATTTGCAAATTTTAGATTTTAAATTCCCCATAAAAAACGTGATTTGGTGCCAAATCCAGTGATCGAGATGGCCAATGCATTGGTCCACTATTACCAAAAGCCTTATTTACGTGTAATTTAGTTGCATTGGACGAATGAACCGGATATCCATCCAAATAAGATTCTCGCCTGCAACATTTTCAATAGCAGGTACGATATTATTTTCTAATAATTCTAAATATTTATCTCCGTTAATTTTCCCCCAATGAAGAATAGATCTATGATATTAGGATCCAATATCCCCATCCAGACTTTAAGAACTTCACGATATTGGGAAGGATTATTGATTCTTAAATTGCGGTTTTCTTGGTTCTAATTTCGAACAATACCTTTTTGGTTCCCCATTTATGCTGAATGTACTTTTATCGAAAAAACAAATATATTTAATAAAATTTCGGTCTCTGTGAACCCAATTCAAAATAGCTTCACAAAAAAAAATTCGGTTGTATTAAGCTTCTTTAAAAATTTATACGATTTGTATTTTTTTAAATATTTTAAGGACACTTGTATGGTAAGTAATGCAAAGTAGTGAGTACATTTAATTCATTATTTTGTAAACCAACTTCTCTCGGTTCTTTCGGTTCGTCAGATAAATGTTTCTTTATATGTACAAGATTTGCATGGAACAAATACCGAACTATATTTGTTTTGATTTGGAATAACTCTTTTTATGTTTCCGAATGGATTGGTTTATAAGGATATGAACCCGCGAAGATATCTCGAACTTCATTTGCCTCTTCTCTCTTCATCAGTTTAATCATTTTTTAAAAATTGAATAGATGAGACTTTTACTTGATGAAGATCCATACTGAACGATGAAATAAAACAATATAATTTGTTTGAAACTTCATTTATATATTCATTTAAACAAATTATATTGTTTTATTTCATAGTTTAAACGTTTTTTCATAAATGGAGCTTCAAAATTTAATATTTAAACATTTAATATTGTTTTTGAATTGTAATAAGTCTATTTTCAAATAAGTTATTGCGTAAAATCTGAATCCGATTTGAGAATTACTCTATCACGTCAAAATTTTAAGATATTTGACGTCATGTACTCATAAAATACAATTTTTTGTTAGTTTTGAGTTTATGTACAACATGCACTATATTTTTTACGAACTCCTTAGTTGCGTCATTTAGTACCACTTTTACTCTTCAATTTGAAAGTTTGAACATTAAGTAAACTTTTTTTTTCTTTTCTGTGTGTAAATTTTTGAAGAACATTAATAAGTATATTTTTTCTGTGACAGGAAAAAAATTTGACATTTTATCTCTGTTGACAGGTAACAAAATACAACTTTTCACGAAATTACTTTTTTTCCCACGGGAAAAAAGTGAGTACTTTTTTCCCGGATATATATACATATAGATAAAGGAAGATATTTGATTTTAGAATATTTTATTGAACATAAGTTACATTTCCTTTATATCAAGAGTCAGAGAAAACTCGGAATCAGACATTTTTTTTAACTTTATATTTCCCAAAATAACTACTAAACAATCACTGAGTTCGCAATTTTTGAATCAAATCACAGAATTAAATTGACATATATTTGATTACTTTGAAGTTTCCTTAGCAACGCAGGTCTAATTGTCGCTATAACTACAACAGCTTATTAGTTTAAAAATTCAAATTTCATATCGATAACATTCTGACTTTAATATATCGTAATATTATGTTCTTTCACTATTGAATCGTCGTTTTTCCTGTCGGGAGACAACATAACCTCGAGCTAAAATATAATACTTTTTTCCCTTGTATAATAAATAACTATTTATAGCCAAAAAAATTGATATCACAAAAATAAAATTTCGTCTAAAATAGTTATTACCAATCATCTCTGAAATAGAGTTAAACTTGGCAACATAGCATACCGTTAAATTTATATTTTGGTATCTAGTCGATTAATTATGTAACCTTATTTATAACTGAAAAATTAAATCATTAATATAATAATTATAAATATGTATTAAAGTAGGTATTGCGTTATATACTTCATAGCTTGACTAATAATGTTCAATTACCGATGCCTTTTATTTGAATTTATAAATTTCCACTGAGAAGGTGGGTTTAGCCAGCGACGTAACGGTTAATACCAACCCTCGCTAGAACTCTAGGGTATTTACTTTTGGTATTAACCAACCTTCGCTTGGGCAGGCTAATAACTTGTTGATAGAAGGAAATGTGGACAGTAAAAATTACAAACCGCGTTAGTATTTATAAGACACATAAAAATGGTAGCGTTATTAACTGATGAAGAGAACATAGAAATTGTTTTGATTGTGGGAAATTACTATAAAACGCATAGAGAAACAGCAAATTTTTTCAATAATAGACATTCCAATAATAATATAACCCAAACAACTGTAACGAAAATAGTAAGTAAATTTATAAGAACTGGAAGTATTAAAAATTATTTTAATGGAAAACATCGAAAACTAGTTGCTGATGAGAATACGCAGTTTGATGTAATGCTGTCTGTTGTAGCAAATCAAGAACTGTCATTGCGCAAACGAAAGTCGTTCTTACAACAAATTGTAAGTAAAAATACTGTGACAAGAATTTTAAAACTAAATAAATACAAACCATACTAACAAAAAATCGTACACACATTAAAAGAAAGGGATTATGATAGGCGCTTTGATTTTTGCTCTCTCATCCAAGGAGAGTTAAGGAGTATCCTTTTTTTACGAGGCATATCATTTTTTCCGATGAGGCGACATTTTCGTCAAATGGAACTGCCTCGTCGCAACATTGTCGCTGGTGGTCTGAGGAAAATCCCAATTTTGTATTAAAGCCTCATGACCAATAATCGTTTAAGAAGAACGTGTGGCGTGGCATTTATAATAACAAATTAATAGGACCTTTTTTTTCGCTAATCTATGAATGCCGAACGTTATTTACAGTTTTTACAAACTCATATCAATGAATTCATGGACGAACTACCCTTAATAGAACGTCAATGTATTTGGTACCAACAAGACGGTGCCGCATGCCACAGTACAATAAATGTTAGGAACTATCTGGAAAATTTGTTTCATGGAAAAGTTATTCACAGGTATTCTGATCCCTTTTAGCCTGCTAGATCCTCTGACCTAACCCCCCTTGATTACTTTTTACGGGGTTACCTGAAACAAAAAGTTTACCAGAAAGCGCCGTTTCAAGATATTAACCACTTGGAGAGGATACTTTTAGAAACATTTCTCCACAAATGATAAGGAATGTATTACGTGAATTTTCCAATAGAACTATTAAGTGTATTGAACGAGAGGGGGGATTTGTCGAAGCATTAGTATGAGTGAAAATTAAATTTGTTTGTTTCTAATATTAATATGATGTTAGTTTTATAACTTTGTATTTAAATGCATTTTATTATTTGCAAAATAAATGAATATACACTTATTACGCGTTTTAATTGCAAAATTATTAGAAAACATCGAAAAACTTAAAGGTTAGGTTAGGTCGTAATCACAAGAGATAAATGTTCATTCAAAATAGAAATATTAGTAAAAAATAAAATAATTTGAAGTTTTAATTCAAATGGATATACTCGCATATTAAAACGTAGTTTTTAATTCTGATCAACTTATTTTAGTATTATTTTTCGATATTGTCAAATTTAAAGGTAGTTTACACTTGAGTAAACATCGTATACCACTAAAAAATTTGATATTTGATGACTGTATTTTAGGTTTTAGATAATACAGAACTTTTTATGAAGAATAACTTTTTTTCCTAAAATTAATACTAAAAAAGTTTTGTATATGATTCCAACTCAGGGGGACATATTGTTTAATATAATTAAGATCTATTTTCTTATTTCTGCAGGCGTAGAAAAATTATAGTTAACACTCGTTCCGATTCGCTCCACTCGTGACTAAAGTAACGTTTTTAACACTTGGTACCTAATATAGGTACTATTTTGGTGTCTAGGTGATTAATTATGTGAAGTTATTTATAACTGAAAAATGAAATCATCAAAATAATAATTATGAATATTTATCAAAATATTGCGTTATATGTTTCATAGTTTGTCTAATTATGATCAATTACCAATATCTTATATTTGAATTTCTAAATCCCCCAAATACTGTCTTAACCATTGATATAGAGAACGGAATGAGCACTATCGTCACAAAAGTGATCACTGTCTAGAAAGAGACGAAGCGAATGTGTTGCCAATACAACTATCTACTGGCTACACATTAGCTTCGTCTCTCTCTCTCTCTCTCTCTCTCTCTCTCTCTCTCTCTCTCTCTCTCTCTCTCTCTCTCTCTCGTATATTTTACGGTCTGTTACTATTTGTATTTATTGCACAACTGAAGGTGGATTTAGCCAGCGCATAGTACATAATTGATCATTTTAATTCATAGTGTACAATGGATAATGAATAACGCGTAATTCATAAGAAAAGTAGGTGTGTATCCAGCGTTTAATTTCTATGCATTAGGAAGTGACAATTGACAGCTTTGATAGTTGACAATTATTATTTCTTTTGTTTTCTTTAATTTAACTGCATTTTTTGATTCGATCATCTTTGTTGTGTTTGTGCTAAAGAGTATTTTAAATATTTTTTCGATATTAATTCATTTCATCATGAAAATTAAGCAAGAGACATTTATATTGTGAAAGCATCAAACATGAAATTTTACAAATTAATAAGATAGTGCTTTAGCATTTTGTGTACAATCATAATGCATAAAGTTCGTCTAACTTTATGAATTACGCATTATGCACTAAACTACGTACCTACTGTCCACGATGGGCTGGATAAACGTGTGCATTTAAATGTTAACTTTAAAAAATATGTACTACAGGACAAGAGTAATTAACATGACTCAAAAAACCCTTTTAACAATAGTAAAACTATCACTTGAGTAAATTTAGTTTGAATACTATTAAATGCGCTGTATTTTTTTATAAGTTGGCAACAGTGGTTTTCAAAAGTGACAACTCCACCAAAAATGGCTGCACTTTGAAGAGAATGAAAAGTGGGTTGCTACAAACTCAAGTGAAATGTTAGTGATTTTGTTATAAACGGTGTGTAGATATTTATTTCTGAATTACTATTAAAATATTTAGGGGTTTCTCAATTATTTAACGAATCCTAGACATTAATTAATTAGATCCTAACTCATTAAAAAAAATACTTGTTTACGTTTCGATAAGGCTGTCAATTACTGATCCTGTATATTTGAATATTTTTAACAATTGACAGGCCTGTCAATTAGTGCTCTGATCATATTTGGCACCAACAAAAGGAAGTAAGTTTTTTAAATAATCCGAGGACCAAATGATGGAAGCCTTGAAAGCCATTGACAACGGGATGTCAACAGCTGCAGGTGTCAAAACATTTGGTGTGCCAAGGGTCACTTTAATGTTTAAAATCAAAAGGAAAACGCCACAAAAGAGGAAAATGGGACCAACCTAATAATAGGTTACATGGATCCTGAAATCAGCCGAAACTGAATTCCTCATCACAAAACTTCAGTTGTTGAATAGTGTTCAGCACCTGATAGTGAAATTAAAGAGAAATACTCCGTTCAAGAACAACAGGCCAGGGAAATTTTGGTATAAACTATTTATGAGAAGGTATCCTGAGTTAGACCAGGAAATTACTCAAAATGTCACTACTTCTAAAGCATCTTTCAATGAGAATCAAATAAAAAATTGGTTTAGCGAAGTGTCAGCATATCTAAATAGGAATGGCTGCATGGAGTATTTACTAGATACAACCGGAATTTTTAATTATGACGAGGCGCTTCCTTTCCTTAATCCTAAAGTAGGAATTGTTGTGAGGGGAAAGAAAATGTATATTCCATAGTAAGCACTGTTTTGTTAAATTCAAATGCTGCAGGAATGAGCGCTCCTCCACTGATTGTTTTTTAAATATTCACGTTCATCAGATGCTCTTCTATCCTCAGTCCCGGAAGGATGGGAAATAGGACGTTCTCCTGAATCAGGATGGATGACAATGGTATTTTTTTTATTAATATGTGGTCAATCAGTTTAATAGCTGGCGTGAGGATAATATTCAGGAACTTATAATTATTTTTGTAGACGGCCACATATCCAGCTTGACCTTACACGTAAGTGTGCTTTGTAGAGAAACTGACATAGGTCTCATAGCTCTGTACCCCCAATGCAACGCATCTCATGCAGTCTTTCGAACAGTCAAGGCGACATGGAAAGAATGGAGAACACAAAATTTGCAATAGCAGCTTAAATAAAACCGATTTTGGTACTCTTTTAAAAGAAGTTTTAACGGAAAGGTTGACACCTGAAATTCTGAGAAAAGGGTTCTGAAAATGTTAACTCCATCCTTGGTCTACAGAAGCGATAGAATATTCGAAAATTAAAGGTACAAGTCAAGACAGGTGTTCAGTAACTAATGTAGTACCAAAAAATGGTGGCCATGATGTCCTAAGGGAAAATGAAAAATTTCTAATTCTTATAGAGGGGAAAATACCATTTTTCTTAGAGACTTACCAAAATAAGATGGGAATGGACCTGTGTACGATAAAAGTGTACTATTTATGGAAGAAAGTAAAAGACAGAGCAGATAAAATTGGACCTCAGATCGAGATTACTGAAAAGGATATTAAAGAATACTCTTTAATTACTTACCCAGAACCCGCATAAAAATACTTAATTTCTCAACAAAAACCCGAAGAGATTCCAAATACAACTAATGAAACCGCTGGGGGCCAGAGAGATTTATTAGCAGGAATACCAAACGTAACCACTCAGAGATTAGCAACAAAACGCTGGAAGAAGATATCCCTTCTCCTTTCAAATCTACTTTAATTTGGCCTCAGCCGAAACCAAAAAAAGTGCCGCTCAGGTAGAATTCCTGCAGTTGCTTCGTCTGAAGAATGGCTTGAATACAAAAGGAAAGAGGAGACAGAAAAATAAAAAAAGACAAGACATTGAGGACAGAAAAAAATGTCAGTTAAGAAAAAAAGGGTTCAAGTTTCTTCGTCAGAAGATGAAGAAAATGAAATGGATTTGGTTCTGGAATCTGAGGGAGAAGGAGATGATTGGAATACAGAGAGCGAAAAAGAGAAAGAAATGGTCGGCGGTAATAAATAATGAGATGATTGAAAATGATTATGTCCGTTGTCCAATATGAAGGAAACCTGGAAAAATTATTACCATTTTACCTGACGGAGAATACATGGTCTCTACCATGATAACAGGCTGCACTTTTTCATGGAAAAGGCCTGACAAAACAGACATTCTAACATATTGTCATAAAGACATAAACAAAAAAATCCCGCCACCCCATCGACTCAATCGTAGGGGTGCTTTTTCGGTCCCAGCAATGGAGGAATTTTAACGAAGTTTTTTATTCTCTTAAGTAATATTGTGTAAGAAATTTAAATATATTTTAAAAATAATGATTTTCTTTATAACACCTTCATTAAAACAATATAAACATAAATTATATAACAACAAATCAACGTCTGCCAAGTTGCTTTCTCGAAAACTACTACCCCGTATCAATTCGAAACCCAGTTTTTCAGCTGTTTTTCTGGGAAAACCCAAAAGTCGAAAGATCGTAGGAGTCAAACTTTTATATTAGGTACAAAGTTATAAATCCCGAAATAACATACGGATAATGCTAGAAGCAAGGAGCCGTGAGTACTTACCGGAGAGAAGAGAGGAGTAGAAAATAGCCAGTCCATCGGCACGTTATATATATATATATATATATATATATATATATATATATATATATATATATATATATATATATATTAGGGCGTTTCAAAAAAAATAAAAAAATTATTTTTCCTCGGAACCCGCTCAAAAGTTTCGTTTTAATGCCAAAATAGGCGTCTGAAAATATGAGCTCTTAATATTAATATTTAGGTTATCCGCATCGCACTTTTCGATTTCCCATAAGAATAACACAGGAAAAAAGTTTTTTTTTCTTCTGATTTTTATAACTAATGAACAATATATCGTATTGCAATGCCCATTCATTATTTTGGTAGAGAATTTAACGCTCTACAAAAAAGGTCTGAAGTCAATTTTCGATAAATCAACTCAGTCAAAAGTTATTCAAGATCAAAGTTTAACTTACCCTCAATTCAGCTGTTTTATTGACTGATTTGGCAAAATATTATGTTTTTAGAAAAAATGAAACCAAAACATTTTACAAAATATAAATTAGACTTCTGAAAACTGTTAATCTTTATTTCCTGCTTTATAGTAAATGTGGACAGGGTACTTAAAACGAATTATCAATGACAGTTAACCCGACATTTGAAAATTCTGGATATTGAAAATTAACATCAATCGTTAAATTGAGATCATTTTTTTAACATTAGTTAACATTAGTTTGAAGTTTTTTTTAACATTAGTTCGAAAATTATTTCAACTAAACAACAGTTTAAAAAATTCTACTTAGACATTTCATAATAAAATAATTCACGGCAGGTGTCCTATGTAATATCAATTATCAAAAGTTTTTCTTTGATAATTAATCGATGAGAAATTTATTAAAAGTAATATATTTCTAAATTCTTATGAGCAAAAAAAACTTAAAAGCACTGATAACTTTTCAAAACATACATAAAATTTCAGCTATTTTCAAGCGCAAATTATATAAAAATCTTTTTTCAATCAAATTACAGCAATATTCGAGAACGAAAGATAATAGTTGTAATTTTTTTAACTCTGACAACTTAGAAATAAACTTTTCGTTTGTTTTAAAACCCGTAAACTTGTAAATTTGAGAGTATTATAAAAAAACAGCTGAATTGAGGGTAAGTTAAACTTTGATCTTGAATAACTTTTGACTGAATTGATTTATCAAAAATTGACTTCATACCTTTTTTGTAGAGCGTTAAATTCTCTACAAAAATAATTAATGGGTATTGCAATACGATATATCGTTCATTAGTTATAAAAATCAGAATAAATAATAACTTTTTTCTTGTGTTATTCTTATGGGAAATCGAAAAGTGCGATACGGACAACCTAAATATTATTATTAAGAGCTCATATTTTCAAATGCCTATTATGGCATTAAAACGAAACTTATGAGCGTGGTTCCGAGGAAAAATAAATTTTTAATTTTTTTTGAAACGCCCTAATTTATATATATATACATATTTATTTATTTGTTAACCCTCTGTTAATAGGGAATCAAAAACTTATCAAAGATCTTTTTAATCTAATCAACATAGAATTTTGCCAAGGGTGCAGGAATGCTAAGATACGTCCCTGATGAGAAGATCAATATATGCTCCCAAACCCTTTTATGCGAGAATAAAAATGTACCTTGAAAAACTAAGCTTCTCCATTCCCAAATGTTTCCCTCGACTGACTACATCCACTCCCCCTTGGAAAATCAAAAAACCCAAATGTATAACCACTCTTAGCTCTCTAGATAAATATCTATACCGATGCTTCGAAATCTGCAGCTGGCATCGGAGCCGCGGTGGTAACTACAAACTCAACTTATAACTTCACATTTCCAGATACATATACCATCTTCTCAGCCGAATTATATACCCTATATGAAGCCTTAGCTAAAATCAATTCATCTTCAAACACTCAAAACCATCTTATTCTCACAGACTCCCACAGCTCAATAAAATCCATACAAAAAATATTCACAAATGACCCTCTTGTTTTAAAAATTAAAGAAGAACTCATAATCGCTCAACAAAACAATAATGATATCATCTTTATGTGGATCCTATCACACGTAGGAATAGATGGCAACGAGGAAGATGATCAAAGAGCAAAAGACGCCACGACCAATGAAGATGCTCGAGTAGTGCAGTTTTCAGTAAGTGCGTATATTAAATCTATAATTCAATCTAAAGTGAACAGTGTCTGTGAAGCTAAATGGAAAACAGCGAGAACAAAACTTAACGAGGTAAAAAAGTCTATTAAACCGTGGTCAGTCCTACCAAAAAATCGTCGCGATCTAGAGCCACTAACACGGTTACATTTAGTTCATACCCGGCTAACTCACAGCTATCTATTCGACAAAGGTCCCGAACCAAAATGTAATTATTGTGACTCAAAACTAACTATTAAGCACCTACTTGTTGAATGTCCTCAACTAACACAACAGCGACAACTGGCACAACTCTCCAACGATGGATTATTCGACATATTAGGAACAAACTACAATTTACGTAACCTAAAGACATTTCTTAAATTAATAAATGTTATAAATTCTTCATAAAATACCAAATGTAAATAACTATATATATGTATACACCAAATATCGCTAATGACCCCTCGAGGTCGATGCGCTATAATAAAAAAAAACATAGAATTTTGCCAAGTGTGCATGAATGCTAAGATACGTCCCTGATGAGAAGATCAATCTATTTAATTTTTTTCCACACGTAAAAAAATATTTTTCAATCTATTAAGACAATTTTTACAAAACAGTCTTTATTTCAGTAAGAGGACGATATTTCAAAAAGCATTTTTCGGGTATTAATTCTCTACCACTACAGTCTTAGATATATATTTTTCAGTTGCAAAAATTTCAAAAATTAAATGGTAAAAAATTCTCAAGCAATTAATTTACATTACATAACTGCATACAGAATTTTTAATCAAAAAGTCTGTTTTTTATATGCTAACCTTAAAATTGTTCCAATTAATTTACTTGCCTAAAAAAAGTCATTTTGTAATTGAAAGTGAACTACTTTAATAGTGATTACATACATTGCATCATATACGTATATTGAAATTAAAAATTATTAGATAATTTACCACTGAAATTGAACTACAGGGTGTTACAAATTTTAATGATGTAAATGACTTGTAGTTTTTATGTGATTCCAGTATAATGTAAGTGTGTCAGAAATTCCGATTTTTTTTAGTAAATTGAAATAATAGTCATTGGTAGTAAACTAATATTTCTCTGATTTCCACCAAATTTTATTTATATGCATTTTTATATAAATTAAAACAATAGTTATTTATGTAACAAGTGTGTAAAGTAGCCTTTTTTCGACGAATGTGAATATTGTGGCATGAGCCGTAGGCGAATGCGACAATCACATGAGTCGAAAAAAGGCCTTTACACACGAATTGCATACAATATTTTTTCCACTACCGAAAAGTTTATCCAAATGCAGAAGTTTAATAGTAATTTTCTTTGCGCACTAAAGTAGGTTTGATTTTTCTTTAAATGAAACTATAACGCTTTTATTGATTCCTAATAAAATATAGTATATATTGATTAATATTTTGAACATTTTAATCAAAATTAGAACAAATTAACAAAACAATGGACGAATTCAATTATTAACAATACTAGATAATACTAAAGGTGTAATTTGTGCACATTTTCGGAATATTTTGTTATTTTGTTTTTTCTACACCATTCTTTAAAAAAATTGTATTTTGTTTCGTAAATATTCAGAGATTTTTGGGGCAATAAATCATTAGAAGCATGCTGTTCTACGTGTAATATGTTTGGTGGTGTATTTTCGAAATAATCTTCTGAGAGATCGTCAGAGGAATCCATTTTTATAATTATATCTACCTACCTATTCCGTTTTCTAAAAAAAGAATTTAAAATAACATCATAGTTTCCTAAAAATGTTCAATACTTGAATATAAATACTTTTGCTTACCCTAGATATAGTCGGAAGATCTCAATTTCAATTTTAAATGTCAGATTCAATGCACAAAGAAATGTCATTCACTCACAGCGAACTTATAGGTACCTACATATGCACCCAATTCTATTATTTTCTAGTACCCAATAATTATTACATATGTACTTTACTGAATTTCAATTTCAATCTCTGATTTAAAAAAAAACTCAGATTTAATATCCGTTTATTATACCTACCTATTATACTTTTATAAGACTAGGTATAACTACATACAAAGAACTATTTCTTTACGCACTAGTGCGTAAAGTAAAGTTTTACGCACTCGAAAGTGTGTCTAAAATACGTACTTTACGCACGGTAGTAGAAAAAATTATTATTAACACCGCTTTTACCATGCGTTTTTTGGGTTTACGTTTGCTATTGTTGTCAATTCTAGATTGTATGAAATCGGAATGGCGTATTCAAAATGCCATTAACGTCATATGGAGAATAACTACTTTTTAATTTGACGTTTTGAATAAGAAAGAAAAGATTGAATTCGTTTTCTGTTATTAAAATATATATGATTATAGTGTGTCACCTTGTACTTAAAAAATATATTTGCATACATTATATAAATGGCTTGACTGAATGCAAAACAAAAACTGTTCTACTTACCACAAGTAGCCTCATCTCTTCGTAAATTATGATATAGATCTAATGGTAAATGGTACCGTTCCAAATTTACAACATACTTTTTATACTAATCTTATTAATCCCCACTAAAGGCGAAGCGATAGTATTAAAATTAAGATTTTAAATTAACCCAATTGTGTAAACATGATTTGTACTTGAAATACATTGAAGAAAGCATATCTATATTTGTTTGAGGGTGTACAAATAAAAGATGTACAAGGTTATGTTAGAATGTAACTACATACAAATAACAAATTGTCACTTTACCATGTAATGTTGATAAACTGTATATGTTGAGGAAATGTTTATTTATTAATTTGAGCTTTGAATACAGCCAGCAATATTGAATCACTTAGAGATAGTGAAATTGAAGATTTTACGATTATCATCAACGACGCCCCAAGTAATTTTATAATTAAAGATGTTTTATTGGTTGAAGATCTTCAATGTAATTTAATTTCTGTTCGTAAATTGGATTCCGAGGGTTATAAAATCATTTTTCAAATTGGTGAAACCGTTGTTTTTCTTCATGACAAACTAATTGCTGTTGCAAGCAAATTAGATAGGGGAGACTGCCCTAGAGTGGCCACCTTTTTACGTTGTTGGACATAACTATTATCCCATTAGAAATTTTGAAAAGATAATTAAACCACACAAAACTTTCATTATTTGGCTACAAACTGCCATAGCTAACTTTGCAAAAAAACAACATATTTCAAAGCAACAGTGGCCACTATTTTTCAAAAGAATAAAATATTCATGCATAACGAGTCTTGAGGAACAAACTTTCAAGAAAACATAAAAGTGGTATTTTAAAGAAGATAAATAATAAAAAAGTATAAAAATAAAATCTTCAGTCTTCAGTTTGGTCGATTAGTTGATGTTATAGGGGTCCAGATCAATATCGAAGGAAAAGCATCTAGCTGTTTTTAATGTCCCTTCAGTATTTCTCGGTTCAGGTAGATGCAGAGCAACGTCTGCCCTTTGTATCACAGAAACATCATCAACATTTGGAAAAACGAATTTCTTTTCCCTGTATTTTCTTAAAAACGACACATTATATTCTTCATCAGGCAGCACCTCTTTGATTTGTTCAACAAAATATTTTATCGTTTTTTTGGTAGCAAACCTCACAAGAATAAAACTGCTCACTTCCAAAGGTCTATCGTCATCCTCTTCTTCGTCGAAATTCTCAGGAAGTGTGGGCGAGGGAAACGAAATGTTCTGCTCACTCTGATCTTCATTTTCTGATGAGCTAGGGGAAGCAATTTCTGCTAATAGAAGCTTTTTCGTAACCTTGGACTTCAGCTTTTCATCAAGTTCATCTTTAAGCTTCTGAATATTGGGGGTACTTGTTAAAATTTTGGTTGCCCTCTTCTTCCGTCACGCTTAGATTGTATTTGTCTTTCTGCTTTAGGGAAAGCTCTCACCAATTCGGGTGAAAAGTATAGAGCACCCTCTTCATCACCTTGATTGATAATCGGATCCTCTTCGGTTGAGATCTCATCACCTTGAACAAACGTTGGAACTGTTTCAGAAGTAGAGGCAACCGGACTTGTTTCGTTGGTTGATTGTGAAATAGATGGATGAGGTTCAAATGGTATATCGATGGGTGCTGGCTGGGGCTCAAGTGGTATATCGGTCACTGATGCTGGAATAAATTCATGTTCCTTGAAACAATTCTTATTAGGCGGATATATACCAGTACTTTTGAAGGTGGGAACTATATGTTGTGTGCAAAAGGCCTGGCCATAACTTTTGCCCAAAATCTCGGCAATGTTATAGATATCAATTCGTTTTCCCGGATGATTGGTAATCCAGACTCCACATTCCTTATTGTAGTATTTTTTAAGTGGGCCGGAAACACAAACATCCAATGGCTGGAGCTTGTGGCTTGTGTGGGGTGGCAATGTAAGCAAGATCACATTATTGGACTTAGCGGTCTCTATTACCTCCAAACTAATATGTGAGTCATGGTTATCCATGATAAACAGGCTGGTCGATTTTCAGTAGGACCTGCATGTTTGATAAAGTGGTTTGACCACTGTAAAAAAATCTCTTTCGAGCTCCACCCTGAAGGACTTGCTGCTCCTACACTTCCAGGTGGGGCTACTACTAACACATGCTGTTTGAAAAATTTCCTTGGAAATACTAACAGAGGGGGAACTGAGTTTCCAATTGCGTTTATTGCTCCTATCATGGTGACTAGGGTTCCTCGCTCTGCCGAAGTAATCTGGCAGATTTGCTTTTGGCTTAAAGTAGCAACAACCTTATTTGTACTCAGCACCGTAGTTAAAGCCATTTCATCTACATTGTAGATCTGATCAGGGCCAAGTTTACGAAATAAAAAATGTCACTCAAATTTTTGAAGAATTTCTCAACTACAGGCTTATTGAACCCCATGGCTCGAGCTAGTGACGTTACTTCAGAGACCCTTAATGATAAACTAGGGTTTCTCTTCATAAACCCGTTGAACCATTTAAAGCCAGCAGATTTGTTTGCTTCCCAGCTTTCGGGTACCTTTTTCTTGTAGAAAGTAGCCAGTTCATATGCAAAACTTTTTATTTGGGTTGGCGTGAAGCCATGATGGAGATTTGCCAAATGTTTGATGTACGAGCTCAATTCTTTTTCTTCTGCAGAAGTAAAGATCTGATGACAGGCATAATTTGGAGTCAATCTGGGATGCTTGGCCTCATTAAAGTCTATGTTCTCCATTTGTCCCCTGCATTTATCGACATATCTTCTCAATATCGTACGGGGAATATTAAAGTATTTTGCCGCTCGTTATGTAGACCAGCCGCCCTCTAGTACTTTTTGTACTGCTTCCCGCATTACATGCTCTGGAGTAATTGTCAGTTTCTCACCTTTCGGCATCTATAAAAAAATTAAAGCATTAAAACCGAATTTATTCCCACAGTGGCCACCCCTCAATGACTCCAAAAAGCAGTGGCCACTATTGGCTACATCTACCATGGCCACTGTAGGAATTGTCACTTTTTTTAGAAAAATGGTAGCTATGATATTCTATACGGTTTTCAGCAGATGAAAGTAGGAGAAATATGTGGCCATTAGATACACAATTAATGCTATGGATGTTACTTGGAATAAAATATAAATGATAATGTACAATTTTACTCACAATTTTGATGAAAACGTAAATTTTTGCGTCGCAAAACACACACCTTCTCACTGCTCGAACTGCACGCAACTGACAGACGCATCGACACAGTGCAGCGTGGCTGATGCTAATGCGCACCTAACAAAGTTGGTGGCAGCACGCACCAGGATATATATTCGCAGGAATTTATAAGTGTCCACTGTAGGAGCATAGATAAGATAATATAATATACAATGTAGGAGCATGGCCACTGTAGGGCACTCTCACCTACATTATCTTATAGTTTCTCAATTTATTCTTCGTTATTGTTAAATGACCAATGTAATTATTAAAACTCGCTTTATTATTAGTTGGTAGAGCTCACATATATGTCTAGTATCATATAGTTTTCTGTACCTGTGTTTCTGTATCAGCAATAATTATTGATCTTTTATATTTGATTTTAATTAATAAAGTTATATCAATACTGATCCAGTGAATTCAATAATAAAGCCATCAGAGCAACAGTAATCCACAGCAAGTATCACCAATATTATAACAACAACTAAACTTTGGCACGAGAATTTATGACATACTGGTTACAAAAGTTTAGCGAAGCTATTGGTTCTTGTGGATTATATCAAATTAGATAATTAAAGATTGTATTTGTAGCTAAATATACTACCTTTGAAATATTATTAGAAATTTTACCTGCATATGTGATGGATTTATAATTTTTCATTTCATTAGTTCAGGAAATATTAGTTGTAATGCCACTTTTTCCTCTTTTTTTATTAACTTATTTATTTAGCATACGTAATGGGTAACCGTTGGATGTTGCTATTTGTTTAATTGTATTAATTTCTCTATTAAAATTACATTTGTTCATAGGAACTGAAAATGCTCTATGTATCATTGAATTATATGCCGCTAGTTTATGGGACATGGGATCATTGTGATTATATGGAATAGTTAGATCAGTGTGTGTTGGTTTTCTGTAAATTGAATAATCAAGTACATTATTAGCTCTTTGAATTCTTGAATCAAGAAAATTGTTTGAGTTATTTTCTTCAACTTCTAGTGTAAATTTAATTTTTGGATGTAAATTATTAGTATGTTTGAAAAATACATCTAATTGTCGTTCATTACCTATAAAACAAGCTAATATATCATCTACATATCTATACCAAAATAAGACATGTTTTAAAATATTACTTTCAAAGATTTTTCTTTCTAAATTGTCCATAAAAATGTTTGCCAAAATTGGTGATATAGGGTTAATTATGTAAAGTCGATTTGCATATTATACAATAATATCATATCGATTGTCAGCATTTAATTATAAACTAACTTCATCATTTATCATTCATTCTGTTTGTAACTCTGAAGCAATAAAGTTGTATTTTCTAATTAAAATAAACTTCTTAAAAATACATTTCGAGAACAAAATATCTTAACTGGCGCAGTCAGTAGAATACAGTCGTATTTCGGTATTTTCGGGAAGTCACGGCATCGAGACCGGTTCTGTGAAAAGACCAAACGCGAGTTTCAACTCTTAGACGACAACCTACACCATCCAGGGTCAAACAGGATCACGTAGGGAGAGCTCCAAGAAGTACCTGTAAGTACCGAGTTTTCCTATTACATCTTCCTAATTTTAAGATAGGTAAAATATTTCCCGGTTGGAAATATACCTTTTCTTTAAAGAAGGACATAGTTGGCGCCTAAGCTAACCAAACAAGTGGCCCTTCTGATCATATGGTAGAGCCCTTGGAACCGCTATATGCATTACATCAAGGGGCGAAGATCTATTTGATGGTATGTAAAAAATTTAGGTACATCCACCCATTCCCTTCAGGGAGGGTTTAGGTGGTTCTCTCTCCATTCCTTTGCTCTTTTTCTTTTTGACTCAATATATTTCTGACAAGACGTGCAACTATATCCCAATTCTCTTTTGTTTCCAGCATTACGTCTATGATATTTCCAGTACCGAGGTGTTGTGCAAGCAATGACGTTGTGGTCTGTCGCTGTTGTTCCCATCTTGGGCAAAAGAAAATGGTATGTTCTACCGAATCTACTTCACTCATGCATAAGAAGCATACAGCAGTTTCTTTTATTTTAAATCGTTTCAGGTATTCTCCCAAACATCCATGACCGCTTAAAAATTGCGGTAGATAGAAATCGACCTCTCCGTGTTTTCTATTGAGCCATTTTTTTAAATCTTTAATGAGGTGTTTAGTCCATGTCGCTATTCCATTTTGGATATTCCATTTATTTACCCACTTTTGTCGGGTGTCATATTCTATAATATTCCTATTTTCTGGTTCAAAAAAGATTTTGATCCTCTCGTCTATCATAAGATCTATCGGCATAATACCTGCTATTACCAGGACGGCATCAGTTAAAATCGTACGATATGCTCCGCAGACTCTCATTGATACATGTCTTTGCAATCTTTCCAAACCCTTGATGTGTGACTTTGTTACTGGATTTCCCCATATTGGTGCAGCATACAATATTATGGAGTGGACTACGGATACAAGGATCCTTCATCTACTTGAAGTGAGTCCCCCTATCTTTGGCATCAATCTGTTCAAGGAGGCAAGGGTTTTTTCAGCCTTTTCGGTTATTTTAGAAATGTGATTCCTCATGCTATTGTTGCGACTAAAAATTACACCTAGATATTTTATATTTTCACTACTACGAATTTCCAAGTTATCTATTTCAATTATCACTTCTAGTATTACAACCTCTATTTTATCAATAGCTAACTTCAGGCCTATTTCTTCAATCTCCCCAGCAATTTTTGCAAGTGCAACGGTTGCTATGGAGATGAGAGCCGTTTCATTTTTGCTTCAACTAAGACTGCAGTGTCGTCGGCATATCCTATTATTTCCACTCCTTCTGGAAGTTTCAGCTTCATTGTGTGGTCGTAGAAGATATTCCAAAGCAGTGGGCCTGGGACGGAGCCTTGTGGGACATCCATCGTGATATCTAAACTTTTTTCTCCAACCAGTAAGACTCTGTTTTTTAAAAACAGAAACGCCTGTTAATATTAAAGAAATATATCGTAGACAATACGACCAAATGGCTTTGAAAACGCTTATTCGAAATTTAACCGGTTTGCTACAACATACAATTAGAATTCAGAATCCAGCTTCGATCGAAGCCGCTATTACATTTATTATAGAAGAAGAAATAAAAATGTTTTGGAAAACGAGCCAGAAAGACAATTTAACGTAAACGAACTATTTTCTGATTGCAATAGCACTGAATTACCGTATATAAAAATTAATAATCCTCCAATTAAACTCCTAGTAGATACTGGTAGTATGCAATCGATATTAGATTCTATCATCGCAGAAAAATTCTTTCCTAATACTATTTTTCAAGAAACAACTAGAATTACAACAGCAGTACGTCATAAAGACGCAAAATTCATAGCAGAAATTCCAGCTTTCTCTCAATTTAAATAACCATGTACAATACCATATATTTTGTTTAAATTTCACAATTACTTTGACGGCCTCATCGGCTTGAACGTAATTAAAAAAACTAAAATTATGTGTTGATTTTGAAAATAATATTCTAAAAAATAATAACATTCAAATTCCGATTTTCTATGATTTTAATAAATAAGATTTCAAAATAGCTGTCGATTCCCACAAAATAGCTGCCGTAAGAGTCCCAGGCAGCTGTTACACCGAAGAAGTCATAGCACCCAGCCAAGAAACCGCAGTGATAGTTAGTAATATCCAAGAAATAACAGCAATAAATTTATTAATACTTCCAAAATTCGAATGGGAACTCACGAAAACAGAAAAATCCACAGAAGTACCCATCAAATTAGAAGCAATCGATCTTCAATCCATTAAAGATTTGAAACTCCAAGGTGAATTAACGAAGCCAATACAAAATCAAGAAACGCACTCCGCAGTATGGAATATTCCCGGCCTTCTAACACTCTTAATACTAGCTGCCGTAACTTGTACACTCTGGAGATATTTAAAACTGAAGAAATAAGCTAACCACCAACCCCAACAAAACAACCCCATTGACGGCGTTGTTCTATCTTAAGGAGGGAGGAGTTATGTGAAGTTAATTTGCATATTATATAATAATATCATATCGTATATCATATCATATTGTCAGCATATAATTATAAACTAACTTTGTATTTTTCTTCATATTTATCATTCATTCTGATTGTAACTCTGAAGCAATAAAGTTGTATTTTCTAATTAAAATCAAACTTATTAAAAATATATTTTGAGAACTAAATATCTTAACTGTCTTCACATTGGTAAATCTTCATTTTGAATATATATCTTTTGTCAAAAGTGAGATAATTCTGATTAATACATACATCAAATAAATTAAGTATATCTGATATTATTCCTGGATTAATATTTTTATCTTCTAGCAATTTCCTTACAAGTATTAGACATTCTTTAGGAGGAATTTTAGTGAACATATTGGTAACACCAAATGAAATGAGTTTATCTTGCAATTTGAATGCTTTCAATTTTTTTATTAGTCCCATTGAATTTTTAATTGAGTATTTAAATGTATATACGTAACTATTGTTAAGTTTTTTGCTAATTTATTATTAGGAGTATTAACACAAGAAACTACAGGTCTAATTGGTTTCGTTATTTTATATAATTTAACGGTTCATTTACATCCAAAAAATAAATTTACATTAGAAGTTGAAGAGAATAACTCAATCAATTTTCTTGATTTAAGAATTCGAAGAGTTAATAACGTACTTGATTATTCAATTTACAGAAAACCAACACACACTGATGTAACTATTCAATATAATCCCATGTCACATCAGTTAGCAGCATATAATTCAATGATACATAGAGCTTTTTCAGTTCCCATGAGGAAATGTCATTTTAATAGAGAAATTAATGCAATTAAACAAATAGCAACATCCAAAGGTTATCCATTACATATGATAAATAACTTAATTAATAAAATAAAAGAGGAAAAAGTGGCATTACAACTAATATTTCTTGAACAAACTAACGAATTAAAAAATTATAAAACCATCACATATGCAGGTAATATTTCTAATAATATTTCAAAGATAATATATTTATCTACAAATACAACAATTTCTTTTAAAACAGAAAGTAAAGTGAGTACAAAATTGTTAAATATAAAAACAAAAATATCCCGGTTAAAGAATTCTGGTATATATAAACTGAAATGTCCAGAATGTAATGCTGTCTATTTGGGTCAGACCCTTAGAAATTTTGAAATCCGATACAGTGAACACTTACGAGCATACAGATTAAAACTACCCACTACGCAAAACATCTACTTGACACCTAACATAGAACTAGAAGTAATACATATTTGTGATGAGAAACAAGAACTGGATTTCCTTGAAGCATTAGAAATTAGAAGACACTTAACTCGGCGTCATTGTGGCTACCAAACAGAACATAGCCGTTGTGGCCGGGTATATTTAACCCATGTACATTACTGTACACTGAATCAAGCTTATGTCAATACTAGTTTTCTATATTAAAGAAATAGGTGAATATTCACATTACTAATAAAAATTGAACATTTATTTATTATAAAATGAGCATATTACCATCAAACATAAAAAATGTTTATCCTGAGATCAATTTGTTATAACATAACTTGAAAAATATATTCAAAAACAAAAAATAATAACCATTTAGGCACTATTTGATTTTACACGGTAACATCAAATTATAAACTATATATAACAAAGCTTATAAACAAGGTTATTCGCTATCGACATAAACGCAACTTTGGCATAATGGAATAATGTGTTCCATACAAATAGGCTTGTTACATTTATTGCAGTTATGCCTAGTTTTTTTATCTTTGGCAGAAGGACAGTCTTCACATCTCGAATATGTTTTCGAACTTTTATTCGAAGGGTAGATTACAGTTTCACCAAATTTGTTCGTGAATACGTTTACGTAAGCCTCTCGGTAAGTTTTCCACATTTTTCCTCACGCGAAGATTAGCTTCAAGCATTTATAGTCTGAGTTTTCTAAGGAAATCACTTCGGTTTGTTTTCGAATTATTATTTTCACAAAAAATAATTACACCATTTATTGTAGCTATATTCATGAGCGCATAAAATACTGTCATTGGCCAGGGTTTAGACTTTCGAGTTACATCATAGGTAGCACAGAGTTCATCAACAACATCGACGCCGGCTTTCGTAGAGTTATAAAACGTGATTATCTCTGATTTCCGTTTATCAACACTACTTGGATCATTCTTTTGGTCATGATGAAAGGAAGACAGTACCAGCACTACTTTAGACCGTTTAGGCATGTAGAAAATAAGCGTCATATCTTTTTGGAATGCAAACTGTGTACTGCAAACTTCTTTTCCTCGCGTGGTTATAAAGTTTGGCGGGATTTTTTCTTTGCTTTTACGTAATGTACCTGTAGCTGTTAATTTATGGTTTTGTTGTGAATGTGTTATCAATGGAACGATCGTAAACTAATTGTCGAATCTAATGTTTCTATTTGTTTTACAAATAGGCTGCACTAATCGAAAGCTTTATTGCTTTGCATAAATGGCCCATTGGGCTGTTTACCTAGATAAATTTCATTTTTATCCCGTATTACGCAGGTTTATTCGGGGTACACTGACGAAACTAACACCTACCGCGAAATGCTTCCAGCTTTTCGTCAATTGTAAGATATTCATTAGGACTTTGCAGTTTGCCGTTTGAGACAAATTCATCTAAAAGAGATCTAATCGGAGCCAAATTGTCTAGTTGCTTTCGTTCTAGGCGTGTTGACGCATCATCAAAACGCAAACAGCTTTGCAAAAAATAAAAGCGCTGCAAATACTTAGCAGTGAAAAAAATTTCCACACCAGTACCAACGGTTCGCCACAAGTCACTCAAATTTTGGATATTAGAACGATTTAGTCCGGCTAAGTACAACAAGCCGAAAAAAGCTAATAGTTTATCTATAGTTATATACAGGGTGTCCCGGGACTAATGGGAAAAAAGTCAGGAGCGTATAATATGAGCCAAAATAATGTTAGTACTTCATATAAACTTTTTCTATGCAGGCCCTCGTTTTCGAGTTATAGGCCTCCAAAGTTTTAATTTTGAATTTGGTTTTATTTTTATTTTTTGTACCAGTTATTTGATCTTTATAAAATTTACGGCACGGCTATAATGTACGTGTATGTTTATTTTGGAAAGGTAAACAGATTTACAGTAGTGCCTTGAAGCCAGGGACGGACTACTCGCAATGGTTAGTGATCTAAAAAATTTGCAGGGATGGCACACCCTGTATGAAATTATCGAAATTGACTTCCCCACACATTAAGCTAACGAAAAGGTACTCTTGTTGGAATTCGATAAAATAAGCCGTTTGGCTAATATTTACAGTTATATTAATGCACTACGTACCAATTTACCTAACTAACTTATTAATACGATGTCCAAGATTTACCTACAGTGCTACAAAAAAATAATGTTATGATAGCAGATGATAAAAACATTAAGAACTTATTTAATGGGAATTAAATAGGTACGCAAACAATGTAATTAGCAGCTTTTAATCAAAATTACGAACACATTATTAAACCATTAAGAAAACCTCAAAAAACACAAGTTATAAAACATTAGACTAAAACTAATTCCTAAACAACAACAAAAACTAACGTTATTCTAATAAATGTTCAATATGAGCTCCTCCCACTTCCACGCACATTCTAAGTCTACGAAGGTTGTTTCTTTGCACTTGAAAGAGCAATCTCATATTATTTCTAATAACATTGCATTGTAACACAATTCTGTCTATTAAATCTTGCCTTGTTCGCACAGGTGTTGCGAATACCTTACTTTTGAGATAACCCCAGGGAAAGAAACCCATAGGATTACCGTCTCCTGATCGCAGTGGCCATTGAAAAGGGCCTCCACGACCAATCTATCAGGAAACCTTGTGTGTAAATGCTGTCGTACATCTAAACTGAAATGAGAAGGGGCCCCATCATGCATCATCTCAATTCTGAAAGGTACATCACAGACATTCTTGAAGAACATTGTAACATGTCGCTGAGACATGTTTCTATTTTCATCAATTATTTTGGAGCGTTACTTATTCGTCGGCTACTCCCACCTCTAATTCCAAAGCCTTTTATTTCAAATATTAGGAACATATCATGACCGTTTTTACCATCGTTAAATATCTACTTAAACTACGATTCAAGTCGAATTCGCTCTCTTTTGTTCATTATTCGCTGATAATCAACTTCAGCATTCAGTTTCCAAATAATTTTGTGGGTGATATTCATTTTTCTGGCTGGTAAGTTCTCTATATCATTCCAAAATGTAATTGTGTGCTTAAAAATCATTCTATTTCGATTTTTCTATCTAGTTGAAATATTTCGTTTTTAAAAAAACAATGTTTTTGTTATGTCGTTTCCAGTTCTTTTTCGCCGGTCCCTTTAAAAAAATCTGGTGGCGTCCAAAGTTATTTTGTGAATCGAATTTATAACAGATTCTCTATATGGTTATTTTCCACCGATTTAAATTTGATTTTTCAGATTATTTTGGGAACAGGACGGATAAGAATGAACAGATTTATGTAGTTTTATTTTGAAAATTAAATTCAATTTTTATATGTATTGGAGTATAAGCTCCTCACCTGTTCATTTTATTCTTCCTTTTCAAATTTTCACTTTTCTACTGTTTCTCCTGTTTTTTTATACGGACCTCTACGCACCTTTACGGACAGTTCTCTCCAAGTTTTACGGACAATTCTCTCCGAGTTTTACGGACAATTCTCTCCAAGCCTTAAGGACCGTTCACTCCTAGAGCCCTTACGGACAGTTCACTCCAAGGATCCTAACGAACCCTACCAACAATCCAACTCTTCCACATCAGACGGCTCAAGAACCCGTGGATACAGCTGCGAGCTGTACGTCTCGCATCTTCCCAAGATAAGTCCCTAACTTATTTTTGATAGATATAAAATATTGAGTTGGACATTTTTATTGGAATAGCTGATTGTTGTTCGTATGTTATTGAGAATATACGGCTTATGTAAATGTATTTTTGTGTCAAATAAATCCATTTGTCCCGAAATTTTGTTTGTTGATTCACCTTATCCCAATAGAGGTAATAAAAAATAGTGTAACTAAGGCCGAATTCACCACCTGAGCAAAGTCCCAAAGGTAACTTAGGATTGTGACAACATGTTGTGCCTTATGCTGCCTATATAGGACCCAATTTTTTACTTATGCATGACAATGCGCGTCTCCACACGGGTCTTATCGTGAGAAAGTATCTTGAAGAAATAGGAAATGATCACAGAGACTGGCCAGCTCGTAGCCCCGACCTAAACCCTATTGAACATATTTGGGATTTTATCGTTCGGCGGTTACGAAGTGGGGGACCCCAAAATTTACAAGAAATTGAAGACCGTCTATTCGAATCATGGAATGGCCTAGATCAAAGCCTAATCAAAACTTTTTTCTCTTCTGAAACACCTTGAATCTCTGAATAAATTATTAGATAACAAGGAAAACAGAACGCAAAATGAGGCATTGAACCAGTATAATGAGTAATAAATAACGAGCACACAAAAAAACAAATACGTTTAATAAAAATCACGTCAACTTAACAATTGGATATTTTATGAAGTTACAGAAATAAACAAATGAATAAAAGAGAAAATGGAGGAGAAGCATGAGGCTTTATACTTGTATACCCCACAGGACGCTTTGAAATTTTGGAATAAATACAATAACATTTTTATAGCACCTGGTATAATATCAAAAGTATTCATTTTACCAAAACAACTATTTCGAAGAGAAAAACCGACAATTTAAAAAAAATCAATAAAAACGAACAAAAAATATGCAAAATACATAAAATCAAAGTTGAGGTAACTTTTTGGTTGTGTGTTAAATAAGTTGCACAGTGCATTATGTCATGTTTGTCACTACTATATAAGTAACATGAAAAATATATTAAACTTAATTAATTTTCTTCTTCCAAAAATTCTATTAATCCTTCTCCCATATCATCTGCTTCCCTATCACTATCGTCTTGTAAATCAATAATAAATTTAATTGGGGTGAACTAACATAGCAAACGTACGCTCTTCTAAATCTAACCCCACGAAAACTTGCGTCAAGTCGGAAGTAACGTCATCTGTCACGAGTGTCTCGTGTCATCTGTCACGTGTTTGGCGTCATACATCTTGTGCTCTGTAACGTGTGTAATCTGTCATGTGTTTCGTGTTCTCTATCTTGTGTTCTGTGACATATGCCACCTGTCACGTGTTCCGCGTCATCCATCTTGTGTTCTGTGACGTGCGTCATGTATTTTGTGTCATACAACTTGTGCTATCTGTTGTATGACGTAAGCACGTACGACTAATGATATTAAATTAAAAAATTCATTTATGATCGCCGGGATTCGAACTCAGGCAACACATGTCCACAGGCCGGTACATATACCGTTGCCCTATCAAGTCACATACATATAGCGTCAGGATGTAGGTATTCAAGAAACTTTTCATTATTATTATACAAATTTGCACGAAATAAACGGCACTTTAATACTCACGTATGTAGATTAACGATATACTGGAAAAACAGTGCGCAGTAACGGTACCATTAACATCTAACTTTGTAATTAATGGTCTCATTTGCATTGAAAAAACAAAATAAGAGAAACAGATTACACACGTCCCAGAACACAAAATGGATGACGGGGAACACGTGACAGATGACAGCTAACACATGTGACTGATGACGCATGACGTCACTCCGATATTAATCTGATCAATAATAGCAGACTGCCCTTATGACATCTTTATGTTGACACCCTGTATATCGTCGTAACATAATACCGTTTATTCGACTTCAATCTGATTAATAATAACAGAGATATGCGCTAGTGCCATAATGACATCTTTTTGCACATCCTGTATATGATAATAATCTAGCAATCATAATGAGATATGCGCCAATGCCTTTAAGACCTGCGCAAACGTTAAAATACGTCTTTTACGGTTGTCTGTAACGAAAAACATGCGCAGTATATGGAAAAAGTAGAGTAATCATAATGTCGTTTGTTCCATAAAAATCTGACCAATAATAGCAGAGATATGCGCTAGTGCCCTAATGACATGTTTTTTGCACTTCCTGTATATGAAAATCATCTAACCATCATAATGTTGTTTTTTCCATAAAAATCTGACCAATAATAGCAGAGATATGCGCTAGTGCCCTAATGACATCTTTTTTGCACACCAGCGCCATCAACGCCATCTACGACACCCTGTATATCGTCGCAGTGGCGTCACCAGCGCCCCAAATCGCCCCGCCAGCGCCATCTAGTGGCGAAAATTGGAAGTAGTGAGCTAAAATGGGCCAGGGCCAACTTAGTATATCTACTGGCACTGCTTTTCGAGGGGCTATGTTAGGTTACCCCTATTGCCGTTTCCCTCTTTGAAACTACTGGTGTTCCAGAACTGGCTTTGCTTATCTACGAACCGTAGTCCAACAATTGCCGTTAATGATAAAACACCCGCTGAAGCTTGGTATGGAATCAAACCATATTTAAAAAAGTTACGAATTTTTAGCTTTACAAGTTATTGTCGTTTATCAAACGAGTTTATAAAAGGTAAATTTGATAATCGTCCAATGAAATGCATTATGGTTGGATATTGTCCTAATCGATGCATACTTTGAAATCCTATTCACAGAAAAATAGTTTGTTTAAAAATGTCTTTATTAACAATAATTTTTACAATCCGTAATTACCAGGGGTTCTAAGAATATAAGTAAGGCCGATGTTCTGGTAATTCTTGAGCCACTTACCTGCATTTTCAGAGGCTGAAGTATTAGCAACTTTTATGGTTTAGAACATGGAAGTAGCACTTCTATAGATTAGAAGTATTCTTATGGAATTACAGTTATATTCTGGATTATCAATTATATATGAAGATCATTAACCCTGTCTTGAGAAGCAAGACCATAAAAAACTAAAACACCTTGATGTTAAATACAATTTTATACGTGACCTAGTGCTTGAAAAAGTTATAAAAGTGGAATACATTTTAAAGACACATGAACAAGTACCTAGCTGACGTTTTTACTAAAATTTGAATCATTTTGTTTTTACTTGGTTTATAAAAGTGATAATGTTTTAGTCTTGTTTGTGTACTCATGATCACTGTAATTGCAATACCGTATATCGTAATATGTTAAATTGAGGTGGAATGATAAAATTACAATTCAACATTTTGTTAAAAATAATTGGACTGTAAGTAGTGATGATAAATATTAATTATCATACATATTAACTAATAAAATCCAAACAAGAGGTGTTTCACGGTTTACAATTACATCACAATTTTGAGGAATACTTGTTTGAAATTTATTATTAAAGGATTGTCAGATTTGTATACGCTCTTACTCTAAGAGCCAGTAGCATTTTCTTAAGACCAGTGCCTTCTGGTGCTTGATGTATCATAGTATATTATTTTTTTGGAAATTAAAAAGATTCCAATCTAATCCAAAGTAGGTTAAAATTTTATCAGAAAGTCCAGTCATTTTCTAAATGGTTGTTAGATAATGATATATTCTAAATATACAATTAATTTCACGCTATAAATGACTTTTTACCTCTCACATCGTTTATTTCGCGTTATAATACAGTGTGAGCCAATACTAGCATTTATACTTGCATTGAATTTTTTTAAACACGCTTTTTTACATTGAAGTTAATTTTTTTAGTAGTATCTGTATTATTGTTATTTTTGTTTGCGTAACTGTTCGCCTAATACCGTGTATCTGGTAAGCTTTTTTGAATTACTTATAAAATCATTAAATACAATTTTTATTATAAATGAACACATGGTCCGGACAAGTAGTTAATCGACCACTTATCCTTGTATCTTCATGTTTAGCTGATCATTTTATTTATTTATTTTAGCATAATATGATTGATTACCAAACGAAAGTAAGTAGATATGTTTATTTAATGTAATTATAATAGTAACATCCCTAGAGCGTAAACTCTGTAGAAGGAATTTAAAATAATGTATTTGCCTCTAATTTTTAGTTTAATTCTTCATTATCTCGAATTCAGCCGACTTGTGGTTCTAGATTTTCTACTATAAACGTTTTTCGCGAAGACAATCTGCGCGAACATATTTTATTTTCTCTATGGTTTTTCACTAATTAAACCTCTAAACATTTCTTAAAGTTATCTTTGAATTTAACAGTCAAGTTAACTTTAGGTTTTAAAACGTCAGTTTCATAAAAATCTCATTTTTAAAATAAACAGAAGAAACGGACAAAAGAAAAACAACTTTTTAATTAGGTGTTTGACATTTTGTTTGGTGTATTCGTTGCCGGTGCCGATTTTTTTTCTAAAAGTAATAGTGTGAATGAATAAACGAGCCCTAAACTTTTCAAATGAGGAAATGTAATCTCTTATCAATATTCATAGCATCTTCTTCATCGTCGGTTAAAAGTCCCTCAAAAATATCTTGGATATAGTTTACTACTTCAAAGAAAACAAAGTAAAAACACAATCAAAATATTGGCAGCCACAATATAATCAATTGAGGATATCAATGCCAAATTGTTGACAAAACCGACAGAACAGAACAACTCGAAAACCAGGTTTTTCCACAAAGTTAACTTTAGCCGATACCCCATCCTCCCGACAAAGTTAACTCCGCCATTTTGAAGTAAATTATAACATGTGACATCATTCTACAATTTAACTTTTAGTTATTTGTCAAAATAGTTTTATAATACCCACTCTAAACCTTTTTGTCATAAAGCTGTTTTAGACTACACAATTTCTTGTACAAAATTTGTATCAATTTCATGAACGCTAGTATCATACAGCAAATTGATTAAAAAACGTAGATTGAACCGAAAATTGTATCGGAAAATAGAGCATGTTCTATTTCTACACAATTTCTCTAGGCCGGGCGCATGTGCAGTTGCGATATATTATAACGCCCTGTAACCTAACATAGTTGAGATTGTTTGCCGTTTCACGTTTTCAACGTTTATGTGTTAGTTTCATTTATACTAAAAAAATAATCAAAAGTAATCAATAATTCAAACACCAAACGGATACAACCAAAGCCCAAAAATTTTAGGTTGTTTTATTTATGACATTTCACTAGGATCATAGAACATTACATTTAGCCTTTAACATAGACGATTTTAATTTTGACGTGAGAAAAACGATGTACTGCGCAGAATCACGAATTATTTCTTAAACAATATATTGTACAGTATAATACAGAATAAATGTATTGCCAAACAATTTGTTATTCAAGATCTTGTACAAGAAATTGAACCAAATCTTGTACAAGAAATTGTGTAGTCTAAAACGGCTTTAAAACACTATTTCATATTTTTCTTTATATATCAACTAGTGCCTTTAAAGCGTTTGGTTTTTCAATTTATTTTTTCATTCCTTCTAGTATTTACTTTTAGATCTTTAACATTTTTCGCTTTTTATGCAATTTCTTTTTTATATTCTCACTTTTTTTATATATATATATATATATATATATATGTTTTTTCGACGCCAATTTACCATCAATAGGAAAATAAAATTTAATATAATTATCCTGACTTAATTAAAATTATCATAAGAGAAATAATGTAAATCTATATGCTCCGGCTATATATAAGACCTCTTATTTTCAGGGAGTCGATTCTTAAAAAAAAATTGCAGTGTCAAATATATCTTTTGTTTTATATTTATATATTTCTTTTTTAAAGAGAAATAAAATCAACATTTATACAGTTCTACAATTACATTTACATATTATAAATTTCAATTCAAGAAACACCCTGTATGTTGATTTTATCTAATTTGACCTAAATTTTTTATATTCAAAATTATACCAACACAATTTCTAAATTTTATAATAAAAACTCTTACCTTTTTTTCATACAGGACTGCTTCTTTTGAATTCCTCAAACAAAGATCTTTGTTCTCGATAATTCCAATACTTAGCTTACCTTATGAAGAAAATCTATTAAAATTACAATTAACTAAACAAAATTTCTATATCTAATGATCCAATAATTAACAAAATAATTTCAATAATATACAAGACTTCCAAAATTTTCAATCAAATTATCTAGATCTTTCTCAAGTTATCAATTAATTAACAAAATTCAATAATTACTTTGAATAAACTACTATAAAATTACCTTGATCTTCTTTAAGAGAAATTATTCTACTTATGTTCATATAATGTTCGATTTTCAAATTATTTATTAGAGTCTCAAATTATTTGTTTTGTTCAGTATCTTCCATATATGTTTTTATTTATGTATATTAAAAGTGTTATATTAATCTCACGTGTTGTCTCACCAGTCTCGAATCATTGCATAATATTTGCTCTCTGTTTTTGCATTTAATATTAATTTTCAAATTATCTATTACAGTCTCAAATGATTTGTTTTGTTCAGTATCATCTATATGTTTTTATTTATGTATATTAAATGTGTAATATTTATTTAACGTGTTGTTTCACCAGTCTTGAATCATTCCATAATATTTGCTCTCTGTTTTTCCATATAATGTTTTAATTTTCAAATGATTTATTATATCACTCGTATTGATTATATTCTTGTTAATTTTCAATCTCTGAATCGTCTTCAAACTATCTTATTGTTAGTTTTCCTTCTTTTCGGGATCAAAAGCTTCCGTCACCAAATATGTCAAGTGAATAGTCTCCCGTTTCAACAACCTCTCTCCTCACTTCCTTCCTTAGTTTCCTTAAAGGCTTGTTCAGATACATTTTTATTTTTATTTTAATCAATGTCATGTATTGTCAAACTCAGATTTTATTCGATGGAAATTAATAGATCAACTACCATCAATACAACCGCATTGAACATATCATTTTCCTTTCTAATCATAACAATTCTCAATTAAGACACTTCTTATTTCCAACTTCCGTATACCTTTTCAGACGTTAACACCCGTTTCACAACTTTTTGTAATTCCTACACTAATAAATTTCTCGGTACACTCAAAATTATGTTTCTCAAAATACCACTTTCTTTCAAATAATTAAATATGTGATCAACACATGTCACTACAATGGTGGGACAACCTGTATGTGACAATATATGTATATATATATATATATATATATATATATATATATATATATATATATATATCATCATCATCATATGCAGCTTATTCAACCATTTTGTTATGGTGTAGCCTTCCTTTACATATTTATATATTCCACTTCCATGTGGGCCCATTGTTGTCTATTGCTAGCTATGCGGCCCCAAGTTGATCCTGCGAGTTTCTTTATGTCGTAGTCCCATCTTAAGTTGGGGCGTCTTCTTGGTCTTTTCACGCCTCGGGGATACCATTGCGTTATCTTTGTGGTCCATCTATCGTCTGTCCTTCTAGCGAGATGCCCCGCCCATTGCCACTTTAGGGATCTGATTCTATTTATGACATCTATCACTTGGGTCTTTTGTCTGATCCAATCAAGCCTTTTTCTATCTCTCCTTGTTATTCCAAGCATGCATCGTTCCATAGACCTCTGCGTTACCTGGAGTTTTCTAATGATATCAGTTTTCAGGGTCCAGGTTTCACAGCCGTATGTTAATACTGGTAGTACGCACTGATCAAACGCTTTCTTTTTCAAACGGAGTGACATTCTAGACTTGAAGATGATAGAGTTCTGTCCAAATGTTCTCCATGCTAATTTGATTCTTCTGTTTATTTCTGGAAGTAGAGAGCCTGATATGTGTATTAGTTGACCCAGGTATATGTATTCCTCTACTATTTCCAGGGCAGTGTCATTAATTGTTATTTCTTGTGCGTTTATCAGTTCGTTATACATTATCTTGGTCTTACTCAGATTTATTTTAAGGCCTACTTCGTTGCTTGCTGCATTCAATTCATTTATTTGTTGTTGCATTTCGCCAGGGTTACTCGCTATCAGGATGATGTCATCAGCGAATCTTAGATGGTTCAAGTATTCTCCATCTATATTCAGACCTGTGTTGTTCCAGCCCAGTTTTCCGAAGATGCTTTCTAGTGTTGCTGTAAATAACTTTGGTGATATTGCGTCTCCTTGTCTAACTCCTCTGCTGGTGGGGAATTCTGGTGTGCCCTCATATATCCTAACTCTCGCTTTGGCTTCCCTATATATATTTGCTAGGGTCTCAATATTTGGCTTGTCGACCCCTTGTTCTGTTAGGGCATTTATTACTGCTCTGGGATATATAGAGTCGAATGCTTTCTCAAAGTCGATGAAGGCTAGTGCTAGTGGTTGGTTGTATTCTTTGGTTCGACTGATAACCTCTTTGAGGGTATGGATGTGATTTATTGTACTGAAGCCTTTGCGGAATCCAGTCTGTTCTCGTGGTTGGGCCGAGTCTAGTGTATTTTGTATTCTGTTGTGAATGATCTTTGTGAATACCTTGTACGTCACTGGTAGTAGACTTATTGGTCTGTAGTTCTTAATGTCTTCTTTGCTGCCTTTCTTGTGGATCAACACTATAAGGGCGCTGTTCCACTCTTTAGGTATGCTCCTGGACATCAGACAGTTCGTGTATAGTTTGGCAAGGTACTTCCATGTTTTAGCTCCTGCATATTTGAGTATTTCGGTCGTGATGCCGTCATTTCCCGCTGCTTTGCCATTTTTCATGCTTTTCAGTGCCATTTCTACTTCCTCCACCAAAACTTCTGGTATGGCATCTTCTGAGTGTTCTATTATTTCTTCCAAATTTTCAGGGGCCTTGTATAGGTCTCCATAGAATTTGGCTACTAGGTCTATTATTTCATTCCTGTCTGTGGTTCTTGTGTTTCCATCAGTTAATGCAACTATCTGTCTTTTCCCTATTATTAGTGCCCTTTTTGCATTTTTGTAGCTTTTACGGTTTTCTATTGTTGTTTGTACCAGTTTCTCGTTGTAATTCCTGATATCTTCTGCGATTTTCTTTCGTATCGTCTTGCACAGTTCGGTGTATTCAATTCTTTGAATGTTTGTTGTCTTTTTCATTTCTCTTCGTTTTTGTAATAGTGCTTTTGTTTCCGGAGTTAGTTTTTTGTGTTCACCTCGTTGTTGCAGACCTCCCACTTCTACGGCGCAGTTTCGAATTGTGTCCATCAGTTCAGGGTTCCACTTTTTGTAGTCTTTCTTCTAGTAGTGCTTCATATTGGTGAGAGTTCTCTCTCAGCCTTTCGTTGTTTATGTTTTTCGTTGTGTTGGTTTTGATTAGTCTTGACCTAGTTTTATATCTAAGACCAGTCGAGCTCTAATTAGTCGATGGTCGCTTCCTGTAGTGAACTTGTTGAGCGTGCTTAGATCTTTTACTGTGTTAATTTTATTGGTGAGGATAAAGTCTATTTCGTTTCTGATAGTTGCACCGGGGCCTTCCCACGTCCATTTCCTGTTAGGGTTCTTCTTGAAGAAGGAGTTTGCCACATACATGTTCTGAAAGTGTGCGAACTGTATTAATCCCTCTCCTCTTTCATTCCTTTCTCCAAATCCATATTTCCCCATTCGTTTTTCTTGGTCTTTCCTGTGTCCTACTTTGGCATTAAAGTCTCCCATTATGTATTTGAAGTGACTATTGTCGTTGCTGAGCGCTTGGGTTATTTCATTATAGAATTCTTCTATTTCGTCGTCACTATGGCTGATTGTTGGGGCGTATACCTGAATAATCTGGATAGTATATCTTTTGGAGAGTCTTAGTGTTATGCTGGCTACTCTGTCTGAGGTACTTGTTATCCTTATGATTCTATTTTTCCAGGTTTCCTTAATTAGGAATCCTACTCCGCTTGTTCTTCCTGTTGGTGTTCCTTGGTGGTATAGAAGATTCCCTGATTCAAGTTCTATGAGTTCTTCATTTTTTCGTATTACTTCGCTAATGCCCATGATATCCCACTTTATTTTTGCTGCCTCTGTTTCCAGTTCCATAATCCTAGCTTGATTAGAGAGTGTACGGCAGTTATAAGTTGCTAGGTGTAATGTAGTCAATGGGTAGTGGTTTAGACTCCGCAGATTCTTAGCACCCTCTGCCCTCGTGGCTGGTTCCCAGGATCTACCCCTCCTAGGGTCCTTCGGGCTTACGGAGAATGAGGGCCGTAACTTGTCCTTGTCTGTCATGCTGGGGTTGTGAGGCGTACCTTACCACGCTGCCTCAATGCGGGTTGGCAAGGGGCGAGGGATGTCGTCCGCCAGTTTTCGCCATTTACATATATATATATATATATATATATATATATATATATATATATATATATATATATATATATATATATATATCAAAAGCTGCTTTTACATACACGACTACCAAGCCTGTCTCTTCTTCTTTTTTCCTTTGCTCCTACTATTATTTTTATCAGATATAAAATAATGCTTTCTTCATTCTATGTTTGATTTATGAAGTTGCAGAATGTAGGAGATTCCTCTTTATCTAATAATCAATTTACCTTGTAGATAAAAGATTATATAAATATTTCAGACTTTCTACATATTTATGACAAATTAGAAAATTATTTACATTATCTTTGAAGTGACGAAACAACCAAAACAGAAAGCAACAAAAATTCACTTAATTAGTTTACCTACCTAAAGAATTTTTTCATGCTCGGTTGATTAATGTGTTATTCAAATATATATTGGATTCAGGGTATTCTAGATTTTATTTTTTTCGTATTGGAATTTGAAGAAACTGATTTTGCATAATTACAAGATTTAAAATACGAATTCAGATGTTCTTTATGATATACTGATACAAGTTGTGTTAATTACAGACATGTTGTCTAGAAAAAAGTGGTAAATAAAAAATATTAAATTGATTTTGAAAAGAGGAGAGTTTGATGGTTTTGTACAAAAACATTCTTTAGTTAAACGTTTTTGTTTTTGTAGAGTCAGTTGAGTTGCCACCCCCTGTCCAGTGGCGTATTTATGGGGGGTCCTAGGGTTCTGAATCATATTTTTTGTTACTATTTAAATATACTTTTGGAATAAAAATTAAACAATGAAATATTAACAATTAATCAATTAATTTTGACTTGTATTTTTCCTTCTCCCTCTAGCGGCGGATTCAGGGGCATTTGAGCACCGCCCCGTAAAATTGAGGAAATAATAAAACTCATTAAAACTAGCATTAGAAATATATTTAAAAAGAAATTTATTTGATGTATGCATTAATAAGAATAGAATGTATATATAAGTATATAAATAAATTTTGCAGGAAAAACCAAATAAGACATTGGTTCACAATGAAAATATACAATTTAAAAACTAATAAAAAAATTAATGAACTTAAAGGTGGGACTTTGTGTCATCTTGTTCATAGAAGAGAACATATGCTTCTCCACTGACTAAAGATTTCCACGATATTAATAGCACCCTTGAATCGTTATATTCGTGTCACTGTCCCGTGTAGGAATGTCGGCAATATGCTGTGTAGTGACCATTGTAAGTGGTTCCACTGTTATTTGATATAGCGTAGAGGTTGTACATACAAGGTGCCACATTATCAGCCGTGTAATGGCTCATATCAAGCCCTTCTATTGGAAAATCTGTAGCAACATTAAGTTTTCCACTAAATCTTTCTGTTTGCGAAAAGCGCTTCCAGGTGAATAACCAATATTTTCGGAAATTTACGAATTGAGAATGATTTAGTGCATCGTCTTCGTTTCTTACATTTCAAATATGTTGGTTTCTCATCACCGTCGAGTGTTTCTTCTCTTGTAAACGAATCTAAACATTGTGAAAATCGTAATTGACCTGTTCTTTGGGGTATGGAAAGGGATAAATCCCAAAAGGGATCGTAGGTAACTGAACCGTGACCACAGTGTGTGCACTTGAGTGACAAAGTTATCTACAATCTTGGAGTTGACCATTCTCGGATATCTCAACCAAGATTATTGTGCTTTCTCAATGTCACTAAGTTTGTTGTCAATTTCTGTTAATAAGGGCTTTGGTTTTTCATATACCTTGTTGACATCTTCGTGAAGTAAATCGCTGAATCTGACTTTTCAATGATACTGTATTAAACTCTATCTGAACCGTCTTCAGACCAAAGCTCTTGAATAACTTCAGCCAATGCTTTAATTAGTGCTCCTTTCATGCTAGATATGTTTATGTTAATATCTCTTATGTATGCGTCTTGCTTCTAATAGCCACCTTGTGTTTGACAGGCATTGGATAATACTATTCATGAAACATGTGTTACCAATATTTTTGAGGCCTTTGAGACCCAAAGATTTTTGGGGAGATATTGTTAAGAGCTCTTTCGCAACTACTATCATTGTCCGAATAATCTCGAATTCTATTATTGTCTATCTCACTTGATCGGCGTGATAAGGAATTTGAATTGATGTTGTTTGCTATTGAATTGGATGGAGATATTGCGGTTTTGGAAAGTTTGGTTGATGTCGATAGATCATTGGTCTGGTTCACTTTGTTAATATATTCCTTGTTATCTACATCATTTTTAGACGTGTCCTTTTGTTCTTGTTGAGTTCCATCCCCTTTCTGAAAATCTTTAATCGAAAATGAAATGTATGAAGAGAAGTTGTTAACTCTAGGATTATTTTTAGAAAGGGAATTGATGTTTATTGATTCTTCAGTTACTACGACCCATTTTTTGGGTCACCGAAACATTATTACTAGATTTTTTAACTCTGGTTGATATTGCTTTTGTACTTAGTGGTTTCACTGCATTGGTCACATCAGATATTTTGGATCCAGCCTCATTTGTCTTATTGGCGAGTTTAGTACCATTTTTTACTGTTCTGGAGAGTTTGTTACTAACATTTTCACTCAAATCGGTTACTGATGCGTGATTTCCGTTATTATCTTTATCAGACAAATTGTCTATATTAGTATTGTTAGAGTATGACACACTGTTAGTATAAATACCTTCCATTTGGTCATTTACCTTTTTATTTGATGTCTTCAACTCTATTGGGGGTAAACCAGTTTTATATTTTGTTTTGGTCAAAGATAATTTATTGCGCACAGGAATCGCATCATTCTCTAGCATAGTCATCTTCTTCAGTATTCCTATAAATGGGACATCATCTGGCTGGTGGTTATCTATATTTTTTAGTATACTGAGGCCCAAAAGCTTGTTAGAGGCATAATTTATAAAATTGTCAACGCATGTATTATCAGAAGGCACACATTCTGAAGAAAATAATGAAGATGTTAAATGAGAATTTCGAAAAAAGGAAAGATCACATATGTTTTAGGGTCGGTAATGTGAGAAAGTTTGAAAGTGGTACAATAATTAGGTTTCTTATTATTAGGTTTCATAAAAAGTTCTTCTAGAGGCATATAACGGGGAAATGTACTGAGAAAAGATGAAGCGTTTCCTCTTTGAATTGCAATACTTATTTCTTGTATAAAGAACAAAGTTGCTCTTGAATCATTGGTTTCTACTGATATTTTTTAGCGATTTCTTTAATGAATTTCAAAGCTTCATTACCGAAAACACCAGAGGTTTCAATTGCTACAGGAATAAAAATGTTCTCCAAATTTCAAAAAAAGTATATATAGTTCTAGGGTCCCGTTTTGAAAATGTGAATGACCTTGAAATTTTCAAAAAAAATTGCGGCGGGGGTGGACACCCCGTTTGGGAACCCCCGAACGCTAAAACGTAAATATGTCACTGCCTCTGCCACCAATAGCTATTTTCAACAAAAACATATTTGGTCGGCACGTACTCCCAATGCACCAATACGCTCCATAAATTTTCTTTGCATATTCCCCAAGAAACTACATATCAAAGATAATACAAACACTTTCACTATGTTACAGCTGTTTGTATATGGGGGTGGGGCAAATAAACACGATCCCCTACTTTGCATCATCAAGCGCTTACAATGCACCATTATGCTTCATCAAAAAAAAAATTTTGCACCTCTTCCCTAGTTATTAGTACCGCACCCCACTCCACCCTAGTGACAATTTGCAAAAAAATATACTGCAGTGGAATCTGCAGTTATACCTCAATGTGTAAAAAAAATAGTAGCGGAATCCCTTTCAAATCACGATTAAGAAATTGCACACGTTAGCTGATGGACACTAGATTTTCTACACATAATAAAAGGCATCACTTGGATCTCGTAAACTAAAGCGTAGAATATAGCAAACTCTTAGATTCTACACCTTATTTAAGAACTTTCTGCAAACATTTTATTTACCAACTATTGCAGTTTGAACAATATTGGAAAAATAGGAATTTTTTAAATTTTACAGTTGCAACCTTGTGGAAAATATATAACACATAGTGACTAAATTTAAATGTTTTATAGAATTATTTGTATTGTTACGAAACAGCGCACTCGTATAAACCCTAAATCCGACTCTGTCTAAGCCAGGTATGAAAATTAAAATTATGGCGGATACGCAGTGTTTTTATAACTGTTTGGGACTATCTTATCTAAACATTGTTTTTGTGACCAGACTTATCTAGAAAAGGCCAGAAAAATTATTTGTGTCTGTGTAAGCCGCAGCGCGGAATTTTCTAGTAAGAAAGGCATTAATATAAATAATAAATCTTGACAAATAGGCAGTAAATAAGTGAATATAAAAGTGTTGATATAAATTAAGTTTGTGTGCATATAAATTAAATTTAAGTGATTAGTTAAGTACATATAAATTAAGTGTTAGTGAGTTAATGTTTAAATAAATTAGTAAGTAGCCATACCGTGTGTTTAAAATTTATCCCACCCGTTTATTGTTTAAATAAATAACAAAAACATTACAGTATTCTTACTTCTTGAAAAGTTGAACATTTTTCCCTTTCGCATTATACATTTCCCACATATTGTTGGACTTACGTGCGAAGGCAATAAAGTGACCAAAAGCTAAATCGGGTCCAGCGAACTGGCAGCAATTGTTTGGACTCTGGTGAACGAGGGTGGAAAGAAAAATGTACTGGCTTCGAGCTGAGTTTTTGCATATAATAAAAATCCAAAAGATATTATCTCAGTTGATCTACAAATTCAAATGTCAAATATTTTGATTAAAATAGTGGACTTTTATTCAGGACTAAAACGCAGTTACTGTAACGAATGTGCATATGAAAATAATGAACCTGTTCCATTTTTGGACGTGGAATTGCAAAACATTTATAATTTAACGGCGCAGATCAATGAACAGGGTTAAGCCGAACTATTTTCTTGGCACTTCGTTGCCTTCGCACATAGACCCAACAATATGCGGGAAATATATAATGATAGATAGTCATCAAAAATATATTAGTAGTAGAACCCAACAAAAAACGAATGGAAAGCGCAATGGATTAAACGACAGATGTAGGTGTTCTGTTTTTAAATAAAAGGTTAGAAGTAGACTCTGCTCAGGTTGTGGAATTCGGTCTTAGTTACACTATTTTTTATAACCTCAATTGGTATAAGGTGAATCAATAACAAAAATTTCGGAAAAAATGGATTTATTCAACACAAAAAATAAATTTATATAAACCATGTATTCACAATACAATACTAATAAAATATAAACCATGTATTCACAATACAATACTAATAAAAATCAGTACAACAATAAGAATGCCCAACTCAAGATATTATATCTATCGAAAATAAGTTTAGGACTTATCTTGGAGAAACTCGGGATATACAGCTCTCAGCGATATCAGCAGTTTCTTGAGCCGTCGGTGATCTGGACTCTGGAGTGTGGCGACTTCTTGATAAAGATGCGGGTTCAGAGGTCCACTTAACAGCTGCAGAGCTGTAGGAAAAAAAGAAGGAGAAACAGTAGGAAGAAAAAATTGAAAATTGAAAAGGAATCAGATGAACAGATTAGGAGGTTACACTCCAATATATACAAAAATTGAATTCAACTTTTAAAATAAAACCACAGTAATCTGTTCATTCTTATCTATCCTGTTCCCAAAATTATTAGAAAATGCAAATTTAAATGATTGAAAAATAACCAAAAAGAATCTGTTGAAAATTTGCTTCACAAAATAAAGTTGTCGCCACCTAATTTTTTAAGAAAAATAATAAAAGTGAAAAAACTGGAAACACCAAAAAAATAACGTTTCCAAATAATCGAAATATATTAACGAAATTGAAAAATCGGAATAGATTGATATGTAAGCATAAAACTACAATTTGAAAAGAAATAGAAAAACTAACAGGATAACACCACGCACAAAATATATTTACAGACTGAAAATTATATTTGCTTCTAATCGAGCAACGAAACGATATAGGAAGAAGAGATCGTCGATCAGCATTCACCGATTAAATAGGTACTTGCGAATGTGAAAACGGTCATTCGACTCGTTTTTAAAATGTCGTAGTAAACAATTTTGAATTTAGAGGCGGGAGTAACTGAAGAATAAATAACGCTCCTAAATAACATGAAAATACTCGTAAGATGTCGATAGACATGTTACAATCTGTATACTATTTTATTATGAAAAAGGTTTATTACATATGCACTAACAAGTTTTCACATATTTGACGCTGCCGATGCCGCCATCTTGGCGGAAATATTAGTGGTCAGATTTTAAAAAGAACATTATTATATTGGCCGATGGCTTACAGATCGTGTCGTCGGGGAATATTATTTTATTTTGGAGAATTAAGAGTGTTTTTAGAACTAGTGAGTTTTATTCTACACGAAATAGGCTTGAAACCTCATCTAGACTATCTTTATGAGGATTTTCCCTCCAAAAAAGGCTAGAACTATTGATTATTGGAATTTTATATAATTTGCATATGTTTCCTTCGCCATAGATAAGAAATTTGGTATGGGTTCCTTCGATTTAAAGTTGCTGAAAGCATGTGTAATAAATTATTGAGGTACAGGCTCTTTTTTAATAAAGAAGCCCTGACTGTAATTGAACTTATTTTGACCATAGTTTTTCCATAGTACTTCTTTTCTAAACTAATTAGGAAGAACATGAACTATGTAATGTTGATAAAAACAGAATTTTATAACAAAAGTCGTTTATTTTCTTTACACTTAACAAATAAACAGTTTGTTTGATGCTTATTCTAAAAATCACAGCCTTTATAACATTCGTTAGCAATACAGTGGTTCAAAATGAAACTCCAATATGGACTTGCTTTGAACATTTTAGGATTACCGATTATAATTAGAAGACATTTAGCTCTTGATATGGCTACGTTCAATCTTTGGGGAGTAATGAATCCCATACTGTGTATCTTTTCTGAATAAAGGAGCTGTTCGGATGAACGTACAAGAGATATAATAACGACATCGAATTCTTGTCCTTGAACTTCTTCAATAGTGGCAACTTTTGGTAGGTCAAATTCGGCTTCTGTTAATAGAGATCGAATTTCTTTGACCTAAAATATTCAAAAAATAACGAAATATTTATAATATAGAGCAACCCTTTACAGTTTTATACTCGCTAATAGGTTATTTGGACTGCATTAGGGTATTTTTCAATCAGGAAATGTCGAAAAATTCGTCAGTTGCATTAAATAAAAGTTATTTCATCTTGAACATCGAGGACAAATACATTTTACTGGGAAAATCTTCAAATCGAAAGAAAAAACATTACGATTTTTGTATTTTCCGCATCAAACTACGTACTACTACATGATTTTTTTTGTATCTTTTATTATATTTTTTGGTCCGAAATTGTATTTTCTTTTATAAATTTTTGACGTGCTCCTGTATAATTTTTAATAATTCCGAAACTACGAACTATTTAGATGCATACCCTACGTCATTCGATAGAGGACAGATGGGCCTACATGGTTGCCTATATATGGTCTCTTCGATTTTATATTTGTGGAAATTATACAGGGTGTAAGTTGGACGACTAATTTTTATGATACATACCACTTTTAAAAAATTTAACAACTACACATATGGAATGGAAACGACGAAATATAAAAAAAATTACACAGGAATGTCTAAACTATTATAAAAAAATAAATGAGCTTTCCAGGTACCATGCAATTGAAATTATTGAAGATCAAAGTTGATTTTTATTGAATATTTTTTCAATTATCATTTTAGTAAAAATGTTTCCATGAAATTGTGCGTAGGGGGTTTTTCAATATGGGAAATTCAAAAAAATTGTCAATTTTACGAAATTAAACTATTTCCTTTGGAAAATGAGAGAAAATAGGTTAGTCTTGAAAAATACTCGATCAATTTTGACATGCTCCCATATAATCTGTAATGATTCGGAAACTACGAACGATGTAGATTCATACTCTACGTCATTCGATAGAGAAAATATTATCCTACAAGTTTGCCTTTATATTGTTTCTTCAATTTTATATTTGTGGAAATTATACAGGGTGTAAGTTGGAATACTAATTTTTATGACACGCATTACTTAAAAAATTGTAACAACTATGAAATCGAAACGACGAAATAAGAAAAAATAGACACAAGAATGTCTAAACTTTTATAAAAAAAATAAATGCACTTTCTATCTACCGTGCAATTGAAATTATTGAAAATCAAAGTTGAATTTTAAATAATATTTTTTCAATTACAATTTAAAGTAAAAATGTTTCCATGAAACTTTGCAAAGAGAGGTTTTTCGATATGGGAAGTTCAAAAAAATTGTAAATTTTACAAACTAATGATTATTTCGATTAGAAAATTGAAGAAACCTATAGAAAATATCTAGAAGTAGAAGCACTACTGTGATTTTTTAATTTTCCTTATCAAAAAATTTATCAGTGGGATGCGGAGCTTTCAAACATCACAAAAAGTTTCTAGTTGAGGATACAGTTATAAAAAGAGTGTCTAGGCTGCAGTGGAAAAGTGTATAGGAATGTAGGAAGCGAGGTTTCAAGGAATAACAAACGTATCTAGAATTTGAGTAAGCATTTATATAAAAAAAACTGTCTAGGAATGGATTTCGTGTTTCCTAGACTCTTTTTGAATTAAAATAGTCTCTGGGAGAGTCTCGATTATTAAAAAGTGTCTAGGACACAGTGGAGAAGCGTATAAAAGTGTCTGCCATGCAGTTTTAAAAAATGTCTAGAAAATACAGTGGAAAAAGTTTCTAGGAATTAATTAATAAAAAAAGTATCTGGGATAATAAAAATATTGATACGTTCTCATACCTGTTTGATATACGGTGTAATAATTCCTAAACTGCTTGATTTGATACCCAGACGATATAATTCATTAACGTAGTAAAACACTTGAACTGCTTCGTGAGGATTGAACCAAGATGGCGAATCTTCGGATTGGTAGTTCTCACCGTTTACACCATGGAAAACGATTTGTGGAAGTACGTTCTTACAATTTATAGGTAACATTTCTTGTAGGGTTTGTAATAATTTTGCTTCGTAACTTTCCTTATCATCAATCTAAAAGATGAGTGTATATGATACTTTACAGACACTAGGCTCGCACAGCATAATATAATGTATGTAAACGAATTTTTCTAAAAAAATATTGAATATTCATTTACCTGTGCAACAAGTTCCTTGTAATAGAATAACTCATTGTAAATGTGCAATATCTCAGGAAGCGATCTATAATTGTAGAGTAATTTTGTAACAAGTCTCGGATCAAATCCAAACGTTTGTGGAAATCCGTTGGGATCTCGTGCATATGGAAATTTGTTAATTAATCTCACTATATACGATATGTTTAATCCATATAAACGAGCTTGTTTACTAAGAACTACTGGCTCTAACTGTTTGGGATCGCCTAAAAAATATATGCAAAAAAACATTCCATTTTCAAAATCAACAGAGATAAACAAAAATATTCATTTGGCATTCAAACATGTCAGAATAATTTTGGATTGTACAGAAATACCTTTACAAAAATCAATTTGTTCATGATGCTGAATATGTCTTTATTCACAATACAAATCAAGCTAAACCGTTAAATTTATGACTGGAGTATCTCCTGGAGAATTTATTACTTTTGTGAGAAAGTGAAAAGGACAAAATTGCTTTAAATATAATATAGAGCTTATTAAACCGCCCTTTCTAATAATTAAAAAATAATTTAGCCCCAGTGAAACTACATTTAATAGAAAAATTGCAGTAGCTAGAGTTCACATTGAAAGAAGTAATCAACAGTTAAAAGTGTTCAAAATTGTTATGAATTTTAAAAATATGTTTAAATTGTTGAAGATAAAAATTCAGAGAAATGTTTCAACTTGTTTTTTATTTTAACAACTGAAACCCAATTGACATAAATGTGATATTGGGTAATTTTTCATTTTCGTTGACTTTTTACAAGGTGTGTTTGAATTACCCAATATTAATGAAAGTAAATAAGAATGTATCTAACAAAAATATTGAGTGAAAAATTAAACTGGAACTTGGTACCATACCTCAACCTAGTATAATTGTCGGAGACTTCAACGGTCACAAATTATTGTGGGGATCGGAGAAACAAGATGATAGAGGTAATCTTATTGAGGAAATTATGAATGACTACAACCTCACTTTGCTTAATAATGGATATAACACAAGATTCAACTCATACAATGGGACATCGTCTGCTATAGACTTGGCAATATGTGATGCCGCTATTACTCCTCTCTTAAACTGGGAGGTAATGCCATATCTCTATGATAGCGATCACTTCCCAATAATAATCTCTGACATTAGAACCGGCGCAGAAAATAGCAAACCTTTACAAAAATGGCGTCTTCACAATGCAAACTGGAATCAATTCTCCCTAAATATTTAAACACAATAAAAAATAACAGAAGATATTGACGAAACAGTTAACGAAGTTACCAAAATAATTGAACAAGCCGCCAACGACAGTATTGGGATGACAGAAACCATCAGAAGCCACAATCCAGTACCCTGGTGGAATGACGAATGTCGTCAGGCAATAAAAGCAAGTAAAGCAGCATTTAATCGCTACAAAAAACACAAGACTCCTGAAAATCTAGCAAGTTTTAAGAACCTTAGAGCTAAGACAAGAAATACGCTAAAAAAAGTAGAAAAGAGTGCTGGAAGACATATGTACAAAATATAAATAGTTCAACTAATATTAGCACTATCTAGAAAAAAATTAGGCAAATATCGGGACACAAATCATATCAGAAAATTGCTGCCTTAGAAGATAACGGACAAATCATTAGCAATCCGAAACAAATTGGTGATTTACTAGCCAGCAATTACGAGAAACAATCTAGTGACGCTGTTTTCGAAGAAAATTTCCTGGAAAATAATGAAACCAGTCTACGCAACTTTCACATTAACAATATAGACACGGACATCAACAAGCCCCTCCTAAAGAGCAAGTTTGGCGAAGCACTTACTTCTTTTGATGATTGCAGCCCAGAGCCAGACAACGTGCCTATTAGCTTTCTGCAACATTTCCCAGAAACAGCTAAAGCAACACTGCTAAAAATATTTAATCAAATATGGACAAAACATATGTTCCCAAAATAATGGTCACAAGGAATGATTATACCCATTCAGAAGACAGAGAAAAATAAATTATTAGTCGATTCTTATAGACCCATAACCCTAACTTGCACCATGTGCAAATTACTAGAAAAAATAATCAATAACAGACTTGTTTGGGAGTTAGAACGAAGAAAATTGATAATACCAGAACAGAGTAGATTTAGAAAACACAAAAGCACAATCGATAACATCATCGACTTAGAAAGCGACATACATGAGGCTTTAGCAAACAATCAGAAATGTATAGCTTTATTTTTTGACATAAACAAAGCATTCAATACGGCATGGAGGCCTAACATAGTAAAAACCTTGCAAGAATGGAATATAGACGGAAACATGCTGGCTTTTATTTACAATTTTCTAAATAATAGAAGTTTCCACGTTAGGATAAACGGCTCGATCTCCGATCTAAAAACACAACAACATGGAACACCACAGGGATCAGTAATCAGCCCAACTTTATCCCTTATAGCTATAAATAACATCACCACTAATATACAGAAACCAATAAAAGTCCGACTGTATGCAGATGATCTGGTAATGTACATAAAAAGTAAAAATCTAACAACAATGAAATCGATTCTACAATCACACATAAACATACTTTAAAAATGGTCTAAGGACTCCGGTTTTCATTTCTCTGCAGAGAAAACCAAAGGTATAATGTTCTCTAGAAGAAAAGTAGACCAAAAGCCACTACTTGAACTAAATGGTAGTCCCCTCGGGTATGTTTCAAAAATCACATTTCTGGGAATAATCTTCGACTTGCAATTAAATTGGGATGAAAACATTAAGAATCTAGTCGTTAGATGTCAGAATGGACTAAATCTCTTAAAAGTCCTCTCAAACAGAGAGTGAGGATTTGATCGAGAAACTTTACTCCTAATCTACAGGCATCTTATTAGATCCAAGATCGATTATGGATCCATCGCCTACGCCTCCGCTAAAAAACGCATATTAAAACGATTAGATGTCATAGCAAACCAAGCATTGCGCATCATTTCTGGAGCTTATAGAACATCCCCTATCGAAAGCTTACAAGTAGAACTAGGAGAGCAATCACTAGATAAAAGAAGGCAATACCTGACACTGTCATATGCCAGTACTATAATGGGCAACCAAGAACATCCAAACTACAATAACACAGTTGCAAATAGATATCAAAACACCTACAAATTCAGGAAAAGAGTCGACTATCCCTTCTATCAGAAAGTTTCCAAATATATCATACAATTAGACATGCAGATACCTTCCAGACTAGAAGCAAATGTTGATATACCACCGCCATGGCTTATTAAAATTCCGAGCATAGACACCAGCTTAACCAACTTTAACAAGGCAGAAACTCCAGCCTACACAGTATATCAGAAGTTTCACACGAAACTCTCCATGTATTCTAACTTTCATAAAATATATACTGATGCATCCAAAACCCCAAATGAAGTTGGAGGAGCTGCTGTTATCACTTCCTATTTACCCGACGTAAGTTCTGTGTATACAGGAGAAATATATGCTAACCTACAAGCTTTAATCGAAATTCAATCGTCAAACCTGCAAAAAACTGTAATAATAACAGACTCCTTAAGTGCCCTAAGTACCTTGAAAAATATGTACACTAACAACCCTCTTGAACTACAAATCAAGATTCAACTGCATCTACTACAAAACAACAACTTGAATGTCAGATTCTTATGGGTGCCGTCTCATCAAGGGGAATGCAAGGAAACGAAGATGCTGACAAACATGCAAAAGATGCTACAGTATGCAGAGATGTACATATAGTGAACAGTGCCGTTTACAGTGACGTGAAAACCTACATCAAAATGAAAATTAATTCTTGGTGGCAATCGGAGTGGCAAGGATCACTCCAAAAACTAAGACAAAGGAAAGTGTCAAACAGTGACCGTGAATATGCAGTAATCGCTTAAAACAGATTAAGAATAGGTCACACTAAGCTTATGCATGAATATTTAATAAGTAAAACTGATAAACTTATGTGTATAATTTGTAGCCGTGAACTCACTGTAAAACATATACTATTAGAATGTATATTATACACATCGCAAAGACAATGTAATTTTCCAAATGACATGAATACCCTGCTAGGAAAGGATTGCGATGTGGATAATATATATAAATATCTGTCAAATACCTCTTTACTTTATAAGCTGTGATTATATTATTAAAGCCATCACTAATAACCAATTTGGTTGATGCGAGAAACAAAAAAAAATGACATTTTTTATGTATATTTGGCCTAACAAATTTGTCAAGCCTAATTAGCTGATAATAGGTTTTAATATGAAAAATAAAAAACCAAATATTAATGTTTTTATTTTGTTATTCCTGTTTAAAGGTACATATTTATATTATGCAGGATATTTTCAAAATATTCTTATTTGATTGATACCAGCATTTTAACTAATATATTGATATTGACTAAGAAAAGTCTTAATTATTTATAAAAGAATATGTAACAGAAAAAATGGTGTAAAAAACTAAACCACACTATTAATATTATATAAACAAACAATTTTATCACGTCTACAGTAGTTTCAACTTAACTGAAAGGTAGCACTGCAATCTTAATCTCGGTTCCCAATTATCCAATATTGTGCTTTTGTTAGTATGTCAATAGTTGTTCAAGGGAGTGGAAATGGGGTAAATAGTTTTATAGTAGTAATTCTTTCTTGGAAAAAATATAATTAAATAATGGGTGAAGAAGAACAGGCAAAATATGGTAGTTTTATAGTATAACTAAGCCAAAAGCCAAATAAAGGGATACAACAGTGAAATAATGAAAACATACATTAAATAGAGCAAGTAACAAGAGATGGACTTGAATAATAAAATATTTCGAACAAATTGATCCGATCTGTTCGAGATTATACAAAATGCCGTGCCTCAATTTTTACGATGTACAACCTATAGTTGAATTTGTAAAGAAAAAAAAATTATCTAGCTCCCTATAGGCCACGCAAAGAAGGTCGAAAAGAAGTTACAACTAATATATGAGCAGGAATGGACCCTGCTCCTCTCCCAATCGATGCAGTACGATGTACCAAAGCAAAAAAGTGTCAAGATACTGACCAAAAAAAAAGTTTTGTGCCATTTGTAAATTGTAATAATAAATATATTAGTTGAATATTTACCTGCTAAAATGACCTGACCATCACTTTTATCTAAAAATGACATAGGAATCATAATATCCGGTTCTCCAGTTTGTGCAGCTTCATCTATTATAATATGTGAAAAGTGTCCCCTTGGAAATTTCATACCAAAAAATTGCCCACATGCAGCACATGTACAAACAGTAACTCTGTGTCGGCCCAGAGTGGCTTGGTCACATTCTGAAAAAATTTAATAGTATACTTAATGAAAAAACTGTGAAATGTTTTACATAAAATACATATAATTTTTGAAAAATCGGGGGCACTAAAGGGATTTTATATACATTTTTAGAAGATTATATTAATATGTAGATGACTAATATGTGTACTCACATAATTATTAAAGATGAGAAAAATATTCTTGAACAAAATCTATGCTCTCATTGTGAAGATTTCAACATTTCAATAAGAACAATTTAATGGAAAAACAAATTAATATTATTGTATAAAGAACATGAACATTTTAATTTAAAGAAATTGCTGAAAATGATCACCATTTTCTCTTAGACACAAAATTATTCTACGCCTAACATTGAAGTCAACTCTGGCCAGTAGCTGATGATCATTTTTTATTATATTGCAATTTTCTACAATGCGATTCCACAATTCTTCTTGTGAATCAACTGGAAAATAATAAACAGACTCCTTTAATGCCCCCCAAAGAAAGTAATCACATTTATTGAGGTCCGGTGAGCTTGGAGGCCAATCTACAGGACAATTATTTATTTTTGGTTATTCGATGTCTCCTTGAAAATGACAGTTTTATGCAAAATTACAAGAGTAAAAAAAGTTTTAGAACTAAATTTTCCATGGTATGAAAATATTTTTTTTCAAATCAAGTGAGGGATCAAAAACTTCTGTGAAATTTTAAGGTTAAGTCACTCCTAATTAACCGCCCGAGAATGGTTCGAACGCCTTTTACTTCCCATTACTTAATGCCCTGAACCATCTCATACAGTGTACCTACCAAATTGGATAAAGTGTTGTAAAGAAATTAATTTTTTTCAAAATTTTGGACCCAACTTTGAGGCCCTATGACTCCTCAGGGATGCAACTTGGTATAGAGGTAAATTGGCCCCAATCGTCATATTTTGGGCTCCCCTAAACGCCTCTGCTCTGTGTCGGTTCTTATGCGGGACACCCTGTATATGAAATGTTACGAAACAGCACACTGGTCCCTAAATCCGACTGTCTAAGCCAGGTATGAAAGTTAAAATTAACACAGGATTTCCTAGAATTGTTTAAACAGTGACTATCTTATCTACAGTCTTATCTGGAAAATGCCAGAAAGCCAATTGTAATCTAGAATTATCTAGTGAAAAAGGCATTAATATATAAGGGACCCATCAAGAAGAGTTAGTTTAGTTGATAATTTGACATAAGGAGATAAACAAGTAAATAAGTGAATATAAATTAGTTAAGTGTTTATATAAATTAGTTTAAGTGAATATACTGTGTATATAAATAGTTAATAATGTAGTGAATAAATAAATTAAGTAAGTAGCAATACCGTGTGTTTAAAATTGATCCCACCTGCTTACTGTTTAAATAAATTAGAAAAACATTACAAAAAGTTGAAATTTTTAAAAGGGCCATTTTTTATCATTTTTTGCAATTGTTGCTATAGATATTTCCAGGAAGGTCGGTTGTCAAGTGGGACTAACACTATATCATAGTGTTTTTTGTCATGCCATACTTTAAGTCCTGTAAATTATTAGACTTGCAACAGTTTGAAATGCCATTGGATTCGCAATAAAATTATCTATGATTTTTTTAGAAAAAAAATGACTAAATGTCAATCACACAGCGAGATTTTTTATTTGCCTTTTACTTTTGATTGCTACCAAATTTATTAAGAAAAAAATTACAGTAATTGAGAAAAAATTTAATTAAAAAAAGCGTTGCCATGATAAGGGATGCCAAACACGCCAGGTTTTGTTTATCTATATATTTTACTGAATAAAAAAGATTTCATTAGGAAGGGATCTTCTACTACAGTACAGTAAATAGTTGAAAATTAGCATAAGTGAAAGTACTGTAAAAATTAGTGTAAGCAGTTTAAATTGTAATGTTTAAATAAATTTGTATATAAGCCAGACCTCTGATTAACAAATAAAATAGTGAATTGAGTTACATTCTAAGCTCACTTGCGGACACTTCCACTGCTTTGTCATATTAACAAAGTCTGTTTAATTTAAGGAAAAATGAAATTAGAAGTTTAATTGAAAATGTGTTAAAAAGTTATGCAAATAAAAAAAAGTCACACCAATTTATGCATTTGAGTTGCTGCTTTTAAAATTAATTAATAATATTTGAATTTTATTTCATAAGGGCATATTCTTATATAAATTTTGTTGTATCCTTAGATAACTTTATGATTATAATTAAAAGTGGCAACATTGCTCAAAATTTCAGTACCTGTTTAATGTGTCAATAGTAATCTATTTAGTAGTTTTGTCCTTGCTTAATTACCATATAAAGAGAGATGCAAATACCGTCAGAGTGTGATCGACGATCATTTTAAATTCGCTGTAGTATTGTAGTAAATAATGTCAAAAGTGGTTTGTTTATACAAGCACCATTACTATTAGATAGTAAATATTTAGTTCTTTCGTTTTGATGTATTTTTCAAAACTTTTAGTGACAAAATAAACTTTTAAGTTAATTCATTTAATGTTTTTAGATTATCATGGTTCGTCGGTGCCTAGTTTGTCAGAAAAACAGCCGAAATTACCAAGACCATGTATTTACAATACAATCCCCACTTTTTGTAATTCATTCATTATTTCACTACGGGTGTTTAGAATTGTTAGCCGCAAAAACAAACGTGTTTATGAATGAATAGCCCTCTCTACGTTTATTATTACTCTAAAAGCCAGACTCTGATTTAAAATAAATTCGTTACAATACTATTAGGGAAGATCTAGAAGCGTATTGTAGTCTACAAATTGATGAATATTGGTGAAACAAATATACCAGTTGTGAATTCAAAACTGAAAGAGAAGAGGAATACTAAGATAAGAAAAGAAATTTTAAAGAAAAATGGGAAAACGCGTGTTTACAAAAGAACCTAGCAGGAAGCAACATTAATTTGGGGTTCTGTTCACATCTAGGTCTTAACTGAATATGGATATATTTTATATAAGATGTAAAAAAAACTTACCCATACGAATTCCATTTGATTCATAATTAGAGAACGCAGTATCTTCTTTTGCTAATGAAGCAGTGGCACAATAAGGCACTAATTTAAATGGAATGTTGTTGTTTACAGCATAGTTGTATGAAATAACTCTAACTAAATCTCCTGGCTTTAACACACCTGAATCAATTAATTTCAAAGCTATAAGATCAGCTGCACTATTAGATGGTGCGGCAACAAGTATCCTAGATGATGGAATCAGTCTCAAAATTTGCAAAATAGTTTCTATCACTGTAACTGTTTTTCCCGTACCAGGAGGGCCGAAAATAATATAAGGTAGAGGCCTGGCTTTGCCCCATAAAATATTAACGATAGCGTTTTTCTGATATATGTTTAGGTCTTTGTTGTACCACTCCAACATGGGTGCGGATGGATTATTTTCTTGTGAAGATATTTGTTCGTCAGATGTGAATGAATTGGGACAAGAAAAATTTATTTGATTTTGTTTTTCGACAATTTTGTTCGGAAATAGTATTTCCTGTCCCAGATTACGTACAGCTAAGTCAATTGCATGATGCCATTTGCGATAATTGCTTCTGGATGGTATAATTTTAATAGAATAGTCTTCTCCATTGTAACTATCATGAAACAGTTGATTGAATTTTAAATAAACATGTTTGCTTCCTACTTTATATATAAAAGCCTCGTAATCCATTTTATTTGTATTGATTGTGTCGTTGGCTATTATTTTATCTCCTGCAATAAGCGATGGTCGTCGTTCTGATAAGTTATCGATTTCTAACATCAAATATTCCCCATTTCTTATAAAATTTGCTCTACTCATATCATACTGTCTTATTTCTGTTAAATTGTATATTTCGTCTAAATGTAATAGGGTATGGTATTTATCTGCATATCTTACAAAGGAGAGTTCACGCACTAAACAAGGTTTGTGTTCTGTTATTTCACCCAGTGGACAATCTAATAATTTTTTAGGTATAGCATACTGGGGAATAGAAGCTTTAAAACGAGATGTAACTTTTGCAGGGCCTCTTATTATTTCATTTTGCGACTGTTCGTGTGGTTTTAATCTGTTATATTCATATAGAATTTTTTTATTACCGTGATTTACTGATACTGTTATATTACAATATTTAGTCAAAGTAAAGTTTCCAAAATCTAGTGTAAAATATTCTTTATTGAGCCCCACATTTTTAGTGTTACATTCACAAATTATATTATGTTGTCCATCGGGTAATAATTCGATATCTCTATTATATTTTAAAATTTTACATTGTCCGTTTTTATCAATAAAATCAGCGGAAATCAACTTTAATGTATCTTTAGTAGAGTTCAAGATGTTGATTTCAAAACATTTTGTTTCCCCCAATTTTTCAAAATGTATATTAATGTCTGATACTTTTAATCCTGGATAAGTGTCTTTACAATCAGGTAAATTGGTAGACGGATGTTGCACTATCTGGTCTTTAGATAATCGTTCTGGCAAAATGTTTGTAGCTCTCAAATGGCAGCCTTGTTGTTCACTTTCTATTACCTTAGCTACAACTTTATCTCCTACAACAGGTTCATAACCTGAACAAAGTGATGATTTATCGAAAAATATTCTATTGTTAAGGGTTCCAGTTCCTTGAGATCCCCTCCAACACGTTATTTTTCCAGTTTCAATGAGTAATCTAAGTGGAGATACCTTATTTATCTCTATGACGTTTCCAGCTAAATCAAGAACATTTTCATTAATAATACATTTTGCATCTAATTCTAACCAATCCCCTGGGATTGGCGAGAATTCTAAAGGTATACTGTCTAAATTTAGAGTAATATCCTTAGTAAGATGTAACTTCCTGCCTTCCCGTGCTAAAACTTGACAAACCATGATTCTATTGCTCCATAGTGAATCAGTTTGCGTCTCTAACGAATCCCATTCATCAATTGCTTCTACATTGGTAACTTGAAAAACGTTATTTGATGAAAACAAGTTAAATTTCACTTTGGTTCCTATGTAAAAGTTCGTCTTGGTCTTTGTAAATGTATAAGAATCATCTATTATGTATTGATCATTATATATTTCGGTTATTGTTCCTGTTTTACTAGAAACAAAATTTTTTGGAAAATTTAAACAGGGTTCTTTTGCTGCTTCCTTTGCCTCTTCCTCTTCATGGTGCAAAATTTGACAAGCATTTTCCAAACTCAATTCTTGTTCATTTTTATTGTAACCTAATAATACTGAGATATAGTTACCCATTAATATATTTTGTTAGTAAACAAGACGTAAACAACACTACACTACTACACAGTACACACTACACGTGAAATATTCAAAATAAATTGGTTTTGACACTTGACACCGAGATTGGTTATTCTGTCTAAAGCTTGTTTCATACAGACGCGAATCGCAATTTGCGAATTAGCAGAAAATACAAATCGCGTTACTTTTGAGAATATTTACTTTTATTTTAGGTTATTTTGATTGTATTATTTACAAACAATAAATAATCTAACATCCTTCACGGCTTTCCATGTCCATATAACCAAATCAAAATAAAACAACCACAGATAAAGTAATAATATTGAATTTGAAAATACCTTTACTACAATGCATAGATATCATAGATGGATATTTCAAACGGCATTAATCACCAGAATCACACAGAAAAGAAAAAAATGTGCTAAAGGGAAATTATAAACGCTCGGCACCATCTGCGATATACCGCGAATTTATTTGCCATATACCGAAAGCGCGAAAACCCCAAAATTGATTGGTTTCCCTCTGCGTCAAAATTTGGAGAGTAAAGTTAGTTAATTTTCATTTATCCCTAAACTAAAATGGGTATCTAAATCTCTATCATTTTATAAGTCAAAAGAAATTACCTAAAAATAATTCATGTTATATTTGTTTGAACGGTATTTTAATTTGTTCTTGTTAATTTTTAGTGTTTTCTTTGGTTCCTTATATGGACTATGAGTTTTAATTTTAAGTGTTTTTATTGTTCGTTATATGTACTTTGAGTTTTGTCTAGTTTTTTAACAGAGTTAACTTCTCTCTACAAAATATCAAACTTGCGAATATTTGCAAAAGTTCACATTTACGCGCAAAAATACAATGATTTATATTTTGCGTCTTATCGCAAATAATTTGGCGGTATGTTGCAGGTGGGGCCGAGCCTTAATTCAGTAAGAAAGTCAGAAAAATCTACGTATTTTTATTTGACAATTCTGACAGTTATATTTATTATCAAATCTACAAACTATCACTAGAATATTTAAAGAAAATAAACATCAGTCATAACAATGGGTTACCTACATATATAAAGGATTAAGGATTTTATCAACAAAAAGCGCATGTACAACCATAAAACCATCGGTCCAAACAACAATTCGGGGTATATATCTCGTATTCCCTTATGAAATGACGTTGGTCGAAATCCAGCCAATGACATCGCGGCATTTAGCTACTGGTTTCGAAAGAATGTGCATATTTAAAATATGCCAACGGGTCCTATACATCCAAACATGTTTGGTGAAATTTAGTTTTGTTTCTTTTAATCCTTAAAACCGTTTATTTTGCTTTTGAATTGCAGGACCCACAATTAGCTAACCCCAAATCTTTAAATGTGTTTTCAGACATTCTGTAAAATGACTCAAATTTAGAGTTATCTTCTGATACCTCTTTGGCGACTATAAATAACCTATTAAAGTTTTCTTCTTTTTGCGGTGACGAAAATAACTTAGCAAAAGTAAATCCACTTTATCACTTGACATTTTCGAATCTACTACAAAAATTGTGCAAAATCCCAGGAAGATCAAATACGTTTGAAAAACGATTCGTTGTTACAAGACGATTCTTGTCTATGACGATAAGCCCCTTGTGCAGAATGCTTTCATACATTTTATATGAAGTATCGCATATTACAGGCGGGCAGCACCGGGTCGTATTGCAACGTACTGGTCATAGATAACCCATTGAACTGAATAAACATTTCAGTCACAGAAGTTCTAATTTACACTTCCGTGTTTCAATGAGATAACCATAGACCTTAATATATTTATTTCTCCTTTGTAATGGCATATTTTTGCGGCGACGTTATACGTTGCGGCCCGCCTCAATTTACATTGGAAGGCGCAGTTACAACAGACGTGTCGGGCTGGCCCTATGTACAGCAACAACAACTTAGGGCCACTTGCACCGTAGTTGTTAACTATGGTTTACGACCTAAACCAAGTTTTAAGTAAATGATTATCTTGCACCGTCACTTAAACCGAGTTTAAATGCCTTAACGAGCTGTTAAATTAAATCTCCCAAATTCGAGGGATTATTCAACGTTTAAGGCTAATCATTGAATCTTAACCCTACATTTTATGTGTGTCTACGCCTACGTTGCTTACAAGTGGTATTTTTTGTATAAAAATATGGATTATTTGGAATTGGAAGAAGAAATTTTCTTGAGGATTTTTTTAGATATATTGGAAATTAACGATTTCGGCTTTCGTAGGCGTATTTATGAAAGGTCAAATTATTTTGATGACTTCGATGAATTGAGTTTATTTAGAAGATTCACATTATTAAAAGGGACAGCTATAACTTCTGGAAATAATAGAAGATCAAGTAGAGAATATCCCCATGATTTGTAAGTTTATCAAAGAATCATCATTTTTTGGTTAGTGATAAGGAAAAAAAGGGAAAAATAAAAGTACATGATTAATACTTCCTTATTTTTTAGAAACCATGTACCGTATCACCAATTAATCAGCTCCTAACCATCCTAAAATTTTATGCAAGTTCAGGAATTTAGACCCACACAAAAAAAGGATCCCATTTGTGTGAGATTCTTTTTATTTTTAGATCAAAGAGATCCTTAAACATTTCGAGAGTTTAATTTTTATTATTAATCCTAAATTAATCGCACTGATGTTTATCTATACTATATAATAAAGAAATATTTAAGAAACTGTCTGGAGTTTAATTTTAAGTCACCTTTGAGAAAACCTGTCCAGAGAAAAAATACACAAAAAATATTTAAACAAAATAACAAGCTTTTTGTTTTGTTAAACCTGTTTCTAGTTTATCCAAACCAGATAATAAAAAATTGTTAAGTAACAGTGGTAATAAAAAATATTTAACCCTAGAGCGGGCGCGTGAAATATTTGGAAAATAGCAGGCGCGTCTGTCTCACAGACCGATTTTATAACATATTCTAATTTTTGAAATTTTTATATTTATATTTTATATTCGGGGCTGTAAAATAAAATAACATTTTGTTTTAAAATTATTAGTTTTATTTTTAACATAAAAAACAGGTTTGAAGAAAACTAAAAATGGCTACTTATAGAAATCGTATAACTTTTTAATTATTTTCATAACAATCATTAGAAATAATGCCCACGTGTTCTAGACATGGAAACTTAAAACATTTTTGACAAGAAAAACGTGTCTTTCGGCTTTTCTTTGTGCTGCATATAGCGCATCGTCCAGTCTGTCCATCCGGTGGAGCATCTCTTATTGGTGTGTAGTGTCTTGTTTTCCAGATATTTCGCGAAGTCTGTCTCTTAATGTCATAAAAATACAGTTTTGTTTCTAATTTACTATTTACTTTTAAATATTTTAATTAAAATACATCAACAATAACATAATATAAAAAAATATGTTCAATTTAACTTACTACTGTAAAATACAAAAATATTCACTAACAAACTCGTATACAGCAGGCGCGTTTTTACAATATTTCACCTATATCACCGACCGGTACGTTTAACACTAAACACATAGAGAATTTGTCTATGACTAAACACTAGTGTGTGGATTGACGATCAAGGAAGGTAGAAGGGGGGTGTAGGCGGTCAGAACTCGCGTAAACAAAAAACAATAAATTAAAAATTTCGTCGGTCTCTTAGACATGAGGCGCCCGCTGTAGGGTTAATAATTAAAAAATATACTTATTAGGTGTTTAATTAACACATTTCGGAATTTTAAATGGTCTTTTTGACTAAACCATGTTTTCCCAACTACAGCCTCATGATTTATGTCATTGCTCGGCATACAATTATAATAAATTATCGACAGTAGATTTTAGAATCCTAGGATTACTGCACAAACTAAATACTCCCACAAAAAACACTCATTTGTTGGCCAAACAAGTATAATATAGGTTAAGAATTATGCAAGTGAAGATAGTCACAGTACCAACTTATAGAAAAATTACAATGGCTTAACTTTAATCTAGTTTAAATAAATGACGGTGCAAGCCAAACAGTTAATCTAAGGTCTAATAAGTTAAACCTGGTTTTGTTAATAGAAGGTTTGCACTAGTACGGTGCAAGTGGCCCTAATTACATTATGTGCTTTGGCGTATTTTAGCATTGCGGTGTGCTGCGGCCAATCGCGGCGGTAGTATACGCGCGCCTTTGTAGTGGCTGTTTTTGCATGTTGCTGTCAAATGTCTGAATTGACAGTTGTTATATTCTGTGTTACTTCCTCCGTTCTTCGATTTTCTACTGGTAGAGATCAACTAGCGTGCTGTAACCTTGAGTGATTTTAATTATTGTAGTAATGTGAATTTAAACTACTTCCTTGCAAATACTAATACGGAAAAACAGTCCACGACTTCTATGTAAGTAGTAATACAATTTTAGATAAACATTTTATATTGTTTTATCTTTCTTGACGTATAAATGTATTATATATAAAGTCGGGAAACAGCCATTTTAAATATTTCTGTCATGGAAACTTCCAAACCAATTACAAAATGTTCATTTTATTTTAATCCTAATTATTTATTATAGTGAAAGATATATTCATTTGAAACGATAGTTTGACGGTAACGATTTAATTGGAGCCAATATTATTTTGATATTTCTCATTTAATTTTTCAGAATAAATAAAAATTGAAAGTGATCTTATCTTTCTGAAATGCAGGGCCAGCGGATTGTAGTCCATGCTAATAATCAAATAAATTCTTCTAACAAGGGATTCTCATTTGGAAGCCCGCTAATATTGAAAATGAACGACTCTATTCCAATGTCATCAGTTGGTGAGTATTTATATTTGCATATTATATAAAAAAAATTATTCTTGAAATTAAACTAATATTTTTTACAACTATTTTTATCCATTATAATAATACGTATTTGTAAAAATGTTGACATATTGCTGCAGTTAATATTTATAGAATGATAAGTGAACAATAGATTTAGGTTGATAAAAAATAACCATAATAATAATGTACAAAAATTTCACACTAATCAATAGTTCTTCTTCTCTAACTTCTTCTATTTTTTCAAATGTCGGACGAGGATTCCGGTTTCTCTTATACCCAATGCTTCTACTACACTTTCCTGTCTCTTGCTAATCTTTCCATTTCATCTAGGGGTTTCCTTTCTTATCCCCTATGTCCCTTATTAGGTCTATCCTCTTTCTTCTCAGCCTGTCTTCTTCTGTGGATAGTACTTCCCGCTTCCATCAACTTTTTGTTTACATTCTGAAAATATGTCCACACCAATTTAACCACTTCTCTTTATTTTTCTTATTATGGATTCTTTGACATTTAATGACAATACTAATTAACATTTACCTTGAGATGACAGTATTTTTTATGTTAATAAATTAAAATATGCTACTGAAAAATATGTTGTTTTAATAATAATAACCCCTATAACATCCTTCATTACTTCACAGATAGCTCTGTATACCTCTGGAAGAATTCTTGAAATCAACTGTCTCGATACTTTAAATATGTATTGTAAACATGTGTATGAATTCCCACTAGCAAGAAATCGTAAACAAATAGCAAGTCTGACTTCTGGTGGCATAGCCTTTCTGAAGTATATAGTCTGTTGAACAATTTTTGGTTTAATCATTTCCAGAAGGATGCTAAAATCTTCTTGAGACATTCTGGTAAATGTTTCTCATATATATTTGGTGCTTTAGCTATATCAATTTCATCCAAAGCATCTCCAAATTTTTGTCCTTTCTACTGTATCAAAGGCTGCTCTTAGATCAATAAATGTTAGAAACATTGTTTCCCTTCTAGTTTTCTTTCTATTAGATTTCTTACTATAAATATATTATTACGAGTTTCTATCTCTGATCTGAATGCTCCCTGCTTTTCCAATTTATAATATACATATTCTTTTAATTTTTTTCCAGAATTCTAAAGTATAGCTTATGCCTTATGCTTATGTGCTCTATAATTATCACAATGTGTTTGGTTCCCTTTTTTATACATTGGTATTATCAAGTTATTTTCACAGTCTCTCAGTTTTCTTTGTTCTTTCAATGCCTCTACATATTTCCCAAATCCATTCTGTCCCATCCATTTTATCATTTCTGGAGCTATGCCTTCTTCTCCACTTGCTTTTCCAGTACTTATTTTATGTATAGCTTTGTCTACTTATTTTGTGCTGTTCTTGATCTCTGTTTATCTTTTCTTCGTGTGTTAGGGTATTAAATTTATATTCGTAATATTGAGCCTATGTTTCCATTATCTCTGTCTTTCCCATTTGTAACTGATTATTACAATAATGTAAAATATCACCAGATTTATCATGTGAGTACATACACCTTCAAATTAGGTACACAAGTTGTTGATAATTATTAGTACAGCGTATAATTATTTATATCAATTATGATGTGATTACAAAGTAACAGGTATTTCTCCAATACCTAAAGTACTGAATTCTTGTTGTCAGAATTACTTGTTACTTTTGGAACAGAATAAAATGATAACCTAACCAGATTGAACGCTCCCGCTAAACTTAGCTACTTAAAATCAAATGAAACCTGGCGAAACCTCTTAAAGTTTACAAGGAGGAACTCGACATACTGTATATTTGAGAGACTAGTTACATTATCTTAACCTTTGACTGCAACAGTTGGTCTTTTGCTCAACCTCATTAATCTTCCAATTGAAGAAGAATGGACGATATTAAAAGAACTTTGCCATATTTTAAAGCCTTTTGAAGCAGTTACTGTTTAGTGCAGAGAAGCAAGTAACTCTCCAGAGCTATACTCATTATAAAAGGATTACTTTTGTCTTTAGAACGAACTGAAAAAGTACTTTATCAAGTAGGAAAAACTAAATTCTCTGCTTGCTCTCTAATTGCCCATTTTGGAAATCCTATAATGAGCAAATACTGGATCCGTGATTTTTAAAACAAAGGCATTCAGCAATGAAGACAAATTAAATATAAAATTCGGGGTGAACTAGTTCATCTTATAAAAAAAGATACTGAATGTCAACCTACTGGTACTGAAAATGAAATTGTTTGTGAAACAAATGAAAATACCAAGGATCTATCTGGCAATGCAGAAAATTATATGATTTGGCACGATTTTGATACATGTGTAAAACATTCTTTGCATGTGACAAGCCCAACAGCAGTTGCCAATGTCACTGTAGCTGAAATCAAAATGTTTTCAGAAGAGCCGAACCTTGAAAGAAAAAAAGATCCGCTCGTTTGGTGGTGCGAGAGGCAAAGAGTCTGTCCCTGGTTATCTAAATTAGCCAAAATGATATTTATGTGTTTGTGTCACTTTTGTTCCATGCGAATGCATATTTTCTGAAGTCGGTCAATTAGTAACTGAATGCAGAAATCTATTAAAATCAAAAAATGCAATAATGATTTATAAAAATATTAAAAATAAGCAGTTTATCTTAAGTTAATTTTGAATTTCCAGTTTAGTTTTTTTGTTTTGTGAAAATAAAGAGGATTTGTTACGTTCAATTGAATCCCCGTGTTCTCTGTATATTTTTATTAATAATGATAAGTACTGAAAACTGTTAGTATTACCTTTTTAATAATAAATCCTTTAAGCCTATGATTATATGTGAATAAAAAATAATAAAATAGTAACCAATATTGTACTGTTACTGAAGACTAAAAGTATCAAAAGTAATGAGTATAAAGGAATCGGTATTGATATTAAAAGTAACGAATCTATCTATACAAGTATTCAAAAATTTACATCACTACTATTAATTCTGAATTAAGGAATTTGTCCATAGAATAAATAAATATTTATTCAATAATCTTTGTATGTTAACACGTTACCTGCCATGTGGTATGAACACTGCTACACTACCCTACCCCGACGAAGTTTCTGTTTGGACCAGTGTTACAACTGTTGTGCCACTGCAACGATCATTATGTTTAGGCTACAACAACAATAAAACAAAACCATGTAAAATTATAATAATTCATGTATGTAAGTAATAACAACAAATTAGTTAATGAAATTTTAAAGTATATCTTGACCAAAAAAACACAAAAATGTATCGCATGCCTCACATTACCAACTACTTTTTGTAGCTTTGTTCCTCGACTGTTTATTATAACATACATCAATGTCTGGTACCTAAAATAAGTCTGTGGTCATTGTAACAGGGATAGAACAACTGCCTATTTGGAAGATAATATCCTCTAGAATTTTTTCTCTGAATTCAGATAATTCATCAGTGATATTTCTGTAAATTATAATAAGGGCAGTTATAACTGCAGTCCGAGAAGTTTGCAGTACCATTTCAATATTTTCTTCAGGAGACTATTATACAATTTAATTTGATCGAATATATCAATATATGCATTGGAATTATTATAATCTACTATTAATTTTTGTTTCTGCCTTTCGCCATTTCGGAGTTTTAGTATTACCATTTCAGCAGTATGTTTTGTACTTAGTCCCAGCACATCTCACATATTCTTCCATTGTAACACAACAGTATAACTGATGATTCTCATGCAATGACTTCAATTGTATTAAGTTTTTTTGTGTAACATCTCTGGGAATTTTTAATCTTGCCAGCTCTTTCTCAAAACTCATAATTATTTTAGATTATCCTTACAAACTCTCGCTTTGACATCTATCATACTACTTAGAATTCAATAAAGAGCAGCAACTTCAATATGAAGAGTTGTATTATGATTTTATAAATGCAAATTATTTTGAAATTAACAACTTTTTGGCCAGTGTCAATTGGAATGACTTGCTGGAGGGAAATTTATATTTAGTTCAGGCTCTTCAAATGTTTTACGAAATAGTTTACTATGGAATTGATAGTTTGTACAAGAACTTCATTTTTTCCCGTATGGTATAGCACAATTGAAAAAAAGAGAGCATAAAAGATTTAAAGTCCTTGGGGACATAGATCATTACCAACAATTTAATAATCTCGAAAAAAAGATGTAAACAGCTTCAGGCCCATTGTCATCAATTTTATATTGAAAAAATTGAAACAAATATTGCTCACGACCCTCGTTTTTTGGAATTAAATATATACAGTATAAGAAAATTATATAACTTACCCTCCAGCATATTTTTCAAAGAGGCAACAAGCAGTAAAAAGAATTAAATTGTGAATCTTTTTGTCAACTATTTTTCCACGACTTACACTGATAGATTGTTACCCAAATTCCAGAATATGGAAAAAGAGAGTGTTTGAATGTTTGCAATTACAATATCGAAATAACAGAAGTAATTGATCAATTGATGTTAGCTCCAGAAAGACTTTCTTCTGGCCCTGACGGAATACCTCTATATTTCATGAAAAAATGTGTATTCACGCTGACAAAGCCCCTTCTAATAATTTTCAATATCTCCCTATCATCGGGAACATTTGCTCAAGTTTTCACACTCCAATCCACAAATCTGGAGCTAGAGATGACATAAAGAATTATCGTCCTGTGTGTAAGCAATCTGAAATCCACAAGTTACTCGACTGATTACTAAGAAACTTACTTATGACACCAGGAACATAATTAATGAAAACCAACACGGCTTCACCTCAAGAAGATCCACCAACACAGATTTGCTTACTTATCAACATTTTCTTTTGAACAGCTTAGAGGAAAGGCGCCAGGTTGACTCTATCTATACTGACTTTTCAAACGCATTTGATAGAGTCAAGCATGACCTTCTAATTACAAAACTCTCTGCGTTAGGCATTGACAGTACCTTTTTGAACTCTATTGAATCTTATTTGAGAGGTATGACTCAATGTGTCAAATATGCTGTTTCTGTGTCATCAGAAATCTTGGTAACATCTGTACATCCCGCAAATTATAGGGGATGTAGAGTACATAAAAAATTGGTCGCATCAAAACATGCGTGCAAACCAACGGACACAATTCCAACCTAATACAACTTCACCCACCACTGGGCAAACCCCATACCAACAATACCAAGAACATATGCATAAGCTACAACTCAAAACAAACCCCAAGTAGAACAAAACTCAAATACAGAAATACAACTAACAACATTTTTGAATGAATTTAGGCCATGTTCTCCTAGCTGACAAAGCAGCATGATACTGAATCTGCTAATCATAGTTATTGGAAAATTACATTCATAAATATACTTAGAATAGCGACTTGGAACGCCAATGGCTTGCTCAATCATAGGCAAGAAATAATACCGTTCTTAAATTTAACCAAGGTCCGTACTAGTTTCGGAATCTCATTTTACTAACAGGACAACTTTCAGTATTCCATTATATAATACTTAGAGTATGCCCCATCCTAATGGAACTGCTCACGTGGATTCTGTAATAATTATCCGCAAATACATCTCACACTTTAAGTTTCCAAAATATCAAACTGAAAAAATTCAGCAACAAGTATTAAGATAAAAGCCTTGCCTTGGCACTTCAACGTTACTGGTCTGTACAGTCCCCCTCAACATAATATTACATTGGAAGAATATAAAGATTGACTTCAAACGCTCAGAAATAGATTCATCATCAGTGGAGACTGGATTGACAAACGTATGGACTGGGGTTATCGAATTACCACCACAAAATGTAGAAATCTACTTATTAGCCAATGAACCCTAGAAAACTACCGGATCAGCTGGATTTTTTAGTAATTAATAGAATACCCAGAGGCAACTGTACAGTTGAATCACACTTGGATCTGTCATTTGACCACACCCCAGTAATAATAAACATTAGCACTTCAGTCATCAACCAAACTCCTCCTCCAAGGCTTGCAACAAGAATAACTGACTGAGAGGAATTTCAAAATAACTTAAAACAAAATATAAATTTAAACAAGAATAAAATCCTCACCAGATCTTGATAAGGCAACTCAGTACTTCACTAAACTAGTACAAAATGCAGCATGGCAGTCGGAATACAAAGAATAATACTCCCAGCGTACCACTGCTTATCAGACAACTTATAACTGAGAAACACCGAGCAAGAAGAATTTGGCAACGTTCATGAAATATTCTAGACCGACATAACTACAATTGGCTTAGTAGAGAACTAAAGACGGCACTCAAAGATGCCCAAAACAATACATAACAAATCTTTCTGGAAAGCGACAAAAAAAATTAAAAAGACTACTATTAAATGTACCTCCAATCTCTAAACCAAACAGTGAATGGGCCCACTCCGCCCAAGAAAAGGTGACAAACTTCTCTGAATACCTAACAGAAGTTTTCCAACTTGATAGATCAAGAGATGGAGAGTTTTCTAGGCGCTAGTTGCCAAATGTCCCTACCTATCAGATCTTTCTTTCCTGCAGAAGTTAAAGAAGAAATAAGCAAGCTGAATCCCCAGAAGGCTCCTGTTACGATCTAATGAAAGGACAAATATTAAAACAACTACCCAGGGAAGCAATCATCTTAGTGACGACAATATTCAACAGAATCATAAGTCTAGCTTCGTACGTACGCTGAAATCATAATGATCCCTAAGCCAGGTAAACCTCCACGAATGAACATCATACTTACCTATCAGTCTATTAACTACTGCAAGTATAGTTCTTCAAATACTGATACTCAATCAGGAATATGACCTACACACATTCCTTCCAAATCATCCACTTTCAACCCAATTAGACCACTGCTGTTCCTTATTTATATGTCTGATATATCTGAAACTGAAAACACCACTATGGCAGTACTAATGAAAACTCGGATAGAGCTTCAGAAAACCTTCAACAACACCTTAACCTCCACAATGATTGGTATAATAGACGGAGAACAAAAGTCAACCAAACCAAATCGGTACACGATACATATACAACTCGACGTGACAACTGCCCACCTTTGGCAATGAATAATATACCTATACAGTTGAATTATTGGATCTATACCCGTGCGTCATTAATATCTGATAACATAACTGACAAATGTCAAATTATTTTGTTCTGTTCTTCACTATTTATAGAAAGACATGCCACTTAATAATTATATCGGTTTTGTTATCAGATATTAATGATGCACGGGTAAAGATCCAATAATTCAACTGTACCTATCAAAATCGAAACAAAGTATCTTGGGCTACTAGACCAACAACTTACATGGAAGACGCACATCTAGACCAAACATAGACAGTTTTGGACATTTAGTTTCGACAAATGTACAGGTTGATCGGCCGTAAATAAAAAATATCGTTAAACAAGATTCTTATATATAAAGCAATTTTAAAATCTATATGATCATATGGAGTATAGCTATGGGGATATGCAAAACCAAACGGAATCAAAATTATATATCGATTTTAGTTTAAGGCACTTAGATCAATCATAGATGCACCATGGTATGTCAGCAATATAACTCTCTATACTGATCTAAACATTGCTTTTGTTCGGGAGAAATCCAAAAAATAGCCGCCAGCTACAAGGACCGAATGACCAGTCGTGACAACCGCCTAATTGAAGAACTGTACAACAACGGACCTGATGTAAGAAGACAAACAAAAGGCCAATTTTTTTTAACTAAACCTTCGGTTAATCGGTAATTTTTCTCATTATTTCTTGAACATCGGGAATTTCAAAGAAAAATACTAAATTTTTACACCGTAAGTAAAATTTGGCATCATCGGAAAATTATTTACAATAATAAGGGATCTGTGTGCTTTTCTTAGTTGATTTGTACTTTACCACTGGCTAAAATTGTCATAGAAAAAATTGAAAACGGCCCACCGAGGATTGATTTATTTGTTACCATTAGGCGCTTAACATGTTAAATGCAATTATTACTACTAATAACAAGGAAAATTTTCCTATAATCATAGTTTTAATTATAAGTACATTCTTCAAGTTATATTTCATTCTATTAAAACCAATATTTACCTTGTTCTAAGACTGTGTTTAGTAATGGTTTTTATTGCCGATACACAATATTTGTATTTTATATTGCAGGATTATTAGAACTCGCTCACCGGGAGTATCAAGCCGGTGATTATGAAAACGCTGAAAGACATTGTATGCAATTATGGAGACAAGATCAAACAAATACGGGTGTTCTTTTATTGTTATCGAGCATACATTTTCAGTGTAGGAGATTAGACAAATCTGCTCAATTCAGTACATTGGCAATTAAACAAAATCCTCTATTGGCTGAAGCTTATAGGTAAGTGACTTATGTTTTTTTTGTACTCTATTGTAGAGCTAGAATTGAAATGATCATTATAAAAATTTTGAGATGATGGGTTATTTGTTTGCCGTTTAGTTATTAGCAGTTTTTGTAGCCTTTCACAACTTTTAAGATTTTCAATGGTAGATATGAGGTTTTTACCTCTATTTTAGTTTTGCTGAAGCTGCCTGCTTCATATTTGAGGACCAGGTTATTCACCAGAACAAACTTTTCCTGACAAAACTGGTGTTAAACAGATGGTACTTGATAAAGTAATGGGGAAAGTCAATGAACAAAGACTCTGGGGCATAAGTCGGAACATGGCTGAAAGACTAGAAGGTATTGATTATGCTGACGACCTCTGTCTGATGTCGCACAACATCTGTTTGATGTCACACAACATGTGTGACCTGAAAGAGATAATCAGTGACCTGATCGAAGAAAGAAAGAATGTGGGAGTGAGAATCAATGAAGGAAAACTAAAGGAGATGAGGATAAACAATGCAAATGACGAGAATATTGCTATTAACAACCAGACTATAGAATGTATCCAACAGTTCTAATACCTCGGAAGCATTGTCTCAGTAATGGCTGTTGAAGATATAGCTAAAAGAGTAAAGGAAGCCATAACAGTGTTTGCCCATTCAAGATCTATATGGAGATCAGAACAACTACGGAGACACGCTAAGCTAAACATATTGGAGACCAATGTCAAGAGTGTGTCTCTGTATGGATGTCAAGCTTGGAAAGTCTCGAATAAGTTCACCAGACAACTACATCAACATCTGTCTACAACACAATTTCCAATGCAAACCTATGAAGGATATGTCACCATACTCCAGTGGGTTACACAATCAAGCAACACAAATATAGCTGGATCGGATATACGCTTGGGCGACAAAACATCATATCAAAAGAAGCTCTTGAGTGCAACTCCCAATGAAAGTAGATAGTAGGTCGGTTGCGTAACTCTTTGCAAAGAACTCTCGAACAAGAAATCCTGGGGAGAAATCAAGTTGATGGCTCAGAATCATGTCCCCTGGCGTTCCTTTGTTGAGGCCCTACGTCCCTCTAGGCATTGAAGGATTTGAGGATTACTAAGTTTACAAAAATCTGCTTAGGCATCACTGATCTGATCTCTTTCCTTTCGTATTTTCCTAATAGTTTGTTGTTGAAATATTCTAGAAAATTGACTTCATAGCATATAAACTCTCGTTGATAAGAGTAGGAATATAACCAAAGAGACCTAGAAGAAGCTAGATGGTTTTGTTACTGAAAATACCTCTACATTAATCCGAACTTATTTTTTTATTACAGAGATGCTATTCATAATTTAAAAATAGATATGGTGATTAACCTGATTTAATCTATAAACACGATATTCTAATTTATTCTAATGAGATAATTAATGAATAATCATTATTTTTGGAATTTTTACTCAATATATCAGATTAATATCATTTTACCCCATAAATCAAATAAAAATTATTACCTATTCTAATTTCCAATGACCTGCTTTTATTCAATTTACACCATAAATCAATTGAAAATGATCGACTAAATCGAATTAATAGAGCCCAGCACAGTGATCTGATGAATGACTCAATACACCAAGTTTGTAAATTAAGTAATGAGACCGATTTTTTAAATTTATTAAATATTGTCTCCCTCAAAATAATTAAACGGTTTTATAAACCATTTAAAATCCTGGACCCTTGATAAAACATTTTATGATTGCTGAAGTTTTGCAAAAGTTTCCTTTGTGCTGTGCTGGAGTCTGAAGCTCACTGTTTATAAACATTTGTCACTAATTTTTAGGACACTGTTAAAAAAACTGTTTTGTGAAAAGAAAATCGCAACGGATAACCAAATGATTTTTGCGAGTTCAAACTCGTACTGAAGTATTTTTTGCTGTCATAGTTGTTATTCAAACTCTTATCAAAGCAACTGGATATTACTTCCACTTGAGGTAAACAAAAATTGTCAATAAGTTGAGTACTTTATTATTAATGGTAACAACCAGTCCAAGGCCGTCTTTAACCTATTGAGGGCCCTGTGCACATTAGGATGATGGTACCCTATGACACTTTTTAGAATAGTTAAAGGAAGAAAATAAGCAAGGTTCATTACTTTTTAATGTCCGTCACTGAATGTGTTTTGTTTTCGAGGTGGTTTCTCTATCTCACAAACGTTTTTTTTTCAATATTACAATGATCATTCTGTTAACAATTGAAAAGTAAAAGGATATTGTCGTACATATTTGTTCTTTTATTTTATCTTGATAGATATGATTTTGAGGTTTGGTGATAAATATTGGTTATCGTTTATTGATCCCATGAGAATTACGGGCCAGGGCACGTGCCCAGAGGACCCTGAACCAGTTCACAACATTGTTTCTCAATACAAGTGTGTTCGGCTCAAGCATGATGCAGGCAGATAGAAATTTTCTCACAAGAAACATTCTAGCAAATATTTTGGTTGTAAACTGTAATTTGTGTTTCAATTATAGAAAAGAAAACAAATTTTTGTATTTTGGTACAAAAATTTATTGTTAGCAGAGCGCTTTCGGTTCAATGATAAACCATCATCAGTGCCCCATGGTCAGGGTGTGTACACATAAAATGAATTAAAATATAGTCCCCTATTTTAAGGATTCATCCATTCTACAATGGGTTGTGTGTGTTTTTTATTATTATTTTAATTAGATAGTAACTGTGTTTCAACCACTATATTTTAATTCGTTTTATGTTTCTTCTAATTGTGAGGATTTGGTGTACACCCCCTGACCATGGGGCACTGATGATGGTTTATCATTGAACCGAAAGCGCTCTGCTAACAATAATTTCTTGTACCAAAATACAAAAATTGGTTTCTTTTCTATAATTGTTTTTCTCTGGTACACTGCTGACTTCACTCATTTATTTATGTTATAGACTGACATTAAAATAATTTATATTACATTAGGTTGGGAAAAAGTGAAATAACTTAATTTTTCAATCGTAATCAAATTTTGGCCAATTCTGGTATTTATAATAAAATTGTTTCATTTATAAAAGTAACATGAGAAGATTCCACACAGTAAGGGTTCAAACGGTAAATTTAATTATGGTTTTTGTTGCAGTAATCTTGGAAATGTATATAAGGAAAGGGGTCAACTTCCAGAAGCCCTAGAAAACTATCGGCATGCCGTTAGACTGAAGCCCGATTTTATTGATGGTTATATAAATTTGGCTGCAGCTTTAGTAGCTGCTGGCGATATGGAACAAGCAGTACAGGCCTACATAACGGCTTTACAATACAAACCAGTTAGTACTGCACTAAATTTAGCGATCAAACAATTTTGTAATAAAAATTCCTTTGCAGGATCTCTACTGTGTTCGTAGTGATTTGGGAAATCTTCTAAAAGCTCTAGGTCGTTTAGATGAAGCCAAAGTGAGTATTAAAATCTGTGCAATTATAAAAGTATATTGAAATTTATTTATAGAGTAATTTATTTACAGTCCACTCTTGAAGAGTATCGCATTCGATTAAATATATTTGGCTCATTATTTTGTACAATGCGTTTCGCGTAGTTTTTTTAGCGCGTCTATAATGCAACTGCTGACATAAGAGAATTCAATGAAAAAATTGGAAATTAATTTTGTCGTACACAAAATTAATGAATTTTTAACACGATAAAGCATTCGCTTAAGAAATTGATTTAACAGTAATAATATACTTAACATTTATGTATCTGGATACCTGTTTTTTATTTATTTAAATTTTCTCTATTCTAGGCATTATCGCTTGTTTTTCTTTAATAAGTCATTGAATCACCTTTTTCTTGGGTGTCCAACACTTCGTCAGCTGGCTGGTGACTTTTCTCTGGCAATATTCGCGATACATTGATCCATTTAAATTTTCCTGCGTTGGTCCCATTTTTGTTTTGTTTTTCACCCATGCTTCAATATTTTTGATATCACTTACGTTTAATCTTGTTTCCTTATCCCATAATGTTTTTACTGTCTTTCTCGCACGTTTTTATGTTCTCTGTGTTTCATCTGATTTCGTTTTTTGATTATATGTTCCCTCCAAATTAATTTACTATCTAGGAGTACTTGCAACTTGTTGATCTAGGAACTTCGATATTGTTGGTATAAACTGGTGGTTATAGTTCTTTTTTTAAGGTAAAGGTAATATGTGTTGTCTTTATTCTAATCTTTCATTTTTGAAGCCAGTTTTCGAGTTGGAAGAGATGTCCTTGTACCTTTTATAACTGATTCTTTTTCTCATCTGTTTGATTATTTTGTCTAAAATTATGTTGAATAATAAGGGCTCAATGAATCTCCTTGTCTAATGCCAGTTGTCACTGGCCACCGTCCACACACAATCCCATACTAGCTTAGAGTTGACCTCAACAGAATCGAGTACCTTTAACGCTGCTTGGCTGTCTATGAAGATAGCAATTGAACGATATGTTCTTTCCCACTTCCTTTCATTTACATACTTTGAAGATATGGTGACGTTATGCTATATTTTTGAAATTAAGAAAAAATATTCCAAAATGGTAGGGTATCCGATTTGTATAATATATTTTGTTTTCCAACTAAATTCGGTATTAACCAAACAACTTTTACAGTTCCAATTTGCATAAATCTAATAAAAAATGTGTTGATTTTAATTTCATTTACACTTTTTAATTTATTAGTACTCGTAATTTATTAGTTACAAACCTGTCACTTAACCTTGAATTCTCTTATAACAATCAAATATGCGTAGTTTATTTCAAATTTGATTAAGATAACTATTTTTTATGGTGAAAAAAAAGTATCTTGTTGGCGTTGAGTTGTTATGTTTGACTAATTTTTATCATTAAAAGTGAGACATATTGATTGGCCAATGTTGACAAAACAAATTCCGGTTCATATCGAATAGCTTAAAATTTAGAAAATCCTCAATTCTTGCTTTTAAATAATTTATTAGAGAGGTTGAGCCAAATGATATTTGCCAAATTAATTATTTTGATTACTTTCCTTAATTAAATGTATCTATAAATTGTTCAACGGTTTATATAAATAATTTTGTACTATACATGTTAATCAATGTAGTTTCACCTTTAACTTCTCCTTTTCAGATATCACAGTAAATAATTACATTTAGTGCTGTTTTGAAGTAATTATTCACTGTTTGTCGCTATATCTGCGTAGATTCTAGTATAGTTTTTACTTCAACAAAATAATTAGCCAATCGAAAATAAATACATAAAATTGTTGTTATATTAAACTAAATACCTTTTTTTAATATTAGAATGTGGATTAGTAAGATATTTCTAATAGTTTGACGTACAAACTTTTAAATTGATTGCTATGTATAGATTAAGTTATTCTCATACATACAAATTCAAATGAAAACTATCCAGTGTAACAAATTTTGGTATAAGGCTCTAGAGGAACATTTTTTCTTGCAGATTTTTTTTAGACTTTTAAAGAACAATTTTACATATTAACAATTTCTGTATTTATATGAAGCATTTATTTGTCCATATTAAAAAAATGTGTTTTCGTTAAATTATTTTTTTTAATTGATTCATTTTATTTGTCAAATTAACAAAATAACTGCAAACTTAGAACTTTTCAAATATTACCAATGCAAATACAAACAATTGGGAGTATATATAGGTCATACATTATAAAAATTGATGCTTGTCATCAGAGGCGGCGATTGGACATTATGGGGCGTTTGAGTATTACGTAAAGATTTTTAAGTTTAAAATATATTAAAATGGGCTCAAATTTGTCCTAATAAACTTATACTACTAATCTTACATTAAATTATGTGGTTTTGCTGACTTGGCCATGTTCTTATAAACATTTTTAGTTTGAGGCACCACTGTTCTTTTTTTTTAATTATAAACTCTTAAAATAAGATATTTCTTTTAATTTTTGACACTGCAATTAGAAACGGAAACTTAACTGAAATAAAACATTTTAGTCAAAATAAAATCGTATTCTTAACAAAAAAATTTAAATAATACACTGCCAAGTGGAACTCGGTAGTAGTGCTTGATGTGTGGTATTATGTGGCTTCATGATCAAACCACTAGGTGAAATTTTTTCAAAAAATTTGAAAATTTCATAAAAAACCTCTAAAGGCCCTGGGACTGGAGTAGAGGCCAGGACCAAAAAATTAATTGGGCTCCGAGGATTTTCACAAGCTTTCGAATGGCCCATATTACAAGACATAAGACGTCACCCACGCCAAGTTAGGGTAGTCCGACGGCTATAAATTCGAGTTACCACTTCTCTGTCCGCGGGTTTGTCAGCCACTCAGATTATTTCATTACTGGCATCTGGAGAGCAGACAAAAAGGTTTTGGAATTGTTAAACCACTTCATCTTCATCAAGCCAATCGGCATCCTCAGACAATGTTTCACAGTGGCGCACAATGCAGAGAAGCTGATTTGCCCTTCTGGCAGCAAGTCGCTGTGTCGCGATGGTCTTGGGTAGTACTGAACATAACGACTGTATAAGCACACTGTTGTGGGATGTGAAATAGGTCCTGCAGATTGCACATTTTCTATTCTTGAGGTCGGATTGTACTGATGGGCAAAATAAATTGTAAGGCATCTGGGAAGCAACAGATTAACGGACAATATCACAAGAAGTGGTGAAAACTTGCAAGATTCTTTCTATAGCTGACTAGATACCACAAGCTTGCATGGGGTTTGAAGGGTTGGGCAGGGTGGCGGCAGGAAAGTATTCCGGAAAGACATATTACAATGCACTCCTCGAACGGGAACAACAGGATTCGTCCAAGCTTTTAATCACTTGTAAGAAATATTTCAATTCACAGACATAAGTGCTATACTAAGTCTGATTAGGTTCTGCTGGATCCTGCAAGCTATCTTCAGAGTCTATATTCCGTCGAAACATTGTCATCAATTTTCATTTCACTCCAGGCCTTAGCAAGTGTCTCCCCAGCGTGCTGAAAATTGCGTTTTTTCAAATCATCATCATCAATAGTAATTCCGTTGTTATCGAAATGAGAACCAAAATGTTCATGCGGCAGGTTGTCGCCTGACAGTTGTTTGCTGAAGGGGGCCACGCGTCGCTCAGTTGTATGCGCTCTGTCCTCTTCATAGCGACGATTGCTGTCTTTTTTGTAGTGTTGAATGGCAAATTCCTTGACTTTCCAACATAGCCAGGCTACAAAGATGGTGCTCACTGGTTTCACGGTGTTCGATTCTGTCATCATTAAGGGTTTTTTTAGTCTCGAGGGGGTTAGTGTTCATGTCCTAATAGTTGCCACTCAGCCACACTTTCCTACAATTCGCCCTGATTTGTATCCGAAATTGTATCTAAATAGGAGCAGGACAGTTGAAGAAGACATGCTTTGCAGTTTCTTCTGCCTCTCCACACTTTTGTCATTGAGAGTTTGTTACATCAATCCCAATTTTCGCTAGGTGTGCATTGAATAACCGGTGGCCAGTCAATAATCTTACCACTTTTCTCAGTTCTTTCCTGCCCAACCTAAGAGCATCTGCTGCATTGGATCTCGATGGTCCCTTGAGCATTCTTTTAGATTAAACATGTCCGACAATCCTGTTCCAGCACTTTTGGTGTTTACTCGACACCCAGTTGGAGACGGTTTTTCGTACAATGCTATAGGAAACGCCGCACGCTGCTTCTGGCCTCATGAGGAAGAGATTTGCTCCTTTTCTTGGCACACATATCAGCTTCGTAATTTCCAGCTACACCTATGTGACTTGACATTCAAGTAAAAATTACCTTATTGGCTTTTGCTAAGGTTTTCCAGGTGTTATGAGTTATGACAGTCCCACACTTTCTTCAAAGTATAGTTGTGGCTTGCTAGGGTCATAAGAACCGCCTGACTGTCCGTGTTCCCATAAATAACTTTTTTATTATATTTCCCATCTATGTAGGTTCTGCCTCATTCAATTAGTGCGGCTATTTCTGCTTGGAATACGGCAGCTTACCTAGGCAAATGCTTATGTATTTCGCGTGTCTGACGTCTTAGAAACCATCTCCTGTACCTGATGGGGTATTTTGACCCATATGTTGAGGTTCTTCCTGAGCCCATTCTGCTATGCCACACAGGATGACACGATATGTAATATCAGTTTCCACAACCTGCGGTTTTCTATCAGGTGGCATTTCAAGGATGTTGTATCTCATAGTGTCGTGTATTTTAGTAGGTTTCATAGCATGGTGCTGAGACCAGTTGCCATTACACTGTATTCTATATGCAGCCATTTTGGCCTCTCTCTATATATAAAGGTCTAGGGATGGGATGTTCAGCAGTATCTTCAATGCTGCGGTTGAAGTGCCTTTCATGGTGCTTGTGATACGTAAACATGCAGCTCGCTGCACTTTGGAAAGCGTTTTGTTAGTCTAATTACCCTGGTGTACAGCCAGTTTACCATTAACTAACGGGGTTAAACCCCCCAAGTGTACTCAATCGCTTGTCTCATCGCCACTAGGGTGATCTGAGAACAGCTTGCAATGCTTGCTAAATGGCTGTTCCAGGTTAGCCTGGTGACCTTTATTGGATCGCCAAAGGGTTTTGGCACCCTAGTGATAATTAAGGGTTTGAATGCAGACACTGATCAATGTTATTCAAAATAGTATGAGTGTTCGCTGTGGAGGATGCGTTTTTCTCACTCTTTAGGGATATGTGTGTTGGTCTGATATAACCAACAACTTCTTTACTGAAGTTGTGAGGATCCACAATCACGCCGGCGTATACAGAAGGAATAAGTTCGTACCGCTCTGCTATGACCCTGTCATTCTCAAAAGTACTCTGTATTCCATATGCATTAAAAGAGGACTGAGACTTTTTACTGTCGGTAAACCTATTGGTACACAGGCCTTATAGTCTTGAGAGAGAATACATACATACTGTGGTCCCAGATGCGACGCGAATGATTCCTACATAAACGAGAAGGGTTTCCAATTAACCCATTATTGGCCAAGCATTGAAAAAATAGGTTAAATTATTAAATATTTGTTTAAAACAATTTATTAGTACATTAAATAAAAGTAAATAATACAATTTTTTTCACAAAATAAAGAAAAATTAAAAAAAAATACTGTTGCGTAAGCGCAACGTTGGCCGAAACACTTAACTTAAATGGTATTCTTCAAAACAATCGGGGTGTAAATGAACATTACAACTTCTACACATATAAACTGTCTGACTGTGACAAAATCTGCATCTTCTTCTTGTAGGTTGTTTAAATATCAAATGACTATCAGTTGGTATGTTACCAGGAAGTGAAGCTGAAGCTCTCAAGGTATTCATTTTCAGCAGGCGCAATGCAACATTTGATTTAAAATCTATCTGGGACATCTTTGTATTGTTTACGATGTTATATAATTTCCACGAGTTTACTAAGATATTACCAATAGTATTTGTAAATAAAGGCCACCACCATTTTTTTCCTTTTATACCAATCCTATAAGCTAGCTACACCATTATCGTGTAGATCGACGCCACCCATGTAGGAATTGTATTGGGATATTACAAAAGGTTGTGTTACATTGATTACCCTTTTTTCCATTCTGTTGTATCTTTTCGCTGTTTTTATAGGCTCTACATGATGATGTGTACTTATCAAGATAACACAGAATTATCACACCATCTAGCCAACGAAATATAAGTATCCTCGTCAAAACAACTATCGTATGATCCTCGTTTTCTGGTTTTTTTCATTATTTTGGATGACTCTAACGGAGCATGTTGAGTTCTATCTTCGCGAATTGTTGCAGTAGCAAAAAATCCTTCAGTTTTTAATTGTTTGAATAAGTTGTAAGAGGAGAAAAAATTGTCGAAGAAAACTTCATGATTGTTTTTATTTTTGAGAACTGACAATAACTCTAAGACAACCTGTGGTCCTAAACCCAGAGCATGTTTTACTTTTTTAGGTGATGCTCCTGCATAAGGAATAAATTGAAACATATAACCATCACTTGAACATAGGCACCATAATTTAAATCCAAATCTGACTGGTCTACCCTTTATATACATCTTACAGGAATGTCTACCGAAATAGGGCACCATTTCCTCATCCACTGCTAACTTCTCTGAAAAGGTATCAAACTGCATAAACTTCTTATTGATTATGTCAAAAAGGGGCCTGATTTTAGAATACTTGTCATCTTTGTCCAACTGTGGGTTATCATTGAAATGTAAATTCTGTTTTATACTCCGAAATTTATTCCGACTCATACACTGTTTTACTACTTGAACACCTTTGTCTTCTTCTGTGGACCAGTACATATCAGTTTGTGGTAAAACGTGATACCCAGATAGCACTAATATCCCAATAAAATTTAGTAGTTCTGATTTCGATACCGAAAATTCATGTCGGCTGTTCTGTTGTGCATATGCGTTAGAATAGTTTACTATCATCTCTTGAACCTCATCATCAAAGAATTTAAAAAAATATATCCAGTTGAGATGTTCCAGCGAGGTTGTTTACCAAATCTTCTCTAATTTCATGTTGTTTAGATATCGGAAAATTGTTGTGCATAAACTCACCTTTTCTCCAGTTTACTTTCTGTTCTTGTTTTTTGTTTGCACCTCTCTTACGTTTTGCTTGGTTATTCTTCTGGCCAGTCGCTGTTTCTACCTCAATTTCCTCTAAATCTTCCTCCCTTGTATGAATTTCAAAAGAACCAGCTATATCCACCTTTTGTAGTTCATTTTCTGTCATCTCCTCGGAAAACAACTCTTCGTCGGTCAACTCGTCAACATCGGGTGGAATATAAACAACGCCAATTCGATCTAAAATAATTCAGACCATACTAAGATTTATCAAGATATGTATTATGTATGTACCTAATATGTATTTTACCAGTGATAAACAACCTGCTTACCTCGTTCTTGTTCAATATCCATAAGTACCTCTTCTAATGCCAGTTCCAATTCCTTTTGTGTTAGTATTTTCGACATTTTTTACCAGAATAATCCACAATAGTTTTTTATATGATTGTTTACAGATAAACGCTCAAAACGACCCGCTTTATATAGAAGCCTAACAATGACTAACCGAACGTCTTACGATAAATAGCAATTCAACAGGTCTGAACGTGTCTAAAACCTGAGTTTACTTATTAGGCCAACGTTGCGTTCGCGCAACGCAGCACTTTACTGCAATAGAAGCAAAGTATGACAAATAAAGTAAACAATTTTTTTTGTACAGAACTTTTATTTCAACCTTTTTTTAACTGTCTATCAAAAATAATAGCAGCTGGTTATAACTCAGAACGTATTATTAATTCGAAAAGTATCTCGCTCAAAAAAGAGAAAATTTGCCCATTTTCAAGTAAACAAAATTTTAATTATTTATTTATAAAAAATGTCTAATTTTTTTTAGTTTTATTTAACGTTGCTATTCACAAAAACATAAATGTATTATAGATAAGATTGTTTATTTTTACAAAAAAAAATAAAAACTGTGGTGTTGCGTGTACGCAACAGTGGCAGGTAATGGGTTAAGGAGATTTTAATTCCCTAGCATTTGATTTAATTAAAAAAAATGCTAAGTAACGTGTTGTTCGAACCCCCCTTCCCGCCGAGAGAGAGAGAGAGATGTTCGTGAATTTTTGAAGTTTGGACTTGTAGTGTTTTTTTTGGGTATATTTTTGTTTGGGGTAAGGCCCTGTTATAGGATTCGTTTCCTCTTTAGGGCTGGTTGGGGGTGTTTTTGTGGGTGGTTTAGTGCGCGTATTGACTTGGCTTGAGATTTGGGTAGGGCTGAAAATTCAGTTTTTTAAAGAAGTGTATGGAAAGTTGAGAGAAAAAAAGGTGTATGGAAAATTGATAATTTGTTAAGTTTTGTGGGTGAGTTGTGTTTTTGCTAGAAATCAACCGGAGAGAGAGGCAGGAACAATCAGCAGCGAAGCTGGATGTTTTTGAGCGAATGTGGTTTTAATGGTGTCGGAATGGGACATTAAGATGTGTCTGGTAAAGGTAGAAAATGAATAAGACGAACCACGTTGTGTTGCGGATAGTTAATAGAGCGAGGTGAGTGATTGGATTATTGGAAGATGAAAAATATTTTTTTTTGGGGGTTTTGTGTCTCCTATGTCATGAGAGTTGATAGAAGCGTTGGGAATGGATTTTGGAAGTTTTAGTTTATTTGAAATTTGTTGGAAAAGTGACTAGGAGACATTGAAAGCTATGTAGATGATCTCGGGTGGTGGCGACTGGCTTTTCTCGAATTCGAGGCGAGGAATTCGTTGAAAAGGTGTGTTTATAAGCGGTGTGGTACCTGAACGTGGAATTTTGAAAAAAGGAGAAAATTTAAATTGTTTTAAACATTAGGTAATTGAGTTTATTTCTTAAAATGTTGAATTTGAAAGTTTTAGAATGATTGTTTCAGATATTGTGATGAGTAACTGGCACCAATGGTAATAATAATATTAAATCCACAAACTTCGTCGTACGTCGGCCCATTTGGCTAGCGAATAAATTCACTATGCTACAGGAAAAAACGTGAAAAACCTGCGTCACCGACGGGGTGGATGGGGCTCGCGGATCAATTTGGATCGCTTTCACTCCTGATGGGAGTGAAAGCAAAGTGAGCACGCCTGCCTATATTTGTTATAGAGCAGTTGTGTCGATAAATGGAAGGAATTAAGTGACGAAGTGTTTCGGCTATGACATCTCTCGAGTTGGGGATGGCATTCATGAGTGTGACGGTGAGTATTTCGATGAGAATTTTAGAGTCGGTTGAGAGGTCGTAAGGTGTGGGTGGCTTTTCGAGGGTGACTGGTGCGGTCTCTTGGGGGGTTTTAGGTGTCGATAGCCTGTGGGGGCAGCGAGGATGGAAAGCGGGGTGTGGACCACCGCAATTGGTACATTTAGGAGTGCCGGACTTGGGGCAATTTTCGGTTCGGTGGCCTGTTTGGCCGCAAGAGGGGCATATCGGATTAGACCGACAAGATTCGGAGGAGTGTCCGGTTTGGGTGCATCGACTGCAATATTTGGACACTGGGGGGAGTGGATTTGTGTTCGATGGCTCGCATCGATGTGGAAGGCCGTGAAAAGAGAGGCCGGAGGTTAGGGCCTGGTGGTAGTGGGCTTCGGAGGTGGTAACGATGCGAAACATCGAAGTGGGTTTGTTGGTGGCTTTGGCCACGATTCGCCAAGTTTTGAGAAAGGGGATTTGTTTATTGTGAAGAATTTCTTGAAATTCTTCGGGGCTGACAGTGGTGTCTACATTCCTGCAGACAAAAAAGTAGGTGGGTATGAGGGTTTTGTTGGCTGGACGTGGTGGACGTTCTGTTGAGTTAAGAACGTTGATGATGATGTTTTTGTCACCGGTGGAGTTATGGATTTGTCTCAGAATAGTTGAGACTGACTTTGGGGAGGACGTTTTGAGAAGGGCGGTGCGGTTGAAGTTTACCTTAAGAAAGAGGACGTGGCCGTGTAGGAGTTCGAAGGTGTTGAGTAGGGTGAAAAGGGCTTTTTGAGTGGCGTATTGGGTTGGGAGGTTTTGGAGGTTCAGGGTTTGAATTGGTGTGTCGTTGATGGTGTGAGTTGTTGTAGGAATGTTGGTAGGTGTCGGTGTTGTAGGTCGAGATTTGGTTTTACCGACGAGGGTGAAGCCATCCTCGTCGGAGGCAGTTGGTTGTCGTGTGAGTGTAGGGGATTGGGATCTTACGGAGGAAGCGTAAGACCTTCTTGGGGATGTGTATGGGGTTTGTCTGTGTTGTGAGTATGTGTATGGGGTTTGTGGGTTATAGTCTGTGTTTTGTTGGTAGCGTGGTGTTTTGTAGGTAGCGTGGTGTTGTGTTTGGTGGGTTCTGAGGGGAAGGTGTTGAGGTGTGGTGGGTTTTGTTGGAAGCGTGTGAGGTGGTGCTGGAAGTAACCGGTGAGAGAAGAGGGAATTCTTTCTCGCAGAGGTTGGATGTTTTTGGTTTCGGGGGAGTGTCGAGACTGATGTGTGAATCAAGAACCCTCTGAGAGCGTTCAGGAAGTTGTTGGGGTCTGAGTATAAATTGTTGGGTGTCAGGACAGAATTTAATGGGATCGTCTTTTTGTCTGTAGGGTGTGTGTTGAAGGGGTTCGTCATAAATTTGTCTGATGGATATTTTGGGTGTTTTTCTGCTGCTGCGGCGTTGTCGGGAGGACATTTTAGGCTTGAGTGTGGTAAGGATTGGTGTCGAAAGCTAATACCGACAGCGGACTCACTGCCGGAGGGAGTTACCTCCCCAGTTAAAGGTTTCCTGACTTATTAGCTTTCAGGGAGTTTTATATTTACCTAGGCGCTAATGTCCTTCCCTCTTCGGATGGTGTGGCTTGCTTGTATTTTGGCTAAAAATGAAACAAGATTAAGCACTGTTTATTATTTCCATAAATAGAAGTTGTTTCGAGGGAAACAATTTACACTTCCAAGTGTATTGAATGAACTGTCGAACTAAAAAGTTCGGCAGAACATGGGGTTAGTTGTCTTCTGATGGAGGCGTCCACGTTGCCGGCGAAATCGCGGTGAACAGGTTTGAATCAGTGACCCGCTCTTGCTGTATCACCTTCCTCAGGCGATGGACTGGCGCTACTGCCCCTTCCCGCCGCTACTGCCCCTTCCCGCCGCTGTAACACATCGTTTTATAAGACCCCCTCCCTACAAATTGCGTTACGTTATACTTGAACGCCCCCTTAGAAATGGGGGGCAAGATAAAATTTAAAATTAAAAATCGCATTGTAAGAAGTTGTTTCATGTTATAGTTTGATTTTTCTACCTACAGGCTAATACTATCAAATACAAGGAAAAACTAACTACAATCGTATTTGCCATAAGTTGTTTAATCTATGAAAGTTTTATTGCAATATCCTACAATATAGAAATAATTAACCCCTTTTTAGTTACAGTCGAACCTGTATAATAGAAACAACTCTGGGAGAGACATAAGTAGTCAAGTCCTGTTGTTTTTTCCCTGAATACCTCTGAGTGATAGAGTACAAACCTCTTTTAGAGAGAATCTTTTTATTCTCATTTCCTTTTACCTTTTCAGGTGTCAGATAGGGGTTCCTGTTTCTCTTGTACCCATCTCTTCCACGGTCTTCTGTCCTTTGCTATTTTTCTCCCCAAGTTTTTCCTCTTTTTGTCCGCAGTTCCTGTCTTGGTCTATCCATTTCTTCCTTGTTCTCCCATTTCAATAAAAACTCAGAATTTGACTAAAAGCCAAACCATGTCCTTGTTTGTAAAGCCAAATAATCATTAGTGCTATTCAACACTTCGATCCTGATTCAGATTTAGTTTATAATCGAAAACGGATTGATGTTTGTTGAACGACCAAAAAAAATTGTCATTTTTAGTGACATAACTCATCATTATTTTATTTCATTTCTCGTGTATTTCAGATGTTTCACAAGTTCATTTAGTTTAGTAACGTTTAATTTTATAAAAGCTGTTCTGATAACTAAAAATGTAATATACAATTGCAAAATATCACTCAAATCACATAAATTTTTCGGCCAATCACATGCTTCCGATTTACGATTGTTTTCAATAGCATCATAATTTTAGACCGATTATAATCAGAGTGATCGATTGATATCGAAAATGTATTGTTGAACATGTGATTTTTTAAATGACAGGGAATGATTGTAATCGATTGTCGCGTTGAATAGCACTATTGTTTTTGATGGAATGACATAAAAGACATGTCAGCTTGCTCCTTCATAACAATTGTTAGAAAAAGTAGACATTTGACGTTAGTTCCTCAAAATGTTGAAACGAAAAAAAATTCAAAATAAATAATTTTCCTAAAGACTACTTACTTTTACCTATTTCATCCTTACACCATTCCCTTACAGGCGCGGGTTGCATAGAGGAGTTGAGCATATTGGTATTCTTCCTCCAGCTCTCTCTTACTTACTTTTACCTATTTCATCCTTACACCATTCCCTTACAGGCGCGGGTTGCATAGAGGAGTTGAGCATATTGGTATTCTTCCTCCAGCTCTCTCTCTCTCTCCACTTTCTTGTGTTCATATTACACATTCTAGCACCACGTTTGTCATTTAATAACCTCTATAAATGAGAGTAAGCACTTCCAAACCTTTGTTAATGACAAACTGGTTTAGCGAGAATAATATTCGGGTCTCTTGAATTCTCGCTTACCCAGGTTCGTGTCAAATAAAATAAAAAGTTCCTAAGCTTGTTATTTGTTGATAATTAAAAAACAACTAAAAGCTTTACAGCTACTAGCTAGAGGTTAGATCCTCACTCCAGAAGTTTCTTGTCCAAAACATTTTTTGTGTTGGCTTGCAATGGCGAGGTATTCCAGAACTAGGTGATCCAGAGTTTCTTCCTCCTCCCCACAGAATCTGCACTCGTTAGTTTCTGCTAGACCTATACTCATTAGATGCTTCCTAAGGCGGTAGTGCCCTATAAGGAAGCCCGTGAGGAGGTGTAGCTTATTTTTACTTTAAATACTTTTTGGATCTAGCAGTGTTAAAGTTATGCAGGAACTTTTTGGAGTGATCCAGCCTGGGAAACCACTGCAAGAGTACTTCTCTTTAGGTTTCCTCCTTCATCTGAAACTCTTTCTGATAGGAACATTTTCCTACACCACAGAAAGGTTCCGGGTCAGTAAAAGGCGTCCGTGTTCCTTTCCTTGCAAGTGTATTGGCCTCTTCATTTCCGGAGTAGCCAGTACTAAAGAGACCCTGTTATTCTTGCGTATTTTGTCAAGTTTTCTTTGGCACTCCCATACCAACTTTGAGTTAATGATGTTGGAGCTCAATGCTTTGATAGTTGCTTGACTATCAGAATGTATCGCTATGTCACATTTTTGATATAATATAGGGGTATTCTCAGAAAACTGAAAGCTACAAGCAACTCAAACGAAATGTCTTCATTTTAACAAAATACACTATTTAGGATAAATGGAACAATTGCAATATATCCAGGCCTCAATTATTTTATTCATTAAAAAAATTGGATTACATACAAAATATATTTATGATATTAAATATCAACAACAACCTCATTTAACATTTCCTCGATCTCAATTGCACTTTCAAAGCCTGACAACCTTTATACAAATGTGCTATGACTTGCATCGATTGTTATAGATATCCATTCACCTACACTTTACATTGTTTTTGTGGACTTCTGAAAATTAGAATCTATTGGGAAAGGATAGGACTGTATCAAAGATATTTTTAAGTTTGTCAGAGTTTGTATTATGAATAACGAAGAAAACCATAAAAAGCAAACTGTTAGATCGAATCATGGCTAGTCAGGAGTACCGCCCTTAAGATACCACAGACATAAAAGCGATTGCTAAATATTTAAATTATATGAACGAAGAGAAAACTTCAGTCGGCTCATAATTCTAATAACTTTTTATTGTTGTGACTGGTGGTTTTGAATGAAGTATATGTATCGAGGAAAGAAGAAAACTAGTTTATCTATTACATTGTCATCAATATAAAATTACTTCAAATAACCTTAAAACAAGAAATCTAATGGTGTTAAATCGCATGATCTAGGGGGCTAATTCTTATTTCCGAAAGCCAGGAAATGTCTCAAACATTTAGAACAAGTGATATTTTGTTTAAAAATTTTTTAAATGATTTTGTTGTTTAATGATGCTGAATAATTTTCATTGGGTTTTAAGTGTAAACTTAAACATTAATTTTATTCACATAAAATATTCTTTTTATTCAACTTAAATTTATCTCCCACATAAATATCAATTGATAGTTTGTACCGCTCAACTATTTTTGTGCTTGTATTGGTTTGTTTTTGGAATTATACCATTTTTAATTACATTAATTTGTTATTTTGTGATGAGTTTTAATATGAACATGCTTTTTACTCATTATACCCCATAACCAATTATGGAAGTATAGTAAATATCTTGGTTAGTACAGTAGCTCATAACCACCAATAAAAGAATCTCAATGAAACAAGGTTACAGCGTATGTGAAACAAGACTCGGTTTCCTCCAATTTTTACAAATAATAAAAAATTCCTTACATAAGAAATTTTACTGGTTACGTTTGAATTAGAAACAACACACCTCTAATAAAAAGGAAAACAAATAGATCTAAAAATGAGAAAACTATATAGGTTGCTGGACAGAAAGTCCCTAGTAAACTAATTATTATATAAGGCTGTTTATGCGCATATTAAATTAGTACAATCAATCATTGATGTCCCTTGGTACATTACAGACGATATGCAATATGATCTCCACATTCGGACAGTCCAAAATATAGTTAAAAAAATCTTTCAAACACCTACTTACCATTCAAAATTTCATCGTCAAACTTCAAAAGTTCTATAAATAGGGCATTCTAATTACTTAACTCTCCAAATCTACAGGTACTACAAAATTCTTAGCATAGGGACAGTTGCCGCTTACCCTTACAGATACCTTCCCTATACGTATTCAAGCTATAAATATAACTAACATTTGCCATGATGCCAATTCCAAATCTACAACCCAATCTTTTGAAATCCTTTTTTTAGCTACTTTTTAGGGATGATTTAGTCAGAAAATATTGAGAGAATACCACCTTCAATACAGTATAGGCATGATATGTTAATTTTTCGGTGGTTGGTATAATTGATCATGTAAACTTGACTGTAGTCTATTTCAGAAAGGTTTCAGAAAGGTATAGAGTAATAAAACCATATTAGGTGTGCAAAAGGACTACAGAGTGACTTAACGAATATTTAAGGCACTTTCTTTGTAAAAGTCTTCCTTTTTATCATGTATAGGTAGTACCTCCCGGATTTGGGTCAATTTATTGGTTTTGCCAATTGTTATCCATTTACAATCACTGAAGATGATGTGCCAAAGGCGTGCCTGTAGGATACTCGTAAAAAGGAAAGAATTGTATTTATACAGAATAAAAATTAGGCATTAGGTACATTTATTTTTCATTAAACATTATACAGAAATTAAATTATAAAAAATACTGTCATCTCCTATTGACGTTATAATTAACAAGACTGATCGATCAAGTAATCAAGATTCCACCTCGTCCTTAATGACATGCTGGACCGCTTTTCGTCATTTCTCTGGTGTCACTTCGTTAATGGCTTGATTAAACAGTACCTGAACGTCAAAAATTAACACCAAAATTTAAAAAACTGGCAGTCCCAGCGCGGGTAATGGATTTACAAATAAGGGCGCGCCTAAGGGAAGGTTAAACGGTACCTGTTAACGCAAAACATAGTTGTATAATTTACTATCTAACTAATCCCTACACAATATTTCAATTTTGACACTTCAAGTCTGAAAACATACCTTTCTTAATCCTCTTGCGCAATTACTTGAAATTTTAATATTACAAACAATACTATTTCGAGGCCGACACCGAAATTGAGCCGAACTGGACCGACTTTTTCATTTTATTACTCTACGCCTTTCTGATATGGATTATAATAATGATCAATTACCAATATATTTTATTTGAATTTTTATAATTCCCGCAAATGTTATCTTAACCTATAGGAAACTGTCAGTTTTATTATTGGTAAAATAAGTTACAGCGTTGCCGTAATTATGTCACAGTAGAATTTCAAGTGTATGCTATGAGCCAAACTTTAACAATTCAAGATACTTATTCAAATGTTTGTGAGCAGTAACGACATACAATTTGAGCCGATGACGTATTCTAATTCCGTGAGATACAAACCAGTTTCGAAAAACACTCCATCTTCTTTTTGCTGAGAGCTAGCCAACATTCTCTCTTCCCAGTATGTACTGTCTATAATTCACTCATTTTTATTTGATTTTAATTTCCTTTAAGGTCTCGTGCATTTTTTATACACATCTCCTCTTTTTGGAGGTAAGCCAACAATCCAAGATACCGTTCTCGTTTTCCAAAATGTTTTCAACTCTACTCATATTTTTCCATGGTTTTAATCCCATGGGCACAATAGCTACTTTTTGGAGGTAAGCCAACAATCCAAGATACCGTTCTCGTTTTCCAAAATGTTTTCAACTCTACTCATGTTTTTCCATGGTTTAATCCCATGGGCACAATAGCTACTTTTTGCTGCAGCTTATCTATTTTTATAAACTGCAGCATATATCTGAAGTTTTTCACTTAGTCAATTTCTATTATTCCAATTCCATTTGATTTCAAGATGATTTTCAATAGCTCTTGAATTTTTGTCTTAATGGAAATTGTCTAAGAATCAAAGATACAATTCTCGTTTTCCAATGTCCTTAGTGAATTGGTTATCCCATTTCATTTTCCGGGAAGTCTTGCAAAACTTTTAGTCTGTTTGTTTGAGCTCATAATCCAAATAATTGCCTCTGCTTTCCAAAAAAAAATCCATCCATTCCATGCCGCCATTCACATATGGGTGCTGGCTAGAATATGTTGGCCTGTTTTTTGTAAGAAATATCCCTAAAAATGGACATAGAGCTGTAGAGGTTTGTAAGTGTTTTGTTTATTTTGTAATTTTCTCTATATAATATTTTTTGATGTTCAAAATTATGCATCTTCTCATTCCACATTTTTTTGTTTGTTTCTTCTGTTAGTATTTTCACCAAACTCTCCTAACTGGGCTATTTCACTTGATAATGAAATTGAGTCGAGTGGGGTAGCAGAAGAGGCGAACAACATTGTATCTCTCTCATTCAGCTTAAGTAAATAATAATTAGAAAGGGAAAAGGAGTTTAACAGATTTGTTAGTTTTTAAACGGTTTTATTTAGCTCACCCCGTTTGTTTTATTCTTGGGTCAAATTTAGTCATTCAAATTTCACCCTCTTCCTGTCAACCGATTAATCTGAAATTTTGTATACAATTTGGATTTTGGTGACAATACAATTATGTTTATTCATTATCATTATAAATTCAAGATGGCCGCCGCTACAAAATGGCGGATAATTTATGTTTTATTAATCCCATCAATAGGGGTATCAAATGAAAGGGCTCAACAAGCAGAATACAATATACTATAAAAAATTGAAATCCAAAATGGCGGATAACGTAGGTTTTATCAATCCCATCAACATGGGTACCAAATGAGGGCTCAACAAGCAGAATACAATATACTATAAAAAATTTAAATACAAGATGGCGGCCGCTACAAAATGGCGGATAACGTAGGTTTTATCAATCCCATCAACATGGATATCAAATGAAAGGTCTCAACAAGTAGAATACAATATACTATATAAAATTAAAATCCAATATAACGGCCTCTACAAAATGGCGGATAACGTAGGTTTTATCAATCCCATCAACATGGGTATCAAATGAAAGGTCTCAACAAGTAGAATACAATTTACTATGCAAAATTGAAATCTAAGATGGCCGCCGCTACCAAATGGCTGATAACAATTTTTTATCAATCCCACCAATATGGGTATCAACAAATAAAAGGGCTTGACAAGAAGAATACAGTGCACTATACAACCTCAATATTTAAGATGGGCGCAGCCACTAAATGGCGTATAATAATAAGATTTAAATTTAGAAATTGAATCTGTAATTTAGGTATCTGATTAATCCAGCCTGAATCCACCACCCAAGTCAAGATTTTGTATCGTGTTGAGGACTGTGTGGCGTTAGGGTGGCTAAAAATGATACGTAGTTAGCGGTACACCACCCAAGTTAAGGTGAAAGGTTAAAACGCGCCGAGAACTGTATGGCATTAGGGTGGATAAAAAACTAAAAACCAAAACATAAAAATAGGTAAAAAAACTTTTTAAGTTAAACGGTTTTATGTTAAACATACATTGCAATGTTTAAGATAAATGTACTAAAAACCAAAAAATAATAAAATAGATACAGTCGTGGGAATTATAAACATATGCATAGACTAGACTAAAATAAAACCGTGGGGCACGTCAATTGTCTACAAATTATCGACTTAATGTGCGATAGAAGAATCGTTTAATTCGTCGTTAGGCAGTTGGCCCGCAGACGGTGAGGAAATTACTTACTATTTTCTTGCTCATGGAAATTCCAATAGTTATACACTCCATGTAAATAAAAGAGATGTTTCAACTAGTTTATCGTTGGACATTCACACTGCTGGCTGGCGAGGAATCGTTTCACTGCTCGTAGTTTGTCTTTAATCGACAAAACATATGATAAAAGTACTACTCGCTCACCACTATGAAACCCTAAAACTCGCTTATAATCGAGCTTGCTAGCTTGTTTCCACATTCTAGCCCTACTTATCACACGTCCATCGTTGTCGGTTGAATAACTGCCTAATTATAGTGTAACATTACAAAACAAAAATTTTAATCAACGATTGTAGACAATTGACGTGCCCCACGGTTTTATTTTAGTCTAGTCTATGCATATGTTTATAATTCCCACGACTGTATCTATTTTATTATTTTTTGGTTTTTAGTACATTTATCTTAAACATTGCAATGTATGTTTAACATAAAACCGTTTAACTTAAAAAGTTTTTTTACCTATTTTTATATTAGATTACTCTCATGCCACAACTCCTAGTGTCCCATAAAAAGTTTCACTTCAAAAAACATTTGGTGTATCCCTATCACTACAATGTTAAATTTCTATTTTTCAGTTATGAATCTTTCAAAAAATGAATGTTCAAACAAATAACTTACATTATACTCATTATTTTGATCAAAAAATATTTTCATCAACCTTATATTTATCACTATTACGGTCTATTTATTTATGTATTGTATATTATTACAATTTATATACTTATCGAGATGTTATAAATCAAAACTCATCTCAAAATGCCGAATTTTTATTTTGTATAGTTGAGAATATATAATAATTTTAACTATTACTATGTTGCTGTATGATAAATAGGTATGTGGCAGATTTGGTCGATTTTGTCAACAGATGGCAGCCATATAAGCATATACCAATTGGCCGCAGAGTCAGGTAAAGTAGTAAAATGCAGGATGGCACTGGTCTTTGTTTTTAGGTAACGGAGTTTGGGGGACCTCTATGCGTCACTTGCGCCCAGGCGTCATTTTTTTGACTTATTCAATTATGCGATTACATTTTTTGGATATTTGCGTAACGTAATTTTGCTTGTTTTTCGAAAATTATTAAGTGTTAATAATTATTTTATTGCTGCTGATTGAAAATAGATTACCGAACGATGTAGAATTGTTGATTATAGTATCTTCGGTTGTTTGGGAAACGTTTTATTAATTTACCTAAACATACAGTGTGAATCCTTAAAATGACATGGCAGGAGTAGATAATATTCCATCCAAATATAAACACAATTTTATGTATTATATAATGTATAAACGCACAAAAAACAAATAACAGTATAAAAAAGAAGAAATATTGACAAAAAAATGAATCATAATATAAAAGAAATGAATATGTTACGAAATATATAAATTTGTATAGTTTATATACTAACCAAATCATTGGCTATTTTGATATAAAACGCAATTTCCACTCAAAATAGCGGGTTAGTTTATAAAACATCCACTAATATAACATCCATATCTAGTAACACAAAATAGCCAAAGCTTTGGCTAGTTTATAAACTACATAGGTTTAATGTTTATGGTATTTTTTATTTGATGATTTAGTGATGAATAAAATGCAAACTTTTGATCTAAATTTGTTATTAATGGTAATAATCATTTTTTTATTGACCACAGTATTAAACAATGGTACACATTAAATATTTGCGTCAAAATGCAGGGTTCAGAGGCACCTAAAAGCACGCGAGCTTCTTTTAAGCAATTCTGCTCTTCTATACAACATGTTAAAACTATAAAATATTTTCAAATAAGTATAACATACCTATATTTTAATAGTAAGAAATGTTTTTCGGGTCTGGTGTGTTATATGGTAAAAAATAACAAGAGGTAGATTAGATTAGATTTTAACGTGGTTACAGTGCACTGAAACCAAAGGTTTATTGTACCCCCCTATCAGAGCTGTTCTCGCTACTACTACAGCTCGGCTTCAACGAGGTTAGGTCCTCACTCTTACAAATTTCTTGTCCGAAGCATTTCTTGCGTTGGCTTGCAATGGCGAGGCATTCCAGAACTAGGTGATCCGGAGTTTCATCCTCCTCCCCACAGAATCTACACTCGTCAATCTCTGCTAGACCTATTCTCATTAAGTGCTTCCTAAGGCGGCAGTGTCCTGTAAGAAAGCCCATGTGGAGATGTAGCTTATCTTTACTGAGGTCCAAATATTTTTTGGATCTAGCAGTGTCAAAGTCCCACAGGAACTTTTTGAAATGTTCCAACCCGGGAAGGCACCGCCAGAGTGCTTCTCTTTCAGTTTCCTCTTTCTTCCGAAACAGTAAGGCTCCGGGCCAATAAAGGGCATTTGTGCTCCTTTCCTGGCAAGTGTAGCCTCTTCATTTTCCGTGATTCCCGAGTGGCCAGGAACCCAGAATAAAGAGACCCTGCTATTCTTACCTAATTCATCAAGTTTTCTTCGGCACTTCCATGCCTACTTTGAGTCAATGACATGGGAGCTCAATGCTTTGATAGCTGCTTTACTATCAGAATGGATCGATATGTCACATTTCTGGTAGTTTCTTTCTAGGTTCATTTTCACGCATCTTTCGATCACAAGTATTTCTGCTTGAAAGACACTCGGGAAGGAGCCTAACGATAATGAGTATCTGGTGCCAGGCCCAAATACTCCAACGCCTGCTCCAATTGTGGTTTTTGAACCATACGTATATCATCTAATGGTGTTTTCTTTGAGAGTTTGTGTGGTGTATTCCCTTTCCCAGTCTCTCCTCGTATTTAGCATCGTGGTGAAATTCTTTTCGATGCTTACTTTCCTGATCATTTCGTCACCGGGAAGATTCGCTAATGAGATGTATCTTGTCAGAGAGGACCAAGCTCACTGATTTTTAATACTCTCATTGCTTGAACCTTCCTTAGATATTCTAAGAATTGCCTCTTGGACAGATCTTTCTATCACCAGATGTAGAGGTGTGAGACCTGTAATGGTCTCAAGTGCCCTAGTTGGACACGTTCTCATAGCTCCAGTGATGCACACACAGGCAAGCCTTTGAACTTTGTCGAGGGTCTTCCTCGTGCTGTACTGACTTGCTTTTGTGTGCCAAACTATTGCCCCATACGTAATTGCTGGTCTCACAATCATGCCGTACATCCATTGCAGTATTTTTGGGTTACAGCCCCACCAGCTAGATTTCGGCATGCCATCAAAGCTCTTATTGCTTTACTAGCAGTTATTTCAACATGCTTGTTCCACAGAAGCTTACTGTCTAGGGTTATCCCTAGATATTTAATCTCTGATTTATATTCTATGATTTCCCCGTTTAAGGATATGGGTTTCATGGCTGGAAGTGTTCTTTTCCAGGTAAATGGAATTACTTTGGTCTTGGTTGAGTTAATGTTTAGCCCCACTGACAAGCACCATTGCTCAATGATTCTGAGGCCCTTTTGTAATAAATCACACAAGGTGCTCTCGAACTTTCCTCTAACTATTAAAACAATGTCATCGGCGTAGCCCATACATTCGAAGCCAAGCTCCGTTAGCCTGTAGAGCAACTCATCTACTACGAGGCTCCATAGATGGGGAGATATTACTCCCACTTGAGGTGTCCCACGAGTGGCTTTAACTGAGGTGGTTTGATTCCCCACCTGTGTCTCAGCTATCCTCGTTGTCAACAACTCATACATCCATTTTACAATGGTTTCATTCACTCCTCGCATTTTTAGTGCTTCTTTGACAGACACATGAGTTGTGTTGTCAAAGGCCCCTGATATATCCAGGAATGCGCACATTGCGATTTCTTTGTTGTTCAGAATTCTCTGGATGACTTCGGTCAGCTGATACAGAGCCATCTCAGTTGATCGACCCGCTCTGTAGGCATACTGATATTTATAATGTATATTTTCCAGATTCTCTGTTCTTATGAAGGTATCCACTACTTTCTCCATCGGTTTGAGTAGAAACGATGCTAGACAGATGGGTCTAAAAGATCGGGGATCAGTCCCATATTTTTTCCCTATTTTTGGTATGATGGTTACCCTTGCCCTTCTCCATTTTCTAGGCATTAGACCCACTGCTAGACTGCTTCTTGTAATCTTCAGCAGGTGAGGAAGAATCTCCTCTATTCCTTGCTGTAGGAGTGCTGGAAATATTCTATCCACTCCTGGTGATTTATATGGTTGAAAGGTACTTATTGCCCATTCCAACCGTTGTCTGGTAAATATTTTCTTAGCAATGTCCCAATCTTCCTTGCGGGATTTTTTGGTGTAGTTCATTGCTATTTCGGCGCTTCTTGCTGGTTCACCACCTGGCTGGTTCTAAGAAGAAGAATCGATCACCTTCCGTGTATGATCCGTCTGGCTTTTTCAGCGACATTTGTGGGGTTAGTTCCCCCATTTACCATGACCTTTTGTAGTCTGGCCGCAGTGTGAGTGGAAGTGATCTTTTCGTAAAAGGCTTGAAAATTAAGCCTTTTGGCCTTCCTAATCTCTTTATTGTACTGAGTTAGCTTCTCAGTGTACCTCTGCCAATTACCGTCACGTTTGGCTCTATTAAACAGCCGACGGACCTCTTTCCTGAGGTTTGACAGGAGCATCCTTTTCTGAACGAGCTTTTGAGAGTGGGCAACTGGAATGAAAAGCTTCCATTATTGCCTCACTGATCTGTTCGACTCTTTGTTCCAGGTCGTAGTGCGGGTGATTTACCCCATTCACTTCGACGTGTTCCAAATTGTCCTTCAGATTGGTCTTGTAAAGAGACCAATCAGTATTTCTAGGATTTCGAATTGTAGGAATCGAGGTGGTATTTCCCTTTATCCTAAATTCGATGATCCTATGGTCGGAAAGTGATGGCTCGCTCATCACCCTCCAATCTTTTACATTTTTCCTAGCAGCAACATTAACAATTGTTACGTCCAGGACCTCTTCTCTTGCTCCCATGACAAAAGTGGGGGTTGTCCCCACGTTTAAGGTCTCAAGGTTATTTGCTGAGATATTCTAATAAACACTCACCTTTTGCGTTGTTATTGGTGCTTCCCCACACGGTATTGTGTGCGTTGGCATCACAACCAATTATAATTGGCAGCCGTCTGCTATTGCAGTGTCTCACTAGCTCTTGTACCTCTTCTGTCGGTGTCATCGGCCCGTCTCCACCGAAGTAGGCAGAGGCAATGACGATATCTCGGTCGATACCCCCAATGTTTAGGTAAACCATGTTTGGAACAAGGTCCCGTGACACGTATTCTGAAACACAAATATATTTTATGTTATTTCTTACGATTCACAGACATGCGGAGATACTTGCCTTTGATTATAAATTAATTTAGAATTATTACATGCCAAACCTTTGATTTGGCCTTCTTTGTTGATCCATGGTTCTTGGGTCAGTACAATATCCAGTTGTAGTCTAGCGAACAACCTTGCAATCACGGCTGAAGCTCCCTTCGCGTGATGCAGGTTAATCTGAGCTACATTCGTGAACGTGAAGGTGAATTATTATGGATGAGAGTGGCCGAGTTACTCAGCCCCTATTCATCCCCCTCCTTTCTCTCCCTGACCCTCCTCGACCACCATGGCAGTATCTCCGTCGGTAATCGAGCAGGTTTCTTGATCTCGAGACCGACTCTCGACCCCCAGGCTGCTCTGCCCAGCTTCCCGGGATGCAGAGGCAGTCTCCAACAAGAGGGTAATTAATGATTCGCTGTTACATGTGTACCCGATAGAAATGCATTTACATTTTTTGTTCATGCAGCGTTTTTTACATTGACACCTTACATGCCCTTGTGTCGCTCTTGAGACTGAAAGTTTTCCTACAATACTCATTTTTGTCTTTGTTGACATCATCAAGAGAGAGAAAAAATTGCTTGCATAAATCAAATCGATTTCGTGAAAATAATTGTTTCAGCACTGCATGAACAGTACCAAGTCGATAATTATCCTCAACACTCATGATTATCGCCAGTATATTTCTGTGATCAGAATCGACGTCTAGAATTGGTACACTCATATTTTTTGTATTTTGTTTGTTAGTACAAAGTGAAACATAAATCGTCTTCTTTGCATTGAGCATCTCCGCAAATTTGCATTGTTTTCTACAATGTCAATTATTGCATTAGGAGTTTTCTCTGGAATGTTATGTTTTTCAAATATTGATGAAGAGTTAGGCGTGTCTAGCTATGTGAGTATGATAATATCATTAGAATGGCAGATATTATTGGTAGGTTCATTATTAGTTTTTTCAAATCCATTATTTTCTATTAGTTGATTTTAATAATAAAAAATGTAAATCAACAGTTTGCATTTTATTCATCTCTCATACATCAAATAAGAAATACCATGAACGTTGACCTAGTTAGTTTATAAGCTAGCCAAAGCTTTGGTTATTTTGTGTTACTATATAATATTATCGATTTTATATTAGCCAAGTGGTTGTCTTGGATATTTTATAAACTACCCAGCTATTTTGGTTTTCTTATAATAATTTCTAGTAAATTAGCAAAGACTGTTGGTTTGCAAAATAGCTGCTATTTTAGTGGAAATTGCATTGTCTATCAAAATAGCCAATGGTTTGGTTAGTTTATAAACTATCAAAATTTGCATATTAGTATATGAGGTGTAACTATAATTCCTCAATAGACGAGGTGTAGCTATTAATTTCTTAATATACCAGGCGTGGTTATTAATTCCTTAGCATACGAGGTGTGTCTATTAATTTCTTAGTATATGAGGTGTGCATATTGATTTTTTAGTATATGAGGTGTGGCTATTAATTCCTTAATACACGAGGTGTAGCTATTAATTTCTAAGCATATGAGGTGTGAGTGAATTTTTTAGTATACGAGGTATGGCTATTAATTTCTCGTATACGAGATGTGGTTATTAATTCCTTAACTTACGAGGTGTGTATGAATTTATTAGTACACTGGGTGTATCTACGAATTTCTTAGTATCCGTAAATTCTTTATTATAAAAGGTGGGGCTATTAATTCCTTAATATACAAGATTTCACCATTAATTCCTCGGTATACGAGATGTGGCCATTAATTCCTAAGTATAACAGGTGTGGCTATTGATGCCTCAATATATGAGGTGTGGCTATTAATTTCTCAGCATACAAGGTGTGTATTCATTTTTCAGTATACGAGGTGTGACTATTAATTCCTCAATATACGAGGTATGTCTATTAATTTCTTAGTATACTAGGTGTATCTACTAATTTCTTAGTATCCATAAATTTTTCAGAATTTGAGGTGGGGCTATTAATTAATTGGTATACGAGGTGGCCGTTAATACTTCATTATACGAAGTGTGGCTATTAATGCCTCAATATATGAGGTGTGGCTATTAATTTCTCAACATACAAGATGTTATAATTTCTTAGTATACGAGGTGTGACTATTACAGGCCTCAACATATGAAGTGTGGCTATTAATTCCTTAATATACAAGGTGCTTTTATGAATTTCTTAGTATACGAGGTGTATCTATTAATTTTGTAGAACGCGAGGTGTGGCTATTAATTCCTCAATATACGAGATCTTTTTATTAGTTTCTTAGTATACGAGGTGTGGCTATTACTTTCTCTTCATACAAGGTGTGTTTCAATTTCTTAGCATACAAGTTGTTACTATTAATTCCTCAATATATGAAGTGTGGCTATTAATGTCTTAGCGTACAAGATATGTATTAATTTTTCAGTATACGAGTTGTGGCTATTTATTCTTCAGTATATGAGGTGTGGTTATTAAGTCCTTAACATACGAGGTGTGTATATTAATATTTTAGTATACCATGTGTATCTATTAATTTTTTAGTATCCATACATTTTCCAGAGTATGGCTATTAATTCCTTTTTATACGAGATGTGGTCGTTAATTTTTCATACGAGGTGTGGCTATTAATGCCTCAATATATGAGGTGTGACTATTAATTTCTCAGCACATGAGGTGTGTATCAATTTTTTCAGTATACGAGTTGTGGCTATTTAGCCCTCAGTATACGAGGTGTGGCTATTAATTCCTTAATATACGAGGTATGTCTATGAATCTCTTAGTATACTAGGTGTATCTAATTTCATAGTATCCATACATTTTTCAGAATATGAGGTGGGGATATTAATTCCTTAGTTTGCGAGGTGTGTCCGTTACTTCCTCACTATACGTGTGTGGCTTTTAATGTCTTAGTATTGGAGGTGCGTGTTAATTACTTAGCATACGAAATGTGGCTATTATTTCCTCAATATTTGAGGTGTGGTTGTTAATTCCTTAGTATACGAGGTGTTAATTCCTTAGTATACGAGGTGTGGTTATTGAATAACGAAACTGGTGGCTATCATTTATTTTCATCATCTTCAATGTACATCCATTCTGTATATCAGCAACACTCCATCTAAATCTTCCATTGTTTGAAACAGTATTGGAAATGTTTTAAGCAAACTTTTTTAGAATACGTACCCCTTATTTTTTCTCTTATTCCACGGACTCAAATCCTGTTCCTTTAAATGCAGTTTTCCTCTTAGGACCCACTGCGCAAGTTCTGCTAAATAAAATAGTAGTAGACCGGTTTTAGTATCATTGTACCTCATCAGAACCAGATATATGTTCTCTCGTTCTCATCTGACCAATTTTGTTTATGGCCCGTTCGAGTTGTAAGTAGTAAAACAGTTCCATTGAGCTGTTAATCACGCTATATTCACTTTCAACTGTAAGTTATTGCGTGGTTAGAGCATCTCATATCTATAAATTTCCAAATTAAGCATGTTTTCATTTATGCTGATGATATTTGTCGAATAATGTATCTCGAACAATATTTTTTTAATATAACTGCAATAACCAAATCGATATATTTTCCCATTTCTTTCGTTTCGCACGCCAACCAAATAAATCATTCACTAAATTGGGTCGTTTAAGTTATCAGAGTTTCTGTTGAAAATAAAATTTCTGTTTGTTCGCTAAGGGTTTTGGTATTTTTAAATTATGAACGTTCATATTTATGTAATTAATATTGATCGTGAAACTTCTGACTTTCGGCAGGTTTTTTTTTATAAATGTCGATCTGATTGAAGTAAAAGTTAGTCGCAAAGAGAGACGAATAGAAATTTTGTATTTAACTAGAAACGAATTCCATTTACTAAATACAATATACAAGTATAAAATAAAACTTAAGCTCGGGTCACACTAGGCGGATTGTAAGACGCGAATTGGGGAAAATGCTATCATCCGATGATGATTTAGTTTTTAGTATTTTAATCGAGAGATTCTATCAATTCAATGTTTGAAATGTAGTAGCTGACATTAATTATTTTTGTTTAACTGTTCGAGCTGCTCCAAACTCTTCCCTTCTTTGAATGAAAGGCTTACACGGCCATCGTCTTTTCATGCCGTTCATCACGTCCACCTTATTAAACGTATAATTTCTAGTTTACGTGGACCAGATAAAATACTGACTAAAATCGAAACCAAACGATATTCGTCATCATGTGACTTCTAAGCCATTAAAACTTTTTATCCTCTTCTAACCGAAGCTTTCTTTCTTTGACTTTGTACATGTAGGATTTTATGGCAAGGATAGTCGTGAAATAATTAAATAACATTAATTATATATACGATAATCTTTATTTAAAAATTGGGTTTGTACACATGAGAGGCTTGTCGTTAACTATTTATTTCAAAGGCTATTCTATATCACAGAAAAACAAGTGTTTTTGTTTATATTTCTGAAAAATGTTTATTTTTCTGACTCCAAGTACCTGAGTCATAAAACTATGTACTAGAGTTTCTTTATTTCTCCTTTAATGTGCTTTGTAATATATAATAAAATTCGAAACTAAGATTCATTTTTATTCAGCGAATTCAACAGTACCTGCTATTTATATTTATTAAAACCAAACACCGTTTATTATTACTAACAAATTATTATTAAGATGAATCAACAAATTAAAATATTTTTTTGTAATCTATTTTCAATCAATTTTATTTTGCGTCAGCGACGTTGCCGCGCGCTTGGCGATTTTTTTCCTAGAGGTTCCGTGAAAATTGGAGCGCTTGCAACTTCAAAAACACAAATAGGCGACACGTCTGATATCGTTTATTTTTTGTTAGGCTTGTTACTTGAAGGCCATTGAAACTAGACCAGATTTTGCCGTCGCCTGGAGTAATCTGGGATGTGTTTTTAACGCACAAGGCGAAATCTGGTTGGCAATACATCATTTCGAGAAGGCTGTCGGTTTGGATCCGAATTTTTTGGACGCTTACATCAACCTCGGGAATGTACTGAAGGAAGCTAGAATCTTTGACCGGTAAGTTTTTATAATATTCTCTAAAATGATCATATTCGTATTGGTATAGTTTAAAAAATACTTTTTGTCAATTCGGCAGTTTTAGAGCGCCAAAATTACTTTTATAAACCAGTTGTCCGCGAACGATTTCAAATTCAAATTTCGCGGGTGTTCATCACATTTTTCATTAAAATGATATTTTTAATGCAAGTTATATCGAGTTTTTGATAAGTTTGTTTTCTGATTGATTCATTTTATTTAACTTGTGTGCGTCATGTTCCGTGTGCCAAAAAACAAAACAAAAATAAAAGTGGTACTTGATCTAGAAAAGGTTAGGAAACACTGTTTTGGGCAGTCTTATCGAGAATTTAAATGCAACTGTGTTTACATTTGAATATATTGTAATGTTTTTCTTATTTATTTAAAAGTTTCAATACGACGAGTGGGTTAAATTTATACACACAGTATGTCTACTCACTTAATTTATTTATTCACTAAACTATTCACAAATTTATATTAAATCCACAGTATATTCACTTACACTAATTTATATAAACACTTCACAACTGTTTATTTACAGACTTAATTCATATAAATACTTTATACAATTTCACTGTTCTGCCACGAGATCAAATTGTAAACTGCCTCTCCTGCTTTATATATTAGGTGCCTTCTATTCCGGAAACTTCTCGATTACGGCTCCTAAAAATAATCAACCTTCCTGGATACGTCTAGATAAGAATAGTCACAAAAAAATAATGATAAATAGTTTTGAAGAAATCCCTGCGATTTCGTAACAATATTATAAATCTAATCTGAGTTGAATGTGATGTTTTAAATGATATAGAATTAAATAATAGTGTGATTATTGATAAAATTTATTGTGATATTAATGAATTAATGTTTGATCAAATAATACCTCAAGAATTTATAAATAACTCCAAAATACACTGGTAGATAAAAAAAATGTCTTGCTGTAGCATAAAGTTGAATAGCATACTATAGTAGAATGAATCTATCTAAATACGAAAAAACCACATACAGAACAGTTACGTTTAATATTTATTTAAATTGGCAAGTTCCATTCCTTAAGACGGGAACCAAGATGGTCTGACTGTTGCTTTGACAACACCAAGTTTTGAACAAATAAATGTGGGGTCGATATACTGTTCATTAGATCTTTCTGAAGAAGCGTTATTATCTCCATTATTTCCCAAAACAATATCTTGGCTATCCAAACGTACCGTCGGTACTGGTAAGTCTACATTTACCTAAATGCAAAAGTAAAAAGTTTACTAAATAAAAATCATATGTACTGTAGCATCTTCTTCTTCTTCTTGATGTTAATAAAAATTGTGAGGCTGCAAAGCCGAAGGCAGCTTTTCGTCAGTAGCACTAATGTCGTAAGTTTAGTTTAATTTATTTGAAAAGTGAAGAGTTTCAATGTCCCATTCTTCGAGATATTAGAGTTTATGGTGACCACCGATTTCAATAATGACTTGCACCTGTAGATATTGAGGGAAACATTTTTCGCTGAATGGTACTCAAGATACAGGTTTCATCTGCCTTTTGTACTTGGACGGTGGTGGAGCAAGGGTCTGAACAGAACGCTGCTGCTTTCTGGACCTCTGGCGACTTCAGATACAACTTCGACCTCGTTTTTTCGGAATGCGAAGGATGTTGTGTTGCATCCTATAAAGCAAAAGCAACACGTGCTTGAAACCTTGTTGCTGAAGCTCTTGGCACGAGAAGATAGAATCTCTCATCTTTGCACGTCCACGCTTGATGACACTAATGTTCCTTATGCGCATCATATTTAGCTATCAGGAGGACTATGAGGTCGACATTATCACCCACAAAGGCGACACCATCACCCACAATGTCGACAGCTGTTGTTTCAGACATTTCTACAGCCGTATCCACGACCAGAACGTCCGCGTCACTTTCTTGGAGGGTCCTGATCCCATTATCCTCAAACTTCACCTGCTTTTGTTGAACTTCGGTTGCGTCTTGACCTCTTCGTTGAGCCTATTCGTTTCTTTTTTGTCTTCTGTATTTCTTGTCCACTTGGCTCTTCTTCTCGTTCTATTTTTCACCCTGATATCCTCTTGTTGTAGTGCTCTCTTCCATTGCTTGTTGGATGGATTCTTCCAGCTGTCTCAGTAAAACTTCCAGTTCCGCTACATTGGTGATGACCGTTCAGCTGTCCGGCTCTGCACCTGAACTTTATCCAGTCTGTCTTATTTACTTTTCTTCCAGTTGTTTTATCGCCTTCTCTCAGCCTGAGGATGATTGGATGGTGATTGGAAAGTCTGACTAACAATTCTACTCGTTTATTTAAAATTTCTGCATATAACCTTCTATTTCACTATGGTTAAAAGTAATAAAAATTTTCCCTTCTCTCGAAAGTAGTAACAACTCCGGCATCGCAAGGGTCTGTTACTTAAGTTAAGTGAGAGATACGCAATGCTGTTCCCTCCTCGACTAGATTTGAAATAGCTCAGTTGGGAGAGCGTTTGACTGAAGATCTAAAGGTCCCTGGTTCGATCCCGGGGTTAGGTAGTCAACTTTGTTATTTTTTTATAAATAAATCCATTCTGCTAATATTTTTGGCTTTTTATTGTAAATAATTTTTTCTACAACCACTTTGCAAAACATCGTTACCCACACAAATTTTTATTTCCAAAGTAGGTCTTTTCTTAATTTCCTTGATATCCGTTGAAAAAGTAGTAATTTAGAGTGGTAAAAGTACACCCTATCGCAGTTTTCCCCACGCAAATGTTAATGTCAAATTTTTTTGACTATCTAACATTATATCTATAGCGAATTTCTTTGACATATACTAATATTACAATTAATGAAAACTTATTATCAAAAAAAGATACACCAGGCATAACAATTCAAAATTGTTCAAATTTCACTATACAATATTTGAGTGAAAGATATAATTCTTTCACTCATCGGCTATACCTACGTTGAACTGATTTTCTATACATATTCAATATTCATTTTTTAAATTATTTCTGTTCAAAGTGTAAATAAAATATCTATATAAGTGATTTTCCCCTCCGAATAAACGTGGTAGTAGAAAAAATATTGTCTACAACGCAAATCACTTTTCCACCTCGCTGGATTTGTGGCACTCCGTCTTCTGTTCTCGTGGGAAAAGTGGCGCTTTGCGCACGTGTCGTTCAAACTAATATTTTGTAGTATATCCCAAAAAGTATTGTTTTTCTTTTGGAAAGTATTTTTTTTCATTTATTTAAAGAATTGTAATATTTTGTTGATGTTCATGAATTTTCTTTGTATTGACATGTCTTACGTAACATAAAAAGTTTCACTTCTAATGCTGTTAGTTTTTGACTGACTCATACATATTTTATTAATATTAGTTTGGTCGTACGACTATGGCGTGTAAAAACATTTAGCAGCATTTTTTACACACTATGTTTTTTGTTCGAAAAAACTCTTATTCTGCAGACAGAATTTTATCGTAACGCGCAGCCTCCGGTTGCCCGGCAACGATTGCGAAAACCCGCTGACCTGGGGTGCGTCATATGGAATCAAGTAAACAGCCACGTAGTCGCACGTTTCCTACCGTTGAAAAATTTGTCTGTGCCTCTTTATTTTATCACCATCATACGGCTGTGAATATTCTATACTGATACCCCCGATCGTTCCGCGATTTCACGCTATCTCGTTTAAAAAAAATTATACAGGGTTAACACGTTATTACGACTGATATATTTTCAAAGTCTTTCAGAAATCGACAATAAATACGAAACGCATTTTATGATAATAATTGAAATGTAAAATATTTTAAGGCAATAAAAAATTACTGTTTCAAAAATTATAAATTTGGTTTTTGCACTGTTTTAAGAATAAAATTTATAACTTTGTAATCGAAAGTGTTCACAAGGTGAGTCATAAATAACATTTTAGAATCGCCCATCATAATTACACAGATAAATTTTGTAATATATGTTTCCATGACATTTTACGGTTTTATTAATACATATAATCATTTTAATAAAACTCAAATTCAATATGTCACAGAATTTTATTATCAGCGGCTACTAGTTTCGGCAATTTTTAAAGGCCATATTCAGGCAACAAAAAATATTGGAATAAACGAAAGGAAAAAGTTACTAAGTCTCCAACATTACCTGACTAAAAATACATTAGGCTTTAGAGTGCACATTAGTTGAAAAGGATGCTAAAGGTTGGAAATACAAAAAGTAAAAAATTAATGAAGTTGAAATATTGGTTGTGACATATGAAATGTATGATTGGGAAAATTAATTAAGGAAGTATTGGTTAATGAAGTGATTTAATACTTATATTAAACCCACAGTGATTGATCAAAGGTTAAAATTGAAAAATGTATATGAGACAATAAGCAGTGCTCCAGAACGTAAATGAGAAAAAACACAAGAAAAGGAGGAAGGAGACTTCTTTTTAAAATCATTGAAAAACTATATTCCTATAAGGAAGAGTTTAGAATGTAAAAAACGATAAGTGGAGGTATAAGGGAAAGGGAATAATCGGCTCTGGATGAATAAACATCTTAATGTAAATGGAGAGCAATAATCTCATGGTACAAGTAGCAAATAGTAGAATCCAGTAAGGGGGAAAAATAGTCCGTTCCACCGATAAAAGTGAAAAATAACACCGAAAATAGAGTCAAACTAAAAACACTTGACCCACATTGTGACCTGCTGACAATAAAATCCTATGACATAATATTGACTTTGAGTTTTACTCACATTTGAGATATAGATGAAATTTATCTTTTCCCTATAATAGCAATTAATAACCGCAAACATTACAACGTGAAAGTCATCTAGAGGTTATATTTATTAGAATTTATTAAATTATTTAGGTCGCTTGAAAAATCTCTGGAATTAGTATTAAAACAGTATCATATTCACCACACATTCCGGCTTCTTTACATTTTGCAGTCTTTTGTGTTGGCGTTCGATATCTTCAACCAGATATAGTATTTACTTTTTAAGGAGATTAGCACATAAAAAACAGATTTTATGATGAAAAATTTTTTATACAGTCAATGTAAAGTAATTGTTTGAGAATTTTTGATCTACTTTTTGAAATATTCATTCCTAATCAAATATAGATTGTTTTATAAAAATTATCTTGATAGAATAAAAAATCTTGAAATGAAATTTATTAATTGAAATTTTTGGACCTAATAACTACTGAACTGTGACGTAATTGAAATTTACATAATAGAACTTGGCAGCGCTGTAACTTATTCTACTACTAATAAAGAAAATCCTCAATAATTACAATTACATTTCATCAATTTGACATTTACGCTGAAGTCATAGGGGCCATCCATAAATTACGTCACAGGTCAAGGGGGGAATCGACGAAATGTGATAGGGGCAGGGGAGGTGTTCAAAAACTTTGTGATGTCACATGTCAAAATTTAAAATATTAAAACGCGAAATATATGTGCAAGAAAAGTTATTGCCCCAGTGTTGAGGCATACACATTTAAAAGATCGTGTGACACATGTGGTCTATATTCCTTTTCCGCCCAATATGCGAGAAAAGTATTGGTTTACCCCAAAAAAAGTTGAAATTTTGAAAAAAAAATCCTGTGTGTCTATCGTCGGCCACTTTTCGTTACATGTCTTGTTATCAAGATACAGCCTCCGGAGTGCAACAAGTCACCAATTTTATGATTGAATATTGTTCAGGACATCTCACAGATGAACCCTATTGATTTTCAGCACACTAGAGCCAGTATAACGGGTGCTATGGTATTTGAAGTACGACATTTTTTGAGAAATTTAAGTTTGTTGGCATGATACAGCCTCTGGAGTGCAACAGGTCACCAATTTTATGATTGAATATTATTCAGGACATCTCACAGATGAAATCTTGATTTTCAGCTCACCAGAGCCAGTACAACAGGTGCTATAGTACTTTGAGTACTACATTTTTGTCATTTTTGGAGAAATTTCAGTTAGCACGATATAGCCTCCGGAGTGCAACAAGTCACCAATTTTATGATTGAATATTATTCAGGACATCTCACAGATGCACTTTTTATTTTCAGCTCTGCAAAGCCAGTACAACAGATCCTATAGTACTTTAAGTACGACATTTTTGTCATTTTTGGAGTAATTTCAGTTTGTTAGCACGATACAGCCTCCGGAGTATATACAAGTGACCAATTTTATGATTGGATATTATTCAGGGTGTCTCAAAGATGAATCCTATTGATATTAAGCTCAATAAAGCCAGTACAAGTGCTATGGTACTTGACGTACCAAATTTTTGGAGAAATTTTAGTTTCTTAGCATGACACAGCCTCCAGAGTGTATACAAGTGACCAATTTTATGATTGAATATTGTTCAGGGCGTCTTACAGATGAACATTATTGCTTTTTAGCTCACCAGGGGTACAACGGGTGCAATGTGCCTGAAGTGCCACATTTTTGGTCCTTTTTGGAGAAATTTCGGATTGTTAGCAGGATACAGCCTCCGGAGTGTATACAAGAGACCAATTTTATAATTGGATATTTTTCAAGGTGTCTCACAGATGTACCCTATTGATTTTCAGCTAACTAGACCGAGTACAGCGGCTCCTATAAATCCAGATATATTTCATTTTTGGTTATTTTTGGAGAAATTTCGGTTTGTTAGCACGATACATTACCCGAAGTATATACAAGTGACAATTTTATGATAGAGTATTGTTCGGGGCATCTCACAGATGCGGAAAAGTTAGTTTTAATCTTTAAAGCCGTTTATTTTTCATCATATAAAGCCGCTAACTAACACAAGCCATTACATAAAAAAACAACAAGAAGTGTTACCTATCGCTAAAATTCGCCCTCAATTTAATGCGGCTAGACATGCCTCAGAAATTATTTGTTTAATGAATGATGACGATGCTATACGGATGGAAGAAAAGATTTTAGGTGGTATTAATAAAATCTTAGTATAAGGGCAGCTTAATATAAGGCAGCTTATACTCATGTAGGTATAAATAAACACAAACTGAGCATTCACTCTACTTTCTAGATTAATCTCAATTATTTTAAGCATATACTCGTGGCGCGTGCGTGTTTTAGTCACAGCTAAAAAACGTAACTTAACCTGCAAGATGTAACCACAACAAATGCATTGGGAATATTACAGGTCAGTGGTTTCTTAGCGGTCTTTGACTTGTGTGATTTTAAAATTAAAACTAACAATTAATATATATCTGATGGGGCATTTGTTCAGTTACTGAAGAAACATAAACACGGTATGATCTGAGGCACTTTTTCAGTCGCAAGTCTAATTTTGTGTTGTAACAGTGAAGTCCTGTTTTATTTGTCCCAAACAGTCTTTGACTTGTGTGATTTTAAAATGAAAACTAACAATGACTATATATCTGAGGTGGCATTTGTTCAGTTTCTGAAGAAACATAAACACACTATAATCTGAGGCACTTTTTCAGGCAAGTCTAATTTTGTGTTGTAACAGTGAATATCTGTTTTAATTATTCAAAACAACTCTCGATGATGACCCTTTCTCTGGTAAGCAGGTTAGTGAATGCTTGTTGCTCTGGATTCTCCTGTGTTCTGAAAGTTGTCACCAGCCAGGGAAAAATACAAAATCCTGAATAGCCTAGGAAAAAGTACAAACGTGATTTGTGCTGATAACTGATTGGTTTTCAGAATTAGTCCAAGCCCGGCCAAGAGCACCATGCTTGTAAACATTTCAAAGCTGTTGCAAGTACATTACAGATAGCTCATGCTCCAGCGATGAGGCGGGATCTGGAATTTACTCCAGGGACCCAAAGACACAAATTTGTGTTCCTTTGGATAAGGGTGTATCTGCATATCAGGCTGAGGTATACGCTACGCAGATAAACCTGCGAACCGACACTTGACCATCTACATCAGGCGGCAATCATGGCCATGAGTGGATATATCATCAATTCAGGGCTTGCTGCTGAATGTCGGGAACAACTTGCTGACCTAGCAATACGGAACGTAATGTGATGAGAATGGAAGTGACGTCAACTCTCTTTAGCCGCCCTGGCCCGACCTTGGGCCTTACAAAACAAGCAATCAGTAAGGAGACGAGGAATTGGTTGGGAAACCAACACATCACTCATTGGAGTGCTCTGCAGGGTCTAAGACAATCCAATCTCCTATTGAGCAGTTGGATTGATGGATATGCTAGAGCAGCTGTAGGATTACCAAGGAGTAGGTTAAGAAATATAGCTGAAATCCTAACAGGACACTGCTGTCTGAGGAAACACCTCCATAACCTAGGTTTAGAGGAACGTCCCGTATGTAGGCGTTGCGGCACGGATGACGAAACGTCGGTACATGTTTTCCTAGTGTGTGCTACGCAGGTGAATCTTTGGAGTTCCTGTTACAGCCCCTGGGGACACAATCAGGCATCCACTAAAGAGGATTGAGTTCTTCATCGAAGTACTTGGTTTCATGGATGTATAACTTGCAGGAATTACACAATGAGCCCACCAGTAACCTTAGCTTGAGCTTGACTTGGCCAAGGTTCTCCTGCCACTAGTAGTAATAGTATGTTTAAAATAAACAATATAATTTCAACTCGTCAAAAACCAGTGGCATAGCCAGGGGGGTTTTAGAGGGTTGTAACCCCCCTTGAGCTTGAAAAGGTGGCCTCAAAAAGTGTAAAAAACAATACTGGTCCTTTCGATCATATAAAATAAAATATTTGTATTCATTTGACAGAAACGATTCACAGTCCACAAGTGAGCAAAATTATTTTCATTTATTTATGTCTAAGCTGTTGAATAGCTAAGGCTAGGGAAAGGATTCAGAACATTCCATAAAAATAGAATGAGGAAATATTTTTCTTCTTAATTTAAAAATACTGGTGAAATGTTAAGAAAAATCGTTAAAGTCTGTGCGTTCAAAGTGTTTGTTCACGAATTATTTTTATATTGACACCCTTCTAAAAACAGAATTCGGATAATAAAATTCAACAAAACCTGAATTGAATAAATACAAATATATGTAAAATTTGTCTTAAAACATTGTTTTCAAACAAATAACAATACATGATAACATTTCTGAAAATTTTATGATAAACAATTCTATGTGGTTCCGACAACACCCCTTCCTTCCTGTTCGGATTTAAAATCCTACCTGTGCAGTTTAATCAATTATGCATACATCAATAAATACCTCAACTACTACTTATGCAACCTCCTACTCATACATTCTCCTCTCGGAGACCCAACCCTGTAAACAATCTGACAACACCTAAAACCATAATTCTTTGACATTCCCACGTTCTTCTTTTCTCAAATTCATTGCCTATAAATACTTTAGAAACACACAAATCGCTCTTATGTCCGCGACCACAGATGAGCACACACTCTCTTCTTACCTCTCTCTTCATACGCATTTCCTAACCTAAACAGGGCACTCTCCTCTTAAAACATTCATCTAAGTAAAATTCTTCTTACCCCAAAAATTATACTCAACTTTCTTTACATTCCTTATAAAATCATTATCTTCCCTCATTTCATCAAAAATCATAGTGCAAGCACGTTCTCTTTAACAACAAACTGTGCAAGCCCAAATTATTACCTAATAGGCAAAATGCCTTAGTTCTTAATTAGAATGCAGTAAAATAAAACGACGTAACAGCTAAATACATTGAGTGATAAGTGACTACGTGTTTAATTACATTACCACATCCAAAAAGTGCATCTTACAAATCTCAAACGGAACTCAGTGTCAAAAGAACCAGCATATACATCGTAGTTTCCTGTTTACCCCTATTTCGAAATCCTGGCTACGCTACTGTCAAAAATTATTTTCATAGGAAAAATCGTATCGAACGATGAAATAAAACCATTTTAGTTTGTTTAAAACTTCATAATATTTGAACTAATGTTCAATTTGAACTTGAGACGTGTTTCGCTAACACAGTAGCTTTGTCAAACAAGTGAAGGCATAATAATTTTTTTTTAATTTATATAATGCGTAAATACGGAATTCTACGAATATTAATAAAACTATTGAAGAAGTTTACCTGAAAATTCATTCACTACAATCATTCCTAAACTATCTTCTAGATAAATGGGTTTAATAAAGAAGAATCGTTTTGGTCGTTAAGAAGGTTGCCCGAATATTTGTTTTTATTTATCTCAAGAGCTTCTAAAAGATTTAATTTAAAGGATATAGGTTCTACATGTAAAATTTCAAAATTTGGGTCGGAAGTGTGTTTATTTTCTAATTAATGATTTGAATAGTTGGAGTCAAATATTTTGTTGTCATAGCTACGTTTGTATTTTGAAATTCTAGTTTTAAAAGTTCTACCGATATAAATTCTCACAGTTGTCATTTCCCCATTTTAATGTATAAACTCCTGATTTGTTTAATTTTGAAAATTTAGATTTGTAATTTTTAGTGAGTTTGGATAAATTTTAACCAGTAACAAGTAAATATTCATGTCTAAAGTTTCTAAATATAATTTAATTTTTAAGGATGCTGTTCCAAAATATGTTAAGCTTTTAAATTGTTTATTTGTATCAGAAGAAAATACTTGTTCTAAAGTCTGTTTTATTATATTAAATTTGGATCGTAATTATTAGTATTTAATGGGACTGTTAAAAGTATGTGTATCATAATATTACAAGCTGCTAATTTATGACTAATTGGGTGGACCGAACTAAAGTATATTTTCTTAGACATTCAAATTGTTGGCAACGTTGTCCAAAAATGGTTTCAATTTCAATATTTCAAAATTAAATTTTTGGCTTAAGCGTGGATAATCCGCATATTTTGTTTTCATTAACGTGATGTACTTTCTAATAGTAATAGTTTTTTGTCGAAATTCATGCATCTGTAATAAAGACGAATGTAAATTTTACTAATTTTGAAAATTTATATCTCGAAAAGTATTTGTTACCGCAACTTTTGACTTGGTATAAACCTTTGTTATAGGCATACTAAAGTTTAGCCTTCCAGTCTTACTTTTTGTAGACGCGTTATAAAATATAGTTCTTCAATTGACTTTAGAAATACTATAAAAGTTTTATCCTGTCTCACAAGATGATTATTTTTTTCTCTCTAAACATTTGCACTACAAATCGACGAAATTTAACACAATTTTCAAGGTAGAATTATTTAGAATGTTAGTTGATATTGACAATAAATTTGTTTATAGCGTAAACATTATTTCACATTATGGGCCAAACTAACGTCAAACAAAATTTATGAAGACGGAAATATAAATTTATATCTAGTAAAAATTATACATAAGCGAAACCACCTTGGAAACCACCCAAAAAATATTCATAGTCGTGTGTGTGTGTGAGTGAGATACTCTTGACAATATTTTCGGTTAATATTCGAATTATTTTTATATAATTTTCATAATTAACGCATGGAAGCTATATCTCGGTTCGCGTAAGTATTCGCGATGTGGATGACGTTCACTGGCTTTGACGACGACGCGTCGGTATATCCGTTTTTATGGAATTTCAAAGTGTTGTCATATATACCATTATCAATATCCAATTACCGCATAATTTTCAACAAAATTATGGCGCAAACGATAAATGTTATCACCAAGAAGATGGATGTTTTGCATGGATCAAAGGACAAATTAAAAGGTGTTTATATTATTTATCTTTATGATTTTAAAAATATAAACAGTTTGGTTTTATGTAAGTAGTATGATAAGGAATATATATTTTTGTATGTAACAGAAATTGATGTTTGTATATGCTGTGTTTTCAACTCTAGATAAAGTAATAGCTTACAATAATCCTCTTAAAGGAAAGGATTATGTTTTATATTGATACATAGGATAAAAAGTATTACAAATAGGAATAGGGTTCAAATCAAAAACATTCAACATTCTTTAGTTGAATGTTTTGGTTCAAATTGTTTGTATTGAGCAACTGTAAAATTTATGAACATTTTATTGCAAAATAAGAGGCTGACCCCTCTTCAAAAATAGTTTGCGAATATATTCATGAAAGTACTGGTTGTTATGGTTTTGGTGTATTTTATATTTAAAATAACTAACAGTTAAAATTGGCTTTTCAAAACACAATTTTCTTGGTACATACTTTTATCTACTATTTCAAAATATTAAATAAATAAGACAGGGCACTTGCCTTCCTTTAATTGACATTGGGACAAATAAACAACACAATAAAAGCACACAAGCAGAAATATTTAAAAAATGACTATTAAAGAACGATCCTTATATTTAGTTCTTATCGAAAATAAAACCACTTTGAACAAGATAAAGAAATTTATGACTCTATAACTCGAATTGTTTGTTGTCTCCCTTCAAGATCGATTTACATAGGTTCTACTGTATCTATTTAAAACTCGCTTTCTGCGACCGCGAACTCGGTGATTTTACAAGATTGAAGGACAACACACATTTTGCTATGACTGATTCGGAAAGTGAAACTTGAAGGGGGTTTTGTGTTGGTACTAGAACATTTTTTAGATAACCATAAAGCACCAAATTATAGAGGAATTATAGCAAATGTCTTGAGAAGCTTCAAGATGTTAGGATCGAATATGAGCATAACATTACACTTTCTCTGCAGTCACCTGGATACGTTTCATGATAATCGGAGAAATTATAGTGAGGAAGTGGGAGGGAGCTTCCACCAGGTCTTAAAAGTGATGGAGGAAAGGTATCAGGGTAAATGGAACCAGATGTTTGTCTTTAAAAAGAAATTGTCTCCAAAGAAATTATAAAAGAAAAACTCGCAAAAGGAGTTTCTCTGAAGTATATGAGTATTAGAAATTTTTACCTTCCTTAACTACTATGTACATTAATTAAACACTAAAAATAAACAAATAGTAAGATTTGTCAAAAAAGATTATAACAATGTACTTGTTCCTTTCTCATATTTACTTGCTTCCTTTGTCTTACTTAATTCCGTTAGGGGGACAACGGTTTAGCTCCAACTACTTGTACTCTCCCAAACTCTTGCTTTTTCCAATTCCCTTCTCGACTGACCTCCTCCAGGATATATTCGGTCTTCCTTTCCTACTTCCTTGGGGATTCAAATCCAAGGCTTGACAAATCATGTTGTTGACCGGCCTTCTCAGGGTATGGCCTAGCCAGCCAAATTTCCTTTTCTTTATGGTATCTCCAGTAGGATTTTCATTTGCCCTTCACATTAATTTTCTGTTTGTTATTGTATCTAACCAGTATATATTGAAAATTCTTCTGAAACACTTATTTGTTTGTAACTGTAGGGAAACGTCTTGGGATTATCCTCAGTCTTCCTCTCCTTCTAAATACTTGGGAATTCCAATCCAAAGCTCGACAACTAATGTTGTTGACCGGCCTTCTCATAGTATGGCCTAGCTAGCTAAATTTCCTTCGATTTATGGTATCATTATAGGATTTTCATTTACTCTCTACATTAATTCTTCATTTGTTATTCTATTAGGCCAGTATATGTTGAAAATTCTTCGGAAACACTTATTTATAAATATTTGCAATTTATTTCTAACTGTTCTTGTGATTTTCCATGTTTGGTAGCCACACAGAAGGATTAACTTTACATTTGGTTCAAATATTCTTAGTTTTGTATTCCTTCGTATTTCCCCTGAGCACCAGGCTGGTGCAAGTTGTGCAAATGATCCTTACGCCTTCCTAATTCTGCTGATGACGTCCTCATCAGTTCCACTTGTCTTAGACACAGTGTTTCTCAAGTATTGGAGTTGATCCACCTGCTCGATGATCTAATTGTTCACCATCAGCTGTTGGTTGTTCATAGCATTGATCCTTATTTCTTTTGTTTTTTTTTCGAATTCACTGTTTGTTATTCTATCTGGCCAGTATATGTTGTTTGTAATGATGGCTTTACATTTGTTTCAAATATTCTTAGTTTAGTATTTCCCCTGAGCGCCAGATTGGTGCAAGCTGTGCAAATGGTCCTTTAGCCTTCCTAATCCTGCTGGTGACGTCCTGCTTGTCTTAGACACAATACTTTCCAGGTATTGGAATTGATCCACCTGCTTGATTATCTTATTGTTCACCATCGGCTGCTGGTTGTTCATAGGAATGTTCCTTATTTCTTTTGTTTTTTCAAAATTTATTTTGAGGCCAACTTTTTCGCCGTGATTATGGAGGTCTTCTATCTTTCCCTTCATATCAGCCAGTGTTAGGGACATCAGTTCCCAATGCAAAACCTCCTCCCTCAGGTCAATTTGACACTCTCTTCCTCACACAATCCAGCACCATGAAAAATAGTATTGGTGAAAGCAAACAGCCTTCTTTGACTCCTGGTACAATCCCGAATTCGTTGAATAGTTTGCCTCGTGAATTACCTGGTATCTGTAATTCCTATAAATTTCCTTACTAGGTTTCATTGGCACCCCAAACTCTGACGAAGCTCTCCAAATGGATGCCTTTTTGAAATCCACAAAGGTCAGATACACAACTGGTTTTAGGTATATTATGCCTTTCATTCTGTTCAAAATTATCCTGTTGAGAATCTTACTAACCACCGAGAGCAGCGTAATACTTCTCCAGTTTGTGCATAATGGCATATCTCCTCACGTGGGATTCGTTCTTTTTCCCATATTTCTGTCAGTAATTCATAAAGAATTCTGCTGAAAGGGTTGGTTTTTTCATTCAGCAGTTCCTAAAATATTTGGTCCACTACGGGCGATTTGTTGTTCTTAATTTCTTTGAGTACAACTATTATTTGTTGCTTTGTATGTATGGCTGTGTTTATTCTGCGATCTTCTTCTTCCTTCTATCTCTCTTCCACTTCTACTTTTATATTTAGCGTTATTTGAAGAATTATTTCCATCTTTTTGTTTGTTTTTGTTCATTTACTATAGTTTTTCCTCTTTTGTCTTTAATTTGCTTCTTTGCCACGAATTTCCTGCTGGACAAAGTCTTAGTGATTCTATAGAGAGAGGTCTTTAATATTTCCTTGTGCTGCCTTCCCTTTGCTAACCTATCTACCCAAATTTACTTGTCTCTTCTAAAAGCCGTTTGTACTTCTCTATGTTTTATGTTATATGCATGTGTAACAGCTATAATTTCGTCCTCTTCTTTAGCTTGGTTCAGCTTCTCTTTTAACTTCTTCATTTTCTCAATTCTTTCCAGAGTTTCATCGGTGATCGACGGCTTCTTTCTTCTTTTCCTATATCTCCCTCTGCAGTCTAGAGGTTCTCTTTATTTGGTCCCATCTACTTCCAATATCTCTCGCCTGCACTTCTAGAGAAGCAAATCTATTTTGCAGCTCTAGACGAAATATTTGAGCTGTTTCCTTCTCTCTAAGTTAGTCTGAATCAAAAAAGTTTTTCTCTCTTCTCTAGTTGTACCTTTGTTGATGTTATCTTTAATATTATGCCTGTAGTTACCAGGTGGTGGTCACTACCAGAATTAGCTCCTCTTCTAGCTCGCACATCCTAGAGAGACTTCCTCCATTTCTTATTCTTACTAATCGCTACATGATCAATTTTATTATGTAGTTGTTATTCCATTTAGAAGTAGGCTAGTTGAGTTTTGTAATGAAAGGGAGCTGGTTGTTGGAGGAACATCAAGAAATCATGTTGTTTTCTATTAGTTCTACTATCTTTCTCGTGAACTGAAAAATTGCCGTCTGGGTAATATTAGGTCTGTTACAATTGATACTCAAACCGTACAATCGATACAAATCCAGTTGACCTGCTAATTAGTGAATTTGATGTCAAAGCCTTATTATATTCACTAATCAGCTGGTCAACTGGATTTGTATCGTACATCGTACGGTTTTCGTCTCGGTTGGAACAAACCTAATATAGTTTGTAAAATATCACTATAAATACATGGTCACACTATCCTACAAATTATAAGGCAGTTACCCTCACTTTTACACGCAGAAATTTTGAATATAGCCTATAACTAATCTATATAATCATGTATCTTCCAATGTATTTCATAAAATTTGTTAGATCAAGCTGTATATAAATTTTTTTCAAATTCCCACTTCCAAACTTTGCACACTCTAGTACACCCTACTGGTATAAAACATGTTTTTAATCCCAATATTAAATTACAGAGCGGTAGCAGCTTACTTACGAGCACTAAATTTGTCACCTAACAATGCCGTCGTTCACGGAAACCTGGCTTGCGTCTATTACGAACAAGGACTTATCGATTTGGCAATTGATACTTATAGAAGAGCCATTGAACTTCAACCCAACTTCCCGGATGCTTATTGCAACTTAGCGAATGCTTTAAAAGAAAAAGGCCAAGTTTCTGAAGCTGAAGAATGTTACAATACGGCATTGCGTTTATGTTCAACCCACGCAGATTCTCTAAACAATTTAGCAAATATAAAAAGGTAAGTGTATAGATTTTCTTAAATTGTTTCTTTATTAGCAATCAAAACGAATGGGATGCTTCACAAGCCTCGTCTCCAACGACAAGTACATATTTTGTAGGTCTATTGGTCATTTTATTTTTATCCTTCTGTCTTGAGGTCCTAAAAATGATTGTAGTAACCAATTTTTAGATTTTAAAATTAAGTTCAACACATACCACAAAGCCTCAGGTATCATGGACTGACTTTTCTGTATAATGGTTATTTGCACAACCACTGAGCTCAATACCATACTTCCAGTTCCAGAATATTGTATCTAAGTGCAAAGTATATAATATTTGTAACTTGTATGTGTATATTGTTATTGTACTTAGATATCTTGAAATCTTGATTTTCCACCTTGTCAGCCATAGTTGAATATAATTTAAACTTATCTGCAGAGTCCTGGGCGCCAAGGAAAATACGAGGAATACTAAACTAAGAATATTTGAAACAAAAGTCAATCCTTTTGTATGGCTGCCAAACATGGAAAGTCACAACAACAATTACAAATAAATTGCAAGTATTTATAAATGATTGTCTCCGAAGAATTTTCAACATATACTAGCCAGATAGAAAAACAAACGAAGAATTAATGCAAAGAGCAAATGAAAATCCTATTGGTGATACTATAAAGAAATGTAAATTTGGCTGGCTATGCCATACTCTGAGAAGGCTGGTCAACAACATCAGTTGTCAAGCCTTGGATTGGAATCCTTAAGGAAGTAGGAGGAGAGGAAGGACTGAGGATAATCCCAAGATGTTTCCCTGTAGTACACATGCTTTCATTGGATAAATATCTGAATTTCTTTTATTAATTTTTGTCTCTATATCACTTAAATGAGATCCCATGTCATCGACAAGTTTATATGGATATACCGAAAACTTGGTGAAATTGGGCCTCTTTAGTCTGAGCTCTTGGTCACTCAGAAATGAATAGGCCAATATGCATGCTTGAAAAAGAACTCAAAACCTTTCTTTGGCGTAGGAAAATGATCATATAAGAAATGGTTTTGGAAGAAGGAGGAAACTGAATGACACTACCTTCCAGGGCTGGATCATTCCAAAAAGTTCCTTCAGAATGTTGATACTGCTAGATCCAAAACGTATTTAGTTCTTAGAAAAAACACGCTACACTGGCCTACTTACGGTACATCCACATAGTCGAGGCTATGAACTACTAAAAAAGGCAATAGACGGATCGGAATGCGGTTTTTTGCATTCGATTCCAAAAATTATTTGTAAAGAATGTGCAGATTTGTGTTCCCGACAAATCGGAAATTGCATTGCTGCAGCCAAAAACAAGTCAAAAGTTTGGTCGAATACTAAACCATTTAAAGGGAAATATATAACTTTTAAAACTAGGTATTCAACTTTCTATTACTAAATCCATTTCCAATAATTGTGAGATTATGAAACTAATAATTCCTCTAGTATTTGACCGATCGGTCAAACACTATTTTAACTGGCTGTATTTCGGCAAAAAATGAATTAATCCGGTATTTTTTCGATATAAACAAAAGAAAACATCAGAACACTGATAAACAAAAAGATGAAAAAACGGCTGAATAATATTAATTTATTTGCGAAAATTTCTTGACAAAAAAATGACTCTTCTTAACACGATGTGCACAGCTCTCGGTTAGAACCGAACTAAACAACAAAAACACGGGAACGGTATTATTAACGGACGTTTTGTGTAGTAGGAGGTGGAAAATAAGACTTACGCTTTTCATATTTTGTGGCATTAGGATGACAAAGTTTTATATGGCTCCAGCACCGTTTTGAGAAATGACGCTCCAAACTGTCATTACAGAGAATAATTTTTTTACAGAGAGCAGGGTTATATTGAAGAAGCAACTAGATTGTATTTGAAGGCTTTAGAAGTATTTCCGGAATTCGCTGCAGCTCATAGTAATCTAGCGTCCGTTCTTCAACAACAGGGTAAATTAAATGAAGCTCTAATGCATTACAAGGAGGCCATTAGGATTCAACCAACTTTCGCAGATGCATACTCTAATATGGGTAAATGTTTATTTTATAATTTAAAACTAATATCTAAACGAATTTTATATATTATTGTTGATAGAATCTCTAAATGAACAACTTATTTGGTTACAGGAAATACTCTGAAAGAAATGCAAGATGTATCTGGTGCTCTTCAATGTTATACACGTGCTATTCAAATAAATCCAGCTTTCGCCGACGCTCACAGTAATTTAGCTAGCATTCACAAAGATTCTGGAAATATTCCCGAAGCGATACAGTCATATAGAACGGCATTGAAATTAAAACCCGATTTTCCAGATGCTTACTGCAACTTGGCTCATTGTTTGCAAATAGTTTGCGATTGGACAGACTATGATACCAGAATGAAAAAATTGGTCAACATTGTTGCCGATCAATTAGAAAAGAACCGTCTTCCTTCTGTACATCCTCACCATTCTATGTTGTATCCACTATCGCACGAATTTAGAAAAGCGATCGCCGCAAGACACGCCAATTTATGTTTGGAAAAAATCAACGTCCTACATAAATACCCGTATAAATTTTCGACGGAACTTAAAGGTAGATTGAGAATCGGTTATGTGAGCAGCGATTTCGGAAACCACCCGACGTCTCATTTGATGCAATCCGTTCCCGGTATGCACGACAAGACTAAAGTAGAAGTGTTTTGTTACGCTTTGAGTCAAGACGACGGTACGACTTTCAGAAGTAAAATATCTAGGGAAGCGGAACATTTCATCGACTTATCGTCCCTACCTTGTAACGGAAAAGCCGCCGATAGAATTTACTCTGACAATATACACGTTCTAGTAAATATGAACGGATACACGAAAGGAGCTCGAAATGAAATATTCGCTTTACGCCCGGCTCCCGTTCAAGTGATGTGGCTGGGATATCCGGGAACGAGCGGTGCCAGCTTTATGGATTACTTGGTTACCGACGCAGTAACGTCCCCGATTGAATTGGCAAGTCAGTACAGTGAAAAATTGGCTTTTATGCCTTACACGTATTTCGTTGGCGATCACAAACAGATGTTTCCGCATTTGAAAGAACGCCTAATTGTTAGCGATAAAAACGGACAAAATTTGGCCGATAACGTAGCTATTATAAACGCTACCGATCTTTCACCGTTAGTAGAAAATACCGACATTAAGGAAATAAAGGAGATAGTAAAAGCGGCCAAACCGGTAGAAATTAGTCTTAAAGTAGCCGAACTGCCGACAACGAATCCTATAGAAAATATGATCGCTTCCGGTCAGATACAAACCTCTTTAAACGGCGTCGTTGTACAGAACGGTTTAGCGACGACGCAAACTAACAATAAAGCGGCTACCGGTGAAGAAGTACCGCAAAACATAGTGATAACGACGCGACAGCAGTACGGTTTACCCGACGACGCTATCGTCTATTGTAACTTTAATCAATTATACAAAATCGATCCGATGACTCTTCACATGTGGGTAAACATATTGAAAGCCGTACCGAATGCGGTGTTGTGGCTGTTGCGTTTTCCCGCAGTCGGAGAACCGAATTTATTGAATACCGCGCAACATCTCGGTTTACCGACGGAAAAAATCATATTCAGTAACGTCGCCGCTAAAGAAGAGCACGTCAGGAGAGGACAACTTGCCGATGTTTGTCTGGATACTCCTTTGTGTAACGGACATACGACCAGTATGGATGTATTGTGGACGGGTACTCCAGTAGTCACTTTACCAGGTGAAACTTTAGCGTCCAGAGTGGCGGCCAGTCAACTTAATACTTTGGGATGTCCGGAATTGATTGCCAGGTCGAGACAAGAATATCAAGATATCGCTATTAGATTAGGAACTGACAAAGAATAGTGAGTATTGTTTTTTTATTATTATTTTTATATGGGGTATCAATTTAAAAACTTCCTTAATATTTTTCTTCCAGTAAAGCAGGGCAATTTTAAATTGCTGAGTATTGTAGGTACACCAAACACTTGACAAATCAGTAATCATTTATTCATCGTAATAAGTTTAATAATACAAGAAAAGAGATTATGATAATAACATAACAACATGCTTTGATTACCACCATGTCACTAATGACATATGACCTTAACCGTTTCTTGTTGTGTTCGATAGTTTACACTAGAAACTAGAACATATAATTTTGTTCCCCTTTTAAGCTTATGTATCGTAATTTTTGAAGAACCTTAATCACTCGTCCAAACCTTGATGTATAACCGGAAGTTGAAGCAGTACCAAGGTCACATGGACTATCAGAAGTCAATATTGTATTTCAGTTATATGACTAACTGTAGGACTCACAGACACTGGTACCTCAACAACAGCTGACTGACTAGTTTTTATATCATTCGTGAACAATCTTGGTTATTATTTGTACTTATTTGGGAATCTGAGACAATTGGTTAAGGAGCGGAGGCTATTTCATGCGATATATTTTGCTTGGAAGTGCTTCGTGCGCGAACAACTTTTGTTGGATATGGCTCATCTTGAAACACCCATACAGTCGACTGCTGTTTATTTTCAGGCTCATACGTGTAAATTCACGATTCATCACCTGTCGCGATGTCATAGACGTGTTTCGAAGCACCGCGATCGTATTTTTTGAGCATTTCTTTCGACCGATCGACACGAGCCTTTTTTGAGCGATTGACAAATTGTGTGGGATCCAACGCGAACAAATTTTGTTGACAGTCAAATGTTTATGCAATATTGAATGTATGCTGGTCCCACTAATGCCTAAGGTTGTCTCAATCTCACGATAGGTCACATGACGATCTTGCAATATCAGTTCGCGTACAGCATCAATGGTTTTCGAAACAACTGATTTTGGATGACCTTCACGAAATTCGTCATGGAGTGAACTACGACCACGATTGAATTCACCATACCATCGATAAACACTGGTCCTTGATGGAGCTTCATCGCCAAAAATTGAATTAAGCTCATCCGTGCACTGTTGCAGAGTCAATCCAAGTCGAAAGTTGTAAAAAATAATCGCACGAAAATGTTCACGATTTAATTCAATTTTTGGGCCGAGATGAATCTTTTAAGTTACTGTAAACAACACAAATAGCGTTTGTATGTCAAAACGTTCTGAGTACGTAAAACATCAAAAATATCCAACTTTACAATAGAGCTGTCAGTTACCAGATTGCAACACTAGGGTTGACAAATCCCGAAACATAAAAGGCAACCCTCGTACACAGATATAATTGATTGGAACAAATGTGCTTTGCATCCTCCCCCAATGTTGCGAAAGTGAGGATGATATAAGAGAAATCATCAATTCTGCCGCCAAGCCTATTAGAGAAATACAAAAGTTTCCATGTCATAATCAGGCTGTAGAGAAAACTGTCACGCTTGTATCAGAGGCTTCCAGTAAGGTATGTGGCTTTGTTAACAGAGATGGCTATATCCGATCAACACTGAAGCTCGGTCAGCTGTGATTCTATTCTCCACAAAATCAGATTTACAAATGTGTGGAGGTGTTAGACTTGCAGACATAAATCTAAGGTGTACAGTCTAAGCATGGAGCAGTATTAAAATCATGTAATTTTGTCATTTTTTGACATTTTAAATGATGTTGCGTAAGCAAAAAAAACATTCACTAAATGTTCTTAACCCACCATTTGTCGCTACCTATATTCAAACGTGGTTTATCGCGCGTGAGCATTTTGCTCACATTCCGAATATTTGGGTATTTAACAAAAAATATTCCAGAAAAGAAGTAATATATTTCAGAACATTAAATGTAACATACATTAGCCAAATAACAATAAACTATGGAGTTGTTGAGAGCTCTGTTGCTTGAAGGCTCTGTAGACATATTTGACACGTGACTCTGGAATGTTCATTACATAAATAAATAGAACACTTGCAACCTGTTTTTTTGGTTTTCCTATTCTTCCGTCGTGGACATAAAGAGCACATACCAGTAGCACTAATACTTGGTTCCGAAATTTCCTCTTCAACACCTACGAGCTGCTTTACTGAATTCCGCAGTTACAGAGACAGATTTGGAACAGATAGTCTATTTGTGCCTGTGGCTTCATTCATTCCAGAGCTAATTCCCTTAGAAATAAACGGCAGTCAAATTTGTTTTCTGTGTTTTCCAAGTAGATAATCTGGCTATTGATTCCACCAATATCCAATAAGAAATAAAAAAGTGTCAATGGCCATCTACACGAGTTTCTAGAAACAGAATACTGGAATATCAGTTCATCTGCAACATCAACGCCACCTTTCGTTGAATTATAAAATGTTACTATCTCTGGTTTACATTTATCAAGAGTGTTTTCATCAATTTGGTCCCCTGAATGTAAGGTAGAGAAAAGTAACACATTTTTATTTTTTTTAGGCACATATGATACCAAAACTCGTTTTCTAAGAAATGCAAACATACTACTACATGGCCGACGCTCCTTGGTTTGAACAACAATTGGAGGAATTTCTTTTTTGTTTTTTTCTGATCGTTCCGACTAGAGTTCTTCTTTTTTCTAGCTTTATTGTCGAAACTGTAAGGTCCCTCAGGCTGTTTTCCAGGGTAGATTTCTAAATTCGAGGCATAAAACATTTTTGAGTCCACTAAGGCGTAAACCTTTATTCCGTATTTTGATGGTTTGTTGAATATATACTAACGAAATTTACATCGTCCGCAAAAAGATGGTAGCATTTCGTCAATTGTCGTGTATTCGCCTACCATATAGTTGTTTAAGCATTTCGTAGTAAATTCGTCAAAAACTTCCCTTATAGGTGCCAGGTTGTCTAATATCTTCCGTTGATTTCTGTCATTCAAGTCATCAAATCTAAGAGCCTCCAAAAGCGTATAAAATCTTCGACTTGACATCACAGCGCGAAAACATACAGAAGTCACATCGTCCGCCCATAACTCATGAATATTGAGATGGACGGATTTTTTTACACCTGCCATGTAAAGAAGACCTATGAGAGCCGTTATTTCATGAGGTGTGGTATCGGGGCAATCCCTCTCGCGTGCATAATTTTGACGCATTTTTTGAAGATACATATTAGTACAATTTGTTATATGCAATATCATATCATCAGAGAAATATAATTTCCATGAATCTGCAACTGTCTTTGCGTCTCTTACTATTGGTTTCACGCCTGGAAGTTTGATAACTATATTTTCCTTAGCTCGTCGAATATTAGTATGAGGTGGAAGCTTTGCCCAAATGGAGATTTATCTCTTCCAACATATGAAAGATCCTTCTGCTCTATGTATTCGTCTTCGTCTTAGGAATTAACTGGGGATTGTTCAGAATCAGTTAAGTGATTGCTGTGGGCCGAGGGGGCATCTGATATTCATCCAACCGCTGTTCTTCGTTAGAATCGTCATTATGTGCCAAGAGCCATGGAATATTGGTCGCCAGTAAGAGAAAAATAAGGACAAAATTATATTATTAATCAAAAACTTACTATTCAATTCTTCTTCTTGGGACTCCAAAGCCATTTGCACTAATCTTTTCCCTCGACTCTTTGTATATTCAATAGCAGTAAAATGACAATATTAAATTGAAACAATATTTAAAATTATATACACTAATTCGTTGAATGAGCCAAACGATCACGGCATAAAAGTTTATTATACGTAGTTTGTCGCTCGATGAGAAAAATGCTCACTTAGGGTACACTGCTTCAAACAACCTGCCTCAAAATGATGTGCGGGCGTACTGCTCGAAACTTCACCATATTCATCGCTTGCCAAACTGCAGACATTTTACCAATAAAGTTAGCAAAATGCTCATATAGCGACAAATAGCGGGTTAAATAATTTCTTATTATAAGTTGTTCTTGCTATAAACTAGAGATATAATACTAGAGTGTCATAGTTTTAATAGAATTAAACAACTGAAAAAAATATTACGAAAATTTGTGATTTTTACATTTTTTCTCAAACTAAGTGCGATGCGCGAGGGGAAGATGTTAACTGATTTCAAAAATGTTTACATAATTTTTCTTCTTAAAGCAATTGGCAACTTTTCCGACTTGAGCGTTTAAAAAAAACATTTATTTTTTTCGACCCGCCCTAGTACACATTCTCATTGACTAAATGATTCACAGTATGTGACATAGGATTCTATTGTTTTATGCCTTCTTTAATTCTTTAGTTTCCATATTTACTTTTTAATCGTCTCGACAACATTTTATTAAAGTAAAAATTTCTCCAACTTCAGTAACCTCAACTGTGCATTATTACAGTATCTCATTAACCTAACCTACTGTTACTTTTTAACTTTTCTTAAGTATTTCATTTCAATTACTTGCACTTTGCTTATTTGTCTGTCACAATCCACGTATCACAACCATACGAGGTCTGACAATTAAGTAATGCGACAATATTCAAAAATCGAGTATATTTAAAAATTAAGGTACATCAATGCGATCCCCTTCAAAGTAGTCCCCTCCCGCACCTATACACTTATTCCAGCGAGTTTTCCAGTTTTCGTAACAATTCTGGAACAGTTCTTGCGGCACCTCTCCTAGTACCCTCGTCACAGATTCTTGGATATCTTCAACGGAGTCAAAATGTCGACCTTTGACGAATGTTTTCATGTGGGGAAATAGGAAAAAGTCGCAGGGTGACATGTCCGGTGAATAGGGCGGTAGCGGTAACGTTGCGATGCCTTTAGACACCAAAAACTGAGAGACACTAAACGCAGTGTGACAGGGAGCATTGTCGTGATGCAGAACCCAAGTCTTCGCGATCTCTGGACGCACTCTGAGCACCCTTTTTCGTAATCTTTCGAGTACATCGCGGTAGAATACTTGATTTACGGTCTGTCCAGGTGGTACGAACTCTTTGTGAACCACCCCTTTGCTGTCGAAGAAGCAAATCAACATGGTTTTCACCTTGGACTTGCTCATTCTCGCCTTCTTTGGCCTTGGCGCCCCAGGGGATAGCCACTGTTGGCTTTGTCGTTTAGTTTCGGGGTCATATTGAAAAAACCAACTTTCATCACCAGTAATAACTCGATCGAGAAGAGTTGGATCACTTTCAACCTGCTCGAGAAGATCTTGAGCGATGTTCAATCGGTGGGCTTTTTGCTCATCTGAAAGGTTCTTCGGTACCATCTTCGCACACAGCTTTTTCATGGCGAAATCTTCGGTTAAAATCTTTCTAACTGTTTCCCGGTTAATATTCAACTCGTCAGCCAACATTCGAATGGTTAGTCGCCGGTCTTGACGAATAAGGGTGCGCACGCGCTGCGCATTCGTGTCGGTTCGCACTTGAATTGGCCTTCCGCTCCGCGCTTCGTCTTTGACGCTCTCACGGCCATTTTTAAAATCGGCATGCCACCGAAACACCTGACTACGACTTAGGGCATCACTACCATACACTTTAAGTACTTTTTCATAAGTTTCTGTCGCGGTTTCGCCGAGTTTCGCACAAAATTTTATTGCGCACCGTTGCTCTAAATTTCTCTCTTCCATTTTCGTGACATGCACTACTCGCGTGTTGTTACAAAACACTGAACAGCTGGCGAAGAAATGATCGTACGAGAGTCGTCAAGGTCTCAATCGAGAGAGTAGGGATCTGCTATTACGGTAGCTGAGTTACAGATTCGCAGTGTTACCACAGGCCGAGAAAAAAAATCGGTCGCATTACTTAATTGTCAGACCTCGTATGTTAATATTGGACTATATATTGATTTTAAAATGTCTATTGGATTCGTGTACGAGTGCTTGAACGAGTAACATCGTCTGTGTTTTGCTCTTCTATTCTCGTGATAAAAAAGTGAATTTATTTTGTACTTTGGTGCTATTAATTACATGTGTATGTATTATCAATTGTAGACTTTTTGATTCAGTTTCTTATCAAACTATTTTTTATTGAACAATTTATTTACATTGAAAATTACCTGGTTCAAGTCTTCTCATAAAACAGAGGTGTAGGTGAGCAGATTTTTTGTTATGGATAATATATTATCCAACGAGTTCACATAAACCCACAATAAACATTATATACTGCTTTTGATTACAAAGGCAGGGCTATTCAATATTTTTCCAAAATGTCACTCAACAATTCAGTTCAAACATCTTATGTATCAGTAGTTAAGACAGCACCTAAACAATGCTTTCCAAAAAAAGATCAAGCTATTGTGATGCATGCAAAAGACAATTTAAAGTTATTCGACTACGTTCAAGGAATAGGTAATGTTATTGGTCCAAAAAATATCTCATTTGCCTCCAGAATTTCAAATAATCACATTCTATATATCTTACTAACTCCGATCCGAACTTGTAGATAACCTCCTAAAATCAAACCCTGCAATAACAATAAATAACACTACCATAAACATTCGTAGCCTCGTCTCTCCTACTAAAAGGATCATCATATCTAATATTTCCCCCTACAGTCCTCATGAACAGGTTGAAAATGATCATATCTAATATTTCCCTGTACAGTCCTTCTTTTTATTTTCCACATAATGGTGTCCCACAAGGCGCGATACTCAGCCCTACCCTATTTATTCTTCGCATTAACGATACATGTAATTCCATAATTGCCCCAGTTAAATGACGCTCTACTGTAACTGATGAAAATTCTATAGTTGCAAGATATCGACTTCCCGACACTGCCATCGTCTATACAGCAGAGTTATTTGGAATACTGAAAGCTTTGAACACTCCCAACAGATAACAACAGCACTATAGCAGTATACACAGATTCTCTCATTGATACACTCAATGACAAACATTTATTCACTGCATCCAATAGTCCAACAAATTCACGATACTTGCCACCATCTCGTTTCCAATGGTATTTTGGTTCATGTGGGAATAACTGGGAATGAAATCACAGACCAAGCAGCAAAACAAGCATGTTCCTCTGACTTAAAAATAGAAAATGTTTACCTCATCCAAGACATGAAACCCATCGTCAAGCAACTCACACTTCAAAACTGGCAAAATCACTGGAACCAACTAGATACTAAACTTCATTTAATACAACCCACCGTTTTCACACCTAAATTCCCCCCAATGACTAGGAAAGACAAAATTATAGTACACAGACTGCGAATAGGGCATTCCCGCCTCACCCACGGATATCTCATGGCCTCAGAATGCGAATTCTGTACTGATACCCGACTTACTATTGAACATGTTCTATTAAAGTGCCATCAATACCAGATAGCTCGAAGGCGTCATAATATTAATGGAACACTTGGAAATATCATTGGCTCAACCAGCAGATTTAGTGACGTGATTCATTTTCTTAATGACTGCCACCTTCTCAACCCAATATAAATCTAATTTTATAATATTGTAACACTGTTGTGACTTACATTGTTATTTAATCTGTACTGTACCTTATATTGTTCTCGTGTCAATGACCTTTAGATGTAGAGACATGTAAATTTCATTAAAAAAAATGTCTATTTTTGTTTTTATTTTTCTGGAGAAAATTGGTTGTTTAACATATGAAAGCTTTTAACTGTCTGTTCGATTATTTTATTTATTTCTATATATTGTCTTCATTCTTCAGCAATCACTACTCCTAGGTGTTGATAATTGTGTACTTGTTCTAATGTTTAGTTTTCAATTTGTATGTTGTCCATTCTTCAATATTCATGAATAATTAATGTTTTTAAATGAAACTCACGGTCTCTAGTTAATTCCACAATATAATAAAAGTTATTGAAAATTCTAAAAAATTGACAATTGTTTCGATAAATCAATATCATCATCATTGATTTATCGAAACAATTGTCAATTTTTTAGAATTTTCAATAACTTTTATTATATTGTGGAATTAACTAGAGACCGTGAGTTTCATTTAAAAACACTAATATGAGCATATTCCACGAAGTAAGGGTCGAGACAGTCAATTTCATGAATAATTAAATTTATTATTAAGAGGAAATAAAACAACTCAATGTTGGTTACGTAAAATAATTATATATATATTATATCACTGAATTGAAGTGTTAACCAATAATATTGTTTCATTTTTAACATATACATTTTATATTTCAGTTTAAAAGCAATGAGGCATAAAGTATGGACGGCGAGAACATATTCACCCTTATTCGATTGTAGACAATATGCACAAGGTCTAGAATTACTGTACAACAAGATGTGGGAACGTTTTTCCGCAGGACTAAAACCAGATCACATTACAGATACAACTGCCAAAAAATAATCATATATGGAGGCAGGTGATTTTAAACGTATATATTTATACAGTTTCAAATACGCAAGACTTTCTATTAGTTCGTTCAATATGAACAATTTGGTTATTTAAAATAGTACTGTACAACATTTTAAAGGTTTTGCAAGGATAGTTTTATGCAAAATTCCTGACTGTCTTATAGAATGTGTTTGTACATTCGATATGAAACGTGCCTATTCTATTTTATTTACATCTATATATTTTCATTTATCGCTTGTAACAAATTTCTAGATTATATGATCCTTATGAACAAATTTTAATAATTTTGAATTAATTCTTCAATCGAAATGTAATCTGAAACTTATATTAATGATTTTTAATTTCAATAGAATGCATTCTATAAACGTCCAGCTGTGATACATTTTTTAAAATTGTTGGCAGTTACTTTTAAATACCAAATATCGAATCGGTTTTTGTGTTCCAAATGACATTTCATTATTATTATTATTATGTAATGGTTTTTGACAATTATAATTGCTATATTAGATCGACAACACTGGGAAATATTTAAAAAACATCAAATTTTATATAAGAACTACTATTAAAGAATAAAAAGTAATTTATAACATGTTACCATTAATTTTGGAAAACCTCTACAGTAGGACTCTGCCTATAGTAATACGAATATTATGTACTAGTTGTGGTTAGCTCTCATATAAAAATCCTTCCAGAATATTTAAAGACCGAATAACAGATATTGTCATATGAACTATTCTACAAATAAAACTCCTAAATCCAGCCCTGGTTTTACAAGACTCTTAAGGTGGCCCTAGATTATCAATATTATTGACAGCAACGTTGTAGCTGTGTTCTTTTTCCGGGATTTGCTCGAGCAGATCAGTTACTCTGTTTACTTAAAAGCTTTTGCGTATTCTTTTTAAGCGCTCGCTTTAAACGGAGGTGAACCATCGCTTCGCCCCTAACCGCACTACCTCTAGAGAGGACTCAGTTCTGATTACTTGCTCCGTTTAGTTAATCATAACCTCAAACCATAACGAAATCAATAAAAATTTGAATTTATTTTGAAATCTTCCTCAAAAGAATCATGATTATGGGGTACGGAGCAAGTTCTACAGTCATAATTTTACTATTGATATTGTATAAATTCACAATTATATACTTACCATAACGATATCTTCTTAATGATCTTCTATTTGCATATTTTTTATTATGAACTAAATAATAAACAATACGCTAACCTAAAATTTTATAATGCACTTTCCTCCACTCATTATTTTAGCGCATTCTTTTTAGGATTTCGTACTCACCTTGGTTACCCGCTCAGGTTGAACATTATCTTAACATAGCGGAAAAGAATGATGTAAAAAGAACACAACTTGTGACACATCAATCAGACTGCCAATATTAATTCATAATCTAGTTGGGTTGTGCGTAGTATGGTCTCGTTTATTCAGTGGTTATGGTATCGAAGAGTGATTTATCCTTTCTTGCATTGACAGTAAACAGTGGTCGAAAGAGTGGTGCAAGGTGAGAAATCGCTTCAATCATGATGGTTTGCTCAATGTTTTTCTCGGAACCGAACCGAATGTTTACAATAACTTCCTACAAATGAATGAAAAAAGTTTCTTGAATTGGTACAGTCTATAAATTAATAAACACAAATTTGGTTCTGGGATATCATCAGCCGATGCACCGGATTTGTTTCCTTCTATTCTTGATTGAAATTACTTTCCAAATCAATAATTTTCTTTTTTACATAATCGATCATATAATTTGATTTCAAAACTCTTAAACCAGTTAGAACTGCTTATCACGCCGCATTTTTTTTATTTTCGATAAAATATTTTTTTTCCACAACACTGCTCACTTTTGATACAAATCAATCAAAAGGCTTGTAAAATCACGCTCCACCTGCTGGTTGGTCTGCAGTGATGGTGTCCATCGTGATCGAGGCACACGACATACAGATTGTGCTTAGATCAAACATATTTAGGAAGCTATAGGTAATCAGTGATCTTTAGTACGAGTGGGGTGTACCAAACCCCGCCTGTGTGATGCGGGGTTAATTGATGTACCCTGTACTTAATGGCCAAATGTTTTCTTGAACGTTCTTCAGTTTTTCGCCGTCTTCTGGTCGTTCTTGAAACTGCAGAATTTTAAAATAAAATTGTCTTGTATTCTTTGGGAATTGAATAAAATGATTTTTGAAATTGATAAACATCAGGCATCGTAAAGATTTTACTCAAATAAGATCCAGAGCTGTACTGCCGTCCTTAAAACAGATGCCGTATCTACAGACGCCTTCAAAGAATGAAAATTAAGCTCAAAGTTTTTTCTATAGCCCTCACTGTTTTCTGAGGTTGAAAAAGAAGTAAATGTGGTTTCTTATTCAGGATTGATATAAAAATATTATGATGATGAATAAAAGTTAACATCATCAGCCATTAATAAAAAAAATTAGATACGGCATTTTGAGCTAATTTTTTATCTGGGTTATACAAAACAAAAATGCCGTATCTGCATAAACGGCGCTAGTTACAACAGAAGTCCTTAGAATATTTACACTTCTAAAATAAAACTGAATAGGTGTATTGAGTAAATTATATAATTATTATAAATGAATATTAAATCAAACATACAACAAAACTTAAATCCTGCTCATAATTCAAACCATAGTCTGTTTCATACATTCTTTCTAGTCGTCGTTTGTTTCCGGCAAATTAATCCAAAATTTTTTTCGGTTCTCTGGCATGATATCACTAAGATTTTTCAATATTGCGTCTTTTTTTTGTTTTGGGAAAACCTCTCGGTTCAGTACGGTATGGCACAGATTGAGACAAGATACCGCTTTTTTTCATTGCCTTCTTACATAAAAAGTCCAATTTTTCAAATTCACCTGTAGTAAGCGACGATTTGAAATATAAAAAGAAATTTCCACGGGTTGCTTTTATTTGGACAATATCAGATGAATAAATTCTTCGCTCTTGTTTTTTTTACATCAGATTTCATATCTTTCCATTTGAAAAAGTCTTGATGGGACATTACTTTCACTTCCGTATTTGATTTTTGTACGGCCTCTACAAAATCATCAAAATCGTACACCTTGTCTTTTTTCTTTAATGATAGTTCCACCTGATGGTGGAAGCTATCTGCTGACATGAACGTATGTCCCAGCTCAAAAAATGGAGAAATATTTCATTTCCGGCTATTTCTGAAGAATTAATTATCCTTACCAAATAAGAAAGGAAACACCAATTCTTATTTTGGCTAGAACAGTTGTCTAGCCAAAGTATAATTTCAGGTGAATCTCTATACTTGAGAAGGAATGTATGAAAACAGCTTATAATGTCTTCTTTGTCCCTACCCGATGTAGCTTCATTCCACAAAACGGCAAATGCCTTATTTTGTGATTTGGGTCCCAATGGAACAAAGCTTTCATTATAAGTTATAAGTACCGACCCTAGGCAACATAATTACCTTCTGCAAATCTACGGAAAAACAGACAGTACCATCTTCAAACTTAGTTTGGGCGTGTTCTTGGTATAACACTCTAGGACTCTCTGGCGTGATCAATGTGCCTTTTCCAAGAAGTACATTTCTCGCAGTTTTCTTGCAAATCTTGTTCTTGATGACCGTGCAAGTTGAATTCTTCGCATTTTTGACACTCCTCGTGTCCTAATGATGCAAAAGAAATGTTTTTTGCCTTAATGCGCAAACGGTAAGCTTCGTAGCTAAGTTTCAGGTCTGGGTATTGAGATTTGAACATGTCGAACATTACAAAGATGGAAATGTCGCTACCTTCGCTTTGGTGCATGCTCACGCCTAAAATTGAAAAAAAAGAACACGTAGCAATAATACATAGATATATTATTATCATTACTATAAAAACGTACCTATAGTGAGAAATAAATGGCTGAAAGGACTCGATGTGAGCATCTACTAAATCATAGTCTATTTTTTTCTTGGCTGACTGAGTTCGCTGATCTGCTTGAGGATATAGTTGGTTCTTGGGAGTTTTTTTCAAAGTATCATGTAAAACATGGTCATTTGTTTTTTCATAACCTAGTGTGGTGAGGAAAAATGTCTTACATACTTCTATCATTTGACCATTTGCGTTTTTCAACTTATATTTGAACGTATTCTGTTTTCTTTCGCTTTCAGTAGTGTGTCGTTTCACTTCAAGCTTACTGCAGGTATTTAGAATGAACGCTTTTCTCTCCTTGGTAGATAGACTCCAGAAATTGCTATTCAAAATTTTTCTTTGGTCTTCTGCAATATTATTGAAAAATTTATGTTTACACTTACATCCAGGTAGCACTTGGTGGTTTTTAAGTAGTTTTTCTTTTTTTTCAATCGCTTCCTGCTTCTCATGATAAGCCATTTTTCTTCTCTTTCTTGGATTGCCACTTTTTGTGAAACCTTTTTCTAAGTTCTCATCTTTCTTGGTATGTTGTGTGATGTTTTCATTGTCTACTGTATATTCTATTTCGCTTTCATCTTCCTCTCTAGGTTCTTGTTCGCTTTCATGTTCCTCTATATGTTCTGGTTCCTTATTCTCATCATCCTCTATATGTTTTGGTTCATTTAAAATCAATCGATCATCTATTACCTGGCAAGTTGCACTCACTTTAATGAATTCGCAACATGCTTCATTCGTATTACTTTCTTGCATTTGACAAATATTTTGAATAGGTAGTTGGTGTTGTACAGTGTTTGAATTGTAGTCCAGTCAATTCAGTGAAAACTTTGGGTTGAAGCGTATCTTCCAACAAATAATCTAAAGAAGTCAATAAAAAACCATCTTCAGTTATCACATCGACATTCTGTATATTATTGGAGTCAACCAAAGTCTTATTATTGGGGGTATCAGGTTCTTTGAGAACCATGGACATAATTTTCTTCAATCTACTCGACATTTCCCTGCGAATATTCTAGTTCAATAAATGCTCATGCTATTTTTAAAAATACAAACATATAGTAAAAACCAAATAAAGTTGCGTTTACGTCATCATTGTGAACATTTGTAGCGTTGTCAGAGTGTTCACGAAATATGGAAATTAACAGAAAATAACTGAAGTCAACAAAAAACGTAAATGTAGAAAATTTCACAATATTATAGATGAAAACTACAAAATTATTGATAGTTTGATAGTTTTCGTTTAATATAGTGTGGAGTTTTTTCATTTACGTTTTTTGTTAATTAAATGTATGAATAGATTTTACAAAGTAAGGAATTCTAGAATAAAAGTGGTAAGGTTATTACTGACTTACCAAATCTTTTAATAAATAAATATAATAAAAATACAAGCAACAAAGGACCATTATTATTCCTTTCTTGTTCAAAATAATTTACTAATGAAGCCACAAGTTCTTTGCATCGGCTATTCAGCTGTTTGGGCATTTTAACAATCACAGAAGAAAATGCTTTGTTGTTTTGAAAACAAAAACCGTTTTGATTATAAATATTTCTCACAAAAAAATTTTATAAAGCACGTAACTATAACCTCAAAAATCGATGACAATACACGAGTAGAAAAGTCACAAACAACGCGGCAACATGACATTATTTCTGGTAGTGACTATTTTACCGTCAATAATTGGAGGCTTCTTTATGAAAATTTTAACACAAATGTTTCATCGAGGGACGTCTAAACCCAATAAAGCTATATTGCTTATACATTATTTTGGTACAAAAGTTTTTTTATTGATTGGGTTATCTTTAGAACCGATTAATTAACATATTTAAGTATATGCACTTTTCGATAGAAATGTAGCCACACATGCGATATAAATACGCCCTTGGTGACGTAAACGCAACATTATTTCGTTTTTACTATACCTGACTATTTTAAAAACCTCGTGAAAATAACACCATTCTCCACGCTGTCACTTGAAAATCACTCGGGCAACTGAATGCAAATCGCAATGCATTTTCATAAATATGGCGCGCTTTCTAAGAACAAATTCCGCATCTGACATGTCCCAACTGAAAACGCCGTATATGCATAGGCGCGGAAGTAGATACGGCTTTTGTGCTTAGTATTACGTACGTACGGCATATTCCATTAGGACAGGCAACTACTTTTCCACATACGACTAAATTAAATGTTGCATTTTCAATATATTAAACAACCATACGGCATTTTTGCCTAATAATAAGGTAAATTAGCCTGCCACGAACCCAATGAGACAAAAGTCCTAAAATCTGATTTTTTTGTATATATGGCATCTGTTTTTGGGATGGCAGTATATTGATATTGTGGATATTTTGGTAAACTTTGAGCAGAAAACTTTAAATAAACAAAAAACTGTTGTAAACACACTTGAAGTCTTAAAACCTTTAAATCACGTACTTCTTTTTTCTGTCTTCCATTCATTTCTTGCTTTTGTTTTATTATTTTCAACCTCATTTTGATTATATTGATTATTTGCCCTTCCACACTTAAAGGAATATACCAACAGATTCAAAGGTTAAAAACTTACTGAATTTTTAACAGATTGGTAAATATGGAGATAGCTTATTTTGTAAGTAACATATGTGAGTGGAGACTAAATTTGAAACTAAAGACATTTTTACCTTTTGAAATTAAATGAGTTTAACAAGGGTTTTGGATGGTTTTGCAACACACATATAGTTAGGAATATGAAAAAAAATAGAGATTGTTACTTTTGAAATTAGGTTGAATCAGAAGCTTCAGCTTTTCCAAATCATGTCTACACATATTATTCCCTGGAATCTCCAAATTTGGGTAAATTATGATTGAATTGAAATGTTTTTTCGCACGGCTTTCCAATTTCTATATATTTTTAACAGGCGAACTAATATTGGAGTGGTTCAATTCCAAAATATAAATTTTAGGGATTCATTCTGTAAGAGACTGATCAAAGACACTACATAGTAACTTGAATCTTTTGTACAATGATACTGCTACACAATATGTTAACATGAATTCAATTAAGCGAATTTTCAACAATCTATAAGAGTACTATATCGAAATTCATCATTTTGCCAAATTCTATGATATAGAAACGTTGTGGATCGAATATAGCAATGCACTGTATATTTTATTTATGAAAATACCAATTTTTTTCAGAAAAGTGTAATTATTTACTTCGAATTGATTTGATTCGTTTTTTGATGTCAGTATTGATTTTTAAAATTCGCATAGGATATTTTTATGCTGTTTGTACGTTTAAATTGTTTATGTTATGTCACATATATGTTGTTTTTTTTTACAAAAGAAATAGCTCAGATGACATGGCTTGATGATGTGTATATATTTATATATTTTTGGGGCTTTATGCTGCAAAATGTAAAGTGCATTTGATGATAGGTTTTTAAGTTGAATATACATTATAATTTATAGGTTATATTAATAAATGATCGACTATTTATTATATTTGAATGTTATTGATTCCATTTAGATCTTGAATTAAAATTAGTTAGTTTCTGCATGTCCAAAAAACTCAACAAACCCTCGTATTTTTCTGCTATGGATCTTCCAAAATTCAAATTATCGCTTTAAGGCACCCGTTTTCAGTCGATATGAGACATGAAAGAGAATTTTCGCGACAGTTACACTGAAGTCGTTTCTTTAAAAGACGTTTGGAATGGATTGTTCCTTCTTGGGAAAGTATATCTGAAAATGATAAAATAAATTTAGATAAATGATACATTTTTTGTGTTTTATTGTGCCCATTATAGATTCATTTCTTAGTATAAAAACTAAAGGAACTGGACGAAAAACAGAATCTGAAGAAATTTTATATAAATTAGCAAAATGAGGTAAGAATTCAGATTAAGAAGGATTTTTCAGTTGATTGTTCTAATTTCTAATTTTATGTTGTAATTTAGTATAACGATAATAAGATATTTTACATAATCAGTTAAAAATGTTGATGTGAATCTTATTTATGAAATTAGTTGGAAAATAAAAATATTTTAATTACAGTTGATCAACATCATTAATATGTACATCTGATTTGTTACTATATAACCATATTTTATAATGGTTGATATGTCGAAACTAGAGGCAATTAGTGAGAGAGACCATAATTAATTATTTTTGCAAACTAAAAAAATCCTTCATACTTTTACAGTCATAGAATAAACTAGTATAAGACAAACAGTGACGTTTTGGCGTGTGTGAAAAATTTTCATGCAATGTGCTCTAAAAAATGTTTGGTTATGGCTTTTGAAGAGTTTAGACATCTTGATGAAGGAGTCTCTTGCTTTTTCTATGCTACATTTTATTTGTTTCGAGTGATCCCACTGTTCATTTACTGTGGTTCCCAAGTAGATAAATTTGGGTACCCTTTCTACTGATCTTTTATTAATAATTTGTTGGCAGTTTTATTTCTTCCCTTAAATAAACTTTGTTTTATTGGTGTTCATTTGTAAACCATATTGTTCACTCATTTCATTCACTTTGTACATTAGTTATAGGCCCTCTATAGTCCTAAACCTCGATCTCGAACATTCTCAAAAATACTCGAATCGGCGCCTTTGATTAATAAAAAGCTGAAATAAGAATAGAAAGTCAACAAATTCGGTGTAAACAATTTCGTCTTTATGTTTTGAAGTTAGACCCGAAAGTCGCTTGTTCACAACTATAGTGTCTTATTTCAGAGGCGGCTTTTATTAAAGGGACTGCGGGCTCACAACGCCTTTGATAAATAGAAATACAAAAAATGCGGTGTAAACAATTTCGACTTTATGTTTTGAAGTTAGACCCAAAACTCGCTTGTTCACAACTATATTGTCTTATCTCAGAGGCGGCTTTTATCAAAGGGACTGCGGGCTCACAACGCCTTTGATAAATAGAAATACAAAAATGCGGTGTAAACAGTTTCGACTTTATGTTTTGTAGTTAGACCCAAAACTCGCTTGTTCACAACTATGGTGTCTTATCTCAGAGGCGGCTTTTATCAAACGGGCCTGCGGGCTCACAACGCCTTTGATAAATAGAAAGTGGAAATAGAAATACAAAAAATGCGGTGTAAACAGTTTCGACTTTATGTTTTGAAGTTAGACCCAAAACTCGCTTGTTCACAACTATATTGTCTTATTTCATAGGCGGCTTTTATCAAAGGGACTGCGGGCTCACAACGCCTTTGATAAATAGAAATACAAAAAATGTGCTGTAAACAGTTTCGACTTTATGTTTTGAAGTTAGACTCAAAACTCGCTTGTTCACAACTATAGTGTCTTATCTCAGGCGGCTTTTATCAAACGAGCCTGCGGGCTCACAACGCCTTTGATAAATAGAAATACAAAAAATGCGGTGTAAACAATTTCGACTATGTTTTGAAGTTAGACCCAAAACTCGCTTGTTCACAACTATAGTGTCTTATCTCAGAGGCGGCTTTTATCAAAGGGACTGCGGGCTCACAACGCCTTTGATAAATAGAAAGCGGAAATATAAATACAAAAAATGCGGTGTAAACAATTTCGATTTTATGTTTTGAAGTTAGACCCAAAACTCGCTTGTTCACAACCATAGTGTCTTATCTCAGATGCGGCTTTTATCAAAGGGACTGCGGGCTCACAATGCCTTTGATAAATAGAAATACAAAAAATGCAGTGTAAACAATTTCGACTTTATGTTTTGAAGTTAGACCAAAAACTCGCTTGTTCACAAGTATAGTGTCTTATCTCAGATGCGGCTTTTATCAAAGGGACTGCGGGCTCACAATGCCTTTGATAAATAGAAATACAAAAAATGCAGTGTAAACAGTTTCGACTTTATGTTTTGAGAACCATGGACATAATTTTCTTCAATCTACTCGACATTTCCCTGCGAATATTCTAGTTCAATAAATGCTCATGCTATTTTTAAAAATACAAACATATAGTAAAAACCAAATAAAGTTGCGTTTACGTCATCATTGTGAACATTTGTAGCGTTGTCAGAGTGTTCACGAAATATGGAAATTAACAGAAAATAACTGAAGTCAACAAAAAACGTAAATGTAGAAAATTTCACAATATTATAGATGAAAACTACAAAATTATTGATAGTTTGATAGTTTTCGTTTAATATAGTGTGGAGTTTTTTCATTTACGTTTTTTGTTAATTAAATGTATGAATAGATTTTACAAAGTAAGGAATTCTAGAATAAAAGTGGTAAGGTTATTACTGACTTACCAAATCTTTTAATAAATAAATATAATAAAAATACAAGCAACAAAGGACCATTATTATTCCTTTCTTGTTCAAAATAATTTACTAATGAAGCCACAAGTTCTTTGCATCGGCTATTCAGCTGTTTGGGCATTTTAACAATCACAGAAGAAAATGCTTTGTTGTTTTGAAAACAAAAACCGTTTTGATTATAAATATTTCTCACAAAAAAATTTTATAAAGCACGTAACTATAACCTCAAAAATCGATGACAATACACGAGTAGAAAAGTCACAAACAACGCGGCAACATGACATTATTTCTGGTAGTGACTATTTTACCGTCAATAATTGGAGGCTTCTTTATGAAAATTTTAACACAAATGTTTCATCGAGGGACGTCTAAACCCAATAAAGCTATATTGCTTATACATTATTTTGGTACAAAAGTTTTTTTATTGATTGGGTTATCTTTAGAACCGATTAATTAACATATTTAAGTATATGCACTTTTCGATAGAAATGTAGCCACACATGCGATATAAATACGCCCTTGGTGACGTAAACGCAACATTATTTCGTTTTTACTATACCTGACTATTTTAAAAACCTCGTGAAAATAACACCATTCTCCACGCTGTCACTTGAAAATCACTCGGGCAACTGAATGCAAATCGCAATGCATTTTCATAAATATGGCGCGCTTTCTAAGAACAAATTCCGCATCTGACATGTCCCAACTGAAAACGCCGTATATGCATAGGCGCGGAAGTAGATACGGCTTTTGTGCTTAGTATTACGTACGTACGGCATATTCCATTAGGACAGGCAACTACTTTTCCACATACGACTAAATTAAATGTTGCATTTTCAATATATTAAACAACCATACGGCATTTTTGCCTAATAATAAGGTAAATTAGCCTGCCACGAACCCAATGAGACAAAAGTCCTAAAATCTGATTTTTTTGTATATATGGCATCTGTTTTTGGGATGGCAGTATATTGATATTGTGGATATTTTGGTAAACTTTGAGCAGAAAACTTTAAATAAACAAAAAACTGTTGTAAACACACTTGAAGTCTTAAAACCTTTAAATCACGTACTTCTTTTTTCTGTCTTCCATTCATTTCTTGCTTTTGTTTTATTATTTTCAACCTCATTTTGATTATATTGATTATTTGCCCTTCCACACTTAAAGGAATATACCAACAGATTCAAAGGTTAAAAACTTACTGAATTTTTAACAGATTGGTAAATATGGAGATAGCTTATTTTGTAAGTAACATATGTGAGTGGAGACTAAATTTGAAACTAAAGACATTTTTACCTTTTGAAATTAAATGAGTTTAACAAGGGTTTTGGATGGTTTTGCAACACACATATAGTTAGGAATATGAAAAAAAATAGAGATTGTTACTTTTGAAACTAGGTTGAATCAGAAGCTTCAGCTTTTCCAAATCATGTCTACACATATTATTCCCTGGAATCTCCAAATTTGGGTAAATTATGATTGAATTGAAATGTTTTTTCGCACGGCTTTCCAATTTCTATATATTTTTAACAGGCGAACTAATATTGGAGTGGTTCAATTCCAAAATATAAATTTTAGGGATTCATTCTGTAAGAGACTGATCAAAGACACTACATAGTAACTTGAATCTTTTGTACAATGATACTGCTACACAATATGTTAACATGAATTCAATTAAGCGAATTTTCAACAACCTATAAGAGTACTATATCGAAATTCATCATTTTGCCAAATTCTATGATATAGAAACGTTGTGGATCGAATATAGCAATGCACTGTATATTTTATTTATGAAAATACCAATTTTTTTCAGAAAAGTGTAATTATTTACTTCGAATTGATTTGATTCGTTTTTTGATGTCAGTATTGATTTTTAAAATTCGCATAGGATATTTTTATGCTGTTTGTACGTTTAAATTGTTTATGTTATGTCACATATATGTTGTTTTTTTTTACAAAAGAAATAGCTCAGATGACATGGCTTGATGATGTGTATATATTTATATATTTTTGGGGCTTTATGCTGCAAAATGTAAAGTGCATTTGATGATAGGTTTTTAAGTTGAATATACATTATAATTTATAGGTTATATTAATAAATGATCGACTATTTATTATATTTGAATGTTATTGATTCCATTTAGATCTTGAATTAAAATTAGTTAGTTTCTGCATGTCCAAAAAACTCAACAAACCCTCGTATTTTTCTGCTATGGATCTTCCAAAATTCAAATTATCGCTTTAAGGCACCCGTTTTCAGTCGATATGAGACATGAAAGAGAATTTTCGCGACAGTTACACTGAAGTCGTTTCTTTAAAAGACGTTTGGAATGGATTGTTCCTTCTTGGGAAAGTATATCTGAAAATGATAAAATAAATTTAGATAAATGATACATTTTTTGTGTTTTATTGTGCCCATTATAGATTCATTTCTTAGTATAAAAACTAAAGGAACTGGACGAAAAACAGAATCTGAAGAAATTTTATATAAATTAGCAAAATGAGGTAAGAATTCAGATTAAGAAGGATTTTTCAGTTGATTGTTCTAATTTCTAATTTTATGTTGTAATTTAGTATAACGATAATAAGATATTTTACATAATCAGTTAAAAATGTTGATGTGAATCTTATTTATGAAATTAGTTGGAAAATAAAAATATTTTAATTACAGTTGATCAACATCATTAATATGTACATCTGATTTGTTACTATATAACCATATTTTATAATGGTTGATATGTCGAAACTAGAGGCAATTAGTGAGAGAGACCATAATTAATTATTTTTGCAAACTAAAAAAATCCTTCATACTTTTACAGTCATAGAATAAACTAGTATAAGACAAACAGTGACGTTTTGGCGTGTGTGAAAAATTTTCATGCAATGTGCTCTAAAAAATGTTTGGTTATGGCTTTTGAAGAGTTTAGACATCTTGATGAAGGAGTCTCTTGCTTTTTCTATGCTACATTTTATTTGTTTCGAGTGATCCCACTGTTCATTTACTGTGGTTCCCAAGTAGATAAATTTGGGTACCCTTTCTACTGATCTTTTATTAATAATTTGTTGGCAGTTTTATTTCTTCCCTTAAATAAACTTTGTTTTATTGGTGTTCATTTGTAAACCATATTGTTCACTCATTTCATTCACTTTGTACATTAGTTATAGGCCCTCTATAGTCCTAAACCTCGATCTCGAACATTCTCAAAAATACTCGAATCGGCGCCTTTGATTAATAAAAAGCTGAAATAAGAATAGAAAGTCAACAAATTCGGTGTAAACAATTTCGTCTTTATGTTTTGAAGTTAGACCCGAAAGTCGCTTGTTCACAACTATAGTGTCTTATTTCAGAGGCGGCTTTTATTAAAGGGACTGCGGGCTCACAACGCCTTTGATAAATAGAAATACAAAAAATGCGGTGTAAACAATTTCGACTTTATGTTTTGAAGTTAGACCCAAAACTCGCTTGTTCACAACTATATTGTCTTATCTCAGAGGCGGCTTTTATCAAAGGGACTGCGGGCTCACAACGCCTTTGATAAATAGAAATACAAAAATGCGGTGTAAACAGTTTCGACTTTATGTTTTGAAGTTAGACCCAAAACTCGCTTGTTCACAACTATGGTGTCTTATCTCAGAGGCGGCTTTTATCAAACGGGCCTGCGGGCTCACAACGCCTTTGATAAATAGAAAGTGGAAATAGAAATACAAAAAATGCGGTGTAAACAGTTTCGACTTTATGTTTTGAAGTTAGACCCAAAACTCGCTTGTTCACAACTATATTGTCTTATTTCATAGGCGGCTTTTATCAAAGGGACTGCGGGCTCACAACGCCTTTGATAAATAGAAATACAAAAAATGTGCTGTAAACAGTTTCGACTTTATGTTTTGAAGTTAGACTCAAAACTCGCTTGTTCACAACTATAGTGTCTTATCTCAGGCGGCTTTTATCAAACGAGCCTGCGGGCTCACAACGCCTTTGATAAATAGAAATACAAAAAATGCGGTGTAAACAATTTCGACTATGTTTTGAAGTTAGACCCAAAACTCGCTTGTTCACAACTATAGTGTCTTATCTCAGAGGCGGCTTTTATCAAAGGGACTGCGGGCTCACAACGCCTTTGATAAATAGAAAGCGGAAATATAAATACAAAAAATGCGGTGTAAACAATTTCGATTTTATGTTTTGAAGTTAGACCCAAAACTCGCTTGTTCACAACCATAGTGTCTTATCTCAGATGCGGCTTTTATCAAAGGGACTGCGGGCTCACAATGCCTTTGATAAATAGAAATACAAAAAATGCAGTGTAAACAATTTCGACTTTATGTTTTGAAGTTAGACCAAAAACTCGCTTGTTCACAAGTATAGTGTCTTATCTCAGATGCGGCTTTTATCAAAGGGACTGCGGGCTCACAATGCCTTTGATAAATAGAAATACAAAAAATGCAGTGTAAACAGTTTCGACTTTATGTTTTGAGAACCATGGACATAATTTTCTTCAATCTACTCGACATTTCCCTGCGAATATTCTAGTTCAATAAATGCTCATGCTATTTTTAAAAATACAAACATATAGTAAAAACCAAATAAAGTTGCGTTTACGTCATCATTGTGAACATTTGTAGCGTTGTCAGAGTGTTCACGAAATATGGAAATTAACAGAAAATAACTGAAGTCAACAAAAAACGTAAATGTAGAAAATTTCACAATATTATAGATGAAAACTACAAAATTATTGATAGTTTGATAGTTTTCGTTTAATATAGTGTGGAGTTTTTTCATTTACGTTTTTTGTTAATTAAATGTATGAATAGATTTTACAAAGTAAGGAATTCTAGAATAAAAGTGGTAAGGTTATTACTGACTTACCAAATCTTTTAATAAATAAATATAATAAAAATACAAGCAACAAAGGACCATTATTATTCCTTTCTTGTTCAAAATAATTTACTAATGAAGCCACAAGTTCTTTGCATCGGCTATTCAGCTGTTTGGGCATTTTAACAATCACAGAAGAAAATGCTTTGTTGTTTTGAAAACAAAAACCGTTTTGATTATAAATATTTCTCACAAAAAAATTTTATAAAGCACGTAACTATAACCTCAAAAATCGATGACAATACACGAGTAGAAAAGTCACAAACAACGCGGCAACATGACATTATTTCTGGTAGTGACTATTTTACCGTCAATAATTGGAGGCTTCTTTATGAAAATTTTAACACAAATGTTTCATCGAGGGACGTCTAAACCCAATAAAGCTATATTGCTTATACATTATTTTGGTACAAAAGTTTTTTTATTGATTGGGTTATCTTTAGAACCGATTAATTAACATATTTAAGTATATGCACTTTTCGATAGAAATGTAGCCACACATGCGATATAAATACGCCCTTGGTGACGTAAACGCAACATTATTTCGTTTTTACTATACCTGACTATTTTAAAAACCTCGTGAAAATAACACCATTCTCCACGCTGTCACTTGAAAATCACTCGGGCAACTGAATGCAAATCGCAATGCATTTTCATAAATATGGCGCGCTTTCTAAGAACAAATTCCGCATCTGACATGTCCCAACTGAAAACGCCGTATATGCATAGGCGCGGAAGTAGATACGGCTTTTGTGCTTAGTATTACGTACGTACGGCATATTCCATTAGGACAGGCAACTACTTTTCCACATACGACTAAATTAAATGTTGCATTTTCAATATATTAAACAACCATACGGCATTTTTGCCTAATAATAAGGTAAATTAGCCTGCCACGAACCCAATGAGACAAAAGTCCTAAAATCTGATTTTTTTGTATATATGGCATCTGTTTTTGGGATGGCAGTATATTGATATTGTGGATATTTTGGTAAACTTTGAGCAGAAAACTTTAAATAAACAAAAAACTGTTGTAAACACACTTGAAGTCTTAAAACCTTTAAATCACGTACTTCTTTTTTCTGTCTTCCATTCATTTCTTGCTTTTGTTTTATTATTTTCAACCTCATTTTGATTATATTGATTATTTGCCCTTCCACACTTAAAGGAATATACCAACAGATTCAAAGGTTAAAAACTTACTGAATTTTTAACAGATTGGTAAATATGGAGATAGCTTATTTTGTAAGTAACATATGTGAGTGGAGACTAAATTTGAAACTAAAGACATTTTTACCTTTTGAAATTAAATGAGTTTAACAAGGGTTTTGGATGGTTTTGCAACACACATATAGTTAGGAATATGAAAAAAAATAGAGATTGTTACTTTTGAAACTAGGTTGAATCAGAAGCTTCAGCTTTTCCAAATCATGTCTACACATATTATTCCCTGGAATCTCCAAATTTGGGTAAATTATGATTGAATTGAAATGTTTTTTCGCACGGCTTTCCAATTTCTATATATTTTTAACAGGCGAACTAATATTGGAGTGGTTCAATTCCAAAATATAAATTTTAGGGATTCATTCTGTAAGAGACTGATCAAAGACACTACATAGTAACTTGAATCTTTTGTACAATGATACTGCTACACAATATGTTAACATGAATTCAATTAAGCGAATTTTCAACAACCTATAAGAGTACTATATCGAAATTCATCATTTTGCCAAATTCTATGATATAGAAACGTTGTGGATCGAATATAGCAATGCACTGTATATTTTATTTATGAAAATACCAATTTTTTTCAGAAAAGTGTAATTATTTACTTCGAATTGATTTGATTCGTTTTTTGATGTCAGTATTGATTTTTAAAATTCGCATAGGATATTTTTATGCTGTTTGTACGTTTAAATTGTTTATGTTATGTCACATATATGTTGTTTTTTTTTACAAAAGAAATAGCTCAGATGACATGGCTTGATGATGTGTATATATTTATATATTTTTGGGGCTTTATGCTGCAAAATGTAAAGTGCATTTGATGATAGGTTTTTAAGTTGAATATACATTATAATTTATAGGTTATATTAATAAATGATCGACTATTTATTATATTTGAATGTTATTGATTCCATTTAGATCTTGAATTAAAATTAGTTAGTTTCTGCATGTCCAAAAAACTCAACAAACCCTCGTATTTTTCTGCTATGGATCTTCCAAAATTCAAATTATCGCTTTAAGGCACCCGTTTTCAGTCGATATGAGACATGAAAGAGAATTTTCGCGACAGTTACACTGAAGTCGTTTCTTTAAAAGACGTTTGGAATGGATTGTTCCTTCTTGGGAAAGTATATCTGAAAATGATAAAATAAATTTAGATAAATGATACATTTTTTGTGTTTTATTGTGCCCATTATAGATTCATTTCTTAGTATAAAAACTAAAGGAACTGGACGAAAAACAGAATCTGAAGAAATTTTATATAAATTAGCAAAATGAGGTAAGAATTCAGATTAAGAAGGATTTTTCAGTTGATTGTTCTAATTTCTAATTTTATGTTGTAATTTAGTATAACGATAATAAGATATTTTACATAATCAGTTAAAAATGTTGATGTGAATCTTATTTATGAAATTAGTTGGAAAATAAAAATATTTTAATTACAGTTGATCAACATCATTAATATGTACATCTGATTTGTTACTATATAACCATATTTTATAATGGTTGATATGTCGAAACTAGAGGCAATTAGTGAGAGAGACCATAATTAATTATTTTTGCAAACTAAAAAAATCCTTCATACTTTTACAGTCATAGAATAAACTAGTATAAGACAAACAGTGACGTTTTGGCGTGTGTGAAAAATTTTCATGCAATGTGCTCTAAAAAATGTTTGGTTATGGCTTTTGAAGAGTTTAGACATCTTGATGAAGGAGTCTCTTGCTTTTTCTATGCTACATTTTATTTGTTTCGAGTGATCCCACTGTTCATTTACTGTGGTTCCCAAGTAGATAAATTTGGGTACCCTTTCTACTGATCTTTTATTAATAATTTGTTGGCAGTTTTATTTCTTCCCTTAAATAAACTTTGTTTTATTGGTGTTCATTTGTAAACCATATTGTTCACTCATTTCATTCACTTTGTACATTAGTTATAGGCCCTCTATAGTCCTAAACCTCGATCTCGAACATTCTCAAAAATACTCGAATCGGCGCCTTTGATTAATAAAAAGCTGAAATAAGAATAGAAAGTCAACAAATTCGGTGTAAACAATTTCGTCTTTATGTTTTGAAGTTAGACCCGAAAGTCGCTTGTTCACAACTATAGTGTCTTATTTCAGAGGCGGCTTTTATTAAAGGGACTGCGGGCTCACAACGCCTTTGATAAATAGAAATACAAAAAATGCGGTGTAAACAATTTCGACTTTATGTTTTGAAGTTAGACCCAAAACTCGCTTGTTCACAACTATATTGTCTTATCTCAGAGGCGGCTTTTATCAAAGGGACTGCGGGCTCACAACGCCTTTGATAAATAGAAATACAAAAATGCGGTGTAAACAATTTCGACTTTATGTTTTGAAGTTAGACCAAAAACTCGCTTGTTCACAAGTATAGTGTCTTATCTCAGATGCGGCTTTTATCAAAGGGACTGCGGGCTCACAATGCCTTTGATAAATAGAAATACAAAAAATGCAGTGTAAACAGTTTCGACTTTATGTTTTGAAGTTAGACTCAAAACTCGCTTGTTCACAACTATAGTGTCTTATCTCAGGCGGCTTTTATCAAACGAGCCTGTGGGCTCACAACGCCTTTGATAAATAGAAAGCGGAAATAGAAATACAAAAAATGCGGTGTAAACAATTTCGACTTTATGTTTTGAAGTTAGACCCAAAACTCGCTTGTTCACAACTATAGTGTCTTATCTCAGAGGCGGCTTTAATCAAAGGGACTGCGGCCTCACAACGCCTTTGATAAATAGAAAGCGGAAATATAAATACAAAAAATGCGGTGTAAACAATTTCGACTTTATGTTTTGAAGTTAGACCCAAAAGTCGCTTGATCACAACCATAGTGTGTTATCTCAGATGCGGCTTTTATCAAAGGGACTGCGGGCTCACAACGCCTTTGATAAATAGAAAGCGGAAATAGAAATAAAAAAATGCGGTGTAAACAATTTCGACTTTATGTTTTGAAGTTAGACCCAAAACTCGCTTGTTCACAACCATAGTGTCTTATCTCAGATGCGGCTTTTATCAAAGGGACTGCGGGCTCACAATGCCTTTGATAAATAGAAATACAAAAAATGCAGTGTAATCAATTTCGACTTTATGTTTTGAAGTTAGACCCAAAACTCGCTTGTTCACAAGTATAGTGTCTTATCTCAGATGCGGCTTTTATCAAAGGGACTGCGGGCTCACAACGCCTTTGATAAAGAGAAAGCGGAAATAGAAATACAAAAATGCAGAGTAAACAATTTCGACTTTATGTTTTAAAGTTAGACCCAAAACTCGCTTGTTCACAACCATAGTGTCTTATCTCAGAGGCGGCTTTTATCAAAGGGACTGCGGGCTCACAACGCCTTTGATAAATAGAAAGCGGAAATATAAATACAAAAAATGCGGTGTAAACAATTTCGACTTTATGTTTTGAAGTTAGACCCAAAACTCGCTTGTTCACAAGTATAGTGTCTTATCTCAGATGCGGCTTTTATCAAAGGGACTGCGGGCTCACAATGCCTTTGATAAATAGAAATACAAAAAATGCAGTGTAAACAGTTTCGACTTTATGTTTTGAAGTTAGACTCAAAACTCGCTTGTTCACAACTATAGTGTCTTATCTCGGGCGGCTTTTATCAAACGAGCCTGTGGGCTCACAACGCCTTTGATAAATAGAAAGCGGAAATAGAAATACAAAAAATGCGGTGTAAACAATTTCGACTTTATGTTTTGAAGTTAGACCCAAAACTCGCTTGTTCACAACTATAGTGTCTTATCTCAGAGGCGGCTTTAATCAAAGGGACTGCGGGCTCACAACGCCTTTGATAAATAGAAAGCGGAAATATAAATACAAAAAATGCGGTGTAAACAATTTCGACTTTATGTTTTGAAGTTAGACCCAAAAGTCGCTTGATCACAACCATAGTGTGTTATCTCAGATGCGGCTTTTATCAAAGGGACTGCGGGCTCACAACGCCTTTGATAAATAGAAAGCGGAAATAGAAATAAAAAAATGCGGTGTAAACAATTTCGACTTTATGTTTTGAAGTTAGACCCAAAACTCGCTTGTTCACAACCATAGTGTCTTATCTCAGATGCGGCTTTTATCAAAGGGACTGCGGGCTCACAATGCCTTTGATAAATAGAAATACAAAAAATGCAGTGTAATCAATTTCGACTTTATGTTTTGAAGTTAGACCCAAAACTCGCTTGTTCACAAGTATAGTGTCTTATCTCAGATGCGGCTTTTATCAAAGGGACTGCGGGCTCACAACGCCTTTGATAAAGAGAAAGCGGAAATAGAAATACAAAAATGCAGAGTAAACAATTTCGACTTTATGTTTTAAAGTTAGACCCAAAACTCGCTTGTTCACAACCATAGTGTCTTATCTCAGAGGCGGCTTTTATCAAAGGGACTGCGGGCTCACAACGCCTTTGATAAATAGAAAGCGGAAATATAAATACAAAAAATGCGGTGTAAACAATTTCGACTTTATGTTTTGAAGTTAGACCCAAAAGTCGCTTGTTCACAACCATAGTGTGTTATCTCAGATGCGGCTTTTATCAAAGGGACTGCGGGCTCACAACGCCTTTGATAAATAGAAAGCGGAAATAGAAGTACAAAAAAATGCGGTGTAAACAATTTCGACTTTATGTTTTGAAGTTAGACCCAAAACTCGCTTGTTCACAACCATAGTGTCTTATCTCAGAGGCGGCTTTTATCAAAGGGACTGCGAGCTCACAACGCCTTTGATAAATAGAAAGCGGAAATAAAAATAGAAATACAAAAAATGCGGTGTAAACAATTTGGACTTTATGTTTTGAAGTTAGACCCGAAAGTCGCTTGTTCACAACTATAGTGTCTTATCTTAGAGGCGGCTTTTATGAAAGGGAATGCGGGCTCACAACGCCTTTCATAAATAGAAAGTGGAAATGAACATAGAAATATCTCGGGTCCGCTGTCACCATTTGAAATAATTACAACCGAGCGTGAAATAACAAAAGAACGTACGATTTAGGCGGGGATCTCCTGGTCTTGAAACTGGTAATTCCTTTGCCAGAACAGAGTTGATCCTTTTGTTCAGCCTAGTATCAAATGAACTACTCACTCCAAAGGGGAAGATTGAGGTAGGGAACTGAATAAATTTCTAAATTTCGATACCTACTACTGATTAATATATATATATATATATATATATATATATATATATATATATATATATATATATATATATATATATATATAAACCAGAATAGTTATAAAGTTATCGGGAATAAGCCTTCTCAGGAATAAGTAAACTCTTTTTACTTTATGTTGAAAGCTTTCGAAATCTTTTTATTTCTTCATCAGTCAACTACAAAGATGTATACAACTAGTTAATAGGCAAAAATATTAAATTTAAATTTATTACTTACAAATAATCGAGGTTAATCCTTAAATAATTTCTTTTCCAAAGGATACCATTGCACAGAAAACCACTCACTTCAGTAAACAGTAAAATGTCAAATGTGTTGTCGTTTACAGCACCCAAAAAGAATGAAATGAATTTTGTCAATGAATGTTATTCTTTTTTGAAAAACAAAAAGAAGACGGCCTTGTGAAATGAAAAAGTTAGTTAGTGACTCTTAACTTAGAAATTAGTTCACAACAAAAGAGGAAATGATTAAAAACAACTGTGTTGTACGGTCAAAAAAACATCAGTACAGAACATACTCGGTTAATCCTCTCACTATCAATTGCTATGATCGTCGGATGAGGGAATCATACAACCCAGAACATGAATCGGTAGATTATTTTCATGTCATTCTCCCCCACACCCTGAAAACCACTGTCACTAGCAAGCAGCGCGGAGGGGAAATATGTTTAAACCACAAGCTGTGAAGATGATGATAGGCAAAAAGGTGTCGGCTAGGTTAGTTGTTTTTTAATTTTTGTTGAAATCAAAATTGAGGATGTTTGAATAGATAATACTCAGATTTTTTATGTCTGAACGTTTGTTCATGGCTAAAGGTTCATTATTGATATACACCATCTCTAGGAAATTTCTTTTAAAAGAATTACTTTCACAAGTCAAAACTTTGGTGGCGTTAAATTTGAAATTGTGTCCCGTATCTAGGTGATGTGTAGCCAGAGCACAAGATTCCTTTTTTAATTTTATGTCGCTCCTGTGGGTTGTTATGCGATCTTTGAGTGGTCTAGAACTTTGACCAATATAGACCTGATCGCAATTTTCACAATCAATTTGGTATACTGTGTTGCACTTCCAATCCCTGTGTACTCTATCTTTAGTTTTACTGAATATTTGGTTTACAGTTTTAATGGTTCTATTAGCTATTACCAGATATTTTTCATTTTTCAGTATTTTTGTAATTTTAGGTGTAATTTCTTTAATGTAAGGGATGCTAACATACCTTCTTCTTTCTAAGGGCTGTGGATTGTTTTCAACTAGAGGAGCAATGTCACCCCGATCACTGTGATTAGAAGTTGTGAAAATTAATTTTTTCAAAAGTTGATGTGGATATGAATTATCTAACAATAGACTGTAGAGCTTTCTCAAACTGTCATTTTTAAGGGAAGGGTGGCAAATTTTAAAGATACGATGTTTGAGGGCTAAAATTAGGTTAATTTTCATTTTGTAAGGATGGTAAGAATGAAAATTCATGTATCTACCTGAACTTGAGGGTTTCGTGTACCAATTCAATATTATTTTGTTTTCATTATTCCTAATAACTTTAGTGTCAAGGAACGGGACACTATGGTCCAAACCTTCTTCTTCGACGGTGAAATTCAAGTACTGATTGTAGGAATTGAAAACTCCTAGTAGTTCATTGTAGCCATTCAGAGGTATGGTACATATAATGTCATCAACATATTTTTTTATAAAAGGGATGGTGAATGTCAGCTTAGGCAAACACGCATCTAATAGATCGTCCATTATGTATTGTGCAATGACCGGAGATAGTACCGATCCCACAGGACACCCATGGACCTGTCTGTAAAAATGTTCATTAAAAGAAAAATACGTATTATTGAAAACAAATTCTATTAATGTTAAAAAATTGGTCTTACTAATTGTGCAATTAGTTTCTATGGCATGCCAATGTTTCTCAATACTATTTTTTACCAAAGACAAAGGAATGTTTGTAAACAATGATTGGACATCCAAGCTAATGATTTTATAGCCTTGGGGTATTTGATAGTCATTAAATTTGTTAGAAAATTCAAAGGAATCTGTTATAAAGTACTCGTTTTTTTGATTGTATGATAAAAAACGAGTACTTTATAACAGATTCCTTTGAATTTTCTAACAAATTTAATGACTATCATGGTTATAGGTCAGTGGTAAAATTAACAACTTTAGTATCCACACTTGATACTCCGGAAACGCCAGAAAATATTTTATTGCCGATGTTCGACTTATTGGCTAGCGAGTCCTCAATATAGCCCTCCGCGACAGCGGAAGACTTCCATCCTCCATGTTTCTTCAACATTGTTATGTCCCCACCAGAATGCACCAGCAACGTGACCGAAGTTCTGCGAAAGCAGTGCCCGGTATACTCTTTCGCATGGGATAGTCCCAGAAAAGTAGCAATTTCTTCTGGCATTTTACCGAATTTGTGAATGCCAATGAATTGATGATGTGCTTTACCGTTCGCATACTTATAGAAGACACGCCGATTATTTAAATTCGAGGGTCTGGAGGCTGCATATTTTCTGTAAACGCTTAAATATTCCGTTACTGCAAAAGATCTTGATCTTTTAGTCTTAGTATTTGGTAGCATAATTAGCAATTTGTCGCCCATATCATTTATATCATCTGTTTTCATTTGCAAAAGCTCATCACATCTACAAGCCCCAGCGACTGCAACAATAAGTACAACCTAAAATATAAATTGACAATTAGTTCTTTAATCCATAATAGATCATTTTCAATATATTCCTACCTTCGTACACAAATACAGTTCATCTGGGGCATCTGATAAAAATTTCTCGATTTCTTCTCTTTGAAAAACTGGGGATGTTTTTGCATCGAAACCGTCTGACTGGCGTTTCAAAAAAGCCCGTAAGGTATTTTGCCAAATCAATGTTATTTTTTATGTTCAGGGTAGCTTTCAACATCGAATAGGTAGACCATAACGTTGAAGGCTTCATTTTCTTTGAAAGATCGGAAAAATAGACAATCAGCACATTTTCAGAGAAAGATCCTATATTTTTCTTCTGTGTATATTCCATGAATATGTGAGTTCATATACAGTTCTTGATTTTTCCGGTAAAAGGTTAAATTCCTCATCTCGCGCCTGGTCTCTTATCTCAGGTGGTGTTAATTGCATCAATTCATCCTCACTTTGCAGTAAATCCATTTCTAACATGACAACTTTTCAAAATTGACAATGACAAAGTAAACAAACATATTCAACAAACGTCATCAGCGGTAAACATAGTAACGCAGGGCCCAGTTACCTTTGATAAAATAATTTAGTTATTTGGATATTGATAATGAAATGCAATTTAAATATGAAAAAGTCGATTTTGCGTGGAATTGGAACAAATTTGAAGAAAAAATTATATGTTTCACACGGCAGAAAAGCAGATTTAATGCCTTGGCTGGTTTCATAGCCGAGTGCCGCGGAATTAAATCTTGTGCTTTTATGCCTAGTAAAACAAATAACTATTATTACGATAACTATATTTATGAAATCCAGGGTAGATTCTTCTGTCCACTTCATGTTTTCAACTGAATAAACAAAACGAAAAATAAATCGCAACTGTGTACCGCAGACCTGTCCAGACATGCTAACAAGTGGTGCAGCATCAGTGCGTATCATTTCTTTGATGCGGCGTCAAAAAACCGACAACCGATGGAACGCCGAGATGTTACTATGTTCTGGTGTTAACGTGTTACGCAGTACCGTCCACACTTGTTACGCGACGGCGTTACGGTACGAAGTTTTGTTATATGTATGTACGCACCTTTTGATTCCAGTACAGGTTTTGTATAACTCTAAAAAAGTGCATACAGACATATAACAAAACTTCGTATGGTAACGCCGTCCCGTAGCAAGTGTGGACGGCACTGCGTACCACAGTAACATCGAGGCGTCCCATCGGTTGTCGGTTTTTCACCGCCGCATCAAAGAAATGATACGCATTGATGTTGCACCACTTGTTATCATGTATGGACAAGTCTGTGGTACACAGTCGCGATGTATTTTTCTTTTATTCACTTTGAAGACATCGCTATGGAGTGGACTGGAAATTGAAAAATGAGTGCAATAGCTAGAAAAATCGTTACGTTGGCTGTAGAATCTGTCCAAAAGGAGGTGTCACAATAGCCAACAGCAATGGTAAAAAATGGTCATGCTCAGGTTTAGAGGAAACAAGATACAAGTCTTGCTGTAATCAGAACTTGGAGCACTCACCAAAGAAGAAGTGGTTGAAATGTCAACACCGGTGGGTCACAACGTCGTGAATGTGTTAATGGTGAACTGATTGAACGATTTCCTGGAAGATGGATCGGAAGAAATGATCTAGTACAGTGGCCACCAAGGTCATCAGATTTCAATAAAATTGATTCATTTTTGTGGGCTCATTATACCTTCAACAACAAGGGATGACAGGACGGAGAGAATACAGAATGAATTACGGAATGTTTCTATAGAAATGCTTTGTAATGTGAGTATCTCTTTTAACACCTATCATAATAATCAAGACGCGAATTTATACTGTAGTAAAATAGGATTCTTTTATTTTGTTTAGTTTTTGTAATTTATTTGTAATATACTCCCCACTATGCAAATAAATATTACAGTTATGTTAATTCAACATCACATTGTGATAATGTTCTTTCTTTTGTTTCCTCTTGTTTTCATCACATGCACATCAATACAACCGCTTATGCCCAGCTTGTGGCTGTTAACTTTTGTGATGTTTCAACTTAACTTCTCAGCGATGTTAAAGCGCTGCCTTTTTACATTACTGTGATGTTACTAGAACTTCCTCAAAAGGAAGTCTTTATAGGGTTTGTTCGAACAAATAGTTCACGGACGATTCCCGAATCAGTTAGGAATTATTATATACGCATGCGTCAAAAAGGTATCTACTTGGAATCAGTTCTGTTATGGTTCAGAAATTTGTTCCAACAGTGAAACAGTCCAGCAGGGTGTGCTGTGGAACAGTAGTCAGTTTTGTACATGCGAAAAACAGTCAACATAACTGTAAGATACTCCCTGTATATATATATATATATATATATATATATATATCTGTATATTTACTTTTAATTAATTACATGTTTTTATATGATACATACCTTATCGATATATGGACGAGTTTTGCAAAAGTAGTATAGGAATAAATACGTTTCACATTAAACGTTGTTTTATTTGTAATTGGTTTGTTACATTCAAAAGTAAGAATAATCATGGATCCAATTATAACACAAGGTAAAATACATTTTCAAAAAGCAAACAAAAAATATTACTATCCTCTATTTTTAGCAATGCATGAATTTATAATTTTTCCATCCACTTCTGTGGCAATTACCACTGCAACAACAGAAGAGCATGAAATGAAATGGACCATAGAAAACTCAAAACTTTTAATAGACTGTTATGCAAAATATAAACCAAAAGTTGGTACCAAATCAATAAAAAATATAAAACATATGTGGCAAGTAATATCACAAGATTTACAGGAACAATTAAATAAAAACGTTACCTCAACTCAATGTGAGAATAGATGGAAAGTTCTGGATCGAAATTATAAAAAATACGTCGATAATTAGACATCAACAGGCAGAGGAAAAAAATACTTCGAATATTTTGAAGAAATGAATGCAATATTTGGGAAAAAACAAATGTTCACCCAGAACTATTACTCTCAGCTAGAACCGCCCACATGCCATCTGATCTAACAAATAATCCCACAATTGAGAATAATAATATCTTAGATGAAGATGAAAATCTCAATTTAACAGATACTGTTCAAAATCAGTCATCCGATGAAAAAAAAGAACAGTTAAACGCAAACTTAATAATATAGAAAAAATTAGAAATGAGAAGAAGAATATATCAAAACAAAAGGCTGGAAATTGAATACCAAAAATTAGAAGAACTTAAAAAGAGAAATAAGTTAACGGAAGAAAGAAATAACATTCTAAAAACGCATTCATGTCAGTGTATATGTAAATGCAAAAGTGTGGAAAAGTCTATTAATGAATATAATGAGTGATATTGTTAGTTGTAAGATTTTTTGTTAAAAAATGTAATGTTTGATCTCGTTATTTTTGTCCTCTAAGCTCTAGTTATAATTTTAAATTTATTTTTATCAAGAATTATTTTATTTTTCACTGTATTTTTTTATTATTGTTTAAAGGTGTTGAGAAAATAAAATTAACACATTGTTTAAATTAATTTATTTAAATAATTCAAAAAATTACTTATATGTTGGGGATTTGTAAAAGTTATATACAAACGAATAAAAAATTATTAAACACAAAAAAATATAATGAACAATTATTTCTATAGTCTAAGGGGTTACATCAATTATTAAGAAGTTGTACTTGAGTAACAAACAAATCTCTTAATTGTCGTTGTTGAATTTGGTGTTAAATTAAGTTGTTGAATAAACAAATAACGTGAACCAGGTTTTATTCTTTTGAACTTTTATTTTACTAACGTATAAACTAATACAACCACGTTTTTCTTTCTTACTTGAAAAACTAACAACAATTCTTCTTCTTTTACACATAACATGACATTTTTCATGGCCTCTTTCCTAAGAATAAATAGTTTTATTGTCAGTTTCCAACAGTCGTGCGTTTAAATCTGCATCTTCATCCAATCCCTCATCACTATTCACATCTCTATACATATTTTGAACTTCTTGTAGAGGTAAAGGGTTCTCATTGGCATTGTTGAGAGCTTCCAAATTATCTTCTAGACAAATATTGTGAAGTACACATGCTGCTCGAATCAAATGCACAATATATTGCAACTCGCAACTTCAGATGATACAGTTGACGAAATTTTTGTTTTAGCAAGCCAAATGTGTGCTCTATTACATACCTATTTTTAGACAATACCAAATTGTATGTTGTCGGTTCTCTAGTCAACTGTCCCCGATCCTTAAATGGCACACTAACAAGTGTGTATGTAAGGGATATGCACTATCAGCTAATAGTACATATGGATTGCACATTCTCTCTAGATTTGTTGATAAGGGCGAATTCCTAAATATCCTGGCATCATGCACAGATCCGGGGTAACCCACAAATAAATCTCTTATTTTTCTACGGTCATCACAAACCACTTGCATCTAAAATTTAATAGCTATTTACTTCCAACTGCTTAAGTTGCCTTTTAGTAACAATGTTTAGTTATTACCTGTACAGAAAAGAAGCCTTTCCGATTAATATAAGAGTCAGGGTCGTTACGTGGTTTGTCTATTTTTATATGACATCCATCTACTGCACCTATTGCATTTGGAAAGCCATTTTGCCTGAAATTTTGTTGAATTGCTATTTTTTCTTCAATATTAGGCCACACTATAATTTGGGGAGCTAAATTGCTCAAAAAAATTGAAACGTTTTTTATAATTTTATTTAATGAGCTTATACAGATGTTAAATCGATCTCAAACATCTCTAGCTTGCTGTTTGATGACCTAAATACCATATGAAAACCAGCATCTGAAAATAACGTATATGTTATTGATCTATATGTAATTATTTTTAAAATAATATTTACCTGACTGTGCATGTATCTTCCCATATTGCCCCTTGTGGTGTTTATAAAGATCACTTTCTTCATATGATCTGCTAAGGTTTACTATATGATGACGTGAAATTCGAAAATGCATAACAAATGTTTCGTCGTCATACTGCGGTATAGTGATTTCTAGAACATAAAACAATATATTTCAAACAAACTTACCAGATTTTATAAAAAAATTCTACCATACCTAAATAATTTTCATTCCTTAATCTTGGTGTTTATTATAGCGATAATGAAATAATTTATTAATGTTTAGCAGAATATAGACAAAACATAACCTGCTAATAGGTTTTAATAACAGCGCATGCCCAAACATATTTGTCCTTTTCAGTTCTCAATTGAACCAAGAACTGTTTTCACCGTTCCTGAACTGATTCATAAAGTTCTTGTTTGTTCGAACAGAATACTTTGTTAATTCATTATCAGTTCAGAGTTTGTTCGAACGCTACTTTCCAGACACGCATGCGTTTAATAATTCCCAACTGATTCTATCATTTGTTCGAACATATATATTATTCCAACAGTTTCGAAATATGGATAATACAAAATATCGATATTTCAATATATCGATATATTATTCAAAGAGTGATTACTTAGGAACTGTATCAAAATTATCGGAATTTAACAAACCATCAATGGAACTAAAGCTTTCACACGCAAAGAAAAATATATACAGACTATAGTACCAAATCACAGATATTATAGGCAATTTTTATATGTGATCAAAGCAAAGGAAACTGAGCTCGATTAAGCGAAAGCATCGATAGTATCGGAATTAACAATATTTAAGAAACTTTTCGATTATTTTCGAAAAAATATCGATATTTCTTACCCTTCCCTTCCATATTTTGAGGTTTTGTTCTGTTTCCGTTGAATTGTAAAGATCAGCAGATATAGTTTTCCTGGTTATCTTTATCATTGCACAGTTATACTGATCTTAATTGGAAAAATGATATCCAGGATATCACTGTTTAAAATCCCTTTTAAACTTAGTGATTCTCTTTCTACAAATCTAACGATTCATATATTTTCAATATCGGCTGTTACAAACGATCCCGAAACGAATAGGAAAAAACGCTAATTTTTTGCTAGCCCTAGCCGGCTGACGTTCATTTCACATTTTATATTCTCTTCTTCCTGGAACCGTCTTACAGTAAACATGTAGTTCCCCACCATAATTAGTTAAAGTAGTGTTTTAGTGCATTAAGGAACCAAGCAAGTAAGATTAGATTTTCTTCAGTTGTATTAACTCGCATAAAATTGATGGCAATTGAACATTCAACAATATTTTTATATAATTAAATTAGTTACATTTTACATCGTTGCCGGCTCTCTTCCATCAGTGTTTCTAGATTTGTGTGTTTGTAATAACTTTATATTTAATTATTGATAGATTTGGAGGGAAAATATTTCAGTAAATTGTTTACTAAGTGAAGTGATATAAACATCCGGTCACTTCTGGTTTTTGTATACCTTTTCCTGAATCCTAGTCAATTGACTAATAAATCGTAATATAAGGTATATTTATATTATGTCTCGTTTTTCATTAGTTTCCTATTACTCCCGTTTGACTTTTAAACCGTCTCTAACGGTCAATTTAGAGTGGTCCTTCGAGAACAGAATGCATTTAGCTATCGAATCGCTCAAGGATATGTAGGAACGGAAAAATATGATGTTAAATGTTTTCTCATACCATCGAACCAGCGCAGAATACATCGAAGTTTTTATTCCCTTCCTCTACATATTCTTTTTGGCCTTCGAGCCGGATAGAGTTCCTAAAGCTAAGAGCCTTTTCCTATATCTATTTTAAATATTGAAATCCAAGGTTACAAAACCAGAAGGTCTACGTCGCGGAAATTAAGTTATAAATTTACAACGCGAGTGAGACATTCTCCAGCTTATCTTCATAATCACCAGTTGAATACCGGTATATCGTGTATTTAATTCCATTTTCGCAATCGTTGTTTTACGAACTCTGTATTCAGCGAGTCCTATATTTCGGAATATTTGGAAGAACCGGCAACCTCGAATTCAAGACAGTCGTTCGACCAGAACAACTGAGGTAGCTATCGCCGGCCGGCAATTGTTTTTCTAGCCGACAAAAAGAAAAAACTGCACTCTTCAGAGAATATTTCAGCAAGTGTTCGAAGGAAAACATTTGTTTTTATCTACATTCAATGGTATGTGTGGTTTATGGAACTGTAAACATCTATTTATAAAAAACTCTGTAATATTATATTATCATTATATTTGTCTACTGGGTCGGGTCATTTGTATCTATTATAGGATTAGATTTTTATTGATGTGAAAAAGAAATATTTACTATATTTAGATTCTTTATCTACGCCAATATTGTTGAATACTTAATTTTCCATCGCCATTTATACAAAACATTTATTTGCTATATTTGATTTGTCTCGATATTATACGCTAATGTCGTTTTGATAATTTGTGAATTATTTTTTGACAATTTCTTTCATTGATTTTATACCATTTATTGGCTATCCTTGATTTTTTGCTATTTACGCGTACTTTGTGTGTTATTTATCAACAATTTATTTGATATTGATATCAAAAACTTATTTGCTAGACATGTTTGATTTTTTTTTAGCTATTTACACAAATGTTGTTAAAATAATATGTGAGCGATTTATCGTCAATCGATTTGATACAAAATATTTAATTCAATATTTGGTTTTTCTTGTTAATTTTGCTTAGAGAGTTTGTGTGCTATATTTAGCTATATTTAGTAAAAATCTATTTGATCAATTCAATATTGAAAATTTATACGCCATTTTACTTTGTTAGTTGTTTATCAACAACAGGAATTAACTGCTTCAAGCATTAAATTCTATTTTTAAAAACTATTTTCGAGTTACAAATATATTCTCTAACAATTATTACGTTTACTTCAAATTCAAATTAACAACAACAACAAAAAACTCTTTACAACTGTTTTTATGTCCTCGGTTCCGCACTCTGCTGACTTGGCGTTTACACTGCGTTGTCATCAGGATGCGTTGAGGTAATTCCTCCCCCCGAAGCTCCAACTCATGAGGGTAGACGAGGGAGTTGGACTACTGGAACTTGTGTACTTGAGCTGGAATCTGGATTATCCCTTGGGCGGAATTTCTTGTAGATTATAGTGGCTATTACTCCAATTATCAGGGTATACAATAATATTGTCCAAACACTAGGAGTATAGGAAATTTCGTTGTTGAACTGAGTTTGTTCTAGTGACAGATGACGTATAGCTTCTGAGTAGTGTTCAAGGCTTATATCTTCTAAGTTTATTTCTGATGTTAATGTTGGTAACGTATCATTCTCCAAACTTATTTCTGGGAATAATGTTGGTTGTCCTTGAATAACACTTTCTTTGTTTATTATGGTTTCTATATCAGTTTTGATTTTACATCCTAAGGGAACTTCCATAATATAAGTACCCTTGAGTTGTTTTACTTCATGCTGATCTTGACAGTCAAACGTAATACTCTTTTTTCCTGGGATTATAGCTAACCAATTATTTGTGTCTCCTAGATGGTGGAACCTTGATTCTGTGAGGGTGATGAGGAATTGTTTGCATTCTGACGCGTCTGCTGCGTTGAAAATCTTCACTTCACAAGGTGGATGCGATTGTATTTCCTTGGGCGTCTGATTCTCACATAAGTAGTATTGAGGCAAAACTTCGGTGCATAGGTCATTACGAAGGATGTAGTGCAATTTATTTTTTATCAAGTAATTATTTTCGGTAATTATAACCTTGAACTGACTCTTGTATGGAATCGGAGTCGAATACAAACGGTATATTTCAAAACTATCTATGTACATTATTGGTAAATGAAGGATATAAACTATTTTATTATTATAAATGTAACACTGAATTTTCATGATACTTTCATATCGTGAAATGTTTTCCAAAGAAACATCAAATGGTAGCTGTGAACTTGATATTTGTTTTCCTATTGCTTTTAGTTCTGTATACAAATCTGTAGATTTAATTATACTGGGATGCATTACTTTTATTTTTGCAAAGGTTAAAGAAGTCTCTATATCTTGAAGTGTGGAATGAATAATTTCGAACATATTTATAATTTGATTAATAATATCTTTAATGGAAATCATGTTCTCTCTATCATCTACGGAGTTAACCATTTTGATAACTTCATATATTTTTGATTCCAATAGTTTCTCATTATGTTTAATTTTCTCAATTGTCTGGTTAAAATTTGTGATAGTGTTGATTGAAAGTGAAATTTGAGATTTTAATGTCGAGGCAATCCTCTCTTGATTTTTTTGTAAATTATTAATTAAATTTTCATATCTTTCACCATCTTCTGCATCTAGATTACCTGATATTGATTTGAAGATTGAACCTAAGCCATTAATTAGACCCCTTCTTACTCGTTTTTTATGTGGTAGTATATTTAAAATTTTATATTCCACCTTTTCTTCAATATATTCTAATACTTTCATATCGTTTGAAACGTCCCAAGAATAGTTTTTGTTTGTGCATACTACTTTTATTATATATCGTGATTTTCGCTGTAGTTTTTCAATTTCTGAGATAATTGAGGTTAAATCGTAATAATGTATCATCTTATAGGAATATTCTTCTATTCTAGCGGTTCCTAACCTAAGTGGTATTAATCCTAAATTATTGTCCAATGGGTTTATCTTTATTTGTTCCCGAAGCCCGAGCGTAATGGGAAACCTGTAAAAATTTTTAAAATAAGTATGTTTTCTTTCGCGGTCCCTTGAGATTGTCCATATGGACCTTCTCACCACGATCTGTACTCACTGTTTTTCTTTGTTCATTTATATCAATTATTTCTGTTGATTTCGAAAATTTATTCGCAGTTTTAGGTCGCCGATTATCTTTTATATAAGTTTTATCACCGATTTTAAAAGTATCTGGTGTGTCTCTATTCTCATTAATTTTTTGAATTACGTTTTGCTTTTGTCTGGCCAAAGCTTCATTAATTTTAGAATACAATTCGCGAGTTATTTCTTTATGTTCGTTTATAAAATTACTTGTTAAAATCATATCCATATTTAAATCAAATGGATTTTCGGCATCTAAATGACCGTTAATTATGTCTATGGGTTTGAATTTGGTTGATGAGTGTATGGTGTGATTATATGCTAAAATAACATATTTCATTTTAACTTGTATAGGTGTTTTCAAAAACCCTCTGGTATTAAGTAATCTGACATGTTCGTTAAATGTGGAATGAACTCTTTCTACAGGCGAATTAGATTGGGGGTGATTTGGGGAACAAAAATGGATTTTTATCTTATGTAGAGCGAACAATTCAGAGATTACCGAGTTTTTGAATTCAGTACCGTTATCCGTAATTATCTGTTTAGGGACACCATGATGAGAGCAGAAGGTCACCAGGTGATTCGTTATATCTGTTGAATTTACTGAATTTAGATGATAAGCTTGAGCATACTTAGAAAATGTGTCGATTATAGTGAGAAATTTAGCTTTTTCTATTGTATATGTATCCATATGAATTATTTCGAATGGTTTATTTGCTGTGGGTGTAATATTCATTTGCATTTTAATAGGGTTCCTTTCATATTTGCATTGTTGGCAAATTTCACAATTATTTATATAAGTTTGAATAGATTGTTTTAAATTCGGCCAATAATAAATCTTTTTGATTCTATTAAGTGTTTCGTCGATTCCCCTATGGTTGCTTTTTGATTCGTGATAGGTTTGTATTATTTCGGCTATTTCGGCTTTACTATAGTTACATCTATTAATCTTTCTGTACATCTACGAAATTTTAATGACGGCCACTTAAAATTTTTTCTTACAACTTCGCAGAACGGTTCAAACATTTCAGTTTTTACAAAATACAAGTAATATGATACTCCGGGGGCAATATATTCTTTTATGAAATTAATTATATCGTTTTCGAAATTATTGTCTGAAATTTGTAACGTTATTCTCTGCTTATTTTGAAATAATTTCGTAATTATTGGTTTTGATGGTGAGTGATAAACATATTGTATAATTATTTGGTTTTGACCATGATTAACAGGTGTTTCGCTGATAGGAATGCCAACTACGGGATTTTCCTCCGCATTTGAGTGAATAGATTGTCCTTCGTTTTCTTGTTCTATGTCAGACTCTGGGTGAACTATGAGTGAAATATTGTCCAGGTCCAGACTAGGAGATTTTGACGTGGTAACAGTTATCGGTTTAAAAATATCTTCAATATCCGGTGTAATTAATTCGTCTCTGTTATTTTCAACTTCTTCTGTGATTATATCTATTTCGTCCCAAATGTCGCTTTGTGTTTCTTTTGCGTGAATTTCAATTCGGCTCAGATTGTCGGCATGAGCTATTAATGATCCCTTCCGATAAATTATAGTGTAGTCGTATTCTTCAAGTTTAATTCTCCACCTTAAGAGTTTTGAATTGGGATCTTTTAACGAAAACAACCATTGTAATGGTTTGTGGTCAGTTATTATGAAAAATTTACGTCCATATAAATATGGCCTGAAATATTTAGTAGCCCAAACAAGACACAACAATTCTCTTTCAATCGTAGAGTAATTCCTTTCAGAATCATTTAACGTTCTCGATGCATATGCGACCGGTAAGTCTTTACCGCTTTGTCCCTGTGATAGGACAGCTCCCAATGCTACATTACTTGCGTCGGTTGTTAAATTGAACGGTTTTGAGAAGTCAGGGTATTGTAATATAGGCTCGTTCGTCAGTAACTGTTTACAAGTTTCAAAACTATTTAAAAATTCTGCATTATGCTCAATTTTTGCACCCTTTTTTAGACACTGAGTCAATGGTTTAGTTATTTTTGCGAAATTATTTATAAATCGTCTATAATAACCCACTAAACCAAGAAATCCTTTTATTTGTTTTGTAGTTTTTGGTAACGGGTAATCTTTTATTGCCTTAATTTTGTCCGGGTTAGGTCGAACACCTTCCGGAGTTACGACGTGTCCAAGATAGGCCACTTCCTTACTCAAAATTCAGATTTGTTTAGTTGTATTTTAAAGTTGGCTTCTCTTAATCTTTCAAATACGGCCTTAAGTCTTTCTAGATGTTCTTGAAGTGACGTGGAAAAAATTATAATGTCATCAAGGTAGACTAGACATTTCTCATTTTGGATGCCCCTTAGTATGTTATCCATGACGCGTTGAAACGTTGATGGACCGTTTTTTAGACCGAAGGGAAGTCTCAGGAATTCCCAATGTCCTTGTTCTGTACTAAACGCCGTCTTTTCTATGTCAGCTTCATTCATTTCAATTTGGTGATATCCGCTGGCCAAATCGAGAGTAGTAAAATACTGGCATTTGCCGAGTTTATCTAATAAATCAGTTATATTTGGGAGAGGGTATTTATCGTCTATCGTCTTTTCGTTTAACTTACGATAGTCGATCACAACGCGGAATTTTTGTTTATCTGATGCATCCTTTCGCTTCGGTACCACCCAGATATTACTCGACCATGGGCTACTGCTCGGTTTAATTATATTTTGATTGAGCATACTCTGAATTTGATTTTTTACTTCTTGTCTATAGATAAATGGATAACGATATGATTTTGAATAAATTGGCACCTCGTCCGTAGTTTTAATACAATGTTTAATTTTACTTGTAAAACTTAAAGGCTCATTCTCTATAAAAAATATCTGAATATTTATAACATAAATTTAAAATTGCATCCTTTTCTTCTTTATTCAGATGGTCGGTCCGAATCTGAGATAAATCCAATTCGCATTTATCCGAGTCATCAAAATTATGCATGTTGAACTCTGAGATATTGTCGACATCAAATTTTTCTACTGTCAACGGTTTCGAGAAATCAAGCGTTAAGGGGCTTGTGTTGTTTATTATTGTTGTAATAGCAAGGCCATTACGAGCAACCGTCAGGCATTCTGGAATTTCGCAGTTTTTTATCTTTTGATAAGGAATTACAATCTCTCCGTTTTTTATTGTAGTTTTTACTTGAATTACTTTCTCTGTACGAGGTTCTATATTAATTACATGTGTATTATTCGTGTTACTAATTTTTTGAAATTTAAGCTTTATTTTTGCATGAGGTGTGATTAGACATGCATTATTAAAATCTATTGAAGCTTTCAGTAATTTGAGATTATCTAATCCTATCAAACCATCAAAAATATTATGAAACTTAAATAAATAAAATTTTAATAAGTGTTTATTTGTCAAGCGAAAAATTTCTGACGCTGGTATTTCTACACTATGTTTATGAGATGATTTTTGGAATACAGTGGATACAATAAATGGGTCATATTTAATTAATTTTGGAAATAATTTCCTAGCAATATTTGGATCTAAAAATGATTTTGTCGACCCAGAATCGACAAGAAGTTTAATGTTATATTCCGGAAAAGTTATATATGCTAATTCACTACAATCTACGTTATTTAACGAAATGGTAAGAGGTGTCAAATCTCCGGCATTGGATCGGAGGTGATATGAAAATTTTCAATTGTTTCAAGATTTTCTTCAGGAGTTCTTTCATTAATTTCACTTTCCTCGCAAAAGTTTCTATTAGTATTTTCTATTTCAGTATTATATAATTCTTCGGCTATATAGTTTTGTTGCGGTCTATAGTTAGAATGGTTAGGCTGTGCAAAATGATTATTTCTATTTTGATTATTAAAAGATTGATTGTTATTATTATAATTATTATTTATTCTTCCAGTATACCTTGTTGATGATGACATTGGTGTCGGTTTTGGAAATGTTCTATTTGGATTTGGTTTGAAAACATTTTCTACTGATGTGTTTCGGAAAGTTCGTGCATTAGAGGAAACATTTTGGCTCGGAACATTTTGTCTAAATTGAATTGGACCTGTTGGGAATTGATTATTGTTTCTATTAAAATTCTGATTTGAAAAGAAATTTCTATTTTGTGATAAATACTGAGGGTTATTGAAATTACGATTTGGAACATTTTGTTGAAATGATCTGTTTGTTGAGTTATTTGGTTTAAATTGATTTTTATTTGTTGAATTTTGAAAATAGTGAGTATTTTCTTCCTCAGTCACAAATTGTAATGCTACAGCCAAATTTTCAGGACGCATACATCGAATTGTAGTGCCTAAAGGTTCCCTTAGTCCACAAAGAAATGTTTTGAGTGCTAGATCATTGTATAATTTTTTCTTTAAATCCCTTGAAGCTTGTATATTTTCGTGAATTTCTACATAACTGCATAATAAATTTAGTATATTTAAAATTCTATCATAGAAATTTTGGGCTTTTTCATTAGGCATTTGCCTCATTACTACCAAGTCTCTATTCAAACAAGTCTCATCCCGTTGATCTGCAAAATTTCGTCTTAAGACAGATTTCAATTGATCCCAAGTATCGACGTTTTGAATATTAACTACAGTTCTTGCACTACCTACTAATTTACTTATTATAGACTGCAGCAAGTATACATTATGAAAATTATTTCGGTTTACCCTATCATAAAAATTGGTAATAAGACTATCACAAACTGATAAAAATTGATTTAAGTCATTCGGATTTCCATCGAATTGTGGAATACATTTCAAATATTCAAATTTAAAATTTTCTGCCATTATATTATTACTTTGGTTGTTGTCAATATTAGTAGTATTTGAGTTTGTATTCGTCACCGAAGAGTCAATTAAAGAGTTCTCAATAGACAAATTTTGTAAACTATTTGTTAAAATTTCAAGTATATCAGACATAAATTGCACTTACAGTAAATAAATGACTCTCAGCATTCCAATTATGAGGTAGAGGTCCGGTTCAGCAATCTTGTCTTCTCCGAAACACTGGTCCCTCGCAGAAGTGGACGATATGATTCCAATTCTCAAACTTCTTCACTTAAAGTTCACTTTTTAACGTATCCGTCGGCGTCACCACTACTGACAGTTTATACGGTTCGATATCGGGCTAATCGTCGACACGAAATTGGTTTGTTCGATACAAATCAATCCCACGATATCCTACTGACTGCGCCAATTAACTGCTTCAAGCATTAAATTCTATTTTTAAAAACTTTATTTTCGAGTTACAAATATATTCTCTAACAATTATTACGTTTACTTCAAATTCAAATTAACAACAACAACAAAAAACTCTTTACAACTGTTTTTATGTCCTCGGTTCCGCACTCTGCTGACTTGGCGTTTACACTGCGTTGTCATCAGGATGCGTTGAGGTAATTCAGGCGATATTGGCCACTGGGAGGAGTTCGTCAAGTGAAAAAGCTTTTGAGAAAATGTGTACTGTGTCATAGATTTAATACTCAATTGGGCACCCAGATTATGGCTCCATTACCTCCAGATAGAGTTCAGATTTCCCGACCGTTTTCTAAGTGTGGAGTTGATTTTGCCGGCCCTATTCAAACACGTTCTTCACATCTGAAGAAATCTCCTTTATTGAAATCTTACCTAGCCATTTTTATTTGCATGGTCACTAAGGCTGTGCACATTGAGGTCGTCAGTGATCTCTCAACTCAATCTTTTGTAGCCGCCCTTAAAAGATTTATTGGGCGAAGAGGAAATCCAAATACTATCTATAGCGACAATGGAACAAATTTCATTGGAGCTAACAATCAGTTGAAAGAACTGGCTTCTTTTTTCCGCTCTCACGAGAGTTTTAACCACATTCAAACCTTCCTGAGTCATAATGAGATCTCATGGAAGTTTATCCCAGCCCGTAGCCCACACTGGGGAGGTTTATGGGAGGCGGCCGTTAAAAGCGCCAAATCCCACCTAGTCCGTTTGCTAGGAATGTCTGTTTTCACATACGAACAGATATCCACTATCCTAATTCAAATTGAAGCCATTTTAAATAGCAGACCTCTGTCTCCTCTTTCTTCTAACCCAAACGACCTCTTACCCTTGACCCCTGGTCATTTCCTAATTGGAGCACCTTTGACTGCATTTCCAGAAAGGGATGTCTGTGAAACTCCCTTAAACCGCTTATCATTTTGGGCACAATGTACCCGCGTCCAGCAAAGTTTTTGGCGTAAGTGGTCCATTGATTATCTTAACCAACTCCAGCATAGGCCTAAATGGAAAAAACCTGCTGAAAATTTCAAAATCGGAGATCTAGTATTAGTAAAGTCAGAAGATAGACCTCCGCTCAATTGGCCGTTGGCCCGAATAACGGAAGTTCTCACAGGCAAGGATGGTAAGGTCCGAGCAGTCGAACTCAAGACTGCCGATGGTGAATACACCAGGCCCATCGTAAAATTAGCACCACTTCCTTTAGCGAATTAAATGCTGTTGGATTATAATTATTACACTTTAAATTGTTTAAACTATAGTTTAAACCTTGCCCCTCCCAGTATGTTTAAAATCCCTTTTAAACTTAGTGATTCTCTTTCTACAAATCTAACGATTCATATATTTTCAATATCGGCTGTTACAAACGATCCCGAAACGAATAGGAAAAAACGCTAATTTTTTGCTAGCCCTAGCCGGCTGACGTTCATTTCACATTTTATATTCTCTTCTTCCTTGAACCGTCTTACAGTAAACATGTAGTTCCCCACCATAATTAGTTAAAGTAGTGTTTTAGTGCATTAAGGAACCAAGCAAGTAAGATTAGATTTTCTTCAGTTGTATTAACTCGCATAAAATTGATGGCAATTGAACATTCAACAATATTTTTATATAATTAAATTAGTTACATTTTACATCGTTGCCGGCTCTCTTCCATCAGTGTTTCTAGATTTGTGTGTTTGTAATAACTTTATATTTAATTATTGATAGATTTGGAGGGAAAATATTTCAGTAAATTGTTTACTAAGTGAAGTGATATAAACATCCGGTCACTTCTGGTTTTTGTATACCTTTTCCTGAATCCTAGTCAATTGACTAATAAATCGTAATATAAGGTATATTTATATTATGTCTCGTTTTCATTAGTTTTCTATTACTCCCGTTTGACTTTTAAACCGTCTCTAACGGTCAATTTAGAGTGGTCCTTCGAGAACAGAATGCATTTAGCTATCGCATCGCTCAAGGATATGTAGGAACGGAAAAATATGATGTTAAATGTTTTCTCATACCATCGAACCAGCGCAGAATAAATCGAAGTTTTTATTCCCACATCTTCTTTTTTCTATTAACATATATTGAGTCAATCACAAGTTAGGTCACTTCTTGGTCTAGCCAAAAATAACTACTAAACATCAGGTAGGCATCAAGTTAAATGTAACTTCTGTCATTCTGACGATGATATTGATTTATCGAAACAATTGTCAATTTTTTAGAATTTTCAACAATTTTTATTGTATTGTGGAAATAACTAGAAACCGTGAGTTTAATTTAAAACACTAATATGAGTAGATTCCACCAAGTAAGGGTCGAGACAGTTAATTTTATTATTTTCTTCCTAATAACAAACGACAAAAGTACGTATTAAAAGTAAGGTTATGTGTACCAAACCACAGATAATACCAAACATGCAATAATTCATAATCTTACGATTGCGCACATTCATTTTCAGATAAAATAAAATATCGAAGATAAAAGTAGGCCATCAACTTTTATTTTATTTTATGTCTTATTTGTTATTTCGTATATACACGCTATATAGATTTTCCATAAGGTCAACTTTATATTTTATTTTATGTTATTTTATTTTCTGTATAAACCCATCTTTATAGTCATATGACCATCGGTTTGAGCGTCAAAATCTGAGATTTGAGTGTAACGTGAAATTGTACCTTTTGAAATCTTTTGTTTTATAATTTACACGAAAGCATTCTATATAATAATATCCAGTTTTATTTTTGTTTCAGAAATATTTTGTTGGCAACATTGTCGTACCGATTTTTGCCGAGACGTTTTGATGTTTTACTTAAAAAATTTAATGTTCTATGATTTGGCAGTGATGTAAACAATGAAGTTTTTTAAAGTAGAATCATGAATAATTGTAACGAATCTCTAACTATAAATAGTAAGTAATCTGCTATTTTTCTTTTATTACTACAAATATACAGGAGTATCTTCTTTTACATATACAAAAATCTATTTTGTTTTTTATTTCATCTAGTTAATTTAGAAATATTTTCAATAAACAGTTTAATTTTTTACTTTTAATTAAAAAGCGTGTTCTTTTGCCCGAGTATTATTGACGATACATGTAAAATGAATTATTAAAAAGAAATGTTTATATAAAACGTTTAAAAACTAGTTTACAAACTGACCTACCAAATTTTATTTCTACATAATAATTATAAAAACAATCGATTTAAAATCTAAACTTCAGTAATTACTACTTTGATTCTGTCTGTTATTTTATCGTAACGCATTTTCAAAAGTTTTCATCTGATATGCTGGTGCAAATAGAGTTAAATCTTTTGGTGTATGATTTTTTACATTTGACTTTTTTTAAAAGACGTGATGATAATTTTTATAAAACTACTTGGCAATTGTAAATATCAAAAGCGTCCTTGTATCCATTCTATGAGCAATATTTTGTTTTTGTAGATGGTACTATATCACCGCATCCATGTGAAAATACCACCAATCAACCTATGGAAGTTAATATTTCACAAAATAGTCAAGATCAAATAGCAAGTAATCAGACTCCTAGTGGGGATAAAGAAAAAACTAGTGATATTGATAATGACGACGGTACCCTTTGTCCTATTTGTTTAGATAACTGGACGAATGCAGGAGATCATCGAATCTGTGCATTAAAATGTGGACATTTATTTTGTTATAAGTGTGTATATAGGTGGTTGGATACTCAGCAAGATAAGTCCTGTCCCACATGCAAGAAAAAGGCATGTAAAAGTGAAATAAGATTTATTTATACCAAGAAACTGATTGCTGTGGATAATACAGAATTAGAAAATGTGAAACAACAATTAAATGCAACAATTGAAGAAAAAAATAGATTGCAAATGGATTTATCAAAATATATTTGTCGAGAAGAAATTTTAAAGCAAGAAATAGCTCAGTTGAAAAGTCACATTAATGAATTGACTAAAAAAAGAATAAACAATTCAAGAATTCCATATAACTCCAAAGAAAATAATTCTATGAATAAATCAACTATAAACTTGTACATGGAAAAATCTTTAGAAATTTGTCGTCAAAATGGATGTAGGGTATTTGATTATAGTAACACTTTTGATACAATTGTAGCATCGTCTAAATCTCCAAATACTTTATTTTCTGGTTTTGGAATAAGAAAAGTCAGTATGTCTTTATATAAACCACTGGCATTTGTACCTCTTCATAACCAGCAAATTAGAGATTTGCGTTTCCATTCAACTAATAATTGGCTTCTTACCGCATCAATGGATAAATCTTTTAAAGTAACTGACACAAACGAAAATAAAGTTATTTGTACTTTAAAGGAAAATATGCCTTTGTGGTCTTGTTGTTGGGATAGTAATAATCCGTATATGTTTTATATAGGAACCCAATCTGGTAACTTAAACAAATATGATATTCGCACTTTAGATGAACCTATGTGTACTTTATCAATTGAAGGTGATGCATCTCCTGTTGTGTCTATAGCATCAATTCCTTCATCTAATGGAACAGATTTTGTCCATGGAGCTGTCATATCATGCAAGTTAAATTCCTTGTGGTTATTCGAAAATGCAGGGCAAGGTTATCAAAAGCATTCTTTACCATTGAACGGTCCATTTGTAAGTATGAAGTATGAAACTGAATTAAAGCAATTACTAGTATCATCTAGACCAAATCATATAGTACCTCACTCTACACATTCAATTTGCACAATAAGTAAAAATCCAAACGGAGATCTTAATTGCCTTACAACACATACATTTCAAGGAGGAGGAATGCAAAAATTGTTGTCGAAAACCTGCTTCGTTTCTGACCAACAACAATATATTGCTGCTTTTGAAGAGTCTTATAAACGAGTATTTCTGTGGAGCATTCATACCGGAGATAAAGTTTGTTCAGTTCCGGCTAATGAGGCTGTCCTTGATTTAAATGGCATTAAAAATAGTAACGGGAACTTTCTAGTGTCACTTACTGAAAGGAAAATGGATTTTTTCAAATTTCTTTAGTCATTTTTGTCAATTTGTTATTTTATTTCAAATGTACGTTATAAGATATGGTTTGTATAATATCAATTGTTTTTTTATTATATTTACTTAAATAAATAAAAAAAAATTTACCACTTCCTAATTGGAACTATAATCAATTGTGAAGATGCACCAAGACATATTTAAAGTGTATGTTGTGGATTTTATAAGTGATTCCACTGTCTCCGTATTGTGAACTAAAACCCATTGAATGGATATGGGAACAAATAAAAGAGGCAGTTGTGTGAAAAAATACATCGTTTGAACTGAATGATGTAAAACTATTGTTTAAACTTGCTGTATGTGAAGTCAAAAGCAACAACTGGAAGAAATGCATCGAGAATGTCATGAAAGAGGAATTATCACTGTGAAAGATTAACAATATTTGTGATGAACTAATCGAACCAGTTATTATTGACGCCGATAATTGTTCTTCTTCCGAGTCTGACGCAGATTGACCCTTTCACCAGCACATTAAGATAATATTATGTAAGCAATAATTTTTATTGTTAATTTTTTTTGTTACTCATTATCAATACTACTTGCCTTATAACAGAATCGTTTTTAAGCATTCTTTGTACTATTATACTAAATCAATTTGTCATTCATACAAATTGTTTTTAAGAATACTAAGTTTAATTTTTTATTTTCAATATTAAAATAAAAATTCGGCATATTCCATTTTTAGCATAAAATAAGCCGAAAGATAAACAATCAATTGCTTTCAAATTATACAATTCAGATTTATTCAAAACAGGGTTGGGCAAAATCTGATTTTTATTAAAAAAATCAAAAACCATTGATTTTTTTATAAAAATCACGATTTATTTGATTTCTTAAATTTGAATATAAAATTTGAACATTTCGATTCTTTGAAATCATTGTTAATTATTTTAATGTATAAGTCTAAAAATTATAATACAATTTGCGGCTCAAAAAATTGTGACAACGCATTTGTGTCGCGATCTGTTTTCCTTCTGTCCTATACACTCGCTTATACAGTGCCGAGTACTGTCGAGTGAGGCACGAACGCGTTTGTTGTGCTTTTTGCAAGAATATTCCTGTCAAGGCTTATTTTCCTTCTCAACCTATAAATTGACGTTGCGCAACAAATTCACGCATTTCGCTAGTTAGGTTAGTTAAGTGAAGTGAAAACATATAAATACAGTAAAATGAGTGGAAGAAAAGATGACCCAATATGGCAGTTCTATATTGAGACAACAAATTCAAATAAATTGGGGTGTAGGGCTATTTGTAGAAAGTGCAAGAAATATATTCAAGGGTTAGTCCAAAAACATAAAGCACACTATGATGTTTGTAATTATCAAGAGAGGAATACAGGTAATTAAATTATTAATTTAATTTTATTTATATTTAATAAAGGTTTTTATTATTAACCTGGGAATGATCGCGTGGTTATATTTTGCCTAACATTTTTTGTTTTTTGTTGATTCTCCAAGCACTTGATATTTTATTTTTGAGATATTTTAGTGAATGTTTTGAGACATAAATATTAATTATAAGTTAAGTAACATAGTGTAATTTATTATATTATAAGTAGATACATTTTTGATAAATAACAGAATACAACAGGGTAACAAATGCATTAAAAGACACATTTAAATCAAAGATATTGTCTACAAACACGAAAATTAAAATATACAAGAAAGTAATTAGACCAGTCGTACTTTACGCCGCAGAAACTTGGAATTTAACAGAAAAAGAGGAAAACACATTAGAAATCTGGGAAAGGAAAATACTACAGAGAATATACGGCCCAATTAAAGAAAATGGAGTATGGAGAATATTAAGAAACTACGAAGTTAATCAAAAATTCAATAGCCCAATAATAACAAATGAAATGAAATAAGAAGTTAATGATTAAGGTGGGCAGGACATGTACAACGTCTAGGTAATGAAAGGTGTGTCAAGAAAATATAGGAAACTAAAAGACAAGGACGAAGAGCAAGGGGACGACCGAAAACTAGATGGTGCTGTGTATTGTTTGAACACCAAACACTTAGACAAATCGGTAATCATTTATTGATTGTAATAAGTTTAAGACTACAAGAAAAAGATATTATAATCTAACACAACATGCATTGATTACCGCCATGTCACTGATGACATATGACGTTAACCGTTTTCTGTTATGTTCGATAGTTACAATAGAACTAGAACATATCATTTTCTTCCCATTTTCAGCTTATAAATCTAATTTTTGAGGAACTTTAATCACTCGTCCAAACCTTGATGTATATCCGTATTTGCCACTAGTGAGTACTTATTTTTTACATAAACATCTTGATTTTCACAATACAATTTCAAATCAGTAACATCAGAGTTCACAGGCTTCAGTTTATTTGCCCAAGGCTTCAACAAATCATACCTAGTACGAGGACGGAACTTAAATACAGATTCAGCAGGTGAAAAGCCAGTGGACGTTGAGGGTGTATTACGATGTACAAATAAAAATATTTCCAGTCTATTTAGAATTGAAAGTGTGCTTACCTCCTTTTCCTTCTCTTTAAACAAAGAACGTACCAAACCTTTTTTTATTGTCTGAACATTTTTCTCACCAAGGCCATTACTTTCAGGATGTTGGGGTGGAATTCTTATAAATTTTATTCCATTAGCCTGACAGAAAGCAGTAAACTCAAAACTATTGAATGGAGGTCCATTATCTGATCTAGTTCAGCTGGCAAACCAAACACTGAAAAAGTCTGCTTAAGGGTCAAGATAGTTTCTCTTATATTAGTACCATCATCCCTCATAAGCTTTACTTCAATCCATTTAGATTTATCATTCACCAAAATCAAGAAAACCGAATTAAACTTCTTAAAAAAATCGATATTCACCCTATAAAAACTTCTAGGAGCACAAGGCCAAGGGAGAAGTACACTACTACTTGTAAAATTTTGAGTTTCTTGACATGTTTCACAAGAGCTTATAAAAGCTTCAATAGCCTCATTCATACCTGGCCACCAACAATAAGATCACATGAGCATTTTTGTTCTAACAATGCCAATATGTTGTTCGTGAAATAATTTTAAAATGTTACTTTGAAGCTGTTTTGGTATGACTACCTTATTTCCAACCAGTAAAAATCCACCTTCCACCAAAAGCTCTAAACGTCTCCTAAAATAAGGTTTTAGATTGTCATCACTATTATAATTGGGCCACCCATAAAGGGTAAGATCCATAACTTTGGAAAGGGTGATGTCTTTTTTTGTAGCTAATGCAATGTTTTCAAAAGTTAGAGGTAGATCATAACATAAACTAAATGAAAAAAGCGAATCCGAAACTCCAGTTGAAGAATTCATAGGTAAGCGAGATAGACCATCAGCATGTGGTATTAGACATCCATTTTTATAAACAATGTCATCATCATGAGCAGACAGCATTAGTGCCCATCTAGTTATACGAGAAGCAGCTGTAACTGGAATATTTTTATTTTTCCCAAAAATAAATTGCAGTAGTTGGCGATCTAATACCAGTGTGAACTTTCGACCATAGATATACTTGTGATATATTTTTAATTTACTGTGCAAGGACTTTCATGTTAAAGACGTTAAAGAACATGTGGTCCAAATTGTATTTTCGAAATAATCATTTGGCTAGACCTAAATTCAGTCAAGCAGGAGGCAGCGCTTTAGTCCTTCCAAGCGATGGCGGATGGAATAGCCTTAGCAACTGCTTAGAGATGTATGTCACTCAGTGGGACATCAAATTAAAAATCTGCGAAGAAAATAAAAAGGAGATTGATTCCACTATTTACCAAAAAGTTTCAAATATTGCGATTAAACATGCAGTGCAAGATTATTTAAACATTTTAAAACCTATATCAGTTGCTCTTGATACTGTGCAGAGAAAAAATGCTACTAACGCAGATACTGTAGAGCAGTGGAAACATTTACAATATATCTTTGATGAATCTGAAGAATTGCCATTACAAAAAACACAACAATTTAATAATCGATATAAACAAGCACTAACGCCATATCATTTTATAGCATATATGTTGAATCCACAAAAAACAAAATACCAGTTAACACCAGAAGAAAAGAATATAGCTTTAGAAACAATTAACGAGTTATATGAAAACACTGGACTGTTACCTTTGGTAATAAAGTTAAATGCCCGCATTGCTCCATTTAAGCAAGTTATGTTTTCGGACGAAGTAATAAAAAATGTAAACGGACTACAATGGTGGTTATCACAAAATGATGAGCCGGAAATCTTGAAACAGTTGCCAATAATAAAACAGTTCCTATGTGCAACTGCTTCTTCAGCTTCAGTAGAACGCGTATTTAGCTCTTTTGGTTTTGTACACTCGGATATTAGAAACGGATTATGCATAGAAAAAGGAGGAAAACTCGCGTTTTTGTTTAAATTGTATAACGAAAATGAAGACTGAAAATATACAGTAATAAAATTTAGGTGTTACTTTTAGTTTAAGAATTTGGAATTATGTACTTCTTTTTTGTTGTTTTTGCTAAAAGCAGATACTTCTTTTGAATTTTGAGAAAACTTTTATATTATGTTGTTATCTGGCTCTGAATAGAAAAGAAAAAAATTGTTTTCAAATCATGATGTTAATTTTAAAAATCAAGCGATTTTAATCAGCCCAACCCTGGTTTTATTAGTATTCACTTCCTTTTTCACTAGCTACTGCATATTATTCCTGGTTATCAATACCACATAATCTGCATATAGTAGTGAATTTATTTTTACTGGTTTCAGATTTTTGTATCCAATTATCGTGTTCAACTATTCAGTTTTGTCTTTTATTCGCTTTGTTATCTTACCAATAATTAATATAAATAAAAACAGACTTAAGCTATCCCCCTGTTTTATCCATTTCTTCATTAAAATCTATTCCAATTTCATTCCTGCTATTTGAACATCAACCTGTAAGTTCTAGTTAGTGCTTCTGCTAGCCCCTTTTAAACCTCTAGGTATACCCATATCTTCCAAGTCTCGATATTCTTTCCGTGCCTCTTTGCTTATTTCCCAAATTCATTCTTTTCGTTTCTGTCCCAGCCATTTTATCATTTCTAGAGCTATGCTGTCTTCTCCACTTGCTATTCCTGTTCTTATTTTGCGTACAGCTTTTTCTCTGCTTATTTTGTGCAATTCTTGATCTTCTCTGTTTATCCTTTCTTCCTGAGTTAAGGTATTAAATTTATCTTCATAATATTTAGCCCATGTTTCCATTATCTCTGTTTTTCCTGTTGTAATTGATTATTCATATTTCTTACTGCTTTAATTTCTTTTCATTTACTTCATCTCATTCTTTTTATCTGTGTCCAGAATTTTCGGTTATCTACCTTACGTGTTTCTGTCAACTGCTCACCAAATTTTTCCATTTCTTTTTCTCTTCTCTTATAGTATTTTATACTAATTTTCTCTTTTTATTATAGTCATCTGTATCTTCTTGAGTTCGGATATATTTTTCGATGCTTTTTCTTTCCCTATTTTGTTGCCATTATAAATATATCTATTGTTACTATTATAGTACTATTTATAAATATTTTTGTCTTATCTACTTTTATGTGTTTTAGTTCCCTCTTGCAGGATTGCATCGTCCGTTTTCAATCTATCTCTATCCCTCCATACCCCATCTTTACTTGTTTTCCGTTTCTTCTTTCTTCCTGTGCCCTTAATATTATAATCTTCTGCACCTTCATTTAATTTCTTGTTAGGTCATGGTTAATAACGCTTTGGTCCCTATTTCTTTCAATCTTCTTTTATTTTGCATCACCTTATTCTTATCTTGAATACTATCCATCATCATTAAACGTGCATATGTTTACATTTTACGTGCTGAGTTTCTTTCTACCTCTACATGCTTCTTGATTAGGGTTTTCCTTGTCTCTTCATTATTTTTCTGTCATTTGAATCCATTTCTATGATTTAGACCATTATGTATTCTGTCTTCATCTAGCGCTTCTAGTTTATCCGTTACTCTCTGAAATTCCTCTTTAATATCTTTATTTTCTATCTTAATATTTTTATTTTCTTGTATGATTCTTGTATTTTCATCTGTTTTTCTTCTAGTTTCTCTTCAAGTTAAACTTCTTACATTCCTTTGCAATATAATAATTTTTGTAAGATTGACAATACTTCATCCATTTTATCTTTTGCTTGCTTTTTATTTTTGGTCGGTGTTGTTTGTTCCCTCGTTTTATTGTAAATGTCTTCTTCCCATTCTTGTCCCCTTTTTCTCTTTTCATTATCTGTGCTATGTTCATCGCTTTCCATCTTTGATATAGTACCTTAAGCAGTATGTTGCACAATTATTATTATTATTATACCTTACTTTAATTCAGATAGAACCCCAGGCCGCAGTTGTCCTTTGCTTTGGAGATATTACTATATGGTGAATATTTGCTCTATTGTTGAAATTCCTTTATTAAAACCTCCTTGATATTTATCTAAATTTCTTTCTTTCTTGGTGTAACTTCAGTTTTCTTTTTTGTTTGCGCCTAATAGACCACATCATCCAATAGTGTACTTAATTTGACTTTTAGACAAGTCCTGGTATAAAACATTTATAATAATCCTATCTTCTATTTCCAGGAAAATAAAAAAAACATTTTTGGGTTCTTAAACCTTTATTAAGAATTTAAAATAGCAATATTTATCTACATAAAAAAAATAAACTAAGATTTTTTTTTAATAACTAAAAATACATTTTATTCTTCTTCTTCCGGTTCGATTTCAATAGGGAGTTCGTCAACAAGACCGATCTGCTGGGCACAATTTAGACCTTCCAGGTAGCTAGAATAAAATTCTTGTGCAGCAGATTCATTGTTTAATTTTACTTTCAAATTTCTCCAACGAACGTTACCCTCTGCCCATTCCACGGATCTCCAAGTACATTCATTTTCGACTAACTAGAAATTTAAAAATATATAAGTTTATCAAGTATCTTCTATAAATTCATTTTAAAATGCTTTGAAGCTGATACTTTTTTGTGGTACAAACAAAAGCCATTAAGTGATCAATTAATTTTCTAATTTGTTAGTGGCAATATGTTGTCTCCCCTTGTGCCCAAATTTTATAAGAGGGCTACAACAGACATTTTCACTGGAGAGAAGTCTCATTAGGACATTAGAAAAGCTGTCCACGCAAGCAAAATTAATAATTCTCATTGTCATTCAAGAAACAAAAAAAGAAGCATTTCGGAATTCAACTTTAAAGTTTTTTAATGAGTAACGAATTTTTTTTATCAAAAAAATACAGTGAGATCTCGAAAATACTGGCCAGTGAAAAAATTGCGATTTTCCAGTAAAACATTAATTTTAATTGGTAGTAACATTAATGATAATAAAATTCTTGCAATACAGTAGAAACGGTGAAGCTTTTCCATCATGTGACTTAGTTGACAATATTATTCAACAAATACTATGTTGGTACTGTCTTCTTCTAATAACAGAAAAAAAGCGAAACTCAATACAAGCAGTTATCATATTGTTTTTATTAAGATGCATATGGTTAATGTTGTATCCGTCACGTGATGGAAAAATCTCAGCGTTTCTACTGTAGTTATATATTATACCAACTATTCTAAGGAGAGCATAGTCTATAAATATTATCAATATGTTACTTACTTCCATTTCAGTGTTCGTTCCTATTAGAGTATTACTAAGTACATATCCATTGCTATCTGTGATTACTATTCTCGCGGCATATAAATCTGGATCGTAATAAACTTCTAGACAACCCTCACCAACTGAGTCCCAACCTCCAGCTGAATTTAATTCGCTAAGATTGCAATCGGTCACAAACATAACGGATCTGAAATTAAAAAAAATTTGTCATCAACAATAGTTATTTGTGTAACCAGCACGATGTTTCATAACGCAAGTTACCAAGTTACGAAAAATCGTGTTTCACAAAATATGTTTTCTAATTTTGAATAAGATGTGACTATTTGAATCATCAAATTAAAAGTTTCCTGTAACAGAAATGACTAAGTAGTCTGAATAGTCTAGTATCCCGTTCTGTTGAGATAGGTAGCCATCAACTTGTACTTGGAAAATATTTCGTTTTTAGAAAGTTATGTATATAGAAATGTAGTTCGGAGCACTTTGTGACTTTTAAAAAACAATTTTATTTTCAAAAGATACACTAATTACAACTAACTTTGGAAATTTTAATAGTACAAATAGATTTTACTAACACAATGTATAATAAAGATCTTACTACAAAGTCAACAAAACATGTGTATGAACTGAATTTATAAAATCCTATTTGCTAATCGTGCATCTGGGTCAACTATCAACTTCCTTCTCGCTTACAGTTACATTTCTCCTCCCACCTTTGGTTTGGACTTTGTCCTCGAAGTCTTGGACATATTTTGGAATAACTCATGTAATATTTGGATTTGAACCGGTTGCAGTTAGGGTCCAAAAGGGAATTTTTAAATTCTTCTTTTCTTCTTAATTACAATTATAAACAAAAATACTAAAACAGATATTAATAAAATAATACCAGCAGCATCCTGTAGATATTTGGGGTAGATTTTCCAATGGTTCAATTGGTTGGATTTGACCCTGAGTTTCTGGGATTTTCAGCTTTTCTAGTTTGATTTTATGGTCTGGTGTGAGCTTCATGGGCACGGCTTCTGGAACGCGAAATTTCTTGAACTGTTTCCTTTGTGTAGAGTAAATCTTCAATAGCGATTGGTTCCTCAGTTAGCAGGATGCTGGTTGATTCGATCCATTGATCTTGGACTTTAATAGGGTGAACTATCCCTATTAATATAACTTTACGAGGTTTCTTGTACAAAATTTTCTGTATTTGGTGCAATTGTGAACATTTTGGAATTAAGCATCTTGACGATACATGATTCGTACAGATAATGTTTTCTTCTTGGCCAATACATTTTTCGTACCATCTGTTGTTGTCGTAGAAATGGGCAGGAAGGAGCATCATGATGTGATCTCTATTAGGCATGGAAAAAATTCTGAATGTAAGATAAGAGTCAACGCGTAGCATTGGGATTTTGATTATTACGAGCATTTTCTTTTGAGTAACACATATAAAGGATTTAGAAGATTCGATAAGTTTATAGTGGTGCTCGTCGTTGACAAGAAGGGCGTCTCTGGAGTAAATGTGAAGAATTTTATCTTTTAGAACTTCCAGTTCTTTCAAAGTAAATAATTCCATATTTGTTATATCTAAATGAAATAGGGGTAATTGTTCTAATTAGTTTCATGATAAATTCATTAATATTTTGAAGATTAATTATTTCATTATGTAGAGCAGTGTAACCATCAAAATCAGCAGATAGTTTATTAAATCTAGTATCTAGGGAATTTTCAAACGAGAATTGATAATTAAATTTCTTTATGATTTCATTCTCTTTCAATTCTATTGCCGTTATATGTGTTTTTATTAAGTTTAAATCTGAGTAATGTATTTTATAGCTGTACCAAGAAAATTAAAAAGTGCCTCCTTTGGTTTCCTTGTTATCTTATGAAAGTCGTCGTTTGCGTAGGTGATTATATTGAGCGTCTAGGAGTGACAGGGTCCGTTTTTAATAGGAGTCTCAAAGAAACTACTTGGGTCAATAATTAAAGTTTCTGCTAATAAATCTAAGTCTATGTTTAATGTGTGTCGACGATAATGCGAGATTTAGATTTCCCTAATTCTTCCGCATATTATCCATTATTCAGAATGTTCTGGATTTTGAGATGTCCCAGGGATAGGATTATCCTGCAAAGAAGTTTCGTCATGAGTCTTTTTGTCAGTTAGTTGTCGAATTCTCTTTACAAATTTTAAGTGGGTGCTAGTGTCATTTTAGTTTTTAGTTTTTCCGATGATTTTTGTTTTTTCTTGTTCCTCTGGGCGTACTGTTGTATAGGGCGCTTGTAATTTTGGTCAGTGTTTTCTCTTGGATACATACATGGTTTGAGCAAAGTTTATCTCTGGTATACTTTAGGCATTTAATTTTGTTCATTTAAAATTTTTTCTCTTTTTTCTATTTGCTTATTATACAAATCTTTGATAAAAGATTGTAACTCGTCTTTGTGTCTTTGATTATAAGTTTCGTATATAGGAAGGTCAAATTCAAAATGTATCTCTTCAGCGTGTGGGCCAAATAAAATTGAAAAAGGTGAATAATTTGTTGCAGAATAAATAGATTGATTGTAAATTAATACGGCGTGAGTAAAAATATGGGATCGTTTGGGTTTTGTGCTTTTAAAGTTCTAATATTTTGGGAAATTGTTGAATGGAATCTTTCAATTGGAGAATTAGAAGAAGAGTTATTTACTGTCGTATAATAAATTTCAATCTTATGCATTTTCAAGAATGCTTTGATTAGAGCTACAATAATAATCTAAAATAGCATTAAATCGCTCTATATCAAAATTACAAAGTAAAATGTCAAAATTTTTACTCTATGGAGTAATCCGGGCATCAATAAATTCATTTATGTTATATTGTCACGTTTAGAAATAACACCCAGTATATGGTAGGCCAAACAAAAGTAGGTCAATGTTTTAAAATATGTTTTGTTAATTACGTCAAAGTAGAGCATAATATTTTCTAATATAAAAAACAACAAACTAAGCATTTTTGGAGAGAACACTTTCTTGGTTCGAAAAATATAATTTTTTCGGGGCAGTGGGTTTTGAGAAAAACCCGCGACCAGTCAAGTGAATCGGGAAAGACCTACCTGAGAAGTGTATACCGTGACTGAAGACAAAGTGCCCCTTCGAGTAGAGAAGACGTGCCCTAGGATGTTTATGTAAGTAAATAGGTAATTATATATATTTTGTATAATTTTGTAATTGTAATTTTGGGATCGGATATTATATTGCACCTTGAGGATTATTGTTGAATATTTGCCCGGAAGGGCTGGTTATATTTGTTTTATATTTATCGGGCTGGTTATAGTTGTTTTATATTTATCCTGTACATAGTTCGTCAATTTTTATTAATTCTGCAATACATTTGTTAAGTTTTAATGAGTGGTTTCTTAATCGACCCCCCAGACCCAAATAGTGGATTCAGTAGCGACATCGTGGATGTTTGTAGACGGAGAGGGGCCCAACCCAAAATCCTAGCGTTGGGGTAAAACCCTATATCGTCACTTAACTTAAACAAATGTATTGACGGAATTTCCGATAACAAATCGACATGCACTCAAAAGTTTAACAAAATATATACAAAATAAATATAAGACAGGAGACAATACAATATTCTCCCAAAATGACAACGCCTACGGAAAAGTACGACTGGCCGTACTGAGCCCGACAGCAATATAATGTACACACTCAAATTAACAATATTATGCAAAAGGAATACAATATACTATTCACTTACATTAAAATTATCCCAGGACACGTCTTCTCTACTCGAAGGGGCACTTTGTCTTCAGTCACGGTATACACTTCTCGGGTAGGTCTTTCCCGATTCACTTGACTGGTCGCCGGTTTTTCTCAAAACCCACTGCCCCGAAAAAATTATATTTTTCGAACCAAGAAAGTGTTCTCTCCAAAAATGCTTAGTTTGTTGTTTTTTATATTAGAAAATATTATGCTCTACTTTGACATAATTAACAAAACATATTTTAAAACATTGACCTACTTTTGTTTGGTCTACCATATACAGGGTGTTATTTCTAAACGTGACAATATTTATATGATAAAGGTGCATTTATGTTTCAGCTGCATTTTCGTGTTAATTTCATAGATGTTAATGGTTCATGATTAATATGGGATTTGTTGAAAAATTCTGCGGCTTCGGGGGAGATTACGGTGTTAAATCCACCTGAATCAATTAAAACCTTTAATTTTGATTTTGGTATTATAAAATAAGACAATTGAGGGTATTCTCGAATATTATTCACGTTTATACAGGAGGCGGTTGTTCCTCGGGAGGTTCTCGTGAAAATCCTGAAAACTATCTTCATTGTAATTTTCAAATTCGTCGCCGTTTGAGGAATTTATATTAAAATTGTGGGTTCGTCTAGTAGAAACACGCATGGGCCGATTTCTTTCATGAATTGTTTGTAGACCACTCATAGGAGAGGAATTATTTTGTTGATTCTGGGTATTTCCGAGAAGAGGAGATCTGCTGAAATTTTGAGAGTTATTAATATATAATTCGGACGTTGAAAAACATTTCTTTAGGTAGTGTGAAAACTGTTTCTTGGAAAATTGTTGATTACATAACTCATGTTCTAATGAACCAATACAATCCTTGAATATCCCTTAGTTACGACATATTGATAAGTGAATATACCCCTTGACGACGTGATATAATCGTTTTGGTGTTTCGCCTCCTGTCATATTGCGATCATTTCCATAGTAACAGGCAAGCTCAATGAAATGTCAGTTAATTCTTGAAAATGCAGCGCTTTGGTTTCATTTCAAATTAGAATATTATTCGTTATATAATCGTAACGAATACCAACTCGAGCATAGACAATATTTTTCGATTATTTACCTCTTCACTCGACGTATTTCGTGAAACGCCACTCGAGCTGCGCTCTAGTGATGTTTCGCCAAATACATCTCGTAACTCGGTGAATAATCGAATATTGTCTATGCTCTTGTGATATTATAACTTAGAATAGTTATGATGGGACGGAAAAAGAAAGACTTTTAAATATGCAAAAAATTCAGACACATTTTATGACAATAAATCAACTTTAACATTCACTTCCACTATTAAACATGAAATTAAAACAAAATCCGATTTATGTTAGAAGTACCCTAAGGTAATGCAAGAAGAAATCGTTAAACAGGTTAACAAAGTATTAGATAGCACTATCATTAGACCCTCCGGTCATTAAAAATTTCCAATGGTAATTGATTATCGAAAACTTAAAGAGAAAACTATCGATGATAAATATCCGATACCAAAAATTGACGAAATTTTAGATAATCTAGGAAAAGCTACTTATTTTACAACTCTCAACTTAGCCCAAGGATTTCATCAATTCGAACTCCATCCCAATTCCATTCAAAAAACAGCCTTTACTGTACCACATGGTCATTTCGAATACACGAAACTTCCGATGGGACTGAAAAACAGCCCAGCAACATTTGAAAGATTAATGGACAATATTTTGAGACCTTTCTTATATAAATCTTGCTTTGTATACATGGACGATGTGATCATCTTCTCCAAATCTCTTCACGAACCTCTTGTTAATATTTCCGCTATTTTCGAAGTTTTTAGAAAAAATTATTTAAAAATTCAATTGGACAAATCCGAATTCCTTAGGAAGGAAGTCGCTTTCCTTGGTCACTTAGTAACTGTTGATGATATTAAACCAAACATTAAGATTGATGCTATTAAATAATTTCCTTTGCCGAAGGCAGCGAAAGATAAAATAATTTTTAGGACTTATAGGATATTATCGAAGATTTATACCAAATTTCGATAAAGTCACATTCCTATTTTCCAGATGCACTCGAAAAGGAGCAATAATCGACCCCACTAATCCCAACTATTTATAATGTTTCAAAAAATGTAAACAATTATTAATTAACGCTCCTATCCTTCAATATCCCGATTTTTCAAAACCCTTCGTACTAACTACAGACGCCTAGAATATAGCTATCGGATCTGTACTTTCACAAGACAATCACCCCGTTGCCTATTATTCTAGAACTTTAAATTCAGCAGAACAAAATTACTCCTCTATAGAAAACGAACTTTTGGCAATCGTAGATTCTTGCAAACATTTCCGTCCTTATTTATACAGACAAAAATTTCTAATTGAAACTAATCATAACCCTCTCGTCTGTATTTATAAAATTATAGACCCCTCTTCTAGATTAATATGTTGGAGACAAAAAAGGATTATAATTTTGAGGTGAAATATAAATAAAGTAGCCAACTCTCTTTCTAGAATACACATAAATGCACTTACAGACAGTTCAAACTGTGCTGAACCCCCAGACTCCGATGAAATGTTTGACATAGATGAATTTTTAAAACATTTTGATCAAAATCAATCATCTGACAATATGCAACATACTGCAATTGAAAATCCTATCACAGGGATCCTAATCTATGAAGAGCCTATTAATTTATCAACAAATCAACTAATTTTCATAACAGATTCGGAAAATTATGATTTAATTTATAAAAAATATTTAATAAACATAGATACACAGTAAATTTAACTCTAAATTGGCAATCTGAAATAGTTGATGTTTTTAAAGAAATATTACGACCAAATCAATAGTTTGCAATAAAAATAGATCATAAATTTAGACCTTACATTTGTAATTACTTTAGACAAAATTTAGATTCAACAGTTAAAGTTCATTTTTGTATATCAATGTTATAAGATATTGAAGACGAACAAAAACAGAGTGTAATCCAGTAAATAATGGAAATCATTGGAGTAATCTTGCTATAATAGCAAATACAGCTCCTATAGAAAGGACATAATGAAAATGAACTACAGCATAATAAGTATCATGAAGAACAATATCAATTGATGAGTTTGCTAAAACTACACCAGTTAATCCTGTGAATAGAAAAATAAAACCTAAAGCTCAAAGTGTGACTGGTCTATAATTAATCCTTGATCCATGGAAAGTTGCTAATCAAATAAAAACTTTAATTCCTGTAGGAACTGCAATAATTATAGTCGCTGATGTAAAATAAGCTCGGGTATCAACGTCTATTCCAAATGTAAATATATGATGGGCTCATACAATAAACCCTAATAATCCAATTGCTATTATCACGTAAATTATTCCTAGTATTCCAAAAGCTTCTTTTTTCTTCTTTCTTGACTAACAATATGAGAAATTAAACCAAATCCAGGTAAAATTAAAATATAAACTTCTGGGTGATCAAAAAATCAAAATAAATGTTGATATAAAATTGGGTCTCCTCCTACAAACACTTGCGACATCAATTTTATTGGCCCTCAATGCAGACAACAATCTCTAATTTTATCAATAAATGCAAAATTTGCTTGATAAATAAATATGAAAGGTACCTGTATAAACTCCCACAATTAGGACCACTCCTTGGTCAAAAGCCTTTTGACGTTATACATATAGATTTATTCCATTGTAACAAAAATTTGTATTTGACAATCTTAGATTCATTTTCAAAAGTATGGACAATGTTATAAAATACCCGACAAAACATGTATTTTAATATTAAGTAAATTACGACACTATTTTGCAAATCACAATTATCCCATGAAAATTGTAGCCGACATTGGTACCGAATTTAACCCTTCTCTAATCAAAGAATTCTTGAAAATGCATAAGATTGAAATTCATTATATGACAGTAAAAAACTCTTTTCGTAATTCTCCAGTTGAAAGATTCCATTAACACTTTTTGAAAAAATTAGAACTTTAAAAGAACAAAAACCCAAACGATCCTAGAGACGACGTTTTTATTCACGCCATATTAATTTACAATTAATCTATTCATTCTGCAACAAATTATTCACCTTTTTCAATTTTATATGGCCCATCCACTGAAGAGATACATTTTGACTTCCTATATACGAAACTTATAATCAAAGACACAAAGACGAGTTACAACTATTTATCAAAGATTTGTATAATAAGCAAAAAGGAAGAAGAGAAAAATTTTAAATGAACAAAATAAAAATGCTGAAACTATACCAGAAAGATAAACCTTGCCTCAAACCCTGTACGTATCCAAGAAAAAACACTGACCAAAATTACAAGCTCCCTATAGACTATACACTCAGAGAAACAAGAAAAAACAAAAATCATTGGAAAAACCAAAAAAACACTAGCAACCACTTAAAATTCGTAAAGAGAATTCGACAACTAAGTGACAAAAAGACTCATGACGAAACTTCTTTGCAGGATAACCTTATCCATGGGACATCCTATTAAGATCCAGAACATACCGAATAATAGATATTATGCAGAAGAATTAGGAAAATCTAAAGAAATCTCGCATTATCATCGACACATATTACACATAGGCTTAGATTTATTAGCTGAAACTTTAAATATTGACCCAAGTAGTTTCTTTGAGACTTCTATTAAAAACGGACCCCTCTCACTCCTATACGCTCAATACAATCACCTACGCGAACAAGCGAACGACCACTTTAATAAAATAACAAGGAGACAAAAGAAGGAACTTTTTAATTTTTTTTGTACAGCAGTAAAATACATTACTCCAATGATTCAGATTTAAACTTATTAAAAACACACATAATGGCAATAGAATTGAAAAAAAATGAAATAAAGAAATTTAATAATAAAATCTCGTTAGGAAAATCCCTAGATACTGGATTTAATAAACTATTAGAGAAAATAAATAATAATGGTATAGTACTTGTATCTGCAATTAATAAACCATCTGCCGATTTTGATGGTTACACTGCTCTACATAATGAAATAATTAATCTTCAAAATATTAATGAATTTCTCATGAAACTAATTAGAACAATTACCCCTTCTCATTTAGATATAACAAATATGGAATTATTTACTTAGAAAGAACTAGAAGCTCTTAAAGATAAACTTCTTCATATTTACTCCAGAGACGCCTTTCTTGACAATGACGAGCATCCCTATGAACTTATCGAATCTTCTAAATCCTTTATATGTGTTACTTCAAAGAAAATGCTCGTAATAATCAAAATCCCAATCCTACACGTTAACTCTTCTCCTTACATTCATAATGTATCCCATACCAAATAGAGATCACATCATGATGCTGCCGCCTGCTCATTTTTACGCCAACAACAGATGGTACGAAAAATGTATTGGCCGAGAAGAGAATATTTTCTGTACGAATTATGTATCGTCAAAATGCTTAATTCCAAATGTTCACAATTGCACTAAATGCACAGCAAGAAAAAACTTGTACAAGTAACCTCTAAAGTTATATTAATAGGGATAGTTGACCCTATTAAAGTCCAAGATCAATGGATCGAATCAACCAGCATCCTGCTAACCGAGGAACCAATCGCTATTGAAGATGTACTCTACAGAAAGAAATTTCCTTTCCAGAAGCCTTACCCATGAAGCTCAGACCAGACCATAAAATCAAAATAGAAAAGCTGAATATCCCAGAAACTCACGGTCAAATCCAACCAATTGAACCATTGGAAAATCTACCCCAAATATCTATGGGACTCAGTGCTGCTTGTATTATTTTATAAATATCTGAAGAATTTCAAAATTCCTTTTTGGACCCAAACTGCAACGGGCTTAAATCCAAATATTAGATGAGTTATTCCAAATAATTTACAAGACTTCGAGGACGAAGTCTGAAACAAAGGAGAGAGGAGAAATTTAACCATAAGCGAGAAGGAAGTTGTTAGGCGACCAAGATGCATGATTAGTAAATAGGAGGTTATAAATTCAGTTCACACAAATGTTTTGTTGACTTTTTTGTAGTAAGATCTTTATTATACATTGTGTTAATAAAATCTATTTGTACTATTAAAATTTCAAAAGTTAATTGTAATTAGTTTATCTTTTGAAAATAAAATTGTTTTCTTAAAAGTCACAAAGTGCTCAGAACTACATTTCTATATATATATATATATATATATATATATATATATATATATATATATATATATAAATTATTTGTTTTTCTTTAACCTTGTATATAAATTCCTTCCATTGTTCTTGGGCATCAGGTTAATTATAAATAATGTATCAAATTCTATTTTTTATTTGACGTTTCGCTCCATAGTTCGGAGCATTTTCAAAAATGTTTACATTGATGTTGTTAAAACAATAAATTGTAAACGATTGAACTATTAAAATTAAATGTACACACAGAGACGACAAAAACTGGTTACTAACAAAACTATTTCAAAAATAATAAAATCGAAAGTACCTGCCTTAGAAACAACAGTTTACAATATACCAGGGACATTCAACAAGTTGATGTTATTATTATAATAAATTATAATATATCTGGCTTAGATTTTTTATATCTTGTTTATCGTTTAATGCATTGTTCTCCTTTTTTATATGTATCATTTCTTTTATTGTCAGTTTTTTGTAATTAGAATCTTGGTTTATTATTTTAGTATTATTAAAGTCAAATTTATGTTTTTCATTTTTCACATGTTTATGAAGCGCAGTGGAGGCGTTTTTTGTATATTTATGGCCATTAAGTCTATTTTCAAGATGTTGGGTTGTCATACCTATATATTTTTTGGGACAATCTAAACATGGTATAGAATATATGACGTTAGATTTTTTTGAATCATTTATTTGACTTTTTAATTTGGAGAACAATGGTGATAGAGTATTTTGTGCCCTATGACAAACTTTTATGTTATGTTTAGATAATATATAGTTTAGTCTTTCTGAGAGTTGATTTGTGTATGGCATTGCAATGTAGGTAAGAGGGGCTAGTGTATTGGTTTGTGTTGATTGGATTTGACTATTGTAAAATTTATGTGTGCGTTGTTTAATAATTCTGTCAATATGTTTGGAAGGATAGTGATTGTTTTGTAATATTGTTTTTGTTTGATATAAAATTTCTGGACGATATTCAGGTGATGTGAGTGTAATGGCTCTATCTACTAATCCTATGATTACGCTGTTTTTTTGGGAATTAGGATGGTGGGAGTGGTAATTCAAGTAGCGACCTGATGATGTTTCTTTAATAAAATGTTTTGTTGTAATTTTATTTTCTCTAGTTTTAATAAGTGTCATGTCCAGAAAATTTATGGTATTGTTTTGTTCTGTTTCTATTGTGAATTGAAGCTTTGGATGAAAATTATTGAAAGCAGTCAATAGTCAAATCCAACTAGAATAACTTTTTTCCTAAGATTAATAATAAAGAAGTTTTCCAGATATGGTTCATACTGTATATAGTCAAAGAGCAGAATTTCTCATTAAAAAAACTTACCTTTCATCTTCTTCATCGTCGTCTTCATCATCATCATATTCATAATCATCATTGGTAGTATTGAGGGGATCAGAAACCTCATTGCTATGTTCTGTATTAAAATCCTCAACCACTTCTGGAATATCAGGAGAACTGTTACCTTTACTTTTTATGTTTTTGACGACTTCTTCGATAACGTTATAAAATTCATTGGCGAGTTGTTGATTCTTGAAACGTACGGCTAATTTTTCAAAAGCAGGTTCATCTTCGGAACAGTTGTGTCCGAACCATATCCATGCTTTCTCCGATGTAGCCATCGGTTGAAGATCAAAATTGGCCATAATTAATTGATTTAATACCACTTTGTGGATTTGCTCGCGCCTGAGTAACAATCTGTAAGTATCTGAAAATAAATAATTAAGAGTATATATGGAGTATAATTTGAACAAAAACTTACTTTTTTCAGGATGATGCAATACTTTAATTTGTCCTACCCCCCTTTCTTTCCATTCCTTCAAATTGGAATCGTATCTATATAATTTAGCTCTTTCGATAAACAAAACATTTTCATTTTCTTCTCCGGTAAGTACGGTAATTTCTTCAGGAAGAGGTATAATGGGTTCGTAATGAGGATCATAATCTTCAGCGGTCGTTGAAGATGCGTTATGTTCATCTTCAGATTCTATTTTGGTTGTATTTGGTGTAGTTGCTTTTAAAGATCCAAATACGGGCGTTCCGGCACCAAGAAATGAAAATGTTTCATCTGCAAAACAACAAACATCTAAAAAAATCCTAATTGACGTGTGGGCGTAAAGGTTCAATTAATTCTACTTCGAGATGTATCTATAAAAAAGTCCCAGGAACCAATAAAACTTTTATACCCTGCGAGTTTGTTTAAGAAGTGATAACTCCAAAATATTTAAATTGCAACATTATTTTAAAGAAAATGACATCCCAAAACCAAAATATGTTAGTTATTTTAAGAGTTATATTACCAAATGAAAGAGTAACATGTTTATTACAATTTTTATAATAAATTTTCAAATTGTCTACCTTCCTAGTTTTGCAATTACCCAAAAATGGCTCATAAATGGAATTTAGAATCCTTATGAACATATCCTTAGTGATTTCAGTGGTTTCTTCAAGTTGCAAATCATCTATTGTGTGTATCAGTGTTTTGATACATACGGCAGTCAGCGTGTTAAACATATCGGGTTTAAAATATGTCGAAACTCGACAGTAGTAGCAATTTAAATACTTTTGAAGTTATAAACCCTTAAAACACTTCCCAGTGTGTGAAAGTTTTAAACCATCGAAAAATGCAGTTTTTATGGCCCTTTAGTGATTCCCGGGAGTTTTGGAAAACCCTGTATATAAAAACAGTGGTACAAATTTGTATAAGGAACCAAACTACTCAATCTAGTGCTGTGAAATCGGTTATTAGGTACTTGTTTAATTGATAGAAATTTTCAAATTATTTTAATAATTACGGCCAGTAACCTGCTAGCTACCAAAGAGAGCAGACTTGATTTAGTTAACAATAGTACAGGAGACAAAACATCACCATGAGCAGTTCAAGTGATGGGGAATACTCTGAGATGGAAATAGAGGACAATGGAACATGGAGAAAAGTGCGTCACAAAAGGAAAAGGCGAAGAAACTGCCCTACATCGAATAACCCTAAACAATTTATTCCTGATGCTGAAGATATCCAAAGAGTGATATTTGGCCTCCCAATCAAGCAAAACAAGCTGAACACCAAATACACACAAAACATTATCAGCCAAGCAGAAGTAATATCAATAAAAACATACATGAAGAAAGCTCAATGGAAAATACACTGCAAGACAAAGACAAGGCAACAAATGAATCAAATCCCACAAACTCACTATACAGACCAAATTTTTCTGCAAAAATGAGGGAGATCACAAACAAACCATTTAAACACTTATTCTACACAAAGGCCCTTGAAGACTTAACACGCAAAAAATTCTCAGACGTATGGGACACAGTTCATCCAAACACAGAGGATATTATACTTTCAACAAAGAAGGGCTTTCTGCTCAAGTCCAATCTAAACAAAACAACTATAACAGACACTATTCACCAACTAATTTCCAATAAAAAAATATCAAATTATAAGGAAACCCAAGCATAACAGACACCTACTAAGAACTTACCTAACGCTGGTGCTTCATATAGTATCGTGATAGGTTCGGTCGAACACGACTTTTCGAAAATGAAATTAGTGGACACTTAACAAAATGCAAAATAGAACATCGTTATTGCAAACGAATTATATCAAGAGCAACAAACAAACCAACATTAATGATTAGAGTAATCACATCCTGTTTGGAGGCATCAGAAAAGTTGCTGGTGGAGGGGATGTTCTATAAACACAGATACTACCCGGTTTATCCAAACAACCCACCGGCACCAATCCCACAACCGTGTTCTCGCTGTCAAGCATTCACTCACGCACGTGAACACTGCACAGCACCTATCAAATGCACCAAATGTGACGATCCTCACCACTATGGCAAATGCAACAGTGATCTACCACCAAAATGCGCATCATGCGGAGCTGAAGACCATTCAGCATGGTCCTTGAAGTGCACTCATAGACCAATTAAGCCAATCGAAGGAATTCCTAATAGTCAGATCAAGACACTCAACAAGAAATCCCACGAAATCCACCCGAAAACTCCAAACTACATCCAGCAGTCACAATTCACGATATGGTTATTCACATATGTCAACAAACTAAATAAAATGAATAGCACTAACAGAGATGAAATAATTGCAAAGCTGAGGAAAAAATTCATCGCCCAATACTCCATAGACACAGTTGAGCATTTCTCGGGAAATAGACTCTATATTTTGATGTTCGACTTGGAGCAACCTTCGACGACTTCGCCCACTCAACCTATCCAAGGGAATAATAATATTCAAGTTCACGTCGACACTTAAAATCATGTACGCTAATCTCAACAGTTACTCACTGAGAAAACACCTCTTCAACAACATTATTGAGAGGCATAAAATAAACTGCATTATTTGTGGAAACAAAAACAAAAGAAAATAGTAACACAAACAACAGACAGACACTGGAACATTCTACAACTAAATGGAAACATAGTAAACACTAATGTGCGTGATGCGTGTTGGAAGTTTGATACAGGCGCATCCAGGACTAAAAATGCTAAAAGAAAACCCTCCCAAAATGAATAAACTGCTTAATGAGGTGCTTCACTTTTCAATTCCATTTCTAGGAGATAAACTACACATTTTTCTTGTATATATTCACCCAAATGCACCCTTCGAACAAACGCTTTTCAACAAAGCCTCCCTATACAAATATGCTGTGATTGTAGCAGATCTAAATGTGAATCGGAATAAAATAAAAGCAGACAAATAAGGGATTAAATCAATAATGCACCCTTCGAAATGGCGTTTACTCCTCCAACCTTTAGAATGGCCAATAATCCAGATTCTACACCAGATCGTGTAATATACACGAAAAACATCAAAAATAATATAGTAACAGTAGAAACCCATCCAGATTTAGGAGCAGAACATGATGCAATAGAAATAACCATCGACCAACAAAGACGAATCATAGAGCAAGAAATAATAAAAAAGAACATCAAGATATCGACAAACTGAACGAAAATAACGATTGATAGAGGAAAAATTGAACAATTCAACACCACAATAACATCACTCACAATAGAAAACAGCCCAGACCTGAAAATAAAACACTACATCCACGAACTACCACCATACTTTATCAAAATGGTAAAAAACAAAAGAAAAATGAATAGGGTTTACCTGAGGGATTCTAATGTTGAGGCAAAAACGCAACTAAATAATTACAACAAAAATGTACAAGTCCTAATTAGACAATACAAAGAACACAAATGGGCTACAGTGTGTACTGAAATAAATGCTATCAAAAATAAAGATTACTGGCAACAAATTAGAAAACTAACAAACTACAAAGGAATATCAAAATCACAGCCAATTGAAGAAAACAACATTGTGTATGCCACCGATGAAGAAAAAGCAGAGGTATTTGCAAATTACTACAAGGAAACGTTCAGAGAAAACCATGAATTCCAATACGACCAACGTGATGAAATCGGACAGTGGTATGATGAATACTTTGAAGGGGAACACGGAGCACACAACAGTAATATAGAAGATGTGTATTTTGAAATATTAAGCAAAGGAAAGAGTACTGCTCCAGGACATGACCACATTACTAAAGATCTATTACGAAAACTGAGTGAAAAGAAGAAAACCTAATACGAACCATCATAGAGCAAAAAACTACCGTCCTATCACTCTTCTTTCAGTTTTGGGAAAGCATCGAAAAATCGCTAAATATCTGTTACAAAATGAAATCAGACACAAAATTCCTGATTACCAATTCGGCTTTAAACTTCTACCATTCACCCAGTAACCATTTTAACATCTTACATTCAAGCTAACCAACTAATGGGAAACCACTCTGCAGCCCTATTTCTTGATATATGTAAGGCATTTGATAGTATTTGGCACAAAAGACTACTCTACAAACTAATGACACTAGAATGCCCTCGATATTTGTTCCTGCTCCTGAAAGACTATCTTGAGAACAGAACTCTGCAAGGCAAAATCAACGACTAATACTCGGCAACATTCCACAACGAACAAGGAGTTCCACAAGGATCGCCATTGTCTCCTCTTCTATATAATGTTTACTGTCACGATATATACAACCACAGCCATCAACAAGACTACTTCAATAACAATCGTTACATTTTGCAGTATGCTGATGACTCGGCCTTGACTAGTCACAACAGAACCCTCTCGAAAACCGTTGAAAATCTACAAGTATTGTCAGACGGACAGGACTCTGATCTGGTTCAACAAATGGAGGCTGAAAGTTAATCCAGACAAGTCAGAATATATAATATTTAACCACATTAATTCCCCAAACTCCCCTAAAATAAATATAGACGGCAAAGACATTCACAGCGTAAACTATGCGAGGTATCTGGGGGTAGACATAGACCACAAATTAAACTTTAAACAACATGCTAACAACATAAAGAGAAAATGTAACAGTAGGAGCAAACACTTTCGGAGTTTAACATTCAATAATTCAGGGATAAGTAAGAAAACAGCTGCACATATATATAGTTCAATATGCCGACATATCCTAGAATACTGTCACCCAATATACCTTACTGCAAAGACTCCTACCTTCAAGACACTTCAAACTGCAGAAACCACTTCCTTGAGAACCATAACGAAAATAAGACACCCCAGAAATCCTCTGCACAACCCACCCAATAACCTACTGTACGAAACAACAGGAATTGTCCCCATAAATCAACGCATACACAATCTCTGAAAAGTTTGCACATAAAGAACACAACCTAGAGATACTAAGCCGGTTCTGTACGAACAGGAATCAAGAAAGGTCACACATAAAATACCCACTCAATACCATATGGGAGCACATTCAAAATTTCAATATTTAAGAAATACGAAGACCACATACCAATTTTTTTTTGTTTTTTTTTCTTCTGTACATATACTTTTAATTCAATACTATTATCTAATAATTATACAAACCACCATGTAATATATTGTGACAGGCTGAAGGACCTCGGTCGATGGCCTATTGGGTGACCCAATAAAATACACTAAGTATTATTATTATTAATTACAGCCCCACTTTTATTTTTGAATATATTTAGTTTATTTCTTATATAAGACAATATTCATGTTTAGGTTTCAAGTATATGTGAATTTGCAAATTAAAAACTGTACCAGGTTATTTTCAATATTTGATAAATAGGGAACATATTTCACCATGATTAAAATCTATCAAGCAGTGAATAATCATCATTATTCAATGCCAAACAATACTGTTATTACATTTTTTAAAAGTAATAAGGCCCGAAATAAAGGAATCAAAAATATTTTAAGACAGAAAATTAGTCAATATAAATTTAAAAATTTATCTTAAATTGAAATATATACAAGAGATTTATTTTAAAACTACAATATTACAACAAAATATTGTTTTTCGTATAAATGTGAGCTTCTAAGTTTGTCAAAAGATATTAAATCAAATATTTAACAGTTTATGACAACAACTGATGAGCTAAACTGATTTTAGAATGAAAAAAAATTGTTACCTTTTTTCTTAGTGAATGCTGGAGTTTCGTTTCCCTTCGAGCTAGCTGCCAGCAAAGCAAAAGTTAGATTCGGATCAGATTTCAACACTATGTCATCTGTTTCTTTCAGTTCTACAGTACTTTTATTACCTTGCCCGAATGAAAATTCGGTTTTTCCACCACCTGCATCAAATTTAAATTAATTTTATAACAGATTTTTGAAATTAATATGAGAAAAAAAGTTAAATTCCTACCATTTTCTATTAACACAGGTTTTTCTTTACCATTCGAACTAGCTACCAGCGAAGCAAAAGATAAATTCAAATCAGATTTAAAGACTACGTCATCTGGTTTTTTCTGTTCAACGGTGGCAGGTTTATTGCTTGGTCCAAATAAAAATCCGGTTTTTCCATCATCTGCAATGGATTTTTATTAATTCAATGTGTAGCAAAAACAAGTACAATATTCGGGAGTGGAAAACAGACAAGACAATCAATTATATCTCAGGTATTTTGGGTATTCAAGAAAAACGAGCGGCTTGTAAAACTTATTGTAGAGGGAAAGATTGAAGGAGAGAGATCAATATATAGATTACCAAGTCGATGGGTAGACCAGATAAAGGCAATTTTCAATAATCTGAGATATGGAAAATGTACAAAGGTATCAAAGAGTTCAAAAAGGAATATCAAAGGAAGTCAGTTTATGAAAGATAAATAAGGTAGGCTGGTAGCAGGAGAAAGCGAAATATTAGAAAGGTGGAAGGAATACTTTGAAGAGTAGTGATATAATTTAAACAGAATGTAGAAACAATGGAGTTGGAAGTATATGAAATAGCCTAGAAATAAAGGAGATGGAGATAAGAAATTTGAAATAAAGACCAAAAATTTAAAAATTTCCAGTTTCCAAGAAGTAGAATCGTTTACAAACCTAGGCGCAGAATTCACTAGGAAACCAAATATAAAAATAAATACAAACCAGCATCCTGAAGAGAAGTAAATGTATGTATAAGCTAAAGAATGTGCTTAATACTAAAATATTACCCAGAAGTGCAAAGATATATAACAAATTGGTTCTGACAACTATAGTATTATTTTTGGTAGTGAAACTTGGTCAATTGATAAAAGAGGACAAAGAATACTAAGCATCTGGGAAAGTGTCTACGCAGAATTTATAAAGGAAAAAAATAGGTGAAATATGGCAATGAAGTAAGAATAAAGAAGTAAGAGAATTGTTCGATGAACCTGATATAATAGGCACTGCAAAAGAAAACATACTAAGATGGTTAGGTCATATAGAAAGAATGAATAACGAAATAATTCCTAAAAAGATATCAGAAAATAAGATTGGAGCATCGTTCTTCAAACAGAAAAACACTGATATGTCGAAATTATGAAAAATTTTGACTTAAAGGGAGGAGTAGAAAACCGAAATATATCTTTCATCTAGACACTCCTCGTATTTTATGAAATTTTAATTTATTCTATTTTCTATACGATCGAATTATCTGAAGTTGTGGTTCGCAATTGGAAGTGAAGATGGCGCCAGATGACTACTTCTCGTAGGTGTGTAAGCACACGAGCCAAATAGAGGTTGTCGGAGATTCGGTTTTGTGTCTTTCAGCATGTATTTACTAACGAACCTGCCGAAAAAACTCTTGGGAAGGACCCGAATTGGTGGCTCGAAGTGGAGACGACATCCCAAAGCAGGTCACCATAAAGGTGTTCTTCCCAAGAAGCCACAACATGAAATTGGAGAAGATCTTCCAACTTGTCGAGTTTCAGAACTCCAACCTCACTACTGGGTCTTGGAAGATCCTGAACTCTAAAAAAGAGGGACAGGGAACTATCCTCACGATTGCGATCGATCACCAATCTGGGGAGGCTCTGAAGGCAGGAGGTTAGGCGCTATACTTCAGTTTTGGGCGTATCTCTGTCTCGGGGCTGGGAAAAAAAGAGTACCCGCGGAGGATCCAAAGGACATGGAGATACCCTCCACATCCGGAACCTCTGGAAAAAGGCGAAAACCTGACCTTGGGTCAGCCCGAGATATCGCCTCTGCATCCCGGGAAACTAGGCGGAGCAGCCTGGGGGTCGAGGGTCTGACTCGAGATCAAGAAACCTGCTCGAACTCTGAGGAAGATATTACCATGATGGTCGAGGAGAGTTAGGGAGAGATAAAGGAGGGGGATGAATAGAGGCTGAGTAACTCGGCCTCTCTCATCCATAATAATTTACCTTCACATTCACGAATGTAGCTCAGATTAACCTGCATCACGCGAAAGGAGCTTCAACTGTGATTGCAAGGTTGTTTGCTAAACTACAACTGGATATCAACAAAGAAGGCCAAATCAAAGGTTTAGCATGCAAGGATTCTAAATTGATTTATGATCAAAGGCAAGTATCTCCGCGTGCCTGTGTAATCATAAAAAATAACATAAAATATATATGTGTTTCAGAATACATGTCACGGGAACTTGTTCCAATGTTGGTTCACCTCAACAATGTAGGGTATTGACCGAGACATCGTCATTGCCTCAGCCTACTTCGCTGGAGACGGGTCGATGACATCGCCAGAAGAAGTACAAGAGCTAGTGAGACACAGCAACAGCAGACAGCTGCCAATCATAATTGGTTGTGATGCCAACGAACACAATACCTTGTGGGAAAGCACTAACAACAACGCCAAAGGTGTTAGAATATTTAGTAATACACAATTTATGTACTTTTTGGTGACTTTGCAATATCAGCACATGTTTTATATAGATGATGCAACAATAAAATGGTTCGTTTTATCTACTACTATAAGTTTATTTAGATAATAACAAATAATACATTCATTCACCAGTCCTTATTAAACTATAACAAAAGATGAGTGTCTATTAGAATATCTCTTAGCAAATAACCTTGAGACCTTAAACGTGAGGATAACCCCCACGAGAGCAAGAGACGAGGTCCTGAACGTAACAATTATTAATGTTGCTGCTAGGAAAAATGTAAAAGATTGGAGGGTGATGAGCGAGCCATCACTTTCCGACCATAGGATCATCGAATTTAGGATAGAGGGAGATACTACCTCGATTTCTACAATCCGAAATCCTAGAAATACTGATTGATATCTCTACAAGTCCAATCTGAAGGCCAATTTGGAACACGTTGAGGTAAATAGGGTAAATTACCCACACTACGACCTGGAACAAAGAATCGAACAGATCAGTGAGGCAATAATGGAAGCTTTTTATTCCAGTTGCCCACTGTCAAAAGCTCGTTCAGAAAAAGATACTCCTTGGTAGAATGAGAACCTGTCAAACCTAAGAAAAGAGGTCCATCGGCTCTTTAATAGAGCCATACGTGATGGTAATTGAAAGAGGTACACTGAGAAGCTTACCCAGTACAATAAAGAGATTAGGAAGACCAAAAGGCTTAATTTTCAAGCCTTTTGTGAAAAGATCACTTCCACTCACACAGAGGCCAGACTACAAAAGTTCATGGCAAATGGGGGAACTAACTCCACAATGTCACTGAAAAAGCCAGATGGATCATACACGGAAGGTGAAGAGGAACGAGCGATTCTTCTTCTTAGATCCCACTTTCCAGGTAGTGAACCAATAAGCAATGAATTACAGCAAAAAATCCCACAAGGAAGATTGGGACATTGCTAAGAAAATATTTACCAGACAACGGTTGGAATGGGCAATAAGTACCTTTCAACCATATAAACCCCAGGAGTGGATGAAATATTTCCAGCACTCCTGCAGCAAGGGATAGAGGAGATTCGTGCTCACCTGCTGAAGATTACAAGAAGTAGTCTAGCAGTGGGTTTAATACCTAGAAAATGGAGTAGGGCAAAAGTAACCTTCATACCTAAAATAGAGAAAAAAGATGGGACTGATCCCCGATTTTTTAGACCCATCTGCCTAACATCGGTTCTACTCAAAACGATGGAGAAAGTAATGGATACAACTACATAACAGAGAACCTGGAGAATATACCACTTCATAAATGTCAGCATGTCTAGAGAGCGGGTCGATCAACTGAGACAGCTCTGCATCAGCTCATGTGTCTGTCAAAGCACTAAAAAACGAGGAGTAAATGCAACCATTGCAAAATGGATGTATGAGTTGTTGACGACGAGGATAGCTGAGACACAGGCGGGGAATCAAACCACCTCAGTTAAAGCCACTTGCGGGACACCCCAAGGGGGAGTGATATCTCTCCTTCTATGGAGCCTCGTAGTAGATGAGTTGCTTTATAGGCTAACGGAGCTTGGCTTGTATGTATGGGCTAACCCGATGACATAGTCAGAGGCAAGCCTCAGAATTATTAAGCAATGGTGCTTGTCAGTGGGGCTAAACATTAACGCAAACAAGACCATAGTAATTCCATTTACCCGGAAAAGAACACTTCCAGCCATGAAATCCCTATATTTAAACAGGGAAATAATAAAATGAAAATCAGAAGTTAAATATCTAAGGATAACCCTTCTGTGAAATAAACATGTTGAAATAACTGCTAGTAAAGCAATAAGAGCTTTGATTGCGTGCAGAAATCTAGCTGGTAAGAGTTGGGACTGTAACCCAAAAATACTGCAATGGATGTATGCCATGATTGTGTGACCAGCAATTACATATGGGGCAATACTTTGGCATACAAAAGCAAGTCAGTATAGCACGAGGAAGACCCTCGACAAAGTTCAAAGGCTTGCCTGAGTGTGCATCACTGGAGCTATGAGAACGTGGCACTTGAGATTACAGATCTCACACCCCTACATCTGGTGATAGAAAGATTTGCCCAAGAGGCAATTCTTAGAATATCTAAGGAATGTTCAGGCAATGAGAGTATTAAAAATCAGGGAGCCTGGTCCTCTCTAACAAAATACATCTCCTCAGCGAATCTTCCCAGTGACGAAATGATCAAGAAAGTAAGTATCGAAAAGAATTTCACTACTATGCTAAATAAGAGAAGAGACTGGAAAAGGGAATACACGACCCAAACTCTCAAAGAAAACACCATTAAATGGTATACAGATGGTTCAAAAACCACCACTGGAGCAGGCGCTGAAGTATTTGGGCCTGGCACCAGATACTCATTATCGTTAGGTTCCTTCCCGAGCGTCTTTCACGCAGAAATACTTGCGATCGAAAGATGCGTGGAAATGAACCTAGAAAGAAACAAACTATCAGAAATGTGACACATCGATCCATTCTAATATTCAAGCAGCTATCAAAGCATTGAGATCCCATGTCATTGACTCAAAGTTGGCATGGGAGTGCTGAAGAAAACTTGATGAATTAGGCAAGAATAACAGGGTCTCCTTAGGTTGGGTTCCTGGCTACTCGGGAATCACCGGAAATGAAGAGGCCAATACATTTGCTAGGAAAGAAGCACAAACGCCCTTTATTGGCCCGGGGTCTTTCTGTGGTCTAGGAAAATGCTCTTATAAGAAACAGTTTCGGAAGAAAGAGGAAACCGAAAGAGAAGCCTCTGGCAGTGCATTCCCGGGCTGGAACATTCCAAAAAGTTCCTGCGGAACTTTGACACTACTAGATCCAAAAAACATTTGAATCTCAGTAAAAATAAACTACATCTCCTCGCGGGCTTTCTTACACGACACTGCCGCCTTAGGAAGCACCTAATGAGAATAGATCTAGTAGAAATTGATGAGTGTAGATTCTGTGGGGAGGAGGATGAAACTCCGGATCACTTAGTTCTAGAATGCCTCGTCATTGTAAGCCAACGCAAGAAATGCTTCGGACAAGAAACTTGTAAGAGTGAGGATCTAACCTCGTTGAAGCCTGTTCCAAATACTAGAGTTCATTAGAACCTGTAGTAGTAGTGGGAACAGCTCTGATAGGGGGGGCACAATAAACCTTATGTTTCAGTGCATTGTAACTCCGTTAAAATCTAATCTTGAAAAAGAAAATATTCAAGCATGTATATTTTTAATGACTGTCAATACTCAATTTCTTATATTTTCATGGGTTTCGGCCAGAAATAAAATCACTTGCTTATAGTGGTAACGTTTCGGTTTATTTTATTTAAACCATTTTCAAACCTTTTTTTTATTATGCCTCCGTAGAGGCTTGTCTACTATTGTCTACAGCAGTAGACAGCCTCTAAGGAGGCATAATAAAAAAAAGGTTTGAAAATGGTTTAAATAAAATAAACCGAAACGTTACCAATATAAGCAAGTGATTTTATTTCTGACCGAAACCCATGAAAATATAAGAAAAAAAATATATTCAAGTATGTCATAAGTCACACTAACGTACATCAACTTCCTTCACACCCTTAAAAAGGAAAAATCCAATTAAAAAAGAATCTAACTTGATATATTCTATTTCTTGTCTTAATTGTCCAAAAAATATATCGGAATGACCAACCAATACAGTGTAACCTTGATTATCTGAACTAATTATTGCACGTCACTGTTCGGTTAACTGATTTGTTCGGATAATCAAATTTAAAATGCAAAAATACGTGAAAAAATATATTTAAAGTATACATGTAAAACAAAATACATTCTTCGATAAAACAAACTAAACTTAACATGTTTTACTGATAATATTAAATACGTATCTACATTTCACTTTTTTAAAAAAATCTGTAATCTTCCGTTGGGCAAGAGCCATCCATTTTTAATATCTTTGGTCTGTTTTGAATTTGCTCTAAAATAAGAATGTGGCAAAAGTCTTCCCCATTTTCCTTTGCCCACGTAATGCATTTAGCAAAATAAGTTACTGCTTCCCCGTGTGTAATACGATTGCTGACATTTTCTTCTTCGCACACTTCTTCCTCTTTCAAATTCTCTACGCTCTCTAATATATCATTGTCATCTATGGTTTCTATTGCACCTTCTTCTCCCGGTACCCATTTTTTGATTTCTTCCTCTGTGGGAATATCTGATGTTTCCTTTGTAAGAACTACTATTTCACTAATTTCATTTCCAGTGGCTTGTGCTAATGTAGAGAGGGGGACTAAATCTTCATCATCCCCTGGATCCAATATATCTGGAGGCAGGAGTTGCCGCCAGGAACTTTTTATTAAACCTGTCTTCTTCACGTTCTGCCAAGCCTCTGCCAGTTAGAACACAACATCTTTCAATGTAATTTTCTTTCATTCCTCCGAAATATTTCCTGGAGTAGAAGAGAGTTTCTTCCTATAATGCAGTTTTATAGCTTGGATCACATGCTGATCCTTTGGCTGGATCAGCGGTGTGCAGTTGGGCGGTAAAAATAATTCAGAAATTTGTAAGTCGTTACTAGCTAATTTGGCTGGTGAAGATTTCCCTCGTCACCCATGCCCTTTTTTTGTCCTTTATAGATTACTGGAATATTACTGCTTCCATATGAGCGTGGCTTATTTGATTTTCCCAGAACAAACAATTTCAACTTGTGTGTGCTTGTGGAATTGCAGCACGGCATAAACGTAATTCGCTTTTTATTTTGTTTTCTTCCTGGTGCCGATTTTTCACTCGCATGAGCCAAAGTTTTTTGTGGTCACATTTTCCAGAAAAGAGCGCTTTCATCCGCATTATAGATTTGATCCAAAGTTAGTTTCAGTTCTTTAATTTTATTAAGAAGTCACAATTTGAAGGGGTCAACAGCCGTAGGGTCAGTCGACAACTTTTCTCTCGATATGGATAATTGGCGGATGCCAAAACGGGTTGTAAAATTTTGGAGCTAACCCGAACTGTCTTGAAATCATCTTTCCATACAGTTGTGTGCAAAAAAATTTCGCTTTTTCGCAAATAATCTCACCAGACAAAGGAGTACCTAAAATATTTTTTATTTTATGGGCAAGAAATAGATACATGATAAATTTGTAAAATAACATACCTCTCCTGTAAAAACCAAGTATACACAGCTTTCTCCACATCAGAGTAAGAACTTAATTTAAGGCTTTTCCGACTTCCAGGCCCAGTATCTGAGATGGCAACATATCTAAGTATTTTAGCTTTATTTTTTTTTATATCACATATTGTGGACTTTCCAACGTTGTATTGTAAAGCCGCTCCTGTGACAATCTCACCAGTTTCTAAAGTTTTTAGAATTTTAATCTTGTCGCTTAATTTCAGACAAGTATGCTTTCGTTTCGACATCGTGAACCCAAAAAATACGCTCAAACACGTTTACATACATGCACTTAGCACACAACTCGGCAACAAAGAAATAATGCATACGAGACGCAAGGGCATCTCCAACTAACGAATTAACCAACGACAAGTGAGTATCCGCCTGTCAACCGCTTCTTGATCATAAAATTGTGGCGAGAGGTGACCTTGTTCGATTAATCAAGAAATGATCGGATAATACCATCACTTTTTCGTGGGTGTTCGGATAAAAGCGTGTTCGAATAACCAAGGTTACACTGTACTTAGACAATAGAATAAATGGTCATAAGTACACAAAAATTATTAATCTAGAAAGTGATCCGATTCTGTAGTCTCAATCTGCCTACTATAGGTAGCGAATCACCCCCCTTCAGTTAATCCCAAGGCCTCAATCTGCCTACTCCTTGGAATTTTACAGAACTTTATTTTTATTTTTAATTGTATATTTATACTGACTACTACGACACTTCATATTGAAATTTACCTACTCTATCTATTCATAATAAATGTTTTGTATATTAGAATTTCCTATTTAATAAAACTCATTCTCATATAACGTGCATAAATTTTTTTTTCCACCACTAGCTATGAAGTTGACAATTATTGCGTCGTCTTCTATCCAACTGAGAAGTTGAATTTGTCTATTAGTGGTTAACAATTTTTTTATTGTTAACTTAGGTCAATAATGGACAAATTCAAATGTTTTGAGAATCCAGGGATAGTAATTTAACAAAAACTTGTGCAACATAATTTTGTATACCCAGGAGATTGTCTTTAACATATTTACTGCTTGAAATTACCTAACAAGATAAAATAATTTCAATAAAACTGTCATTAGTTTAAAATTTGCGCTCAACCAAAAATTTCTGATGACATAAGGAGTGCGTTCATAATATATGGGTGAGGTGAGGAGCGAAAACAGTGTCAGTCAGACGACGGAGTAAACGCCTAGGGAGGAATCAGTTTGAACGATTTGTAGATCGACACTATCAAAATTTGACATTGAAATGTGTTGTTTATTTTCCGTTAATTGCAGAAAAACTTGGATCGAGAAAGGTTTTAACCTTCAACATTATCACCAGTGGAATTTGAAAATCTTATATTGATAGAAACTGGTAGCTAATCTTGACCCACAGAGTATCGACTACCGGTGCCTTAACATCTACAAATAAGAACATGTGTACATTGTACATATTATAAGAATTGCGCATATCAGGGTAATAGTGTTCCTGATAGCAAGCGGGAACTATGAGTGCACTCTCGTCGATTTTCATGGTTCGTTTATGAACGCTGTGGTGTAGAGTGTAAAGTACATAGACAAATAATATATTACCTATATATTACTTTCTCTATGGCGAAGTATATGTTAAATGCTTTATGAACGCTCACTTTGTACCCAAGTGTTGTGAACGCACTACCGCTGTAATTGTTCGAAGTTCAAAGTAAAACGTAAACCACGTTTTGTGAAATTTTTGGATGTGATGGTATAATTGGTTTCGTTAATTCGTTGCGTTTAATATTGGTGATTATGAACTATAGGACTAATGGTATTCTATTGCTGTGTGATTAAATTATACATGATTTTCATAAGATATTTTTTTATTTTTTATTTGTGTCTTAAATTTGGCTAGTAGTGGAAAAAAATGTATATACACCACGGTGGTGAAGACATTCATAAACCTCGCACCTTATTTCGCTCGGGGCAAAGCCCCTCGCGAAATAATTTTGGTGCTTGGTTGATAATAATAGTCTTCACCACCTTGGTGTATAATATAATATTAATGCAAGACCTATATTTATATTATGTAATTACTTCTTCATAAAATAGTTTCATTTAAAACCCATAAATATTAGATATAAAAAAATGCTCACCATTTTTAATAATTGCAGACTTTTCGTTTGCCATAGAACCAGCTGCCAAAGAAGCGAAAGATATATTAGTACCGGTTTTTAACGTTCCATCATCCGTTTTTTTCGGTTTCTCCGTTATAGAAATTTTTGCTTGTCCAAATAAGAAACCAGTTTTTCCACTATCTGTCGTCGAATTTGGTTTTAGATCGAAAATACTCCCCATATTTGTACTTTTATTACCGAAAATACTCTGCGAATTAGTGACGTTCTGTCCGAAAATAGAAGTATTTGTTGGAGCTTGTGTAAAAATATTAGAAGTTTTGAACTGATTATTATCGAAGCTGAATATGCTTTTATTGCTGTCTGTAGCTTTGGGCGTAGTGAAAATTTCTTTATTCGGAGTTACATTTTCAGATTTGGTAGTCTGTGGAAGGAAACTGTTACCGAAAGAGAAATTAGCAAATGAAAAACTATTAGACGTAGTCGAAGTAGGCCAAGAAAAAGTTGTGGGAACGCTTTTTTCCAGTGTATTAGTCGATTTTGGAGTATTATCGTTAAACTTTACAGGAGTACTGCTAGGTGTAGAAAGAAGATTTTGCTCTATACTTTTTTGTGTGTTACTCAAATTTGTTGATTTTTCTTTAGGGAATAAATCTTTTAAATATTCATCGTCTTTTTCGCATTGTTCGCATTCACAATTTGGCAACTGTTTGTAAGACATAAACTTCGGCGGAAGTCCCAACCTAATAGCTTCTTGTTCTTCTTCTGGTGTTACTTTTGTTTCGAATATAATTTCTATTCCGTCGCTGTTATCATCTTTTTTATCTAAAATAATAAATAAAATGATTAGGGCCTTTAAACTGAAGTGTATACACATGTATTGATTTGCTTCTACAAAATCAACAATAATGTGGTAAAAATTGTGAGCACCTGAGTGAAACTTATATGGTGCAAATTCTAAAATTTTCGTTGACAATCTGGTAAAGAAAACAGTGAGTAATCATTAAGACTTTGTTGATAATCTGCTATAAACATAACTAATTCATTTCACAAGTGTAAAGACTGCCAGTTTAAAGTCCAATTTTTATTATTAATCAAAAACAACTAATTAGGTTCTAAATGTTCTTTCCACCACAAGTAAAGTCAAAATAAAATTAATGACAACAAGATTTCAGAAGATATAACAAATACTGAACTCTACACTATGTTACTAAAAGCTATTAAGGACCAAACAACGGAGATAAAGTCTGAAATAAATAATAGCATTCAAGAAATATCTGATAAAATAGATGTTGCTGAAGTAAAAATAAAAAATTTACAAAATAATGCATTACACCTTGAACGAGATTTAGAGGCAATAATATAATAATTTTTCATCTAACAGTAAACAAAAATGATCTGCAAAATAAAACTGCTAAATTCATAAATAATACTTGTAGCAGGAATATACAAAAGAAAATTATAAATAACATTTATATTGTTGAGAACAAAAATAATGGAAAGTCCCATATTGTCCTTGAGTTTATTTCTTATATAGAAACACAAAACATCTTCAAAAATATAAAACAATTAAAAAATACTGGTGTTTTTATTACCAATGATATGTGCTATGAAGATAGACAAACACAAAATGTATTGAGAGAACATCTTAAAAACGCCAAATAACAAAACTTACAAGCAAAGATTAAAGGGAATAAATTGGTAATTGATGGAAAAGTGTTTTCGCTCTAAGATCTGAGAATATTGGAGGAGGTATCTGATGAAGGAATTAATGATTTGGAGGAAGATACAAAACAATCTGAAGTAACAGAAACGAATATACAAAAATTGGAAGAAAATATTGAAAATCAAAAACGCAAAAGGTGTAAAATTAATTATAGTCTACAATTAGAGCACAATTTAAGAAGTAAAAAATAAGCATAAGTATTTAGTATCTAAATATTGTATTTTTGTTTTTTCTCAAGCACTGCTACTTTTTCCCATTAATTAATTAGGTTAGTATTCGTGTTTTTAAATGAAACTCAAGGTCTCTAGTTAATTCCACAATATAATACAAGTTATTGAAAATTCTAAAAAATTGACAATTGTTTCGATAAATCAATATCATCGTCAGAATGACAGAAGTTACATTTCATTTTATGCCTACCTGATGTTTAGTAGTTATATTTGGCTAGACCAAGAAGTAACCTAACTTGTGATTGGCTTAATATATGTTTATAGAAAAAAGAAGAAGATGTGATATTACAAATATTGAAGCTTAGATATTATTAGCCCTATGGTGATATCCTGGATATCATTTTTCCAATTAAGATCAGTACAACTGTGCAATGATGTAGAAAACCAGGAAAACTATATCTGCTGATCTTTACAATTATCACTTAAGAAGACAGTTTATTAGTGGAGAATTCCCTAGATTTAACTGTTCATTGACAACTTCATATTGTGGGTTTCTTAAATGTCTTCTAATTTCCAGTTCTTCAAGGAAATCCAGTTCTTGTTTCTTTTCACAAATATGCAGTACTTCTAGTTTTGTGTTAGGTGTCAATGAATGGTTGGTGTCAAGTAGATGTTTTGCGTAGTGGGATTTATCTGGTTGTTTTAATCTGTATGCTCGTAAGTGCTCACTGTATCGTATTTCAAAATTCCTAAGGGTCTGACCCAAATAGACAGCATTACATTCTGGACATTTGAGTTTATATATACCTGACTTCTTTAATTAATTTAAGAAGCCCACAATATGAAGTAATCAATGAACAGTTAAATCTAGGGAATTCTCCACTAATAAACTGTCTTCTTAAGTGATAATTGTAAAGATCAGCAGATATAGTTTTCCTGGTTTTCTATATCATTGCACAGTTAGATATCCAGGATATCACCATAGGGCTAATAATATCTAAGCTTCAATATTTGTAATATCACATCTTCTTTTCTATAAACATATATTAAGCCAATCACAAGTTAGGTTACTTCTTGGTCTAGCCAAATATAACTACTAAACATCAGGTAGGTATAAAATGAAATGTAACTTCTGTCATTCTGACGATGATATTGATTTATCGAAACAATTGTCAATTTTTTAGAATTTTCAATAACTTGTATTATATTGTGGAATTAACTAGAGACCTTGAGTTTCGTTTAAAAACACTAATATGAGCATATTCCACGAAGTAAGGGTCGAGACAGTCAATTTCAATAGGTTAGTATTCTTTCAAATAAATTTTGTAAATCGATTATTGAATGATTTGACCTGTTATTGATCTTAAGAAGGAGCTAGTTTTGTGAATTCCTAATATTATTTGTAAAAAAACATGTCCAAATTTATGAAAATATGTCATGTAAACACTCGTTCGTTAATTAATAAATTTCAGAAATTTAAATATGCTGTTTCCAATAAATTTGACATTATTACTGTTTCGGAAACTTGGTTGAAACCAGAAATTGCAGATCAAATTATATCTTTGCCAGGTTACAAACTCTATAGAAAAGATCGTCTCCAGGGTAGAGGAGGAGGCGTGGCAATTTATTTGAAAAGTAATATTAAATGTAAACTGATTCATAATATACGTGTCTCCACTGAACAAATATGGATTGAAGTCGAGTTTAATCATAAAAGGTAGCCATTAGTTCACTTTATTCACCTCATGTTCGTGAATCTCAATTGTTTATTGATGAACGAGAAAATGTAGTAAGTGATATTATTCACAAGAACGAATATTTAATGTGTTTAGGAGATCTCAATATAGACAATCTAGATCCAGAAAGTATATAATGTAAGTATCTACAAAAATTCTTGTATTCTTTTGATCTGAAACAAATAATTAATGAACCAACTAGATGTAGTGCAACTGGTATGTCGCTAATAATATGTCCAAATTATTCAGATGTTAGACAACCTTCAGTGCATTCACTTTTTTCTAATCATTGTTTGGTGTCCTGTTCCCTCTATTCAGAAAAATTAATGATTCAACCTTTCCTGTATAGGTATAGATTTCCGTTCTCTTAGTAATGATGAATTGATACGTGAAATAATTAGTAGTGATTTAAACCAAGTCTATTATGCTCAGACTATAGACGATGAAGTATCAATATTTAATAATGAGTTAAGAAATATTTTTCACAAACTTGCCCCTATCAAAACAGTTAAAATAAAAAAGAAGAAAGCTCCTTGGCTAACGGATAATATCCGGTTAATGATGTCTATGAGAGATAAAGATTTAAATAAATATAAGAAAACAAAATTGCTAAGCCATTGGAATTATTACAAAGAGCTAAGAAATTATACGAATGAAGCAATAGCCAGAGAAAAAAAGCCTACTTGGAATTTCGTGTACGTCACGGGGAAAGTAGAAAACTATGGAAGGTCTTGAAAGAATTAAATATTTAGAGTAAAAATATTAATACCTTAATACCAAATAATTTGCAGAACCTAAATAGTATTAATGAATTTTTTTGTCGATTCTTCTAAAAGTGAATTTAACTTTGATCCTAATTTAATATCATACTACAATGTAAGTATTGAAAATAATAACAATTTTAAGTTTGCTCAAACATGCGACTCCGAAGTATACGAGATGTTAATGTAAATTAAATCTAAAGCCACAGGTGTTGATCAACTTATCATCAATATGCTACTATATTGCTGTTAACACACATATTCAATTTTTGTATAAAGAAAGGTACGTATCATGCTATCTGGAAACGTGTACATGTTTTACCATTGCCCAAAAATAATAATCCAGCTAGTCTTAGAGATTTGCGCCCTATAATTATCTTATCTTGTGTATCAAAAGTGATAGAGAAAATTGTAAATAGACAACTCCTAGATTGTAATAATATTTTACCAGCTCATCAGTCCGGATTCAGATAATTACATAGTTGCACAACAGCTCTCTTAAAAGTAACCGATGATATCCATGCATCTCTGGACGCTAATAAGTTAGTAGCTTTAGTTTTGCTAGTTTATTCCAAAGCCTTCGATCGTATAAATCATGAGTTAATGTTTTCCCTGTTAAATTTTATTGGTTTAGATACAAGTGCTATAAATTTGTTTCGTAGCTACCTCAGTAATCGTCAGCGAGCAGTAATCTACTGCAATAGGTCTTTTGCATTTTAAAAAATTAATTGTAGAGTGCCTCAAAGTTCTATACTTGGGCCAGTTCTCTTTATAATTTATACACATGTATTTATTACTGTTAGTCTCATTTTTATGCGGATGATGCACAGTTGTATTATTCTTTTAAGGAAGAAGATGCGGTTGTGTCGTGTCAGCTTGTAAATGAAGATTTAAAGTCACTGATAGCTATATCCAATAATTTTTGTCTATCACTAAATACTGCTAAATCAGTTGCACTTTTATTTGGAAAGCCAATGGCCATGAAGAGGTGCATAAGATTAATGAACTTAAAAATTGATGATAATATAATTAATATAGATGACTAGCTGACCCGGCAAACGTTGTTTTGCCATATAAATAATTTTTAAGTAATTTCTAGTGTAGACAAAAAATAGCTTACTTATTGTAAGTGTGTAAGAATGTGGTATATGCGTGAAATAGGCATGGAGCGCTGTGAACGATGAGGGAATATAAAAATAACAAAAGGCAAACATTCTTTAAAAGTTATTATAATTTATTCATTAAAATTATATATCATTAATTAATCAATTACGACAGTAGCACTAACAAACAATATCAATCTCAATGCTATAGCGTGAACAATACTTTTTGTTAGTCCAGCTTTAGCTAACACAAACAAACTGGATGGTTTACCCACTCGGGAGTATGCCACGTATAATTGTCCGTGTGAAAAACATGGTGTTCTCAAATCTAAGCCACAAATAGACATCGTTTGACCTTGGGATTTGTTGATTGTCATTGCAAATGCCAATCTAATCGGAAATTGAATACGTTTGAATTGAATTGGCACATCTGTAGGTATAATAGGAATCCGTGGTATTAATATATTTTCACCTTGGAACTTGCCATTTAAAATGCTGGCTTCGATCACGTTTTTCATTAATTTTTGAATGACTAATCGCGTACCGTTGCACAGCCGGGGCGGGTTCAAGTTACGAAGCAAGATAATCGCAGATCCAACCTTTAATTGCAAATTATGTGGTGGCATGCCTGGCAAATCCAGTGAGTTCAAAAACTCTGTGGGAAAATTTACTGCTTCGCTGTCGTCGCAAACTGTATCAATAGATTTATATGATACCAAGTTCCCTGGCAACAACATTTGTATCTTCAGATTTAAATTGTCAACGTCTACATTTTTTGCCGCTAAAATTGCTCTTTCCGCAAGCCACTCATGATTCATGTACTGTGTGTGTACATCGGGAAATATATGTTCAATGAGAGTATCTTTCGAATCAGCGATTGTGCAGAAATCGGTCGGTAATTTTACGTATCCAGTTCCATCTATAGCAACGATTGATCAGTTATCGACCGGGGATGAAAAATGATTTTACTAAAATGGCTATTGAAAAATAGGGGTTGGTGATAAAAGGGTAAAAATTTAGGGTTGTATGTATTTTTTTGCGACATAATAAGAAAAAAAATTAAAAAAATGTCTAAAAATGAAAGAAAAATGTTAAGGGTGGACAACCCTTATCACTAAGGGGTATGAAAAATAGATGTTGGCCGATTCTCAGACCTACTCAATATGCTCACAAAATTTCATGAGAATCGGTCGAGCCGTTTCGGAGGAGTACGGGAACGAACATTGTGACACGAGAATTTTATATATAAGATAGTGCAAAAAATTTAGGATTGATAATTGACTCTGATTTAGGCTATTCGTCCTATGTAACTTTAATCGTTCGTCGCGCCTTTGCTAATCTCAAATGAACATACAGCAGTCTAACAATGCTTACAAAAAAAAACAAAGATGATATTATGTGAATCACTCGTATTATCACAGTTAGATTACGGCGATGCAGTTTTTGGGCCTAGATTGTTAAAAAGAGACGTACTAAGATTAAAGCATATCCAGAACTGTTGCATCAGGTTTATATGTGGATTAAGAAGAAAAACATCTACTTCATCCTATTATAAAGATTTGCAGTGGCTTACTTTGGAAGAACGTCGCAGGGTACGTGAATGTGTATTATACTATAAAATTCTACATACACAAAAACCTCCGCACTTGTACAATAAACTTAGATTAAGAACCGACGTACAGAATCTAAACCTGAGACAAGTTGGTCACTTAACGATGCCTAAACATTCAATCGCCTTATTTGAGGGCTGCTTTTCATTTAATGTAGTTAGGATTTGGAACTGGATACCCGATTATTTAAAATTACTCACATTGAATATATTTAAATGTGAAATTAAAAGTAACTTGCTTAATGGTAGCTTAAAACTGTAATGGAAGATGGATACCTATAGATCAATATTAATTTTCTTTGAATTTACTATCTGGACCCTTACTTTGTGGAGTTTACTAATATAATTATTTTGAGTGGGGCTGAGAATTTCTGGGTGGTTCCACTGCGATGGGGGGTGTTTGGGAGTTCGGGGTTGGTGGTTGTTTCATTATTTTTAATATTGAAATAGTTATCAGTTTTGGATTTTTCAATATTTTTTTTTAGTTGTTGGGGTTGCCTGAATATTTTGGTTTGGTTTTGGTTTTATATGAAATATTATTATTATATTCTTTTTAATAAAACTTGTAATTTCTGGTTTCTACACAAAATGTTAATATTAAATGATAATGGATGTCTTCATTTATTTAATTGTATTCATAGTTATGGTGTATAGGTATAAGTATTTAACTGGTTGAGTGGAAGAGCAAATTCTTGATTTATTCAAGAAATTTGAACCCTGCCATTTGGCAAACTGCTGTATAACATATTGAACCTTTTTTGTATATCTTTACTTGTATGCACTGTATGTTTGGCCAATAAAAGCATATATTATTATTATTATTTTAATACTAAATAAATAAAATTTATTTTATTACCTTTATCTTCAATGCTAGTTTCATCTCCTAAAGCACTGTCTATTGCTTTTTTGAAATCGTTGGCGATTTCTGCATTTTTAAATCTCACACAGAACAGTTGATTTACTAATGTACCTTCGGAAAAGTCCGCAGCCGAAAACAATAAGCATTTCTGATCTTTAAATTTGTATTCAATTTTTTTTGTTAACAAATGATTAAGGCATATTTTCAGTACTTGTTCTCTACGCATTACGACTCTAAAAAACAATAAAAATCATTGTAGATTAAATATTTTCTTCTGAATTTATTAGTTTCACCTTAACGTTCCATTAGATTTATTCTTCAATATTTTAATATCTCCTACGCCTCGTTCTTTCCATTCATTATTAACATATCTGTACAGTTTAGCTTTGTGACAATACAAAACATCATCATCTTCTTCACCTGTCTTAACTAGTACCTTTTCGGGTAATGGAATTACAGGTTTAAAATAAATATCATCCACTTCTTCTTCTTCAACGTAACTACCTTTAATAAACAAATAAATTTGTACAATTACAGCATTTATTGATTTTTTACTTACCATCTGATTCTTCGTTAGACTTTTTCGGAGTTTTTTGTTTAAATTGGAATTCTTGTTTCGTGGGAGGGGTAAATGAAAAACTATTTTGACAGACACCAAATTTTACATTTTCTAATGGAAGTTTTGTTTCTACTATTGGTTTCGTTGGCGTTACTTCTGTCTTAGTAAATCCAAACTTCCATTGTGTGTTTTGTATCGGCGGAATCACGTTAGTTGAAGTATCTTTTACATCGAAGGTCAGTTTTGTATTAGTAGGCACTCCGAACGTGAATTTCTGTATGGGTGTATCAACATTTTTAGCTGAAACGAAATAGTTTTTTTGTGACAGATCTTTAGAATTTTTAAATTGGATGTTTTTAATAGATCTTTCCAAGTCTTCAAGAGTATTCTAGTAAGGATACTTTAAAGCAGGGTTGGACAAAATTTCATTTTTAGCAAAAAAATCAAAAACCATTGATTTTTAGAAAAAATCACGATTTATTTGATTTTTTAGATTTGAATATAAAATTTTGATTCTTAGAAATTATTGTTAATTATTTTAATGTATAATTCTAAAAATTATAATACAGTTTGTGGCTCAAAAACTTGTGACAACGCATTTGTCGCGCTTCTTGCAAGAAAATTCTTGTCGCGATTGGTTTTCCTTCTGTCCTATACACTCACCATACAGTGCCGAGTACTGCGGAGTGAGGCACGAATGCGTTTGTTGTGCTTTTTGCAAGAATATTCCTGTCGAGGCTTGTTTTCCTTCTCAACCTATAAATTGCTCAACAATTTCACGCATTTCACTAGTTAGGTTAGTTAAGTGAAGTGAAAACATATAAATGAAGTAAAATGAGTGCAAGAAAAGAGGACCCAATATGGCAGTTCTATATTAAGACAACAAATCCAAATAAATTGGGGTGTAGGGCTATTTGTAGAAATATATTCAAGGGTTAGTCCAAAGATTTAAAGCACACCACGATGTTTGTAATTATCAAGAGAGGAATACAGGTAATTACATTATTATTTTAATTTTATTTATATTTAATAAAGATTTTTATTATTAACCCGGGAATGATCGCGTGGTTAGATTTTGCCTAACATTTTCTGTTTTTTGTTGATTCTCCAAGCACTTGATATTTTATTTTTGAGATAATTTAGTGAAAGTTTTGAGACATAAATATTAATTATAAGTTAAGTAACATAGTGTAATTTTTAATTATATATTCTGATATTTTGAAATATTTTTTAAATATATACGTATTATATTATAAGTAGATACATTTTTGATAAATAACAGAATACAACAGGGTAACAAATGCATAAAAGACACATTTAAATCAAAGATATTGTCTACAAACACAAAAATTAAAATATACAAGAAAGTAATTAGACCAGTCGTACTTTACGCCGCAGAAACTTGGAATTTAACAAAAAATAAGGAAAACACATTAGAAATCTGGGAAAGGAAAATAATACGGAGAATATACGGCCCAATTAAAGAAAATGGAGTATGGAGAATATTAAGAAATTACGAAGTTAATCAAAAATTCAATAGCCCAAGGTGGGCAGGACATGTACAACTTCTAGGTAATGAAAGGTGTGTCAAGAAAATACTGGAAACTAAAAGACAAGGAGGAAGAGCAAGGGGATGACCGAAAACTAGATGGTTGGATGGTATAGAAGAAGATCTTAAAGAAATTGGAATAAATGACTGGAAGACCAAAGCAAAAGACCGGAAAGAATGGAAAAGAATAGTAGAAGAAGCAAAGGACAGACTTCAGAGCAGAAACTAAATCATCGAATTCACAAACTAAAAAACTGATTTAAAGCAGTGGAGTTGGCCAAGCGGCTGGCCACCGCTGCCGGAAAAATGAGGCTAGGAATCCCAATAGGGAGACTATGGACCTTAAGGTCTGAAAGCCAATGAGAAGAAGATATATTTTTGAGATAATTTTAAAATTTTTTTGATAGATATCATTTTTAACAAAGATAATATAATTTTTAAGTATTCATTTATAGATATTTTAGGAAATAGATTTTAGGCATATAGAATTGTTTTAAAATGTTAGGTGAAATCTAACACGTAGCCATTAATATAATTTTTTTAACGCGACCTTTCCCAGGTTAATTAAAGATTATCTTTACTCTTCTATACTTACTTAATTTTTTTCAACTTAAAAAAATAAATTTGCTTTTACATCTCTATTGAACATTTTCACTTTATTTTAAAATCAATAATTCAATACTATATCAATATATTATCAATTAATCAATTTCAATTTTCAATTATGTTTTTTCTCTTTCCAGAGAGTCGAATGTTGCCTGACAGTTTTGCTAGCACATCATCTGCCTCAAGTTGTAGTTCACTCATGACGGATAGTTCATATGTTAAAAACTCCACCGAAAGTACCAACAAGTCCAACAACTTTTGAGGCAGTTCAAAAAAAGAAAGCAATCGAAACTCAGCCTACCATGAGTGTTTTTGTAATGCGGACTTCAACTGCTGAAACACATAAAATTGACAAACAAATAGCACAGGCTATTTTTGCTACTAATTCGAGCTTCAGATGTATTGAGAATTTAGAGGTGAAAAAAGCCATTCAGTTATTAAGGCCTGGTTATACACCGCCCTCGAGAAAAACGGTAGCAACAAGTCTTTTGGACGAAATCTATGAAAGGGAAAAAGAAAAATGTTTCTCCTCCCTGTCAGGACAGTCCGTAAATATGTCAATTGATGGGTGGTCAAACATGCACAATGAACCAGTGATATGTGCAACGATAACCACTGAAGATTGACAAGCCTTCCTATACGAAACTATAGACACATCAGGAAATCCACATACTTCAGAATATTTAACTCAGTTTGTGACCTGATTTCCTCATGTGAATTAAAATACAAGTGTACCATAAAATCTTTTGTGACAGACAATGCCGCAAATATGACACTTATGATAAAAACATTAGAAGAAAAAATGAACGCAAAAGTTATAACTTATGGCTGCTCTGCACATATTTTTAATTTACTGTGCAAGGACTTTCAAGTTAAAGACGTTAAAGAACATGTCCAAATTGTTAAGTATTTTCGAAATAACCATTTGGCTAGAGCTAAATTCAGTCAAGCAGCGCTTTAGTAGTTAACACCAGAAGAAAAGAATATAGCTTTAGAAACAATTAACGAGTTATATGGAAACACTGGACTATTACCTTTAGTAATAAAGTTAAGTGCCCGCTGTGCTCCATTTAAGCAAGTTATGTTTTCGGACGAAGTAATAAAAAATGTAAACGGACTACAATGGTGGTTATCATAAAATTATGAGCCGGAAATCTTGAAACAGTTGCCAATAATAAAACAGTTCCTGTGTGCAACTGCTTCTGCAGCTTCAGTAGAATGCGTATTTAGAGCTCTTTTGGTCTTGTACACTCGGATATTAGAAACAGATTAGCCATAGAAAAAGGAGGAAAACTCGTGTTTTTGTTTAAATTGTATAACGAGAATGAATAGACTGAAAATATACAGTAATAAAATTTAGATGTTACGTTTAGTTTAAGAATTTGGAATTATGAACTTCTTTTTTGTTGTTTTTGAGAAAACTTTTATATTATGTTGTTATCTGGTTCTGAATAAAAAAGAAAAAAAAATGATTTTAAATCATAATTTTATTTTTAAAAATCAAGCGATTTAAATCACTTGATTTTAATCAGCCCATAAAGTAATGTTATCACCGCTGGAATATTTAGATACTAAGAAAAAATAAAACAAAAATATTATACTTAATTGTTATTTTGTGTCATTTATTTATTTCCAGTAAGGCGGTTCCCTAGTTTTTAGAATTACTTAGTTTAGTTTGCTAATTGTAGACTGACATAACCATATTGTAAGTTGTTATTTTGTAGTGAGGGGTTCCCATTTAATAAATAAATACACTACTAACCTATTTCCTTCTCCTGCGATCCACCCTCTTTGCTAGTTCCGCAAGCTACACATTTGGAAACGTCAGCTTCATTTCGTATCATGCATATTTGACATTCCCAACAACCAGGTTTTATTTTAAAAGCGTCACCGAATCCAGAAACTTTCGGCGTCTGCTTTTCAATTGTATTCTGAACATCTGTGATAAACGAATCATATTATTCATCAAATATATTGTGATTTTTACATGAGATATTAAAATAACTTTAATATAAAATACATTGAAAGTCTGTTGAGGATTTTTAAGAAAAATAATTGACAATATTGCAAAATAAAGAAGCATGAGACAGTTGCAAATCATAAAAACGTTTCAACATCGATTACTAACCTGTTACCTTTTGCAATCCACTTTCTTTACCAGTTCCACAAGCTATGCATTTGAAGACACCGGCCTCATTTCGAATCATGCACGTTTTACATTCCCAACTACCAAGTTTTATTTTAAACGAGTCCCCGAAACCTGAGACTAGTGGCTTTGGATTTTGGATACCTAAAATACATACAATATTGAACAAAGTACAACAGCAACATACACAGTGATGGGCATAAATGTGGAACCAACACTGAATATCTCTGGAATGGTTAGAGATAGCAAAATAAAATGTGGTATGCATTACGTTCGTGTATGTGTGCTCCTGTAAAATCTTAAATAACTTAGTATGGTAGTAAAAATGATGTGTTAACAAAAATCATAAGAAGGCAACTTCAAGTAATCCAGTAGTGTAATGAACTGTATGTATGTTTTTTTTATTCAAAAATGTTTGATTAAAGCTACAAAATTCAACACTAAATAAAATAATAAAAAGAAAAACAATTAAAATAAGTAGAAGAAATTCCTCGGACTGATAACACTGTTTATTTATATATTTAAAGCGCACCTACCTATAAGCATAGAATTTAATTCCAGAAAAGACAAGAGCGATCAACTTAACTCAATGGAAAAATGGAATTTGAGACGAGCAAATTGGCTTAAGTTTACTGAGTATATAGAAAGAAATATTCTAGAAATTGATCAGATTGAAGAACATTGATGAAATAACGAATGTACTTACCGATATCATTATACAAGCAGCAGAAATACATATTGGGTATGTAAAACCACTTAAAACGAAAATTCCAGTACCTTGGTGTACACCACAATGCGAAGAAGCTATTAAAGCAAGCAAACGAGCGTTATATAAGTTAAAAAAGAACAAAAACCAAACTAACTTAGATGAGTTTAAAAGACGCAGAGCAAGATACGTCACTAAGCAAGCTAAAAGGAACTCCTGGAAAACATTTGTCTCAACAATCACTCTGAATACTTCAAACTCATATGGTCAAAAATAAAAAAAAAACCGAAAGGAATTTCATCAAAACATAAAATAACAAGTTTATCCCATAATACTGAAATTATCTCTAATAATGAACTTATAACACAAACATTTGCAGAAGAATTATTTAGAATATCAAGTGATGAAAACTACGAACCAGCATTTAAGTAAAATAAACGCGATACAGAACAAAGAATAAAATTAAATCATACTACAGGTCAAAACCACCCCCCATTAAATGTGCAAATCGACAGGGAAGAATTAGAAGAGGTGCTGAAACAATGCAGCGATAAATCCAGCCCGGGACCTGAGAAAATCCACTACACTTTTTTAAAAAACCTCCCAATAAATGGTAAAAAGTATTTGCTACAGACATACAATAAAATTTAGTTAGATCACAAATTTCCAAAATCATGGTCAGAAGCTATCATAGTGCCAATAGCCAAGCCACACAAACCAAAGAACTTTGTAACGTATTACAGACCAATATGTACAATGTGCAAAGTTTTAGAGAAGATATTAAACCGCAGATTATTGTGGCACCTGGAAAAACATAACCTTATATCAATACACCAAAACAGATTTCGAAAAAACAGATCAGTAAACGATAGCATTATAAACCTGGAATCCGAGATACACAATGCATTTTCTAACGGTCAGAAACTGCTAGGTGTATTTATGGATCTTAAAAAAGCTTACAACTTAACCTGGCAACATAAAATTCTACAAACACTGATAGATTGGAACATTAATGGAAATATAACAGCATTTACCAAAAAAATTTTGAAACAACGTAATTTTGTAGTCAAAACAAATGGTGAATTATCTACCAAAAGAAAACTAGAGAATAGAATTCCCCAAGGATCTTCCTTAAGCACAACATTATTTCTTGTCGCCATAAATGACTTAGCTTATACGCTGACGATATTGTAATATACGGAAAAGGTAAAAATATTAAAACATTGCAATCCCTAATTCAAAATGGATTAAACAAAATGTATGAATGGAAAAACAAGTCAAAATATCTCACGAAAAAACAAAATGTGTCTTATTTGAACGAAGAACCCAGAAAGAATATCCGGAATTGACCATAGGAAACACCAAACTCAGTTTCACTAAAGATATCAAATTTTTGGGAATAATTTTTGATGATAAACTTAACTGGAAAAAATACTTTGACTATTTTAAACAAAACAGTATGCAAAGCTTAAACATATTAAAAATCCTATCACATCAAAAATGGGGAGCAGATATAAACAGCTTACTTAAAATTTACAAAAGTACCATTAGATCTAAAATAGAATATAGAGCCATGGCTTTCCAAACCGCTAAAAAAAGTCATATAAAAACTGTGGAAATAATTTCAATTAAAGCACTTAGAATAATAATTGGTGCGTTTCCAACAACCTACACAGACAGTCTCTATAAACTTCTTGGAGTAATGCCATTTACATATAGAGTTCAACATTTATCTTTATCTTACTCGATAAACATTTTGAGCCTTCCTAACCACCCTTACCACAAAAAAATTTGCACTACATTAGTGCAAATAGCTCTTCCCGCAAGTATCAATATTCCACCACCTTTTTACAACATAGTTAAAACGTATATGGCAGAAATCAGCTACAGTTTTCCTGAAATAATTCCTATAAACAGCTATAATTTTGTCCCCTGGATTCTCTCACCTATTTCCGTAAACATAGAACTTTTCAAATTCGATAAAAAAGAAGCACATCCTTCTCTACTGAAAAACGAATTCAATTGAATATGTGGAATTTACAAACCGTCAGAAGTTTTATTCACTGATGCCTCAAAAAATGAATCAAATTGTTCAGTAGTTTCATCAGTAGTTGCAGCAACTAATACACAAAAATTCCGGCCACCAGAGGAGTGTAGTGTATATACAAACGAAGTGTTTGGCATTCATCAAGCTTTAGTTTATGTAATGAGTAACCCAAAACCAAAATATGCAATCTGTTCTGACTTACTAAGTGCCATAGAATCGATTCGACAAATGTATGTAAGCAACCCTTTAGTGCAATGGTTCCCAACGAGGACGATACCGCCCCCCTGTGGCCGCTGCAGCCTTTTAGGGGGGCGGTTTTAAATTAGCATAAATAATAATACTAATAATTATAATAATTTCTTTTAGTTCAGAATAGAAGTATATGACTTGTCCTCACACGTTGATAAGCGAACGCGCGATGTTCATACAAAATAACGTGTTTCGACATGTTCGCACACAGACAAGTTGAATCATGCACGAAATGAAACGTATAAAAGCAACAGCTTGGCCGCGATATATAGTCGTGAATCATAAGCTCTGTCATAGTAAATCATCGTGAGTGGTGTGTCATTTTATAAACATTACTATCTATAAATCTATTGAGAATTTAAATTTTGTATGAAAATGGCTGAATCTACTTCTAAATTAAAAAAGAAATGCCGGCAATACAGTATTGAATATTTAAAATATGTATTTTCGGAATCTTCTACAAACAAATCATTAACTATGTGTTTAATTTGCCGAAAAGTTTTTTCAAATGAAGCTATGAAACCTTCTAGGCTACAAGGGCATTTACATAAAATGCATCCTGATAAGAAGAACAAAGATATATTCTATTTTCAAGAACTCGAAAAACAATATTTAAAACAGCCAACTATATCAAACCTTTTTGCATCGTCTTCTAAACGAGACGATGATGGGCTACGAGCCTGATATAACGTTTCATTGTTAATCGCAAAGTCAGGAAAACCACACACCATTGGCGAGGAATTAATTTTGCCGGCAGTCGAAGAGATATTAAAAACTGTTCTCCATCATAAGACACCATTTGATATCATTAAAAAAATTCCTCTCAGTAATAATTCAGTGCAAAGAAGAATAGATGAAATGGCAAATGACGTTGAAATATCATTATGCGATTACCTAAAGACTTGCAAATTTTCCATTCAACTCGATGAATCAACTCTACCAAGTAACGAAGCTCTACTCTTATCATACGTACCATTTATAAAAGGAGAAAAAATTCATCAAGAGTTATTATTTGCTAAGAATTTGGAATCCGATACAAAGGGGCATTCTATATTTAATATCATGCAAGAATTTTTTCAAGAGAAAGAAATTACTATTAGCAATAATTTGACTGCTGCTACTGGTGGTGCTCCAGCATTGACCGGGCGTCATAAGGGTTTTATAGCACATTTGAGAAAAGCAGTGCCAAATGTACTCGCTGTACATTGTATTATTCACTGTCAGCATTTGGTTGCAAAAAAATTAAATGAACGTCTGCATGCGTCCCTCAATAACGTTATTAAAGCAATCAATATCATTAGAAGCAATTCATTGAATGACCGTTTGTTTCATAAGCTTTGCAATGAAAATGATGAAGACTACAATCGCTTGCTGCTGCACACAGAAGTACGTTGGCTCTCTAAAGGTGTTTGTCTGAATAGTTTTTTCAATATATTTGACTCAGTGTTGGAATTTCTTGAAGAAAACGAACAATTGCGCGAAAACCTGATTACGTCAAACAATGACATCGCTTATTTGACGGACCTGTTTAAAGTATTTAATCAAGTTAATCTACAATTGCAAGGTGATGATTTAAATTTAAATAAAACTAAAAACGTCATAGCTGCTTCTGCAGGAAAACTTCTTATATTCAAAAGAAATCTTGGTAGAGGTGAGTACAACCATTTTCCCACATTATCAACAGTGTCTGCAAAACCGGAAGACATTTTTGTTCTCTTCTATAGGGGGCGGTGGTCCAGAAAAGGTTGGGAGCCAATGCTTTAGTGCAACAAATCCAACAATTTTTCCACCAATTATTTACGCTAGAAGTAAAAGTCACACTTATCTACATCCTCTCACATGTAGGAATCGACGGCAACGAGTCAGCTGTCCAAGAAGTAACATCGTTAGAAATCGAAAGGTCTCAAATTTATACTCACAGTGATATCGACAACTTTCTCAAGAAGTTAATTAAGAAAAAGATGCAAACAGAATGGAATAATGATCAAAATAACCTCAAAAGCATTAAATCGCAATTTACTGACCGATTAATATTAAGACCCAGACAATTAGGATAAATTAAAATATCAAGACTAAGACTTGGCCACACTCGTATAACGCACAGTTATATAGAATACCTAAAGAAGAACCTCCAAATGTAACAAGTGCAATGTAAGACTGTCCATTAAACACATCCTTGTTGATTGTCCAGAATTTCAAGAAGAAAGACAAGGGAACAAAATCTCCACAGATGTTAGTGAAAATCTAAAATCTCTGGAACAAATACAAAAAACAATACAATACCTAAAAGATATTAAACTCTATAATTATATCTAGTGAATATTACGTGAATATTTAGTGAATGTAATGGTGTAATGTACTATGTAGTAGAATGATATTGTAAGTGCTAATGATCCTTAGCGGCCAAAGCACATCCTCACAAAAAAAAGAGATGACAATAATAATAATACTTCAAGTGGCGGCCGTAGTTGAGTGGAATGGTGCTGCAAGACTACCAAAGTTCAAATCCGGGTCCGGACAAATCGTAAACAATAATTTCAATATCCACATAATTTTGTATTCGTGTTTTAATTTTAAAATAACTGAAATCTTATAAATTACTTTACAAATACTTACTTGGTGTAATGGTTTGTTGTATTGCATCTTTCCTGGGACTGTTACATGCTACACACTTGACAGCAATACCGTTATTTCTAACCATACAACTTTGACATTCCCAATGACCAATTTTCATTTTAAATGCGTCTCCGAATCCTCCAACTTCTGGTACTTTTTGTTCTTGAATTTTATTTGTTTTTGATTGAGTATTAACACTGGGTTTTGTCGCGTTTATATCTAGAATAACACCACTACTTTCGTCCATATTTTCCTTAGCTTTTTGTAGAATTTGTAAAAATTCATTAGCGATTTCTTCGGTTTTAAATCGGGCGGTGAACATTTCCTGTACTATTACACCTTCGGAGAAATCTTGCGCCTGCCAAACGACTGCTTTGGGATTACTTGAGTTGATTTTAAAAATCATATCTTTGAGTACTCTATGATTGCAACACACTTTATGTACTTGGTCGCGTCTCATTAAAAGCCGGATCGATTCGTCTTTCAATACTTTGATTGTACCAACTCCTCTCTCTTTCCATTCACCTACTTCTCCACTTGTATCGAATCTGAATAGTTTCGCCCTTTCCTCAAACAGAACCTCGCAATTTTCTTCGCCAGTTTTAACGTCGATTAATTCGGGTAAATCGACAACTGGTTTGAATTCCGCAGTTGGAACGAATTCTTCAACCGGAGATGATCTTCCATCGTCTTGTTTGTTATCTTGAGGTACAAATGACGGAGAAAAAATTGAAGTTTTGGTTTTGTTATCATCAGATACATTTGACGGAGAAAAAATTGCAGTTTTAATTTTATTATCATCAGATACAATTGACGGAGTAAAAATTGCAGTTTTGGTTTTGTTATCATCAGATACATTTGACGGAGTAAAAATTGAAGTTTTGGTTTTGTTATCGTCAGATACAATTGACGATGTGAAAATTCCAGGTTTGGTTTTGTTATCTACAGATACAGGTTGTAGTTCAGTTTTGAAGGTGGTGAATTTAGCATCTGGTTTACCGAAAATGAAAGTGGAAAACGGACTGGATTTATTAGTTTCTTTCACATCGGCTACGGGTGTAACAGGTTTTGGTTCTTTAGGAGAGAATGTTGGTGTACTGGTAAACACAAATCCTCCTAAAGAAGTTCCACTTTCCGATGTAGGTTTTAATCCTTTGCTCACATCTTTATTTTCTTCAGGCGATTTTGAATCTTTTCCAGACTGTTTGGCAGCGTTGAAAACATCGGTGAATTTCTTGGCGTCTTCGACTGTTTTAAATTTAACGCACAACGTTTCTGATTTTATCTCGCCGTCGGAAAAATCTTGCGCTGCCCATGTAAGTGCTTTATCATTTTGAGCTGATGGGTATAACGTCATTTCCTTGGTTATGAAGTGATTGGCACATATTTTAAATACTTGATCTCTTCTCATTAGGATTCTCGTTTTGTCGGTTTGGGGATTTTTCAAAATTTTCAAATTGCCCACACCTGAAACAAAAATGTTAGTCTACTGCATTTGTAAAATTTATAGTTTTGAGAGTTTCCTCTTCAGACGTGGATTATACATTATACTCGAAAGAGGAAAAAGAGAATTTCTTATTCAATTAATTCTACCAATCTACCGGGTGTAATTAAGACATAGGCCACTTCTATAATTATTTGAATGAGTTGTTCAATGTTATTGAATTATGGGTGGGTTATATTAGATCTAATATTGAATTTTTTTTATATAATTAATCAATATTTCCCTTAAAGTCCCTTTTTTTGGAATTTGGTCCCTAAAGTCCCTTTTTTAAAAAGGATATTGAGAAAATCCCCAATGATGTAAATCCCGAGGGGGCTTTTAGCTTTTTTTAAAAAGCTTTTATTTTATATAATAATATTTAGTAGAGTACCAAAATACTAGTGACTAATGTCTGCGTTATAAGTCGGTGCCATGCAATACTGAACCGAAAATACCCTAACATAATAAAGGTAACTATCGAGAGACCTCCAAATTAGTACAGGTAGCAGTTAATTCGCACAATTCTTGCCTCTATGGTATGGTATTTTCACTTTAGTATCGCAAAGAACTGACTGAATCACGGTATTAGTCACTCTTTAGTATTTTGGTACCCACTAATTATTACCGGTCTTATTAGATCACTTGATCCAGGATTTCTGGTTGATATAATTAGTTAACAAGTCGTGTTGGAAGAAGAGAGTCACAAGTGAAGTGTAAAATTTTTGATTTCGGGATTTTTTAACTAAAAACTAAGAATTTCATGGTTTTTAGCTATTTAGTTAAAAAATCCCGAAATCAAAAATTTTACACTTCATTTGTGACTCTCTTCTTCCAACACAACCACATATCATTTTTTTTTCAGTGGAAAACTAAACCGTATAATACAAAAATGGGAAAATGTAAAGTTAAAGACATTTGGTTTAAAAAAAAAGATAAAAATGGTTTTATAATACGAACTTGGGCAAAACGGGCCAGTGATAATGAAGTCACTTGTACTATTTGTGAAAGTTTAATTCGTGTTGACCACGGAAAATACCGCCTCAGCTAGCATGCTGGGATGAAATCCCACATTGGTAATTGAAAGATCAAACTCACTACAGTGCAGCTAAAGCTTTACAAGACAGATGTAAACCAACCACAGGATCCTAGCACAAGTGGATCAGTGACAGTGCATGAACTATCCAATTATTCACTAAACTCGTGTAGTGATATAAATCAGCTATTCAGAGTGATGTTTTCTTCCGGGGTACCTGATGATTTTTTCCTTTCTCCTGCCAAATTGATGTATTTAATAACCGAAGCTCTAGGACCTTACTTTTGGGGAAAGCTTAAAGAAGATGTTAAAGCTTCTTTCTATACAATATGTTTCGATAAAACTACCAACGAAAGTAGTCAGAAAGTATTGCAAATTGCAATTCATTATTGGTGAGACACTGAGTAAAAAATCGTTCAGAGGCACCTTCAGGCTTTCTTCATTGTTAGTGCTAAAGCTGAGGACTTACATAATAAAATTCTTGCCGTGATACAAAAGGGAGATATTCAATTGAGGAATTTAATAATGATTGGCTGTCATGGCCCTAGTGTCAACCAAAAATTAATAAGACTGCTTAATGAAAGTGAGTTAGATGTAAGATCCAAAGGATTGATTAATATAGGCTCATGCAGCCTACATAAAGTTCATAAAGCTTTTCTGAAAGGTCTGGAACAAATGGGCATAAATGTCAATGATTTGATTATTAAACTTTTTAACTTTTTTGATGGTTGGCCTGCTCATTGGGAAGCATATACAGATGTCCAGAAATTAGAAAAAGTATCAAATCATCGGTTTGTTAAGCATGTATCCTCAAGATGGCTTTCAATTGGTCCTGCGGCAGAGAGAGGAAAATAATTTTTAGTGAAGCCATTTCCAAAAAGTTAAAAAACTTAAAGGAAACTGATGTAATTCGTTTTCAAAATGGAATTAGAAAACATTTCTCTGTCAGTGCTAAGTATCTTGTAAAGCAATAAGTTTGGATGAAGAGGACAACATTTAAAAAAATGCCAAATGCTTAGATATCGGAAAATTTAAAACTAATGAAAGCTAGTAAGCAGCTACCATTTGAAGTTGATCTGAATCAGCTAGCTGATGAATGGAAAATTTTAAGATATGAAGAAATCATCCGCCATTGACGAATATTGGTCATTCATATTCGACATAAAAAACAACATTAATGAGATAAAGTACCCAACAGTAACAAAAGTGGTGAAAACGATTCTGTGCCTTTCACATGGCAGTGTAACAACTATAGAGCGAGGATTCTCCACTTCTGGATCGGTACTAACAAAAGATAAGATCTCAATGAACGAGAGAGGTATAAATATATTAATTATGCTCGCCACAAATGCTCACAGAAGCTATCAGACTTATTTATTAGAACAAAAAGAAGAGAAAGAGAGACAAAATATGAAGATAAAAAAAAAGAAGAAAAAATGTTACAGAAAACTGAAGAGAAAAAAAGCAGCAGAGAAGTTGTTTGAAGAGGCAAACAAACGGCTTGAGTCAGGAATGAAGAGAAAAAATCTCGAAGAAATCACTTTGGCCCACGGAATAAAAATGCTGAGAAGGGATGAAAACAAAACCTCTACAGAGTCTATGACATTTGCCAAACAAATTCAGAAAAAGTCGTCAAAAATTTCTTTTTATTTCAATAAAAAATAATTTTTCTTTATTTAGTTAAATTTTTGATTAGGGTTGAAAGAAAATGTTCCTTTATTTGTACCTACTAGTTCTAATGTAATATTTTGAAATAAACATATTTATAAACCATAAATACCCCATCCAAGAAATGTTTAAAAAGTAAGCATTTACGTTTTTTAATTATTTCTCTACCGGCATTTTGGTAGGGGTTTTTCAAAAAAAAATCCCTTAAAGTCCCTTTTTTCTCAGAATTAGTCCCTTTTCCCCTTTTTTGGAGCAGAAACTTGCTAAAAGCCCTGTATATACTAGTATTATATTTACGCCCTGTTTATCGGGGAACTCTGGCAATGTCAAATAGTTATTGAAGTTACATCAAAGTTTCTCCCTAAATTGTATTGAAAACACAATATTTTGACGACGAGGATAAAGGAAGATTATTTCTATAGAAATCAAAAGTTGCAGTGGTTGATTTTTTCAATTCCACCATTCAGAAATTGGTTCAAGATTAGGCACCTCTCATAACTGCTCTAAGCGGACTAGTTAACAACAACGTTCGAATACAGTTAAAGAAATTCTTCAAACACAGGTTCTAACTTTTGAATCTTTTGATGAAAACAACATAAACATTGATAGTTATTGTCAAAGACTCGAGAATTTTTTCAAACTGAAAGGTCTGTACAACGATCATGTGGAGACAAATGATGCAAAAATTATGGTTTTGATAATCTGCTTAGGAAATAAACATTATAAACTCATGTCAAGTTCAACTTCTCCGCATTTACAAGCGACGAAATCGTACTCAGAACGCTGCTTAAAAATCATCTTGCACCTAAGTGTAATTTATTTATTTTATTGTACATCCTAACAGGTCTATTGAGGTAATCACAAGGATAATAATGTTAATAAAAATAAGTACGTCTTATTTACCTTATGGTATAATAAAAAAAAGAAAAGAAACAAGAGGGCCAATCACAACTAACTTATTGTTAATTATCTACACGGATATCATTAATATATTTTATTAATATTACATACCATACATCTTTATCACAGCCAGAGAAAGCAGAAAAAGCATAGAGACAAGAGATTCAATTTAATTCACAGATATGACTCTAAGAAATTTAACTATTATCGACAAGCCTATAAGGTTTTTAATAAATCACACTGATGTTATCCAGGTATTCATTTAATACATTTTTATAATCCCTACATGGGGTATTAAACCAATCCAAGTCTTGGGCAATAGCCAAAATGTTATTAGTAATGTGTTAACAATGAGTGGAGAGTTAGAAATATTTGTATACAGAGTAAATCACGACCAATGGGATGGAGGTTTATAGCGAAACGGTAAAAGTTTTAAAATGTTTGTCACTTTAGTATTTTGTACATTCATATAGGCTACATTTTAAAATTATTTTGAAATATACAGGATGTTCCAATAAAGTGTGGCGAATCAAAATTTTTTCTTATGCGACACCCCATATTTTATTGCATTTTCTAACTGCCGACTTCTTTTAAAATGTGAACATTTCGAAAAAAATTAATAACTCATTGGTATAACAAATTCTAGGAAATTTTCTCTTACACCCAAATAGTTGGACATTCGTTGAATATTCCACGATTGAGTACTAAACATCTCTTTACAGGATGTTCATAATTTCATTTCATTATTAGATCATTCAGTGTGTAATATCGGGCTTGTTTTAAATGGAACACCTTGTATTTGAATAATTCACCATGTTCAAAAAAAATATCCTCTTTCGAATTACATATATATATTTCCGTTTTTTGTCTAATTTCATGGTTCATCATAGTTCTGAAGTCGCCTTCTTCTGTTCTGGCTGGTCCAAAAATTTTCATTTCGGCACTCCTAAAGTTTCTTCGTTTTTATTTGTCAAGGACATTGTCTCTGCGGCATATGTCATTGTTGGTCTGATAGCGGCGTTATACAGTTTCAATTTAGTGTTTTTGGGTTAGATGTTTATCTATAAGAAACTTGCTGTATTTCCAGTATGCTTTGTTTCCTGATTTTACCCTTTCAGTCACCTCTATATTTCTGTCGTTCTTCTCGTTTATCGTATTTGAAGTTTGCTATTTTTGTAAACTTGTGGTTCTGTACTGTGATTTCTTTCATATTCTCCGTAGTTTTCCTGCTGACTAGCGTTTTTGCTTCTTCGATCAAGTCACCTAGCATGATATCCAAATTGCTCATATTCCTTGCTATAAGTACCAGATCGTCTGCATAGCCTATTATTTGTGTCATGTTCTGGACTATTGTTGTGCCTGTTTCTCGCCTTAATCACTCCATCTAATGCTATATTGAATAATACAGTTGATAATGCATCCCCCTGCCTCACATCATCTACCATATCGATTTCATCACTATAGCCCTCATTAGTTATTACTCTGGTTTTTGAGTTGTTCATTGACATTTTTGTCAGTTGAATTAACTTGTTTGGAATACCCATTTTCCTCATATCTGCTATCAGTTTACGCTTGCTAATACTATCAAATGCTTGCTTAAAATCTACAAACAAAATATGTAAATCGATTCCATATTCATAGCTTTTTTCTATAGTCTGTGTCATTACATGCACTGCATCTATAGTTGATTTACCACAGCTGAAGCCATATTGGTATTCCCCTAGTTTCTGTTCTGCGTATTTGTTTATTTAATTTCTTAAAGGAGATGTCATGACCTTGTATACTGTGTTAAGCAAGGTTATTCATCGGTAGTTATAGCATTTCGTTTGGACTCCATTTTTGAAGATTTGCATTGTTAGGGGCAATTCACACTGAACCGACGAAGGCGAGGACGTGGCAAGGACGGGGCACGGACGTGACGTGTGCCAATCCACACAGAAAGGACGGCATAGTGACGAGTAATTTCGGTCAGTAGCTGGAACGACGAGGTGAAGTTTGGAGAACCATAGTTTTGGCTACAAACGACTGGTTTGAATGGATTTTTCAAGTAGTGATGAAGATGATGAAGATATGTTGGATTTGGTGTACTTGGCTAATGTGCAAAAAAAGACGATTTTGGGTTCATCCATTGTGACTAAAGAAGGGGAAAACGAGTGGAACATTTGATGTTATGCGTGAATTGAACACATACCCAGAACGGTTCCAGAATTTTTATAGAATGTCCCGTGAGTGTTTTTATCATGTGTTGGCCCTTGTAAAGGACGGCCTTGAACAGAGATCAACAAATTGGAGGGAACCAATTTGTCCAGAAGATAACTTTAAGGTAAGTAACTGAAACAAATTAATTTAGTTATAAATTTATTAAAAAATTTCAAAAAACAGAAAAAAATATTCAAAAAATACTTCTGTTTTCAATTCTGAGGAAGTGAACCCGATTTTGGGAGAAAACTCAAGTACTTCTGTATATTAAAATCATGTTCCTGTTCAATTTGTTGCTGCATGTTGAATTGTTCTCCATTAGTGGTGTAGTCAACGATTGCCATCGGTGATTCGAGTTCAGTAGCTCGTATTGAGGAATTATTCAGTGAAGAGCCTTTGGATTGAGCAATTTTTGAAGACCCTGCTTTTTGAACAGGCTGGCCATACAGTATTTCTTCTGCTAGGTTCAATATTCCTGTTTTGAAGCGGATTTTTTGTCTACGCCTTCATGTCCGGCAAAACACTCTGCAAAAATGCCATATCAGGTTGGCTAGTAGCGTTACTCTGCTGTCTTCGCTCTACCACTTGTTGTTTTGCCTCAAAGTACTTACAAGCGGAACTGTTTACATCATCTAAAGTTGTTCTCTTTTTTTTTGGAACCACTGTCCCTCGTCCGTTCCGGGGGCGGAGGAGGCATTGCTGTAGTTGGTATGTCATCAGTAAAGGAATTGTTGGTATCTTGCCCGGATTCACTTTCATCAAAGTTCTCATCCATATCCCCATCGTGGTTTTCGTCCTCACTGTCTTTTGGTTCCTCCTGTGTAGACTTTTCTTCAATCACAATGTTCCCTTTACTTTGACGTGACCTCAGAAAAGAGTCCAAAAACTGAAGGTGGCTAGCTAAGTAATACTCTTTACTCTTTTTAGCTCCTGATCCAGAGGGCAGTTTCAATTGATTTTTGTATTTTGTATAACGTCCTCTTACATTTTTCCAACGCTCCTTGCACTCAGTTGCTGAAACAAAAAAAAACAAATTCATGAGCATAAAGACATGACATAAATAATATTGATTTATAACAAATAAAGCCTCCTACTAAATGAATTCACAGTTCATTATCATAACATTTTAATTTAAGATACTTTGCAACTGGATGTTCATTCAAAGCGCTTTCCTACTACTTCATAACGGGACATTCTACAGTCAGAATGGTAGTGCATCACACTGCGAAGGTCATATGGGAAAAATTGCAACCTAAGTATATGCCAATACCGACAACAGCGAAATGGATGCAAATTGCAGATCGGTTTTATTCATTGTGGAATCTACCTAATTGCATCGGCAGTATAGACGGTAAACACATCAGAATACAAGCTCCACCACGATCAGGTTCCGCCTACATTAATTATAAAGGCTTTTTTCCACTGTTTTACTCGCAGTAGCAGATGCAGATGGCATGTTCGTGGCAGCTGATGTGGGCGAGTACGGACGAAATAGTGATGGCCGAGTATTAACGAACAGTAATTTTGGCAGAGCTTTACAGTCCAGAACTCTTGATTTACCTCAACCTTCTCCCATACCAGGAGATACCAAGCCGATTCCGTTTTATTTCACAGCTGGCGAAGCGTTCCCCTTAAAGAAAAACATAATGAAGCCTTTTTCCCGTAGAGAATTGACTACTAACAATAGAAGGATTTTTAACGCCAGATTGTCGAGAGGAAGAAAGTCTGTGGAATGCTCTTTTGGTATGCTGGTTGCAAAATTTGCAGTTCTAAACACACCCATACGATGTACGCCTGATAAAGTTGATATACTAGTTCAAGCAACGTGTGTTTTGCATAACGCCATAAAAGAATGTGATGGTACATTCACGAAGCCCCAATACGAAAATACGATTGTCCATGATTCCATCTTGCAATTACCACCACTGACCCAGTCAAATGCAAAAAGTATCAGGGAGTAGCTAACCATGTATTTATCAGAATGTGCCCTAATTCCATATCAGGATAGATATTGTGTATAAATAGTAATAAATACTAACACTAAATAATTACGTAAATAATATGACTAGAAGTGTATGTACACTAATATATCGTTTTTTGACAAATGTTTCAAATATTTTGTTATAAAAATAAAGTCGGTTAAAAAAAGCTTAGTATAGCTGTAAAAATATAGTAAATTACAACTTACCTTGAACGCCAAATTTGTTTGCGATTTTCTGCCAGGCTTGGTCCTGGGCACTCCTATTACAATAATCTGAACGGCTGTAATCGTACAAACATTGATACTTTTCAATTTCCTCACAAAATTGTATGTTAAACTCAATATCTTCTCGCATTTTGAAAAGTGGCGTGCAACGGACGTGTCTGTTCTTGAACGCCACGAGAGACTGGAAGGAGACGTGGCACGGGCGGGATGGCGACCGTCAGCGCCACGTCGCTTCTGTATACATTGAGCCATTACATTACATAGAAGAGACGCGGAAGCGACATAAGTCTGTGCCACGTCCTCGCCACCCGTCCGTTCAGTGTGAATTGCGGCTTAGACATAAGCGCCATTCTGCTGACATTTGTTATTTCTTCTTTATGTTTATGAGTAACTCATATATCTTTCTTTTTAGTTCTTCTCCTCCTTTATCAGTTCGTTAACTATTCCACCTGGTCCTGCTGCCTTCTTATGTTTGAGATTTGTTATTATTTCTTCATATTCTGCATATGTTACCTCAAAATTTGCTTCTGTAAAATCATCCTCCTTTAGATCGTTTTTGTAATATGCTTCCCATTCTCTTTTGCTGATTCTGGTCGTTACTTTGCTTTTTTTACTTTGTTTTCTTATGTAATCATATAGTTTTTTATTATCTCGGTTGTCATTTTCTATTTAAATCACGTTCATTTACTCCAATTCCTACAGAAGAAGTTTTTGTAGATTTTAGGAGAGCTGATAATCAGCCCATCAATAATTATCTAGCATCAATTATTTGGGATTTTGTTTTTATTGGGAATAATCTCGACGCTTCTGTTACTCATTTTTTTTCATACATTTTAAGTTAGTTTAATCACGGGCAAGCCCAATTCACATAAATACAATATGGAAATATAAAAAAAATGCAACAATAACAAAAAAAGAAAAATATGTAAAACTAGAACAAGATAGAGCAACTGACACATGTATTAAACTTATGAATAAAACAAAAGGAAAAACCTAAAGTATAGTATAAATCACAAGAAAAAAGCAAATAAAGAGGAGTGATAACACATCAAACCAGCAATAAAAGATGTACGCTCTAAAGTGATAGCTCCAGAAAATTTTTTTTGAACTTAAAAGTTGACACATCAAAAATTAAAATTCCATTCACAGAATTTGCTAATCTAAGTGTCCTAGGTAGAAAACTACTCATTGCATAGTTGTACCTATGAAATGAGATATGGAACGTTTGTACCTGCCTAGTAAGACGAGGACGGACAACTAAATATGTTTTAGAGAGAAGCTTGGTACTATCACAAATACCATTTCCTATGTAGAACAGCTGTATCAGATCCCTTTGCCTTCTGTATCTTAAAAAAATGTGCTGAACAGCTTCAAGTTTTGATTTATATGTGATATAATAAGGAAACCATACTGGTGAACGATAATCAAGATGAGTTTTGACCAGTGAGCAATATAGAGATCTAATAGCAGTGGTGCTGGTAAAATCAGAAGTGGTTTTCTTTATAAAACCCAACATCTTCATAGATATTTGAACAACAGCGGTAACATGAGACTTATAATTAAGTGTGGAGTCCAATATAACACCAAAGTCCTTAATTTGAGAAGCACATTTTATTAGAGTTTCATTATTAATATTGTAATCAAAAGCTATTGGGTGGTGCATTTTATGAAAACGCATTACATGACATTTGGATGCATTTAGGTTCATACCATTAAGTGCACACCAATTTGATACGAATATCCTGTTTACCAATAAATAAATAAATGTTTCTAAATAAAATTTCATAACCCCCTCCACACTATCATTTAACAATTAAAATATTTTCAATTATTAATGAAACATCTTGTATACAATAAACATAACTGTCGAGTGAAGTGAGGTATACAGCACAATAAAATCACAATATTTCCCAGTCCATTTCCATATTTTCCTGAATAAAATTTCATAACTCCCTCCACATGATCAATCCCCACTCCTTGTGAATCCCAGCCAGTCATTGGGTATACAAAGAGTGGCTATTCATATTAGGAAATAAAACAATAAATAAAATTTATCAATAGTTTACAATACTGCACTATTTTATGACTGCATTCTTAAAATCGCGGGATGTTTAAAATGGCTAATTTTGGGTAAAGGATATTTCCCTGAATGTGGCCTGAGAAATATTCCTTTTTGAGTTTAGTCGATTCTAATATATATGAAACGTTCAAGAACTAGTAAAATGTTTAATTTCATAACACAAACCAAATAAAATTCCAATATAGGCGAATATAAAAATGGTGATTTGCAAAAAAAAACAAATTATCCAACAAAAATATTAATTAAGATTATTTACCTCTTTCTTTCCATTCTTTCACTCCATTGACGTTAGCGAGTCTGAATAATTTGGCTCGTCCACAAAACAGTTCAGTTTCACCTTCTTCGCCAGTATTAACTGGAACTTCGTCAGGTAAAGGTATGACTGGTTTGAAGGTTATGTTAGGTTCGTGTTCTTCCAAAGATACGTCGCTTTTGTTGAAGCTGTCATTAGTGTCGTTTAGACGTTTCTCTTGACTGGGAATGTTAAGAACTAATTTCTCGTTGGTTTTAATTGAAGAATCCGCCTTTTCGGGGGTTGCTGTAGTGGCGGGTTTGAAGAAATTAGATTTTATATGTTGCGGAGGAATAGTGACCGATAATACGGGTTGGGAAGTTAAAGTATTCTCAGCTGGTAATGGATCTGATGTTGTTATAACAACATTTACTGGAGGTGCTTTACCAAAACTGGGAATAATTGGTGAACTGGTCAATGGCATTTTAAGATTCGTACCGAAGACCGTACTTTTAGGCAATTCCTTTTGTTGATGATTTGATTGTGGTACAACAGAAGGTAATGTCTGGATATTTAATGATTCCAATCCTAAATGCTGAGAAAGAGATGATTGATTTGATAATTGATGATGAGAAGGTGTTGTTGTCGCAACATTTGTTTGCTGATGATCCGGTAGAAATGGTAGAGACCCTACAATATAAAAAAAAAGCACTAGTCACTTAACAGTATGTTCTGGCATATATGCTCAACATAACCAGTTACATATAATATTACCTTTACCTGGTTGTGCCAAATTAAGTCCACCATATGCATAGGGTAGTCCCGGATAGAGTCCAGGGTACAGCATTGCAGGTGCGTAAGCAGCTACGTGATTAGGATTTGGTATTTTGTTAGTTTGATAATTTGGAAAAGATCCGGGTACGATTGGAGGGAAAGAACCAATGTTTGAGGGGATGTTATAATCGACTCCATAATCCGGATCGAGAACATAAAGATCTTCATCGCTCAATTGATTCTTTGTATCGGATTTTTTCAGTTCAACTAAGTCTTTTTTCATTTCCTTCAAAACACATAATTTATTAAATTGTTAATATTAACAAATATGGGATAAATTATAAAAGTATGAAAATAAAAAAAACTAAATGCAAAGGTATGTATACACAACCAAACTTATATGTAATCACTGTGTATTTGAGACGAAAATGTTTTGAAAAAAGTTGTTAAGCTTGCGAAGATAAAAGTTTTGTGTTGTAAATAAACATGAGACTAAAAAATTTCGAGGCTGCTTATGTTTTAAATGTTGTGTTTGCTCTCATTGAACAAGGAATGGCTCAAAGTGACTAAACGGAATAGATAGTGTGCGTTTCACAAGGTGCTGTACCAAAAATGTATGCAATATATTTGGAATTATGAACCATTAAAAAAAGGATCAAAGCAAACTCATGGAAGAGTTACAGCTGAGCAAATTGTGTAAAAACGACAACTTCTGGAAACAACAATTATAAGTCTTTCACTGGAAACCATTCAAAAAAAACTTGGCGTTCGTAATTTGTTCAGTGAAAGACAATTACAAATTCCTGAGTTGTCCAAATAAAATAAAATTGACTTGCTAAATTGATGTCTTCAATACCAAAACGGGACAATCGAAAATTGACAAAATGTACTTTTTTTCAGATGACTGTCGAATTCGAGTGCTTAGAGCTCCAGGAAGACAAGCTAGACTCCACACCAGATCTATCCCAAAATATAAGAGATGAACTATAAAGATCTAGTGGCAAAAACTCCTTTGCTTCCCATTCAACCAACTTTAAGGTAGAAGATATGTTGATTTGGTGTTAGAACCAATAGTTAGATGCTACAGAATTTCTAAAAAAGGGAGGTACAACTTTAAACTGGCATGCACGTTCACCAGACCTAAATACCTTTGAAAATGTGTGGGACTAGCTCAAAAGAAGGATAGAAGATTGTCGAGATAGTTCAGGAAATGTGACACAACTCAACCATTTCCATTATTATTTCAGAGCTTCACCTAGCCTGTGAGCTAAAGTAGTTTTGATTAGCAACACCTGTTGCAAACCATGCACCTATGCTGTTACTTATGAGTATGGTGTAGTTACAGTACTGTTTATAATATATGTGCAGTACTCAGTACTGTGTGCTCAGCAGATTATGCTTCACTAGGACTTCCTTTATTATTTTGGCAGTAACTCCTATAATGATCGTTATGCTTTTGAATTTCATGTCCCACATTTTTTGTACATCAATCTGTATGTCTCTTTATTTGAGCCTTTTTTCCATTTCCTTCTTCGTGAGGTTATAATCATTGCATATAAGTATTGTTTTGCTTTCTTGTTCTTCACTACCAGGTCGGGCTTAACTGCTTTCATCTTTCCATCTAGAGTATATCCATCCTTAATAAGTGACGGACTTGCCTAGCTCATTCCTTTATTTCCGATAAAAAGTTAATGAGTGTAGTGATAAAAAATTACAAAGAAACCAAAACAGTGATAAGCAGATAAGTAATCTATAGTCTATAAAATAGCCGGGGAAAAAATGGACAAAAATTAAAAGCCAAATTTATTAAATATCAAAATTTAGTGAATAATAAAAAATGAATCAATTACTGGCTTTTAATGGACCTGGAATAAATTATAACCAACCAATGGTTTCTTCAAGTAATATCATACCCATCTACAGCACAGAAATACCACAATACCTACCAACCCAAACTTTCACACAGCCAATAACATGCAATAGCAATTTGTATATGACACAACCTCAGTATGTCATTAACCAGGCCAGCAACAGTACTGAACATGCCAACAGCAATGTTTAACAAATACCTAACACAAACCAATACCTACACAGAATGTCATCTACCAATGATGAGAAATTCTTAGGATTTGATGATAAAGAAAGCAATGCAACAACAGAAAATCCATAGCAGGTGGTTAAAAGTAGAAACACAAAAAAAAAGGAAAATCAGAGTAAATAACTCGCAACAGACAGAAACAAACAACAGATTTAGGCCCTTAAGTGAACCAAATCAAGGTACCAGCCAAAGGAAGATGTAGAGAACAAAATACTTAGACCACCCCAAATATTTGTCTACTGGGTAATAAACTACATTGAAATGATAAATAAACTTAAAACTATAGCTGAAGACAAACAATATATCACGAAATGCCTAGCATACAACACAATTAAAATAAACTGTGATACACCGGAGACATGTAGAAACATTAGAAAATGTATGAGAGACAGTAATGTGGCCCATCACACTTACCAACCCAAGGAAAAACGTGCCTTTAGAATTGTGATCAAACACTTGCATCACTCAACAAATGTCAAAGAAATTGCCGTGGAACTAGCAAATAGTGGACACAAGCTTAGAACCATAATGAACGGTCGAAGTAGAGTAACAAAAGAACCTCTTAATCTGTTCTTTGTCGACTTCGAACCAGCAAACAACAACAGAGACATATATAAACTAACAAATTTGCAAAATAGAGCTATCCAAGTAGAACCACCCAGAACGAGTAAAGGTGGAATGTATGAGGTGTCAGCAATACAGTCATTCCAGAACCTACTGCAACGAACCATACGTATGTGTCAAATGCTGCAGATCACATAAAACTGCAGCTTGCAAAAAAAATAAATACACCCCAGCCACGTGTGCCCTATGCGATGGTGCTCATCTTGCTAACTACAAAGGCTGCAAATTCTACGAAAAATTGTTTAAACCAAATAATACAAACAATCGACTAAATATTCAACACATTGCAAACACCGCATCAAACAGTTCCACACATCTAATGCAAAGGCCACATATACAACAACCACAGCAGCAGCATCCTAGAACATATGCACAACCGACAAATAATAGCAGAGATCAACCATCTAACATAAATGATACTATGAACAAATTTCGGGAAGAATTTTCATAGGCATGTTCCAACAACTAATCCAACAGAACAGCATGGTTCTAAAAATGCTCACGGTGCTTATAAGCAAAATTCAATATGTTTCTTAACATTGCAGAGTAGAATGCCAATGGCCTTCTACAACATAAAAATGAAGTAGAACCATTCCTCCATTATAACAAAATTGCTATCCTATTAATAAGCGAAAGTCACTTCACAGGCAGATCCTATTTCAGTATACCACTGCTCATGCTGGAACAGCCGTTTTAATAAAAAGCACGATTAAACATGTGTAATTACCAAAGTATGCCTTAAACTATCTGCAAGCTACAGTGATAAAGTTTATATGAACTAACCGTGGCATCAGTTTACTGTCCACCACGTTATAATCTAAAGAAATAACTGCAAGCACATGCTATATGGTTCACGCCTAACAACAACCAAAGGCAAGGAACTACTAAGCCTTGCCCAATAAAAGAATTATCACTTTCTGTCAACTGGGACTCCTACATATTGGCCAATGTATCCTAATAAAATGAGCGAGCCATCACTTTCCGATCATAGGATCATCGAATTTAGGATAGAGGGAAATACCACCTCGATTCCTACAATTCGAAATCATAGAAATACTGATTGGTCTCTTTACAAGACCAATCTGAAGGACAATTTGGAACACGTCGAAGTGAATGGGGTAAATCACCCGCACTACGACCTGGAACAAAGAGTCGAACAGATCAGTGAGGCAATAATGGAAGCTTTTCATTCCAGTTGCCCACTCTCAAAAGCTCGTTCAGAAAAGGTGCTCCTTGGTGGAATGAGAACCTGTCAAACCTCAGAAAAGAGGTCCGTCGGCTCTTTAATAGAGCCAAACGTGACGGCAATTGGCAGAGGTACAATAAAGAGATTAGGAAGGCCAAAAGGCTTAATTTTCAAGCCTTTTGCGAAAAGATCACTTCCACTCACACTGCGGCCAGACTACAAAAGGTCATGGCAAATGGGGGAACTAACCCCACGCTGAAAAAGCCAGACGGATCATACACGGAAGGTGAAGAGGAACGATCAATTCTTCTTCTTAAAACCCACTTCCCAGGTAGTGAACCAGCAACAAAAATCGAAATAGCAATGAACTACACCAAAAAATCCCGCCAGGAAGATTGGGACATTGCTAAGAAAATATTTACCAGACAACGGTTGGAATGGGCAATAACTACCTTTCAACCATATAAATCACCAGGAGTGGATGGAATATTTCCAGCACTCCTACAGCAAGGGATAGAGGAGATTCTTCCTCACCTGCTGAAGATTACAAGAAGCAGTCTAGCAGTGGGTCTAATACCTAGAAAATGGAGAAGGGCAAGGGTAACCTTCATACCAAAAATAGGGAAAAAAGATGGGACTGATCCCCGATCTTTTAGACCCATCTGTCTAACATCGTTTCTACTCAAATCGATGGAGAAAGTAGTGGATAACTACATAAGAACAGAGAATCTGGAGAATATACCACTTCATAAATGTCAGCATGCCTACAGAGCGGGTCGATCAACTGAGACGGAAATAGATAACAAAATCCAAAGTATAGACACGATAGGTCGCAATAGAATAAGGATAATCATGAAAGACAACAAAAGTGCAAATTACCTTCTCGAAAATTGTGAACATAAAATATTCATTGAAAAAAATTTAAATATTTATATTCCCAAATTTATAATATTTAGACAAGGAGTTATTAGGGATATAGCATTAGACTTTTCAGAGGAATATGTTAAAAACAAAATAAAACAGTACGACTTCAATACCAAATTCGAAGTTACTAGTGTAAAGAGAATAAATAAAAAAGTTACTAATAATGGAAAAGTAGAATATGTGCCAACTAAATCATGTGTGGTAAACTTTAAAACACAATCTTTACCAAAACCCATCACGATAAATAAAGTTTTGAAGGAGGTGGAACCCTACCAAGAAAAAGTATTATTATGTTTCAATTGTTTAAGATATGGCCATCTTGGCGGACAATGTAAGAGTCATCCAAGGTGCAGTAAATGTCAAAAACCTCATAATACAAAAGAATGTCAAGAACAAAATGTCATACCCAAATGATCAAGCTGTAATGGCAATCATTTTACTACAAACTTCAACGAATGCGATGAATTTAAAAGACAAAATCTAATAAAAAATGCAATGACAACTAATAATATAAATTATCATGATGCCAATTCCAAAATCCCCAAAATTTCCTATGCAAATGTAGTCTCAAAAAATCTAAACATTCCACCCAACCCACAACAAATCCCCACTCAACCGGCTATTCAGCCTCATATACACTCCCAACCTACAAATCACCAAGAAACCGCAAACCAACACGACGTAACTGAACACCCACAGACATACTCACATTCAAGGGTACCTAATAAACAGCGAGACCCAGCAGCCCAGATCCAACTTTATTGGCTCGCAAGGGAATCATCTCAAATCCCCGTCCCCCAGGCCCAAACTTTAATATCCTAAATAATTACTTATATACTCAACATACCCATCCAGTACACAATGAAAATTTAGACCAAAATGTAATCAAAACTCTTTTTGAAATATTTTACGAGTTATTAAATAAACTTAAAGAATCTAACAATATAAATGTGTCAAAAGAGAAAATCTATTTAGTAATCAATTAAAAAGAATTTTGTCATGTGAAACGTCAAATTCGCAGTCGTAAACAAATATAAATTTTTGCAGTATCCAATAAGGAAAACTTAGAATATTTATTACAATCAAATCATATAAATATTGCGCTCTTATCAGAAACATGGTTCAAACCAAATAAATATTATAATTTTATAAGTTATAACAGTACGAACTGATAGAAATGATGGATATGGTGGAACTCCCATACTAATAAAAAACAATATCTTGTTTAAAGAGGTTAATATAACAAATAATATAAACATTCCAAATAGTTGTATACAAACAGATTTATGTATTATCAAAAAAACAGTACACATAGTATCAGTTTACATAAAACTAAATACAAAAATAAAATTACAAGAATGGATTCAATTTTTTAACAGTATATCAAAACCATTTCTAATAGGTGGATACTTTAATTTTCACCATCAATCATGGGGATGCGAATTTGACGATTCATATGGAAATGTTCTACTAGATGCCTTAAATCATTGTAACTTAGCAATATTAAACGATGGCTCACCCACTCTTGTTACAAGAGGTAGAGACAGCACTTTAGATCTTACAATTTGTTCGCAAGAAATAACACAACACCTCAATTGGAGTGTTGTAAATGATCCTCATGGCTCAAATCACTTACCTTTAATATATTATTTCGAATCACCACAACAACACTTACATTTTCAAAATATAAAACATAACATCTGGATACCTAAAAATGCTAACTGGACAAACTACATTGAAACACTTGAAAATATGACACCTGCAACGTGCTACAACAAATTTTTGGAAAACATTAATATGGCAGCTGAGAAGACCATACTACCAAAGAAAAAGACAAACTAAAATCCCCGAAGGAACCACAATCCGAAGATATTGTGGAACTCAACCTGTGAAGAGGCAGCAAAAAACAGAAAAGAGGCATATATGAAATACAAAAATAACCCAAATGTCCAAAACCTTATGGAGTATAATAGACTGGAAGCAGTAGCTAAAAAAACATTCAAACGCACCAAAAAACAACCGTGGGCTAAATACTGTGAAAATCTAAATTCCTTAACACCAATAAAGGAAGTGTGGCAAAAAGTAAATTCCTATAAAAACAGAAAACAGCAAAATAAATTACCATTAGATGATAAAGCAAAATGGATACATGAATTTCACTGTAAAATTTCACCCACAAGGGTTAAAGATATCCAAACAAGTCCAATGGTAATGACTTGCCACAAAAATTGTCAACACTTACTAAACGACATAAACATGTGGGAGCTCAAAACAGCTTTAAAACAAACAAATAACTCTCCTGGCAAAGACAATATTACCTATTCGATGTTATATAATTTACCACCAGGACACAAAAAATCCCTCCTGAAAATCTATAACCTTATTTGGATAAAACAACATAGTATTCCAACTAGCTGGAAGGAATATGTAGTATTGCCAATATTAAAACCAGGAAAACTCTTACACCAATCAAACTCATACAGACTAATTTCTTTAGCTTCATTTATCCTTAAGACCTTTGAAAGAATCATCAAGAATAGGTTGGAACAGTGGCTAGAAACAGAAAATATTCTCCCAAAAAGCCAATATGGATTCCGGAAATCTAGGTCCACTCTAGAAGCTTTGACAATGTTTGTCACCCCCGTTCAGACAGGTTTCACAAATAAAGAAACAACAGTAGCGGCTTTCCTGGATATCTCCACAGCTTTCGACAATGTTAATCTTGACATACTAACCCACAAACTGGCTGATATTGGTGTTCCTACAGCAACTTTCTTGATCTCCCTATATTCAGGAAGAACTACATACATCAAAATAAACCACGACTTGAACTCGCCACGTCAAACGCAATCGCAGATAGGACTTCCACAAGGGAGTATATTAAGGCCACTTCTTTATATGTTATATACCCTAGATATTGATTCTATAGTAAGAAATACAAATATTATCCAATTCGCAGATGATTTACTGCTCTACTCTACAAACAAAAATCTAAATATTACTTTGGACAAATTTAGCACTGACTTTTATAATATTAAACAATGGATGTCTACAAACAACTTCGTATTATCTCAACAAAAGCCAGAAGTATGTATTTTTGCCAAAAAGAGAAACATCCCACAAGGGCAAATTCAATTAGGACCCTATCGCTTTCCAATCAAAACCACGGTTAAATATTTGGGTGTTTACCTGGACCGCAAATTACTTTGGAAAGATTGCATCCACATCATTATAAAAAAAGCTCAAAATTCAATAAATATCATCCAAGCATTCTGTCATACTAAATGGGGAGCAGACCCTAACATCGCCCTCCTATTTTACAGGACAATGACGAGATCAATTTTCGACTACAGCAGCGGAATCTCATCTACAAAAAATAGAAATTCAAAAAAATCGATGTCTTAGAATATGTCTTGGCTATTTAAAATCAACACCAGTACATGTCATGGAAGCAGAGGCAATAGAGCCTCCACTATCCCTTAGAAGAAAACTAATCAGCGATATTTTCATAACTAAATTATTTGCTAAACGTGCTCAAACCATTCACTCCATACACAACTTTTCGATATTAGTCCTTACCCACCCATACTGGCAACACAAAAAAACTCCGCTAACTGTGGACAGCTACACACATATCATCAAGTACCAGGAAATCGTATTCTCCTCAAATACCCTTCCATATTATGCAGAGCAACACCACCTTTTATTCTCTTCAAAAATGGAAACAAGTTACGTAAACCCAAACGGAAACTTCTTAGAGCAACCGTTTCTGGCCAGAATACAATATATATATATATATATATATATATATATATATATATATATATATATATATATATATATATATATATATACAGATGGTTCCAAGACAAGCAAAGGATGCGGATGCGCCTTTTACGATGCTAGCACTTCCCATACGCCTTTGAAGCGATTTCCTAAAGAAACATCGCTGTGCTGTTCGCGCTGAGATATGTTTCATCAAGTGATATAAGAAATACAGTGATTTTTACAGACAGTAAAAGCCTCGTAGACAGGTTACAAAATATTCATGACACTTCAAATTTATCCCATGTGGAATTAGAAATTCTAAAAGAACATCATCATATAAGACAACAAAATAACCAAATTGTATTCAGCAACAACATTAATATTTTATATTGTCTTTATAATCACATGAAAAGGTGCAAAATTAAATTGTAAAACCTGATACTAACATAAATACATTGTAAGCAATGTTGCGATTAAATATCTTGTAAGTGCGTCGACGAAAAAAAAAGAAAAAAAATGGAAAAAAAAGAAAAAAAAAACATTTAGAAATAAAAAAGAAAAAAAATGGAAAAAAAAGAAAAAAAAGTTGAGTTGCAATATCCTTTCTCCTCGAACCACTTTTCGCTGCTTCAATCGCAAGTGTTTTCAGTTTTAGTATTGAACTCATTTAATTTATTTTGTCATAATAAGCTCAGCGATGTTTTTTGGAGAAAAGCTAATGATAAAAAGGTACATTCCTTAGGCTGCAGACCAATATTGAAATGAATAGGTCTACAATTATTTATAACCGTGTGGTAAACATGTTTAAGCAATAAAAACAAACATTATTCACAGAACTTTCTTTGTTTACATTTTAATTCCTATTAAATGATTCATTGATAGATGCTTTAAGTTATTGAGGTCATCAAAACATTATTGAAGTTCAATGGCGAAATTAATCTTTTCATCAAGTTATAGAGGCTTGTATTTTAAGTCAAAGAGGTTTTATGGTGTAAGAGGAAGGGAACAGAAAAAATTATCAACTTATAGAGGTTTTTATGTTATCAAGGTTTACTAATATTACAAAATAGTAGGGTGTGCATGTATGATATTAGAAATAAAAGAAGAAAATTACCTGTACAACATCTATAACATTTTGGAAATCTTCAACTGAATTCTTGATAGCATTCACAGATTTTGAAACTTCTTTCAAACCTTCCACCTCCTTCTTTATCGATTTCAAATCGTTAACAACAGAATTTAATTTTTCCAACAGATTGTTCTGCGCTTCGACGATATGTTTATTTTGCTCAGAAACCAATGTAAAAATAGCGTCTCTCGTTGTCATCAACTGTCTAATTTGAGCGTCCAATCGTTCAGGACTCGGTCTCGCTTCTTGACGTGTCATATTAAGACGCAACGGAGTGGACTGATTGAGAGGATCGATTTTCGTTATATAACTGCTCACATGTGTTGAATTTGTCGCGTATTCTTCACCAACACTAGCGTCAAACGAACTGGTTTCTTCCGAGAAAAGGTTACGGCTGCATCCCAATTCACTGTTCGACAGCATTCTTTCAATTTTAGTAATTTCACTGTCCAGTTGAGAGTTTAAAGGGTGCGATGGATCAACTGAAGGCTGTCGAAGACGATCTAACGTTAGATACAAACAATCTCTAGCTTTAGTTAATATTATATTAATATCACGTTTTGTTTCTTCGGTTATTAAATCTTCTGTTTTATTCATTTTACTAATCGCAAACTGTTTATATATCTCGAATTGGTGGTAGCTAGCGTAAGGATCTTTCAATTGCTCGAACATATTAAGAGCTTCATCGTAAAATTTTTTGTTCATCAACTGGGTGGCTATAAAAAGTTTCCCTTTATCTATATATATGTTCGCTTCAGTAACAGAAAGTTCGTTAGAACCGGATTCGAATAACCTGTTCCGTATGTACGAAATTTTTTGGTTATTCGCTATTTTTTCCAATAGAGGTAAAGCGGTTTTCCAATATAATTCTGCTCTGGCGATGGTAAATTCTATTTCTGATTGTTTGGTAAGCTTAGAAGATCGTTCTTTGAATAAGGTTGCTAGATTTACCAAGGTACGTATGTCCAAGCCGTGGTGACCGACACATCGTACAGTTTCAATGCCTTTTATCAGTGTCAATCTAACGTCAGCCAAATTACTACTTGCCATGTTTTTATACATTTTATAAACACATTCTATAAACGCAGATTGTTCAGTTGTCGCTAAATTTTCTGTTATCGAAGCTGGTAATAGATTATAGTAAGCGAGTTTGTTATCATTCAATTTGGACTTTGCGCACAGCGTAGCGCAATATATAAATGCGTAAACATCGAGTACATTTAAAGATTCTGCTGAACAATTAGTTAAATTCTTAATTGAGTACGGCATACCTTCAAAAACTATGAGATTCATTTCAGGAATGTTACTGTTTAAATATACCCAGACGTAATGATGTAAGGAATCCGGGAATGATAGTTGAGCTACTTCATCGTACTTTAACAGATCTGATGCAATCGGTAACTTTAAAGTCGGTTCTAAACAAGGTTTATTCGTGACGAAAAAACTGGTAGACATCTTATTATGCTGTTCTCTTTTCACAAATATCTTTTTATATAATTGTTCTCGCCATAATCCCGAGGAATATTGTGAGGCTTTTTCAAGTAGTACCGATTTGTTATCTTTCGCTATAGCTAATAATATGTGACCCACTTGGGAACATCTGAAAGATGCCGCTTTATACCAACGTTGAACTAGTTTCTTAGTTTTTTCAGTCGACTGTGTAAACCAGATACTCTGTATATCAGGAGGTGAAGAATAAGCGGTAAACAAAGCAGGTAAGATAATATGTGAAGCTTCTTTAAATTGTATAATGTCCCTTTTAGCTTGTTTCAAAATTAACGTTGAAATGTGGAAATGTAGCTGCGTGTGATAATGCGTTATAAATGTCGATATTAATTGACGGTCGGTACAATTATCCAAGCTTTCAGCTGCTTTATATAACATCTGATCAAAATTAAACAAGGCAGTTAGATAATCCGTGGAACCTTTGTAATTATTCCGATCGTCTAAACGTAATGCAACTAATCTTTCCATTACTGAAACTAGAAGCAACCAAAATTCCCAGGTTAGTTCGGACCAAATGTATACATCTTTTTGACATCGCATCAAAATCTCAGCTAAATTCTCATACCAGCTAATGCTATGGTAGAAATTGTCGAAATCCTTGTATTCAATCAAACTCGCGTGTTTGTATGCCTCTTTAATCATGTTGTTTTGAATGAAGTGTTTGAGTAATCTAATCCTCAAATTGATATCTGTTGGTCGAACTTCTAATTCTTTTAATAACAGTTGCGATACTTCCACAGGATTTTCATTATTAACTGTTATTAATCTCTCTTTCAAGCTGTGAACAGCCGGGTTATTAGGATCAAATGATTGTGCCAATTCACAGAAATATCTAGCCCCCGAAAGATCTAGTTCAATGTTATCTGACGACATTATTTCACAAACTGCAACAAAAATGAATAAATATTATTGTACTTTCAAAAAATAGCTGTTATAATTTATATCATCAAAGAAAGTGCAAAACCTTGTATGCATGTCTTACATAATTTTAGAGGAAATAAAAAAATTTAAATGAAAGAAATCTATTCATCATTGAAAATTCTACAACTGCATTACATACATTTACAAAATTTTATCAGACTAGTCAAGGATACTAACGTATGTACAGACACAAACAGTTCAAAATATAAGTAAAATTTGACCCCTGCTTTACCTGTCCCTCCCCACTTTGTAGAAACAAAAAACAAGTATCGCATATATATGAGCATTCATATATGATGTCAACGTTGACTCAGCCCCCCCAATTAAAAATAATAAAATTGAATAAGTATTTACGGTAGAATTAGAAGCTAATTATGGGCTTTCAAATTGTTATAATTTCAATTTTTAAGCTCGCTCTCTTAACTCCTAAGCCACCCTTAATTGATACATAAATAAGCAAAACCGACAAGAGTAAAGTAGCTTAAAAAATTGTGACAAAAAATCCAAATTAGTATTAAAATATTCCCTGTTTTAGGTGCTTTTAAATTACATAAGGTTTGATTTTGGTGCTCAACTTTATCGTGAGAAATTCACCCGAATGACAAATCGGACAAGAGTAAAGGACCCTAAAAAATTGAGATAAAAGATCGATATTTGTCTTAAAATATTCCTTGATTTAGAAGTTCTTAAAATACATAAGATCTGATTTTGGTTTTAGACATTTATCGCAAGAAATTTACCCATAACTTTCTAATTAGCAAAACCAACAAGAGTAAAGTAACCTAAAAAATTGAGATACAAAATCTAAATTGGTCTTAAAATATTCCTTGATTTTGATGCTCGACATTTATTGCGAGAAATTCGCCCTTAACTTTCCAATTAGCAAAACCGACAAGAGGAATAAAGTCCCCTAAAAAATTGAGAAAAAAATTTGTAGAAAATCAAAATTGGTCTTAAAATATTCCATGACTTAGGAGTTCTTAAAATACATAACGTCTGAAAAAATGAATCAGTATTTTGTTAATATAGGTCAATCAATAATAAATAATATAAACTTACAATCAGCATCATCTGCTAATTTTGAGGAAATCAGCAGTAATTGTTCAATGCACCTATACAAAACAAATGCCCAAGAAGATGCGATGTACACTAAATAAACAAGAGTAGTAGGGTAACCGACTAAGTTCATCAAAGAACTTGTCTTCGGGCATTGATTCTTTATTGAAAATATATCTTAAATGTATCTGACAAATAATGTTGAAATTTAAAAAACATAAATAGTAATAACAAGTGTTATATTAAATGTGCTTTGACATTATCATGAAAATTACAAAAATATTTAATTTGTGTTTACATTTATCATTTATTATTAATTATGGCACTAGTAACTTTTTTGTTAAGGCGAAAGAAATATATTTAGGACAGTTAATATTTTTATAAACTATAGTATGTACAAAAAGTACGAGGAGTAATAAACCCTAATTAAGTATGCAAAACCTTTACAGGGAGCACCATGAAATTTTTGATAAATCTCTTACTTTAAATTACATTTCTTCTGTAAATCTAAAAACCAGGTAGATCGACCCCGTATTTGTTTCAGTTGTAGCAATGTTTAGGGTTTATTCATTGTTAAAGGATTAGCAGAAAAGCAATAACGCAATGCAGTGGTGTGTATTTTGGGAAAAAAACACGTTTTAAATTATAATATAATAAAAAATGAAAAGAAATAATTATTGGAATACATTTATTACTTACATTTTATTCTATATCCGACTCGGAAGAGGAAGAATCGTTGTTGACATTAATAATAATAGGGTCGATTAAATCATCACAAATATTGTCAATTTTCCACATATTTGCCTCTACTTTGATAACATGCTCGATACAGTTTGTCTAATTTTCCTTACTCACATGACTTACAGCACTCTCAAACAATTTCACAACATCGTTTATTTTAAAAGTAGTATTTTTTTTCCAACTTCCCCCTTTACCTGAGCCCATATTAATTCTATGGGATTAAGTTCACAATGATAAGGGGGAAGTCGAAGAACTGATATACCACGAGAAGAAGCCATTTCTTCTACAATGTAGGTTTTGTATTTATTCTTGTTCATTTTTGCAATTCTGTAAAGTTCTTTCCTTAGTGGATCTTTTGGAAACTTAATATTTTTCGAAATAAGCCACTCCAAAAGCTCTGTTTTATGCCAACGACTTGTGGGCAATGCTTCTCATAACCGTGAATGGTAACTTGCGTTGTCCATAACAATAACAGCCCCTTTTGGAATCAGATCCAACATTTGAACAAACCATTCCTCGAAGACATCCCCATTCATATCTTCGTGATAGTCCCCCGTGCGTTTTGAAATAAAAGTTAATAATCCACCATCAACAAAACCTTCAGAACTTCCAACATGGACAATGATAAGTCTTTTTCCTTTTCCAGATGGTGGCTGCAAACCTAACGACAAACCTTCCACGAATGCCTGCCTTCCGCTTTTAATGTTTTCATCTTGCCAAGATTTGGAAACTGTATATCCAGCATTTATCCATGTTTCGTCTAAGTAGAAGATTTTCAAATTTTGTTCTCCGGCATGTCGAATGCTTCTTAAATAGTCTCTTCTCCAAAAAACTATTTCCGGTTTATCTATCAAGAGAGATTTTCTATTATGTTTTGTATATCTGAAACCCACATCTTTCAAAAGTTTGCATAATGTCATTCTGGAGAATTTTGGATAGTTCGTATCTTCTTGCACTGATGTCATAATTTTGTCAAGTATTGGAATTTCCTTTCGTAAGTAAAATCCATGGACTTTACGCCTTAGTCTTTGTTTTAATGACTCATCAATCTCAATTGGTTTTCGGCCTGAAGGAGTTCTAGGGGGTTGAAGAGTTCCATTCTTGCTTTCTTTTAGTAATCTATAAATTGTTGATTTAGCAACACACAACATAGCAGCCGTTAATTCCACAATATCATCAACACTTGCACTTGGATCCTTGTTTTTCAATGATATATAACAATTCAATATCAGAGTTTTTTTATTTAAAGATAATGGACCTGTTTTTGGTCGTTTAGATGGTCCTTGGCTTATCGACATTGTTTGGTACTTGCACAATTAACATTCAACAAATGTTTTAAATATATTCCAACTGTTTACAATATTATGACAACCATACAACTTCATACAACTTTACTCAAAGAATTAATACTAAGTACTGATTTAATGTACCTACTTTCTTTTAAAATAATATTCCCGATAATGTTTCTAAGAAAACTGGGTTGTTTGGAAAATCCCTCTCAATAATTGAATAATCTGTAAATAGGTGTAATCGTATTAAGCTGATTACAGTAGGCCACTTGCCATTTAAAATTTCTGAGAAAAATTCCCCAAACACTACATATAGGAGTAATACAAATAAAAAATATTATGAATAAACGGGCATATCCGAACTCTGCCACAAAATAAAATTTTACCTGACTTGTATCAATTTGAGGATTACTGAAATGTTCGAACTGTGCCGCAACCATTTAGTTTAATCCTATTGGAGTCATTAGGGTTTATAATAGATAAAATCGGAGGCCCATAGAATTATGTATACTTCTGAAAGGTTTCAAAGATTTCTTGAATTAAATATTTTGAAGAAATCTTGATTGTTTTGATCGATATTTAGGGGATTAGGGGAAGGATGTTGATGCACTTACACTATTGCCTAAAAATCAGGAAGAAGTATTTAATAGTGTTCGTGAATTACAATTACGAACGAACCGAGAAGAGGAATTTCAATTAACAGCAGACCAGGTATTTAAAATTATTGTGTTCTCCTGTTTTTCCAACCTTAATTTTTTATGTAATTCGGATTGTATTTTGATGGATGGGACTTTTAAATACTGTTCAACTTTTTTTTACCAAATGTTTACCATTCATGGTTTTAAAAACGGCTATTACGTACCTCTTGTTTTTTGTTTGCTGCCGGACAAATCAAGTCAAACATATTCAAATTTGTTTTTAATTTTAAGACAAAAATGTAAAGAAGTAGGCTTAAATTTTCAACCTAAAGAAGTCGTAGTAGATTTTGAACTAAGCATTCATAACGCTATATATGAATGTTTTGGCAGAGATCAAATTCTTTTTGGTTGTAAATTTCATCTCTGTCAAGCTTGGTTTCGTAAGATTCAGGAGTTTCATTTGGTACAAGAGTACAGACAGAAAAGTTCTGTAATTGGCGAATACTTAAAAGTACATTTCGGTATTATGTATCTTAGTCCTGAGGAAGTTGTAGAATTTTTTTATAATGAACTACATTTTTTGCTTCCGAATGACGAAAGAGTTATAGAATTCCGAAATTATGTCAATAAAACATATATAACGCAAAATTTGATATTTCCACCACTTATTTGGGCAAATAATGCATCCTTTTTTAAGAGAACAACGAATTCTTGTGAGAGTTTTCATTCGCATTTCGGTGCTTCTTTTTACAAAGCACATCCAAACATTGTTCAATTTACTAGTGTGTTATTGGATTTACAAGCGGAGGTATACGCGAAAATTCGTTCAGCAAACCAAAGCCAGAAAAAAACCAAAAAAACTATTAATGTTAAAATTAATTTCATTAATGATCATTTGGATCAATATAGGAAAAATGTTATTTCTCGCTTTATGTTTGTGAAAACAGTTGCATGTAAAAATCTTCCAAACATTTAATTTTTTGTTTTTTTATATGTTTATGTATATTGAATATATTTTATTGTAATGTAGATGTAATTTTTTAGAAGTGGCAAATATACGTTGAAAATATATGTATGTTATTAATATTGAATTTGAGTACCTAAAGTTCAAGGTAAATTGTTAAATCGGATTAGGCTATTAGACCCCTACTGGTTTGGTAGTTAATCTCCAAAATTTTAAACACTGGCAGAGTTCGAACAACCCGTAATGACTACCTGCATTTTGTGGCAGAGTTCTGATACTCCGGAATAAACTGTGTTGCCTTTCTTTATCAAACTTACTAAAATTTATGTACCTCTATCACTTTTTTTTATTAAAATTAGTACATCCCGTTACCTCTGACCTAAATCGTATATTCTTTAGCATAGCTGCAACTCATTCGTTCAATACAAAATGTACCTTACGGTATACCCTCTTAAAATATATTTTGGTACGTCTATAAAATCTACTTAAATGAATGATTTATTACTCCTTGTCCTTTCTATATAGACTATAAAAATATACACACATACACTCGTATACAAATACAAGGTATAAAATAACAAACAAATTTACATAACTAAAATTAGATCAATTACATAAAGGAAATACTTTCTGTAATTTGAAAATATCCATTCCTATAATTTGTTTTAGAAAAGACGAGCTGAATTATATTTTTTCAAGGTGTTGGGTAAATTGTTCCATAGTTTTGATCCAATAAAGCATAAGCTTCTCTGGCCAAGTGCTTTATGAGTAACAGAGGCAAATATAGCGGATTGTGAATTTTGTCTCGTTCAGTAAGTATGTGGTATATTATATGTATAATGCCTGTTTGAGTACAAGAAACAAAGAGTTTTGAAGCAAAAGAGTTGCCGAATATCCATTACCTTTGAATTAATATATACTTGACTGGAAAAGAATCTGCGAGGTTTTTTAGAATAATTTTCAGAAGAGTTTCTGAATGATATTGATGAAGCTCAGATAATTATTCCTAATTCCTCCTCAACCAAAGATACCATATAGTAATATGGATTCAACAAAAGCGAAATATATAATTTTTAGTTGTTTACAAGATAAAAGTTCTACTAGTTGTTTGAATCTGTAAATTAGGCCTCTGAGCTTATTGGTGATGTTGCCAGCATGAACAACATCCCATTTTAAAAAGGAGTCAATATGGATGCCTAGATATTTGACTGTGTGTACGAACTCAGGGGTACGATTTCCTACAGAGATAGTATTATAATCCGGTAAAAATGGTTTATATGAAGTAAATGGTATAATTTTAGTTTTAGTGATGTTAACAGTCAATTTGTTCAATTCAAACCATTTAAGGATATTCTGCATATCATCAGAGGTAATTTGTTGGATTTCAGACCAGTTTTGCCATTCGTAAATAATCAGTGTGGCATCAGCAAATAACAAGATTACCCCAGTTGGGTCCAACTGTAGCAAATACTTCAAGTAAATTAAAAATAGTATTGACCCAAGGACTTCTGTATCTATAAGCTGTACATTTTCTACAGGCAAATTCATTCTAATATTTTTTTAGTGTACTGTATAACCATCCATTCTCCTACATTTAATGTTGACAAAAACATCTTCTTGTTGACCTTTCTTTTCCTGCTCCCTTTTTGAAATAGTCTTTTTCTAGAATCTTCTACTTTTCGACCATTGTACATGAAAAATTTTTCTTCATATCATATGTCAGCTCCCAGAATAACTTATAAATTTGTTTTCTTTCATACTCTTTAAATTCAGTACAAACTCTAGATTTCGAAGTTTTGAGTTACGTCCAGGTTTTAATGTATGTTTATTTTACTGAGCCATTAATTTAAAGTCACCATAATCATCTTTTTGAAGCCAACATAATATTCACCATACATTCTAGATCTTTTGCTTTGATCACTGACTCTTCTTGTTCGAGAGGTAACTTTCATTTAAATGTACTATTTTTGTTCATCAGCTTTTTCTTCTATTTCTTCTTCTACTACGTTGTTGTCTTCCCTATGATATCAAGAACTTAGCTTGCAGGAAACTAATAAACTTCACACGGATCCCGGGGTTATGCACAAAAGATCTTAAGGTTGAAGTGGTTGATTGGCTGCACGTCCTGTACGACCCAACTTACAATCTACTGCCTATGTTGTCTTTGTTTTCTGATCTAGAGTTGTCTGATGTTTAATGAAATCTGGATCTAATAAACTGTTATCTGACATTTCCAAGCCCGAGTAAATTGTTCCCAACAAAATTTGGAGTATATTCCTGTAATATTCCTTAAATACCATATTTTCATAATTTTTTGTCTCGCCCTTAATCTCATCTGCTATTTTGCTATGAAATTCCTGGCCTGTGTCAGTCTCATTTATACTCACATTTACATTATCATCATTATGATTTTGAAGTTTAACTAGTACAATGAATTGCATATCACTAAACTAAAAACATTGACAAAATTGGTTAATAAAAGACTTTGTATATACATGCACAGACACAAATGGGAAAATGATTTTCATCGCAAATTCCAAATATGAGGTTTTGCACTAGACAGACGATTTATCAAAGGAAAACCCAAATAGTCAAATGCGTTATTAAATATATTTTTACTAACCTTTAATCACTATATTATTTTGTTTAGGATCTATTTGTAAACTCGTTTTATATGCTTCCAATGCTGAATCCAATTTGCCCAGTTTTTCTAAAGATTTTCCAAGTAACTGGTGCCCTTCTGCAGATTTTGGCTTGGTCAAAAGGTATGAAGAAATGTACCTATACGCCTGATCGTACTCTCCTACACTAAAGTAGAGTTTAGCAAAAGAAAAACATCTTAAATTTCTCTGTAAAAAATAATGAATGGTTAGAAAATAACTTGAGGGAGATGTGCCTATCAAAATAATTCCTGTTTGTCATCTATTGGTCGTTGTTACTGAATTTTCAGCAATATGAAAGTAAAAGCTGTGTTGAAATGAGAGTAAATTAATAGATAAAAATATATGGCTAATTTGTTAGTAGCAGTTTCATGTTCATTACATATTTCATTTGATATGACATTATCACAAAGTATTGTCTAAGCAAGTTTTCAATACACGTTAAAAGTTTTACTGTGTATTTCACTTTATATCTACATATTTAATATTTTATCAACTGAAAATATCGGCAAAACAAAACTATTACGTTTTTCCTCGAGTGGCATAGTAGGAACTAATTATTAATCTAAAGAGAAATAAAAAGGAGACTCTCAATTGCTTCTATATAATGCTTTAAATACATAATCGTTAATTCAACAAGCAAAGTTTTATAATTTTTTGTAGTTACAGAGATTGTTGGCTTACCTCAGTCTCGTTGTTTACTTTTTTTAAACAATTGTGAACATGGCGATCCACTTCAGATTTATTTTTAAACATTTTGAAATAAAGATCACTCTGTATTTTCAATTAAACTTAAACATCTATGGTTTTATCAACAAATAATTCTTTTTTATAATTTGTAAGACGATTACGCACATACATAAATTGTAAAATAGCAAAATTCTTAACCGCTGAATCTGAATTATCTTTTTCTCGGTCAGTTTTGCCAACTGAAAAAATAAAAATACAGCTGCAACTCACCGTGGAGACGCGTCCCTATCTAGATCATTGATTTATGCCGGTTTCCACAGACTTGCCTAATTTGGGGATACCTTAAATTTGTAGAATGGTTTCCACCACCCAACGATACAGAATTATTTGTCTATGGTCTAGGGATATCAAATACATTATTTAAAAGAAAAATGTTTTCAAACACAGATGAAACGAGAACAAAATTATAATTAATCAATGATAAAAATAATGTATTAATATTCTATACCTATTGAAACACAAACTAGGTATATACCTTTAAATATAAGAAATGTTCGTTAAGCTCAGATCTACTGTCAATCATTTTCCAATACAATATTGAAATTTGTGGAGCAGTTGAATTAATTAATTAATTCTTGAGAAAATAGCACATCTAATCCAATTCCTTAAAAAATTATAATTAAAATTCAGTGGAATATTAAATTATTATTAAATTTTATGTGTTGGCAGTAACTTTGTGTTTCATGCTCTCGCATCCATCTGAGTCGCGTTCGTTTTAGATGTGTCTTGTGCACGGAACTCATCAGAGTCATTCCCAAAAATAGGGCACTACTGTTGCAACGGTGCCCCTAACAAAACGGTAATGCTCCAGGGGAAACACTGAATGTCACATGCCCCAACTAAAAAGAGCGCATCGCTATAAAGCACAAGTCACTCCCGAGCCTAAAATGAAGGCGACTCTGGGATTAACACTGAAACGGGATTCATTTCAGTGGGGATTAATTTATTTGACTCCCATAGAAAAATAATATAATATATACTACGATAGCATTGAATAACTTTTTATTCAATGTACGATAGAGAGCTATTCATTAATAAACACGTTTATTTCTGCGGCAGTAATAAAATAATGAATGAATTACAAAAAGTGCGGATGGTATTGCGGATACATTGCCTTGATAATTTTGGCTGTTTTTCTAACAAACAACAATGACGAACCGTGATAATAAAAAAATCATTAAATTAATTAACTTACAATTATATTTTGTAACTAAGTCTTGAAAAACACAAAAACGAAAGAACTAAATTTTTACTCGCTACTGGTTATGCCGTTCATATAAACAAACCCCGTTTGAGAATCTTCAGAGCATTCGAAATGATCGTCGAGGACGCTCTGATGATAATTGCATCTCTCTTTATATTGTAATTAAACAAGGACAAAAATACTACAAAGGTTACCCTATACACGTAAAGCAAGAGTACTGAAATTTTGTGCAATAGGTGCGTTCTTTTTGACTGAGATCTCAAATCACTTCAGTTAAGGTGATCTGAGATAAAGTGATGTGAGTAAGCACCAAAAAGAACGACATCTCAATTGAAGCGCGCGATATGTCGATAGATTTAAACTATACGACAGATTCGTATCAGCATCTAATAATGTTAATTAATATATCCATAATTTGTAACAAAAGAAAAATAGATTATGTGTGTTTATTATTTATATGTCAACGGTTAAAACCTTAGATAACCTTGGTTAAAACTACATATAAACCAAGCAAATCAAATATTTCTTCATCCCCTCCACTTTATTTCCGACTCAATCCCAACTGATACCCCCTTACAACACATTCATCATCGGTGAAGGGGGAGGAAAAATCTCAGCTCACTTAAAGTGAATAAAACAAAAAGAACGCTCACATTACTGATGTGAGCTGAGATTAACTGAGATCTCAGTCAAAAAGAACGCACCTATTATTGCCACATTTAGTGACAACCATAGATAACTCTGTGGTTACAACAAATAATTGTTTAAAATTTATATAAGAATGTGCCTTTATTAAACAAAATTCAAGTATTTTGAATTATTTTTAAAAACAGCGACTTAAATGCATAGATTAGTATGACTTTTTTTATTTACATAGGTAACTTTTTAACAAATTTTTAATTTCATTTTCCTGCTACTAAAGAGAATTTGTAAATACATATGGCAAACCGGTGGAAGTATCCGCAAGTGAGCTTAGAGTCGCGTTCGTTTTAGGCCCGGGAGTAACTCTGTGTGACTCGTGCTTTATAATGCGCTCTTTTCATTTGGACGTCTGATACTCAGTGTTTTCCCCCTTTCCTTTATTAGGAGCATGCGATTCCGCTGCAATAGTAATGCGTTCTTTGTGGGGCGACTCAGAAGAGTTCCGTGCGAAAGACTCTAGAGCTAATGACATTTAAAAAGAAAGCGGCTTAGAAAGTGACCCGAGTCGCGTTTTTAGGGCGGGATTGACTCTGTGTGACTCGCGCTTTATACGTACTTTTTAGTTGGGGCGTCTGGCACGCAGCGGAAGCCGAAGCCAACCCTTTCGAACATTTCTTCCAGGAGCCGACTATTCCTGTTTCCCACGAAGTCGTGGGTGGTGACTGCCTTCTCCTTCCTTTTAAGGACATTCGACGCAGATTTGTTTACAGGTTCGGGACTTTGTTAGCAGAAATACTACGTAGCGGACAAGGCGTTTTCTGGGGTAATATATATTACGACGCACCCAGTACCCTAGCGTCTACGCACATTACATTTGATGACAGCGGTATCTGATAATTACATGATGCGGCGAGGATTATTACATCAGCCAATATAGGGTTAGAGGCACAATTAAGAATATCGCTAAAACAAGATATGAACGTTTTGAAGCATGAAAATGCTACTTTTGAAATCGTTTTTGTAAATTGATATCGGACCTTACCTGTCGCATTCAGGCCTACTGGAAAATTGCATAGTAAAACATTCAAATGACCACAAATCGAAAACTGCATCGGACAGTACCTGCTTTTTGCACATATTTCGTTAACATTAAAAACTAGTACTGTCCGGATGATCTACGATACAACTGAAAAAATAACAGAGTTATGAACTTTCGAGAAAACTGCATAATGGCCGGTTTTTTCCGATTTTCTCTTAAACTAACGGAGTTGTTCTAAATCTCATTTTCTACTCTACAATTTCCCCATGGACGCCATCATGATTTTATAAGCAAAAAAACAATAAAAGCGATTTTTTGCATATGATTGATAATAACAAAGTTATGAATAATAAAGTCGAGTGAAAAACATCTCACTCCATTATATGAAACTATTCTTCAAACTATGGTTTACTTTTTACACAAAATTCTCACTCCACACTCATTTTAAATATAAAAAATACACGATATTATGGTACATTTTATTGACATTATATAAATAAAATTTTATTAGAACGGTCATGAATATCGAAAAGAACTACAGAAAAAATCATAATTGTAACAAATACATCACTTATAAATATTTATAACGAGACTAGCTCGAAATTGATATAACAAATAATGATTCAGTCCTGATTCAAAATATCGATTTAAAAAAAATCTAACGCGCACGTTCAAAAGTTCGTGGAAACATCTCAAGACAAAACGTTTTTGATCATCTTTAAGGGAGAGAAATAGTTAATTAATGCATGAGTATTATTTTAAACAATCGCTTCGTTCAGTAAGAACTACTGCAATCCATCAAGTGAACTTTTTTACGAAAAGGAAGGCATAACTTTTTTAACACATTGGCGGACAGCGTCTGCATTTGCAGTCATTTTGTGGGAATATACAGAGACATGACTGCTTTTGCAGACGATATTTGGCGCACTATAAAACTCGCATCTGTTATTGCAGCCAACATTCTCATTATAAATACATGTAAAAGTAAGAATGGTGTCCCTACACATCATGTTTGTGAACAGGAAAGTTACTTTTGGCAACCTTGAAGATACCGTACCTCACCGCTTATATTTCATTCTGGTGGGACACGTCTTCTACAGCAATCAGTAGCAGCGTTGCTAGGTCTAGGGATCTATCCCGAATCTAGGGATTTTTCGACGCACAAAAGGATAAAAGAATTCTGTTTCAAAATCCAAGGATAAATTTGGCAACTTTTTTTTCGATTCAATAAAAAATATATTTTATTTTAATGAATGTGAGAAATTGAAACAGTTAAATCTAATATTACGATATAACTTTAATCACAAATAAAACTGGTCCACAGAATAACCAACACCGCCATCTATTTGTGAATGTATGCAGCTTTAAATAAAGAAATATCAGAGAATTCTTCTACTTAAAGGCGCTCAATAGTGTCAAAGCTGAAATCCAGACAGGACAATCACCCGATGGATAGAGAGCATGCTAAGCGAGCACAAGCATCCCTGTGTGGTGTCACAAGAGAGGTGAAGACAGAAAGAGGATGTCCACAGGGATGTGTTCCGTCACCAAAGCTGTGGAATCTGCTAGTCGACGACCTCCTTGTTGCATTAAACGAGCAAGGATGGTATCCTAAAGGATATGCGGACGACATTGTTATTCTAATACGGGGAAAACACGTGGGCATCTGCCTGGGACTAATGCAGAGGGCACTGTCCGTAGTGGAGAGATGGTGTGATGCGGAGGGATTGTCTGTCAATCCCTCGAAAACCATAATGGTACCATTCACAAAACAGCGAATTGTGGAGATCACTAGTGTACCTAAACTTTTTGCCAGGGAAGCAAAATTCCTAGGAATCCGGTTAGATGACAAGCTAACCTGGAGCAGCCATCTAGCGAGCATCACAAGCCGTTCTCAGAGCACGCTAATAACGATGAGACGAGCAATTGGGTGCACTTGGAATCTAACTATGTCAATGTTATACTGGTTGTACACCAGAGTAATCAGACCAATGATGGAGTACTGGGCAATTGTGTGGTGGCCTAAAGTTCAGCAAAGAATAGCCGCTAAAACGTTTTCTAAAGTGCAACGAGCTACGTGTCTGAGCATCACAGGCGTCATGAAAGGCAATCCAAGCATAGGAAATACTGCTAAACATCCCACCAATAGATCTATATATACAGGGGGAGGCTAAAATGGCTGCATATAGAATGCAGTGTAATAGCAACTGGTGTAAGAACCATGCCATGAAAAATACAAAAATACACGACACCATGAGGTGCGACATCCTTGAAATTCCACCTGACAGAATGCCCAAGGTCGTGGAAACTGAGATACCATATCACGTCAACTTGAGTGACAGATCTGAATGCGCTTAGGGAGAACCTCAACATATGTTGAACAGTATCACCTGGTACACCGACGGGTTAAAGACACTAACGGGTACAGGAGCAGGCGTCTACGGCGTCAAGCATCAAGCACAGCATAAGCATCTGCCTTGGTAATCTGCCGACCATATTTCATGCAGAAATAGTCGCACTAACCGAATGCGGCAGAACATGCATAGATAGGAAATATAACAAAAAGACTATCTATGTAAACACGGCACTTATAGTCTTAGCAAGCCACATCTGTACCTCGATGATAGTGCGGGACTGTCATAATACCCTGAAAACAATGGCAAAAGCCAATAGGGCAATTCTCACTTGGGTGCCAAGCCATACAGGGGTAGTTGGAAATGAGGGAGCTAATAAGTGTGCCAAGAAAGGCGCTGATCTCACCCTCAAGGGAACAAAACCAGCAAACGGCGTTTCATATAGCGTTGTACGAAAAACTGTCTCCAACTGGGTGTCGCATGAACACCAAAAGCGCTGGAACAGAGTTGCGGGACACGTTCAGTCCAAAAGAATGATCAAAGAACCATCGAGTTCCAATGCAGCAGATGCTCTCAGACTGGGCAGGAAAGAACTGCGAAAAGTGGTAGGATTCCTAACTGGCCACTGGCAATGCACACCTAGCGAAAATGGGGAATGACGCAACAAACCCCCATTGCAGGATGTGTGGAGAGGTAGAGGAAACCGCAAAGAACGTTATCATCGATTGTCCTGCCTTGTGCAGAAGGAGAGCTTCCTGTTTAGATATCTTACCATATACAAATCAAGATGGACTGCAGGAAAGTATAGTCCGACGAATCTCACTGTTCGCCAAGAAATTAGGATGAGACTATGCTTAATATATGCGAATGGGGGTGCACAATAAGGGGCAACCATTAGGGTACCCGAACCCCAACTCCCTCGTGACTAAAAAAAAGGGCGCTGCAAACATACTTGTTTAGTTAGTTCGCTGTATAGCCGCCAGAGGAGTATTAAATGTCATTCTGTCGCATATACTTATGATATATACTTATCGATATTTATCCAACAGAAGGCGTCTAGTTATTTGGATTTGCCATATTGGCGAGTGAAATTCTCTATGCTTGGCACATGCGCTTTGCCTATAAATTAACTTCTAGGGATTTTCAGATTATAATCTGGGGATTATACAAAATTTGACCTGGCAACGCTAACGCTGGTTAGGAAATCCATAACGTTTGTACTGAGTGGTCGGTTAGGTGTTCTTCAGAGTGAACAGATATTTTTACGTGAATTTCACAAAGCATCGTTCAATGGTTTTTCATTTAGTGGTACCTATGTATTAAAAAATATTGTAATTTGAGTACGTAGTAATAAACAAAATATTTTGTGAGTAACGACATTTTTTGTGTGTTTTATGTGATTGCCCAAGATCTTTTGTTTACGTATTTTATTTTATGCTGATTATTATTATCTTTTCCAGATTGGGTTTAAAATGAATTCCAATGAGGATAATTTTAATTGCACGAAGCAATTTTTACCAAGTGCGAATTATTTCTCGAACAATTACATTACACGTGTTAATTGCCACAAATGAATAAAATAATTGAACACAAAATTATAAGTTTTCAATGAGGATGGATGAAAGTGTTAGTAAAAACACATTAAAGTTACAAAACATGACAAAGAGTTAAAAATACGTCATATTTTGATTGGATGACTACTGTGATCCGCGCGATGCTCCCGTTCTTCGCAACCACGCGCCCACTGGAGGGTTAAAGAAAAAGGTGACCCAACCACGTAAATTTTAATACGAGTTTAAAGTAGATTTCAATTGTTATTAATCGTCAGGGGTGGCGAGCGGATAGGGATCTAACACAAAACCCCAGCGTAGGGATAAAACCTTATATCATCGCAATACGGAAGCACTAAAGAAATTTATAGAAGTACTAAGAGGCACTAACGATGCATTAACCGTCGACATTAAATTTAGTTATATCGTGAAAACTTTAGGGGCTAACTTCATGGACCTCCTTTCCGAAGGTTTGACAACAATTTTTGTGCGCCTCCTACGACTTGAGCTTGATGGCAATTAACCTGGTCAGTTCCCACTACGCCAGAGTTAATATTGATGATTAGATCAGTTTCGGAGAAGGGCGAGTGTTTGTAAAGCCAATTAAATACCCCACATATTTTAATCTGATACTTGTTTTCCTAGAATAGGCCATAACTGAATTACAGCGTTCTAAAGTTAGAAGTTTGACACATTTCCGGAAAATTGGTTTTGAAAATTTTCTGATTACTTTAGTTTTGCTGTTATAATGTTTTTTTATGAACACAGTTTATTTTTGTGATTTTTTATATGTGTAAGTGTGAACATTACATTACCGGGTGTCCCACTATAAAGTAATACATTTTGATGGCTTATTACTCGAGAATGGAAAAATATATCGACGTGCAGTTTTCGCTAAACTTCTTATATTTCTTTCAAATTTTTATTGACATAGTTGCCAAATGTATATTTTTTCCCGAAAGCGCCGAAAAAATAACTATTTTTGAAATGAAATTACCGGTTTATTTTAAATACAACACCCTATATTTTTTATTACCATCTGAAAGTCCCTTTCTTCCACTTTCCAAAAATGTATACATTATCCACATATACTCAATTTTTTAGGGAAAGATTTAATTTTTTATGAAACCATGTCAATTGCTTCCAAACGTAAATTATCACATTTCAACAGCTTGGAAACGTTATAACTCGAAAATGAGACAGGGGATTAATGAGCGGCTTTCACTGAAATTCTTAGAAATGTTTAAATTTTTTATGACACCGTTTGCAAGTCTTAAAAGTCGTCTAAGATTTTCGTAAGAAATTTACTTTAGTTAATTTTTTACGGAAAGGTGGCTTTGAAACAAATACATATAACTGACATTAACAAACGTCAAAAGGTTATTTATGTAGTATGAAGTATAACAATTTACAGAATCCGGAAAACTAGAAAGGAAAACGAGAACACCTGAAAACGCCCAGGACAATATGCTCAATGATATTCTGGAAGTAAGGGAAATTCTAGCACTTAACAATAATAGAATATCTGTTAGAAAAATATCCCAAATCACACAATTTTCAAAAAGTAAGGTTCACCGGCTCCTAAAAATTATTAAATTTAAGGCATACAAAATACAAACTTTCCAAAAAATAGAGAATCATTCATTTGAACAAAGATATTTCATGTCAGAAACATTGTTGGATCTGGTAAGACTTCAGTCTAATTTGAACCTAACAATGTCAGACGAAGCCACATTTCATATTAATGGAAGAGTTAATAAGCATAACTACAGGATTTGGGGAGATGAGAATATAAGCGCGTTCAACGAATTTGAAAGGGATGCACATAGAGTAAATGTCTGGTGTGGTGTATCTAAAACTAAAATCTACGGCCCCTTTTTTTCATGAAGTAACAGTTAACGGAGACACTTACACCGACATGTTGAAGGAGTTTTTATATCCCCAGTTACAACAAGATTAAATTATAAACACTGTATATTTTCAACAAGACGGCGCGCCTCCACATTACTTCTTAGTTGCTTGAAATTCATTTTCAGATCATTTTGGCAACAGATGGATAGGTCGAGCTGGTCTCATCGAGTGGGCCTCATATTCCCCGGACTTAACCATACCAGACTTCTTCATATGGGGTTATGTGAAGGAGAGATGCTATAACCCAATCCCTACAAACCTTCAGGAGTAAAGAAATAACATAGTAAATGTTTTTAATTCGATAACACCAGAAATGCTGCAAAATGCGTTCAGTAATTTTTGGATGATATTAGGATTATGTAGAGATGCAGATGGTGGTCACATATATAACAACTTATTTATTAAATATATTTTTTTTGTTTTGATGTGTTTTATGAAGTTATGTTTGGTTCTTTGTTCTTATATGTAAATAAAATGTTTGTTTTAAATGTTTTCTTTCTTTCTAGTTTTCCCGATTCTGTAAATTGTTATACCCAAGTTAATATCGATTTTCGTGTATAGGCGTATTTATGTCAAAAATGGCTCTGAATCTTATCCTGGTCACTTTTAATAATTAACAAAAGTAAATTTCTTACGAAAATTTTAGACGACTTTTAAGACTTGCAAACGGTGTCATAAAACATTTAAACATTTCTAAGAATTTCAGTGAAAGCCGCTCATTAATCCCTTGTCTCGTGTTCGAGTTATAACGTTTCCAAGCTGTTAAAATGTGATAATTTACGTTTGGAAGTTATTGACATGGTTTCATAATAAATTAAATCTTTAAAAAATGAGTATATGCGGATAATGTATACATTTTTGGAAAGGGGAAGAAAGGAACTTTCAGATGGCAATAAAAAATATAGGGTGTTGTATTTAAAATAAACCGGTAATTTCGTTTCAAAAATGGTTATATTTTTATCGGCGCTTTCAGGAAAAAATATACATTGGCATCTATGTCAATAAAAAATTTGAAGGAAATATAAGTTCAGCGAAAACTGCACGTCGATATCTTTTTCCATTCTCGAGTAATAAGCCGTCAAAATGTGTTACTTTATAGTGGGACACTCTGTATTGTGAGTAGCTCCACTTTAGACATGATTTTAAAACTGAATAAGCTAATAACACATTTCAAAAACAACAAATATCGTTCAATTTAGTCCTTACAAATGCATTATGTAAAAAAATCACAGTCTCTATTCGAATCAAAGCAAAAACAATATAAATAAAACAACATTTGTGTTGATATTAACCAAAAAAATTCTTATCGGCAATCCTTATCGGAGCTCTTTTTGTTAGATTCATGAAGGGGACCACACACTTCGAATTCTTTGCAAAAAGCAAGATAGTGAACTTTAAGTAACAAATAAAGCGATCTTTAATGAAATTATCAAGTCCAGAAATGAACTGAAAAATTTAATTGAAGTATCTGAAACAAGACTCTTGTTAAAAATAGAAAAGGCGAAACAGACAATCCACAAACTTAAACTGGAAAAAGACAGTTTGAAAGAAAAAGTGGAATATCTTCAAACAGACAGTAAAAAGAAGAATCTTATAGTATTCGATTTGAATAAGCCCAGTGAGGAAATAACGCTTGAATTCATTATCAATGAAATAAAATAACTAGTCAAAGTTGAGATAAAATAAAGTGAAATTAGCGACCAGTAGGGAAGACTGAGGATACATTGGACAAGTGGATAAAATGAACACCTTCAAATTTTCCGCCTAAATTGCGATACTACTGCCACAAGGCGAGCGTTCGAGTGTTCTTTTGGCGAAGAATCAGTTTGCTAATGCTCTTTGCCATGTGAAGACGCCTGTCGTTTTTATAGTGACGTTTTTTTAAGGTTTTGTTAGATGATTTATGGTAAGTGCTAACGTTTTGCAATGCTTTCGGTTATGTATTTTTTCAATGGCGACATTGAGATTACATAATGTTAGTTATTTAAGAGCCATTGATGATCATATTTTATTAAAATAGTTTTTGTTTTTTCAAATAAATATAAAAAAATAATAAAATGTAAATAGGGGATATAGTGGACAGTGTCCGCTGTATCCCCAACTTGTCCATTTTGTCAACTCCCACAAACAACTACTAACAACTTTCCGTGCATTATCATTTTTTTTATTTCAGATGGTCAGAGTCTACAAGAAAAAAACCAACAGGGAATTTACTGAAGGCGATATTCGAAAGGCAGTCGAAGATGTGATAAACAATGTAGGCAGCCTCAGAAAAGTGGCTGAACTCCATAATGTTAAAAAGTCCCGGTTAGCAATTTACGTAAAAATGAAATTCAAAATATTTCATTTAAGCCAAACTTTAAAAATCGACAGATATTTCCTGATACTATGGAGAAAATACTAAAACAATATCTACTGATAAGTTCCAGTATGTTTTATGGACTCACGCCCAAAAAACGAGACAGTTGGCGTTCCAGTTTGCAATAAGAAATTCATTGAAAGTCCCAGATTCATGGCAAACAAGTGAAATGGTAGGTTCAAAATGGTTCTCGGCTTTTTTGCGGCGAAATCCAACGTTGTCAGTGAGAAAACCAGAAGCCACATCTCTTGCCCGAATGACTGCGTTCAACAGAACCATTGTGGGTGAATTTTTTGATAAACTCGAAAAAGTGACGGAAAGACACAATTATCAACCATGTCAGATATATAATTTAGACGAGACTGGGGTAACAACGGTACCACCAGTTCAAAAGGTTGTTGGAAAAAAGGGTGAAGAACAGGTTGACCAAGTTACGTCCAGAGAGCGCGGCGAATTGGTAACGCAAGTTGGAATTATATGTGCAAATGGGAACGCGTTACCACCTATTTGGGTTTTTCCTAGAGTACGTTTCGATGAACATCGTATGATGTAAGGGACAATGCAAGGATCCATGGGACTGGTATACAAATCTGGGTGGATGACATCAGAGAATTTTTTCAAAGTTTTGGAGTTCTTTCAAAAAAATGTTAGATGCTCTGAGGAAAACCCAGTATTATTAATATTAGACAACCACAAGTCACACCTTAATATTGAGGGAGTTGATTTTTGCAAACAAAATGGAATAACAATCCTTACACTGCGCCCACATACATCTAATAAATTGCAGCCACTAGATAGATCTGTGTTCGGCCCCTTCAAACAATATTTTAGCGAGGCAGTGCACACTTGGATGTTATCCCATCCTAATGAAACTCTTTCTATTTATGCATTACCAGAGTTATGCTCCAAAGTCTGGGATCGAGCTGCTACACCTGAATCGATCAAGTCAGGTTTTCGCAAAAGTGGAATTTTTCCATTAGACAGAAATATATTTCAAGACCATTAATATTTGTGCTCTTCCGTCTCTGACCGTCCAGCTCCAAAGAATGAAGAAAGAACTAATAACATAAACATAAAAAGTACCACACCAACAAATAAAGATGTTTCTTCTACCAGTAGCTTTTTACCAGATGCAAATAACGATGAAAGCACATCAACTTATTTTATTCCCCCCGATTTAATTACTTCATACCCGAAGGCAGGTCCGAGAAGAATAGCTTCGAGAGGAAGGGGAGAGGTAGATGCATGATTGCTACCGATACTCCGGAGAAGGAGGAGCTAGAAAATCGAAAAAAGACACCAGCATTAAAAAAAGTTCACGCTTTAAAGAAGAAAGTCCTCGTTGAAAGCTCTTCATCTGAGAGCGATGAAAATATTACACAGGATTCGTCTTCAGAATGGGACGAATTTGAACAAGAGGAGGACAAGGACATAAATAGTGCTGAGGAAGGTGACTTCATGGTTGTAAAAGTTCCTGGGAAAACAGCAACATCTGGTAGAAATTATGTTGCTCGAGTACAACGCAAACTTCGGGATGGATTTGAAGTTCGTTTTTATAAGAGACTTATTCCATCAAATAGATTTCAAATAACGGAGGAAGATTCTTCTTTTATATCTAACGAGGAAGTTGTTTCAATACTCCCAAAGGCAACAGAAGATACACGACCGCGCTTCAAAAATATGATATATTTTAACGCAGATATTACAGAGTTTAGTTTGCATTAATTTAAGTATTTCTTCCAAGATTTTCCTTGCCTAGCTTAGTTTTTTAGCATTTGTGCAAGATTTAGCCTAGTTTTTTTAGAAGTTTAAGTTTTTTTGCAATAGTTCTATGTATGTGATATATTTTTTTATTTATATAATGTTTATTTTGGGATTGATGGTTCTGAAATAAATATCTTTTTGAGTTTGAGGTTCTAAATAACAAATTCCCATCAAGCTGAAAATCTGTAAGATTGTTAAAAATATGATTAAAAATAAAATTTGAAAGTTCCCCATCTTTCCCCCGTATGGAAAAATTTTTATTCAAGGTCAAAAAATATCTCAGACAAAAATTGTAGATCATAAAGTAATCTAAAAAAAATGTATCAATACTTTTTTTCCTACGAGCCACCGTTTTTGAGATATAACGTATTTAAAAAGTTGTTCAAATTGTTATCGTCGCAATATGCATGAGTGCGCCACGTATATACATCTCTTATCTAGAGTTGTTATATATGTTGAAATATTTTTCTATCGGTGATTGTAATTTATACTTAAAATATAAAATATACATAAGTTATAACTGTGAGAATATCAGGTCAAATGAAACCCATTCCCTTACTTCACAAGTCAGTGTAACTTTGAGACAACATCTGTCTCTTGTGTGCGTGGCTAGGGGTCTTATACCTGCTATAATAAATGAAATACTGTTAGTCTTGAGCGACACTCTGTAGTGAAATCACGTGTTTATACTAACCTATATCGTGCTGTTTTGACTTTTATAACAAAAATGTCTGAATATTGTTTTATTTGTGCTAAACTTTTAAGTGAAAGTAAAATTGTTACTGTTGAACGTGGTATATGGAGTCATTAATTAATGCAAGTATCGAAAGAGCAGATGAATTTTCGGAATTCCTCAAAAATCAGAAATCGGTGATAATACATGAAAACTGTCGTAAAAATTATACTCGAAAGTCTTCTATTGCTGCAGCTAATAAAAGACAATGCGAAAAACAAGAAGCCAGTACATCCACAGTAAGTCCTCGTACTAGATCACGTGTCAGAGAATCAGCTTTTTGTTTCAAAGAACTATGCTTATTTTGTGGCCAGAAATTGAATGAAGAGTATGAAAGAAGAAAATCCTCAGATTTTCGCCGTCGAATTAGCCAAGTAAGTACACTTCAGTTTAAAGATTCAATTCTGGAAGTAGTTCCGAGTCGTGACGATGCTATCGCAAAAGCTGTTCTTGCTCGAGTCGAATTTGAATATGATTTAGTTGCTGCTGAAGCTAAGTATCATCGTGATTGCTATATTTCTTTCGGAAAACCTTCCACTGGAGCTAAAGTTGGTCGTCCTAAAGAGGAAGCTACGAATCTGGCAATGGAGGAAATATTCACTTACATTGAAAATAGCTATGACTGTTCACTTTGAATGAATTATCAAATGTTTGCAAAAGTACGACATTAGATTACAGAACGATTAAGCTACGACTAAAACTAAAGTATGGTGAAACACTTTTTGAATCAAGCCTGGCACGAAAAAAAAACAAATGAATCAAAAAGAAGAACGATACAGAGTCCTAGACGCAGCTGCAGCTATTATTCGCAAAGATATCCAATCCGTAGTGTTTGATAATTCTAATTACCCTGCACCAAGTCGCATGTTTGAAGATTTGAATAATGAAATCCCAGAATCGTTGAGATATTTTGTAGAGAGAGTAATTTTAAAGAATAAACGATCAAATTTAGATCATTTAAAATTAATATGCACAAACATTTGCCATTGTATCATGACTACTGTTCGACCAAGGTCTTTTAAGCCAAAATTACAACTAGGCCTCGCAGTTTTTTTCATCGAAGGTTCGGGTCTAAACGTCTTATACAAATCTTTTCGGCTTTTGGTTTATGCGCATCTTATAATGATACAATAATGTACGAAGCAGCAGCAGTTTTTCATCGTCCTCCTCATGTCCTACCACCAGAAAGTGGCACTCTTATTCAATACGTTGCAGATAATGCTGATATTAATGTAAATAGGCTAGACGGCAGTAACACGCTCCACATATTGGGTATTATTTAAATTGCTACTCCAAAAAATTCAGTTTTACTAGAACCTATGCCACGAATAAAAGAAGCTCTTTCAACAAAAGATTTCAAGGCAAAAGCTCATGTGCCGATACAGATCTATCAAAATAACGGTGTAGTAGGGTACAGTAAAATAAATGTGAAACGGTATCTTTCCTCAAAAAAGCTGATGTAGTATGGTTTTATGGGAAATGGAAAAATTAGCGTTTACCCGGTTGGTATGGTTTTATTGAACGTTTAACAAAAAATCATATGAATTATTCTAAATCTCAAATTTCATTTTTACCATTTATTCACCAACCAGCCAGCAACTATAATACTATCTATACGACCTTACTTTGTGCATTAGAGAACGCAAAACGGTATGGCCACACTGTATGCATCGTGACTTTTGACCAGCCCCTATATGCTAAAGCTCGAGAAATGGTATCAGCCACACCTGAGGGCTCTGAAGTATCAAAAATCATCATCAAACTCGGAGGTTTTCATCTGCTGATGTCTTTTCTGGGAGCAATAGGGCATATTATGCAAGGAAGCGGCATGAAAGAAGTACTCGCAGAGATCTATGCTGTAAAATCATTAGAAAAAATGCTCAATGGTCATGCTTACGCGACAGCTGTTCGAGCTCATACACTACTTCAGCTTACTTTGGCAATTATAATATTAAAAGAAGTTGAAATTAATGACATAATGGATGCAGATCTAATCATAAATATCGAGAATATATTAGATAACACCTGCACCAGAAAAACTGCTGAACACAATTTTTTGCAACTGCAAAAAGGGATGCAGTGCTAAATGTGGTTGTAAAAAAGTCTGACTGTTTTGTTCTCTGTTAAGGCCGGTCGTGCTACAATGTTGAATCACTAACAGAGGAGGATTCGTTTGATTCCTACGAGGATACATCGCTATTGACGCAATTTACTTGCACTCAGAATGAAGAAGAACAAGAAGAGTTTGACGGTTACAATTCAGACGAATAAAATTCACCACTTTTTTAATTTACATCGCTTTTTATCTTTTCCAATATTTACAAATTTCCGTAATTTTGCAATAGTTTCAAATTAAACAGGATCACAACTGACCGGTGGAGTAGGCCTACGGGAGAAACCACGTTAAAAAAACGCGCTAAGTACACTACCTCATAGGTGGCGTGGAAACGTGTGCATATTATGACGATTGCAACTTGTACAACTTTTTTGAATCGTTATATCTCAAAAATGGTGGCTCGTAGAAAAAAAAGTAATGATACATTTTTTGTAGATTATTTTATGATCTACAATTTTTGTCTGAGATATTTTTATGATAAAACTTACCGTTTCGCTGAAAATCGTGAAAAACTCATTTTTTTCACCTTTGACCTTGAATACAATTTTTTCCATACAGGGGAAAGATGGGGAACTTTCAAATTTTATTTTTAATCATATTTTTAACAACCTTACTGATTTTCAGCTTGATAGGAATTTATGTAGCTTCGAATGTTTAAATTGACCGGACTACTACACAATAGGACGAGGGCAAAATTGTCCAGTGAAAATTGAGCTGACTAATAATTTTCGAAAAAGCTTAATTTTGTAAAACTGCTGCAAGCTTAAGGGTACACGCATCAAAATTGCGAGCGATCTCACATTCAAACAAAGACAGGAAGGACAAAACACCTCAATTTCGTTCGCTTGGACGGGAATAACAGGAACTGCTTTATAAGAAGAAATATTAGAAGATTGCAGTAGCAGTCATACGTCCCTGCATATCTAGGGGCATGTCTGCAATAACAGACAGCGGTTTTTTTCTTGAAAAAAATTGTTTTTCAACTTTGAGATGCTGAGTGATACTTTTCACTACTTAAAAGACCGATATCTTAAAAAAGTGGGGACGTTCTTGAGTGGACTCAAGGTTTGGTTGGTGTTCGCCAATGTGTTAAGAAAATTTCTTCATCTTCGAATAAATTTATTTACTCACTTTGTCTTCGGTAATCTCTTATTTGTTCCTTTCGATATTTCCACAATTCGAAATTTTCCTGAACGAAAATATTTTTTATTCTTGCCTCAGATATATTTGCCGATCCCAAATTGTTTGTTTGTTCATTTCCCTAACGCAACGCGTCGCTTCGTCCGCGTCGAAAAATATAATTTTCGCTTCGTCACTTGGAGTATTGTTGGAGTTATAGCGTCTACTGACGTTATTGGTGTGACTGTAACCTTCGAAAAAATTCAAAATGTCGTTAGTAGTCGCTTTGTATGGAACGTTTTTCATAAATACGGTACAACCAGGCGGGACGTCGTCGAATATATCTTTCGACGGTTCTTTCCGCGGTCTAAATCCGACGTTACGACCGGAAAATCTCGGTCCTCTCATATTATCGTATTGTCGGAAGGGAAACGGTCCTCTGGAATGTTGTTGTTGTTGGTGGTTATCGGGCGAAGAAAAATTCAACAAATTCGGATGGTTCATCAACGGTAAAATTGGTTTATGAGGAACCCTTTCGTCTGGAGTAATTTTAATATTTAATTCGTCGGTATTTTCCAGTTCCGGTACGGAGGTTCCTAAAATAGTTTCCATCTCCATTCTATTGATCGGAGCCACAGATACGGAAGACTGTCCGAGGGAAGTATCGTTTTTTCTCGCAGCGCGCGATGCTTCTTCGACGCTGGAGAATTCGCAATAAGCTTGACCGGTAAATCCGATGTTATTGCTCATCAGGTGGATTTTCGTCGGTATCACGCCGATATCAGAGAAGAAATCCGCGATATCTTTATCGTTGGTCTTCTCCGGTAACCGCGATACGCTTAAACAATCCGTTCCGACGTCATCGGCTTTCGTACTGTTTATATTAACTTCGTGTTGTCGGTTAATTTCGTTGAATTCTTCGTCTTTGCACGGTAGGACCGTCACTTGTTTACCACCGACTATATGTAAAGATTTTTCGTTCAAAGCTTTTTTTGCCACTCCCGGATTGCTGAATTTAACGTAAGCTATGTAACCGCCCTTCTTTTTCGTAGTAAGGATTAACGCCACTAGAGGGTGTTGAGAGAACATGTGCAAGATATCTTGCTCCTTGCAATAAGTCGGTAGATCGTCTATTGTGAGACACGTGAAATTTTTCACTTCAACCTCGTTATCTTGATGGAAATATTTGGTGATATTTTTAGTCCTGAAATTAACATTTTCATCGCCGTCGTCCATTTTCCTCGGATTGTATCGATCCGTGGCTTCTTCGAATTCCTCATCGCTGATGTGTGAGATAATAACCGAGGTGCCGTTCAACATTTCGCCGTTCATTTGAAGAGCTTCTTCTTTAAATTTTCTATTAGAGAACCGCACGTATACTACGCCGGTACTTCTTCCGTTGAAATCGTTTATGAATTTAATACCGTTTCCGCTGATGAACATGCCTTGGAAAAATCTTCTGACGTCACCGTAACCGCCGTAAAACGGTTCGAGGGCGATGCTACAATTGACATTGACAGTCGTATCGGCATCGGTTCTATTCGTAAACCTTTGATTCGGTATGTTTCTTTGAAATCGATTTTGGAAATTATCGAAATTTGCGTTTCGGTTGTTCTCGAAATGGTCGTCGGAATTATTATTTGCCTGCCAACTAGATCTGAAAGTGGTTCCGTTATTGGGATTTTGAAACTTGTTTACGTCTATGATTCTGTTAGGTTGATTTAGAGAAAATGTTTCGGGTATATTTTTCTTCAAATCTTTTTGGATGGTATTGGTCGGTCGATCTTCTGAACGTTTACGATATTCTTTACTTTTGCGATCTCTAGAACGAGACCGTCCCCTACTTCTGCTTCTTTCTCTTCGCCGACTCGATTTATGATCCCTCGATCTAGATCGACTTCTCCGATGTCTCCGACGATCCCTCGATCTATCTTTTCTCTCTCTGGATTTGGAGCGTGATTTTCTGCGATTGTCTCTTTTGTCCGACTTTTCTCTACCATCTTTTTTAGCTTCTACTGCGGGAGGGATGAGAGTGGGAACAGCTGCGGGTAGAGGAACAACGTTCGGAGCCTGTTGCATGAATGCTGCATACGACTGAGAACGCGCTTGTTCGATGACGCGTTGCATTTCGGTACGAGAACTAAGCATAAGAGTGATTTGAACTTCTTTGATTTTCCCATTGTTCCGCAAAAATGCTTGACGTGCATCTTCGTCGGTGCTGAAACAAACGTATTGCGTCGTTACAGAGTAGTTTATGAGAGTTTAGCATAGTAGTCGGTATTATTTATTTTTAATGAAACCCACTATAACAATTATATAGTTTATTATAACTAATACGGGGGACAACTTTTGCATTTACCTTCGTAACCGATAATGAATAAAATCTCAATTCGGCGAGTTTTAGATGAACATTCGATTATTATTTCCTTAAGAAATAAAGTTTCTGTTGGGAATTTACGATTTCAACGTATAATAATTTTTAAAGCGATACATTATTGATATTACCCTATATATAAAATAAATCATAAATGTTGTCGATTAAGGAGTCATAGTATATCTAATGTCAATGTGAAGACATAAAAAAAGCAAAGTTGTCAGATGCATTTTCTAATGATGCTGCCAACGTTGGCCATGTCGTCCGGGTGCGGCTTTAATTAGATTATATTTTAACTGGGTTACATTTATTTTGTAGCAGCCAGGAACATTGTTGATAATATAATCATAACTATGCTATTGATTGTGTGTACATAATAAATTTAGGTTTATGGGTTATACAGTTTAAAAACAAATCCGATGGTTGGGCGCCAACCGGGCGCGTCGCCAGGTGGCTGAAAGTGAAATGGGAAACCTACGAACTTGGTTAGCGGCAGCCATAATGAGGTATGAGGACTCACCCAAACCAAGGTGTAAGGCATCGTGCTGAATGGCCGCTGGAAATATGCGGTCAAGAACGATCCCTTTGAGAAACCGGGCGAAACCCTAATGTAAGCAGCCTTCCCTTGGTAATACGGGGCTCTGTCAGGGGCGACCAACCCATTCCCTATCTTCTCGTGGGAACAAGTATGAGTACAAAACAAAAATAAACAAAACCCCTAGGCTGGACTGACGTATTCACCTCAATCTTAAACCAACCGCGGTTAAGGTTGGACAGAAAAGTCCACCTCAAGCTCCGCTGCAGCACGAGGTTGAACGTGGAAGTTCACCTCAAAAAGATAACAAAACAAAGTCAAGGCGCAAACGGATCTACGGCGCCGGGGCCAAAAGAGGAAGGAAGACGAGAGAGGCAGCGTCCGCATGAGTTACACAAATATTTTGTCGTTAATATTGTGATTAAAATAGAATTTCAATTGATATGTACATGTATAATAAATTGATGGAAAGCCAGACGAAATAAATATATACAATGACGAAAAAGATTTTAAAATTACATGTATGTTGAAAATGTCGTTATTGATTGAATAATTATTTATTTCTTCTTTTGGTTTCTATGAGGCTTCGCCGGACAACCGAACATTTGCTATTTTGTTTTTTTCCGCAGTTCTAGCTTAGAACGACTCTTGAAAAAGCACCGACAAACCTGATACTCAAACACCTAGTCTGACGGATGCTTGTTAGATATAATGAACTGTCATCTACGTTGTTTGCCATTTGAACACATTCGCGGGATTGATACAAACGAACACAACTAATATGTCAGTTTTAATGATGTTAGGTTAAAAGATCGAGAAGTCAAAAATGTTTTCTATAGTGTGTGTTTACCACACTACCTTTCCCTCTTCAGCTCCTTCAAAACCAAAGGTGAAGGAACCTCGAAGCTGACTGGAAGAAATTCCATCTCTAAAATAAGCCAGGAATCAGGTGACCTTGACGGAAAACGCCTTCATCCAAGCACCTCCTCGGAGGGTACACCAAGAAGATCCGCGGTGATACTAACACCACCGCGCCTTCCTAAACCTTTGCTCAAGCCGCCTTGGGACATCTCTAATAGATAAGGCCAACCCATACGGCAATGTTAGGGCCAAACGTGCGAGCTTTATCAAAAATAGGCTAATGGAGGACCTGGACAAGTCATCATGACCACCCAAAGCAAAGCGCCCACATTCAAGTGGTGAACTTTGGTGAGATGAACAGGGTAGTCTGCGATGACAATGGAGCGTTAAACTGGCTTACAGAGGCAACTAAAAGCATCAAACCATTGAAGGATGCAGTGCTGGCTGTCGTCAGCCTGGATAAGCTTCCGAAGATCACCAAAGCTTCTCTTTGGGTCCCAGAAGATTGTGCTATATCCACCTCTGATGATCCGGATTGAGTGCGGCGGATGCTGAAGGCACAAACTCCGAAGGTGCCGATAGACAGGTGGTGCACCTTCCATCATGAAGCTAAGAAGAGTCCCCTGGGACATCTGTTCATCATCGGCTTTGGAGACGAGGACCTCTCTACATTACCATCCAAAAGTGAGGCACCCTTGGTAAACGTAGAGGTCGTCCCCGAAGCTATGGAGGACCTCCCCTCTGACAGAAGAGGAGATGAAGGCCAAACAATGAACCTAAAAGATCCAAGCAAGGGGCAGGGACGTTGCAAAAAAGATAAACAACATACAATGCAACCTTCAACACAAAAATACTACGTCGCCGCCTTGACGTGCTGGAGGATGCAATAGCACTAATCCAAGAACCTTTGGCCAATTTCTTAGCTTACCAAGCAACCAACAACCTAGGACTGCAATATCCGTTCCCAGGAAAATAAAACTACCCTGAGGACACAATTCTGCAACCGCGGTTAATGCTGCTACTGCGGTCTTGTTGGTACCAAACACATTGACGTTCTATTAAGGGTAGTTCGTCCATGAATTCATTAATATGAGTTTGTGAAAACTGTAAATAACGTTCGGCATTCATAGATTCGCGAAAAAAAAGGTCCTATTAATTTGTTATTACAAATGTCACACCACACGTTCGTCTTAAACGAATATTGGTCATGAGTCTTTAATACAAAATTGGGTTTTTCTTAGACGAGACAGTTCCATTTGACGAAAATGTCGCCTCATCGGAAAAAATGATATGCCTCGTAAAAAAAGGGTCCTCCTCTAACTCTCCTTGGATGAGAGCGCAAAAATCAAAGCGTCTATCATAATCCCTTTCTATTAATGTGTGTACGATTTTTGGTTTGTATTTATTTAGTTTTAAAATTCTTGCCACTGTATTTTTACTTACATTTTGTTGTAACAACGACTTTCTTTTGCGCAATGACAATTTTGGATTTGCTACAACAGACAGCATTACATCAAACTGCGTATTCTCATCAGCAACCAGTTTTCGACTTTATCCATTAAAATTATTTTTAGTACTTCCAGTTCTTCTACATTTATTTACTATTTCGTTACAGTTGATTGAGTTAAATTTTTATTGGGATGTCTATTATTGAAAATATTTGCCGTTTCTCTATGCGTTTTATAGTAACCTCCCACAATCAAAACAATTTCTATTTTCTCTTCATCAGTTAATAACGCTACCATTTTTATTTGTCTTATAAATTCTAACGCGGTTTGAAATTTACTGTCAACATTTCCTTCTATCTAATTATTTGTTTGTCAGTGCATCATAGATTACCTACATGTAACTACAGTTAAATTTGCATTATTGTAGACATACGGTAAAATTGGTAGAGACGCCCCACTTTTTTTAACTTGACCTAAATTTTAAGAAAATAATTATTAACAGAAAATAAGCATGTTTTATTGTATTACAAACTTTATTCAGTTATAATATTTATAAACAAATGCAAAAAACAAATTTTGTTCTACGAAAATAACATAATAGCTATTTATGTAATAAGGATCATAAAGACGATCATTATGGTACAAGTCGTGAATGTTATCGGGCGAGGCGTAGCCGAGTCCGATAACACGGCGTGTGCCATAAAGATTGTTTATGATTCGTATTACATACAAAATTTTATCTGATGGCATTTATATCAATACATTTTCGAAAAATTAAAAACTGCATTTTCGACATGTCACAATGACAACTATTTTTAAAGGAGTAAGTATTGTGTAGTTTAAAATATTAGTAGGTGAGTGAGCTGTGCTTTGCCATTTATGTGAAAATACGACCTTGCAACACAAACCATCTACGTTTTTTTGTCACTTATAGAAATAAGAAATGCACAAAACAACCCGTTGGAATACATACCCTTGGTAAAATGCCAAAAGTTATTGCCACTTTCTTGAATTTACCTCGCCCTGAAGAATATACCGGACATTGTTTTCGGCGATCGTCTGCTTCATTTTTGGCTGATTCTGGAGCTGATCTGTGTACCGTGAAACGCCATGGCGGATGGAAAAGCAATACTGTCGCTGAAGGTTACATCGAAAATTCGAAAGAGCAAAAGAAAAAATATCAGAAGCAATTTTTGGTGCCAACAACCAAACAGGATTACAAGTTTGCCAACAATCATCAATTACTGATGTAAAAACTGTAGAATCCATTGGAATTAATATTACAAATTGTAGTAATTGTTCTTTTACCATTTATAATAAATAGTTTTGTACATAGTTATGCATTTTGAATAAACTTTTTTGATCAAACCATTACATGTTTTCCTTATAGAATTTCATTATGGTACTTAGTACCATAATGAGCTTCCTTATGTCATCAAAATTGAGTGACATAACGTTGTCATTATGGCATGCCATCAGATAAAGATTTTTTTTAGTAATTGGCCATCTCTTCCTCACGGTATGGGTGAGATGCCCCACACAGGGTGGTAGTGATGGCCTATGTACTCCGATACAAATTAATGAGCAAAATAAGTTAAACCTTCTTTTTGGTAGCTACTCTTCCGCAGGGATCGCATAAATTAACGAACTTGCTGCATCCATCGTGAAATCATTCCTCGCAATGTATACATTTAATCCACTCATCTTTCCTGGTGATCTCGAAATATTTTTTCCCACATCCCACGCACTCATCATTTTCTGAATTATCAGATTCCTCGTCGTCAAGCACAGTGAAGTCCCCAACTTCGGATTCGCTTGTTGAAGAAATTTTTCTTTTTCAGTTCTTCTTCGCTGGGCCGATCCTAGCAGGTGTGCAGCGCGTGCACCGCACGCGGGCGGCCAAACAAAGGGGCGGCCGCAGGCCGCATTTAGTTATAACAATTAGCTATTTTTTGAAAGAAGAAAAATGAAACGTTAGTGCTCAGTTGTGTTGTGTGTTGGTCTATTGTCCATTAGTAATTAGTATCTTCTCCTACTCTCATCTACACACATTCTTCATTTGAGAGCAAAATTCAAGGCAGAGCCGGCAATGCAGTATAAAAAATTGAAATTTCTATAAAAAAAACCAAGGGCCATATTTTTGACACGACTAAGTATGTTCCTGTGTGCGGCGCGGCGGCTTATTTATGTACGTATAGATGTCAATGTCAGTTGGAACGGCGAAAGATATTTTAAAGGAGGTACCAGCGGCGAAACTTTTGGAAAAATCGTGCTGATGTTCGCCGGGCGGCTTTTTTCAAACGTTTCGCCACTGCGGCCTCCTTTGAATTTTTTTCGCCGTGCCAACTTACTTCCTAAAGACTATATATATCACAGTCGGCACGCGGCTCGCGAGTCAATGGTCAAAAGAAACTTTATTTTAGGGGTTTTCTTTATAGATAAGAAATGGATTGTTTCGACAAAGTTAAAGGGATGCGGCATCGGAATTTTTTTGCTACTTCACCACTATATATAAACCATTTTCATTTCAAAATGTTCATTTAACTTTGAATCAACATACAATAAGACTGGTCATAAACACAATCAAGTGCAAGCAAGTGTAAGTTAATATTGGAAATTAGTGACAAGGCGTTGCTGTTGAGTATCGTTTAAATCAGAACTGTGGTAAGTACCAAAGCTCTTAACTAGATTTATGAACGAATGAAATGTTGTGCAGGGTGTTTTCTAATTAGATAAAAAAAGTGGGCATATTTTTAAACTAATTTTGTCGCGATGATTTGTTTTGAAAATAAGTACAGAATGTTTGAAAATTCAAAATTTATTTCCAATTCTTTCAAAATTCGTTAGCACAGAATATAACTTTCTTACAAAATGATAGGTTACCAATTAGGGGAGTTTATGAAAATTTTAATTTTTACCCAGATTTTGAAAGAGCGCTACGAATCATAATTTATTTTAAATAATTTGCTCTAACTTTTTCAACAGGAATGGGGATGTCTTATGAATAACCCATATTCTTAGACTTTAAGTAAAAAAAAGTACTAACAGTGGTAGGTACTTTTTAGAGGTCATTTCGATGAATTTCAAAATTTCTGAAGAATTCGTATTCATTTTAACTGCATCTGTGAGCTATGATATACTTAGCGTTTTTCTTTCTTCTTACCTTTTACTTTTAGATGTCGTCCTCGTGCAAAAACAGAAAGACTAAAAAAGAGTCAGGTGCCTTCTAGAGAAAAGAGAAAAATAGAAGAAATCTCAAAGCAAGCGGGAGCATTGAAAAAGTATTTTGGAAAACCGGATAAAAGTGAGCCCGAACAAAAAGGTTTGAATCAAATCGCGGAGTTTGATTATTCTCAACCATCAACATCCACCAGTACTAGTGAAACAAACAATGAATACATTGATTTCACACCCGATGAAGGTGATAAAGCTGCAAGATCATCATGAAGCCGAATGTGAAGATGAGAGCAAAGAGGAAGAAGGCTCTGCTCAAGTAGCACTAGATGATCCAGCTACTTGGCCTAACATTTTGACAAAAAAATATATTGATTTATTGGTAGAACACGGTCCCAAACAAGTTGCAGATTTCAAATTTCCGATTGATGAGAGTGGCAGAAAATTTAGCTGTTCATATTATAACAAAACTTTAGTGAACGGGGAGAAAATAAATCGCGCGTGGCTCTGCTATTCCACAAAACTAAATTGTATTTTTTGTTTTGCATGTAAATTATTTAGTAGAGATAGTTAAACACAACTTGTAAGTATAGGCTTTTCTTATTGGCGTCATTGTTCGGATTACCTCAATAACCATGAAAATACTCTAAAACACGTTAACTCTATAAAATCGTGGTGAGAAATAAAGACGAGGATGGAAAAAAATGGTACTATTGACGCGGAACAACAAAATGTTTACAATAGAGAGAAAAAGCGATGGCGCGCTATCATTGAAAAATTGATTGCTGTAGTACAATTTTTAGCCAGTCAAAATTTAGCATTCAGAGGAACTAGTACGGAGTTGTATCATAGAGATAATGGTAATTTTTTAAAGGCAGTAGAGATGTTGGCCAAATTTGATCCAGTTATTTCAGAACACCTTAATAATATCAGTAAATACAAAGATAGAAAAACACGTATTCCACACTACTTTGGGCAGCATTTTCAAAATGAAGTAATTCATATTTTAGCCGAATCTACACGTAATGAGATAACACGCATTGTCAAAAAAGCCAAATATTACACTATAATTCTCTAGTAACTAATACCACTGGAGAAGGTCTGTGCAATTTTCTATTAGAGAAGCTATTACCTAGTCTGCAGCTCGAAGTTAAAAATATACGTGGTCAGGGCTACGACAATGGATCGAACATGAAGGGGAAAAATATAGGGCTTCAGAAACGGATTCTCGATATCAATCCTAGAGCATTATACGTACCGTGTGCAGCTCATACCTTAAACCTCGTCGTTAATGACGCTGCCAGCTCCAGTGGTGAAATTTCTGGATTTTTTGATATGGTACAAGAGGTATATAATTTTTTTCTGCGTCCCCATATCGATGGGATTTACTGAAAAAATACGTGAAAAGTCTAACTTTGAAACCATTAAGTGAAACAAGGTGGGAAAGTCTTATCAATGCTATTAGACCTCTAAAGCAAGACCTTAAAAACATTATTACCGCATTAAATGCCTTATTTGAAGATTCCACCAGAGACGCGAAAACAAAAAATGGTGCAAAATCAATATTTAAAAATCTTGAATCATTCAAATTTTTGTGTTCAATTTTGATTTGGAATGATTTATTATCAAGAATTAATGTTCTGAGTAAAATGCTTCAAAATCCTAAATTAAACATCGCGGAATGCATTGAAGGCGTAGATAATTTATAAAAATATTTTGTTTCACAAAGATCAGACGATAATTTCAAAAATTTGTCGAATCAGCCACAACACTTGCTAGAGATTTAGGTATTGATCCCGAATTTCCAAGATCTAGGCTCAGGAAAAAGGTCCGTTTATTTGATTACGAGGGCAGTGATGAACCCCTTTTGAATCCCTTCCAGCAATTCAAGACTTCTTTCTATTTTGCAATTCTCGATCACGCGATCTCTTCGGTAAATGGAAGATTTACATTATTATCTGAGTGCTTTTCAATATTCTGCTTTCTGTATGAGTTTCATAACATTTCTAGTGATGATCTCATGAAAGCCTGCATGGACTTAGATATGAAGTTACAGGTACAGGAGGAAGGAAGTATCGTGAAAGATATAGACGGTATACAATGAAATAACTTCATTCAAAGATATTTTTCCAGGTAAGAAACAGCCAATTGGGGTATTAGAAATCATAGTCAAAAATGATTTCATTTCCTGTTTTCCTAATTTTGCTCTAACGATAAGAATGTTTTTAACCTTACCTGTTTCTGTGGCTTCAGGAGAAAGAAGTTTCAGCAAATTAAAAATTACTTGAGAAATAATATGACACAAGAAAGGCTTTCAGATTTGGCCATCATCTCTATTGAATCCGAAATCTGTGAAAAGATAGATTTTACGGAAATTATTGATAAATTTGCCACTCAGAAATCCAGAAAGGTTATTTTATAATTAGGTAATTATAATGATTAGGTACCTAGTCTGTAGACTGTAGAACAACTGATTTATATACTTTTCGTTGAGTTGGTACTTTTTTTATGCAAAGGTGATATTATTGTTTGTTTTTTATCTTAATAAAGTATTTTGTTGCTATTAACCTATTTATAAGGTGGCCAAAAAAATAAAGTTTTCAAATTTTATTTGCATTTTTACTCATGATTCACTTCTTACACTTATTTCACACACAACGATTGTGACGTACGAATACGATAAAAATACGTAACTATCTAATCTATTTTTTCCTAAAAACTGAAAAATGACAAAACTGCAGTTTAACTATCAGTTTAAAGGCATTTGACCTTGGACAGATAAAAAATTTCGCCAGCAGCAATTTCCCTTTCTGTCACCCTCGCGCCACAAATTACTCGCCCTCCCTCCCTCCCATGGAACAAAGCTGTATACGCACTGAGTATGTCCAAAATCGTTGTGTGTGAAACTGTGAAATAGACGTTATACAGGTAGATGAGTTTAAGAGTTTATAACGTCAACGTTAAATATTAGTCAAAATAAGAAAAAAATCTCTGGAGTGGCGGCACATCTGGTATTTGCACGCGGGCGGCCAATACCCTAGGATCGGCCCTGCTTCTTCGGCTTCAATTTGTTGCTGTTAACTTTTTTAACAGACTTAGGAGTTTTTATTTCCTTTTGCTTTTTTTGCTGAATATAACTGGCATCAGTTAACACAGTAGACATATGCTGAGCCCTTCTTCGGATACCTTCCAATGCCCGAATCTTTGGTGGGGGTGAAACTTGATCCAACATTTTTCCTGGAGATATATCAGAGTTTTCTGGAAGAATCATTGATTGAGTTAAATTTTGTGAAGCAGTGGAGGTGCTAGGCTGAGGAGACATTTCTGTTACGGTTATTGTTCTTGGATTTGGTGACATTTCTTGAGCAGTACTCATAGCAGGCTGTTGAAGTGACAGTGCCTCTTCTTTGTCCACAGTTTCGTGCAAACTTATAGAATCGGATGTGGTCTAGTTTATATGTGGATGGCATAATGATCTTAAAATAAATTGATAAACTAATAGGCCATCTCTACCCACTTTGAGTGGGGCATCTATACCAAAAGGTGGTATAAGATGCCCCACCATGCAGTTTCTAAAAACCAACAGGTACATGCGTTTTGAGGTTAGAATGATGAAACACAAGCATTCCGCAATTGTTTGGCGAAATTTCGGATTAAGTAAATGAATATTGATGATTTTACAACCTATACCATAATCATGTATAAAAATTTGAACCTACCTCAAAAAAACAACATAAAATTTTGTCAAAACAAGACAATTGTAAGCAGCAAAATCACTTTTCGTTCGTGAATCATGAACAACTGACTGGGTAGGGATAAGCCGCACGATCGTAGGGTAGGGTGGGCCTCTATGAGACATGGGCCACCATGAGACAATTAAATATTTCCATTTAGATATAGTGTTGACCTCTATTGGTCGAGGTAATAAGTTAACACTACGTGCCGGTTTACCAATATAATTTTCTATTACCGTACGTTAGTCTTAGTAGAGTTATTACCACCAGTGGGTGTGTACCTCATCGAAATTTTTAAGACGTGCATTTTCGTTCGTTCAAGAGAAGAATAAAACTAGTAAAGGTAAATTTTCTATACCATTTTTTAGAACAGTTAATAAGCATTCTTTCGCTCGTCATAAATGTATGAAATGGCAAATAAAAAAATTATGTATGTACATCTACTAACCACGTGCAAATAGGCCACCATGAGACACATTTTCAGGGCCACCTTGAGACACTGTCTCATGGTGGCCCACATAAGGAACTGGCTGTATCAGGTAAATTATTTTTTGTAGATGTCCAGAGGTCGCAAAAGGAGAAGCCAGAAAGGTTTGTTTTCAGAAGAGTGTATGAGAAGAGCTGTTCGACAAGTATTGATAGGGAAAGGTGGCGTAAAACTGTCTCTACGTAAAGCTGCAGAAGATAACGGTTTATCCTTTCAGACGTTGCATAGATATGTTAAAAAAGTAAAAGAAAAGACGGACCCTAACATGCAAATATCCATGAAAAACCAATATAAACATAGATTAATTTTTACAGATAATGAAGAATGAGCGCTTGTGAATTATGTAATCATATGCTCTAAAATGTGTTATGGACAAACAACAAAAGATACTCGAGAATTGGCGTATGAAATGGCAAAAATTAACCAAAAGAAAATTCCGTTAAGTTGGGAAAGAAATAAGTTGGCTGGCATTGACTGGTTACAAGGGTTTCTAAAAAGACATAGCAAACAGTTAAGTATTCGGCAGCCTGAAGGGTGCAGTCTTTCCAGAGCTTCGTCATTTAATGAGTATAACGTTAAGTTATTCTTTGATAATCTTAAAAATGCATATGATCGCTCCGAAGCATTTTCTGATGGCACTCGCATCTACAACTTGGACGAAACGGGCACGACGACCGTTCAGAAACCGAAGAAAGTATTATCGGCAAAAGGAGTTAAACAAGTCAGTCAATGTACCAGTGGTGAACGTGGAGTATTAATTACTACGTGTTGTATAATAAGTGCCAGTGGAAATACTTTACCACCTACCATGGTGTTTCCACGAAAAAAATATAAAAGCCATATGTTAAATGGAGCCCCATCAGGTACATTAGGTCTCGCAACTTCATCAGGTTGGATGAATGGAGAAATATTTCCATCTGTAATGAAACACTTCGTAAAATATAGTGGATCCTCCAAAAAGAGCCCTACTATCTTAATATTCGATAATTATGAAAGCCACCTTACCATAGAAACACTTGACATTGCTAAAGATAATGGAGTTACAATTATTACACTACCTCCACACTGTAGTCACAAGCTACAGCCGTTAGATATATCAATATTTGCTCCGTTAAAGGCATATTATAATTCTGCAGTTGATTCCTGGCTTCTACATCATCCTGGCACACCGTTATCTATTTATGAAGTTGCTGGTTGTGTGGCATTTGAACGATCCATGACTCCATTAAATATTAAGGCAGGTTTCAAGAAAACCGGAATTTTTCCTTTTGATCGGGAAATATTCACTATTGATGATTTTTCAAGTAGTTCAGTGACTGATCGAGATGTATTAAATGATTCAGCTTTGTACACTGCTGATGAACAAACTGCGTCAACGACTATGGATGTCCCACCTATCATTGAAGATTTTACTGAAGAAATACCATCAACTTCTGTGGAAACATCCCATTTTATACAAATTCCATCTACCTCCTTAAATACACCACATGTTACAGATAATCCAGCTGAAGATAAACCTGCTACAGCAGTTTTTGTTAGTCCCCAGATATTCAAAGGCTACCCGAAGGCAGGCCAAAGAAAATTACAAAAGAGCAAGCGTAAAAGAGCTAAAAGTTATATACCCACAGATACACCTGAAAAGGAGAAAATTGAACAGAGAGAAATGAAAAAAAAAGAAAAAGAACAGAAGAAAAGAAAGAAAGCTTGCAAAAAAACGTATTTGCGAAGAAACGAAAATGATGTATTCTTTGTAGGAAAAGTAGTCGAACTAGAATCAGTATCTAGTGATGTCAAAATCAATTTCCTAAGAAAAGCCTCGAAGGTTGAAGGACATTTTATATTTCCAACTGTCCTAGACATTGCCACCGTTCCAGTCATTAATGTGAAAATGATTTTACCCAAACCAACTCTTTTAGGAAATACAAAACAATTGAAATCGTATTATAAGTTTGAAATCAATTTTAATCAACTGAACATGCGTTAATTTTTATTATTAATATAAGATAAAGATTAATCCTTTTTGAGTGTTTTATAAATACTTCCTTATTTCAAATGTTGTGATGATACTAATAATGGTTTCTTGTGTGTTTCATAAATATTTTAATACAATTTTTAGTTTTTTTCTTCCCATTTTGTCCTGTCTCATAGTGGCCCAAGTAAAGGGCCACTATGAGACGGGCACTGAAAAAATGAATGTCACATAACTTTAAAATCTAGTCAAATATAGTTTATATCCATTTTTTACATTAATGTAACATAACTTATGCACCGACGACATATATGTGTCGTATTTACAATACATTAACCGACAATTTAAACCAGACTTTTTCCGTCTCATGGTGACCCACTCTCCCCTACATGTAAAAGTTTTCGAGTAATAAAGGCTGGCCATCTCTACCACTGGGGCATATCTACCAACTTTACCCTCCGTTTTAAAAATAATTTTAATAATGTAAATGAATGTAATTACATATTTAAATGTAATTTTTAATTCTGATCAACTTTTTTTAGTAAGATTTTTCGATACTGTCAAATTTAAAGGTACTTTACTCTTGAGTCTAACTCGATTTTTTGACAAACTTCGTATACGACTAAAACATTTGATATTTGATGACTGTATTTTAGGTTTTAGATTATGCAGAAGAATAACTTTTTTTCCTAAAATTAAAAAAGTTTTCCATATGATTCCAACTTAGGGGACATACTGTATATGAATTTTTGCTTAGAATTCACACGTTTATAGACTTCTGCAGTTATTTTTAGGATTTTTTCACCTCCTAGAAGGGGTGTTTTTCAACCCCTTAGTGAAAGCAATCCCTGGCATTTTTGTTTCTTGACATATTTACTACTTCCTGTCCAATATTCACGTCAATCGGTTTAGTTTCAAAAAATTGTTAGCCAAACACCCTCATTTACTGGACTGTTGACAATATTCGACATTTATAACGATGTATGTCAAAATTGCGTGGCCTATGTTATAAAAACAGAAAAAGAATATACTATTTTACCGTCTATAGCACCAGCAGTTATCTAAGCTGGAAACGATTCTACTTCAGAAAATTCTGACCATTCCAGTTATACATTATTAAGGCCGCTTGACATGAAGCAATAAAATCTGCAAGTAATTGCATGCAATTTATTGCAAGGTCAAAATATTGCATGTGATGAATCTTGCACGTTGTTTGACATTATGCAAGGCAAATAAAAACTTGAAGAAAATGGCATTAACAAAAATCACGAATCAACAAGAAGGTTAGTTATACAAAAAAAAGTGCTACAGTCAATCAAGTGCACAGAAAACGGACCCGTCGTCAGTATTTTGTGATCAAGTGATTTGACTGACATTTGATTGGTTGTTAACTAAATTTCTCACTAGAATTGCAACTTGCATGCAATAGAAATGGCACCAAACCGATAAAGTTGCAATTCCGAGATCTATCAGCTGAGCTTCATCTGCGCATGCTTGTGATCAAGAAATATTGCGTCTTGCATTGCATTGCAGGTAGTATTGCTTCATGTCAAGCGGCCTTTACGTATTTTTAGTGGATACCGCATTGCCAATAAAAAAGAAAAAAATCAAACGCCAAAAATGAGTAAAATTAAAAGAAAAAAATAATAAAAATATGCATACAATTACAAAAAAACTAACTCCATATTCTTACTGACTTCTCCGACCCAATCATTTTTCCTGGCAAGAAAATCTCATACCTCTCCGTGGTCCTAGTAGGACAAACAATTTTTTTCAGAATGACTGGCTAAATGAGCATTCCTATGTTACTTTGGATTCAAAGGATCTTCCTTCACATTTACTTTAGATATACTATACTGTGTTTTTCATTGAAAATAAATAATATTGACTATGATAGACCTGCGCGTATTATCTTATACATTTAAATTCGTTTGCGCAAAAATAATAAGTTGACGTGTGTCAGTATTTAAAAAAAATAAAGTTTCCAACAATATTTTTTAAAATTGAGGCATTTTGATAAACATTTAACTACTTTTATTAATAGAATTAACAGAAATCGTAGAAAGTCCCATCCTTTCCAACATTCTATACTATCTCTTGATAGGTGCTCCACAGGTTTATCCAGAAACCTTAGGAGTCATTATACGATATATTTTTAGTACCTGAAAGCTATAAAAGCGTCACCGAGTTCTCCTCCTACAATATGAACGCCTCCTTCCGGTATGCTGAGACCATTGAAGTATTGTCTTATATCTAATGCGTTTGCTGACCAAGGTAAATTTTGAAGTCTAATAATAACACTCATCGTAATCTAGAAGTAAGAAAAAAATGTTTTTACCTTGTAGCACAGATAAAAAGTTGTTTAAATGTACTACAAATAAGTTTTTGAAAATAGAATCACCAGAGTTATGTCTGCAGCCATATCGAAGAACAGGTGTAAACCTGCAATATAAACATTTTTGTAATATAAACTTTTTTTATAATTATTCACCCCTCCCATTTTTTGGGGGGCTAAATTTATACACCAATGCTCATCATTTTAGATCCTCTACGCAGCTTTTTTTTCATCGATATATAAGCACATATATTTAAAAAAAAATAAAACAATCAGGTTCAATTAGAGTATTTATTATTACAGTTTAAAAAAAAAGCTTTCTTGTATACATAGTGTTGCCATACGTCCGGAATTTTTACAGTTCAGGTAAAAAACAATAAAAAAAGAATCAATCAAGTACGTTTATTAAAAATCAACGTAATAATAACAATCAAAGTTACAGAAATTTCAAATTTAATTTAAAACTTTGTATTTCCAGCCACTCAACTAGAAAGAGTTTATTATTACACATCAAACATTCACCAATTATTTGCTAAATTCTCCTACTCACAGAATAGCAAATACTTATATATATATATATATATATATATATATATATATATATATATATATATATATATATAATTAATTGTCTAGTATTGTTGAGACGGATATTTTCTTTCACAGTGCAGATTTCAAATTCAATGTTAAGCATATATTATACAGCGACAATATGTTAGAAAGAAATAAGTATATTCAGTGTATTACCTATTGTAACGTGAATTTCGTTCACCACTCGTAATATTTCTCGTCGATGAAAGAGTAACGTAAATTTCGTTTACCCCTCGTAACATCGAATAATACTTCTTGTCGATGGTTGTCGAATTTTAAGTTCTCGGATGAGTTCGTTTTCATTAGGATATTCAAGTCAATGCGCGCTGAGATTCTGCCCTTAATTCATCAACGAAATATACTTATTGTTGAGTTCTGTCATCCTACCGTATCGAAGTGTATTTATATGAATGGTAAGTAGTTTCGCTTAAAATGTATAATATTTCTCCGCTAATTATTTCTTACATGGTACTTAAAAATAAGTAGGATTACCCGAGAACCGGTAAGACCTACTCCTTGAGCCTCTACTAGTATATAACCCACGCCTGAGTAGCTCTTCGACGAAGTAGCCATTGCAATTTTGGCGTCAAACGTGGGGCCAAAATTGCAACGACCACTTCGTCAAAGAGCTACTCAGGCGTGGGTTATATACTAGTAGAGGCTCAAGGAGTAGGTCTTACCGGGTCTCGGGTAATCCTACTTATGTGTAACGTGAATTTCGTTCACCTCTCGTAATATTTCTCGTCGATGAAAGAGTAACGTAAATTTCGTTTATCTCTCGCAACATCGAATAATACTTCTTGTCGATAGTTGTCGAATTTTAAGTTTTCGGATGAGTTCGTTTTCATTAGGATATGTAAGTCAATGCGTGCTGAGGTTCTGCCCTTAATTCATCAACGAAATATACTTATTGTTGAGTTCTGTCATCCTACCGTATCGAAGTGCATGCATATGAATGGTAAGCAGTTTCGCTTAAAATGTATAATATTTCTCCGCTAATTCTTTCTTACATGGGCGCCAAAATTGCAACGGCTACTTCGTCGAAGAGTTACTCAGGCGTGGGTTATATACTAGTAGAGGTTCAAGGAGTAGGTCTTACCGGTTCTCGGGTAATCCTACTTATTTTTAAGTACCATGCAAGAAAGAATCAGCGGAGAAATATACATTTTAAGGGAAACTACTTACCATTCATATGAATGCACTTCGATACGGTAGGATGGCAGAACTCAACAATAAGTATATTTCGTTGATGAATTAAGGGCAGAATCTCAGCGCGCATTGACTTAAATATCCTAATGAAAACGAACATCGGAAAACTTAAAAATCGACAACCATCGACAAGAAGTATTATTCGATGTTACGAGAGGTAAACGAAATTACGTTACTCATTCATCGACGAGAAATATTACGAGTGGTGAACGAAATTCACGTTACACTATTTTATTTAACAGGGTATCATAATATGCGAAAGAAGTATCGTATGCTTATGCATTTTCCCTTTGACTACGAGGCGATTATCGTTTTACGTTAGAATTAAACGGGGACTGAATTCTGTTGTTTTCAATACGGAAAATTTTGTGGGGACTAGCAATTTTAACATGTAAACTGAAAATGAAGAGAAGAGATGAATAAAAATAGAAGAATCACGGTTCTCTAGGAAATAGTTTTATTAGGAGCGTATGAATGACAAACGGTCTACAGAGCCAGTGTTACCGCCTCTACCGATTTTTCGGTAGATCTACCGATTTTCTTCTCAATCTACCGAAAAAACACATAAATCTACCGAAATTTGATGGAGTGAATGTATGTTCTGATATTCTAGGAAATCATGACTCTTACGATATTATTTTGAAGGTTTCCTTTCCATAACATAATTTAAGTTATATGTTGACAAATCTATAATGCAAAGCATACTATACGTAATACATATTTATGTATTAAAGGTTGCCGCTTCCTAAAATTGATGAATATCTCGCTGAAAACTGGGAGCAGCTTGTGATTCCCCTTACTATATTTAGGCGAATTCCCAATCAGGGTTTATATAAAGCATGTCACCATATTTGCGCTAACATTTATCAGTTACATTCTAGTGATTCGTTACTGGTTGGAGTTATGTTTTGTATCCAGAAGTGAAAACGTTAATTGTTAGAATATTATTTCTATTGGAAGATATGTTTTAGTATTTATATCTATTTTAAAATTAAGATTCATATTTTTTTATTTATTACCTATCAGAATATTACTTTTAATTAAAATAGGTATTTTCATTAGAATTCGATTTTGTTTATTATCGAAAGCGTTTTTTAATTTGTACTGTGTGTATTTACACAAAGAACTCGTTTCTCATTTTAAAACATACGTAAAAACAGTGAAACCATTCTTATTGATACAGAAAAGCCTTACAAGTGTTCGGCCGACATATTTCAGCGTTGCCGAATCTCAAAAAAGTAAAGGTTTTGACCGCTTTCAAACTGAAATTAGAGCAATTTCCAGCATTACTATAAAATGTTTAATAGATCGGATTAATCATCTTGATCAATGCATTTTACAATTAATATAAATGTACAATCAAAAATCGGCAACGTAAAACTTTCCTTAAAATTGTAGAGTGAATAATCCTTTCACTGTTTCTGATATCCTGTTAATACCTACAATGAATTTATACTCGTTTTATAACACATTGTCGTCGCTTACGGACCTGTACTTTTCTTGGTCATGATATCCTGTTAACAGTAACAAGTATACACTGAGTATACTTGTCGCTTATGGATTCTGTGTTAAACTCCACGTGACTAAAGAATATTCCTAGTACTGTATGTTTCATATGTTTTGCTCTTGTTATCTCTAATTTCTTGTATAGGTACTCATATTTACTTTTATTTAATATAGCTAGATGAATATATTTATGTTTTGATTTTAAGCTTTGTGAATTTATGTGTAAGTTTAATTTTATTAGTGTATACTTTTATGAGTTTGTCCTGTTTGTATCCTAAATAAAATAAATAAACACGTTACTCATAATGAATATTTTCACTGATGATTTACTACTCCCGTAAATACTGTTTAACCCTTCAGATTCTTTAATAATATTTGTATAGAACATTTCACAAGTTATATGTTTTAAATTATACTTGGTTAAAAGAGTCAACTTACTGAATATACAGCAAGTCTGTTTCTATCTTTTGACCATTGGATTCCCATTAAGGAAAATACCCCTTCAACATTGGCATTTTGAGCCAGGTCCAGCTGTCATCAGAAGAATAGTCCATTAGTGATTAAAGCACATGTACATTGATATAGTTACTTGTACAAGCAGCTACCCGGGAAATTTCACTTTATTCATTGAGAAGCTAGTAGGTGTTTACACTAAAAAAAGTTGTTATTTGCTTGCCAGTTCCCAACGCATCTCTACCAACTTGTCCACTTGCGTCTACATAGGACTAGTTGATAAGTTTTCGTCAGGCCAGTGCAAATTGCGTTGGAATGGGAAGACTAGTAGGCAAGTCAATAGATAGGTTAGCCATTAACTTTCCTGTCCTTGCCACGTGTACAAGTACGACCAGAAATCTAAGGTTATGAATCACCAACCACTTGAGTTATCAGTAGGCGGTCGATTCTACGCAGCGATGTACAGGGTTATTGGTTATAATTTGACCACCCCTCTATTTCTCTTATGCGCACAGATACAAAAAAAGTTTCATATAAAAGTTGTAGGAGTATAAATGAATTTTAATAAAATGTACTTTGCACACCAATAGCGTTTCTGAATTATGGGGTATAATATAAAAATATTTTTTTTAATAGAACGCCCTGTATATTATGACATATTCGGATAGGGCCTTTTTTTCTCATAACAAAAATATACACTTTTATAGTTCTAGCGTTTATACTTTCCAAAATAATGGACAGTAAACTCCTAAAGTATTTAAGTTAGTATTTAGCTAAAAAAAGAAGTTGGCTATGCATGGCTTACTGCACTTGTTGATATTATCTGTCAAAATTAAGTAACTTCTAAAGTAATAGACAGTAAATGTTTTTAAAAATAGGCGACTGAGTGTGACATTAACAAAGAATATAAAAAATAATACAGTGTTTATTACGAAATACAATACAATCGCAAACAACATAAAAATCAATACAGTGTTTATTACAAAATAGAAACCGATTTGATATTTTCATAAATTTTAAAAAAACTATAGTAAGTGCTCAAAATGACCGCCGTTAGTTTCAATACAAACAAAGTTCATACCTTCTCCTTAACTTTACTATACAGTTTAAAATTTTATTACTATTTCGATGGTTAAAAAGTTCAATTTCAGCTTCAATTTTCTCTCTAATTATTGCAATACTGTTACTGGTATCGGAATAAACTTTTTCTTTTAAACAGCCCCATGAAAAGCCATCTAAAGGCGTTAAATCAGGACTATTTGGCGGCCATTGAATCGTGCCACCATTACCTATCCAAGTTGCGAACTCATTATTTAAGTGTTCTCGCACTTCTCTTACATTATGCGGAGGTGCTCCGTCTTGTTGCCATATTATGACATTAAGCGCATCTTCTGGAAATTCCTGAAGTAAATCGTCGACTTGTGGCAGAATGTTATCGAAATATAATTGACCCGTTAAAGTGAAATTATAGAATATTGGCCCAACTACTTTACCCCGAAAAATTCCACACCAGACATGAATATATTTTAGACTTGATTTTTAAATTTGTTTAATTTTGTATTTCCTAAAACTTTATCGTTCCCACGAACATCTATTTTTTTGTTGTTAAACAGACCTGATGTAGAGAAACTTGATTCATCCGTCCAAATAATTTGTTTAAAGTAATTTTCGTTGTCGTCTAAATTTATTATCATTTGTTGACAGAATTCCAATCGTTTTCGCTTATTTCTTCACATAGTTCCTGTACTGGTAAAATTTTGTGAGGACGATAGTTATTATTTTTTTAGTGTTTTTTGAACTTCATAGTAACTTGTCTGTAATTCGGCGGAAGCTTTTTTATACTACTCTCTGCATTCTCAAAAAATAAAAATAATTGATATTTTGGTGTGTATTATTCTAAGAATATATTTTTAGGAAAATTAATATTAATTGAATAAAAGTATTATTTTACCTTCAAAGTGTAACAGTATATTCAACTGTTCTTCTTCATTTACTATGGCAATACGATTCTTTCTCAAAAAGTTATGATATACATTGACGTGATGGTAAATATTTACAAATGTGTTTAGACTAGGACATTGTCGATTTGGATACAACTGTAGATATTCTCGTCTTGTTATTTGTGACATATACAGAAAATATTTCTACTTTTTCAGAAGCCGTATCATCCATTTTTGAAAAATATAGCTAGCAATTAGTTGTATTTGTTACGTTAGTTTATAATTTTGACAGATAACATTAACAATATTGCAGTAAGACATGCATAGCCAACTACGTTTTTTAGCTAGATACTAACTTAAATACTTTAGGAATTTACTGTCCATTATTTTGGAAAGTATAAAAGCTAGACCTATAAAAGTATATATTTTTGTTATGAGAGAAAAAAGCCCCCTCCGAATATGTCATAATATACAGGGTGTTCTATTTAAAAATATATATTCTTATTTTATACCCACTAATGCAAAAATGCTACTGGTGTACAAAGTATGTTTTATTAAAATTCGTTTATACTCCCAGGTACAACTTTTATTTGAAACTTTTTTTTGTATCTGTATGCATAAGGGAAATAAAGGGGTGGTCAAATTATAAGCAATAACCCTGTACCTGCCCTAGCCGTTAAATTTTGTTTTATAGGTAGGTATAATGATATTGGGTAAAGATAATTATTAAGGAAAATAGCTTGAATATAATTGAGAATTGTTTATGTATATATAATATAATATATAACACAAAAACATTTATAAATATGACTATAACGAATGCGTATAACGAATGAGTTCAAAAAGTTTATAATATTTAAGTTGTTTAGAATTAAATTTGATAAACACACACTTGTGAAGTGGCTGTTTTTTGCATATAAGTTAAAGGTATTTTAAACAAAATTACTCACGAAGATCACATTTTAATAATCTGTATTGCCACCTCTAGCCCATATGCAATCTTCAATTCGCGCTGGAATGCTTCTGATTGAATTGTCAGCATTTTATTGCAGTATGTTTTCCCATTCTCCTAACGCTGCTTGAATGAGCTGTGCGATATTTCCTGGATTGTCCCGACGCCCCTTCTTTTAACCTTCCAGTAGTCGCGCGTATCTGAGACTGAGATATACATACCGATACTTTTTTCTCTCTTTCTCTTAGCGGTGGGGATGTGCTCTCGTCTACCTACCTGCTCGGGGGAAGTTTTGAGGTTAGTATTGGTGCAAACTTTGTAGAGTGAACAGTTTGTAAAAAAAGTGCCACTTGTATTTGAGAGATACACTGCGATCATTCATGTAAGTTTTGCTGTTTTGCTTGTATATTTATTTAATTTATGTAAGCGCAGTCCTTTTTGTTTCAAGTAGACCATCTGTTAATATTTTATACTTAGCTACTAAAAAACATGAAAAAAATAAACTTGTATCTGTGAGATACCCGCGAGCATTCTTGCCTGTTCTAAATTATTGTCCTAGCTATTAAGGATTTTTGTTGTTTTTGCAGTGAATTATGGCTTCCAAGAGAATGTATAGCTTCAATAATGACGCAGACGTATTAGAGCTCCAACGACTCCTTCTTGAAAACGATAATGATGACGCAGTTGAAGACGTCTTAGAAGAAGATTATGATACTGACTGTTCCGAAGCCATAGAAGAAAGAAAAGAGGATTCAGATAGTGAACAAGACGATACGGATGTAAGTATATCATCAGATGATGAAGATGAATATTGTTATGTTGCTGTCAGAAAAAAGAACGGAAAAATCGTTGACAAATATTTATGGAAAAAACACCCTATAACAGAAAAAGAAGATTAGAGAAGCAAAACATACTTGCACGTCTTCCAGGAGTTATTGGCAACGCTCGCCAAGTTACAGGATGCTTTGAAGCGTGGAAGTGTCTATTCGATGACCGTATTCTAAACCTCATAGTCACTTACACGAATCAGCATATAATAAGTGTACAACCCAATTTCAGTAGAGAAAGAGACGCACGTATTACTGATATGATCGAAATCCATGCATTTATAGGCCTACTTTAGTTGGCTGGACTTTATAAAGGCGGCCGATTGAACTTAGAAGAGCTGTGGGACGCAACAGGAAACGGTGTTGAAATATTCAGATTGACGATGCGCTTAATTCGTTTTAGATTCCTGATGCGCTGTATCAGGTTCGATAACCGACAGTCTAGAGATGAGAGAAAAAAATTGATCGGTTAACTGCCGTGCGAGAAATATTTGAGATGTTTGTTGAAAACAGTAAAACATATTATTCACTAGGAGCTAATGTAACAATCGATGAAAAGCTGGAAGCGTTTCGAGGCAGGTGTAACTTTTTTCAATATATACCATCAAAACCGGTCAAGTACGGTATTAAGATCTTTGCGCTGATTGATGCTAAAACATATTACACCGGTAATATGGAAATTTATGCTGGAACACAACCAGCTGGCCCCTATTCTATCAGCAACAAAAGCGTTGATGTTGTAAAAAGGATGATCTTACCCATACACAACACTGGACGTAACGTCACTATGGACAATTGGTTCAGCGATGTTTCATTACTTTAGCTATAAACCATAAGCTGTCCATGGTAGGAACATTAAAAAGAAACAAGTGGCAAATTCCAACACCGTTGAAAGTTTTGAAAGAACGTCCTGTAAAATCAAGTATGTTTGGTTTCAGAAAAGAAGGAACAATAGTGTTCTACGTTCCCAAAAAAAAACATGTTGTAATTTCTAGTTTACACTTTGAGGACAAAATTGACGATACTACTGGGGATCATATGAAATCCGAAATAATTACTTTCTATAACGAAACCAAAGGAGGTGTCGACGTTGTAGATAAATTATGTTCCTCTTACAGTGTTGCCAGGAATACAAGACGTTGGCCGATGGTTGTATTTTTTTCGATGCTTAATGTGGGAGGAATAAACTCCCAAGTTATTCATATAGGGAACGGAAATGAAACAAAAAGTCGGCGGCATTTTTTGCGAAAACTTGGTAACAAACTAATCAAACCACACCTCCAAAGACGTAGTACCTCTAACACGGGTCTACCTCGCGAGCTATCAACCAGACTCAAAGAAGTAGTCGGACAAGAAGAAGAAAAAGTGCTGCAAGCAAATGATGAAAACAATGAGCAAAAACGTAAACGTTGTGTGCCATGCCAGCGAGAAAAACGCACCAGGTTAACAAAATTCCAATGCTCCTCCTGCCAAAGACATCTTTGTCTCCAACACTCTAAGTGTCGTTTGTCTAGACAATTGTGGAGTGCCTACCAAGAAAAGTAGACTAGAAGATTAAGATATGTGGATTAATGGCTCACAATACGCAACTTATGCAAATAACAGCAAATCATTTCATTTTTTTTATATTTTAAGAAATATTGATTTATGTAATCATCTTTTTACTGAAAATACATATGTTAACGAATTTAATCATTGCTCTCTATTATTTACTAGCACCGTTTTAAAAATTGGAATTGTATTTCAATAATAAAAGTTATGTATCCGTCGGATACATCCGCGACCATTTTTGTTGAGCAGCACCCGCGACTACTGGAAGGTTAAGCTGATCCCACAAGTTTTCAACTGGATTTAAGTCCGGTGAACATGCAGGCCAGTCTAAAATTGTGATACTTTCCGTTTCAAGAAATTCTTGAGCCACTCTGCTAGTATGAAGAGGTGCATTATCTTGCATAAATATAAAATTATCCCCAACTGCACCTCGCCAAAGCCTAACACCAAATCAACATAACTTCGACCGGTTAAAGTATTTTGGAGATGTAGCAAAGGAGTTTTTGATCCCCTCTCCAAAACATTACGGTTCCTCCTTTATATTTTGGGATAGATTTGGCAGCCTGGAGTCTAGCTTGTCTTCATGGAGCTCTGAGAACCCGATTTCGACGATCATCTGATCCAAGGCCAATTCTGGTCTCATCTCAAAAGAGAACATTTTTCCAATGTTCGATTGTCCAGTGTTGGTGTTGAATGCACCAATTTAGTCCGTCTGTTTTGTTTTTCCTGGTCAACTCTGGCACCCGTAACTGTCTCCTGCTGTACAACCCTCGAGCACGAAGTCTTTTTCGTATAGTTACAACTGAAACATTTACACCTGTAGCTTCTAGAAGTTGTCGTTTCAGCTCTGGATAAGAAACATTCGGATTTCTTCTAGCAATTTTGCACACAAAGCGGTCCTGTTGTTTAGTTGTAACTCTTTGACGACTTTGTCTAGGCCTATTCTTGAGAGTTCCTAATTCCAAATACCTTACATACGTTTTTGATACAACACCCTGGGTAACGCCTACTACCTTAGCTGTTACGTCTCATTGGGACACAGAGCAACAATTTTTCCCCTCTGCACATCTGTTAGTGCAACATAAGGCATTATTATCTTATTTGGACCGAAATAAAATTATAGGTGTAACGTGATTTTAGTACTGAACACTAAATTTAAAAGATTATAATTAATGTGCAGTTGTTAATTTTTTTGTTATCATGTTTATTTACAGCAAAAAAACCTTATCTTCGACTAGCATACCAAGTTTTTTCCCTACAAAATATTGTAGTAACAAATACTGAGTCAGTCCATATAAAGTGGAAAGTCTAACTGGAACCAATTCTGTAACTTGATAAATAAAGGTTTATAGCAAAATTCCTGAAACACGTCAATTTTTATTCTCAATAGGGTATATTACAAAGATGTTTGTTTATCTTTTTAATTATCTGGGGGGGTTGCAGACAACCCCAACTTTTTTTTTTTAATGGAAGGGTAGGTTGATTAATTTTTTATTTGGAAGCTTTTTCAATTCTAAATACAATTCCTTTTTTTTTGTTACTTTTTGTAAGAAATGTGTCGGAAAAAAATGAAATAAGGAAATATTTACTCAAATTACTTTAATGCAATAAATGTTCAAAGTGCTCTCCACCTTGTTGCTGACAATATCCTAATCGATTATATATAGTATTCCGAACATTTTGTAACACTTCCGGCGTTACTTGCCTAATTTCGTCCCCGATTCTTTGTTGAAGCTCGGCGATGTCGTTAGGTTTAGTGGCATAAACTTTGCTTTTTAGATATCCCCATAAAAAAATCTAACGGAGTAAGCTGGGGTGATCTTGCTGGTCACTCAATTGGGCCCCTTCTTCCATTCCACCTATTTGGAAACACTTCGTTAAGATAGGTCCGTACATTTTGAGCAAAATGTGGTGGTGCCCCATCTTGTTGAAACCACATCCGTTGGTCAAATAAGTTGGGATCCAAATTATTGGGGAATAAATTTACTTAAGTAGGAATCAGTTCTTCTTAGAGCATATTAAGGTATGTTTCTCCGGTTACGTTTCCATTGAAAAAAAGGACCTACATGCGATCCCCAATAATTCCAGCCCAGACGTTTGTTTTTTGATGCCTTTGGGTATGTGATTCACGCATCCAACGGGGATTTTCGTCAGTCCAATAACGGCAGTTCTGTCGATTGACGTGCCCATGTAATGTGAACGTAGCCTCATCAGAAAACAGCACCCATTCCAAAGCAATTTGTCCACCATCGATAGAAGCCATAATTCGTTCGCAAAATTCGAGTCTAGGATCAGGATCATCTTCGTTAAGCTCTCGTAGGTTTTGCATCTTATATGGGTGCTTTTAGGCTTCTTTCAGAATTTTTAAAACGCTTGTGTGACTGACACCGTGAACGCGAGCTATTTGCCTAGCTGGAGTAACAGTATTTTCTTCAACTTCCAACAATAGGTGCGTTCTTTTTGACTGAGATCTCAGATAATCTCAGCTCACATCAGTAATGTGAGCGTTCTTTTTGTTTTACTCACTTCTAAGTGAGCTGAAATTTTTCCTCCCCCTTTACCGATGCTGAATGTGTTGTAAGGGGGTATCAGTTGGACTTGAGTCGGAAATAAAGTGGAGAGGATGAAGAAATATTTGATTTGCTTGGGTTATTTGTAGTTTTAACCAAGGTTATCTATGGTTTTTACCATTGACATATAAACAATAAACACACAATCTATTTTTCTTTTGTTACAAATGATGGATACATTAATTAACATTATTAGATGCTGATACGAACCTGTCGTATAGTTTAAATCTATCGACAGATCGCGCGCTTCAATTGAGATGTCGTTCTTTTTGGTGCTTACTCACATCACTTTATCTCAGATCACCTTAACTGAAGTGATCTGAGATCTCAGTCAAAAAGAACGCACCAAATATGTTCAACTGGGCTTCTTCGTCAACTTTTAAAACCTTTTGTCGAGGAGCATCCCTAACGTGGCCCAATTCCCTATATCGAGTTTCAATTTTGCTAATCGTACTTCGATTAACTGAAGGTAATTCTGGATGAACTTCAGTAAACAAACGAGCGACTTCAGCCTGTGTTCGACTCCTCTCCCCATATCCGATCATCATTAAAATTTCGATACGATGAGTCTCGGTTAAATAGGGAATTTTCTTATTTCTCGTTTGTTATTTACACGTTGAAATACAAACAAGTACTAACAAATCAATCACATTCAGTTCAAATTGACCAAAAAACTATCGAGCAGGTTTTTTATAGGGCTTATCAAGTAAGAAAAAATGTACTTATACGTTAAAGTAATTTGAGTGAATATTTCCTTTATTCATTTTTTTCCGACACATTGTTTATAAAAAGTATCAAAAAAAGTGGAATTGTATTTACAATTGAAAAAACTTTCAAATAAAAAATTAATCGACCTACCCTACCATTTTAAAAAAAGGGGTTGTCTGCAACCCCCCCGATAATTAAAAAGATAAACAAATCTCTTTATAGTATGACCCATTGAAAATAAAAATTGACGTGTTTAAGGAATTTTGCGATAAACCTTTATTTATCAAGTTACAAAATTTGTTCCAGTTAGACTTTCCACTCTGTATAAGTTTGGTTGTGTGTACATTTTTGTATAGTGGTTTTGGTGTCATTTGAACATGGTGCTTTATCTAAGTCTTCGACTGTGGTAGCTCATTATCCATGACGATAATACTGTTGGGTGGAATATTTGGTATGAGTTTATTTTGGAACCAGTCTTCAAATAAATCGGCTGTAGTATCATTATGGTAATCGATTAAAGAGAGCTTAATATTCTTTGCCGATAATGACCACAGGACAGACAATATAGAACGCAATCTGATAATGGTCAGCTTGAAACCTTTAGTGTTGACATTAAAAATATATGACGTACCTTACCAGCGTTTATCACATTAAAGCGTTTATATTTGTCGAATATCCTGTCAGCTGATGCTTTAAAATAAAAAGTAAAAGAAGCTTTGATTAGTTTGATGTAACAACATATAACAATTAAATTTTAACCTCAGAAGTGTTGCTGTGGATTTGGGGTTTTACATATGCGTTGTTTACTCATTTTATACTCCTTTAAAACCATTTATTATTTTGTGGATATGCATAAAAGTTTTCAATTGCTTTGTTTACGAAAAACCCAAGCATTTACTCCCTAAGGATATAAACACATTACGAAAATGGATTGCTGCATCAGGGAATAAACAGGTGTTAAGCCTGCCCTTTAAAAACCTTTCAAGACGTTTTATTTGTCACACTTTGAGAGAAAATACATCAATTAACTACATACCAACAAACTTTAAACATCAGCCATCCCAACGTTACACCTCCCTGGTAATGTATTTTATATATCAAATATTAGATAGCCATCGATGTAAAATTTAGGGTTTATTATTATTTATCTTTTGTATTTCAGAATCAATTGACGGTAGTACCTATATTCCCAAACCTGCGGCTATTGGTGTAATGGCGTGCGATAATGCTGATAAAAAAGTTGTTGAATGTCAGAAAATATTTGTTTAAGAAATAAATATGTAAACGTGATGAATTGTTTTTATTTCACTTTTTACCCAACATATTATTATCTACACACTTTTCCTAGAAAAAAATACACATTTTATTATGGAAAAGTAGATTTCTCCATAAAAATTTAGTTTTAGAAAACATATGTGACAATTAGAAATAATTATAGATTTGATTTTGCCGCCAAATGTAACTTAGTTTTGCCATCGAAAAAAGATGAGTGTTGTACGGTTTTATAGCACAGTACAGCAGATTGCGTTCTATCTTGTCTGTTCTGTGTTAAGGACAATACATTTGGTATAAAACCATTTTCGGTTACTGCGTGAATAATAGTAATGCGCTTTCATTTATTAGACGGCGCATTAGTTTGGCATAAGTCAAATCAGTCTACCCAATTTTTGTTTGGAATATCGTGTGTATTACACCAAATGTTATCCAAATACACTAGTGTTCTATCATATTCTCTAAATTCGATTATTGCCAATAAATACTCAAATCTCTTACATTTACATTTCTTAAGGCACACAGATTCCATTATGATTTTTCTGCTACTGGTGAGTTTGTAAAAGAGACTTCCTTTGCAACACTGGATACCAATTTTATTCTTTTTAAGCCGTTGCTTTAAAATATCCAATGTAGGCATAATTTGCTCTTTATATAATGTGTATATTGTTCTTCGAATTATATCTACATCACAGCCATCTAGTTACCTTGAACCGCCAGTCTTTTCGCTTCTTTATTTTTAAAATAGGGCTACTTACTATTTTAAACACTGTGGAATACGGTGTTTTTGTTAAAGAAGCACTTTCTTGCACAGCATTCTACATTCCATAAGGGAAGTATAAACATCAATTTGATTCCCATGAGGATGTAACATTTGTCGACTAGTGGTACTACGACCACCAGTTGAAGTACTACCATCAGAATAATCCCATCGACGACGCATTTTTCATGACACAACTGAATATTAGGTAGGTAATGACTAAATGTTGTTTACCTACGACCACCCCTGTAAGTAGTCAAAAACACACAGTCGGCAATCAATGTAAGACGTCTATTACGCACGGCTTCCATAGCAACCACTTAGCAACTGTCAATAGACGTAGCCATTTTATTCAAAATTTATTACTAGGATATTGAACGTTTTATTTTATTCTATATATAAATGGTAGATAACATTTATTAGATATGAGATTGCATTTAATACTAAGAGTTATTTGGAATTATATGATAATTGGTTCCGTTTTATTAAATCCGCATATTTTAGCTGTCTGAATGTATCTCATATTAGTAAACAATACTATATTATACACCAAGCGACTAAAGTGGCCCATTTAATCCCGCGGGTGGTGTTTGATTCCTGAGGGAAGTAATCCACCTAAGGGATTAATGTCACTTTAGTCGAGAGTTGTATACGCGATTTTATGCAATTCCGGTAATTCTACATACTTTTTAATAAAAATAAATACTACTTAGGATGGACTTTTACGAAACTTGGCTGGGAATCGAGGGTGAACTTCTAAGATGCTTGGCTGGGCATCGAGGAGCGACTTTTATAAAACTTGGCTGGGCTTCGAGGATGTACGTTTTTATTTGTACTTTAAATCCCTTAATAAAATTATAAATACTTTACCTACGACCTACTTGTACTTGTATTTATAATTTTATTAAGGGATTTAAAGTACAAATAAAAACGTACATCCTCGAAGCCCAGCCAAGTTTTATAAAAGTCGCTCCTCGATGCCCAGCCAAGCATCTTAGAAGTTCACCCTCGATTCCCAGCCAAGTTTCGTAAAAGTCCATCCTAAGTAGTATTTATTTTTATTAAAAAGTATGTAGAATTACCGGAATTGCATAAAATTGCGTATACTAACTAACTAACTAACCTACGACCTACTTGTACTTGTATAGTACGTAACTCGTGTTGTAACGCATTTTACGCACTCACGGAATTACTTTTCCGTTCGTGCGTAAAATGCTTCTTACAACACACGTTACATAATATACTATTAACTTCTCTACTGTCTTCTTCTAATAACAGAAAAAGAGCGAAACTCAATACAAGTGTTTGTCGTATTGTTTTGACTAAGATGCATATGGTTGATGTCGTATCAGTCACGTGATGGAAAAGACTCAGCGTTTCTACTGTAAGTAGATTTTATTATTTACACACATTTAAACAAAAATAATAGAGCCCACTATTATTAAAGTGCCAAACTATTTCATGATATATTATAATCCGGACCTGGGAATCTTTTAAGGGACACACACTTTTATTGCTAGTTATATTTCGGACAATAAGTGATAATGAGAGTTGTCCGGCTAATATTGATTTACGACCTTCTTAGATTTCTGGTTTTACTATACTAATGTAAACGCCGCTTTAGCTTTCATCTAAAAAAATCTTGACTTTGCAGTTTAATCCTATCATTCTATACTGTTAATTGCTTCTCACTCACGTCCACTATATATAACAACGTTAATATAATGTTTACAAAGTCAGAAATTTTCTTCAACAATCTGCAATTTTGATTTTTTGATCTGGCATCCATACGTATATACGATTTCGATTTGTTTTGGGAAATAAATTTTTACACGACACAGAGTGGTAACAGTATGCCAAAATAACAAAGAAAAATGGTCTAAATTCGGTACTGTTTCAAATTCATGAAACACTAAAAGCGTTTTAGTGTATTTTAAACGTAGATTTATATACCTAACCCTTTATCATTGTTATTATTACCTACGGAGCTAAGTTTTATATAAAAGTTGTATAGTTGCGACTGAATTACTAATAATGCTTGAATGTCTCGATTTCCATTTACATGGTGATCTTCTTCGTTTAGTTCTCGCAACAGTGACGATTTTGGACGACCTTCTTTAATTTCGTCCGTAAACGAACTACGGCAACGTTTGAATACGAGGATTGTATAAAAAGTTTCCGATCTGAATATGAAGATGGCAGAACTTTTCAACCAAAGTTGGGGAATGTAATGAAAAATGTCAGCCATTTTGCATGGTCAGTTGTTTGATTAAGTCGTTGAGATGGCTTTAACAAAAATGGAAAAAATTGAGTACCGAGTTGCCATTAAATATTTGTTTATGAAAGGCATATAGAGACTGTACCATCGTTAACGACCGTGAAATTTAACGTAGCTGAATTTAACCCTTTCGCTACCGAATTTTTAATTGGCAAGTTAAAATTTTGCTATTTGGTACATAGACTTTTTTTACTTTTTTTTGAATGGGTACCAATTTAAAAAAAAATGATATTTTTTGGAGTTTTTGAAAGGTACACGAAAGTGTACGGTGGTAGTGAGAGGCTGCAAAAGAATATGAAAATGTATTTTATTTATTTATTTATAGTGTATTGAACAATGAAAAGAAACATATTTTTATTTGGTATGATATTTTATATAGCAGTTTGATTTCTTGGTGAGACCTTACATTTCGAACATATGGTTTGTGATCACCCAGAACAATTTTCATTTTTACACCTCGATGCGAAGTTCTTGTCGTCTAGCTCAGGTAGATGATTTATTCCTTCAAAACGAATATCGTTAATAGGCCCTGTTTGAGATGTAGGTCTGGGTGAAGATTTAGGCGTTTGTGGTCCCTCATCAGATACAGCAGATGGTCGTCCCCGTTTCTTAGGTTCTGATGTTGATGATAAAATCAATGCTTCTCCCACATAAGCTCTGAAGTGTAGTAGGTCTAAAATTTGTTTTTTCGGCACACCTAATGCAATAGCCTGGGTCCTATATTCTAACCATGCGTTCACACAGGATAAATCAATTCCGTGCGTGAACATCCTCAGGATCCACTTCTTACATCGTATAAATGACCTATAAATAGTTACCAGGAAATCGAGCTTATCAACACCTCCCATATTCAAATTATACTGCTGAATTACTTGTGGTCGTGATAATGCACATACTCTTTTTGTTTCTTGTCCCACCTTTTGCACCTATCTGCTTCGCCGATTCCCATCTAATTGGAAGCCATAGTTACAGCTTTGTTGTCGAACCATTTGGTGAGAATAACTTCTCCGTCATTACTAATGAGTTCTTCGGATGTCCCACGACCTTTTGTTTGCAGCACTTTATCTGATGAGAACGGAGGTGCTTTGAAACGGTCTAATCGTGCTGTTCCGGATGCCCAAATTTGTTTCTGTCTCAAAAATTGAAGAAATTGATAATTTGAGAAATAGTTGTCATAATATAGTTGCACATTTTGTTCTGAAATTCTTTCTGCCAACTTCCACACCACTGCAGCACCTAATCCCAAATGCTTCTTGAAAGTTTCGTCTAACTCGGTTGATATAATAAAAAGTCGTACAGCAGGCCGCTGGCGCCACAAAGTGCAAAGATCTTGATGCCCCAAGGACACGGCTTCCCTTTTACGTATTGTTTCACATCAATCTTACCTTTGAAAGGCACCGTCTGTTCATCTACACACAGACACTTTTCTAAAGGAAGTTTCAAACATTTCTTCCGAATAGAATTGAAAAGGGGCCGGACTTTCCAAAAACGGTCGTTATTATTAGGCTTTTCCATCGTATTTACAAAATGGAGATGTTGCCTCAATTTATAGAAATTATTACGGGACATACTATTGGCTATGATGGGAACCTGTAACCTAGCCTCCCAATAATTCTGTACCCTTGGGTAGCGGATATTACCCATCAATATGTGTATACCTATGAATACCTTCCTCTCAGCTGCATTTGTCGTCTGAAATCGGGATCCTTGCTGAACTGCATACAGGTTTGTGTTTTCAACCATACAATCAATTAGTTCACTTGTAAAATACTGATAAAAAAGTTGTGTAGGGTTTTCCAAATCTACAACTTCTGGAATGGCATGCGAAAACCAAGTAATTGGTGGTGTTTGATATGTGACATTTTTCATCCATTTTATATCTGCTTTTCTTGTCAAATTATTTGCAGTGAAAAACTCTTCCCCTATTACACCTTTTACTGTAGCAGTACATGACTTACTGGTACCAGCTTTCACCGTGTCCAATGTAGGAAGTATAGATGTAGCTTCAATTTCAACATGATTTGAAATATCCATCTGCTCTGTTTCTTCATGATTTTCGTCCTCCGAAAGTGAAATATCCCTAGCATTTTCATTATTTTGCCATTCATCGTCCTCAAAATCACCTGCGTTGTCAAAATCTTCGATATCTGACAATACATCTATATACTCCAGCAGTTGCGCTTCCGTAAGAGGTTTATTTCCTGCCATACTAGAGTCTAAAGCTGATAAAAAAATAAACAAATCAACCAAAAGAATCTTTTGAGGTTAGGCATACCTTACAGTACTTTACTACTGCAGTGCAGAATTGTGTACACAACTTCAAAGTAACCAATATCAAAGTATATCAATCAAATCGTCTTTATGTCACTCTGGACGTGAAAACCCAACTCTCATAAACGAAATATAAAATTGACAACTTAAAAGACCACTCTGATAAGTCAAATGAAATATATCTAGCGACCTCTGCATACGTCTTCACTAGCAACCAGTTACTACTCTATTTCATCCCAATTCACATTTATCGTTTGCCGGTTCAGATGGCACTGTACGTCCTTGAGTGATCCCTAACTCCTACACGAATGTGGACGTTGGGAGCAAATGTACAAAATTATTGTAGTTTACTGCTACAAAAGCATTGAAACCGGTGTACACAAATGTGTACGTAGGTAGCTGAAGGGTTAAACGTATTCGTACCAGCTTGCCCGATGATGAGCAGTCAGGAAAGCCAAAAATTGTGACAACCTGCGGTAACGACGAAAATGTTCATCCATCAAACGGTATTAAGGTTACACAGATAGCAAAGGCTATGGGAATATCTAAAGTACGCGTTTGTCATAATATATTGACTATTTGACCACACCAATTTTATGAAGATGAGCAAGGATTCGGACATGATTCAATTTTAATCTTGATATATAATGCAAATGTAATTTTTGCGGAAAGAGTCATGTGATATATTACTAGGTAAAGGCAGATGGATTTTTTTAAAGTAATGATGATTAGATTCTGTTACCCCTTTCGTAAAGACCGTTTTCCATTTATATCGAAGCATTCTTTTATATTCGTTAGTAACATCGTGGAATGGTACTAAAGGTACATTGATATTGTAATTTCTGCAAGCTTTTTTAGCTTGCATTAGAATGAACATTACCATAATTCTTTTGGAGCGGTAAGCGGAACTAGTCCAATTTTTTTAGTCGACTTATAGTATATGGAACTTGGAGCCACCAGTACACTCTTGAGACGATAGAAAAGTCAAAGCTGTGTGTTGTAAAGGATAATTTCTCTTAAACCTACGGTTAACTTTTATTTTATTTTTCATGTAAACGAAGTAAACTTCATATATTATAAAAAATGATGCACGTTATAAATTTTTTGTCTTTAAATCTAATTGAAGAAAGGAGTTTTATTATATCAGATCAGCAACTTAGAAGTAAATTATGTTGTCTCAAATACATTAATTTTCAGAAGAGTGTTTAAATTCATTTATAAAAGTTGCCGTTGGTTTGGACGCTTAAATTTGTATTCTATTTCAATAATAAATAAGATACTATGATACGTTTCATATTTTAATCATGTTTTAGAAAATTATGAAGTTGATATGACTTAACACATTTTACTCAGTAAGTATATCTTATAATGTGACAACTAATTTTTGCCGTTGGTTTTATTTCCAAGACACAAATTTACAGAATAGAACTTACAGGTGTAGTAACTAATAAGAAATAACTAAAACATCAATAGTAATTAAACATTAAACTATTTGGCTTCATATACTTTCTCATTGTGCTGCAATTTCTGGTAGAACAAATCAAAAATATTGGAAACCCATTGAAGTAGACACTCTAAGTAGTAGGATTTTTGGGTATTTATTCCATCGAATGACGCTGGCGGTAGATTTTGGGGAATCTTTGTTATTGCACGACGATTTTTATTAAGATCAGCTCCTTTGAATTCATTATTAAAGGCAGTTCGAAAGTATACAATTCTCCTGTTCTGCGCTATGACTTGGAAGTGTACATTTTAAATTAAAAATTGTTCGTTTGTATTCGACTTTTTGCGTATCATAAAAGGAGAATTTGGACCTTCATAAAGACTATTAATATTTTTAAAATCTTTTTCCATAGAAATCGAAGTCAATGAATTTTTTCTGCTACAATTTCTCACTAACTCTTGCCGATTCCAAGGCCCCATAATTTTGAATTGCGTTTGTCTCTTCCATTCTCGTTCAATCATTGAATGAGCAGAATCTGCCTCTAGATGCGTATGGCCTATTATCAAAAACTTGTGTTCTATTGTTTCAATTTGTGGAATTTTTCAAGGATCGTAAATTAACACATAATCACACGAAAGTTTCTATTTTGCGAAGGGCAATTGTCAGACTAAATTATTAATTATTTTAAGACATGTGGCAAAGTTATAGAATCAATTAATTTAAGAAGGCAAGATGCCATTTCATTGACACCTTTGTCTGCCACAGACTCATCAAACATACTTTTGTAGTTTTATTTTTGTCTGTAGCATCATCTATCGAGTAATTAAAGGTCCAAAGCTTGAGCGAATGTAAAACCAATTCACACATTTGCTTGCCTCTATTCATGCTTGCTTGTATCAAAATAGTTATTTGTAAAACAAGTGTCACAATGACTCGTTTTGTAGTACGAGTGAAGTTTGCGCAACGAACCGCGAAGCGGTGAGTTGCGCAAATCACGAGTACTACAGAACGTCATCGTGGCACAAGTTTTACACAATATTTTTGATAATTCGCGTTTATTTAATTATTTAAATAAAATAGAATTACATATAATCCCTGTTTTTAAACTAGGAGGAGTGGTTTGAATTTATGTTGGCAATTCTGTAGATTCCTGATTGGTCAGATCACAGATGGTTTTATTAGGCACTTCTGACATATTATAACCGAATAATTGTGTAAATTGTAAACAAATTTTCAGTTAAGCAAACAGAGGATGATTATTTGTTTAAAAAAGAGCTTCTTCGTATATGCTCTTGCGATATATTTATATCATGAACAGAATTATTTCTGTAATACATCTTCACATAGATATCTGGTAATTTATCCCAAAAATCGAACGTTATGTATACCTATATATTGATCCTATACAATATAAAAATAAACAAATCATTGATAAATAAACGTTAGCGTCCTTTATTCATTAATATTTTTAATATATAAATCATTCTAATTTACCTTTAAGTACTTTTAATATAATAATTTGCTAGCTAGAGCAACGCAAATAAATAATATTATTTATAATTTGTGTCAATGTTAAAGTCAAATAAAAATATAACTAAATACAATAACCAACTGTACACTAAAAATTACTAAAACAGTGTTCAAAGAGCTTCATTGTGACACTGTAGACAATGTTATAATAAAGTCTCTTTTATACGCGAATTATAAAAAACTGTTTACGAATAACCAATAATAGTAACTATAAGCGTACAAACATTTAAGCGTGTACGGACTTAACATTCTTTAGACCCCTACACTTTTGTTTAGAAACAATGTTAACCCTGCGTTAGTGAGGTGAAAAAAACTCGCATCAGTAGAGTGGTAGGGTATGGTGTACGGACTTAACATTCTTTAGACCCCTACACTTTTGTTTAGAAACAATGTTAACCCTGCGTTAGTGAGGTGAAAAAAACTCGCATCAGTAGAGTGGTGGGGTATGGTGTACGGACTTAACATTCTTTAGACCCCTACACTTTTGTTTAGAAACAATGTTAACCCTGCGTTAGTGAGGTGAAAAAAACTCGCATCAGTAGAGTGGTGGGGTATGACATACCCCAACTCATTATGTCATGTTTATGTGTCCCAGTATAGTAAATAATTATGTACAAAGCAATTCGCAGACAGTTATAGATAGAGAGGCTAACAAGTCTTCCTAGTAGATGTCACTTTAGTTTTTATAGTCATTTTCGACCTCCATGCCCGAGGTTTTGAGAAAACAGCCAATTTTGACGTTTTCTTAAAAAACTGCTATCGATAATGGAAAAATAACTTGACCATCATGTAGAGCGGAAATTTCACGTCAAATTATGTCCTCTTATGTCGGAAACTGAGTCCGATTAACAAATTTATCAAAATTCAACAGATACCGCCGATAAGTAGAGAGAACAGCTAACCTATTTTCGAAACCTCGGCCATGCAGCTCAAAAATGACGTCAGATTTGAATACTTGACGCTCAAAAATCTCTATACACAAAAATGCAACCTTCAGCGAAATCCGGTAGTATTTTTTCAATTAGAAATCAACCCTCTGAGGTCATTAGATAGATAGAAAGTTTATTTTTCTTTCGTACAAAATACATGAACAAGGAGGTGACCAGGGCCCCCGCTACCATATGTGCAATGCAGACAGACACCAAAACCCAGGGTCCAAAAAAAATTGCAAAAAAAAACAAAATTAATTTTAAAATAAAAGTTGAGAAATTAAATTGGATTAGGTATAAATACACACGAAATTTGATTAGTATATCATCCAGTTACTGCAGATTCCTATGTTACGAGAACATGTCAGACGATAGTTTCTTGATTTTTCCTATTCAGACATGAATAATGCCTGGAGCGCTATAAAAACGATGCATCGCCAGAGGAGTTTTTAAGCCGGTTAGTTCACTGGACCGTGCAACAAGTGCATAAAAATAAGTAATCCTTTTAACTTTTACATTTAAAGTTATCTTTATTTTGTCAAGTGTTGTGTTGTATAATATTTTGTTTACTACTTTTTTTTTTCAAAAAAATTAAGTGCTGAATACCTGCTGACTGCAATTTCAACGGTTTGACTTTTTATAAAATGGTAAGTGTTCCCTACTTTATACTATCAACATTAACCCTTTATAGGATACAGGTTATAATTAATCTTTTTTACCCAAATATCTTTTTATTATTTATCATGTACGAGTGTCAACAAGTAATTGGTTTTTTATCCATAACTCGCTTAGTTTTTAGGCTATCAATCTATTTAAAAAACCATTTTGTAGAGTTTTTAAGGGCTATAAGTTCAAATTAGTTTAATATTATCGCTGCCTTTATTTTTGAAAGGGTTTAAGCTAAAGGGCACGAACAAATTGCTTTTTATTCAAATATGCAAACTTGGTGCTTATTATTGTGCTTACTTTAGAAGTTAATTATTTAATTATTAATTCCCAAGAGTACTAATTTTATTTATTTGTTTTTTCAGGATAAAAGAAAGAGTTCTTCAGGTGCGAGCAAAAGAAACTGAGACTACAAGAAAGGGAAAAAATGGTTGGATCTTTAAATCACTTCTTGCAAAACAATAAAGATTCCATGGAGACTATCGATGCCACCGAATCTCAAGATTCTAAATCGGTAATATCAGTAACCGGGAGTGGACCATCTGAAATTTCTACAGAGGTGACCACGGTAACATCAGGTCCTGCAACAAGTGGCGGTGGTTGTAGCAGTAAAACAGCTTCTCCTGATGCAGAGTCCGATGAAGAGATGACACCATCCTCGTCTACAGCACTAGAATAATCCACTTCAGGTAATTCAGCTTGTGTAAGAAGTTCGGTAATGTCAGCTACCGAAATACCTGCTGCAAGAGACACTTGAACACTTGGGTTTATTTATAATAAATGTTGGAGACATCTACGACTGTTAATGCTCATCACCTGCGGATTTTAGAAACGGAAAAAAATATCGGCGCGACGTGTTGGAAAGAATTATAGCGATTGTTAAGTATTTATCTATATAATGCTTGGTACTTCAAGGTTCTTCTAAATTACTTTCCGAACATGATAATAGAACTTTTCTAAAACCTGTTAAGATGATTGCCTCTTTTGATTCAGTGATGAGACAGTACGTTAGCAGAGTGTGTAACTCCCAAAAAAAATCTGTTAAAATAACTCATTATCTATGCGTGCAAATACAGAATGAAATAATTGAATTACTGTCGTCTGAAGGAAGAAATAATATTTTAGAAATGGTTCGCAGTTCAAAATATTTTTCACTAATATTAGATTGTACACCAGACACTAGTCATACTGAGCAAATTAGTCTTGTTTTGAGGTATGCTGTCCTTAACACCACTTGAAAAGGTTGAAGTTAAGGAAAATTTTATTGCGTTTAATCCAATACTGGACTCTACAGGGGAAGACATATATACATTTGTGACAGAAATTTTGAAAAAATTAAATTTAGAAATAAAAAATATTAGGGGACAAGGTTATGATAATGGGACAAACATGTTGGGCTTCAACAACGCAACTTTTTTAATATTGTGCAAGAGTTATATAATTTTATTCGTCATCCACAAAAAGGTTGGATGTTATGAGATCATTCTCTGATGATACTGACCCCTTAAGTATTTTGCAAAATATATTTGAAAACAATTTAATCTCCTCCCTTCCCAACGTAAGCATTTTACTAAGAATTTTTTCAACATTGCCTGTATATGTAGCTTCTGACGAGCGAACTTTTTTCAAAGTTAAAAATCATTAAAAATTATTCAAGATCGACAATGCTTCAAGAAAGATTGTCTGGTCTAGCATTATTAGCAATTGAACAAGAAATTTTTGATGGTATACATTTTAGCGATGTAATTGTTGAATTTGCAACAGCAGTCTCGAAAAATATCGCTACTACAATAGTTACTTTTTTTGTACCTAACTTCATTTTTGATTTTATAACAAAGTTACCTAGGAAAGAAAGTTGTACTTATATATATATATATATATAAATGTAGAATGAGGCAATATTTCTGTTTGTCCCTAAAAAAAAATTATCTTTAGTTTTGGGTTATTTTTTAGTATTTATAAAGAACGTGTCTTTACCCCATTAGTTAAGTAAATGACTTTAAAATAGGTGTGAATGATTTTATTGTATTTGTTTCATTTTGATATTTTAGTATACAAATAAATATGACTTCTAAAGTTCAGTTTTTTTGCTTTGTTTCAAGCACTTACCTACCTTCTAAGAAATAGATAAAAAAACATGATCCAAAATGCCTTAAGGGGCGCCATAATCCTTTTTTGCACATAGGCTTCAGTAGCGTTTTAGAACAGGAACATCTAATTTGATCATACATGGGACAAATAATAAATATGCATTGTTATTGACATACATATATAGTATTTTACTGTTGGTAGGTGCGTATCTGTGAGATGAAACGTTTAATATGCAAAGGGATCGAATGGTCTATATAAGTAGTTTGTACTTTGGAAGGATTGTTTGTCTTGTAATACGTGCTTATATATTGTACAATATGTACTTAGTAATATTTTGTTCCAATCCTCTAAGCGGCTGTACTGTTTGTATTTTTCTAAAATCATGTTGATTGTACCCGTATCGAAACTATGTATATCAAACTCTAGAGCTCAGACTTCTTATTTAATAGCACAAAGAAAATGTAATTAATAAGTGCGTTTTTTGTCAACAAAATTTTTTTAGGGAACGATTTTTTTCTTAAAAATCATTATTTTCATCAAGGATTAAATTGTAATTGTTTATAACTTTTACAATTTTTGCCGGCTTCTATTGTCCTGTTGATAGTTTGTTCTAGATGCCATTTCGAATCGAATGAGACCAAAATCATAATTTTTGGTGGTCCAAACGAATTGTCACTTTTTAACCATTAATACGTGCAGTTTTCAAAGGGCCAACTAGACCTTTTCATATTTTAACTGGCAGTGGATAAAGAGAGGTCCTTGATTGATTAAATTATAACCTAAAATGGATTGTTTTATTTTGAGTTTCGAAGTAAGTTTTTTCAACATAAATAATATCAAGTAAATCTTTATTGAAGAATGTGGGCCCCCATATATGCTGCGTCAGCTGTAGTGTCATCTGTTTAGTGGATGAAGAAGAAACAGTTTAGGAACTTATGGTCAAGCATCCTCATTTTGAATGGTCCTTCAAAATATAGTTTAAACACTTTATCATAGAAAAGTGAATTGCAAATGAAAACACGCGTATTCTTTCAAATAAAATAAACTATAGCCGGTGCTGATTTCATGTACATATCTCATCAATTAAACTGACCCTCCAGTTTTAACCACGTATACTTGGGCCACATGAACGTAGAGTTTAGTAGATTTTAGAAGGGGTAAAGGGTCTTTGAGTACTAAGATTAATCAGCAATTTAGAAATAAAATTCCGCATAGAGAAATCAAGAAACACTTTCGTTAAGATGGGAAATTTGTTCAAGAATGGGGATCATAATATACAAACCTAAGACTACTTCTATACTATGTTTGGTCCGTGTTCCTGTATGGTGGCGTGTCCTTGAAGCCTTTGAGATGTGGCTATACAGATGAGTTCTTAGTATCTCCTTCGTTGACCACGTATCCAACAAGACAGTTTTAGAAATATGCTTCAAAAAGGATCCGCAAAAAATAGTGGACATTATAAAAGAACGCAAATTATATTATCTGGAACGCAATAAGGAACCTAAAGAGATATTGTCTGCTTCAGTTGATATTCCAGGAAAAGGCAGACAGAGACCTGGTAGGCGCAAAACCTCCCCCTTAGAGAAATTTATTGTTTCTACCTTTTCTTTGTGAAATCTACTCACGTTACTTTTATAAATGAAACTAACTGTGCATTCTCCACAGTTAATTTCATTTGTAATAATTTCCGCTTTAGAGCTTCTGTCTACACTAGGGTTATTTAGAGCAGCAGTTAGTAAAGCTCAAATCGCTTTTCTTATCGCCTACATCCGGAACAGGTATGCACACTAAGGAAGGACCTTTGATCGAAAGAAAATATTGCAGGTTTAAAACACGGTTTGACACATTCCTTTCGAAGTTCTGTTACTGAGGAAGAAATATTTTGGCGACTGAAGATATTTGTAATCGGGGCGTTTTGTTCAACTGCTCTGATTTGGTTGAAAGTCCTTAAGTCGGTGTGATTATTGTCCAGACGTAAACTTATTCCCTTCTTTTTTATGAAGAAGCAGTTTTTAATAGACCGGCTAAATGTCGAGGATAACTCAGAAATACTCTCTATTCGAAAGTTTATCTGCTCAGTTATATTTTTTGTGTTACTTCACGCTTGAAACTATGAAAACAATGTAAACATTTACGTGTAATACAACAAATTTGGCATTAAATAATGTGTTTAGTATAAAACAAGATAAATACGGGTATAAAATTGTTATGAGGAGTATCCCCATTGTTTTAATTATTGTCAGAGATCGATAATGATGTTTTATTTGATTATAATATTTTGTATGTGACGAAAAGTCTAATACACTCGCCAGCAAAATTGTCGCATATTTGGTTTTGGGTGTTTATTTCACAAATTTTTAATTTTGTAGTACTACCACTAGACTATAAAAATGTCTGTTCAGTACATTCTTCAAAACTAATATTATTTTCCAATTGATAAGAAATTATCTATAATTTTTTGCAAATCCATAAAACATATAAATTTGGTAAAACGTACCAATGACTATTTATTTCAGTTTATTTCGATTTTCTTACAAAAGCAAGCGTATTCAATGACAATTTTGTCTTTTAAATTAAAAAATGAACCCCAATCATCGAGAAAATCGATACCTTACTCCTGAGGAGAGTGCTGTGGTCGTTGTTTTACTTGAAGAAAGTTGTGTTAGAATTCCATGAATCCTAGCCAGTAGCAATTTTTCACAAACAATTATTTGAAAATGAATACATTTACTCAACGGTCAGAACGAAGAGTCGCCCGAACTTACTCGAAGTAGATGGTTCCCGCGTGGTTAACCTAGCAACGGAGAGTCGGAAAAATGCAACCATCAAGCTATCACCCTCTCATATTTTTTCCCTTTCAACCCAAGCCTTAATAGTGAAACACAATAAAGAAAGGATAATTCCGTTTAGTAATTAGTGTAGTGAGATCTACCAGAAAGTTTTATATAGGTACATATCTACCTGGATAGTAGCCGAAGCTACCGATTCGGATTACAGGCACCGAATAGTATGTTACTTGGCAGGAATTCTAACCATATTTCTGTTCATTTAATTTCTGTAGCTGTTTTACGAGTATATACACTCAGGTGCAAAAAATTCGATCCACGAATAGCTTTTGGCAAAGTAGACAAACATCTGACCATGTAAGTTTTGGATCGGTTTTAAATGTTGAAGGTGTGAATAATAAAGACAGTTTATACAATAAAATCGTTATGAAAACAATTGGCTTTATTCGAATAATGGAAAAATGAAGTACATTTTGTAATCAAAACAATGGTTATAATGAAATGTTAAGTGTGTTATTTTTTTTATTAATAATTTGTATTTCCTCCCCGGGCCCTTATAACAGCCTGCATACGTTTTGGCATAGGGCTAATTAAATGTTGGACATCGAGTTGGTTCAATTCGTCCCATATTGCCTGAAGCACCACACTAAGTTCAGCCAAGTTGTTAGCACGAGATACCCGTGATCGGATTCTTCTTCCTAGAGTGTCCCATAGATGTTCTATAGGATTGAGATCTGGACTTGTAGATGGCCAATTCATACGGACACTCCCGACTTCTTCTAAATATTCATTAACGATTCTTGCACGATGCGGCCGCGCGTTATCGTCCATGAAAATAAAATTAGGCCCTACAAATGGAGCAAAAAGTACCATATGCTCATCCAAAATTGTTGTTATGTACCTTGCTCCTATCATAGAACCTCCATCTACAAGAACCAAGTCAGTACGGGCCTCGGAACTTATACCAGCCCAAACCATAACTGAGCCTCCTCGGTAACTTATTCTTTCCGCAATGTTATATTGGGCGAATCGCTCTTCTTGTCTTCTGTAGATTATTTCTCTACCATCTGGTCTCCTTAAACAAAACCTGGACTCATCCGAGAACAATACATTACTCCAATCGGCGTCATTCCAGTCCTCGTGTTCCCTTGCAAAAGCAAGCCGAGCTCTGCGTTGTTCCATGGATAGCAGTGGAATATAAATTAGCTTCAGTGAGTCGTCGACGAACTGTCCACTTGCTTACATCGACATTTCTTACTTCGCTCAGACGATTTGCCAGCTCAACTGACGTTAAATGTCTATTTCTCAAACACGAAGAAACCAAAAATCTATCATAGCGTGCGGATGTTGCCCTTCTACGGCATGATCCTGGTCTCCTCGTGTAATTTCCAGTTTTATTAAACCGCTGAATTGCTCTTTGAACTCCACAACGACTAACACCTACTACCTCAGCCGCATAATATTGGCTACGACCATCTTGAACTAAAGCCACTGCCCTTGCAGCATCCGTTGGTGTTAAAGCCATTTGATTTCAATTAAATTAACAAAAGATTTTCTTGCTGCTCTATCAGACGTAAATTTCTGACAAAAACCTAAAATTTTTATTGTTTATAAAAAATGTCATAAGAAAAATGAAAATAATGTATATAAATTAATATTTTCAATTATACGAGGGTCTCTCTATTTTTATATATGCCATATAATAAGTACCAAGTTTTAAAAGTCACAATAAATGGAAAATATACGATGGATCGAATTTTTTGCACCTGAGTGTATTTTCCGTATTCCTATCCTTTATATGTTTTGTTTGTTTCTGAATATTAGTGAATATCTAATGTAAGGAACTCTTCTTATACATCAGATCACAGTTGGCTATGTTGCCACATTGATTGCACCAGTATGTTGGAAATAAAGGAATTTAAATTATTGTGTATTTGAATTCAATTTGTATTAACCTTGTTGTCAATCTATCCATTACGTTAAATTTGGGTAGCGGTCCTTCGTTATTATCTACAGTGTAGAATAAGCAGACATACTATATCTATAGTTTATTTTAATAAGCAGACATACTATATCTATAGTTTAATTTCCACTTCCTGAACTAGCACTTATCGAAGGAAAATCTGCGATTATCTACAAGTTGGACCCAGGTTCAAGTGGCTGAAAGATTACCTGTGGCTCAAACTGCTATCTCTCGCGCTCAAAGAAGATTTCTTGAAACTGGTGTCAACGAAAGGCGACCAGTGCAAGGGCGTAAACGAATTACAAATGCCCACCAAGACCGTTTCCTACGACTTCAGGCTCTGACACAAAGATTTGTCACCTCAACTTTGCTACGACAGAAGTTTATAAGACGGTATAATTTCCCAATTAGCACCGACACTCTACGTATACGTCTTGCAAAGTCAAATTTCAATGCTAGGCTTCCAGCTAGAGCTCTTACTTTAACACCAGCATATCGAAGAACAAGATTGGCATTTACTAGAGAACATATAAGTTGGAAAAATCAACAATTGTCCAATGTACTCTTCTCCGAGGGATCCAGATTTTGTCTATGGTAACGACCGACCTCTACCAGTGTATAGACACCCTGGAGATCGTTATTCTCAATGTTGCATACAGCCAAGGTATGCTTATGGTGGTGGATCAGTTACGGTATCAATATGGAGGCTCGTGCCGATTTGGTGGTACTTCAAGGAGGTCGTCTTACAGCTCATAGATATATTGTAGACATTTTAGAACCTCATGTTATACCGTTTGCACCATTTACCGGGGAAGATTTTCTTTTTATGCACGACAATGCTCGGTAGCATATTGCAAATATCGTGTATTTGATTTTTCTTACCTTAAACAAATAGCGAGTCTCTCTTTGCTAGTAATTGCCTCTCTATAGTTAGTGTCGGTTTTTCTGATATCAACATCGATCATTGACAATACTTCTTCAAACTGATCGGGAATTAATCTAAAATAAGTTCTGAACCTACCTTCATCCAGCTCCAGATCATGCATCAAGTGATGGTATTCTCCAAACCGCTTCCGTTTTTTATTTATGGGATGTATCCATTTACTTATTTCTGTTAACGAATATAATAATAAGTCGTCATCACTATCACTACTAGACTCATTCATCCACGGAACAGAAAAGCCGGTTTCACACCAAGGAACTGACGGAAAAGACATCTTTGCACTGCCTGATCCTCATGAGCGAACAAGTGGAAGTTAGGTACGTTGCTGGGCGGCGTGAAAGTGGCGCGTACCGGACGTCCGAAACGTCCAGGACGTTCAGTACGCCTGTGTGCAAACTCTTTTAAGGTCTCATTTAATCGCCATTAACAAGCGATTTAGGTTTAATTTAGCCGATTTAGTCGTTATCAGCATCTGGGCGCATTGAAGTAGAGATTTATTGTGAAACTAATTCGTTTTAGGTTTCAGTTTCCTTATTAATTACAGATGAACATATAAGTTATAAATTAATTACTTATTTCAAATAAACCAATAATTCTGTAAGTATAGCCAGACGCTTTGTTTATTATTTGTGTAGAATCGTGAGGTCTCGTAATGTTCAGACAGCATGTCAATACAGTTTAACTTCTTTTAATTTACAGATAGAACATTAATTCTGTAATTATAGCACTGTTTCAGAACAAAATTTAGATTTAGAATTTTATTCAGATTTAAATTTTTCTATAGGTGTAAGACATTGAAATTTAAGTCTCATTGAAGCATAACTTTAGTGGCCAAATAACATGTGATTGGGGCTTAAGTAAACTAATTGATACAAAAGAATAATTCGATAGTAAGATGCTTCATTGAAGCATACATTTCGCAACATAGATTTTATTTTTTCTATAGATAATAGCTGTTTTAAGACACTGCAATTACTTATTTCAAACAACTCAATAATCCTGTAGGTATAGCCAGTCGCTTGGTTGTTTAATATTTGTGTAGGATTGTGAGGTGCCGCAGTGTTCAGACAGCATGTCAGTACAGTTTAACGTCTTTAAATTTATAGATATAACATTAAGTCTGTAATCACAGCACTGTTTCAGAACAAAATTTCGAAGTCAAGTAGGATTTTATTCAGATCTAAGTTTTTCTGTAGGTATAAGACACTGAACTTTCAAGTCTCATTAAAACATAACTTTAGTGGCCAAACAACATGTAATTGTGACTTTAATTATTTAATAGAGATGTTAACTGTTGTCACAAGTTCATGTGAAGTTATGTTTTACACATTAAAGATAATTTTTAGAAACCTAAAATAACATTTTCAGAACATAGTTATTCGTCTTAAATTGCATTATTTATTACCCATTATCACGTGACTGCGAACACCAATCAAAGCGCGATGACGTCACTGCCCGAACATGTTGACTTATTTCTCATAACCAAGCCAAAAGTGTGAACTATTTTTCTTGATAAATTGTTAGAACAACGATAACATTTTACGATTTTTATTACAATGGAGACTGGATCCATAAAAAAAAATAGTTGTAACTTACCGATGATTGATTCTATGACGATGCGAGTTTTACATTGACATACTTTATTACAAATGAGAGACACCCTATTCATTTTATATACTCTTATTATATTTAGAACTCCTTATCATCTATATCAACGAAATAAAAATTGGAATGAGCTCTGTAAACAAACTACTAATGAGTAATTGACTTTTTATTTTGTTAACCTAACCAAAAATATCCATTTTAAATTTATATTTGTAGTTTATCAGAGATTACAACGTACATTAAAGTAATCTTCACAAAAATAACTGGTACTTGTTGATGTCAGTGAAGCTGGTTCTTGTCTAGCAAGTATTTTTCCTTATTTGTGAACGTTTATGATGTTCTGATTGACGTACTTTTGCCCATCGGCACTGCACAGCATTTGTAAGACGACCTATTCATTTTTACAGGTTTTATTTAATTTATTCGTAAGAACTCAGTCAATACCAGTTAACTTTGACAGAACGCGAGATTCGTTTATAGTTTGATGACGTCACTAGACGGAATGCAGCGTTTTAGCGGGAATATTGAAACCTCCTTTTATATACAAATTTTTTTTATTGACATTTTTCATATTTTTTAATAAAATTATTATTTTCCTGTTTATATAGGGCTATCTTTAAAATAAAAGCAATTCCAAAAATTAGTGAACATCCCTATTGATACAAAAGAATAATTCAATAGTAAAAAGTTTCATTGAAGTGTTCATTTTGCGATTTATATTTTATTTTACAGATAATAGCTGCTGTCTTAGGACATTGCAATGCTTGAGGTCTTCTTGAAGTATAAATTTAGTTGCCAAACAGATGCTCTTCTCAATAATTTCGCCGTTTGTTTATCTTTAGTTGATTACACAGTACACACAGAAAAATAAATACGTAGATATAACCATTGTTAGATTTGTTGGCAGTATATTTGCGAAAATTTATCTCGTGGATATTTGGAATAAATATTTTATTCAAGATCTGAATTAAAAACTTGTAATAAGACACATAATTCAAGTAGATATCTTTCAGTATGTATAAAATTAACGTGTCAAAACTTAAAAATTAAGATAAAATAAGTGATTTTACAAGAAATGTCACAATTTGTTAAGTCATCGACAAAACAAACTAGAGCAGCCAATCGTCTTCCACGAAGAAAATGGTAGTTCGCACTTAGATAAACAGACTTGAATTTTAAAAATAATTAGTAGAATCGTAGTACCATCCTTTTCAGCTTCGCCCGTCCTTTATGTTTACTAGTAATACTTTTATATTGAAATGTTATATTTTTTTATAGTTGCCCCAAACAAAAAGTATTGATGATTACGTTTAACTATTAAATTGTTGCCGTTATTGTCGAACAGAATAACGCTCCGTCTGTTAAATAAGACGATCCGGGTTAAACCAGGCTAGGGACAATGCAGACCGTGCCATCTATAGAGCCTGTCGAGTAACTAAAATAGGTAGATAATTCCAAGAAATTAACGAAAACTGTAACGTCGTTAGTAATTAAATTTTATTGATTTTTATTACTGCGTATGCGCGAATTCATATTGCTCGTTATCTGTTATACTGTTATTGTTTCTTAGTTCAAGTCTTGAGGTTATTATAAGGTTTCGGTATTTTGGTGTATTTTTTAATTCCTATAGTGTAATATTTACCTGTTGTTTCGTTGCTTTATTGTTATTAATTGAAAAGACAATGTCAAAGTGTATTCTGAAGTAGTCTAATAAGTGATGTACTCGGTAAGTTTTATTAAAAAAGTTTCAGCATTTTTTCTTTCTCAATTAACAACCATTTTCTTTATTTTTATAAAACACAGAATTTTTACTAATTTAATCGACAACTTTAGAGATCATGGTTGTTTCTTACATTAGCTAAACCGAAAATCGTTGCATTACTAAAGTATATCTTTCTTTTTACAGTTTTGTTCCTCCAACCCAGTGGTAATAAATCATTAAATTTTTCGACGAGGAACCGATGGAGGATATGTTCCCTTCATTTTCAAAAACAGTGTTTCTTTAGATTTGAGAAAGACGAAGGGAGGTTATTAAGACAGTTTGATTTGCCTTCCCGTATGAGTGAAAATTAACAAAAATTGATGGTAAGTTTTATTGTATTCAATATAGCATGCTATAATTTTTGACGTTTTAAAATGTAAATTGAGTGAAAGAAAAGACGGGTACTGAGTGTGTAATTTTATTAAAATTCCATCTAAGCGCGTTCAACCATTAGGCCATTCTCAAAGCTGTCGTCAAGAAAAAAACCTACAACAGGCGTCAAAAAACATCAAACCCTGTAACTGCTACATACAATGAAATAAAATGTTTGATTTTACATCATTATTCAAGTGAAATTTGTTAAAATTACTCAATAAAGAGGGTGCACAATTGTAATTCACATAACGAAACGTCTAATTTGAAATTATCAACTAAATGATATGTGTGTACACCCTCTTTATAGAGTAATTTTAACAAATTTTATTTAAATAATGATGTAACATCAAACATTCTATTTCATTGTACGTAGCAGTTACAGGGTTTGATGTTGTATGTTTTTCTCTTGTCGACAGCTTTGAGAATGGCCTAATTGCTGAAAGTGCTTAGCTGGAATTTTAATAAAATGAGACACTCAGTACTCGTCTTTTCATTCACTCAATTTATATCTAGTGTGTACGCCATACTCAGACAATTCCATTTTAAAATATACCCAATGAAAAAATATTAATCTTGGTTTTATTTTATGTTATAGCTATTCTTCCCACCAGCTATGGGATGGAAAGTATTGACCCCTTGCCGATTTTCATATATAGCCCATGGTATGACAATTTATGGGAAATTAAAATGAGTATTAACTTTTCTTGAGGCATTACGTCTAAGTATTTGGTCTAGCGGTAACAAAAAATCCAAAATATCCAATAAAGACAAAAAATAAAAAAAAAACAATGAATAAAAAAATAGTTGAAAACAAAAAAAATTAAGAATTCGTAAAAAATCGAAAACTCCAAAAAAAGGAATTCAAAAACACCAAAAAAATTTAGACATTCAAACAATCTTTGATATTTTTTTGCCGTAGGAGAAAAACATGTGTAAACCTATTATTTCAATAGTAAGCGCATTTTGTTATCTTTTGTTGATAAACTTTCAAACATATTTGTGTGTTTACTTATTTATTGTTGTTATTTTGTGTGTTTACTTGTAGAAGCTCAACCGGAAATCAGAAAGGATTTCCACGAGACGGTGTGATTTTTAAGAGCCATTATTTTAACAATCATAGACTGCCAGGAGCTGCAGAGTAACTTAAACTGCCTTACGCGATGGTTTCATAAGAACGAAATGTAGAAATATACAAATATGTAATATACTAGGTTTAAGCTTGTGATATAAACCAATTTAATACTTCCAGTAAAGAAATTAATTGCTTTTGTTCTAACATTCATAGTAATTATACTCAAATGTCTTCTTTCACAGAAAGTTGCTAAAAATAGTAGTTAACTACTCATTGCTAACACTTTTTTTGATTAAGTAAGTAGCAGTTATACTCCAGTAGTTTGTCCAGCTCTGTGTGTTTATAGGAGTATAATCATAAATAAATATAAACTCATCATAAATAATTTTCTACTTTTAACTTGATTTAACATCATTTATAAATCTAATGATACTCCAATCTAGAATGTATGTTACTCAAATTATTTTTTAATTATTGCATTGTTTTCACATTATAGTTTATTTATTGTCATTCTGTTTGTTAAGAAAAGTAATTTGTGTAAGAAATTCTTTGTTGTGTATTTTTACACCAAAATAAATAAACTGTTTATATGATTATTGTTTTATTTTTTCCAATTTAATTAACCATTTATGGTCCATCATTTGATATTTCATTTAATTTTACTCAACATCTAATCATTATTGAGTAACTGGAGTTAAATTGAATGAAATGTCAAATGATGGACTAGAAATGGTTATTTTGAAATAAAATAATTAAAATACAGTAAATTTGAATATACCGCCATAACCTAAATTTACAGAAATATTTTAACGTCACTCAATTGTTTAGTCGACAGGCTCTTTAGATGGCGCCACAATCAGTGTCTCATCTATCTGTGGGTTAAACCTGAGTCCGTACAATATCGAAAAATAAAAGCCGCCTATCGGAAGGTAATGTCAATACACAGACAGTATTCTGTCTAGAACAATCTCTCAACATAGACATTAGGATCCATCGTTAAACTGTAGATTCCTTATATCTACGTTAACTGGAGAGCACAACACGGTGGAAGTGAGAGGTCGGACGTTTCACAAGAAGTTAAATAATTCATTCAATATTCTTGAGCATCAAATACGTTAACAATATAAACATTTTACTAACTTATATAATTACAAGTTTTACAGTAATTAAAATATATTGTTCATAACAAGTGATCGTGTTGCCCTTGAAAAGTCATTTTTTGAGCAGGATCTGATTCCGCCATCAGAATTGCTTTATCTCTTCTATGGAGGGTATATGTAAAGAGCACTTTCTCATATGGCTGTTTGACTCAAAAAAGTTTACAAAATAAAGGGACCAGAATGGCACTGGTGTAGTGGAGTGTATGTTAAATAGATTATCTAACCTAAAAAGTGTACTGTGGCGTTGCGCTAAAAAGTAAATTAAAACATGTTTACCTTTCCTTTTTTAATTTGACTGTCTTAATCGTAACTACGTTTGACGCTTTCTTAAAAAACGGTCCTCTGGTACAGCAACTCCATCTTTATATAAGGATATTTAGGGGACACTTTTTGTAACACAGATTGTGCTCTCCCTCCATAATCTCTTCGAGGTTTCGAGATTATGTACCCAAAAAATGGCTGGCTTTGAGGTTATGTACAAACTGTAAAAATTTTGTCTTTAGTTAATACCTCTTAATTTTTTATTTGTCACACAGTTCAGTTACGATTTTACTTTCTCAAGATAAGCTGATTTGAAGTTAAGAGATATGTGCTATTAATGTCATGGTCATTTACATTAAACCCTTTGGAGAAGATCTTTTTCAAAAGGAGTATTTCCTCTTGAAAATGTTTTATTCTGCGCGAATTCGAAACCAAAGGCACGCTCTATTGAATATCTAGTCACTTAAGTCAATGTCAAACATCAATCACATTCAATATTTCAAATTTGAAAAAAATTGTTCATGTACCCAAATATAGCGAAAAATAGTTTTCTTGCACATTCAGGTCGACGCGATAGAGGTTATACTTGTATTCTGTACAGCTTCAAAGAAATTTGAACATTATAGTTCATATTTTAATGAATTACTTTACTCACTCAAAAATCAGCAAAACGATTAATTTGAATACACAATTTTGACAGATATGTAAACAAACCAGGCAATTTTTCACAACATACATTGTCATGTAATTAATTTTATCAGTAATCCAAGCTGAACTGATGATGATATAATCACGTTTTGTATTAGTAGGTATTCTAACGCTGTTATAAGGGTTGATGTCGATCGATATGGGACCGAATATTTCAATTTTTGATTATGAGTAGACGGCGCCAGTGTCTACTATTCAAGCCAGGATTATGTCATCTTCAGTTCAACTTAGAAATGTGAATACCTTATACTGAAGTTACGTAAACTCATCAAAGCGTTCGAAAGAAAAATGTTTAATAATGGATGGTGCTATGATTTAGATTGAAAGTTCGGTTATTGTTAGATCACATACTAATAACCAAATATCCTTAATGGTCAAGTTCCAATGTAATTACCAATACAACTCTATTTAATATTATACCAGTAGAAAGTTGTTAACAAATATTTATATGATGAAAAGCTTAGTATAATAAATATATGGCATGAGTAATAATAACTTAAATCTATAAATAAAGAGATAAATTATATTAAAGTCAATTGGAATTGCTACTGTCAAGACAGCGAATTCAAAATATGGTATAGCGTTTCTAGTTTAACAAAGTGATATTTTAATTAAAGTAATTATTATTATGTTGAAAAGATAATTGATTTATCTAACTCCTAAACATCCACTAAAACAATGTGTAATTCTGGGTTGTAGTCTACACAAATATGTGTTATCCATGAAGACGATAAGATACAAAAGTATTCTAAAGACGTATACGAAAATATTGCCAGATTAAATTGGTAAGTTCAGGTTCTTTGGAGTCCGTGACGCCATTTCAAAACTTGATTAAGATAAGCTCATACTGCTGCTGCATAAAATGGTGTAGCTCCATCTTGTTTCTATTAATGTCTGCGCGATTAACATTATCAGGAAAATGTTGTCTCAAATCAGTTTTCGAAACATTTTGTAAAAAATTCAAGTATGAGACCTTAAAATTGTCGAATACTTTGAAACCACAACAAGTAAGCCCCCAATCATATATTTAATGCTCCTATATAGCTAGTAGAGGTCTGTAAAAGGACCCAACAGTATAGATATACATACGTCTGTCTCTCGTCATCTAGACATGAAATGCTATGCGCATGCCTGAGAAAATGGACTGCACATCCCCACTACAGCCGCTACTCTTGACCACAACGAATCAGGAGTGAAATCGATTACAAATAAGCGAGATAGAATAATTGCTGTCTCTCTTAGTAAGTAACACTTCCATTTACAATAACTAGGAATATGGTAGTATTAAATATATGCCTGTAGTACACTATTAGTGAAGTTTATCAAGACCCTTTTGACAACTATGTATTCAGACAAAGCAAAGCGAGGTTGCAAGAAGTCTTTCAACATTATCATACTCCATTTACTTCACGAATAATCATTTGCAGTGTACATCATTACAAGAAACTCCTCTCTTCGTTGAAGTTGCAGTTTTAATTTTTTTCCCCAGAAAAACTGTTTCTTGGTTCGTCCAATACGTAGCATTGCGTTCCCTTGTTCCCCATTTTCAACAATATTTATAGTATTAATTACGGTTATTTATATATAACAAGAGCTCCAATCATATTAGACATTAATATGTAATAAAATATTGATAGAAAACTTCCCAGTTTTAGTTTAGATGTAAACGGACATTTAAATAACATCGAAACTATTGATATTTTAATTAATTGTATTGTTATAATCATGTGTAATATTTCATAGTTCGACTTCAACTTTTTGTGCAGAATTTTGAAAATTTAATTGGGTACAACAAAAATATTCCAAGATATTTATTATGTTACAGAATATTTAATTGCAATAGACAGTAACTGGGAAGGATGAGGATTGCTTTGATAGGGACTGGGGACAAATCCAGAGGATAACTTCAAATTATGCAAGAGAAGCGCCCACAAAGTGTGAAACCTAAGTTAACAATCCAATAAAAGAAAAGTATTCTGGAATCGACAAAGGTATTAAAAACTAACAGATCAACAGGTGCGACAAAACAAAGTATCAGATTGTCCAAATGTGCTAGTACTCCAACTGAAACAAGAGGGAAGCATTGTACAGTTCCTATCACCAATCACGATGATGATAAAGTTACATTTTGGTAGCATTTTATCAACAGTAAATCCAAAAATTTTATTAGCTCTAAACAAGGAAGGCTGTTTGTCAATTCTGTTCCTAAATAGTCATCTTTTGGACAAGAAAAAATATTTTCCAAATCATGTAAATGCCATCTCAATCACCTAACTTTCTACCATTAAACTTGTTTGGGATAAAGTCTAAAGACGGATGGGAAATTGATATTTTAAGAGCTCAAAAAATGTGTGGCAGTTTTTAGAGAAGAAATAAGTTGAATAAAATACCTAATATATGTATAAAGAAAGAAAAAGGTGTATATTAAATATTTATTTTGTTTAATTTTTAATTTCTTAACAATTCAAATAAATATAGATAGCTTTGTTCATATTTATTAAAAATGTCAATATGTTATAGTCAAACCTCAATGAAAAGAATTGAGACTTGAATTCCTAAACTTTAATATTGAAATTAGCTATTAAAAGTCATTTTAATACATTCTAAGTTAACGAAAAACACATCACAACATGTTTGTCACAGATACAAGTCCTTGAATTACACTTTCATTTCTTCGCATATTTTGTCACCCTGTATACTTGTTAAATGCGGCACTTAAAGTCTTATCGAATTTCTATAATACAGCAACATCCTCTATGCTATAAATATATAATTGTTCAGTACATTTTCTGAAGAAAATTAAATCGCTTTCTGTAAATCACTCTGTATAAACATCTTTCACACCTTTATTTGAGATAAAAAAATATTAATGGTATGTTGTTATAAAAAAAAATCCTCTTATTTAATTACTTACCATTTTTTTGGCAATTTCACTTTAAATCACTAAAATGGATCACCCTAAATGAAAAATAAAACAAAAAACCCCTTTATAAGAGGTTCTTTTTATTTTTATACTAAAGCAAACAGCTTTCAAAGACCAAAATAAGTTTGTTACTATAACTACCCTTGTTTTCGATACTTACACAGCAAGACACTTTTACAGAATACCTCAATTTTCAGAATATTGATACATATATAAAAATTTAAATATTGTATCTTGTATAAAATTTATCTTTATCTATGATGGAAAAATAGGAAAATTCTTATAACAGATCTGTAACAATTAACTACCAAATAATATACTGATATCTTCTAACACAATAAAAAAAATCTACAAACTGAAATATGTTTTCAAAAGAACACAAATAAGTGGAAAAGATCTTTGTAATAATAATTCACAAGATAAACACTAATGGATGACAATAATCCTATGCTTGAATACACATCAAGCAAACAAATCGATAACAATAATCCTATGCTTGAATATAGATCAAGCAATTAAGATTCAAAAGTTTGACAAAATCATCCAACATATCAATTGAAACGAATATATAAAATGATAAAAGAAGATTCTTTCATTTTATAACACAATAATTTTAATGAAAATACCTTTAAAGAGGAACCATAAAAGAAGTATAACCACAAAAGATCTGAAGAATGACACAGCTAAATTATACGAATATACATTTTCATAGCTATTAAAACGAAAAATAAACCGGAATCCAAAGTACGAAAGATTGCAGATAAAATAATGAATTGGATACAGACGGAAGAAAAAAGGCAGACAAAAGAAGACATAGGAAAAAGGAATGAGACATATGAATGGAAGAGGACTATGAATACCGGACATTCGTAGAACACAAAATGTATCCATCTGGAAGGTACAAATGGAGCCATGTACCTGCAAATAAACCATATATTATTATCAACAATAGGACGAGATTAAATTTATAGAAATCCCTGCAGATAAAACATTAAAAACTGACCTATGTTAAATTAGTACCCCCAGTGTAAAAAAATGTATATTACATATTTGCAGGAATTATATGATTTTTGTGCTCAAGTAGTTTAGCAGGAAATTGCAATTGAAAATGGGGGTGCTGACTTAACGTATTATTACGCATTAAAAATACATACAATCAAAAAGTTAGAATGCTAGAATTATGTGCTTTTAGAATCATTTAATAAAATTAGCCTATCTATAATGGTTTAGAATCTATATGCCAAAAAAATTGATATATACACCGTTGATACAAAAATAAAGTCCCAGTTAAAATACAGATAGCGAATTAGTTCTCCTCTTAAAATGTTCCTCGATTTATATGCTTCCAAAATATGCTCAATGAGATTTTCGTGCTCATTCTTTTTGGCCGACAAACCGCCCCCCAACGTGAGAACCACCATACTTACAAGAGTAAAGTACCAGCAAAAATACAGATAGCCAATCTAGGCTGAAAATGTTTTATGAGCATTTGGAATTGATGAAATTTTACCGCTACTCTTGATGAAAAGATTATGGATGAAGAAACATAAATAAACATTTTACAATATTGTTGAAACATTATTATTTTCTCTGATGAATTTTCGTACAATATATGTATGTAAAGTTAAGTTTTGATGCTCTAATTTTGCTACAATAGTTAGAAAATTAAATTAGTTAGAATTGTTTTTTTGAGATGCTGATTAAATTGATTAGAAAAACTTCAAAAACTTTTTCTAAGTTATTATCATTTATATGAATATTGGTTTGTATAAAAATGTAACAAAACATTGGGATACTTATTAGTATGAAATATTCTGTCATGCTAGCTTAGCCTTGTCACTTCGCCCAAATGGGACCTATCCTATAATTAATTGCTATTTTATTATGTCAAAAGAAAATGTATTGCTCCAGCACCTTTCAAAAAACAATGGCCATAGCCCGGAAAGGAAGAGGGTTACATGGGACTACTCGGCGGCATATTTTATTGCTAATTAATTACTGTAAGGTGTCATGGAGATAAATTCGCAAAACTGACCCCTTCAACCCCTGGTGACACATGCGTCCCCATAATAACTTCAGAATAATTTAAACTGATATTTCCTACATCCAATACATTGAAGAATTTATTGCTCAAATTCTATGTGAAAAACAATTTTTTGCACCAATCCCTTCTGAGAAACAATGGTTCTGCCAGTTTGAACAATAACTTAGCATAGCCATGACCATATTTCAGGGAGGAAAAGTGTTAAGGGGGTCTACTCTGTGGCATATTTTATTTCTAATTAATTGCTGTAAGGTGTCAGAGATAAATTCACAGAACCGACCCCTTAAAAACCTGGCGACACTTGCATCTCCATAAAAACTTCAAAATCATTTAAACTAATATTTCCGACATCCAATTGGAAAATTTATTACTCAAATTTCACGTGAAAAACAATTTTTTTCACCAACCCCTTCCGAGAAACAATGTTCTACAACTTGAACCGTAACTTGGCATAGATGCGACCATATCTCAGCGAGGAAAAGTGTGTAATCCTTTTCCTCACCAAGATATGGTCATGACTATGCCAAGTTACGGTTCAAACTGACAGAACCATTGTTTCTCAGGAGGGGTTGATGCAAAAAATTGTTTTTCGCGTGGAATTTGAGCAATAAATTCTCCAATGCATTGGATGTCGGAAATATCAGTTTAAAAGATTTAAGTTTTATGAGGTTGAAGGGGTCGGTTTCCCGAATTTATCTTCATGACACCTTACAGCAATTAATTAGCAATCAAATATGCCACCGAGTAGTCCCATGTAACCCTCTTTCTTTCCGGGCTTTGGTTATAGCTGCTATGCTATCTTTAACGTAATAAAATAGCAATAAATTATAGGGTAGGTTGCATTTGGGCAAAGTGACATGGCTATGCAAGCATGACAGAAATGTAGATGAGATGAATTGAGGTATACTCTTTAAGAAAGAAATACTTAAAAGTATAATTCAATGTAATTATATATTTTGAATGTGTAATAAGCTTAATATAATTAATATCATTAAGCATATTTCAAAAGCAAATAAATTAAGTAACATTTTAAGATAAATACCAATTCACTATCTGCATTTTAACTGTGACTTCATTCTTGTATCAACAGTGTATATATCAATCGCTTTTGCAGTATATCTTCGAAACTAATATGGGTAGGTTAATTTTATTAAATGCTTCTAAAAGCACATAATTGTAGCATTCTAACTTTTTGATTGTATGTAATTTTAATGAGTGGAGTGCTAACTTATGTTAAGCTAGCACCCTCAATTTCATTTGTGATTTCCCACCTAACCGCTCGAGCACATAAAGAGTACTTAATTACTGCATATATGCAATTTTGATTTTTTATAGTGGGGTGCTAACTTAACATAGGTTAAAAACTAAAAATTTATATCCAAAAGATGTGGGTTAGAAACTAGTGTCTTGTAAATGGAACTAAAGAGACAATTACCCACATCTTTTGACAAACAGTTTAAAAATATTGCATATCATGACATTCATTAATTGTTTAGAATAAGTTAGAATGAATAGTTTAAAGATATTAAATAAAACAAACAGAAATTTATTAGTTTCAGCTATCCTCAGAGGAACAGCATTATGTAGTTTATGTATTTTGTTCATCAGCCATATCAAATTTTCAATACTTAATAGATGTAGTTTTCTATTTGTTGTATCAGTTGAAAAGTTAAATCAAATCAACATTATACAACGATCACCTCAATAATTATATGTTTTTTGAATATTGCTCTTTGAAATTGATTCAAGTATATCTACCAAATAGTAGTTTTTTTCAGTTTACTGAATCAGACACCAATTGCTTCCCTAGATGATTCAAAGTCTTGTTGCAGTAAGAGTAGGGTACTTGTAAAATTTGAAGGCAACAACTACTCTTTCAGATAGTAGTTTAATTATTTTTGTCATAACAAGAATGTTTTTTGTTTGTTTGTTTTTTAAATGGCTTTGTGAATAGCCTAATCCATTCAGCCACGAATTTATTGTACAGCTTGTTTCAATTGTTAGCAGAGGAGGATAGGCATAGTATATAGGTATATTGTTAAAGTATATTGTAAACACTGCATTGACAAAGCAAGTACTCTCCATTCACGGCCCTAATCAACTTAACGATGGGTCTTAGTAGTGGATACACTACAAACGTTTAGAGTATATAATTATAAATTAATATCTAATAGACACATCTTAATAAAGTAACTACAAACAGTAGTTGAAATGATTGCTATAAGTTACATAAATTAAAAAAATGTTGGCGAAGTTTGTCAAATTCTGTCTGGCATTACGGAGTCGAGCCCAGTTTTCATTATTCAAGTATTAACTATCCCTTTATCTGTATCAATGAAAACGTAACTGGTGGTAAAGTAACTTGCTCACATGCCTTCTCCTACCACCGATTTCTACTCTACTTGACTGGCAGTATACCAATGAAAACAGGTACTTTTTATGGTTTGTTGTGTGTTTCAAAAATCAAGTGGTCTGAGTTGGAGACAATAAAGTTAATTGAAATATAAGGAGAACATGAATGTTTGTGTAACATAACTAAGTAGCGTCAATTATAAGAACAATCATAAAAGATATTCAGCATACAGAGAAATAATTTGTAAATTGAGCAAAGAAAATTTCGCAGAGCAATATGTTAGCAACATTTGTCAACTAGTTCCTCACAACAAAACAACAATGCCTGATGTTCATTGTTGTAAATTCAATGTTGCATTGTAGGACTCTACCACTATTTCAATTTGTGTAAAAACAGTATTAACCCAAATCCGGTAAAGTAGTTTGCCTAAAAAGCATGAGCTATATCGTTAAGACTCTAATCTGGCTAAGTCGGAGATGATTTTTCAATAAAAAGGTAGTGTTTGTCACAATTTTATCCATTATTTAAGTCCTGGACCTTACATAAGATTCCAAGTAAGTTTCTTTCTTCGGTACACAAAATATATATACATTGATTTAAAGTTTGTTGAAGAAGCAAATAAACCAGTCAGAAATAATCAGAATGAATTTTGTCACTGAATCTAACAATTTGTTGGGACAATATGATCGCAGATAGCTTGTAATAATTATTTTTTAATATTTTGACATCCATAAAACTGTCATAACCCTACTGTTTCAAGCATTTGTTGCACAAAAAAACAATATAATTACTAAAATATCTTCTTACGTATTGTAATTATAAGGTCAAATGAACCAAGATAAGATCCATGAAACACTATACGTTAATGTCATGTCATTCAAGGTGACAAATATAGGTGAGGTGTTCCACATTCTAATCTTTTCGATAACATTATCGTAATTTTGTAGTAGATATTCGTTTATTTTTTCAATTAATTTCGCCTACATGCTCGAATTATAGTGTAACTCGTGTTATTATTATCAAATATTGAATCTTAAAAAATCCTCAAATGGTGATTCCTTATTTGTTATATTGTAGTTTAACTCACCCAAAACTTCGTTTAATGTTATTGAAAGTAATGACTATATATTCTTCTTCACTGAAAACTGTGTTCAAGAAACATATTCACGTTGAATAATTCTCCTTGATTCATAATCTCCTATACAATTATTTAAAAAACCAAACAAATTAAGTTTTGATAACTTTTTATCAGTGATTATAAAATATGGCGACTTTCTGTCATAAATGGTAAATGGTGGACGAAATACAGTGTCGCCAACATAAACAAACTAAAGCTGCGTTGACATGGGTCAAGTGACTTGATCAACTCACTTGAATTCACCTTTTGATTTTGAAAGAGTCAACGGTTGCTAAGTGAAGTGTTTGTTATCTCTAATTTTAATTTAGGAGAAATCGCTTCTCGTATAAAACTGTTGGTTTTTGAGAGCTTTGGTGTTACTCTTTCCAGTAAAAAGTTAAACTGCTCTTCAGCCATTCTAAAAATTCTTTTTATAATCTTCAGGCTATTCGTCTTTTAGTTCTTGTATTGTTTACCGAAGCCATTAATTAACTTCAACGTTTAATCCATTCTCTACACCAGATTTTTTTTTGTCGAACAGTTTTATTGACAATACTTTTTTTATTTCATTATCAATATCTAGAACGGTTTGTAAAATACAGACTACAGTAAAATACGACCAGGAGACAGAACATGCAAATTGTATGTGACGTGTCTTAGCCACGGAACTAATTGTCACATGCCATTCATGTCAATATAACCTAAATTCTAAATTTTCGTTTTAGATTTGATGATTATTTCCATTTTACTTTTTTATTTAGCGAATGATTAGTGATGTGTTAAATTTGTATATTATATTTGGTTTAAAATTTAATTATATGCCTGTATATTGCTATTTAAAAAATGTTTTAAAATACACCTAACATTAAAAATAGTCTGGAATTAATTTACATAACTTTTTCGTTCATAAATTAGACTTTGAAACAGTATTTAAATAGATGGTAAATCTGGAAGTTTGTTTTTTGAAAGATTGAAGTGATAAATCAAGATATCAATTTTAATATCAAACAAGAATGAAAAATGAACTTTTAAACATTTAAATTAAAATTAGTTATATTTATGCAATTCTCACATTGCATGTAGGTAGATCATGTCCAATATTACAAAATTTAGAGAAATTAATACACAATATATGAACAGAAACACTTTTAATAACACAAAGGAAAAAGATACACCCATTTGCAATTTAATAATTTCTACAATATTAAACAATTTTTAAATGCATATACATATGAAATTTAATAAAATATTTATAATGGCATATACTGCTTGGTGCTGATCGGCCCACCACTTCGTTTCTGTAATAAAAAGAAAATAATTAAAATGGGTTACTCATTTGCCATGGTCAATAACTATATATTCTGAGTAGAGATTGCTTCTGTTCCCAGTATTTAGATCATTTAGAAAATTCTCAGCACTGGAGGTATTTGAAGCCCAGACCCATTATCAACTCCACGCTTTAATCTCCGAGCTATGCTGTTCCCATTTTGTATTATTACAAAAAAAATAAATATCAGGGATGGGTACCTTAACGGATTAGGGCTTGGAATGTTTGGATAACATATCACCAAGGTCAGAATTTGTTATAGTTATTTAAAAATAGCTAAGTACTAAGTCTAGACCATTGGATTTGTGGATCCAAACTGATAATCCCACCAGAAGATAATGTTATTGATAAGATTAAAATTAATTTATTACATTACCACCCCCTTCCTTATTCATTATTGTAATCTAATTAAATCCTGTTACTAAAGTGGTAATGGAAAACAGTAATAAAGCCTGTACAGAATACACATTCATTAAATAATATATAAAATTAAATAGTAGATAGTACTGAGGCAAACAGACTGACCTGTACATTCACCTTCTGATGTTTGCTTGAAGGAAAATAATCCTGTTTCTCCATTTTGCACCTTGTTGTCTCTATTTTTGTAAGGTCATATGTTTTCTTCATAATTCCTTGAACATTTTTAAAAAAAATTAAATGCTCCACCATCTAATGTATTAACCCAATTGCAAATTGCAATGAATATTCCTCTAAATTTTTCAGTTTCATCTAAAACAGAATTAGTGCCCATTCGCTCCTCATACATTCGTGCCAAGTGAACAGGCTTACACAAGGTATTTCTCACTGTGTAATCAGGACAATTACATATGTAGAGATGAATACAAATTTTACATACCCTACAATATATTGTCCTACATTCACTATCACAAACTTTGTTAAACCTTATGTTATAAACTTTCTTGTTCTTGTCTCTTGTAGATTGTACCTGAAATGTTCCTAATATACTCCCAAACTTTTTACTACTTCTACCTCCCTCTTCATTGTTTCTGCTCTTTTATGTGATTTTATTATAATTCTATCTTGATAAATATTGGCATTAGTTCTCTCCATATCTAAAATCCTCTTCCACATTTTAATATCCACCAAGTCTGTTCCAACTAACAAGAAAACCATACAATGTAGGATACAAATCCAGTAGACCAGATGATTAGTGAATATAAGAAATCTTTAACATCAAGTTCACTAATCGGCAGGTCAACTGGATTTGTATCATACATTGTATGGTCACAGATTAATTAATCTGTGGTATGGTTTTGGTATCAGTTCGAACAGACCTCAAGTCTTCTATAGCATCAAGCAACTTCTCAATTGTATTGTAACCCTATCATTCCATTTTAACTGGTTCGTTTTCAGCATGTTGTTTAGAGTTTCTATTGCCATATTTGTGTTTCTTCCAGCATTCTTTCTATTACAATGGGCACACATGTTTATTCCTTCCTCATTTTGAAAATAATAACTAAAACATGAATGTTAATATTATAATATATTCTTATACTTGTACATTCTAGTAGATATACTTTAGCAAATATGTGACAACATCTGTTTCATTTGCTTCTTGTAGTTTGAGCAAGTAGGCATTTGTTTTAGGGATAAACATTTGTCTTAGTCAGTTTCATTTAATATCTTCTTCATCTCAGTTTTCATGTTACTTTCTAAAAAGGCATCTTTGATTTTCTTTTTTCCCTGAATATTACAATTCCTCACTACGTGCCTTTCCCACAAAGGGTACACAATCCTTGAAGTGTTTCTGGTTCTAAATGATCCATTGCCTTCTACCATTAAAAATAACTTAAAAAGAATTAATAAAATACAAAATAGTATCTTAATGTTATCTGCGTAAAATCTATATAAAGATCTGTAGAATAGGAATATATTATATAGCTTTATAATTTTTCTAATTTCTCAATGAGATTAAAAAGAGTCAAACGTTTGAAGGTTTGAAAAATGACCAAGAAAATGGCAAACAAACAAAAGTTTCCTACAATCTCTAAATGTCAACTGTCAAAACATATATGTTCCGTGACAAAAACGTCACTTCTGCAATTTGTATGTCTGTCCCCTGGGCGTATTTTACTGTAGTCTGTAAAATACCCCGCTCAAATGTGCATTCCACTTATAACTTTAACGTTCTACGACCGTGAACTTTTCACGTAAGTGGAACGGGTATTTCAGCGGTCACTGGCGTTGTGGGCTTTAAGTAGAACGTACCCTTAGGGCCACTTGCACCGTACTAGTGCAAAGCTTATGTTAACAAAACCCTGGTTTAACTTATTAAAACTTATACTAACTGTTTGGCTTGCACCGTCATTTATTTGAACTAGATTAAAGTTAAGCCACAGTTCTGGTAATTTTTCTATAAGTTGGTACTGTGACAATCTTCACTTGCATAATTCTTAACCTAGATTATACTTGTTTGGCCAACAAATTAGTGTTTTTCGTGGGAGTATTTCGTTTGTGCAGTAATCCTAGGATTCTAAAATCTACTGTCGATAATTTATTATAATTGACATAAATCATGACCCTGTACATGGGAAAACAGGGTTTAGTCAAAAAGACCATTTAAAATTCCGAAATGTGTTAATTAAACACCTAATATATATATTTTAATTATTAACCCTACAGCGGGCGCTTCATTGAGAGACCGACGAAATTTTTAATTTATTGATTTTTGTTTACGCGCAGTCTTACCGCCTACACCCCCCCCCCTTCTACCTTCGTAGATCATCAATCCACATACTAGTGTTAAACGCATAGATAATATTATATACACGGTGAAACGTTTAACCATATCGGTAGGTGAAATATTGTAAAAACGCGCCTGCTGTATAGGAGTTTGTTAGTGAATATTTTACAGTAGTAAAGTAAGTTAAATTGCACATATTTTTGTATATTATGTTATTGTAGATAAAATAAAAATATTTAAAAGTAAATAGTAAATTAGAAACAAAACTGTATTTTTATGACTTTGAGAGACAGACTTCGCGAAATATCTGGAAACCACGACACTACACACCAACAAGATGCTCCACCGGATGGACAGACAGGACGATGCGCTATATGCAGCACAAAGAAAAGCCGAAAGACACGTTTTTGTTGTTAAAAATGTTTTAAGTTTTTATGTCTAGAACACGTGGGCATTATTTGTAATGATTGTTATGAAAATAATTAAAAAGTTATTCGATTTCTATAAGTAGCCATTTTTAGTTTGAAGGTTTTCTTCAAACATGTTTTTTTATGTTAAAAATAAAACTAATAATTTTAAAACAAAATGTTATTTTATTTTACAGCCCCGAATATAAAATATAAATTTAAAAATTTCAAAAATTAGAGTATGTTATAAAATCGGTCTGTGAGACGGACGCGCCTGTTTTTTTCCAAATATTTCACGCGCCCGCTCTAGGGTTAATTATTTTTTATTACCAAAGTTACTTAACAATTTTTTATTATCTGGTTTGGATAAACTAGAAACAGGTTTAACAAAACAAAAAGCTTGTTATTTTGTTTAAATATTTTTTGTGTATTTTTTCTCTGGACAGGTTCTCAAAGGTGACCTAAAATTAAACTCCAGACAGTTTTTTTAAATATTTCTTTATTATATAGTATAGATAAACATCAGTGCGATTAATTTAGGATTAATAATAAAAATTAAACTCTCGAAATGTTTAAGGATCTCTATGAACTAAAAATAAAAAGAATCTCACACAAAGTGGGATCCTTTTTTTGTCTGGGTCTACATTCCTGAACTTGCATACAATTTAGGATGGTTAGGAGCTAAGTAATTGGTTTACGGTACATGATTTCTAAAAAATAAGGAAGTAGTAATCATATACTTTTATTCCTCCCTTTTTTCCATATCACTAACCAAAAAATAATGATTCCATGATAAACTTACAAATTATGAGGATATTCTCTACTTGATCTTCTATTATTTCCAGAAGTTATAGCTGTCTTTTTTCATAATCTGAATCTTCTAAAAAAACTCATTTCATCGAAGTCATCAAAATAATTTGACCTTTCATAAATACGGCTACGAAAGCCGAAATCGTTAATTTCCAAAGTATCTATAAAATCCTCTAAGAAAATTTCTTCTTCCAATTCCAAACAATCTTAGATTATATTATGATCTAAGCAAATAATCCACATTTTTATACAAAAAAATACCACTTGTAGGCAGCGTAGGCGTAGACACACATAAAATGTAGGGTTAAGATTCAAAGCTTAGCCTTAAACGTTGAATAATCCCTCGAATTTGGGAGATTTAATTTAACAGCTAGTTAAGGCAACTAAACTCGGTTTAAGTGACGGTGCAAGATAATCATTTACTTAAAACTTGGTTTAGGCCGTAAACCATAGTTAACAACTACGGTGCAAGTGGCCCTTAATACTTCCATTTTTGGTGTTATAAAAACGCACCAGGAGCAAGGATGGTGTACACTTGGAGTGAAAAGTACACTACATGAAAATTGATATGAAAAACAAACTCCTCAGTGACACATGTCACACAGTTATCTCTATTGTTTGTGTATTCTGTGATGGAATGAAAATTTTTATATTAAATTTTAAAAATATTGTAATGTTTCTCCAATGTTTAATAAAAGTGTTTCTGTCTGTGTAAAATAATTCGACAATGGCCAAGTGATTATATATTTTACATACATAGCATGTTTAAATATTCTTGTTTATACAGGACATATTTTAAAATCGTAACAATTTAATTATTTTTTAATTTAATAGTATACATAATTATTGCAATTTTCAAATGTCATGAAATCTATTATATGTTGTATCCTGGTTTGTGCTTTAAGATATGCTTTTACTGTCTCGTATTTTTTTCAAAACAACAATAAATAATTAAATATAATTTAAATTTCCCCTACGTATTACCTTTTAATGAATAATAAATTGATTTGAATTTTTTTTTCTATGAATATTATTTGAAAATAATTTATTATTTTAGAGAAATTCAAATTGTTTTTATATACGATACCCAATTAGTAAAAGATGATGATATTCTGGAGCACATTTTATATTTTTATCCTATATGGGTATCAGATGAACAGAAAACATCTTTGTGTGGTCAAATTATTGGCTCTTTACAATGTATGCAAAATATATTTTCCAAACCTGTTGTGATGTCACTAAATAATGGAAAATTTGTTATTATCCAACATGGAACATACCTAATCGTAAGTTTAATAAATGTTTAATATATTTAGTCATATGTATACTAAACTTTGCAAACAGCTTCATCTTAAGATAAAATTGCTAGAATAATAATTTAGATATAAAAATTAAAGGTTCATGTATTTTTTATGTAATTTAGTGGAATTATTAAAAATAATTAAAATTTATTTCAGTTAGTTTTTAACTCTCTCTCAGATTAATATGCATGCCTCTAGTTTCCACATTTTAACTGATATTGAAGTGGCTGTTTGCTCTCATAAATTTATGGTTCGACTTCAGTCACATTTGTTATTCTTTTTAGGTTATGGGTTCCGATAAGAATACTTCTAGTTTTGTTTTACAACTTCGTGCTAAGAGTTTACTGTCATTGATACATTTTTTCCACAACGATTTACGTTTTTTACAATCTGATTCTAAAGAAGATTTACCAAAAAAACTTCAGGGTATTATCAAAGACTATTTAAAAATGCTGTTGATTTCTGAAAAAATACTTGTCCAGAAACCAACGCTGTATATGCCAAAGGTATAGTGTTAACAATTATGAATTAACAAACTGATAGTGCTTTTTAATTTTTTTAAAGGCGATTCAAAAGAAAATATAGTTCTTCCATACTCACTGTAAGGTTTTTAAATTCTTCAAGTTTTACGTTGATTCTATGAGTGTATAATTGCCGATTCATTTTTAGGGGTTTGATGATATTTTCATTCAAGCTCTACATATCTTGGAATGTTGTAAATACTGTAAGCATGTATTGGGAGGAATTATTAGCTATCGGAACAAGTAAGTTTTTACAGTATGGTGTTTTATAGCATGTAGAGTCCTTTAGACATGCCAGTGTATTCGTTCAAGTACTTTACTAGCAAGTCACTAGAGATTCTGCAAAAGTTCTCGACTCAAGCTTAACTATACAAGATGTAAAAAATATTATATTGACTTATCAGGAATTGAAAAAAGTTAAAGATGCAATAGGCACTGGTATGGGGGCAGATGACGTTTATAAACCAAATATTAAGTATATCTTCAGCTATAAGGTCCTGCAGAAGTGTTCTAGAGGCTTCCAGTGATGAACACCATGCATTCCAATTTCTTAGCCACACTCTTTTTTTTCTACTACCGTTTGGCTTCTATTCACGCAATAATATGCCCTCCAATTAATCAATTAAAACCATTGTTAAGTTGTTAACCTGGTTACTCATTTGTGTTGAAATTAATTTCCTTAATGGATTCTTAGATCAATCTAGGAAGCTAAATTGGAATTATCACCCAACTGAATTCACATGCCAGTATACTAGCATGTATAAATACGAAATATTCTGCTAGTGATGCATGGACATTTTACTTAGCCGAGTACACTGGCATGTCTAAATGAGCCTTTTTTCCATAATATATATCTCAGTATAAGTATAAGATAGTTTGGGATTTTGTTTTCTGCTAATGTTTTTTAGTATATGTTCCACGGTCCCTGGGGATTATGGTTAATATTTTTCAATAGCTAAGATGGTGGAGAGTCTAAATAAATGAAAATTATTTTGAGAAAAAAGGGCAAAGCTTAGTTATAGGGGGCAATATATTAGGGTCAACTTTGCAGTGCCTCCAATCTAGTTCAGGCTTCATATTTATTTTTCAGATAGTTCTTATTATAAAAACGTTTAATACCAAGTCACAAGTTGCAAAAGCAAATACATTTCGGGAAATGAATTTCAAAAATTATTAAAACTTGTATTTTAAAGGCAAGTACACTTTCAATTTTGAAATCCAATCTAGTTTGGGTTTCATATCTTTTTACAGATGATTTTTATTATAAAAACGTTTGATACCAAGTCATAAGTTGCGAAAACAAATACATTTCAAGATATAAATAATAAAGATTATTATAACTCTTATTTTCAATGCAAATACACCACAGAACAGACAAGTCTGTTCTGTGAAATACACTTATGAAAGTCAATGTCAAACTCGACAACTGACAATGACATACTGCACTGTCGCCAACCGTTCGGAAACTTTTCTCCTAAACAGATTTCAAGTAGGTTTGGTTTGGTGAGGTTGGATTTGGCCACATTAATAAAAGTGTATCTAACTAAATGAAAACCAACATTTTTTATTGCATGTGATGACTGATAGAAACTGATATTAATTGATCTATGTCAGGAGTCAGGGCTGATATTTGCAATATTTTTTATATGCTGTTTAAGTTGATAGAAACAGATATTATTCGGGGTCGGGAGCGATGGTTTACAACATTTTTTTTATGATGTTTAAGATGATAGGAACTAATATTATTCTTCGATCTGTGTCAGAGGTTGGGAAGCGATGTTTGAAACCATATTTCCACTTCCATTCTTCTCCTAAATTAAGCTAGAGGCATACTAAATTCAAATTCTTTTTAGATAAGTGATATTAAGATTTTAAAAAACTCAATATATCCGAAAGGGGGTTTCCAATTGTCGTTGTCCCCCCTTCGGAGGGGGCCTCCTCCACGACCCTTTCTCCCTTTTTCCCCCTTCTCAAAAATTCGACCAGTAGCGTACCAAATTCGAACTCATTTTAGTGGAGTGAGGTTACAATTTAAAAAAATCATATCTCCGAAAGGGGGGTCTCCTCAATCCTCCCTTTGGAGAGGGGGGCTCTTCCCCCAAAAACTAGACCAGTACCGTACCAAATTCGAACTCATTTTAATGGGGTGAGGTTACAATTTTAAAAAATTCATATCTCCGAAAGAGAACTTTCCGCAGTCCCCCCTTTGGAGACAGGGGTTTTACCCTCCCCCTCGTCCTCTCCCCAAAATTCGATTGTAGGCACTCCAGAGCTTAACCCAATAGTTACGTGTTGATTGTAACAATGGCGATAGTTTGATAATTTTTTTCGAAATCGTATAGTATTTACCTATTTATTGGATAAATTGTTGAGCAAATTTGAGTTTTATCACGCTTTTCCAGTGAAAAATCCATAAAAAAGATAATTTTTCACTACCATAATTATCCGTAATTTCTTTAAAATAACAGTTTATGTGGGTTAATTAGGACTGACATAAATTCTAGAAAACATTTTTTCCTTACAACAATGATTATTTTCCTTCCAGTAATATTTTATATTTCAAATTAATAAGCAAGGTATATTTATGCTTCTTCTTCTTCTTATTTTTTGAGATCTTTGGCTCAATTCTTCCGAACTATTTACCCAGATGAAATTTCCTACCTAGATAATTATAATCACTGAAAGAAGCTCCACTCACGTGCGTCTGACCATAGTCATCACTCCTTCCTGTCTGAAAGTTAAAAGTTTACATAGATTTCCAATTCACATTAAATTTTAGTTCATGCGAAAATCTAAAGTCACAAAAGTTTACAAAGCCATTTACAATTTACAGTTAATGTCCTTCAGAAAGTTACAAACTAACAAAACTACACAATCAGCAGTCTCTCTCAATATACAATTTAGATTAAGCACCATAGCACGCGGGTTAAAGCATTTAATTATGTCTATATAAAATTTGTCCCTTACACCTTTGTTAATTGCACACTCAAAAAAAATGTGGTTAAGATTAGCTACTGCTCCACAATCGCACAAAGGAGACTCTACCAGTCCAATTCTGTTTAGGTGATCTTTGGAATAACAGTGCCCAATTCTTAATCTTGAATAAGTCGATAATTTAGATTTGTTCAATTGGCTTTCACTAAACCATGGCTTTTTAGGGAAGTGATCCAATAGCCTGTATAAATGTTGACCTTTCAAAATACACAATTCTCTCCATTCTTTTTCCCATAATTCGTAGATATCAAATTTAATATTAGGTAAAATATTTCTATATTCAACCAAGTTGAAATTTATATGATCCAACTCAAGGCTTTTCTTGGCGAGCCTATCTGCCATCTTGTTCCCCTTTATGGAGGTATGGCTCGGAATCCATCCCAATTTTATAAGGATGTTATTTTTCTTAGACTCCCATAAATCGCGTCTGATCTCCAGCACTGTGTTTTCCGAGGAGCCGCTGATATCACATCTAGTTATTCTACTTAATGCACTTGCTGAGTCTAATAATACTAACGCTTTAGGTATGTTACTATCTATAATTCTTTTAATTGCAATGGAAATGGTACAAATCTCCGCTGTGCATATACTGGCTTCATTACAGATTCTGACTGAAGTTGTATAAGTGATATTGTTGTGTTTGCTGTAAATTCCAAACCCAACTCGATTTTGTCTGTCTTTGGATCCGTCCGTGAAAAATATTTGCCAATCCTGCCATTTTTCCATGATAATATTATTAAATAGGGGGTCATTATTAAGTGAGTCTTTACATAGATCAAATGAAATAAGGGGGATGTGAAGTATTTGAGACTTAAATTCATAAAGATAGCAAGGAAATTTATCAAATTTTTTTAGAATAGGAAGATAGACGAGAGCTCTATCGAGCCCTCCAACATTGGAAAATTATGAAGCAATTGTATATTATTGTTATTCTGGTACAATTCCAGAAGACCTCTTGAAATTACATTATTTTCAATTGACAATTACTTAATAATATACTTTTTCGCCAGCCAGATCCTCCTCCACTTAAGGTGCAGTTCATCAGTTTCAGCCAGTAGTGAAACCATGGGCGACGATTTCATCGCACCTAATACCACCCTGAGTGATCTCAACTAACTTTTGTCCAATTTGTAAGGGTTCTGAAGGGAAGAATTATAAATGAGGATAGTGCCAAAATCAAGGTGGGATCTTACCAATCCCCTGTAAATCATCATCAGCAGTTTGGGATCTGCACCCCAGGTATTCCCTGTCACAGACCTCATGCATCAATGTCCTTTTGGGCCTTAACAACTATGTTATCAATATGAATATTGAATTTTAATTTATCATCAAAGACAACTCCCAGATAGTTATATCTATTCACAAAGTCAATGGAATGTCCATTGACTATTATATTTTGAGGCCTATCTCTAGTAGATCTCCTTTGAAATAACATACATTTTGATTTCAGAATTGACAGTTCCAAACTGTTATTCTCCAGCCAATTGGGTATATTGCTTAATGCTTCATTCATTTTCTGACACATAGTGTTTAGATCATTTTCCTGAACTATAACATTTAGATCATCTGCATATCCAGAAATAATAACCCCCTCTAATCCCAAATAAAAAATTTCATTAGTGAAAACATTATACAGAAGGGGGCTTAACGCTGACCCTTGAGGCAGCCCCTTTTGAACCACCCCAGTGTTAGATACACATCTCGAGGAGTTGTCTCTGATAACAACCGTCCTAGACCAAAATAGTTGGTTAATTAAGTTTAGGATATGTTGAGAAATATTATAACTAGCTAATTTGTTAAGCAACAGGGGAATTCTGACATTGCCATAGGCAGCTTTTATGTCTAAGTAAACTTAGTTTTCATTAAGGAATCACGAATTTTAGCACTTACGGCATGTAAAATATAAACATTCTAATTATAGATACCACTTTTAGAAGTTGTAGGATGATAGTTAGACTCATAATAAACCCAAATGTATCAAAAACTCGATCTGAAATTTTTTTGCAGTTACCGCGTTTTCTTTTAGTAGGGCAGTATAGTGCCCTATAAAAACTTTTACGTCAACAAATTATAGAAAACTTTAGTTGCCACATTTTACACAAAACAAAGAAGAAACAGTGTTGTCGCTTATCATTCCTGACATATTTAATATTGCATTATCTCGACTATTTTTAGGTTGATCGCTTCTCAACTGCCTTTCACATTAACGCAAATCCTCCAATTAACCGATGCTGGAATTTTATGTTCAGCAAAATCTATTAAACCCTCTGTAAAATTGCCGGATGAAGTAGTTTTGTACGAAGTTTATATATCTCAAAATGAATATTCAAAATTACTTAAGGAATCTCTCAAAAGTAATATTTTTATTCGACTGACTGATGGATTTCCAAAAAAGGTGAGATGAAATCATTTGAGTGTGAGAATGACAATATTTTGTGTAAACTGTTTATCGACCCCATAAACACACCTACGTAAAAAAACGTTTTTAAAACGTTTTAATGTTATTACAACGTTACTCGTTGAATCTTCAACGTTGACAAATTGGTTGAATTCGAAACGGTATATTCCAAACGTTTTTTCAAATTTGAAAACAACGACTTAGCTTAACCCACATGTATTTTCGAAAACGGTTTTTATGGCCGTTATTTTAACGTAGTATTTTTTAACATTAGAGAGATATTGCCAATTGCAATACCGCATACGGTGCGGTATTTATGTTGCGCTATTTTAATAACTCTCTACCTAAAATTGATTTGGAAATAACAGATATTGCCATCACTGTTATTTAATAACGTAGCGCAGCGTTAGGAAGGATTTAACATAACCTGTCATTTTTATGTACTTATAATTTTTTTAAAAGTTGAAACCAAAAACCAAATAAACTTACTATTTGCATATTTGGTAAAATGAAATGTAATTAAGAATGGATGAAATTCTTAGCTGGAGCTAGTGAAAATACTATTGAATATGTGATTTTGCATAATATAAAAGGAGTGGAGCAAAGCTAAATAGAATATACCCAAGGCTCTACAATTGAATTTGATTTTGATAATATGCAAGAAGATAAGGTAAAAAACAATTTTTTGTTTAAAAGGGAAGGTATTTCTAAGTTGACAGAGGTTCTTGGAATCGCTGAAACAATTTATACTTTCACTCGTAGTTCTGTTATAGTTTAGTGTTAGTATTAGTATTTTAGATACAAAAGCAAAAGTAAGTATGCACATTGCTTTATCTTCTTTACATATTTTATTGGTACTTTTAGGAGTTACTGGACTTTGCATACTTTTAAAGAGTTGCATAACACAAACCAAAACACATACTACACACACATCATCTAAACGCGATGATAAATTAAACCCTAACATTAGAAAACCGATGCGCTTTGTTTTGAGAACTGCGCAGGACAATTATGTGCGGTATTTACAATAACGCTCAACGGTACGTAACCGTAAATTACACGAAGCGCTAACGTTATTAGCGTTAGAGACGTAAAGAAGTGAATCGCGCATTCAATAAATATCAAAATACCGCAAGCGTAATTACCGCAAAGCATTTTTACCAAGCAATATCTCTCTATTATTTATACCATTTCGCGAGTTATAGACGGTTATACAGAAATGTTTTTAACACGTTGTATATACAACGCTTTTTTAAATCTGAAAACGACTTAATTGAACTCATATGGATTTACAAAAACGCTTTCTAATTCCGTTATTTTGACGTTATATTTTCAACATTATTTATACTATTTTCCGGGATATACAATGTTATCCAGTAAATGTTTATAATATGTTGTTTTCACAATGCTTTTTTAAATTTGAAAACAACGATTCGATTGAACTCATATGCATTTACAAAAACGCTTTTTATGCCCGTTATTTCAACGTAGCATTTTTAACATTATTCATACTATTTAGCGTGATATAAATAGTTAAAAACCAATGTTTTTACCACGTTGTATATACAACGCTTTTTCAAATTTGAAAACAACTAGTTAATTGAACTCATATGCATTTACAAAAACGCTTTTAATTCCCGTTATTTTAACGTAGTTTTTTTAACATTATTTATACTATTTCGCGTGATATAAACGGTTATACAGTAATGTTTTTAACACGTTGTATATACAACGCTTTTTTTTTAAATTTGAAAACAACGACTTAATTGAACTCATATGCATTTATAAAAACGCTTTCTAATCCCGTTATATATGTACACGCTGTTTTGTAAAATATTAAAACCAGAAATCTTATATATTTTATTTTATAGTTTTAAGAACATTTTTTATTTTATTATGTTAATAACAAGAATTTTCTTTTTTTTATTGTATACTATTTTTGTGTGGATTTATCAAATAAAATAAATATAACGTGTAACAATCGCCCGTAATTCTCGCAACCCCAAACCACAACGGCCAACACGAGAAGCCTGAAAAGTTGGTAGTAATCCTATTAACGTCGCCGTGGAGTTCCGGTTCCCGCTCATCGATGTCGCTGTACGAATATACTAGCTCCTTTTAATCGTAAGCGTAGCTCATCAGTATAAGGGATCCATCGAGGACCGAAGACGGTAACAAGTAAATAATACATAAATGCTTTATTTCTTGTATAATAAATATTATTTGTTATTTTATTAATATGAATAAAGTTTTATTTATCAAACATTACTTGTTTACAAACGTTAATATACGATTCCAGTTTTTGTCAAATATGCCCCCCTCTACTTTTAATTTTAAATGTGAATATAACGTTACGAAAATGTTGGTTTAAACCGATTAAATGTAACGCTTAAATCACGTTAAAAGTAAGTGCTGAATATTATTATACAAAAACGTTTATAAATTGCATTATAAAAACGTTTCTATTACATTACAAAAACAATGGGTAAATCACATTGAAAAGGTAACGTTTAAGTGACGTTAGTAAGGTTAGGTTAGGTTAGGTTAGGTAAGGTGGGTGCTAAATTTCGTTTCAAAAGACCGTCTATAAGTAGCATAAGAACGTTCATATTACGTTACAAACGCAATGGGTACATCACATCAAATAAGTAACGTTTAAATTACGTTTAAAGTTTGTGCTAAATATCATTATACAAAAATGTTTATAAACTGCATTATAAAAACATTTATATTACGTTATAAAAGTACTGGGTAAATCACATTGAAAAGGTAACGTTTAAGTGACGTTAGTAAGATGTGTGCTAAATTTCGTTTCAGAAGACTGTTTTATAAACGTTTATATTGCGTTCAAAAGCAACCGGTAAATCACATTAAAACGGTAACGTTTGAATGACGTTACGAAAATCACGTTGTATTTGACGTTGGAAAAATCGTTATATGTTACGTAGAAACGAGCGACATTACTCCGGTAATATAACCAGTTGCCTAAAAACCATTTATAAACGTTAGGTTACATGTTAAACATTTTACGTTTTTAAAACGTTTGTGTGTTTATTGGGGGGAGTCTCTATTTAGACGAGGCGATGAAGTACTAAAAAGGCCAAAGATAGGACATCTTTTAGTACAGCACGGATAGGAATGCGGTTTTTTGCATTCGCTTTCAAAAATTATTTATACCATTCCTACCTACTTTCTACCTATTACAAACCGGAAGTTGCATTGCTGCAGCCAAAAATGCATTAAAAAAATGCATTTTTTGAGAGGCCTTTTGGAAAATTTCATAACCTTGTAAATAAGAGTCAGAATTGGCCTAAGTCGGGTACCCAGGGGTTTTTGAGGTCGCTGATCACGATTATGATGTTCAAATTGACCCCCCGAACACCTGGACCTCAGGAACGCCGCTGAACGTCATCTCCGTGGGACTATCTTGAACTTCATGCGAGGAAGGAGAGAAACTTGGCACCCGGGATTTTTTTGGGTCGCTGAATTCAAATATGCCATCGGCGAACACCCCACGGACACTTGGTGCGCCCTAACCTGGACGCGGACGTCATCTTCGAGAATTTTCCTGGAAATATCGACAAAAACTAAGCGAAATTCAGATTCGGCTCACACAAAACGGCCCCCATAACGATTTTCGCTTCGTTTTTGTCGATATTTCCAGGGTTATTCTCGAAGATGACGTCCGCGTCCAGGTTAGAGCGCACCAGGTGTCCGTGGGGTGTTCACCGGTGCCATATTTGAATTCAGCGACCCAAAAAACCCCCCGTAACGGTTTTAGGTTCGTCTTCTTCAATTGTGTCTGGAAAACCCTCGGGGATGACGTTCAGGGCAAGGTGTGAGCGCACCAGGTGTTTGGGAGGTCGTTTTCCACATGAAATTCAGATTCAGCGCACACAAAACGGCCCCATTACGATTTTCGCTTCGTTTTTGTCGATATTTCCAGGAAAATTCTCGAAGATGGCGTCCGCGTCCAGGTTAGGGCGCACCAGGTGTCCGTGGAGTGTTCGCCGATGGCATATTTGGATTCAGCGACCCAAAAAACCACCGTGTGCCGAGTTTGTCTCCTTCCTCGCATGAAGTTCGGAATAGTCCGACGGAGATGACGTTCGTCGACGTTCCCGAGCTCCAGGTGTTCGAGGGGTCAATTTGAACATCATAATCGTGATCAGCGACCTCAAAAACCCCTGGGTACCCAACTTGGGCCAATTCTGACTCTTATTTAACAAGTTATGAAATTTTCCAAAAGGCCTCTCAAAAAATGCATTTTTTGAATGCATTTTTGGCTGCAGCAATGTAACTTCCGGTTTGTAATAGGTAGAAAGTAGGTAGGAATGGTATAAATAATTTTTGAAAGCGAATGCAAGAAACCGCATTTCGATCCGTGCTGTACGAAAAGATTTCCTAACATAATGCTTCATCGCCTCGACTAATTCTTTTCTGTTATGTACAGCTGTTTTGACTCCTGTTTGTAGTGATTTAAAATTCAATAATAAGCGCAAAAAGTTGTTTTGTTACCAAATTCGAGTCCCTATTAATTATTTTTAGCTGTTGTGTAACTTTTTGTATTTAATCCCGTTAATTGTTTACTTATTAATGTTTTAGCATTCCGAAAACATATCAAATACAGAAAACAATTCAGTTTTGTTTACAATGAAAAAAGAACAATCATTACTGTTTACATCTGTACCCGAAGAACCTTCTACGACGACTGAAAGTAATCAAATACCCAAAACGAAAAAATCTCGCCCGAGATTCCTAAATTTGGATAACACAACTTCTAAAAATCTATCTAAAATTAAAAAAAACTACGAGCCTCTCAATAATCAGATTATAACGTGCAATACTCCCTTTCAAGAGGTTAAAAAAATCGTACATTTCAATCCTCTATCTATTTGCCATAACGAAGATCAAGAAAATAATTCAACTAAGGAGAGTAAAAAAATAGTTTGTAATGAAATATCAAATAATTCCACGGGCGATCTTAGAAAAAATTATAAAACAATTGCTGATCCCACATTTCCAAAATTCAAACGAGACGGTAAACAGATATCGTGTTCCTATTATTCAGAAAGTAATTTGGGACGAAATTGTGAAAGTAAAAGTAAAAGCAGCGAGGAACTTTCAAAAGAATCTAATTACTTCTCACCAATTGAAAGAAAAAAAGATTATTTCATACCAGATAAATCAAAACTGTTTAATCTCTTCAATTACAAGTCCAAAGTAACCACCAACGTTATATCGAAAATAAATTTCGATTTTAATAATAAAAAATCATCGAACCGTACACGTGATGACAATGAAAATATCAGACAAAAATGCGTTTTATTTCGATGGGATAAATGTGATATATCCGTTGCTGTATTATTAAAATTGGACGTTATTCAAGATCAAGATTCTATGCCATTTATAGTAAGTAGTAGCTAATAATACCCGCTTCGTTGTGTTCTTGCTTTTTTATTGTTATTAAAACCATAAAAACTAAACTGAATCATCAGTGAATCATGTACAAATTATACATTTCATCGCTAAATATTATGACATTTGTAGTTTTATGTCATTTACAAAAAGTTCTAATTCCAAGTTTATTTTTGAATATTTCATTATTTTTTAATTATAAAGTTCGTGGGTTTAGTCGCGTTTTCACTTCGTATAATAAGCTTTTTTGTATAACAATGGAGTATATGAAAAAATAATAGTTTTTTATATTTTATTCAATAAATTTGAGTGACAGATAAGCAGAAATAGAAAATGGATGTACATTTATCAACGTGAAGCGGACGGTAGACTTTTTTGGACTGCATAACTCCAAATTCTATATGATATAAGCCTTATGTCAGCGCCAGTCACAGTGAAGTGCGAAATCTGTGGTAAATTTTTTAAGAAGCGAGGCCTAAAATTACATCAAAACAAGACGCATGGTAGACAAAATTTAAGTTCGATTACAGTAGAAAGTTTTGAAAATAAGGATATAAAAGATACGAATTTTCATATAAAGTTCGCAAAATTGAAGAGCCAAAGATCAGTAATAAGAAGAGTCCCAAAAGCTTCAAGGGCTCTTTGTGCCTCAACGCTATCTAATCTGATTGAAGAATGCATAAGACAAAATTCTATTACTACCTGGGAAAATCTATTGCTTTTTCCGTATAATGTTTTGAGTCTTCCTTCTAAAAATTTTAATAAAAAAGTATCTCTCTCTACTATAATCAAGAATAATTTTAAAACTTTTGAAAATATAGATCATCATTTAAATTTCTCTGATCAACAAAATAGAAATTTCTCAGTTCGGTAAAACATAAATTTATCAAAAAATAGTAAAATTAAAAATGTCATTAATAAAGTTTCTGACGGCGACTTGACATCCGCAATCAAAATCTTAGCTTCAGATGACAGTTTTGCTGATGTGAGTGCAGCCACTTTAACAGATTTAAAATCGAAACATCCTGTAGAGAAACTTAATAGTACGTTCCCTACTCTGATTTCGGAACATATTCCTTTTTTTATAACAGAAGAATTTGTAAGTAGCGCAATAAACTCTTTTAAAACAAGTTCTGCTGGTGGTTTAGACTCTTTAAGACCTTCACACCTTCAGGAAAATATCCCTTATCATCTTTGTGTAAATTATGTAATTTTATTTTAAATGACACAGTAAACATCAATATTCGTCCTATTTTATTCGGCGCGTCACTATTAGCTTTAACTAAAAAAGCAGGAGGTATCAGACCAATTGCTATTGGTACAGTTTCTCGTCGTTTAGTAGCGAAAATAATTTGTTCAAAAATCAGAGACAAATTAGGATATTTACTTCGTCCATTACAATTTGGTTTCGGGTCGAAAGGTGGTTGTGATGCAGTTGCACATGCAGCAAGACGTTACGTCTCTAATCATCCAGACGTTAATAATAAAGTTTTTATGAAAATTGTTTTTAAAAATGCTTTCAATGCAATTCATCGCGATCATTTATTAAAACTTGTAGCAGATATTCTACCTGAAATTTTTCCTTTCATCAACCAATGTTATCGATTCCCTTCATATCTTTTATTTGGCTAAAACATCATTTATTCGGAAAGAGGCGTCCAACAAGGGGACCCTTTGGCACCTCTCCTTTTTTGCATATCGATACACAAACTTACTAGCAACATTGACACAGAATGCAATGCTTGGAACCTTGATGATGGTTCTTTAGGTGGTAATACTAATTCCGTGTTCAAGTCTCTTGTCTATATAATAAACAATTCCAAGAATATTGGTCTTGAACTCAATTTCAGCAAATGCGAGTTATTTTTCTTAGAATCACCAAATAATCTAACCATTGATAAATTTAATTATGTAGCACCAGGCATAACAATTGCCAACAGACAAAATTTATTTCTATTAGGTGCTCCTTTATTAAACGAATCCTTTCTATCAGCTTTCAATGAAAAACTAACCTTTTTCAAAAAAATGTCATCTCGTTTATCCTGGTTACCGACACATATTGCTTATTACCTTCTCAAGAATTGCCTATTAATTCCAAAATTAACATGTATCTTAAGATGTAGTCCGACCTGGTTACATAATGATATCCTAATCAATTTTGACAATACAACTCGTCATTCATTAGAGTCATTAATTAACATTAAATTAGAGGACCTTTCTTGGAAACAAGCTTCACTACCTGTTTCATATGGTTGTTTAGGAATTCGCTCAATCGTTTCAGTAGCTCTTCCTTCTTTTTTGTCATCATTAAATAGTTCAAAAAATTTCATTAATTACATTCTGCCTATATTTTTCTACACACAAGACCCTTTATTAAGGGAGGCAGAAAATATTTGGTCATTAAAGTCTAACAAAGTTGTACCCGATGATTATAAATCCTTTCAAAAATCCTGGGATATTCCTTTATTGAACATTGAAAAAGAAAATCTGCTTCAGAAAGCTATCAATTTACCAGACAAGGCTCGTTTGAATACAGCATTTTCAAAGGAATCAGGAGCATGGTTGAACGCTTTACCGTCGGCCCCATTAGCTACGCTTTTAGATGACGAAAGTTTCCGTATTTCTATTGGTCTCCGTTTAGGTTGTCAAATTTGTGTAAAACATCGCTGTCGTTGCGGAGCTGATGTTGATGAATATGGTAGACACGGCGTAAGCTGCAAATTAAGTGCCGGCCGTTTTTCACGTCATTCTGCAGTAAATGACCTAATCAAACGAGGCATGGCATCTGCAAAGATTCCCTGTTCGTTGGAACCGTTAGGTACTTGCCGCGACGACGGTAAACGTCCAGATGGTATGACCCTCATTCCATGGCAACGCGGCAGACCAGTTATATGGGATTTCATTTGCACTGACACTTGGGCTCCGTCCCATGTCCGATCCACATCTACTTCCGCAGGCGCTGCAGCTTTACAAGGCGAAACTTTTAAAATCAATAAATACAAAAATTTGGAGAACATTTACATTTTTATTCCTGTAGCAATTGAAACCTCTGGTGTTTTCGGTCATGAAGCTTTAAAATTCATTAAAGAAATCGGTAAAAAAATATCAGTAGAAACCAATGATTCAAGAGCAACTTTGTTCTTTATACAACAAATAAGTATTGCAATTCAAAGAGGAAACGCTTCATCTTTTCTCGGTACGTTTCCCCGTTCTAAGCCTCTAGAAGATCTTTTTATGAAACCTAATCATAAGAAACGTAATTTTTCTACCACTTTCAAACTTTCTCACATTACAGACCCTAAAACATATGATCTTTCCTTTTTCCGAAATTCTTATTTAACGTCTTCATTCTCTTCTTCAGAATGTGTGCCTTCTGATAATACATGCGTTGACAATTTAATAAATTATGCCCCAACAAGCTTTTGGGCATCAGTGTACTAAAAAATACAGATAACCACCAGCCAGATGATTTCCCATTCATAGGAATACTGCTAGAGAATGATGCGATTCCTATACGCAATAGATTATCTCTAACCAAAACACTTTTCAAATCCGTAATATCTACATCCAATTCAGTAGCAAACATCATCAATTCAAATTCCTTATCACGCCGATCAAGTGAGAAAGACAATCATAGAATCCGAGATTATTCGTACAATGATAGTAGTTGCGAAAGAGCTTTTAACAATATTTCCACATTCAGATCCATAAAGGGTATTCCCCAAGATTCTTTGGGTCTCAAAGGCCTCAAAAATATTGGTAACACATGTTCCAATGCCTATCAAACACAAGGTGGCTATTAGAATATCTAAAGAAAGACGCATACATAAGAGATACTAACATAAACATATCTAGCATGAAAGGAACACTAATTAAAGCATTTGCTGAAGTTATTCAAGAGCTTTGGTCTGAAGACTGTTCAGACAGAGTGGTTAATACAGTATCATTGAAAAGTAAAATTCAGCGATTTACTTCAAGGTTCATGGGATACACTCAACATGATGCACATGAGTTTCTTCGTTACCTATTAGCAGGACTTCATGAAGATGTCAACAAGGTATATGAAAAACCAAAGCCCATATTAACAGAAATTGATGACAAACTTAGTGACATTGAGAAAGCACAAGAATCTTGGTTGAGATATCAGAGAATGGACAACTCCAAGATTGTAGATAACTTTGTCGGTCAATTAAAATCAACAATCAAGTGAACACACTGTGGTCACTGTTCAGTTACCTACGATCCCTTTTGGGATTTATCCCTTTCGATGCCCCAAAGAACAGGTCAATTACGACTTTCACAATATTTAGATTCGTTTACAAGAGAAGAAACACTCGACAGTGATGATAAACCAACTTGTTCGAAATGTAAGGAACGAAGACGATGCATTAAATCATTCTCAATTCATAAATTTCCGAAAATACTGGTTATTCACCTGAAGCGCTTTTCGCAAACAGAAAGTTTTAGTGGAAAACTTAATGATTCAATAAATTTTCCAATAGAAGGGCTTGATATGAACCATTACGTGGCTGATAATGTGGCACCTTGTATGTACAACCTCTACGCTATATCTAATCAATGTGGAACCACTTATAATGGTCACTACACAGCATTTTGCCGACATTTCTTTACGGGACAGTGGCACGAATATAACGATTCAAGAGTGCTATTAATGTCGTGGAAATCTTTAGTCAGTGGAGAAGCATATGTTCTCTTCTATGAACAAGATGACACAAAATCCCACCTTTAAGTTTAATAATTTTTTTTATTAGTTTTTAAATTGTATATTTTCATTGTGAATCAATGTCTTATTTGTTTTTTTTCCTGCAAAATTTATTTATATATTCATATATACATTGTATCCGTTTAAATATAAATAAAATTGAAAACAAATTAAACTGTCAAAAATATGAACTTGTCACGGCTTCCTGAAGTCTTAGCATCGCTGGCTGGGCGTTTCCGGTTTCGATGCTAATGTCGTCTGCATAGAGGGCCGTCATGGTGTGTCCGTCTTGGGGATGTCTGCCGTGTAGATGTTGTAGAGAACCGGAGCGTGTACTGCTTCTTGTGGTACTCCTGTTTCCATCCATCCCAGTTCGCATTTGGTCCTGTTGAGCTTGATCCGGAATCTTCTGTTCTTCAGATAGTTGTGCAGCAGCTAAGCAGGGGCTCCAATATTAGACATTCGTGCCAGACACAGTCGAAGGCTTTGCTGACATCCAAGAAGGTGGCTCCCGTTGATTGGTTTCTGTCGGATTCTTGGGTGGTGTATTCTACTATCTTCGACGTTTCGTACTTTCCAGAATACGAACTGTTCTTCTGGCAGAATTCCGATGGCTTCTGTTTCCTCTTGAAGTTTTGTCAAGACGACCCTCAGCTATTTTGCTCATCCTGGGGAAGATATGAATTGGCCTGTAGTTCTGAGGGTCCCGTTCAAACCCTCGACGGATCATGCTTTATATACCCCTAACAATGAGTACCCACACCCATACAAAAAAGACTTCGAATGTTCCACAATGATCTGCGATGTTCGGGGATATTCCCGAACGTTCGGTCCTACGACGGACCTTGCTTTTTGTTCTAGAACGTTCTACAACATTCGAGTGGGATCTGTAACGTTCCACAATGATCTGGAACATTCCAGACTATTCTCGAACATTCCTGAATGTTCCGGGACATTTTTGAACGTTCGAACCCACTAGGGATGCTGCTTTATCTACCCCTATCAATAGGTAACCCCTCCCATACAAAAAAGGTTTCGAATAGTCCACAATATTCTTGAACATTCCACAACATTCGAGTGTGCTTTGAAACGTTCCATAATAACGTATGGTTCTAAAGTTTTTGGAAAGTTTTTAAATTATTTATTTTTGTACCCAATGTCGTTTAATCAAGTTGCCATTGAAACTAAAACGTCACACGTAATCAAGTTTGATTATGACAGTTTAGTTTTGCAAATCGATTGTAGCAAAATGTCTTACAAATTAGATATTCGTCAGGGCATTTACAATCTAGTTGGACGAATACCTAAGCATGATATTGTTGCAATCTACCAGGAGCAAAATATAAGTAAGTCAACCATTTACAACACTTTAAGGAATTGTGAAAAGGGCATACTATGCATTAGTTTACCCAAAAGCGGTAGACCAAGTATTTTGAGTGTAAGAAGAGAAAGAAGACTGATGGAAGCTGCTAAAGAGAAAGTTGGAGATTCTCCGAGAAAATTAGCCCGGAGATTTGGTATTTCGAAAACCACTGTATTAAGAACAATTGATCGGACAAACTTAGTGTTTAGGAAAAGAAGAAAGGCACCAAAATACACCGCAGACCAGCTAGAAAGAATTCCGCGTTGTTGCCGCGCATTAAGGCGTATCCACTTTGCCAATAAATTGATTGTAATGGATGATGAAAAATATTTTACCTTATCCCATTCAGAGATTAAAGAAAACGATGGGTTTTATACCGATAACATAGAAAATACACCAGACAATGTTAAATTTAAAAGTAAATCGAAATTTGAGGATAAAGTTTTAGTGTGATGTGTCATTTCTGAAGCAGGATTTATCTCACAGCCGTATGTTGGTCGTGTTCGGGGAGAAGCCTTAAATGCAGAACTTTATATTCAAAGATGTCTTACTAAATTACTTAATTTTTCAAATACACATCATCTCAACGATAATATAATGTTTTGGCCTGATCTAGCTTCATGCCATTATGCTAGAATTACCAGACAGTGGTTAAGTGAAAATAACATTGACTTTGTACCTAAGTTGGACAATCCTCCTAATGTACCTCAGGCTAGGAATTTTGGTCAATACTATCGAGAAAAGTGTACGATAAAGGATGGGAAGCTACAAATGAAGACTCGTTGAGGATAATGGGCCACTATCCATAATGTAATTTGTAATTATTTTTCGTTATTAGTGTTGTTAATTGTTGCCACATGTGCTTTTAAAATTAAAAAAATTTGGAAAAATTTATTAGCGTTTAAAAATTTTCCAAAAACTTTAGGACCATACGTTAAACACAAAATTCGAGTGTGTTCATGAACGCTCCACAATGATCTGGGACATTCCAGACTATTCCCGAACATTCCTCAACGTTCCTGAATGCTCGAACCCACGAGGGATGTTGCTTTATGCTTTGTTCACGGAATTGTTCTCTTGCCGAATTGAATAAACGATATGGACTGTATATACTTTATTTATAACAACCGTTAGAATTGACAATATGATAGTTATAAAATGAATAATATTACGAGACAATTAAGAATATTTGTTTGTAATGAACGATATTCTCTAAGCGGCGTTTTAGACTGAACTGCTAAACTGCACTTGCTAGTTTGTTTATATTAGACTCACGTACGACTTATTCCAAAAAATGTTATATTCGTGAATAGATCAACTACACTGATTACGGGTAGCGGACCAACTGAACTGGACACTTTATATACCCCTACCAATAGGTAGCCCAACCCATACAAAAAAGGCTTCAAATAAACCACAATGTTCTAGAACATTCCACAGTACTCGAGTGTGCTCTGGAACGTTCTACAATGATCTGGGACATTCCAGACTATTCCCGAGCATTCCAGAATGTTCAGGGATGTTCCCGAAAGTTGGAAAAGACGAGGGACGTTGCTTTATGCACCCATACCAATAGGTAGCCCCTCCCATACAAAAAAAAGGATTCGAATATTCTAGAATATTCCACAACATTCTGCAACGTTCCACAATGAATAAAACATTCGAGTGTCTTCTGGAATTCCAGACTGTAATGAGTGTTGCCTAGTTAGTCACATATTAGTTTACAGAACTGATTTTGTTTGCATCATGTAATATATAAAGAACAAGCGGTCGATGACAGATGGTTGTCAAGGGTAATTCTCGGGCCATGATGTTGAAAATAAAAACCTGGTGAAATATCTAATGTGGTTTATTATATCTTAGTAATCGTACAAGTTTTACAACTCATTACACAGAATATTCCCAAACATTCCAGAATGTTACGGGATGTTCCCGAACGTTCAAACCCTCGACATGTCGCTTTATATTTTATATTTTATTCAATATTTTTGAAATACCCAGTTGTATTGATTGAGTTTCGTATGTCATTTCTTACAGAATATAATAAATAATGGATAAGTCATGTCATAATAATAAGAAATATTTAAAGATGAGGTCGGATGCCACTATAGGTATTCTGTTAGTAATAAAACAATAACAAATCTCAATATTTTTTATGGAATTTTTGGAATGTAAACAATGCGGGTCAGCAAACAAGTTTAGTTTTTTTTAAAAAGAAATATTTGTAACTAAGTTATTATGGGTTGTTGATGGAAAAGGGGAAGTCAGTTTTATTTGATATCTTGCACGGAGAGGATCTAAATTTAAAGAACTCTCAATATATAGGGAAAGTTATACATGTCGTGTTTAAAAATGTTATCAATCTTTTAAATTATTATTCGGTCCCAAACGATATAAATTCTGTGCGTCTTTTCGAGAACAAATAAAACGATTCGTAACATACAAAGTGTAATGATCCAGACATTCTGAGTTGTACTTAGAGATTGATGCAGATTCCAGTCCCGAATGCAGACCATGGGTGAGATTGTTCCGAATTAGTAATTTTTAAAAATAAAGCATTATTTCATAAAAAATGACAGGCCCTATACTATAAATGATAAATACATCAAAGATATAATAATCTATACATCTTGAATTGAATTAAAGAAGGATTGTACAATTTTGAAGAACTATATCGGTGTACGTTAGGATAGTGATCAACTTTTGACATTTCGGGAAATTCATTGACAATTATCGGATTATTTAGTAATTACGATACATTTTCTGCATTTCTTAAAGAATGTACTTGGGATTCAATTTGATTATTGTATATCATTTTAATTTTGTATTCTTATAGATAAGATATTGTATTTTGTAAAAAAACTAGGGTTTGTTTGATGATTTGTAAGTTTGACACACAAACAGTTTCGGCTTCCACTTTGAAGCCATTATCAAGAGGGGGGGATTAGGTTATTCGTTCATTAATCTAGGAAGTGAACCGATTCCGTAGTCTCAATCTGCCTACTCTACGCAACGAATCACCCCCTTCGGCTGATTCCAAGGCCTCAATCTGCATACTCCTTGGAATTTCACCGAAAAAGGACAACGATAAAATAAATAAATAAAATAAAATAAAAATAATAATAAAAAATTGCTTACCAGTTAAATCACCGTAAAACACTAACACTCACTACTGGCCGACTGACCGATAAGTTGTCTGGATCGTGTATTTATGAGGGACCTATTGGCGGGTATGGTCTTTATAGTACGCGGTGCGTATGGTGCTGGCGGGAGTGGTAATAGATATGGGACGATATTTTAGGAGGGTAATTGTAAGTCTTGGCGCAGGCCATGGTGGAAGGCGGCGAGGCGGCATCGGAATAGGGCGGGTGGAGAAGATGTTTCCAGGTTGATGGCAATCTCTGGCTATCGTCCCTGGTATTTAAACAGTTTGGACGTTTTTCTATTTCGATAGCTTCTCGAATTATTCTGGACTTAAAGGAGCGAGTTGGGGCGATAGTTATGATTTTATCGAAATTGATTGTGTGCCCTGTTTGGACACGATGTTGGGCCAAGGTGGAAGAAGGAATTTCTGACAGATAATGAGTGTTCTTTTGCTCTAACCGAGATACGTGGATTGGTCTGACCTATGTAGGTGCGGGGACAACCTAAGCAAGGGATTTCATATACTCCATGCTGTTCATTGGGAATGTTATCCTTGACAGATCTGATTAGGTGGGAGATTTTTTGTTGGGGTTTGAAGATTGTTCGAAAACCGTGGGGTTTGAAGATTTTACAGATTCTGTCTGTCACTCCTTTTATGTAAAGAAGGGATATTTTTAATGGTCTGTCTAAGTCGATGGTGGAAGGTGATGGAGTGGGACTTGAAAATTTCTGAATGCTCCTTGGGATTCTTTGTAACCATTTTGAATTAGAGTTTGTTTTAGGAAATTGATTTCTGACGGTCGATTGGATTCGTCAGATAGAGATATGGATCGGGATATGAGTGTGTTGATGACAGAATTAAGTTGGGCCGGATGGTGATGGGAATGGGCATTGAGAAAACGGTTGGTGTGAGTGGGTTTGCGATAGATGGAGTGTGAGAAACCATTTGGTGAAAGTTTTTTAATCATGACATCAAGAAATGGTAGAGATGAGTTATCTTCCACTTCCATCGTGAATTGTATACAGGGATGTACACTGTTCAGATGGAGTAGGAAGGAATTAAAAGTATCTCTTCCATGGGGCCAAATGACGAAAGTGTCATCAACATATCGTAACTAACAGCTTGGTCGGAGGGGAGAGGAAGATAGTGCCGAATTTTCGAAGTGTTCCATGAAAATGTTGGCCATAACCGGAGAGACGGGATCCCATAGGGGCACCTTTCAGTTGTCTGTAGAAGTTACCTTGGAACATGAAGTAGGTGTTGGACAAACAGTGTTTGAAAAAGGAAAGACAATCTGAGGGATGTGATATTTTGTATCTAAGATGGACAAAGTTTCATAGATAGGAATGTTGGTAAATAAGGAGACAATGTCAAAGCTGATAAGGATATCTGCGGAAGAAATATCAAATCCTTTGAGCAGGTCAATGAAATGGCGAGAATTTTTGACATAGGATTGGGACCGTTCAGCAATTGGTTGAAGGGTTTCATCTAGATGTTTAGCCAAGAGTTGGGTGGGGCAGTTAAATGCACTGACAATGGGTCGTAGTGGGATATCGGGTTTGTGGATTTTTGGAAGACCGTATATTCGAGGAATACGGGATGATTTTTCTCGTGGGATGAGTTTAGCTTTTATGTCGGAAGGAAGTTGGGACTTATTGATGCAAGTTTTTGTTGTCTCTTCCAGATATGTGGTAGGGTCATTAGGGACGATTTTATAGTCGGAAGAGTTGAGAAGATTATTCATTTTATTCAGATAAGAAGAGGTATTGCGAACGACCGTGGTATTGCCTTTATCGGCTGGGAGGACCACAATATTTGGGTTGTTGTGAATATCTTTGAGAGCCTGTCTTTCTTTGAAGGTAAGGTTAGAAGGAGGATGTTTTGATGTTCGGAGGACCTGGGCAACATCTTGCCTAATCATTTCGGCTTGATTGGAAGGGAGGTGAGAGATAGTTTTCTCAGTTTGGCAAATGATAGTTTCTATTGGAATGGATTTGAGTGTGACAGCGTAATTAAAGCCTTTGGCAAGAGCCTGTTTGGCGTCCTCCGAAATAGGGGTGTCGGAGTAATTGTGGACAAGAGAGTCAATGTCAAGGGTTTGTGAAGCAGGTTTTTGAAGTGAGATAAGTTGAGGTAGCTTATTTTTTTGGGTTTGGGTTTTTTGGTCAGATATGTATTGGGCTTTTTGGTTAGATAGGCGGTCGAAAGTATCCCATAATAGTGGATGAACTCGGAAGGAGTGGATTTGATGAAAAGTATTGAGAAGACGGAGATTGGTGGGGTGAAGATGTTGTTTGGTGGTATGTATGGAATTTCTAAGAAGAGAGAAGCTGGCTTTGTGGAGGATACAAGATATTGATGATGATTTGGTGTGATGTTTGAGTTGAACAGATTTGGGTATGACGTTATGGTCGCGATATGCTTTAAGGAATGTAAGGTCACAGAGAAGACGATATTTTCGAAGTAGGAGTGTACTATAAGATTTGGTCAGAGAGAAAATCCTCCCCGTAGTTCGAAACCTTTCCGAATATATATATTTTATATATATATATTTGAGAAAATCGAACGTCTCTCAAGGTCGATCGAAAATGGTTCCCCTGATTTATCATTATTAAAATTATTTGAAAAAAGACCTGAAACATCAAAAAATTGGACAGGATTAGCAATCCGTAGTAAATTCGTTGACTTAAGAGCTAGCAGATGGGTTCCTATAGTGTTTGTTTTAATTATATTCGTGATTTTTTTGCTAAACAACTGGTACACTTCTTTCATTTTGTTTATGTTTTTTGTTAATGTGTTCTCTATCCAGTTGAGTTTAATCTTAAACTGAGTCTTCAAGTTTATGCGCATGTCTTAATCTTGACCATACAAGAATAGAGGAAGATGTTTGGAAGAACGAATGATACGGATTTTGGACTATTTGTTAGTCAGTCGTTTCATTCCATAGAATTTACAAAGTGTTTCATTCATTTTGTCTATGGTCGCTCTCAGTATATGCAGGAACAGTCTGTTGTAAAAAAATCTCATGATCTACTCATGAAATCACTTAAGTCCTGAATACCTACCTAAATAATTTGCATTCTTCGTCATTAGGTCACCATTATCTGAGCTTCAAACATTTGATTCCAAATTACTAATTCACTCATTATCAATGTTAAAAGATTAGTAAGAAATACAAACATAAAATAAATCCAATTCTTAAGGAACACAGTCTCAAAATCATTCAAAATTTTATCGGATAAAACTTGACAGTTCAGTTAAGTAAAAGATAAATTAGAGGAACTGCGCAATTAGTCCTTGCTTCAGATGGAACAGAAACGAAACCGTTTCTAAACAATACATTTTCAGTTGGAACATATTTTTAATCCTGACAATGGATTGTACAATAATTTCTTGAGTTAGATAAAAACTCATGTATACGAAAGGATCTATTTCTTTTTTCAGTGTACATTTGATATGTTGGAATTTACTTTCATTTTCTATGCGGAACAGCTGCTCTTACAGGTTCGCGTTAGCAATTATAAGGTCATTATGGACAGTTAGCTACAAGACAACATGTGTCTGTTATTGTGGTATCTGATATAGGAAGGTCTGAGCAGGGCCCGATTTAGCTATTTAGCTTCGGGCAAAAATAGTTTTCGCCGCCCTTTACATACACAAATACCTACCACACATATAAGTCATGAGGTTGTTGAAATTGTACCTAAAATATTCACGTCAGTAGAAGTAGTATACCTATACGAAAGTTGATAATTGTTTTTATGTTAAGTATTCAATGTATGTCTTTTAAAGAATTTCACACAAACACTGAATGGATTGAAACATTTTTTATCAACATGGAACCTAATTATGTATCTTTCAATTAGGTCATCATAATAATTTTTTTTGGCAATTGAGCCGTAGCCCTTGACGCCAGAAACTAAATTTGGTCGTCATCATCATCATAAATGGAAAAATCATACAATTATTTTGCTTATATATGATATTTAAGCGATTCTCCTGAAATGTCGCGTTGTATGAATGTAGGTAAAGGGTATTCCTTCCAAAGTTTGAGGGTAATCCCCATAACGAAAGAGTTGGTTCATTATTTCTTATTTAGGTATTTCTTCTTCTTTCTTTCGAACAAAAATAATTCAGATAATATACGTATATAAATATTTACACTATCCAACCTGAAGTATGTTGGAAGGTGGTAAATGAAATTCTTAACATCCAACTTGCCAACCTGCGTGGTAGTTTTGGCTAGGTTAGAAGATATTCTCGGCTTTCTCCCTCCCTTAGATCGGTCACTGGTTTGAAGTATATTTAAGATACAATAAAAATTTCATCCTCAATTTTTCTACTTAAATATTTGTCAACTGAATATGATTCGAGTAGGAGCTAGAATGGACAATAAATTGTTTAATTTTGTTCAACAAAAAATGCTATTGGTTGATTCGCTCAAAACCACGTGGTGAAGTCCTCTCCAGTTATTAGTTTTTCAAATAAGTTGACGATGGACTAAATTTGTCCCCAAACTACAGGCAATTTTTAAAATATCGACACCGTTATATTTTTCACAGTTTCTTAGAAAAATGTTGCTCAAAATAATTGGTGGCTCTGCAGCACATTGTAGAAACCGACCCTGGTTCTAGTTGTTATTCGATCATATTATTGAATTTCTCTCAGTATTTGATCATTACGTCTGTTGTATGTAGTTCACTACATTTAGTGTTTTTAAATGAAACTCACGGTCTCTAGTTAATTCCACAATATAATACAAGTTATTGAAAATTCTAATTTTCAATAACTTGTATTATATTGTGGAATTAACTAGAGACCGTGAGTTTCATTTAAAAACACTAATATGAGCATATTCCACGAAGTAAGGGTCGAGACAGTCAATTTCATTCACTACATTTTCTTACTTCTTTGGCGAGGCTATTCTGTTGTTGTTTCGGAACACTATTCACACTATTGTTGATATTGATTTAAGTAGATTATGGTAGAATTTGCATCCCTTGTAGTTTTAGGATAGATACAATCACATAAAACACATCTAGCTTCGCCACATTTCACACAAACGAATAGTCTGTTATAGTATTATCTAGACTGACCAATACTGTTTCTCCTTGTCATTATTATAATGTTTTAGTATTATTAATTTTTTAGTGTGAGGTATGTAGTAAAAATCTAAGTAAATTAGAAAGGAAAATGAGGTACAATATGGAAGTGCAAAAGTCTCGGGAAAAGAAATTATACAAATTTGTTTCGCAAGGTAATGGTACATTGTGGAATGGAACGAATGGAGATTGGCGAGAATTGATGGTTTTCAGCGAAGAGTTTCGTACAATCAACATAACGGAAATTGTAATAAGGTGATCGTATTATTTTGAGGTTATAAATATTCAAGATACCACACATTCTGTTGTCTTTTCCACAATCAAGAAATTTATTTTAGATCGGATGATACCATGTATTATGGTTATTATTACGGACCAAATAAATTATTCTATAATGAAGTGACGAGTTGTAATGGAGGATTACCTTTTCCAGCTGATCCTATGGGCGTATTACAAATTAAAGCGAAAAGGAGATTAGAGGCTGATTACGGATTAGTTTTATTTTAAGATATGTCGTGTTCAATTAATAAATGTTTCAATTTTAATTGAGCATTATTTTTTTTAACCTATGTCTTACACGGAACACCAAATATTAATACAGTATGTAACACGGTCAACATTGAGGGACACCAAATATAGCCCGTAGAGGTCCTTACAGGCTGTTGACGGTCTGTAGAGGTCCTTAAAGGTGCGTATAGGTCCTTACAGGTAAGTTCGTGGAGGTAAAGCGGTTAACGGTCCTTACAGGCTGCAGAGCTGTAGGAAAAGAAATAAAAAACAGGAGAAACAGTAGAAAATTGGAAAGGAGGAATAAAATGAACAAGTAGGAGCTTATACTCCAATACAAAGAAAAATTTGAATTTAATTTTCAAAATAAAACCACAGAAATCTGTTCATTCTTATCCGCCCTGTTCCCAAAATAATCAGAAAAAGCAAATTTAAATCGGTGGTAAATAACCATATAGAGAATCTGTTATAAATTCGCTTCATAAAATAACTTTGGACGCCACCAGATTTTTTTAAGTGAACGGCGAAGAAAAAATGGAAACGCCATAATAAAAACATTGTTTTTTTTTTAAAATGAAATATTTGAACTAAATAGAAAAATCGAAATAGAATGATTTGTAAGCACACAATTACAATTTGAAAATAAATAGATAACTAACCAGCGAAGAAAATTAAAAATAACACACATTTAGAAAAAAAAATAATTGATGAAAATAGTAACATGTCTCAGCGACATGTTACACCCCCTCTCCTCGGAGAAAAAAGGAATTCGAAGAATTACTTTTTTTTGTAAACCTGAACAGCCTGCAAAGAAAAGTAGCCAAAACAACAGGAATGTGGTGACCAGATAAGAGAAGATGTAGTAGTGCTCACAAATTCAAGAAAACATACAAGAAATGAAAAGAAGATGAAGAATAAGAAGAAGAAAGGAACATATGAAAGTCCAAGAATTGTTGCTTTCTAAATCAAGACTTTAATTCATTTTGAAAACTAACAAAAGTAAAAATATGATAGGTGCTTATGCCTATTATCAATAATAATAATTGCAATTTAAACGCAATTATGCTCAAAAAAAATGTAAACAAAATGCAGTAAGCAATTATAATAGGAGCTCATTCCTATTAACAAAAATTAATTAAAAATTAAACGATATCAGTTATTGGTACCGTACTGAGATTCAAGAATAACCAAAAGATTAAATTAGAGGGGTAGCCTCTACCAAAATATGAGACGCTAAACGCCCAAAAAAAAATTAGAGGTATAACATCCACTTAGAATATGAAATGCTAAACGCTTTAGCAAAATATTCAAGAACAAATTAGAGAGGTAGCCTCTAATAGAATATGAAACGCTAACATATCAACGATATGACAAGAGAATAACTATATTCTTCGTCTACAAAAAAAATAATCACTAAATGTGATATAGGGTGGTTAAGATCTCAGGCACACTAACCTCAAAAGACAGAAATAAAACAACCAAAAAGATATAAGGATGAAGAAGTATTAGGTGAGCAAGACCAACTCAGATTCATGGATGAGAGCATCGATCATGCAGGAAAAACCTCGCGAGAGATGTTAATCGTGTCGTGGTTGTTTATTCCCCACAATCAACTTCGCATCTCTACAACTACCGAAGTGTAGACATGATCGTCCAACAACTACATTCCTTGCAACTGGAAACAGAAGAATTAACAAAATCAAGAGAAAATAAAATAAAAAAAACAAAAAACGAAGAAATTTTTGAGCAAGCTCGGGTAATAAACAAACCCAGCGTTATGTAGAAACGCCACAACTAAAATGGAAATTTCCAAAGAAAATTCCTAAGAGAAAAAATGACTGAATGTCTAGATTTGTAACACCGTAAAAAAAATATACGGCAATGGACAGAAATCTACTAAGAAAAAAATTTTTAACGTTACCAAATATGTATGTGTGTGTATAATAGTTTATTACGTAACAAGAGTTGTAAGTAACCCATTACGCACGAAATGAAAAAGTTTATGCACGAAGTCGCGCAGCGGCGAGTGCATAAATTTCATGAGTGCGTAATGGGCTTACAACTCGTGTAACGTACTATACTTTTTCTACGCCCATTCATGTTCTTCCATTAAATAAAAAACATCGCAATCATTTAAACTTTATTATAATAGTTGTTAATAACAATTGAACAATTATTGTAAATCGATTGTGCCTTATTATTTAATGGTGATGAACGGTTATTTATAATTGTATTATATTTTGTTGAAGAAATTGACAATATAAATGACTATACATTTATTTTCATAGCATGCTACTTAAGAAAACGTGTCATATTTTTAAAGAAATTGCATAATGTGCTGCGTACATTTAGGGGCATCACTCTTTCAATCCTAAATATATCTCACTAATGCTAAAAGTTTTTATGTTTTTAATTGACTAAATTTGTGTAAATAGACCAAATAACGTCTTACGTAAATAAAAATTTGATTGTAATTTGATTAAACCAAGAAGTTTAAGTTTTCTTCTCAAAACGCACGTGTATGTTATGAGATCTCATTACGTGCATGTTATTGTTAAATGTCATTTACAAGGAATGTTAACAGTGCGATTTTTGACGTTTAGGGGAGGTTGGGGCAATGTGGACTACGGGGGCAATGTAAACCACCTAGGTTTTTTTCATAACAGCGGCAGCAATGCAACAGATTCGATTCTACTTATGTGCATACGGGTCCTACCGATACTCAGTAAGAACTTGGCAGCCGTAGAGGATTGTTTATCAGAGTTTAGAGCCAAAACGTGATTTGTGGAAGCGTCGATCTAACAAAAGTGTTGACTTTATATCAGAATTACTTGGTAAGTAAATGTATTTTTATCTATGTTTTAGTCTCCATACGTTGTTTAGAGTGTGCTTCATATATGCCAAACGGCAATGTTACGATTTTTTATAAACATTGAATATAAACTACACGTGTTCAATTTATTGTCTATGTGGGGCAAATTGAACCGTTAGTGGTCCACATTACCCCAAGTACATTTTTATATATCTAATTTTATTTTCCTTGTTTTCAGGTGCCTAGTCAGGATGGTCCGTAATTATAGAAGAAAAACGGAGAAACAAACATGGTCACTTGTTGCAATGGAAAATGCTATTAAAGCAGTTAAAAGCGGACAAATGGGCTATTTGAAGGCAAGTAAATGTTTTAATATTCCAAAAGCAACATTAATTCGACGATGTAAGGAACAAAATAAAAGAATTTTACCCAACGAAAAAGGTTTGGGGTTTTATAAACCTGTGTTTACCAAACAACAGGAGGAAGAATTGGAAAATTATATTCTGGATATGGAAACCAGGTTCTTTGGCATTACATTGCTTGACCTTCGTTCTCTTGCTTTCCAGTTAGCAGAAAAAATCAGATAGAGCATACATTTAATAACACCAAAAGACTAGCTGGCCTTGATTGGACTTATGGATTTCGTAACCGTCATCCAAACATTTCGTTACGCAAACCCGAGTCGACTTCTGCTGCAAGGGCTCAAGCCTTTAACCGCCATAATGTCAAGCAATTTTTTGACCTATACAAAAACGTTTTGGATTCTAAAAATATCGCATTAACCAGAATATTCAATTGTGATGAAACCGGGTTAGGCACTGTTCCAAAATGTAACAGTAAAATATTAGCTAAAAAAGGAAGGAAGCAAGTTGGCCGTCTCACCTCTGCAGATAGAAGTGGAACCACCACAGCAGTTATTTGTATGTCGTCATCAGGAAACTTTGTACCACCATTATTAATTTTTGCAAGGAAAAGGATGAAGGTCGAACTCCAGGATGGTGCACCACCTGGAACAATATTTGCATGCAGTGAAAGTGGCTGGATTAATACCGACATCTTTTTAGTCTGGTTTAAGCATTTCGTTCAACAGGTGAAACCCACCGACGATGATCCCGTCTTACTAATTTTAGATGGACATAGTAGCCACACAAAAAATATTGATGTGATTGATATAGCCAGAACTAAACATGTACATATTATTTGCTTGCCGCCCCACAGCGCTCATCGTATGCAGCCAACAGATGTCGGTTTCATGGCCCCATTAGCACGCTACTACGATATGGCTCTGGAAAAGTTTTTGAATAATCATCCAGGCAGAGTTGTCACGGTCTTTCAGATCGCCAAAATTTTTGGTGACGCGTACTTACAAGCAGCAAACCCCTTAACGGCTATTAACGCTTTTAAAAAGTGTGGATTAGTGCCCTAGCGACAAACGAACTGCCACAATCTGAAAAGGGAGAAATAATTTCTCCAACCTCTACTGCATGGAGCACCTTATCGAAGCTCACACAATGTAAGTTGGATGAAGCGCCTCCTACAGAATCTACTTTAAACGATCCTTCAAATTGTAACGATAAAGAAGCAAAGACTTCAACATCTACTGCCGGCACGACTATCACAGCCCATACAATCTAAGCTGGAAAAAGAAGCATCAGCATGTCTTCGCTCTACAGAAAACCAAAGGAAAAGTAGTTTTGGGTCAGAAAGTCCTATCGACATTCGTCCACTTCCAAAGACTACTAAACCAAATAATAAAACATTACGGAGAAATAAAAAGGGCAAAGCAGCAATACTAACATCTAGTCCTTATAAATTGGAGTTAGAAGCTGAACTAAAAATAAAAGAGGAAAAAGAAGCAAAGAAAAAGGAAACAGTTAAAAGAAAATTGATAATCAAGAAAATGAACCAAAGAAACAAAAAGTAGAGTATAAGAACAGTTTTTCTAAATCAGATAAAGGAAAGCAGAAAAAAAATTGTAGATGAAGATGCAGACGAGGGAGACCACGATGCAGAATGTTTTTATTGTAATGAGTTGTACTCAACATCAATGGCCGAAGAAGGTTGGGTGCGCTGCTGCGGATGTTTAAGATGGGCTCATGAAGCCTGCGCAGGATTGGACCCTGAAGATGACGAGGCATTTAAATGTGAATTTTGTGCAGAATGTTAATATTTCAAGTACTCGTATTTTTAAGTTGGTAGTACCAATATTTTTATGTTCTATATCTAAATAAAGATTTAATTTTGAATTTCCTTTTTGTGGTCCATATTGCCCCACCCCATGGGGCAATATGAACTTCAGACATGTGTTCAGATTTTTTTTAACAAACAAGTTTTAAAAATGAAGTCTGGTAAGTTCATAATGATAGTACAAGGTTCACTGAACAAGGTGAGTTCATTACAATTTCAAATTTCATCTTAATAGTGAGGCTATACAGTTTTTTATCTTAGATAGTTTACATTACCCCAACCTCCCCTACAGACATGGGCGTAGAAAAAATACATTACATAACTATACGGAAAAATAAAAAGGAACAAACAACAAGGCATGGTCTTTCCCCCCCTTTCCTACTGTCGGAAAGTTTGGAGAGAAGAACCAATTGCTAAATATTTAACGATAACACACATAGAATACTCTAAAACCAAAATAGAAAGTTATGTAGAACTTAAATTGGAAACACTTTCGCCATGAAAGTACGAAATTATAAACTATGGTATTGCAAAAAACATAGAAAGTCGTTCAAAAACATAGTTTTGTCAACAACGGAAAGAGAAAACAAAAGTATGCCACACAAAAATACTATCAGTTTGTATCAGTACACCAAAATAATCCATAAATTGTCATGTAACAAAAAGAACGTGTTTTACTCGTATCAACATAAAGGGACGATAAAAATCAAGCGTATACTGAGAACGAAAACGCTACCAAGCAAGAATATAATTTCTCAGTACCCACAACAAAATAGTTAGGGGACTACTCAAAATTAACTGAATTAAAAATTTGCCTAAAGCAAGAAATTTCAGAAAATATTTCAGTGTAAAGGTTGTTTCAAACTAAACTGATTTCTAAAGGTGCATAACAAGAAAATTTGATACATTCGCGGGAAAAATTTTTGGCGTTTTTTCAAAAACCCAAAAACAAAAAAGAGATACGATAAAAAACACAAACATAATACATTAATTGTATTATACACAACATAACAGCAAGGATTCAAAATAATGTACTCTACATACAACATCAAGAGAGAACATAAGACATACGAAAAATAAAGATATTAGTGCTTTTGCACAACGGTAAAGATGAACACAAAAGATAGTGTATAGAAGTACTATGACTTATACGATAGTAGAAAAGCAAATTCTACTAAATAATGAGACAAAATGCCTTTGTGACCTAAAACAATTGTTGACAACAACAAGTACAAAATACTTAAGAAATATTCACGTGAAGAAATTTTAATCCAAAGATAACTTAATATAGAAATCACCAAACTAATCAGAATCGCTTTCTGATCTGTTTCGCAAATTATAATCATGGCCAGATAAATTCGTATCAACAGAATGTTGATAGGAAAACTCACCATCAGGAAGGTTTTCATCTACGTCAATAAACTGATTTTTTAAATCTGTAACTGCCAATTACCTAAATCATTACCGGAAAGGTTTTTTAAATTATAGACTAGAACAAAAGCGAGCTAGTTCCACTTCAATCGTAGTTTAAGTAGATATTTTAACGATGGCAAAAACTATCACCGATACGTTTCTAATATTTGAAATAGTAGGATTTGGAATTAGAGGTGGGAGTAGCAGACGAATAAGTAACGCTCCAAAATAATTGATGAAAATAGTAACATGTCTCAGAGACATGTTACAATGTGCAACTATAATATACTGCGTTGTGTGATTCATAGCATTTAATTACAACAGAGTAATATTGAAATACTTCTTTGATACGAAACTGTAAAAGCAGATAAGTTTCAACTGTTAGCGAATACGTTTGATAAAATTTAATTATCAAATTCTTTTGTTGTTAATTTTCGTTTCATTTAGTAAACAAACTTTCATTGAAGCCAATAGAGAAGAATGATTATTTTTTTAAAAAAGAGCTTCTTCGTATATGCTTGCGATCTATTTATATTATATCATAGATCACATAGATATCTGGTAATTTATCCCAAAAATCGAACGTTATGTATACCTATATATATTGATCCTATACGATATAAAAATAAACAATGGACAAATAATTGACGAATAAACGCTAGCGTACTTTATTATTAATATTTTCAATATATAATTTATTCAAATTTAACTTTAAGATCATTTAATATAATAATTTGCTAGCTAGAACAACGCTAGATCATTTTATAATTTGTTTCATGGTTAAAGTCAAATAAAAATACATACTACATACAATAACCAACTGTATGGCACTAAACGTTACTAAAAAAGAGTTCAATTGTGACACTGTAAACAATGTTATAATGAAGTCTCTTTTATACGCGAATTATAAAAATATAACTTACCTACACAATCGAACTTCATTCACCTGCTTGTCAGTATCTAATTTCAAGTCACTTCCCCGTATGTTTGAACGGTCTATACTTACAAACACGGAAATTTGAGTTATTTTGACCCTATTCTATAAAAAGAACATTTATCTTTAGCTATTTGTTAAGGAAAACCACTAGTTATTTATGTGGCCAATTTCCATAGTTTAGCAGCACACTTTGCAGAAAATACTTCATAAGCAGTTTCTAAATAACAGCGGACAAACCACACAATTAAAAACACGTTAAGCAAGTTAGGTATGCTTGTATTGTGAGGAGCTCCTCGAAATTTACATTAATGAAATATTTTTCATGGCAGATATGGAATTTTATTTTAATATGGAATGCTTCCCAGATAGCACGAAAGTTTGCTGCAAACTTGCTTGATTTTTGATATTGAGTTGCTCAACCAAATTTGTCATATTAAGCGTGAAACAAGTTTGTAACAAAATTGCCATGTCAAAGGTAATATGAAAAATTGTTGCAAATTTGATGCAAATTTAAAAAAGAAACATTTTATTGTTTTTGTATTTAACCGTACTCAATTTTATCACTTATATGAAAATAAGCTCAAAAAACATAAAATGTATTAGGTAATTAAATAATGTTTAAATATTCATAAAATGTATACATATTGTTACGAAACAGCACACTGGTATAGTCCCTAAAACCGACTCTGTCTAAGCCAGGTATAAAAGTTTAAATTATGGCGGATACGCACTGTTTACGACTCTACGACTATCTTATGTAAACATTGTTTTTGTGACCAGAGTTATCTAGAAAAGGCCAGAATCAATTGTTTTTATGTAAGCCGCAGTCCGGAATTTACTAGTAAAAATGGCTTTAATATATAAGGGGACTGATCAGGAAGAGTTAGTTAGTTGATAAAGTGATCTCGAGAAATAAATAAAGAATACACCGAACAGTAAAGTGCAAATTATCAATCAAGTTTGTGTGCATATAATAGTATATTATATACCGCGGGACTGAAGTAGTACATTTAATCCTGAAGGTAAAGTTTATGGCCCGACCGCAGGGAGGGCCATAATTTACCTGAAGGATTAAATGTACTTCAGTCGCAAGGTATATACGATACTTTTCGTACTTCCGGTATGATTTTATTAATTATTTCAATAATTTCAATCAGTTTTTTCTCTCTTCAACTCATTTAATAAACTGTCTTTAAAATAAGTTACCATAGTAACATTGCGTTGTGACAGTTATAATTTAGAAACATTGTCATTACTAGTGTCATTGTAAATTTGAATATTAACGTTAATTACCATTCTAATTAATTATATTTTTCAATAAAATATCCCTTAAATTCGTTTGTTTGTGATTTAATCGTTCCGGGAGTTTCGTCAATATTTAATCCCGGAGGGATTAAATGTGACACTTTAGTACCTGTCACAAGGGAGTGAAGTTGTCACTTTAGGCCCGGAAGTACGAAAATTAAATATAAGTGATTAGTTAAGTATATATAAATTAAGTGTTAGTGAGTTAGTGCTTAAATAAATTAGTAAGTAGCCATACCGAGTGTTTGAAATTTATCCCACCCGTAATAAAAACTTTTAATAAATAAGAAAAACATTACAATATCATCGTTGCGACCGGATACTATTTTATTTAAAGATCAGGGTTTCACTACGAAAAGAAGAAGATTAACATAACCTTACACAATGAACTGTTCATTGTTCGTTCAAGGTCAGACGCCCTTAAAGATGAAGATTTTAATGGTGGTTTTATCTAAAAAAGAGTGTTTTCGCGCGTTAGTGATTCTATATCGTTATAATAGTTGCCAGAGACCCTGAAATTCTATCACGATTCTATATAGTGATTTTCGTTGTATAGATGTAAGTATCTTATTTTTATATATAAAAATAATGTTTGTGTAAGAATATGCGTCTATTAATATGAATTGTGTTTATTCAACTTCAATTTCCAATTACTGATTAAATAAAGTAGGAGAATAAGTTATAGAGCACGTGGGTTTCTTTTATTTATAATAGATTATTATTAATTTTTTGATTTCTGGGTTAAAGTATTACAATCAAAATAAAATGATATTAAGATGTAATATCTCATTTCAAAAACTATAAATATATTTATCCTAAATATGTATGAGTGATATAACATCTTCAGAGAGACGGGGAAACAGCAGTTTTCATGAATTTGACAATCTTCTGAAGTAGTTTATATAGTCATACAAGTTTTAGTATTTTATTACAGGTTGTAATTTGAAAGTTCAGCTGGCTACCCTATTCAATTAGTGACTGACCTATCAGAAGGCTTAAACAGAGTGGAGTAGAAGGTTGGCTCCATTTTATCCCAAACAGAGCTCCAAATCAAAATTACAATTGGGAAAATATGTAACAAATTTTTGTTTTTAAATCAAATTCAAATAGGCAGATTTGGAATAAAATTAAAACAAATTGTTGAACTTGAATTACCCTTATATATTTTTTTGTTTAATATTTTCATAAAAACAAAATTGATACACATTTTCTTATTGTAAACTTGTTTCTTTTTCGAAAAAAATGTCTTCCAATCAAACACAAATGAAATTGTTTGAATTAGTTTATCACAATTCAAACTTTGTTTCAGAGCTGAGAGACAACAACGAAAAAATTATGTTGTAAATAATATAGGTTAATAAAAGTTCTCAAATTTGTTTGTCTACTTCATTTAAAACTACAAATGTGCCGTAGATGCTAATAAAAGTCGTTGACATCTATGATAAAGGAGAAAATGAATACCTGCAAGTCCCTGTGGGATATATACTATTCTGACATTTGACACCCAGTCGTGACTTGTGACAAGTTTGAGTTTATAAATTTTAAGCAAGTTTCATATGTCTGTCTTGGTGCAACTTTGATATGTGGTAACTAGCAAGTTTGCTTTATACTTGCAGCAAGTTTGTGAACTTGATGTTGTAGCAAACTTAATGCAAGCTTAGAAGTTTGATGTGTCAAATATGATGTAAGTTTGTAACAAGTTTAAATTGCTATTTGGGTTAGTACACGTGTAGATTATTTCATATTAATACTCGTCGATTCTTTCAAATGCGTTCAATGGATTATACGTTGGGTGACTGTATTTATAAAGGTATTAATAAGGTTATTATCAAGAAAATTATAAAGTGAAATTGAATACCGCGTCGTTCAAATCGATATATTTTATACAACCTGTATACATTACCCATAGCTACAAGGTAGTTTATCAGAGACATCTTGTTATCTATTATTTACTGTAGATCTACCATCAACTAAGAGAACACTGTTGGTGTTTCGTATTGAACATATAAGCAGCTTACACACAAATCCACAGATACATGAAATGGCGGTAGATTGTTTCACACGTGACACACTCTAAAACCATGGAAAACATTAACATATTTAGAAGGATTATGTTGAAAATTGTCATAAAGCTAATTAGAAATGTAATTTTTTTCGATATATATTAAATTGTCTTATTTTATGCGATTATGTATGTAAATTTATCGAGCACTTAGTGTAAAATAAATTAAAAGAAGGCGCGAAATATTTACACAGTTAAAACCATAGAATATACCAGTATTGAGAGTTTTTGTAATGGTTCTAAAGCACTACGATTTTATAATATACCGATTTTCCTAATCTAAGGTATATTGTGTATTTTCAATATTGAAATGCGAATTTCTATACAGGATGTGTAAAAGGTTATGGGGATTACTAGTTGGATGAAATAAATAATGTTAAGAGGTAAATATGTTGTGCATTTGAGATAAACGTAAATAAAGTATTGTTACGAATCATCACGATGGTATAGTCCCTAAAACCGACCCTGTCTAAGCCAGGTATAATAGTTAAAATTATGGCGGATGCGCAGTTATAAAAAACTGTTTACGATTGAGACTATCTTATCTAGAACTGCTTTTTGTGACCAGAGTTATCTAGAAAAGGCCAGTAAAGTTATTTGTGTGTATAAGCCGCAGCCCGGAATTCTCTAATACAAAAGGCACTAGTATATAAGGGGACTGATCAGGAAGAGTTAGTTGAGTTGATAATTAGACATCGTGAGATAAACAAATAAATTAGTGAATATAAATTAGTGAACTGTTTATATAAATTAGTCTAAGTGAATATACTGTATATATAAATTAAGTGTTAGTGATTAGTGAGTTAGTGTTTAAATAAATTAGTAAGTAGCCATACCGAGTGTTTGAAATTTATCCCACCCGTTTATTGTTCAAATAAATAACAAAAACATTACATTGGTGTCAGCTGTGGGGTAATATAAATAAATATCTACGTCAAAATGGCCAAGAGATTGAGGGACCTGAAAGTGGCGGAATTACGAGCGGAATTGGAAGATCGTGAGTTGGAAACGTCCGGAAAGAAAAGTGAATTAGTAGAAAGACTTAAAGTGGCACTGGAAAATGACAGCTTTGATCCAGAAACATTCTTACTCAAAGACGAGGCTTCCACCTTAATCTCGTCAATTTCTGATATGAGGAATGATTTTTCTGTAATAAAGAACGATTTTTCTGCCATGGACGAGAAGATTTCTGATGTGAAGAACGATATTTCTACTATGAAGAATGATATTTCGGCTAACATGGACGAGAAGATTTTTGCCATGGAAGAGAAAATTTCTACGAATGTGAAAAGTGATATTTCGGCTATTAAGAACGATTTTTCTGCTATGAAGACCGATATTTCTGCAGATATCTTATCATTGAAAAATGACATTGCTGCTGAAGTCGAGAAGAAAATCACGTCTCTAAAATCGGATATTGGGGATAAGATGACAACGATGAACGAGAAAATAAAATCAGACATGGAGAATAAGATGGCAATGATGGAAAATCAGATAGATGAGAAAATCAAGGAGTTAGAGACGAAGATTGCCGATTTAAGAACACAAGACACTTCAGCAGAAGAAAAGAAGATCGAGATCTGCAAGCCAGAAACACAACCCAAGGCAGATGATATTGGCAGTTTTGCCCGAGTCAAGGCACCAACGTTCGATGGAAAAATGTCGTGGACCAATTATGTGAAACAGTTTGAAGCAGCCGCTAGAGTGAATAATTGGTCCAATAAGGAGAAAGCAGTGAACCTAACCATCGCGCTTCGGGAGATGCCTTAGACGTACTTCAGACGATACCACTTGAAGAAACGGATGACTTCGAGCAGCTGAAGAAGAGGTTGGACATGCGATATGGTCACGAACATTTGGAACAGTTGTACAGATTCCAGCTGAAGAACCGAAGGCGGAAACGTGACGAACCCTTTCAAGAGTATGAAATGGATATTGCCCGACTAGTTCGATTTGCTTATCCATCAGCACCAGAGAACATGATGGAATGTTTAGGCATCCAGGCCTTTATTGACGGCTTGTGTGACCACGATATGGAGAAGACGCTTCGATTAGCCCATCCTAAAACATTGGCCGATGCATTGACTGCCGCTCTTGAATATGAAGCAGCCACGATGGCTTCGGGATACAACAAAGATAGGACCACACAGGAAGAAGGTGACGATGACAGACTTGACCAGATCGTCAACGTGTTGAAAGGTATGGTAGACAAGAAGCCGAAGAAAATCAGGTGCTGTAATTGTGGCGAGCTAGAGCATGCACGCAGTTCGTGTAAGCGTCCTACGACTCCTGTAAACCAAGAACCTCTTGAATGCAAAGCAGCGAAGAAAAGCTCGCGGTACAACAAAGGTAGAACCATGCAGGAAGAAGATAACGATGACAAACTTGATCAGATCGTCAACTTGTTGAAAGGTATGGCAGACAGGAAGCCGAAGAAGATCAAATGCCGGAAGTGTGGCGAGCTACAGCATGTACGCAGTCCCTCTAAGCGCCCCATGACTCCTGTAACCCAAGAACTTCAGTCATAGGGGAAATCAGACAGGGGTGAACATCCAGCTAATGTGAATCACCCAAAAGCCAACTCCTTGCCTAGACGGCCATGCCCTGTAGACTATTCACAATGCAACAAGTCGAAATCTAAGGAAGTTGCAGTTTCAAGAATTACAGTAGTCAACGAGGAATGGTCACCCACCAGGATCAGAGAAGATCAGGAGAATGATCCTCACCTGAAGATGATCCGGCAATGGAAGAAAGAAAATTGGCGACCTACCTGGCAAGAAGTGACAAGATTTTCACCGAAACTCAAGGCGTATTGGGCTCAGTGGGACACCCTTGTCCTGGAAGAAGGGCTGTTGAAAAGAGTCCTTGAAAACGATGATGGTTCTGAGATGAGGAGACAGCTAGTTATCCCGAGAACAAGAGTAGCTGAGGTACTGAAGAAGTTACACGACAGTCCATCGGGAGGTCATCTGGGAGTGAATAAAACCCTTCAGCGAGTCCGTGAAAGGTTTTATTGGATGAACAGCTCCGACGATGTGAAGGACTGGTGTAAGAAATGTACGACTTGTGCTACGAGTAATGGACCACATCGCAAGAGAAAGGCACCCATGAAACAGTACAATGTTGGAAGCCCTTTCGAAAGGATTGCTTTAGATATCGCTGGACCATTTCCGACGACAGAAAATGGTAGCAAGTACATACTGGTTGTAATGGATTATTTCACAAAGTGGGTGGAAATTTACGCTATCCCAAACCAAGAGGCCACAACTGTCGCGGATGTATTGGTGAAAGAATTCATCAGCCGATATGGAGTGCCCATGGAAGTCCACAGTGACCAGGGAAGCTGGGAATAAAGAAGACCAGAACAACAGCATTACATCCACAGTCAGATGGAATGGTCGAGAGAATGAACAGGACTATTGGAAAATACCTGTCCAAAGTAGTATCCAGCCATTAGAGAGATTGGGACTAGTATCTCTCCCTATTCGCATTGGCTTATCGATCTGCCGTCAATGAGTCCACGGGTGAAACACCTGCGAAAATCCTGTTTGGACGTGGAATGATGCTTCCTTGTGACCTGGAATTTGGCTGTCGGCCTGGAGAAGATATAGCAGGCGAAGACTACGTGATCCATTTGAGAAGAAGGCTGGACGATATTCATGAATTAGTTCGAACAAATCTTCAAATTGCCAGCGTCAGAATGAAAAGTCGGTACGACACGCAGGCCACAGAAGGCGGTTTTAAAGAAGGGTACAAAGTATGGTTACACAACCCGGCGAGAAGAAAAGGATTTTCTGCAAAATTACAAAAATCCTGGGATGGTCCATACTTAATCAAGAAAAGGATCAATGATGTTTTATATCGCATAAGCAAGATCCCCAACGGAAAACCAAAAGTAGTTCACCGAAACCGACTAGCGCCATTCGAAGGAGACCATGACATAGAGGAAGGAGTAAACCTTATTCGAGATGTGTCTGACCCCACCTTCGATGAATTTATGGGCGCGTATGGAGGTACCGGGAAAGCTAGATATGGAGTCACTTCAGAACAACAACAAGATTTGTTCACTCTCCCGGAACATTATTCACTGGCATACAACATCCCCGCCCGTATCAAGAACGCACGAGGGTTGGCAACCGTCTTTCGAAAGAAGTTCGGGCAATTAGAAAAACTTGAAGACCAGATTCCAGCCCCTGGCAAGACACTGAAACTAAAACATAATTCGCGGTACTTCATCTACGTGGTAACTGAAAATGAATTCCAAGATCGATCTACCTACCGCGATGTGTGGAAAGCACTTCGAAACCTCCGAGACCATGTGTTGGAATCCAACGAGAAGAAACTGGCTATGCCTAAGATAGCGAGTAACCAGTTGGATTGGCGAATCATCAGGAACATGGTAGAGATTATCTTTCAAGATACCGGTGTCCAAATATTAATTTGCAGCTACAACCCCCGTTATCAGTATCAGATGAAGACGGTGCCCTGCTATTTCCATAAGATCGGAAAGTGTAGAAATGGGGCCAGCTACCGATTCAAACATCCAGTCTCGGCTACACAAAAGTTCCAGGAGGAACTTCCATTTAAGGAGAGGGTAATGTTACGAAACAGCACGATGGTATAGTCCCTAAAACCGACCCTGTCTAAGCCAGGTATAATAGTTAAAATTATGGCGGATACGCAGTTATAAAAAACTGTTTACGATTGAGACTATCTTATCTAGAACTGGTTTTTGTGACCAGAGTTATCTAGAAAAGGCTAGAAAAATTATTTGTGTGTATAAGCCGCAGCCCGGAATTCTCTAGTACAAAAGGCACTAGTATATAAGGGGACTGATCAGGAAGAGTTTGTTGAGTTGATAATTAGACATCGCGAGATAAACAAATAAATTAGTGAATATAAATTAGTGAACTGTTTATATAAATTATTCTAAGTGAATATACTGTATATATAAATTAGGTGTTAGTGATTAGTGAGTTAGTGTTTAAATAAATTAGTAAGTAGCCATACCGAGTGTTTGAAATTTATCCCACCCGTTTATTGTTCAAATAAATAACAAAAACATTACAGTATCAAACGTATTTTTATCCCCGCTTTCCGATGTATATCTGCCTTGGAAATTATTTGCATTGAGGAAATTTAAAAATTCTGTTCTGTATAATATGAATAATTTAAATAAATAAATTCACGACCAAATCAAACTTTTTCAGGTAAGTATATGCAACTAATGTACACTTAAATACCAGTTACTGATGATGAAAAGTTCGGTTATTGAAAACTTCATCTTAAAGCAACAAAAAGCGTAATTAAGTGATTGCTTGCGATGGAATTATAGGGATATTTTCAAACAAACGTTTTATTGCGAGAGCCCATCGAGATGCAAAATTAATAACTCGAAAATTGCCCATTCAAACGGAAGTTAGCGAAGAAAATTATTCGATACATTCAGAGAAAATTTGGGTGCTTTGGGAACTTTTCGCTTGCCCGTAAATTATTGGCATTTTATCTTTTTTAACGCTACGCGTTGATGAGGATAGTGTTACTGTTTAATGAGACTTGAGAATACTGGGAGTAAATTTTTGATAAATACTGGTATACGTTTGCGAACATTATAGAATAGTTTTTTAAAATCTGTCGTCATGTCTATTATCAAAAGTCGTGCAATTCAAGTTGAACATAATTGTTAGTGCGATAAGGTAGAGTCGGAGAAAATCAAACATTACAGCGAATTACATAAGAAGAAAGAGCTGGCACCATATAAATAAAACGATGACTCTTTGGTTTGTTGGTAAGTGGGTTGCATTTGATTATTAGGATATAGTCTTGGTTGTGAGTACGATTGTCGATTATTATTGTTGTTAAATTTAGAAGTTGTTATTCTATTATTGTCGTTTAAATTACCATATAATTTTTCGAAATTTTCGAACTCATTTACATAGGCCATTGCGTCTTCCAGTGAGGCTGGGTTTTTAAGATGTAAATTATTCCTCAAGGTACCACTACAACCAGCGATAAAGGTGCTAAGTGCAGTTTTATCGTAATGGTTTATTTGGCAAATTCTTTCTGCATTATTAAGGTTAGGATTATTACTAATTTTTTGTGCAATACTACTTCTTAACAATTGAATTCTGCTACCAAAGTTTATCAGTGTTTCGTTCCTAAATGGTCTCATTCTTGTTAGTTCCTGTACTAAACAATCAATATTTCTACGATCCGCAAAACATTGTATAAGGGCCTCTTTTAATTTAGGCCAATCTATTAACTCAGCACGATTACCTACTAATATATCAGCTTTATCTATAAGTTTTTCTTGAATTGATTGAAAAATGTGTTTAGATAATTGTGCATCATTAAATTGTCTATAATCATTAATAAGGTCTTCGCATCTTATCAAAAATTCATTTAATGTATTGCTATTGCCTCATAAGGTTTAATGTTATCAATTCTAGATTTTAAAAGATCCCAGTTCATTTCTGGCATGTTTCGTGTAATATTTGAATTTCGATTTATTATTGTTAAATTATTTGTAACTTGATTATCTATATTATTTTCGTTATTTATTTCTATATTTATAATTCCGTTAATTATTTCATCAATGTCACTCATTAAATAACTAAAATTAATTAAAAGCTAATGTCTGCGATAGACTATTGTTCTATATGAACAGAACTTAACTATATTTGCCAAAATCCTTATAAATAGGGGTTTGGAAAGGTAAAAGAGGAAAAGGCACTTACAGATTGTTCGTCAACTCGATCGCTCTGCTCTCCTGTTCCTTTTTTCGTGATTCCCTGCTCTCGTTGCCACTAAGTCCGAAAGTTTTGAGTTCGGTTATACGCACTTAAGGTGTAGAAACTCCAAGGTCCCGAATTTCACTCCCGACACAATGCGAAACTGTTTTTTACTTATTCGAAACCCGCGCGTATCCTACTGACTGCGCCAATTATATATTAAAACTTCGAACTTGGGTTTTTAAAAACAATTTTACAACTATATTTGGAACTTTATTGTACAACGGTTGAACAGAGAATGAAATTTGATAACTTACAACCTCATATTCATATTCGTAATAAAAGAAGTTTCTTTAACGGAGTCGGACAATTACAGAAATGGCTGTTTGGTACACTTGACGCTGACGACGGTAATAGATATGATAACGCAATAAAAATTCTCGAAACAAACCAACAGAACATGGTTACGGAAATAAATTTGCAACGTTCACTTTCAAACAATCTAATAAAAAATTACAACACAACAATTCACATATTATCAAAAAATCAAGAAAATTTTGCAAATTCTCTGGGAAAATTTCAAATGAGCGTCCAAAAATCAATCACTGAATCACAGGAGTATTTAATCTTTCAAGGAATTATTTCCCAAATAAATCTGGATTGCCAAAATGTTATCACGTTTTTAGATAATTTAGAAGATTCCATAGCTTTTGCAAAACTCAACACACTTCATCCTTCTATTATTTCTAGTCAAGAGTTACTAAACACTTTAGAATACTTAAGAAAAATTTACCCAGACAACCAAATTATGAAATTTAGGAACATATTAACATACTACCAATTTTTAGGCACACAAGTCACATTAGAAAATAAAAAAATAATTTTTGCAATACATATACCAATTATCAAAGCTGAAATTTTTAAGTTTTATCACCTCTTTCCTATCATTCAAAACAACCAAATATTCCCTCTAAAGTATCCCTATTTGGCACAAACCAACTCAGAACATCAATTCAAAGAAGAAAACTGTCCACTACTAGAGGATACATATTTTTGCATGGAAGACCATTTCCCTGAAGACAACTGCACTCTACAGCTCATAGAAAACCAGACGGTGAAAAACTGCAAGAAAATCAAGTTAACATTAGAAGAATCCCTCGTTGAACAAATAACACAAGACGAAGTAATCATTATACCAATGCAAACAGAAAAAGTTTTCTCCAAATGCCACACAGATCAATATATAAAAGTCAAAAATCCTACACTAATAAAAATACCAGAATCATGTCAAATAGAAGTCAACACTAAAAAATTTATCAACGACGCCAGAATTCAAGAAGGAAACCCATTATTTCTCCCAAAGCTAAACTGGGAAAAATTAGAAATTATACCAGAGTACGAAGCACCCAAAATAGAAAAAATCAATTTGGAAGAAATCCACAAAATCAGCAAAATGTCAAAACAACTTATACCATTAAGAATTTCAACATCTAAACACTATTCACGAATTTTCGGCGGCTTGTCCTCTGTTATTGCCATCTTAATAATAGTGGGATGGATCTTCAAGAAGAAAATCAAGACATCGCTCCAGCAATGCGGCAGAAAACAAATAAGGGAAGAAGTCCAAAGCAAAGAAGAAACCCTAAGAGAAGAAAATCCAACAGAAAAACCAAAACTCGAACACCACTCCGTTATGTTCTCGTCTTAGAGGGGAGGAATTACATAAGAAGAAAGAGCTGACACCATATAAATAAAACGATGACTCTTTGTAAAACAGGAAGATTATAAAAACTCTGTATTATCTTAAATTCCATTCTCTGTTCAACCGTTGTACAATAAAGTTCTAAATAAAGTTGTAAAATTGTTTTTAAAAACCCAAATTCGAAGTTTTAATATATAATTAGCGGTATCCTAATTACCCAACCCGCTCATGTATCAATCCCGGAGTAAAACCGAACCATTTGTCAAAATGTAAAAAAAACTTTGAATGTCTCTAACCATCCTCATCTCGAAGTGATCGATTACAATTGCTGTGGGAACGTGTAGAACGCGAAAGTGTATAAATTACAGCTTTTCCAATTTATTACCATCTTCGAAGGCAATTTGGAAGCAACTAATCGAGAGTAAGATCAATATTAAACACGTTAAAATTATTTATTATCTTCTATGTCTCCACGTATCTATTAAAATTGATATAATTATTGCGAGCGTTATAATTTCTATCGTTTTGAAGAATTTACTGGGGCGAGAATTGTAATGATATCACTGTATTCTTAGATTTAATATTGTTTTATTATCATTGATATTTAAATGACATTAGTATGAACTTATGTTATTCCGGGAAAGTAAGGAAATAAAAGTCAAATGTCTCCCATATTTGATTTTTCATTTTTAAATGAAAATATATTGACCCAGCATTACTCTCCTAGATTGTCTAATATTTTCCGCTGGAGCTTGCGACGCAGCTTGCAAGCACAGCTCAGACCACCTAAAATTCAAGTGATTTATGCTCGTGTCATTTCTGGATGTGTTCTTACAAAAAAATCGTAAAAATGAAAATTGAAGCAAATATTATGCTCTCGAAGGTGACGTAAATAGTTTTGCAAAAAAAAATTTTCCGATCTTAAATTTTCCAAAAATTGGAAAAATTTACGAAAATTATATTTTTGGTTGGTAATTATAAATAAAATATTAATATCGAGGTCAAAACATAGATAAACATAGAGGGCAAACTTCTAAAAATTTACATTTTTCCAGATTTCAAAATAGCGGCTGCGCAAATTGGAAACAAATTTTTTTTTCAATCGCGTCTAAATTTATGAACATTAACGATACTGAGAAACGGTTTGTTGCAATGGACAGAGTGAAAGTTATATTTTTATAAATAACATAAACAAAATTTTTAAAAAAATTTTTACATAATTTTTTAGATCATTTCCATCTAGTTTTTTCTCATTTTGGCGTTGTAAAATTTGTTTAAAATATGTTTTCACGTTATAAATATGTGTGTATTTGAAAGACGAGTATTTAAAAAAAATTTTTTTTAGATGCGACTTTTACAAGTTGAGATAAATTAATTCAAAGTCTGTTAGATTCTGTGATAAAATTGATTGAAATTTTCAAATTTTGATCACTTCGCTAGGTTGTCGAATCCCAACTCAACTTAAACACAAATTTTCATTTTTCTACCGTCAATTGGTCCATTCAAAAGAGAATAGAAATCCTAGCTCGCTCCGCCAAACGGCGCGGCGGCAGTTGCTTGGCGTTGTGGTGGGGGGTCAGCGCTCGTTCGCAGTTGAACGAGCTCAAGCTTTTATTTTGGTTTTCTTTGTAAAAATTTTGCTTTTGTGGTTTGCTAATAGTGTGGTTCTCATCAACCATTACATATTGCTAGAAATAAGGTACAATGATATTTATAATTTATATCTATAAATCCATTTATTATATATATTATACATAATTCGAAACGTAGATACTAAGAATAATATTTATTTACAAATTTACATCTATTTTTTACAAATTCTCGCCCTTTTTGGTCTCTGAGGAAATGGCTCTGTACAATTTTCCTCGTCATTATCATTAGCAAACAAATCCTCATCGATATTATTGCTACTATCAATTGCAAGTTCACAATCAACTAATTGAGTCATATCAAAATTTAGCTCATCACTCAGAGACAACAGTATTTGCCTTCGCAATTTTTACATAATATCGTACAATGTATGCCAACTTTTTTACAACCATACCTGATAGTAGAGCACCCTGTGGTACAAGAACACGAAATAATGTTCAATAATTCGTCGGGCAAGGGTCTTTTGGGCGTTCGAAGAGAATGAGCGCTGACCCCCCACCAGAACGCCAAGCAGCTGCCGCCGCACCGTTTGGCCGAGCGAGCTAGGATTACTGTTCTCTTTTGAATGTACCAATTAACGGTGGAAAAATGAAAAATTGTGTTTAAGTTGAGGTGGGATTCAACAACCTAGCGAAGTGATTAAAATTTGAAAATTTCAATTAATATTATGACAGTATCTAGCAGATTTTGAATTTGTTTATCTTAACTTGTAAAAGTCGCATCTGAAAATTTTTTTTTCAAAATATTCGTCTTTCAAAAACAAACATATTTATAATGTAAAAAGATATTTTTAAGAATGTTTTCAACGCCAAAATGAGAAAAAACTGGATGTAAAAATTTTTATTTTCGGTAAAGGTTCTAACAAATTATGTAAATTTTTTTTTATTTATGTTATTTATAAAAATATAACTTTCACTGTATCGATTGCAACAAACCGTTTCTCAATATCGTTAATGTTCATAAATTTAGACGCGATTGAAAAAAAAACTGTTTCCAATTTGCGCAGCCGCCATTTTGAACTTTCCAAATCTGAAAAAATGTGAATTTTTAGAAGTTTGCTCTCTATGTTTATCTATGTTTTGATCTCGATATTATTATTTTATTTATAATTACCAACCAAAAATATAATTTTCGTAAATTTTTTCAATTTTTGCAAAATTTAAGATCGGAAAACTTTTTTTTGGAAAAACTATTTACATCACCTTCAAGAGCATAAGATTTGCTTCAATTTTCATCTCTACGATTTTTTTGTAAGAACACATCCAGAAATGACACGAGCATAAATCACTTGAATTTTAGGAGGTCTAAGCTGTGCTTGCAAGCTGCGTCGCAAGCTCCAGCGGAAATTATTAGACAATCTAGGAGAGTGATGCTGGGTCAATATATTTTCATTTAAAAATGAAAAATCAGTTATGGGAAAGTTTTGATAGTTAACAGATTTTTCGACCTTACTTTCCCGGACTATGTTGTGATGAAACGATTTTGTTACAATGTAGATTTAGGAACGTCGCAACAATAATATAGTGCTATTCAACGCGTCAATCGATTACAATCATTTCCTGTCATTTAAAAAACAACATGTTCAACAATACATTTTCGATATCAATCGATCACTCTGATTATAGTCGGTCTAGAATTATGATGCTATTGAAATCAATCGTAAATCGGAAGAATATGATTGGTCGAAAAATTTAAAAAAACTACCGTTTATCTATGGGTTATGTGATGTGAGTGATATTTGCAATTGTATGTTACATTTTTAGTTAACAGAACATCTTCTATGAAATTAAACTGAATGAGAAAAGTGTGAAATACACGTGAAATGAAGTAATATAATGATAAGGTTATGTCACTATTGATTTATTTGACTTGTAAAATGGCATGACAAATGTCAATTTTTTTTGGTCGTTCAACAAACATCAATCCGTTTTCGATTTCGATTATAAGCAAAATCGGAATCAAGATCGAAGTGTTGAATAGCACTTATGTCATTTTTGACAATTAGAATACCTAGCTTCGTAAGGGATTCATTATAATTAATTAAACGAAAATAGTAAGAAATATGAGTGAATTCATAAAACTGGAACGGTTTGATGCAAACCCAAATAACCCTCATGTTGACCAAGAATGGGATCACTGGCTAACAATTTTTGAAAACTTCATTTCTTCTTTGGCGAATGTAACAGCAAATGATAAACTGAAACTTTTCATCGCACATATAAGCCATTCTACAGATGAATATATAAATCAATGCGATACATACGAAACTGCAATTCAAGCTTTGAAATCAGTGTTTGTTAAACCGAGTAATGAAGATAGGTTTTCATAAACAAAATTGAACACGACGACTAAACTAAACATTTGAAAATATCCAAAGTAACAATTTAAGACTAAGTGAAAAGTAAACTAACTATATACTACATTCTTCCCGCCTGAGTTAATGAATGTAATCCTCCAGGAATGCAGGAGGTCTTCTTGCTCTACTAGGTCTACTGTTATCGTAATCCTACACGGGAGTTCTAGTATTCGCTTCGGACATTTGATGGTCAACTAAATGACTAGGAGGTGTTACAGCATAGTCAACACTAGTCCGTGGATCTTGAAATTGTTAATTCGCAACTATTGTTTGTATATCTTGAGCGGACGGAGGAAAATCTTCTTCTTAAATTTGTAGAGCGTCATAATCGTGAAGTAGAGCTAGATGTCTCAGAGATACGGTAGTTCCTCTTCCATCAGATAAACGTACTTGAGCATATTGAGGATTCACATGAACAAGCTCTACTTTTTCAACTATGGAATCATTCTTGCTTGTCCGATTAAAATTTCTCATTAAGACGGGACCAGTACTTAGTCAAGTCGAAAGAGACGTTCCGTTCATTGAGCGTCTCATTCTTTGGAGATGTGTAAATTTAGTGGTTATGCATAGTAATTATCGGATAGAGTGAAGAGCTTCAGGCAGTACTTGTTCCCATTGATTAATCTGAAGATTACAAGGCTGAAGAGCCAATCTAATCGTTTTCCATATAATACCATTGTAGCGTTCGCACTGCCAATTTCTACTGGGATTGTATGGAGTAGTTCTGCTCGTAGCGACTCCCAGAAGTTCTAAAAAGGACTTAATTTCACAGGACATAAAGGAGGAACCTTCAGTGTATATATAAGAAGGTGTACCGAATAGAAAGTAGAGTTGTTTTAGATGCTTGATAACTGGACTCAGTTGAACCGTTTAATTGTGAACGATTAAAATGTGGTTAAAGTGTTATGGGCGTTCTCAAAAAGACAAAATAAGTCTGCTAGTTGAGAGGTTAGCTGTCAATACCATCTATTATCTATATAAAATTAGGTAAATAATTATTAAATAAAATTAGGTAATAGTATATTACGTAACGAGTGTTGTAAGAACCATTTTACGCACGAACGGAAAAGTTACGCACGAAGCCGCTTGTTTTTCAAGGAGCTCTTAATGATAACCGGTTTATCTTAATAAAATCGCGTGTCCAATCTCTTCCTGATATTTGTTTGTCATTTGAGAAATCCCGTTTCGTTCCGCATAGTAAACCACCAAAAATCTCAGTGATTGCTAAGTAATCTAGAATCCAAATTTTTGCAATGGTTAACTATTTCATTTTCCGGATCTTTCGTAAAAAGATACCGAAACCGACCAAGACAATCAACTACCCGATTTTAAACATTTTCGTACTGTACACGCATCAAAGCCCAGAGTCCTGCCTACTTCTCTTGTAGATAATCCGTTTTCTTTCATTTCTTTATCTTGGTCGAGCAGTTCTTGTGTGAATGGTGTGAAATTTTCCTTTTTTCTTTTGTAGACCTTCAAAAATAAATTTATCGTACAATAATAAAATAATGAAAAGCTTTTGTAGGCAAAAATCCGCACCGGACGTTTACCCCAATCAGTGTGCGGGGGCCTTTACCCTAAAGAGTTATCAACATATTAAATTTGAATTCTTGAATTAACGATGAGTTGTGGAAAGTGAAGTTAGGTCGTAATATTTACCAACACTGTATGTAACTATAAGTAAAGTTGACTGATGCAAAAAGACTTTCGAGATAACATAAGCGACTTGTGAAATAAGAACAAAAAAAACCAACTTCATTAAGAAAATCTTTTGGAAATGACAGTTGATTGATTTGTAATTTTTTTACTTATATCTTACGAAAAAACGGTCTTCAATATACCTAATCAAAGAGAGTTGAAAATATAAATTAGGGTTACTATCCAGTTTTCTCTACGTGCAAATTTCACAAAACCAGTAAAATGAAATTCAGGAACAGAACGGCTTTTCGAGCACATGCGCTTCAAATCCATTTCTATCGAGACTCCAAAGACCGAAATATCAGTGTAGCTTCAACGCGCGCGAACTTCAACGAAACATAAATTTGAGTTTCGCGGCTTGATTGACCTGTGCACAAAATTGCAAGCAATAACGTGTTTATATATCAACATTGCGATTAACTTTGTTTACATTGTAGTTTATAGTGTTTTTATGTGTCGGAATACGAACTTTGGTTAACATTTGAGGTGATTAATTTTAATAATAATTTTTTTTATATTAATTGATAAGAAATAATAAGAAATTATAGATACTGAATGAGTGATGGATACGAAACATGTATAGATTTTATTCCATTTTATACAAGGCTTACCGTAAATTAGAGGAATAATAAATCTTTAAGAAATATTTGAAATAATTAAATAATTTTTTTATTATAGTGTATGAGAAACAGAGTGGAAATGCTAAGCACATTTTTACGTTAAATTTTTTTTTAAACAATAACCTTTGTGTAATACAAATTAAAAAACCCGCTTAGTTGGAACAATGATACTCTACTCTTTTACGCTTGAGACTCAGTCTTTTAGTTTGTGTACAATAATACCAAGAATTTAAATATACTTTTATACGTTATTCTATTACATGATGATTTATAAATGAAACAAACATTTTCTAAATAATTCCTTAATATAATAAGAATATCATAGAATTTGACAATTGTTTCGATAAGTTTAAATATTATCAGTAGTAATACTATAAGTACTTCAAAATAATCAGGTTATACATCGATAACTTGTTGCATAATTATAAAGAGCGTCAGTTTGAGAGTTTAAATAATCCGACCGCGAAGCGGGAGGATTATTCTGTCAAACTGACACGATTTGTAATTATGCAGGAAGTTTGAGATGTATAACCGTATTTATATTGAAGTACGTATTGTATTTGATACAATTATTTTTTGAGTAAATTAGGTAAATATATAAACAATTTATTAATTTAAATACAAATTGGTGCAATGAAAGTTACAATTATTCTATACTACGTTTTTTTTAACTGAGTTATTTTCGGCGCAGGAAACGTGGCCACTGCTCATTGAAGTGCTGGAAATACTGGAGGTGTTATTACTTGAACCTGCAGCGTTTTTAAAATTGGATCTCATCTTATTTATTATGTTTTGGTGATGTTGTTCATCTATCTGTAGGTAGGGTTTGATAGAATTGCTATTACCATGTCCTGTTATTTTAATAAGTTCTTGTTCCGATACACCTGCTTTTGCCAATTGTGAAACAGCAGTGGCTCGTGGAGAATGATTTGAAAATATTTTGTTTGTCATATTCAAATTTGCCAATTCTGCAGACTTTTTGGTCCATTTACTAATTTCTTGCACACCAATTGGCATATTTTTGTACCAGCCAAGGGTTTTTTCTTTTCTCCAGTTGGGATTTACTGTCAGAAATAACCTATCTGTTTTAATATTGATGTTTTCGCATCTTTTCATCATTAGCTTATCTAGAAGTCTCACTGGACAACGACTTACTTCATTATGGTTAGGTACAAGCCATTTATTATTAGCACATGGTTTTGCTCCTCCCTGTGTGGTTTTGGTAAAAATAGGATTATATTGTATTCTACCAGTTGGAGTATCATCATTTCCAGTTTCTTTTTGAAAATAATGAGTCAAGCATGACGCTCCTTCTTTTCCTCTCCACTCAAGTTCTACAGAAGCAATTAAGAAAATTTTTATTTGTAATCCTTCCGGTGTATTTCATCCCACGCTTCTATCATTGCTATGTACTCGTTATCTTTGAATGCTGATGCACTAACCTTTCTCTTGTCCGGTAACATTTGAAGTTCCCTTCTTTTTGAATTTCTTGCGTTTCGTGCGGCTAAAAATATGGGACTAGAGAATGGATCAATTACTCTATTAAACTCCTTCATATATTTTTCTTGTACTTGTTTTGCCATAATGTTCCACATCGTTTTAACCACATTTTCTTTATAATTTTCTCCATTACATTTTCGTATATTGAAAGCCCAATCTTTCAAAATGGACGCTATCATTTCAGTGGAAATTGATTCATTTAGCACATAGTTTCTTTCACTGCAAAACGTAAGAAATTGTTTCTATACGTACTTTTTTGTTTTCACTGTATTATGAGGCTCAGTATTTTGTATACTTTCGTCTATTGCATTTGATGATAAATCTCTGAATCGACTCATTTTTGAACAATTTTTGATAAACGTCACAATTTGACAGTTCTGTTGTATATTGATGTCGATGTGGTTACTATGAAAATGAAATTATTTTAAAATTTTCGATTGGTGGAGCTACTCTATGTATATTCAGGTATTATCGAAATTATACGAGGTAACTTAACTAAATTGGACATTCTGATTTATCGAAATTTATATTGTCAATTTCTTGAACAAAATATAACACAATTTTATTTATATTTAAACGGATACAATGTATATATGAATATATAAATAAAATTTGCAGAAAAAAAAGCAAATAAGACATTGATTCACAATGAAAATATACAATTTAAAAATTAATAAAAAGATTATTAAACTTAAAGGTGGGATTTTGTGTCATCTTGTTCATAGAAGAGAACATATGCTTCTCCACTGACTAAAGATTTCCACGATATTAATAGCACTATTGAATCGTTATATTCGTGCCACTGTCCCGTGTAGGAATGTCGGCAAAATGCTGTGTAGTGACCATTATAAGTGGTTCCACAGTGATTAGATATAGCATAGAGGTTGTACATACAAGGTGCCACATTATCAGCCGCGGTAATGGTTCATATCAAGCCCTTCTATTGGAAAATCTATTGAATCATTAAGTTTTCCACTAACACTTTCTGTTTGCGAAAAGCACTTCAGGTGAATAACCAGTATTTTCGGAAATTTATGAATTGAGAATGATTTAATGCATCGTCTTCGTTTCTTACATTTCGAACAAGCTGGTTTCTCATCACCGTCGAGTGTTTCTTCTCTTGTAAACGAATTTAAACATTGTGAAAGTCGTAATTGACCTGTTCTTTGTGGTATTGGAAGGGATAAATCCCAAAAAGGATCGTAGGTAACTGAACAGTGACCACAGTGTGTGCACTTGATTGTTGATTTTAATTGACCAACAAAGTTATCCATAATCTTGGAGTTGTCCATTCTCGCATATCTTAACCAAAATTTTTGTGCTTTCTCGATATCACTAAATTTGTTATCAATTTCTGTTAATATGGGCTTTGGTTTTTCATATACCTTGTTGACATCTTCGTGAAGTCCTGCTAATAGGTAACGAAGAAACTCATGTGCATCATGTTGAGTGTATCCCATGAACCTTGAAGTAAATCGCTGAATCTTACTTTTCAATGATACGGTATTAACCACTCTGTCTGAACCGTCTTCAGACCAAAGTTCTTGAATAACTTCAGCAAATGCTTTAATCAGTGTTCCTTTCATGCTAGATATGTTTATGTTAATATCTATTATGTATGCGTCTTTCTTTAGATATTCTAATAGCCACCTTGTGTTTGATAGGCACTGGATAATACTATTCATGAAACATGTGTTACCAATATTTTTGAGGCCTTTGAGACCCAAAGAATCTTGGGGAATACCCTTTATGGATCTGAATGTGGAAATATTGTTAAAAGCTCTTTCGCAACTACTATCATTGTACGAATAATCTCGGATTCTATTATTGTCTTTCTCACTTGATCGGCGTGATAAGGAATTTGAATTGATGATGTTTGCTACTGAATTGGATGTAGATATTACGGATTTGAAAACTGTTTTCGTTAGAGATAATCTATTGCGTATAGGAATCGCATCATTCTCTAGCATAGTCATCTTCTTCAGTATTCCTATGAATGGGACATCATCTGGCTGGTGGTTATCTGTATTTTTTAGTACACTGAGGCCCAAAGGCTTGTTGGGGGCATAATTTATTGAATTGTCAGCGCATGTATTATCAGAAGGCACACATTCTGAAGAATAGAATGAAGATGTTAAATAAGAATTTCGGAAAAAGGAAAGATCACATGATTTAGGGTCTGTAATGTGAGAAAGTTTGAAAGATGTAGAAGAATTACGTTTCTTATGATTAGGTTTCATAAAAAGTTCTTCTAGAGGCTTAGAACGGGGAAACGTAGCGAGAAAAGATGAAGCGTTTCCTCTTTGAATTGCAATACTTATTTGTTGTATAAAGAACAAAGTTGCTCTTGAATCATTGGTTGAAAATCATACGAAAAAAATAATCGTCAGAATGACATAAGTTACATTTGATGTGATACCTACTTGATATTTAATAATTATTTTTGGTTTTGGCTGGACCAATTTTGTGATTGACTTAATATACAATTAGTCCCCCTAAGTTGGAATCATGTGGAAAACTTTTTTAATATTAATTTTAGGAAAAAAGTTATTCATAAAAAGTTCTGCATTATATGAAATCTAAAATACAGTCATCAAATTTCAATTTTTCAGTCGTATACGAGGTTTGTCAAAAAATATGGTTTACTCAATAGTAAAGTACCTTTAAATTTGACAATATCAAAAAAAAGTTGATCAGAATTAAAACTTACGTTTAAATATGTAATTACATTCATTTACATTAATAAAATTATTTTTAAAATGTATGTCTACAATAATGCAAATTTAACTGTAGTTACATGTATTCTATGATGCAGCGACAAACAAATAATTTGTTGATAGAAGGAGATGTTGACAGTAAATTTCAAACCGCGTTAGAATTTATAAGATACATAAAAATTGTAGCGTTATTAACTGATGAAGAGAAAATAGAAATTGTTTTGATTGTGGGAGATTACTATAAAACGCATAGGGTAACGGGTACAGTGATTGGCCACTTAAGCATCTATCTAAACTTTGACAGATTAAAACATAAAGGGTTTTAAATATACATATATGATATTATACGCTAAGAATTGTGGAAAATCAGATGGTGCTATAGTTTATTTACGATAAAAACACGATGACGTTGCAAAACAAAATACTGTGATGTTGCCACGCTGTAGTTTTTTCCTTTACTTAACGAAAACTAGAAAAGTCAATCTGATGTTAGATTGACAGTTCTTCTTTTTCATTGTCCCGTGCCTCGTAGGACGTAAGTCAAAAATATTTATTTGAAAATAAAAGGCTTATATGATAGGCTTGATTAAGTTATTATGAATATTTATTCATGAAAAACTATGGATAAGATACAAGAAACAGTAACCAATCATTCTATATTTGAATTAACATTTAAGTATTTTACATAGAAGAGGGTTACATGACGAACTGTAGGTCCTTATACCTTATTCTATGCTCTATAGAACCATCTTCAAGAGCACTGCAAGGGTTTACTCTAAAAGGAATCAATACAAGCTATAATCATCTTCATGCAAATTTAAATATTGTTTCTTTATACAATATCTATTATATTTATTATAATAAAAATAGAATGAAAAAGAAAAATATAGATACACGAAATAAAATTTTTTTACAAGATATAAAAATAAAAAATCTCCCATTTTATCAGTATTATTTATATAGAGATACTGTGGTCGTTGTTTTAATTTGTGTATTATAAAATAACTGTACCTAATTAATTTAATAATGGTTATTAGTGATTTTGAAAAGGTGGAAATAAAGCAAATTGGATAAAAATATACAAAAAATGAAACACAAGATTTCCACTACTCCACTACAAAATCATCTCTATCTTCATCGTCACTGTCAAAATTAATAATAAGTGGAGGCACGTCCTGTCTATCAAATACTACTTCTCTATCCCACCTATCTTGTATAATTTTTTCAGTGTGCTCTACTGTCTTTATCATATCAGGAGTCAGTTTTTCTAAAGACTTTTTCCATACACCTATTGCTTGTTCTGTTGAAGAACCATCAGTTCCCACATGATCTCTATAAATAATTTTAACTATGCCCCAAATATGTTCAATTGGGTTGAACATACAGTGGTAAGGGGGAAGTCGAAGCACTATGTGACCATATTTTTCAGATAATATGTCAGCTTCATATACTGTTGGTGGTTCATTCCTACAAAAATGCATATATTTAAACAAAATAAGTTATCTAAGTATTACCATAATATATTGAAAAATGTTTATATCAACTTACCGTTGTACTAAATTCAATAATTGGATTTTGAGGAAAGTATTTTCAAAAGGAATATCATTTTGTATCAACCAGTTCTGTATATCAGCCTTTTTGGTAGCTGTTGTTGGTACTTTATTGTTCACTGTACTGTGATAACTTGCATTATCCATTACAATTGTGGCAGGTTCTTCCAAATTCACTAAAAGCTGGTATTTAAACCAATGCAAAAAAATTTCTCGGTTCATTTGACCGTGGTAATCACCATCTTGTTTTTCGGAAGAAAAAACCAGCCCTGCTCCAGAAATAAATTCAGAGGAGGAACCAGCATGCAATACTATATACCTAGAATAAGGAAATAACAAATTACTACTAGGTTTCCTAAATAGACTGCAAAGCTCAAAACAACTATTAATAATTATATATATTCAAATAAAATAGTGTGACTAGTAAAAATTTGAAAAGGTCTTAAAATGGCAGGAATGTTAGTATATCATCAATTAATTGCTAAATTTTATTATTCAATTACCTTGGACCACCAATTTTGGTTTTTTTCACGCTTCTATGATTACAATCTTGCCAAGAACTTCCAACAGTACCGTCTTTAAATATCCAGGTCTCATCCAAAAACACAAATTGATATAAACCTTCCCTTTTTATCTTGACATATCCATGTAGAAAATGTACACGTTTTAATGCAATATGTGGCAACTCCATTAAACCACGACGAGGATCATCTTTTTGGTACATGAATCCAATATTTTTCACTATCTTCCAGAGTGAGGTTAAACAACCATTAAAGAGTTCACGCTCCTGGAGTTTGTCTCTTAAAGTTTTCAAGGTTATGTATTCCTCTGAAAAAATATTGTGTTAGTTAATTGTGAATAAAATAAAACAGTAAATTCAATATACTCACTGTTTCCATACATTTCGTATATAACATTTCGGAAATCATTTTGATCAAAGTTATCAATTTCAACAGTAGGTTTTATGCGTTGTCTCTTTTTAGGTTGGTTTTTAGGCTGTTCACCTCTATTATGCTTGGCGGCAATTCGGTTAACAGTGGTAACGCTACTCTCTACAATATAATTAGTTCAATTTATGAAAGAATAATATATTATCAAGTTCAATTAACCTAACATTAAAAACATTCAATCATTTACATTTAAATATGTAACAATACTATTAATAATGATAAATACAAATAGCGAATACTATTACTTACGGCTCTTAAAGCAGTAAGCGGGAGAAGCGGGCCCCCATTTCGGCATTCTCGTTCAAAATAGCTCAACAAAGATGTTACCATCTCTTGACATTTTCTTTTCAGCTGCTTCGCCATTTTATTAACCACACAATGCAGATTTGCCTAAATAATTAGTTATGAAAATAACTGTTTTTTTTAATCTTAAGGAAGCAATGAATTTAAAAGCACCAAAAAAACTTGTAAATACTAGACGATGATCGAATGTCAACAAACGTCAAAACAAACTGGGGAGTTTTACCAGCTGATTTAACAACGTCTTGAAGTTTTGCCAACCTGTTAGTTGTAAATTGCCCTGGCTATTGAGGATAAATTGTTTTCACGGTTGGTAAATTAATATTTATTCTGATAAGCAGGAAAGTAACTAAAATGACATCCTCGTCTTTTTATCGTAAATAAACTGTACTGCATTTACTAAAGATAAATGTTTTCATAACAATTCCAACACATTTATTCAAAATTGCACAATGTGATAGTTATTGGCCGTCAGGAGACAGTTATTGGCATACGTCTTGTACAGTGATTGGCCCTTCAATATTTAATCTGTTTTTTGAAGTTTTTTACTACTTTTACGTAGGTACTTAGTATGTGAGTAGGTGATTTATTCTTGTGTAAGCTTGGTAGGTACCTACCTATACTGAGTAGTTATAGTATAACGAAACACAAAATATTTATAAAAATATTAACTAATTTATTTATTTTTTCACAATAAAGTACCTAAACTAAATAAAGTCTATTTTAGCTTTAAACAGGCAAAACACTTAAAATAATCATTTGAAGTTATCGTGTCTTTTTTGATTTTGAGAATGCAGGGTATGTGGTACGTTCTTCGACAGGACGCACATTTTACCCCATTCTGGTTCATGTTTTTATTTTTTACACAAGTAAAGCATATCCCACTCGTTATTGTGGTATTCTTGAAAGGATTATGGATGTTTTGACGTTCTTGCAATGCATGATCCATGTAACCTTTTTCACTTGTCAGTGAAATATCTGAAATAATTTTAATTTTTTTGCATGGGGAATCATTGTCAACATTCTGAAAAATCTTTCTTACGACAGCACTATTAGAAATATGACTTTCCTTTAACTTTGGAGGAGCTTCTTGGCAGTCAGGAATTTTATTCATAATATGACGTTCTGTCTTATTTTCTCTTGCGGCTTCTGCATTTTCTGAAGAGGTGAACTTGTCTGATCCGTTTTCCTTTTCAACAAGTAATATATCAATACTTTGTTGTGTAGTACAATTTGCTGCCTCATCGCTGCTGTTTTCAATTATTTGAACTTGGATTTGTTTAGAGCTAGCCGTGCTGCCTTTAGACTTTTTCATATTTACTATTTTTCCTGGTATTTTTACTTTTCCGCCCAACCTATCTATATGCGAGAAAAGTATTGGCTTACCCCAAAAAAAGTTGGAATTTTAAAATTTTTTTTTGAGTTATTTTTACGTTTTCCAGCAACAACAACACGAAAAAACGGTTTTTAGAAAAAAAAATCCTGTGTGTATGTCGCCGTCGTCGTCGGCCACTTTTGCTTACATGTCTTGTTAGCACGATACAGCCTCCGGAGTGCAATAAGTTACCAATTTTATGATTGAATATTATTCAGAACATCTCACTGATGAGCCTTATTGATTTTCAGCTCACCAGAGCCAATACAACAGATGCTACAGTACTTTAAGTACGATATTTTTGTCATTTTTTGAGAAATTTCAGTTTGTTAGCACGATACAGCCTCCAAAGTATATACAAGTGACGACTTTTATGATAGGTTATTATTTAAAGCGCCTCAAAGATGAACGCTATTGATATTCAGGTCACTAAAGCCGATACAACAAGTGCTATGGTACTTGAAGTACCAAATTTTTGTCATTTTCAGAGAATTTTCAGTTTGTTAGCACGATTCAGCCTCCAGAGAGTATACGATTGATCAATTTTATGATTCAATATTGTTCAAGATGTCACAGATGTACCCTATTGATTTTCAGTTGACTAGAGCGAGTACAGCGGGTCCTATAAATCCAGATATACTAAATTTTTGGTTATTTTTGGAGAAATTTCGGTTTGTTAGTATGATACCCTGAAGTGTATACAAGTAACAATTTTATGATAGAATATTGTTCAGGGCCACAGATGCGGAAAAGTTAGTTTTAATGCTTGAAACCGTTTATTTTACCTTTCTTTTCCAATTTATTATTTCATTTGTGTTGTTGCTCTTTTTGCTTTTTCTGTTGTTTTTGAATTCTCTCGGTTTTACGTTTTTGCTTTAGGAATTCTTCCCGTTTTTTTTCTATCTCTGCTTCTGCTTTTTTCCTTGTAGATGAAGTAAGCACTGATGGTAATCTCGCAATTTATTTTTTTCCTATTCTTTCTGGAGTTTTTGGCTAAGTAAGAATCGAATTCATGTAATCGCTTGTATATGCCTATGGTATCACATATAAAGATTTTGAAGGCTCACATTTTTTTGAGGTGCTAGCCAAACAATTAGAGAGTGGCATTTCGTCGACTATAACAGGCATATTTTCTATGTCAAAATAAGAATCGTTTTTCAAATCATCAGCTTCAATAGTATTTTGATTAGCCGAATTCTGTATATCTTCATTCCGATAAATTTCATAGTTGTTTAAATCATCACCTTGAATGATACTTTGATCAGTTAAATTCTGGGTATCTTGCTTGTCTAAATATGCTTCTTGAGTAAGATATACTTTATCGTATACTTTGTTATTGAAATCTTCTGTTTTTATGTTTTGATTTGCTGAATGTTGTGCATTGCGAGTGCCATGCATTTCATCATACACATTTTTTAATAAGACCAAATCTTCAATTTCGGTATGGTCAGCATTCATAGAGGCAAGTAGTTGATATTTTTGTTCACCAATGATGCCTCGAAAATCTTCTAAATAGTACGGTCAATTTAAACATTCGAAGCTACATAAATTCCCATGAAGCTGAAAATTAGTAAGGTTGTTAAAAATATGATTAAAAATAAAATTTGAAAGTTCCCCATATTTCCTCTGTATGGTAAATTTTTTATTCAAGGTCAACGGTCAAAAAAATGAGTTTTTCACGATTTTCAGCGAAACGGTAAGTTTTATCATAAAAATATTTCAAACAAAAATTGTAGACCATAAAATAATCTACACAAAATGTATCAATATTTTTTTTCTTACGAGCCACTGTTTTTGAGATATAACGATTCAAAAAGTTGTACAAGTTGCAATCGTCATAATATGCACACGTTTCCACGCCACCTATGAGATAGTGTCCTTAGCGCGTTTTCCCCCATAGGCCTACTTCACCGGTCAGTTGTGATCCTGTTTAATTTGAAACTATTGCAAAATTACGGGAATTTGTAGATATTAGAAAAAAGCGATGTAAATTAAAAAAGTGGTGAATTTTATTCGTCTGTGATAATAAGTTTTTCACCATACTTTAGTTTTAGTCGTAGCTTAATCGTTCTGTAATCTAATGTCGTAGTTTTGCAAGCATTTGATAATTCATTCAAAGTGAACTATTTTCAATGTAAGTGAATATTTCCTCCATTGCCAGATTCGTAGCTTCGTCTTCAGGACGACCAACTTTAGCTCCAGTGGAAGGATTTCCGAAAGAAATATAGCAATCACGATGATACTTAGCTTCAGCAGCAACTAAATCATATTCAAATTCGGCTCGAGCAAGAACAGCTTTTGCGATAGCATCGTCACTACTCGGAACTACTTCCAGAATTGACTCTTTAAACTGAAGTGTAGTTACTTGGTTAATTCGACGGCGAAAATCTGAGGATTTTCTTCTTTCATACTCTTCATTCAATTTCTGGCCACAAAATAAGCATAGTTTTTTAAAACAAAAAGCTGATTCACTGACACGTGATCTAGTACGAGGAGGACTTACTGTGGATGTACTGGCTTCTTGTTCTTAGCGTTGTCTTTTATTAGCTGCAGCAATAGAAGACTTCCGAGTATAATTTTTACGACAATTTTCATGTATTATCACCGATTTCTGATTTTTGAGGAATTCCGAAAATTCATCTGCTCTTTCGATACTTGCATTAATTAATGACTCCATACCACGTTCAACAGTAACAATTTTACTTTCACTTAAAAGTTTAGCACAAATAAAACAATATTCAGACATTTTTGTTATAAAAGTCAAAACAGCACGATATAAGTTAGTATAAACACGTGATTTCACTACAGAGTGTCTCTCAAGACTAACGGTATTTCATTTATTATAGCAGGTATAAGACCCTAGCTACGCACACAATAGAACAAGAGAGATGTTTTCTTGAAGTTACACTGGCGTATGAAGTAAGGGACTGGGTTTCATTTGACCTGATATTCTTATAGTTATAACTTATGTATATTTTATATTTTAAGTATAAATTACAATCACCGATAGAAAAATATTTCAACATATATAACAACTCTAGATAAGAGATGTATATACGTGGCGCACTCATGCATATTATGACGATAACAATTTGGACAACTTTTTAAACGTTATATCTCAAAAACGGTAGCTCGTAGGAAAAAAAGTATAGATACATTTTTTGTAGACTATTTTATGATCTACAATTTTTGTCTGGAATATTTTTATGATAAAACTTACCGTTTCGCTGAAAATCGTGAAAAACTCATTTTTTTGACCTTTGACCCTGAATACAGAGGAAAGATGGGGAACTTTCAAATTTTATTTTTAATCATATTTTTAATAATCTTACTGATTTTCAGCTTGATGGGAATTTATGTACCTTCGCTCTCATTTTTAGGTCTAGATTGACCGAACTAAAAGTAATGAATCCTTTTATATTTTCCCTACTAGTACTTGTATTACTTGTTTTTTTCCCCACGTATTTTTTGAAATCAATTGCTGAAGAATAGCATGGACACAATCCGGTAGCTCTAAATTCTGGGAAATCACGATTCGTATTAATTTTTCCGATAACCTTTTCTTTTTGTTTTATTAAATTTCCATTTATCTTTGCATCATTTCCATATTTATACCAAAAGGGTTTTCGAATTTTAGGTGACCACTGATAACATCTATTGGTTTTAATTTTGTAGTCGAGTGTATTGTATGATTATAAGCTAAGAGGGCGTATATCATTTCCATTCGGATTGGTGTTTTACTAAAATCCGGAGTGTTTAGTAACCTAATATGGAGAGGGGAAACAAAAATTCACTTTTATTTTAAGAAGGTCTAATAATTCCCTGATAACTGCATTTAAAATTATCAGTAAATATTTAATCAGGCATTCCTTGATGTGAGAAGGTAGTAATTAAGTTATTAGCAATTTCTGTAGACTCTAATGCTGTTAAGTGATAGGCTCGGGCGTATTTTGAGAACATATCGATAATTGTTAAAAACTTCTCTGCTTCGGCGGTATAAGTGTCAATATGGATGATCTCGAAATGCTTTATTGTAGTAGGGCACATGCTCGTTTGAATTTTGACGGGATTTCTTTCATATTTACATCTCTGGCAAATTTCGCAGTTATATTTGTATAGATTCCTTTAAACTTGGCCAATAAGAGATGTTCTCAATACGGTTATATCTTTCATCTATTCCGCAATGGTTAGTTTTTCGTTCGTGGAAAGCTTTGATTGTTTCGGGAATCTCCGTATTGGTGGTAATATCAATTAACTTAGAGTTAGATTTCCGAAATTACTTCGCAACATTGTTCGAAGATTTCGGTGTTTTCAAAATATAAATAATATTGTACGTCCAGAGCAATGTAATATTTAACAAAATTTATTATGTCTTGTTCGAAAATATTTTCCGAAATTTGTACAGTAATTCTTTGTTTACGTTCAAATAGAATTGTATCTTTTGGTTAGGCTGGTTAATTGAAGACAGACGGTATAATCACTTGATTTTGTCCGTGATTCACGTGAGAATCACTTGTAGGTATTCCTACTACAGGATCTTCCGCGTTTGAGTGAACTGTTTGACCGTTACCGTTAGTTGTTCTAGGTCAGGATCAGGGTGAACAAAGATTGAAAAATCGCCCAGGTCGGAATAGGGGGTCTAGGATTGTCTGGCAAATTTTGATTTGGTTGTAAGTTTCGTTAATATCTGACGGATTTAAGTCACGTTACGGTTCGTTGGTATGTTGTTCGATACGTAAACTCCCGAATATCTAACTGACTGCACCAATTAACTAATGGGAACTTCGAAGTCCGTTTATCAAAAGAAATATTTATAATGAAGTTGCACCGATCAAAATAACTGATTCAGATATTACAAAAGAACAAGAGTTGTGCCTATTCCGCTTCTGAAGCATTTAAAAGAAGAACTTGATAGGCTACAAAAATTAAAGATAATCGAGTCGATTGATTGTCCTACTGACTAGGTTAGCCCCATCGTTGTGGTTCAAGAAAATACTAAGATAACGGGTTTACGTGGACCATACTCATTTAAATAAGGCAGTCTTGAGGACTCACTACCCTATCGTAAAAGTAGAAACAATATCGGCAAAAATTTCAAACTCTAAATTTTTCTCTAAATTAGACACCAATTCCAGCTTTCATCAAATTAGATTAACCAAAGATTCCCAACTTCTGACAATTTTCATTACACCGTTTGGAAGATTTTTTTTTCAAACGCTTGCCCTTCGGAATAACCTGCGCTCCTGAATACTTTTCTTGTCTTATTAATAAAATGTTAGAAGGCATAGAGGGAGTAGTTAGTCATATTGACGATATTTTAATTCATGCACCGACGCTTGAACAACATAACGAAATCTTAAACGAAGTTTTAAAAAGAATCGAACTAGAAGGTATAACTTTAAATCAACAAAAATGTATTTTTGGGGTCCAGTCTTTAACTTTTTTAGACCATGACATTTCTAACGCAGGAATTTTAGTAGATCAGGAAAGAATTCGCGCTATTCGCGAATTTCCGGAACCTAAAAACAGAAAACAAGTTTTGCAATACGCAATACTTGGGAATGTTAAATTTTTCTAGTAGATTTATGCCAAACCGTTCGGAACTTCTAGAGCCACTCACCTCTTTACTTAAGAAAAACGTAAATTCTATTTGAGGAATTTCACAAAATGAAGCTTTTGAGAAATAAAAAAAAATACTTTCCAACTGTCCCACATTAGCATGTTTCGACCCCACCAAACAAATTTCGATTCAAGCCGATGCTTCATCTTTCGGGATTGGGACTTGCCTAATGCAAACTGCTAACGAAAAAACTGAAACTGTCGCTTATGTATCAAGATTATTATCGGACACTGAGAAAATGTATGCTCAAATTGAGAGAGAAGCACTGGCTTTAACATGGGCAGCGGATAAATTATCAGAGTACGTCACTGGCCTACCATCTCTCATACTTGAGACTGATCATAGACCGTTATTACAGGTTTTACAAACAAAACCAATCGACGAACTAACACCGCGTTTACAACGCTTCAGATTACGCTTAATGCGCTATAATTATCAAGTACATTATTCTCAAGGGAAAGACCTCGTGGTAGCGGATGCCTTATCACGAAATTTTTCTACAAGTGCAAATAACCAGAGAAAGACGAATTAGAGTCCGAAACCGAAGCGCACGTCAATTTAATTTTACTATTGATACAAGTAAAACCGAATTTTCTAGAGCAAATTAAAATCGAACAAAGCACTGATCTGATCTTAACAAAAATAAAGGAATACACCGAAACAGGTTGGCCAAGCAAACAAAAGTTGCCTGGCGAACTTCTATCGTATTATCAATATAGATTTGATTTTTTATTTTCTGACGGAATTTTATTGCGAAATTCAAGAATAGTAATCCCTAAGTCTTTGCAGTTAATAGTTCTGAAATTTATACATGACGAACAGTTTGGTATAGTGAAATGTAGAAACAGAGCTAAAACTTCAGTGTGGTGGCTAGGTCTCTCTATACAAATTGAAAACCTAGTACGGAACTGTCCGCAATGTGTTGGACATCGCACCAATCCGAAAGAACCCATGTTAAGCGATACATTTCCCGAAAGGCCGTTGCAGAAAGCAGCATTGCACCTTTATAAATGTAGCGAAGTATGGTACTTAATAATAACTGATTATTATTCAAGATTTTTCGAAATATTCAAACTCAATAAAATGACTGAATCAGTTACTATTGAGAAGGTAAAAGAAATATTTTCTCGGTATGGAATCTGTGAAATTGTGCGTTCGGACAATGGTCCACAATTCCGAAGTGAGCTCCATAAATTTGCCAAGGAATACGATTTTAAACTGATAACAAGCAGCACGATTTTTCCTCAATCCAACGACTGTATTGAGGCGGCTGTAAAAATGACAAAAAATTTAATTTAAGAAAAATGACGATATACATCAAGCTTTGTTATCCTATAGAACTACCCCTTTGGAATGGGGCTTTTCGCCCGCGGAATTGTTATACGGTAGAAAAATTAAGTCATTTTTGCCCATGATATCAAGCCAACTAAACTGTCAAGTAGATTTAAGTTCTTTGAAAGAAAAAGAGAGTAGGTCTAAGGATAAGAGTGCTAAACAGTTTAACCACAGACACCGGGCAAAGAATTTGTCAGATTTGAAAATAGGAGATTACGTCTGGGTAACTGACCTTAGAATATATGCAAGGATTATATATTTTCCCGAAGAACCGCGTTCATATTTGATTCAATCCAATTCTGGTCACATTTACCGTCGTAACAGATGGCATTTAACACCCGCTCCTTATTATACCAAACCTAATCAGTTTACTCCGGCATTAGTCTCATCTGAACCAGTACAAAAGGAGTCAAATTTTTCTGGTCCTGAAAGTAATGGTAACGGAAATAGGGATAGAGAAAATATATGTACTTCCTCCCATTCAAATGTTGAAAAAAAAACTCAGCTGTTTTAGAAAATAACTTAAACAAAAGTAATATGCCAGTGTCTCAATTTGTGTCACCTGAATCTAAAGTGTGTGAGTCACCAGCTTCCAATGTGCATTTCTCCCCAAAAACTCAATCTGTGCCTTCTAACACTCCAGTTTTACAAAGACCTAAAAGAAACATTAAAAAGCCCTCTTAACTGAGAGACTATGTGGGTTAAAACTATGTGATTTCTTGTGTTCTTGTTTGATAAAAAATTGTAAAATAGGGAGATGTTGTGTCAAGAGTAGTAGTTTAAAGTAATGAAAAATCAGAGCGGTCAGACGTCAAATTGGCAAGGTTTGACAGCGCGATAGTTTTCCCAATTGGGTACTTATAAATAAAAGATCACGAGTTTTTAAGTATTTATTATATCTTTCTTTTACAAACTACCGAAAACTATCGCGCTGTCAAACCTTGCCAATTTGACGTCTGACCGCTCTGATTTTTCATTACTTAAAACTACTACTCTTGACACAACAGTTTCTGTTTCATTGTAATGAATTTCGTGATGGTTATTTTTGTAATTGTTTATTTAGCAGTATATTTCTATTTGCATTGTTTAATGCTGTAATAGATAGGAGAAACAAATTTTATTTGTAGTTACAACCCATTAGTGCTCAGTGATAGAAATTTAGGACAAGTGGAAAGATAATGAAGTTCTTCTTCGTCTTACCTAGGATATTATCTTTATAAATAGTACGAAATTTGCATGTTTTTCTTTTTTGATTATTTTGTCTGTCAAACTTGACAATCAACAACTGTTATTGTTTTTTTACATCTCATATCAAATACTTAGATTCAAACAATGTTCCAATTTACAAATATCCACAATTTCTACTTTCTGAAAAATATTCGTTATTATGTACTTTACTTTAAAGTTTTTGCAAAAAAGAAAAGGGAAATTTTCATTGCTAAATCAACTGAATGTGAAGAATATTAAGGAAAAAGTGACATGTAATATTGTATAAACGAAAATCACAATCCAGTTGGAGCAAATTGGGAATTGATAACATCGGTGTCAATGTATGTGAGATCTGAAAATACCCACGGCGACAAATGCGATCAAAACTTTGTTAAAAAGCATCTTTATCAGAATACTAAAGTTCTTGAATAACCAATATCATATTTGAAGACCGAATACAACCAAACCATACGCGCTTGTGAAGGTTTTTTTTTGCGAAAACAGAGCGTAGTGTGTATAATTGAGATTTATAGATCAGACCAGCCAAGATAAGTACCTTGATTTGATAATCTTGGGATAAAAACTTCAATGAATCAATATAGATTCTTGTTTTGGAAGGTTTATAAAACCCTATGAATATCGAAACTGTTAGAATCCCTTTGTACCTGTCCATAATATAAAAATTAATACTTTTTGTCATGACTCACTTTTTGGCACACTTCGTAACTTGATAGTTTGGAGACTGAAATAATAGTCACGCTGTATTAACGTGATGCTCTAGATTCGAGTTGAACTTGGTGAATACGATATTGGATTTTCGTATGTAAAACAATCCCGTAGGAATCCACTTTGCCGTTAGCAAAATTATCAGGGGAATGTGGTGCTTGGTGTGGAACGCGTTTTTTCTAAATATATGTGTTACTTCCTCAACATATTTACTTTTTCGCGAAAATTATGTGTGGATCTTGATTTATGGCACTCACGAGTTTTGCTAACTTTACAAGTAAATATATATTCACTGAATTTCTAGAAATTAAAAACTTTATTTTACTCACAATTTTTCGAGATGATCTCGTACCTCTTGTGAATTTTTTCTATACAAGTGAGATAAAAAATAACGAACATACAGCGAAGAAAGTACTGAGTATTGATGCACTCTTAAATGGATTTTTCTACAGAGTGGAGAGTGCCTTAAATTTTAGTAACATTGCTAACGTGCCAATTGTTACAAATTACCTGAAAATGGAGTATTTTCATGACAATAACATTCCTGCTTTCAAATTTGAATTAACAAAGTCAAATGTGACAAATTGGTTATTTTTAAGTTTTGAAATACGCTTTTTCGATACTATAGATACGTTTTTACGAACTTATTTGGATTTTATTGGTCACACTCCATAGGCATTAAACTGATTTAATGGTAATTGAAAGAGCCTGCAATCCACAGAAGAAACCGGCATCAGTTTTCACTATTTTATAACAACCTAATTGTGCAGTTTCACTTAAACTACTGAGTTTCGTTAAATGGTCATTATTCAAACAATGCATACTTCGGTGAAGGAAATCAGTAGAAGTAAAGCAAGATTTATTATTAGAAAAACACATAACATATATAACGAGCATATTACGATGAATTTTTTGTCACAAGTAGGCAGGTGATATAAATCATACATTAAATAATAATCATTATAAGCGAGTAGAATTTTTCCATAACGACTTATGATGTTTTTATTAGGAAAATAATGTCATAATGGAAACATTTCAAAGAAACTAACGACCTCTGCTACTTTCGAGGAATTAATTGAGAAATAATTCATAGTTTATTTTGAGACCCTCGATAGGAGCATTTTAAATGATAAATAGAAATACTATGGTATATGCGCTACAGCGTTGACTTGGCTCGAAGATTATTTAATCAACCGAAAACACACAACAAAAGACGTGTGGCTATTGCATAGAGTTTTACACTTTGACGTTCACAATTTCTTTTTCTTTTTAGCTCTTTTTTTAGCATTAGAAGTTTCACCTTCACAGTCCTCGTATCAGCATAAAATAATCAAAACTTATTGGACAGTCCTCGTATAATCATACAAGTATCAAAATTCATTGGACAGTCCTGGTATCAGCATAAAATAATCAAAACTTATTGGGCAGTCCTTGTATAAGTATAAAAAATCAAAATTTATTGGACAGTCCTCGTATCAGCATAAAATAATCAAAACTAATTGGACAGTCCTCGTATAATCATAAAAGTATCAACATTTATTGGGCAGTCCTCGTATAAGTATGAAATAATCGAAATTCATTAGACACTCCTCGTATAAGTATAAAAGAATCAAAATGTATTGGACAGTCCTCGTTTATTCATCAGTATTAAAATTTATTGAGCAGTCCTCGTATCAGCATAAAATAATCAAAACTTATTGGAAGCACTCGTAAAATCATAAAAGTATCAAAATTTATTGAGCTGTCCTCGTATAAGTATAAAACAATCCAAACGCATTCGACAATCCTCGTATAAGCATCAAATAATCAAAACGTATTGGACAGTCCTCGTATAGTCATAAAAGTATCAAAATTTATTGGGCAGTCCTCGTATAAGTATAAAAGAATTAAAATTTATTGACAGTCCTCGTATCATCTTAAAATAATCAAAAATTATTGGACAGTCCTCGTACAAGTATATAGGTATTAAAACTTATTGGGCAGTCCTCGTATTAGCATAAAATAATCAAAAAAGTATTAAAATTTATTGGGCAGTCCTCGTATAAGTATAAAACAATCAAAATGTATTGGACAGTCCTCGTATCATCATAAAATAATCAAAATTTATTGGACAGTCCTTGTATAGTCATAAAAGTATCAACATTTATTGGGCAGTACTCGTATGAGTATAGGAAAATTAAAATTTATTGGACAGTCCTCGTATCATCATAAAAAAATCAAAATTCATTGGACAGTCCTCGTATAAGCATATGGGTATTAAAATTTACTGGACAATCCTCGTATCGTGTCAGGTTATTTTCGTTACGGAATTTCTCGATTCGGTCTCCACGCTCAAGGCCCGCGATAGAAGCTAATGCAATAGCTTACAAATAAAAAAAAAACGATGTATCTGAAAAATCCAATGTGAATATTGGTATTCCACATGGAAGTGTATTGGGACCACTGTTCATCATTTATCTCAATGATTTGAATAGTATCCCCGATTTCCATATTTTGATATTATTTGCTGATGATACTCTCCAATATACATCAAATGAAAATTTAGAAATAGCTGTAAAGAACATAAATGAATCTCTAAATTCAATGAATACTCATTGTGTTTTGCAAACTATATTTCTTGAAAAATACGCTGAACAGTAGGTTTTCGTAAGCGGAACCGATTATAAAATTTGATCAAATATCTTCAATATAATATTTTCACAAGACGTTGTTAGATGACAACACAGCTTGCAACCTTTTTGGGATGATCATTTGACATATATGCAAGTTGTGAGAGAGAGAGAGAGAGAAATTCGTAATGAATTTTATGTTGGATGGCTTGGTTTTTGGGTGGAATTGTTGTTTTCGAGAATGGTGCCCTGGTGTAGGATTAGTTTCCTCTTCAGGGCTGGGTTGGGGGTGTATTGGATGGTTTAGTGCGCGTTGACTGAGAAATTGAATTGGTGGTTAGTTGAATACGGGTTGAAAAAGTGTCTAGAATTTTTTTTGAAAAAGTGACTAGGAAAGATTTTTTTAAAAGTGTATGGAATTGAGAGTATTTGGTCAGGCTCTTCGCTAGAAAGTAACTGGAGGGTTGTTTTATGTTGAGGTGTATCGGGGGTTGATTTTTGGAAACGGTGAAGCTCAAATGTGTGCGGAAATGGTGTGACAAAAAGTGTCTACGGTGGGAGCGTTATTGTAGAAGACGAACCATATATCGCTGCCGATACATATATACATATATATATATATATATATATATATATATATATATATATATATATATATATATATATATATGTGTATACATATATATATATATATGTGTATATATACATATATATATATATATATATATATATATATATATATTTATATATATATATATATATATATATATATATATATATATATTTATATGCGTTGAGCTGGCTAGGTGTCAGAAATTATTTGATGAAAAATGGGTGTTATTTACTGAATTTGAAATGTCTCCAATATTTTAAGAGTGAAATATGAAATATAGAAGATTTGTGATTTTACTCGTTTTTGGAATTTTAGAGGAAAAAGTGTATAGGAGACATTTTCCAAAAGTGTAGCGAATTGGGTGGTCTGTTGAAATTGGATAAAATGTTGCGGTGACGTGCATTCGGGGAGTTTGGGACGTTTACGGTGGTTGGCGTTAATAATCTTAAATATAGGCGGGTACAGCTGCGGCTGCATTATTCCCTGTAGACGTTCGTCGGTCCATTTGGCTAGTGAATGAATTCACAGAGTATGCAGGAAAACCGGAGAAAAACCTGCAACACCGACGTGGATGGTGTGGGGGCGGCTGGAAAGTATAGGGTTTGTCCAAAGTGTTGAACGATTAATAGTTTGAGATTGAGAGATTTTAGAATCTGTTAGAAATAGTTTAAAATATGAATGATTTTGGACATTTGTTGAGCGGTGAGTTGAGTGAATATAGAGATTTATTAAAATTGAATCAGTATGGGATTTATAGTGAATGTAGTTAACGATTATCGGATGGAAATTGGGGAGCTGTCCAGGTAGTCAATATATTCGTCGGGATGTCGTTGTTGGCCGTGGCTAACAAGCGTAACGGAGGAAATGGGAGCATCTTCTTCGGTATTCTACCGAGGGGTCGTCTATTGGCGATCCACGGTGTGAGTAGGGGTGTTTTTGGAGATTTCGCTGCCCGATTCGATAGTGCGACTAACGTATCGGGCTTATAAATTGTTTAGACGTGATGGAATGGGCTCGATGTCGGTATTGACATAAACGGTATTGCTAAGAGAGTATGGTGCCTTGTATTGGCAGTATCTAAGGATTGTCTGCTCACAAATTCGAAGTTTTTTAACAAGATGGTCGGGGAGAGTGCAATAGACGTTTGCTCTATAAGTCGATTATTGGACGGATATATGTTTTATACGTATGAAGTAGGGTGGTAGGGTGAGTGCGTCCGAAGCTCCCGCCGAGCGCCTTAAGAAGATTAACTCTCCGTCGGACTTTGTTTAAAGTGTCCATTAGGTCGGCCATCAAGTTGAGAGTGTTAGTAAATTTCACTCCCAAATAGACGACTTCCCTGCGGATTTGGAGTTGATCTCCCCAGAGTACGAGGCAGAAGTTTGTAGGTAGAAGTCGTTCGCTCATGGTATCAGGGTGTTTGAAAACGATGGCTTGGGTTTTTTGAGAGTTGAGAGTCACCCGCCATCTTCTGCACCAATTTGAAAATTGAGTCAGTAGATTTTGGGATCGATTGTTGAGAGATCGAATGTCAGTGGCAGAAATGATTAGCGCAGTGTCGTCCGCATATAGTTGGATGTTATCCTGGGGATGTCGTGGAATTAGTGTATCATACGTATACATTATGTATAGTAGAGGAGCGAGTATCGAGCCCTGCGGAACGCAAGCTTGGGGTGTAAAAGAGTCGGATATGCTATAACCAACTTTGACGCTGATCGATCGGTCGGTGAGATAGGAATATAATAATTTAACGATTTGGTTTGGCAATCGGAGACTCAGTAGCTTTCTCACTAGTCCGGCGTGCCAGACTTGATCGAAAGCTTTTTGGACGTCCATGAAGATGGCGGCAGAACAGCGTCGTTGATTTAAAGCTCGGGTGACGATTGTTTGAAGGTTGGTGGTGGCGTTCTGACAAGAGTGGCCCAGGCTGAATCCGAATTAAAATCCCGGAATTATGTTATTTTCAGTACAGAAGTCCCAGATTCTTTCTTTCAACAAGCTTTCAAAGACTTTACCTAAGGCGCTGATTAATGAGATAGGGCGGCAAGATTCAGGCTTTGTAGGGTCTTTGCGGGCTTGGGGATGATAACTACGTTGGCTGATTTCCAACAACGAGGGAAGTACGAGAATGCCAGGTAAGCATTCAGCAAGGCACAGAGCGGAGGGAAGATCTCTTCTGGTAGGTTTTTAAGTGCCTGCCTCGAGATTCCGTCGTGTCCTGGGGCACTGTTTCTCACCGCGACCTATTAGCGAGTGAAAAAATCGGACTATCGTGTGTATGCCAAAAAGTGAATTAGTTTTTTTTGAGTAATGTCAGTTATAGTTTAGTAAAATATAGCTACCGTTTTTAACTTATTTACATAAAGATATGTATATTGTTACGAAACGGCACACTGGTATAGACCCTAAATCCGACCCTGTCTAAGCCAGGTATACGCAGTTTTTTATAACTGTTTGGGACTGTCTTATCTAAGCATTGTTTTTGTGACCAGACTTATCTAGAAAATGCCAGAATCAATTACTTGTGTGTGCAAGCCGCAGCCCGGAAATTTCTAGTAAGAAAGGCATTAATATAAATAAGGACCGATCAGCGGAGGAGTTAGTTGATAAAGTGATCTCGAGAAATAAACAGAAATACACCGAACAGTAAAGTGCTAATATAAACAAGTTTGTGTGCATATAAATTAGATTTAAGTGATTAGTTAACTATATATAAATTAGGTGTGAGTGAGTTAGTGTTTAAATAAATTAGGTTTATTGTTTAAATAAATTAGAAAAACATTACATTGGTGTCAGGTGTGGGGTAATATAAATAAATGTCTACGTCAAAATGGCCAAAAGATTAAGGGATCTGAAAGTGGCGGAATTAAGAGCAGAATTAGAAGATCGTGAGTTGGAAACGTCCGGTAAGAAAAGTGAGTTAGTAGAACGACTTAAAGTGGCACTGGAAAATGACGGCTTTGATCCAGAAACAGTTTTATTTAATGACGAGACTTCCACCTTAATCTCGTCAATTTCTGCTAATATTTCTGCTAACATGGACGAGAAGATTTCTGCCATGGAAGAGAACATGGACGACAAGATTTCTGATATGAAGAACGATATTTCTACTATGAAAAATGATATTTCGGCTAACATGAACGAGAAGATTTCTGCCATGGAAGAGAAGATTTCGGCTATGAAGAACGACATTTCTGCTAATATTTCTGCTAACATAGACGAGAAGATTTCTGCCATGGAAGAAAACATGGACGAGAAGATTTCTACTTTGAAGAACGATATATCTGCCGATATCTTACTGATGAAAAACGACATTGCCGCTGACGTTGAAAATTAAATTACGTCTCTAAAATCTGAAATAGAGAATAAAATTACAACGATAGGCGAGAAAATCAAGGAGTTAGAAGAAAAGATTGCCGATTCAAGAACGCGAGGCACGCCAGAGGAAGAAAAAAATACGCAAACGAAACCTTGCAAGCCAGAAACACTACCTAAGTTTGAAGACATTGGCAGTTTTACCAGAGTCAAGGCCCCAACATTCGATGGAAAAATGTCGTGGACCAATTATGTGAAACAATTTGAAGCAGCCGCTAGAGTGAATAATTGGTCCGATAGAGACAAGGCAGTGAACTTAACTATCGCGCTTCGGGGAGATGCCTTAGATGTACTTCAGACGATACCTCTGGAAGAAACGGATGATTTCGAGCAGCTGAAGAAGAGGTTGGACATGCGATATGGTCACGAACATCTAGAACATTTGTACCAATCCCAGCTGAAGAACCGAAGGCAGAAACGTGATGAATCCCTTCAAGAATATGAAGTGGACACTGCCCGGCTAGTTCGATTTGCTTATCCGTCAGCACCAGAGAACATGATGGAATGTCTGGGCATCCAGGCCTTTATTAATGGCTTACGTGACCCCGATATGCAGAGGACGCTTCGCTTAGCCCATTCCAAAACATTAGTTGACGCATTGACAGCTGCTCTTGAATATGAAGCAGCAACGAAGGCTTCGGGTTACAACAAAGTTAGGTCCATCCAAGAAGAAGGTGACGAAGACAGATTTGACCAGTTCGTCAGTTTAATGAAAAGTATGATGGACAAGAAGCCGAGAAATATCAGATGCTGGAATTGTGGCGAGCTAGGGCATGTACGTAGTTCGTGTAAGCGCCCAAAGACTCCTGCAAACCAAGAACCCCAGTCGCAGGAAAACTAGAACGGGTCGGCTACGAGGGGGCAGCACCGACCCATGATCGTTCCAAAGACCCTCTCATACTGATAGCTTCTCTCAGATGCAACGACAGTGTATATGTAGATGGCGAAGTGAATGGCAAGAAATATGCTCTGCTTGTTGACACTGGAGCAACTAGAACCATTATACGACCAGAGATAATAAACCCTGAGAAGAAGCTTCTACCAACGAGACTGCGACTGCGGACCGCCACAGGCGAGAGTGCCAACGTTCACGGTGAGACACAAATCCAATTGGGAATTGGCGCAGAAAAGTACGCATACGGTAATCGTAGCTGACATTGAAGAAGAAGTGATTCTGGGAATGGACGTAATGAATGTACATGGTTTCCAATTAGACCTAACAAATAGAACCATTAAAGTGGGTTCCGAGGAGGTATTCCTTCATCCATATGAAGGCAGCGCGGTGTTGGCAGCTGTACAGGAAGATACCGTTCTACCTGCACGTAGCGAAACCATGATAGTAGCACGGCTACAGGGAATCATGGAGGAAGGTACACCGGTTATGATGGAGCAAGGGAACCCCGACGAAGAGATTGGCAAAGGAGTACTAATTGGAAAAGGATTGGTTACGTCGGCAAACGAGATCCCAGTACGTGTGATAAACGTGAATGATTACCCAGTTACCATCAAGAAGGAAACCAAGATTGGATCCTGCGTACCAGTGACGTCTATAGTTCGTAAAACAACGACCACTGACAATTCTCATGCCAGATTCAAACAAATGTTATCAGTAGCTGGTCAATCTTTAGATCGAGCAGAAAAAAGGAGAATGAGAGAATTTCTCTTGCAGTATCGAGACCTATTCAAACCAAAAGGAGGAAAGACTGGCAGAACATCAGCCGTCAAACACAAAATCGATACTGGTAATGCTAAGCCAATTAGACAATCAACTCGAAGACTTCCACGAGCGAAGAGAGAGGAAGCTGAAAGAATAATTCGAGAGATGGCAGAAGAAAAAGTAATAGAACCATCTACTAGTCCATGGGTGTCTCCAGTAGTGCTCGTCAAGAAAAAGGATGGAACTACGAGATTTTGCGTGGATTATCGCCAGCTTAACAACGTGACGAAGAAAGACAGCTATCCTCTGCCTCGAATTGACGATACGCTAGACACTTTGGCCGGCAGCAAACTGTTTTCCACCTTGGACCTGAAGTCTGGTTATTGGCAAGTGGAAATGGACCCAGAAGATAAAGAGAAGACCGCTTTTACCACCGGATCTGGGTTATGGCAATTCAACGTCATGCCATTCGAGCTCTGTAATGCGACTGCGACATTTGAAAGATTCATGGAAAATGTCTTGAGAGGGTTGTCTTGGAAGACATGCCTGGTCTATTTGGACGACATCGTAGTACTGGGGAAGACATTTGACGAACATCTGAAGAATTTGGAAGACGTATTCAAACGACTCCAAGCTGCCCAGCTCATGTTAAACCCGAAGAAATGTCAGCTGTTCCAAAATCGAGTCAACTATCTAGGTCATATAGTGAGCAATGAAGGAGTGGCGGTGGATCTAGAAAAAAATTCTTCCATTCAGCAATGGCCGCAACCAACCGACAAACATCAAATTAGGAGTTTCCTTGGACTTTGCACGTATTATAGAAGATTTATCAGGAAGTTTGGAGATATTGCCAAGCCTCTAACGCGACTTACAGAAGAAGCAAGAGCTTTCCAATGGGACGAAGACCGTCAAACGGCCTTTGAAACCTTGAACAGGCATTTAACCTCGGCGCCAATATTAGGATATCCATTCCCAAAGGGAGACTTTATTCTTGACACTGACGCAAGCAACGTAGGAATTGGTGGGGTGCTCTCACAGATCCAAGGAGGACAAGAAAGAGTGCTGTGATATTTCAGTAAAGTACTCTCCAAACCAGGACAAAACTACTGCGTCACAAGAAGAGAACTTTTGGCAGTAGTGAAGTCCGTGGAACACTTTTACCAGTATCTCTATGGTAGGAAGTTTTTAATCCGGACTGATCATGCAGCACTCAAGTGGTTGACGCAGTTCAAGAATCCAGAGGGCCAGATCGCTAGATGGATTGAACGGCTTCAAGAATATGATTTCAACATTGAACATCGAGCCGGTGTGAGTCACCGAAATGCCGACTCCCTGTCCAGACGGCCGTGCCCAACAGACTGCTCCCACTGCAACAAGGTGGAATCTAGGGAAGCTGCAGTTTCAAGAACTACTGTAGTCAACGAGGAATGGTCACCCACCAGGATCAGAGAAGATCAGGAGAATGATCCTCACCGGAAGATGATCCGGCAATGGAAGAAAGAAAATCGGCGACCTACCTGGCAAGAAGTGTCAAAGTTTTCACCGAAACTCAAGGCGTATTGGGCTCAGTGGGACTCTCTTGTCCTGGAAGAAGGGCTGTTGAATAGAGTCCTTGAAAACGATGATGGTTCCGAGATAAGGAGACAACTAGTTATCCCGAGAACAAGAGTAGCTGAGGTACTGAAGAAGTTACACGATAGTCCATCGGGAGGTCATCTGGGAGTGAAGAAAACCCTTCAGCGAGTCCGTGAAAGGTTTTATTGGATGAACAGCTCCGACGATGTGAAGGACTGGTGTAAGAAAAGTACGACTTGTGCTACGAGTAAAGGACCACATCGCAAGAGAAAAGCACCTATGAAACAATATAATGTTGGAAGCCCCTTCGAAAGGATTGCTTTAGATATCGTTGGACCATTTCCGACGACAGAAAATGGTAGCAAATACATACTGGTTGTAATGGATTATTTCACAATCGCTATCCCGAACCAAGAGGCCACAACTGTAGCAGATGTATTGGTGAAAGAATTTATCAGCCGATATGGAGTGCCCTTGGAAGTCCATAGCGACCAGGGAAGAAATTTCGAAAGCCATCTATTCCAGGAGATATGCGATAAGCTGGGAATGAAGAAGACCAGAACAACAGCTTTACATCCACAGTCAGATGGAATGGTCGAGAGAATGAACAGGACTATTGGAAAATACCTGTCCAAAGTAGTTTTCAGCCATCAGAGAGATTGGGACCAGTATCTCTCCCTATTCGCATTGGCTTATCAATCTGCCGTCAATGAGTCCACGGGTGAAACACCGGCGAAAATCCTGTTTGGACGTGAAATGAGGCTTCCTTGTGACCTGGAATTTGGCTGCCGGCCTGGAGAAGATCTAGCAGGCGAAGACTGCGAGATCCAATTGTAATAAATACGGATATTCAGAAGAATAATTTTATTGTAGAAAGTTTCAGAACACACGGTAAAACATATTTTATTTTGAATCATAATATTAAATGGAAACACGACCCACATTATGTTTAATAAAACAAATGCGAAGCCAAAACAGAAGAGAGAAATACTGGGTCAAAGCAAAATGATTGTTTTAAAAACAAGGATTTCAATAACATAAACTAGCACGATTCAAAAAAACAAAAGTTGTTTTTTGCAAGTCGACAAAAACCCCAAAATCAATGTCGGGGGAAAACAAAAAAGGAGTGTAGACAGATGAAGAGCGGCAGTGGGTACCGGGTGCGAAACGTGCGAAGGGAAAGGTTTTCCCTTGCTACGGTAACTAGTGTTTTAGTGTTAGCGGTACGAGAGGTAGAAATTCTCACCGTTGTGTTAGGAGGTGATACTGTCTCATACTTCGAGACACAAACGGTAGATTCACCCTCTACGCTAATTGCCTTTCAACCTAAAACGATTTCGTTTATCGGGTACGATACGTAGCGACCAAACAGATAGAGAAAATCAAGAAATCTCCCGACGTGACGGAGGAAGATTGTCAAACAGTAAGTTTTTGAATTAGATTTCGATTGGGATAAATTTCTTTTATTAGTGATATATATATTTACTCGTTATTGGTCCAGCTGGAGTCTGAACTTGGGAGCATAAGAAATTTTCTATATACCAGGTGTAGCGATAGCAGATATTATTTATTTGATTTGTTTTATTGTTGATTTTCAAAGAGACGGGACACATCTGTTCACTCTCAGATTGAGTTTTTTCGTCCTAACGAACAGTTAATTTACCGTGTGTACTGAAATAATTTCGATTTCCAGAGTTTCGCCAACCTGACACGAGTTGGGTTTCATTTTTGTTAAGTAGGAGATTATCATATGTTGAGTTACGTATTTTCTCTTCCACCTCGAAAGTAGGAAATAGATAGAAAGTTAGGCAAGGTTAATTTTGTAGGCAGTAGAAAAAAAAGAAACAAAAAGGCCGGAGCGGGTGCTTGCCATATTTGCGTGCGTGTCAGCGAACTCTGGCTGAAAAGTAAATTGATTGTAGAGAACCCTTGTTATCAGTCTTTCGTTCAGCCGTAATTATAAATTATAACTCGATTATATTTTGCCAGGGTAAAAGCATAAATTAACATATGTAATTAAACTACTGGGGAATTTCGCAACTTGGACCGCCAGTGTCGATAAATAATTTAAACTATTTCATTAGCTCATCAGAATTTCTGTATAGAACAAGAATTTCACTTTCGTTTTGAAGGTCAATGGCGACCTGAATCGACATACGAGAGAAACGTTTATTGTGGTTAAAAGCAAATTTACACATACGATTTATTTGTTTTCTCGTCGCAGGGGAATAGAAATATTGAGAAACGAATAATAATAAGCTACACTCTTCTCCCGCAGTTGTTGTAAAGGCCCGAGCTGATAACAGGGATAGGCTCACTGCCACCCCCGGAAAAACGGGAACTCCGTTCATAATTATCGTTTTATACAGGGGTAGGAATAAGCAATAAATAAATTTTTAGACAAATTTTATGTATAGGTAGAAATAATAACGGGGAATTTTGGGAACTGAGTCCTTCGGGATTATTGTTAGGGTTAAGTATGCATAGCTGTATCTAAGGATTTAGAAACGTTATTTTTTATTATATATGTATTTTGTATAACTTGTTGGCTCTATATTATTTCACCCAACTCCCCTACCCCAACATTTCCCCTTTGGAAGTGTATTAACGTGGACGTGCGACAGAAACGAGGAAGACAGCCCTGTCCTGGCAAAGGAGGATACATCCGTTTTAAGACCAGGCAAACCTAGCTAAAAGAAATCGGACTGGATTGCCTTGCACGCTCAGCCGCTCTTTGGAGGCAGAAATTGGCAACAATCTAGGGTCGGGATCAATAGAGAGCGGCCAAAAGATAGGTAGGAAATATTTCTCTTTTTTTCTGACCCATATTTTAGTACATCTAGAGCAGCGGATTTTTTTTTCAGGAGGATAGATTATTACACTGATTATTAAGTTTTGTTGGCTAAGATTATTAGAGTTACATGTTAAAATAAGTAAGGGTCTAGATTTTATCAGGGTCGACTTTATTACACAATTGAGAAGAAGGCTGGACGATATTCATGAATTAGTTCGAACCAATCTTCAAGTTGCCAGCGACAGAATGAAAGTCGGTACGACACGCAGGCCACAGAAGGCGGTTTTAAAGAAGGGGACAAAGTATGGTTACACAACCCGACGAGGAGAAAAGGATTTTCTCCAAAATTACAAAAATCCTGGGAAGGTCTATACTTAATCAAGAAAAGGATCAATGATGTTATATATCGCATAAGCAAGATCCCCAACGGAATGACAAAAGTAGTTCACCAAAACCGACTAGCCCCATTCGAAGGAGACCGTGACCTAGAGGAAGGAGTAAACCTTATTCAAGATGTGTCTGACCCTACCTTCGATGAATTTATGGGCGCGTATGAAGGTACCGGGAAAGCTAGATATGGAATCACTTCGGAACAACAACAAAATTTGTTCACTCTCCCGGAAGATTATTCACTGGCATACAACATCCCCGCCCGTATCAAGAACGCACGAGGGTTGGCAACCGTCTTTCGAAAGAAGTTCGGGCAATTAGAAAAACTTGAAGACCAGATTCCAGCCCCTGGCAAGCACTTCGTAACCATAGAGACCATGTGTTAGAATCCAGCGCGAAGAAACTGGCTATGCCTAAGATAGCGAGTAACCAGTTGGATTGGCGAGTTATCAGGAACATGGTAGAGGTTATCTTTAGAGATACCGGTGTCCAGATATTAATTTGCAGCTACAACCCCCGCAGTATCCGATGAAGACGGTGCCCTGCTATTTCCATAAGATCGGAAAGTGTAGAAATGGGGCCAGTTGCCGATTCAAACATCCAGTCTCGGCTACACAAAAGTTGGAGGAGGAACTTCCATTTAAGGAGGGGGTAATGTTACGAAACTGCACACTGGTATAGACCCTAAATCCGACCCTGTCTAAGCCAGGTATGAAAATTAAAATTATGGCGGATACGCAGTGTTTTTATAACTGTTTGGGACTATCTTATCTAAGCATTGTTTTTGTGACCAGACTTATCTAGAAAAGGCCAGAATCAATTATTTGTGTGTGTAAGCGGCAGCCCGGAATTTTCTAGTAAGAAAGGCATTAATATAAATAAGGACCTATCAGCCGAGGAGTTAGTTGATAAAGTGATCTCGAGAAATAAACAGAAATACTCCGAACAGTAAAGTGCTAATATAATCAAGTTTGTGTGCATATAAATTAGATTCAAGTGATTAGTTAAGTATATATAAATTAAGTGTTAGTGAGTTAGTGTTTAAATAAATTGGTAAGTAGCCATACCGAGTGTTTAAAATTTATCCCACCCGTTTATTATTTAAATAAATTAGAAAAACATTACAATATCATGCTAAATACTTGTATATTCTGGTGAATATAAGTATTTAAACATCTTCACGATTAATTGATAGACACACAAACTCTTAAGCAAGAATTTAGTGTACTTTTAATAACTTTTCTAAAGTTGTATTGTTCAGATCCTAAAAACCAAAGAATCTGATCATTATTGGTCCTTCGAGTCAAATATATACCAAAAATAGTGCCATCTCTTTCGCAAGAAGATTAAATTCCCTAACACGATCTCGTTCACGTTGCCCAAGCAGTGAGTAGCCGTATCTTCACATCCTATAAAAGAAAAGCAGGCTACCTCCAAGTAAATTCACAGCATGTAAAAGAAAAGGAGGCAGGCACCACATAACCTGCTCTATAGGAAGTTTAAGGTAAAAAATTGATGTTGAAATTATAGACGTATGGTTTTTGTGTTTTAATATTTGTTCTTATTATATTCGCCATTCTCTGCTTTTTTATGTCTAACTTATCTAGACACTCAATGTAGATCTCTAACAAGTAATTAGTTACCCATTTTCTCTGTAATTTTGTTAAAACATTACTTGTATGTATTAATATTCTCATCTTTCATATTATTTTATTGTAACGCTATTTATTTGACAAAACGTAAAATCATTTTCGCTAATACTCTAAGGTATCCATTTTCTCGCCAAAAAAATTAACTCATATTCTTTCTTTCTCGCTATTACTGATATTTTTGAAATTTGTATACACTCAGGAAAGTGGATGCTTCGAAGAAAGATTTGAAAAATAACAAAGGTGCATTTGTTCGACATTACAAGTGGATAGAAGAAAATTTAGATGCAGAAACTAATATATTTAAACTTAAAACACGGCTAGATGTCCTCACTGTCACATTTAATATATTTAAAAGTGTTCAGGAAAAATATGAAAATCTCTTAACAGAAGAAAACGTAGAAACTAATTCTAATATACGCTTTGATGTCGAACAACCTTATTTCGATTATTTACCGAAACTACAAGAAAAAATTGCAAATCTGTCAAATGATCAAACTAAACAAGTTCCATCTTCTTCACAGATAGTCGTTAACTCAAACGTATCACATATACCTCGCGTTAAACTGCCAGAGTTAAAAATTCCGACGTTCTCAGGCGATCAGAAAAAATATCGAAGTTATATAGATTTGTTCACTTCGCTAGTCGTTATTAACACAAATATTTCAAATGTAGAAAAATTAATGTACTTAAAATTATGTCTTAAAGATGAAGCTTTGTTACTTATCGACGCTATAGAATTAACTAATGACAATTTCCCAGTCGCACTGAAGATAGTAGAAAAAAGATATAACGATAATTTTTCTAATATCAACTCGCATTTAGATCCCATAAATGATTTTGCCTCAATCACTAAGAGCAACGCACAGTGCTTAAGAGATTTCATTACAGAAATGAGACAACACTTAGAATGTTTGAAAAATTTACATATTGTAACTGATCACTTGATAATTATTAACCTTCTCTGTCGAAAATTAGATTTTGTTCCAATACGCGAATATGAGTCTGAAAGAGACAAAAGCAAATTTCCCACTCTCGATGAATTTTTTGAAATTTCCACCTCTCTTCCTAAAAAGTAAAAACTGTAACTAAACTCAACCACTCAGCATCTTATCACGCGAATATAACATAAAGTAGTCGTACAAGTTATTCTCAACCTACTCAAAAGATAAAATGTCCTTTCTGTAGTGAAACCTCTCACAAAATTTATAATTGCCCCAGGTTCGCACAAAAATCCCATCAGGAAAAAATGAACTTTGTCAAGTCACAACACATGTGATTAAACTGTATAGGCACACTATGTCTCGAGGATGCTCAATTTGTACAAAAAAGTATCATACACTTCTGCATTTGCAATCCATTGCTCAAAGTAAAGTGTCATCGAGCCACCAGTCCCTTGTAGGAGTCAAAATAATATCAGAAATTCTACACCTCAAAATTCGAAGTTTTGTGTAAATAATACTCGAGTTTCTCAGTGTTCTCGTCACAGTCGCAGTACTAATAACAATTCACGGCCACCCTCTCAGACTAGTGACTATTTACAATCGACACAAAACTCTGGAAATATTTCCGCATCTGTTAATGTCACAGAAACACAGTGATATTTTGTTAGCTACGGCCATTGTCACACTCTACTCCTACCCCTATACTAGCAAAGGCATTACTAAATAGTGCGTCACAGAACTCTTTCGTTTCTGAAAATTTATTGCCACAAATAAACGCTAAGGTATATAAGAAAAATAAGCACATTTTTGGAATTACTCAAGAGACTGTGGGATCTAATCGCATGGCAGAATTTAGAATTTTTTCTAATGCCTATAATAATGTATTACTTTTCCGCCCAACCTATCTATATGCGAGAAAAGTATTGGTTTACCCCAAAAAAAGTTGGAATTTTGAATTTTTTTTGAGTTATTTTTACGTTTTCCATCAACAACAACACGGAAAAACGGTTTTTAGAAAAAAAAATCCTGTGTGTATGTCGTCGTCGTTGTCGTCGGCCACTTTTCCTTAAATGTCTTGTTCGCACGATACAGCCTCCGGGGTGCAATAAATCAGCAATTTTATGATTGAATATTGTTAAGGACATGTCACAGATGAAACCTATTGATTTTCAGCACACTAGAGCCCGTACAACGGGTGCTATGGTACTTGAAGTACGACATTTTGACATTTTTTGAGAAATTTCACTTTGTTAGCACGATACAGTCTCCGGAGTTCAACAAGTCACCAATTTTATGATTAAATATTATTCAGAACATCTCACTGATGAACACTATTGATTTTCAGCTCACCAGAGCCAATACAACAGGTGCTATAGTACTTTAAGTACGATATTTTTGTCATTTTTGGAGAAGTTTCAGTTTGTTAGCACGATACAGCCTCCGGAGTGTATACAAGTGACCAATTTTATGATTGGATATCATTCAGAAAATAAACGGTTTTAAGGATTAAAACTAACTTTTCCGCATCTGAGGCCCTGAACAATATTCTATCATTAAATTGTTACTTGTATACACTTCGGGGGATGTATCGTGCTAACAAACCGAAATTATCCAAAAATGACGAAAATTTGGTACTTCAAATACCATAGCACCCATTGTACTGGCTTTACTAAGTTGAATATCAATAGGGTTCATATTTGAGACGCTCTGAATAATATCCAATCATAAAATTGGTCACTTGTATATACTCCGGAGGCTGTATCGTGCTAACAAACTGAAACTTCTCCAAAAATGACAAAAATATCGTACTTAAAGTACTGTAACACCTGTTGTATTGGTTCCGGTGAGCTGAAAATCAATAGGTTTCATCAGTGAGATGCCCTGAATAATATTCAATCATAAAATTGATGACTTGTTGAACTCCGGAGGCTGTATCGTGCTAACAAACTGAAACTTCTCCAAAAATGACAAAAATATCGTACTTAAAGTATTGTAGCACCTGTTGTATTGGTTCCGGTGAGCTGAAAATCAATAGGGATCATCTGTGACATGTCCCTTACAATATTCAATCATAAAATTGCTGACTTATTACAATCCGGAGGCTGCATCGTGCTAACAAGACATGTAAGGAAAAGTGGCCGACGACAACGACGACGACGACATACACACAGGATTTTTTTTCTAAAAACCGTTTTTTCGTGTTGTTGTTGATGGAAAACGTGGAAATAACTCAAAAATTTTTTTCAAAATTCCAACTTTTTTAGGGGTTGACCAATACTTTTCTCGCATATAGAAAGGTAGGGCGGAAAAGTAAAACGGTTTTAAGGATTAAAACTAACTTTCCCGCATCTGTGGCCCTGAACAATATTCTATCATTAAATTGTTACTTGTATACACTTCGGGGGATGTATCGTGCTAACAAACCGAAATTTCTCCAAAAATAACCAAAAATTCAGTATATCTGGATTTATAGGACCCGCTGTACTCGCTCTAGTCAACTGAAAATCGATAGGGTACATCTGTGAGACACCTTGAACAATATTCAATCATAAAATGGGTCACTTGTATACACGCTGGAGGCTGTATCGTGCTAACAAACTGAAATTATCCAAAAATGACGAAAATTTGGTACTTCAAATACCCTTGCACCCGTTGTACTGGCTTTACTGAGTTGAATATCAATAGGGTTCATATTTGAGACGCTCTGAATAATATCCAATCATAAAATTGGTCACTTGTATATACTCCGGAAGCTGTATCGTGCTAACAAACTGAAACTTCTCCAAAAATATCGTACTTAAAGTACTGTAGCACCTGTTGTATTGGTTCCGGTGAGCTGAAAATCAATAGGTTTCATCAGTGAGATGCCCTGAATAATATTCAATCATAAAATTGATGACTTGTTGAACTCCGGAGGCTGTATCGTGCTAACAAACTGAAATTTCTCAAAAAATTACAAAATGTCGTACTTCAAGTACAATAGCACCCGTTGTACTGGCTCTGGTGAACTGAAAATCATTAGGGATCATCTGTGGCATGTCCCTTATAATATTCAATCATAAAATTGCTGACTTATTACAATCCGGAGGCTGCATCGTGCTAACAAGACGTGTAAGGGAAAGTGGCCGACGACAACGACGACGACGACATACACACAGGATTTTTTTTCTAAAAACCGTTTTTTCGTGTTGTTGTTGATGGAAAACGTGGAAATATCTAAAAAAAATTTTTCAAAATTCCAACTTTTTTGTGGTAAACCAATACTTTTCTCGCATATAGAAATGTTGGGCGAAAAAGTAATATTTACTCCTGATGAAGTAGAGGCTGTATAAGATTTGAAACAAAATCTCAAAATTTTGGAAAATGGTTCTTTTCAGGTAAATACTCCTCTACGCTCATCTGATGAACTTAGCAAGTTAGGTGATTCATTTCACATAGCGAAAAGGCGTTCTTTCAACCTCGAAAATAGATTCAAAAATAACTCCTCTCTTTTTAATGAATATAAAAAATTCATTCACGAATATGCTTCTCTTGGTCACGCACACTATGTGCCTCTATCACTTCTCAATGAAAAGTTTTTAAATAAATATTTTCTCCCTCATCACTGTGTTACTAAAGCTAATAGCGCTAGTACTCGTTTAAGAGTTGTTTTTGATGCCAGTTGTAAGAGTTCAACTGGAATCTCTCTTAATGATATCATTTTAAAGGGATATGGACCTATGTATTCACTTCAGGTATAGACAAGATGTTTAGGTAAATTAAGGCCAATCCGGACCAAACTTATTTGGAAAACATTCTTTGTAGGGACAGTCTCTCTTGTATTGAACTCACAACAGTTACATATAGCACAAAGTCTGCACCGTTTTTAAGTCCTCGTACGCTCAATGAACTCGCTCTAACTCATGAAAATAAATTTCCTCACGCATCTAATGCCATATTGACCCAGACATATGTGGATGACATATTATATGGAATAGATACTTTAGTAGACTTTGAAAATGCATATCACGAATTGACTGAGCTGTTATAAACCTCAGGTTTTCACTTACACAAATGGTGCTCAAATACACCAGCATTTTTAGAAAAAATTTCTGAGGTATCACAACCCCTTGTGTGGGCAGAAGAGAAAATCAAATATCAGGTCGCAGGTATCAGAAGCCAAACAATGTAAAAATGCTCATAATGCAATTTATAAGTAGGAAAAAATTGAAAACATTGTTTATACGAGTATCTCAACTATTTCTTAATACAAATATGAAAAAAGCAGATATGGCTTGCATAAGAATTACCTATTTATTAATTGTAATATTACAGGTGCAGTTTTGTATACTGCAGTTATTTAAATTTAGGCCACTGCACCGCTTTCGGCTTCGACATTCACAATCTTGTCATTGGTGTACATGTTATGATTTACAAGCAAAATCATACACTTTTCGTGACTTCGTCGGAATTAGTATTTCAATAGTGGAATTAGCTATTTCGACTAATTCCGGAGGTATACATTGAACTTTTTCTTCTTGAGACATTTTTACAATGCACTTTTCAAAACTGACAAACATCAAATTAAATATAAATTGAATGACAGTTCCTGTCTACCTGGTTACAACGCCCATAATACGACGTTGCTATCGTTTCTCATTATATTGTTACTAGTACAATAATGAGCTTTCATTATTTTACTAGTCAAAGAATAGGTTATTTCTACGATCTGTGTTGCCGAAAATAATATAGATATTATTATACGCTTGAAGAAAAAAACATTTTCAGGTATATGACATTTTAACATTGGAGTTAATTTATCATTATAAAGTTTGTTTTGACAATGTTGTTTGTTGCTTTATTTTTTTTTTACTTTTAGGTTTTGAGGCTTTTTGGCGCGGGCCTGGTGACTGCCTAATAACTTATTAGAAAATAACTCGAATTATTCGAAGGTTTTATTTATTAGGAGGTGAAAAACCGGTCCTAAATATATTAGGGATACATTAACTATATGTTTTAAAAGATAATTAATGATACATTTTTGAATTTTCGAATATAATCAAACTTGGGTTCCATATTACCACCCTTTTCATTATCAATTCTAATTATTTAATTTATAAGTTTTGTATCATTTATTAATGTTTTAAAATGGAATCAGTGCCCACAAAAACAATTCTGAGTTGTTCTATTGAAATTTTTCACGATCGTCAAGAAACGTATATATATTTCCAAGCTTTCCAGATATTTTTAAATGAAATGCTATTTATACTTGTTGGAAACTTGAAAGAGGATGAGTTTTAAAAGAAATAACAGCGAACGCCGCATACAAATAAATGTGCCAAGTTCAGAAAGAAAATGGCTTATTAGGGTTAGGGGTTACATATTTTAGTAAATATAAAATGTTCCCTTGACGGTTAGATATTCCAGTGTTTTATCTCGAAGGTTGCATTAAAAATTCACTTTTACAACCAAGTCCTCAAAGAAAACAAGAATTACTTCATAAACCGGAGTAATTTTTCACGAAAATGTTTTTGAAATCAATTTGGTTGTGCTTCGGAGTATCGTTAGAAGAAGTCCACAGCAATTTTGTGATGAAACGTTAGCCAAGTCAAACAACTTTTTTCAAAGTTTATCGATTACATGTGGAAATTGGAGTTGAAAAAGCTCAAAACCCGGAAAATTCCTGTATAAAATAAACAGTCAGCCAACGATATTGTACGAATTTGAATTAGAACTTCAAAAATATTTTCTTGTCACAAGAAGCGTAAAATTGATGTGACTCGGAATGTTTTGTACAGTGTGAAAATGAAACTGTTTGTGAATTTATTTTAGAAAATTATATATAATAGCTTACTGGGGACTAGATTGGTCATCATTTTTGTTTTTTCGAAATTTATTTTCAGTCCGACCGTCTGTTATATTGTGAACATTGTGAAATTACTATCGTAAAGTCGGTTAATTTCATTTTATTTTATTTTATTTAATTCATTTGGGATACATTAAATAAAAGTGAATACAAGTATACAAAAAAAGAGAAAAAAGAGAGAACAAGAGTAGTGTAATAATCTTGTTTTTCCTTTGTGCTAAAATTTCGTTGGGTCACCGCTGTCAGACGGTGTAATGAATTCGTTTATTTATTATATTTTTTTTTCTTTTTTCTCTTTCCAAGATCGTTTCAGCGTGCTGTCACCCGTGCCTTGCGGCACAAAAAATTGTAGAACCAGGAATTCTCCCTGTGGGATTACTTCGAGGGAGGGGGTTGTTCCAGGCTCGAGCGATCAAAGACGTCGTGGGGCCCCTTGGGCTTATACAGTGTACCAAGCCCGAGTTCGTAGTGCAAGGCTAGCCGGTCCGTCCTACTTGACGGGTAGGGGGGGGGGGTGAGGAGTGAGGTTGTGGAGATAAAATTGAAAGGTTAAAACATATATAAACATATATTACAAAGAAAAACAAAACTGTGTCAAATGAACCTCGGAAAATAATAGATTAAGATATGACTGACTGTGACCCCTAGTATAGGATAAATGTCTATCACAATTCTTTAACCTAGGATTAACTATAATCTCTAGTATAATGTAAATATCTCGCAAGTACACAATGTAAATATCTCTGGGATAGGATTAATTATAAATCTCAAGTGCAATGTAAATATCTCTACGCAATTATCAAAAATGTTAACCTAGGATTAACTATAATCCTTAGTATAACGTAAATAGCTCAAAAATAGGGTTAAATAAAATCTCGAGTACAGCGGAAAAATCTCTAAGATAGAATTGAGTACAATCGCAAGTAAAAACGTAAATATCTCTACGCAGTTATCAAAAACAAAAATAGTCAGATGAAAAAGGAACACTATGCACCTTCAGAAAAAGGGGTCCCTGAATATAACTAAATAAGCTGCCTCTACAATTTTAGGCCTTAACAGTAGATGAGGGGCGCTGATGTATAAGGAACACTCGATATGACTGAAATTCACTGTAGGGTCCCTTAACTATCTTGGGATACCCGGTTAAGTCAAAGAAAAATATAATAACGCAATCCAATACCCAATATAATAAATGAATTGTACTTTTAAAAACTTACGTTTTGGAAATCCCACTAGTCACATAAATTTTCACACTATTACTTCTTGAGGGTGAAGGTCCGTCAATACTCAGACTCGCCTCACCAGGGGAGAGATATCACCTATCTCTCACTGACTGCCTAACTGTCCCCTAATCGTGACCTAGGTCAGGGTCAAAACAGTTAAACCGAAACGCGAGTGAGGTCAAGTGCGCAATACGTAAAAGCAAACTATAAACGGTACAAAGTTCACGGTAAGGTACTCGAAACAATCAATGTTAATGTATTAGGTAAGGTATAAAAAAGGTGTTGGACCTGAAACGTCACAACACTTTTACAAGGGGGGAAGTGATGTAATAAACACAAGATATGACACAAATTCTAAAAACACCCTATATAGATAATTTCTTTTTTAATTCAAAATAGTTATTAAATTCTCGACCTCAACTAAAGTAAAAAACACAAACAAAACAAGGTTATCCAAACATATTAGATTATGAGCAGGTCAGGTTTTGTTGACCACAAACATAAACAAATATGAATAATTAACCTTCATTGAAGGTGAACTCTAGAAATAAATATCAAAAAATTGGGGACAGTTAGGCAGTCAGTGAGAGATAGGTGATATCTCTCCCCTGGTGAGGCGAGTCTGAGTATTGACGGACCTTCACCCTCAAGAAGTAATAGTGTGAAAATTTATGTGACTAGTGGGATTTCCAAAACGTAAGTTTTTAAAAGTACAATTCATTTATTATATTGGGTATTGGATTGCGTTATTATATTTTTCTTTGACTTAACCGGGTATCCCAAGATAGTTAAGGGACGGGAAGTGAATTTCAGTCATATCGAGTGTTCCTTATACATCAGCGCCCCTCATCTACTGTTAAGGCCTAAAATTGTAGAGGCAGCTTATTTAGTTATATTCAGGGACCCCTTTTTCTGAAGGTGCATAGTGTTCCTTTTTCATCTGACTATTTTTGTTTTTGATAACTGCGTAGAGATATTTACGTTTTTACTTGCGATTGTACTCAATTCTATCTTAGAGAATTTTCCGCTGTACTCGAGATTTTATTTAACCCTATTTTTGAGCTATTTACGTTATACTAAGGATTATAGTTAATCCTAGGTTAACATTTTTGATAATTGCGTAGAGATATTTACATTGCACTTGAGATTTATAATTAATCCTATCCCAGAGATATTTACATTGTGTACTTGCGAGATATTTACATTATACTAGAGATTATAGTTAATCCTAGGTTAAAGAATTGTGATAGACATTTATCCTATACTAGGGGTCACAGTCAGTCATATCTTAATCTATTATTTTCCGAGGTTTATTTGACACAGTTTTGTTTTTCTTTGTAATATATGTTTATATATGTTTTAACCTTTCAATTTTATCTCCACAACCTCACTCCTCACCCCCCCCTACCCGTCAAGTAGGACGGACCGGCTAACCCTGCACTACGAACTCGGGCTTGGCACACTGTATAAGCCCAAAGGCCCCCACGACGTCTTTGACCGCTCGAGCCTGGAACAACCCCCTCCTTCGAAGTAATCCCACAGGGAGAATTCCTGGTTCTACAATTTTTTGTGGCGCAAGGCACGGGTGACAGCACGCTGCAACGATCTTGGAAAGAGAAAAAGAAAAAAAAATATAATAAATAAACGAATTCACTACACCGTCTGACAGCGGTGACCCAACGAAATTTTAGCACAAAGGAAAAACAAGATTATTACACTGGTGACAGCGGTGGGATAAAACCATTTTCTCTCTGAGAGGTAATACCGGTTGACTGGAACCACACCCCACGAGCGGTGACAAGCGGTTCAGCAGCCATACCCAGGAGGGAAAACGATGGTTCACCACCAGGGTCTAGTATAGCGCAACATAGAGCCTTCGGGACCACAGCTTCTGCTAGATCAAGACTAGTGTGCGTGGTGAAGAGCCACATCCTGCACGAGGTGTCACTGCCGACACAAAACACACTGGATCTAGACCAGAGAAGGTCGAAAAACAATCCTACTCGGCAACATCGGCTGAGTTGATCATTGGTTCACCGTAATAATATGGATAATACCGATCCATTTATTACACTGGTGACAGCGGTGCTCCAGATACTGAGTCCGTACGGCAGAGGTTCGCAAGGGAGGAAGTCCTAGTAATAATCCTTTTTTTCTTTTCCGATTAAACTACCCATTTCAGGCATCATAGAAGATAAAAAAAGGTAGGAGTAGATAGTTAAATTCAATTAGATTAATTAAGGCCTTGTAAATTTCACCTACATAAGTTACATTCGATAAACACTTCATTTTTAATTTCATATTTATATCACAAAATAAATATTGCGACATACGTCTAATCAAAATTGATATATAACCATAGTAGTATAAGTTCAATCAGGTATATCCGCTTAGTCATTTATTTTATTTAATTAATAGGCATTAAAAACGAACGTTGAAACCAAATCTATTTTTAATACATAAACATTTAGGCTACGTATGAAAAGTCAACAGCACATATATAAGGGAAAAATGTGCAAAGTCATCAACAAGCTTCCGCAAAAGACTAAAATAGCAATATAAAATATAGTCCGGAGGATAGCTTCACGTTTGAGAAATATAAAAAGTTTACAGGAAATTTGGTTTTACTTTGATTAACGAACGGACTATTTTCTAAATGAACTAGACATTAACGATTTGAGGAAAGGTGTTAGGAAATATTCATGCATTAAACGCGAAATAATAAATTAAATTAAATTAGGACGTTTTTGTGAATAATACCGATCCATATATATTACACTATAAATAATCCTTTTGTCATTACTTTTCCAATTATCCATTTCAGGCATCTAGGTAATTAAGACTTGTGCTAACTAATTATAGGTACACTAGGAAATAAAACAATATGCCGTTAGAGTCCACAGGAGATTCGAGTAATATGCCAGCAGCGCTAAGGATACCACAGGCACCACCACTAGGGGTGATCGCCTCAACTTTAACAGACTTCACAGGTGAAGACGCAGCCAGATATATAGAAAAGTTGGAACTAAGGGCCAAACTCGACGGATGGTCAGAAACAGAAACATTGACACTACTGAAATTCAAACTCGCAGGCGCAGCCCACGATTTCTTCAAAGCCGACCCAAGATTAGACACAGCAACATATGTTGAATTTAAGGAGAAAATACTAAGGAAATTCGTCCCAAGGAAGTCGATCGCTGACTGGTGGATGCAGCTAGTCCAATGCTACCAGAGGCACGACGAAGATGTAGCAGCTTTCTGCACAAGATTACGGCTAATAAGGAATGAAATATTGGAGGAAGACATAAAAGGAACGAACAGAGAACAGATACCGAATATTCAAAGGAAACACAACGCGGTACTGATGAACCAATTCAAAGTGGGGCTAAGAAAGGACCTGCTCAGAGAAGTAGGATTCTACATATTGCATAAAGATGACCTCACACTAGAAGAAGCAGAGGAGATAGTAAGTTGCCAAGAAACGGCAGCCACAATGGTGAGCGGTAGGAATAATGGCCACAGAGTCGCTTTTACGAATGAGCAACGGAGTTGCACAGCATGTGGCAAATCGGGACATGAATCGGAAGAATGTAGACATAGCGCAAAATGTATGTACTGTGGCAGACGAGGCCACTGGGCATCAAACTGCAGAACAAGAGAAGCGGAAGAAGAAAAAATAGATAAAAAATGTCAAATATGTAGAAAACAGGGACACTGGGCAGCGTATTGCAGAAACAAAGAAACCAAGGAACCAATAACAGATAGAAATGCATGTCACTACTGCGGAAAACAAGGCCACTGGGTCAAGGACTGCAGAAAGAAAAGGTTCAGTGAAGAAAATAAACAATGGAAGACAAAGCAACGGAATCAAGAAAGAAGAATCACAACTCATCAAAATAACTACGGGGAATACAGCGGACAAAGGAATTCCAGAGAAAAGAATTGGAACAGAGAAGCACCACAGGCACACGGGCAACAGAATATGGGACAAAGGCTCCAAAAAGAAGAGAACAGAAGAGGACAGTCCACAGAGAGAGGACACATAAACAAGGAAGACGGAAGAAAACATTTAAACTAACAAGGACCACCGTTACTCCCCAAACAAGTGGTCAAGCTGAAACTAGGGGAAACTGGACTCACACAGGCAAAGGCGGGAATCAACAGGCAACACAAAAGGGTAACAAAGAAGAAGACAAGAAAAACCAGATAAAAACAATGCATCATAACGGACCGACGATAAGTAAAAGCGAAGAACCCCGTATATAGTACTCCTAAGAATAAACGGTAAAACCGAACCCTGTATGATAGACACAGGCGGAGCATACTCACTAATAAGTAAATCAATAGTAGCAGACAACGAATTAGACACACGGATCACAGACCAATTAACCTTAAAAGGCATAACAGGACACACAATCCACTTATACGGTTCAACACAAATAGCCATAGCAACAACAGAAATGGACTATAATATCTACACGGAAGTAATTGCAGCCGAGGATGGTATAATGGGAGACACAGCAGTACTATTAGGAAGAGATTTCCTAGAAGAACAGGAGGCAACTATTTCATACAGAGGAAAACCAACATTAGAAATATGGGGAAGGAAAATACCGCTAATGAACCCAAGACAAATCAGAGACTTGCTGAATAATTGTAGACAAATGCGGACAGAAGCATACGGAAAAATAACGGCAACAACGGAACAAGAAAACCCGAGGGAGAAAGAAGCGTGGCAGAAATGGCTAAAAACAGTGGAATCAATGTACAGACAAGAAATAACCAAACCAGGAATAGACATAAACAATTCGGTAGGAAAAGTAAAGGAAACTACAAGCAGGGACATAACCGTAGGAAGAGAAACTACACACACAAACCAAAAACCAATAATGAACGGAAAAGGGCGCACAGACACAGAACATAAGAAGAAAAACGAAAGAAATGAAACAACCGAAGATATCAGGAATAGCAGAGAAGAAACAGAATGCACAAGAACCAGCACAGATATATACACGGAGGATAGTTTGACCATACCAGCACTAACGGAGGTTCACACAATCGGGATCCTAAAAGATGAAATAAAAGGAAATACAGTCGTATGCGAAACCCAAGAATACGGACAACACACAATCAGATTGGCAAACAGCGTATCGAAAAACCAAAGGCAAATTCCAGTAAGAATAATCAATACATCGGCGCAGGAAATAAATCTCACGAAAGGCACTAAGATAGGAAAAGCCTACGAATGCTCAGAAGAAAAACCAACAAACAACAGTATAAAGGGCACAATCAGAAAATTCGACATTAAAACAGACGACTGGATCCGAAATAACTTCGAATTAAACCACATGGACACACAAAGCAGAGAAGAACTAGTCAAGCTAATACAAAAGTACCACCATCTATTTACGGATGACGACGAAACTCTGACGAGCACCACTAAAGTCAAACACCACATAACTGTGGAACCAGGCTCTCAACCAATATGCAAGGCTCCATATAGGATACCTTACCATCAACGAGAGACACTACAAAAAGAAATCGATAGGCTACTAGCATCCAAGGTAATCAGAACATCATCTAGTCCATGGTCAGCACCAGTAGTCTTAGTAGTAAAGCAGACCCCGGAAGGAGAAGAAAAAGTAAGAATGTGTATAGATTATAGAGTTCTGAACGCGGTAACCAAGAAAGAATATTACCCACTACCTAACGTATCAGACCTACTTCAAGGATACAAAGCGGGAGGCGAAACGTTATTTTCGGTAATCGACATAGCGGAAGCACACCACCAAGTAGACATGAAAGAAGAAGACATCCCGTTAACAGGATTCAGCACATACCAAGGACACTACGAATACACCAAAATGCCTTTCGGATTAGTAAACGCACCATCAACGTTCCAGAGATTCATGAACGCCACCTTAAGAGGATTGACAGGAATAAAATGTATGGTATATCTAGATGATAGCATCATATTTAATTACACGGGAAGCAGGGATCATTTAGAGAAAGTAGAGGAAGTGTTCGAAAGACTTTCAGAAGCCAACATTAAACTAAAACCAAAAAAATGTAAATTCATGCTAGAGAAAGTAAAATATCTGGGACACATTATCTCACAAGAGGGAATAGCTACAGACCCACAAAAGCTGGAGGCGGTGCACAAATACCCCCTACCAAAGAATGTAAAAGGAGTAAGAGGATTTCTAGGTTTAGTAAACTGGTACAGACGTTTCATACCAAATATAACAGAAATAGCAGCACCACTAGTAAACCTAACAAAAAAGGATACACCGTTCAAAGTCTCGGAAGACGTAATAACAGCAATGAACCAATTAAAAACATCACTAACCTCAGATAAAGTACTAATATTCCCGGATTTCACCAAACCCTTCCTGCTATCAACCGACGCGTCAAACATAGGCGTAGGAGCAATATTGAGTCAAATAAGGGATGGCAGAGAAAGACCAATAGCATACGCGAGCAGGACACTAAACAAAAATAGTCAGATGAAAAAGGAACACTATGAACCTTCAGAAAAAGGGGTCCCTGAATATAACTAAATAAGCTGCCTCTACAATTTTAGGCCTTAACAGTAGATGAGGGGCGCTGATGTATAAGGAACACTCGATATGACTGAAATTCACTGTAGGGTCCCTTAACTATCTTGGGATACCCGGTTAAGTCAAAGAAAAATATAATAACGCAATCCAATACCCAATATAATAAATGAATTGTACTTTTAAAAACTTACGTTTTGGAAATCCCACTAGTCACATAAATTTTCACACTATTACTTCTTGAGGGTGAAGGTCCGTCAATACTCAGACTCGCCTCACCAGGGGAGAGATATCACCTATCTCTCACTGACTGCCTAACTGTCCCCAATTTTTTGATATTTATTTCTAGAGTTCACCTTCATTGAAGGTTAATTATTCATATATGTTTGTGGTCAACAAAACCTGACCTGCTCATAATCTAATATGTTTGGATAACCTTGTTTTGTTTGTGTTTTTACTTTAGTTGAGGTCGAGAATTTAATAACTATTTTGAATTAAAAAAGAAATTATCTATATAGGGTGTTTTTAGAATTTGTGTCATATCTTGTGTTTATTACAGTAGGTAATAAAACAAAATTAAATTTGCAAAAAATAGGCTTTTAGTAGTTTTTAAATCAAATCTGCACTGTGGTAAAAAATATCCATTTCAACAATACTGGACAATTTATTGTAATTATTTGTTATTCTGTGAGCAGCAGAATTTAGAAAATAATTGGTGAGTGCCTGATGTGTGATAAAGGTATAATTGTTTTTAGTTGAGTGGCTGGGAATACTAAGTGTTATGAAGCTTGTAAGTTCAAGGTAATCTATATTGTTATTGAGGATTTTGTGAATAAACTGTACATCCGCAATTTGCCTACTATGCTCTAGTGAAATTATCTATAAATTAGAACGAATACGTTGCCTATCCACATCGGGATAAAATTTTCTTTTACAACATGAAATAAACTTGTTCTGGACTATTTCTAATTTTGAAATATAGACCGAATAACGCGGGTTCCAAATAGTAGAACCAAACGTTAATATACTATTTACGTATGCCATATAATGATCTAACGGTAAGAGGATTTTGAAGTTCGAAACATGTTCTGTATATGAAGCTCAACTGCTGATTAGCTTTTCTAGTTATATTACAAATATGCCGATCGAAAAGTAATTTAGATAAAGAATACCAAGATCCCTAAGCGTATCTACAGCGTGTAATACGCTATTAGAAATTTCATATGTATTGTAGTTCAAGTCTGAATTACAACGAGAAAATTGTATATAATTACATTTTGAGACATTTAAAAACAAATTATTTCTCACACAGTAGTCGGATAAATTGTCTAAGTCTTCTTGCAATCAAACTCTGTCGTAACCACATGAAATTGAGTGATATATTTTCAAATCATCGGAATACATAACAAACTTAGCAAATTGAAAGCAACTAGACATGTCATTTATATATAAATTAAAAAGTAAATGACCTAAATGGGACCCCTGAGGGACTCTTGAAGTAGTTACCAGTTACTTGTTGTGACCTATTTCTGACATATGAGTCGAACCATCTTAATAAATTACCATGTATACCGACTTCAGAAAGTTTTGAGACAAGGACCCGATGATCGATTTTGTCGAAGGCCTTACTGAAATCAGTATACACAGAATCAACGATATGCCTATCATTTAGATTTTTAAGTATGTATTCAACGTATAGGAATAAATTTGTATCTACCGAACGTTTTTTCATGAAGCCATGCTGTTCAATGTTAAGTAGGATTTTTACGTCATGATAAAGATAATCAAAAATGATACTTTCAAACACCTTACTAAATATGTTTAATTTAGAAATAGGTCTATAATTTTCAACTCTATTCTCGCTTCCAGATTTATGAATTGGTGTAATAAAGGCTGTTTTCCATGTATCAGGAAATTGACCTGAACTGAGAGATTTATTAAATAGCAAAAATAATGGCTCTATTAGCGATTCCTTACAATTTTAATGAAATCAGTAGGTAATTCATCTGGCCCAGGACCTTTATTGGGTAAATTTTCATTTTTTTTATCAATAGTTTCACGAGTAATTGTGTAGTTAGAAATATGCAGTGGTGTGTTAGTATACATATTACCAAAGTTACTAGCATCACTACTTACAAAAACAGAAGAGAAATAATCTGAAAATATATCACAAATTTTTTGTAAGTCGGTAGTAGGGCCCTGAGCAGTGAGCAAGTTATTAGGGACATATTTCCTTTTCTTTTACTTTTCACAAATTGCCAAAAATATTTAGAATTATGAATAATATTCGTTTCTACAGTAGTCAAGTATTTTTTATAATCTTCATTTATTAAATTTTTTTATCTGCCTCGTAAAATGTTGAATGTTAAGTAATCTAAATTATTATGGTATTTCTCCCATCGACAGTAAAATTTATTTTTTTCTTTAATCACTTTTATTGTAGAAGAGAACCAATGAGGGTATTTTTTATAATAACTGGGATATTGAGGTACATGTAAGTGAACGATCTGGTTAATAATATTGTAAAACAGATTAATTGGTTTATTTATGTCAGTTGAATGAAATTTAGCTGTCCAGTTAACACTACATATAAGTCGGTTAATATCGTGATAATTTGCCAACTTAAAATTCCAGCGATATTGATTAACAACTCTAGAACAAATATTGAAAGGAATATCCATATCGAATTCCAAGATACAGTGGTACTGATCCTCGGGAACTAATGGATTAGATGAAAGACGTACATTTTTGATTGAAAAACTACTGCTAAATATGAGGTCTAGAGTGTTGCCATAACATTTGGGATATACATATCAACCAGAGACATAATGTCGACTAATAAGCTAGATCTAGGATTAATATAATTATTTGGCTTACAATAATCTCCCTAGTTCAATAACCATTTAATTTCAGGAATATTGAAATCTCCACATATGATAAAAGTATCGTTAATAGTATTTAAGTAAATATCAATAAGCTTAGTACAGGAAAAGTTTAATGCAGCCATGTCTCTGGGAGGTATGTAAACACACCCTATATGCACCTTTCGAAGTCCACTAAGAGGAACGATGGTGACCCATTACATCCTCTGCTTCGAACCGCCAATAATCCTCAGCATAGCTCTTCGGAGACGGCTATGAGGACACCACCTCCTGTATGTTTTGTGGAAGAACTCGTTTCCCTGTCTCGTCGATACACTTTGTATGATGAAAACATTTCTTCACCTTATATGGATGCATTTAGCCACGTTTCCGTGAGACAGATGGCATTTTGGTAACAATTTAGTATATTTTGAAATATAGTGGTAATTTTTGAATTTAGTCCACAGATATTTTGATATAAGAAAGACAGCGTAGAATCACCCGCCATATCAGTGATTAAAAATATATAAATTAGGTTGTGAGTTCAAAGTTAATTGATGTTTAAGCTAATTGATCAATATCGCCATCACAAGATATTTTTATTATTCGAGACCTGACATCTTTGCGCATAAATATGACTCCATTTCTTGTCCAAATATATTTAAATTGCTTGGATTTAGCAACTATTTTGGTTCCTCGAAGTAGTTTTTTATTTTTTGAGCTCAAGTGTTCATTGATATATAATTTTTCAGAGATATTTGCTACTTTCAGTCCTGCAACGCTTCCATATTGACGACGCTTAGCTTTTGCTGCAGCCAAAAATGCATCTCTTTTCATTTTCTTAGAGAATTTCAGAATAATTGGTCTGGGAAGGTATGTTCCAGGAGTAGAGGAACGTTAAAAAGAATCAATATCAACGTCAGAGATTGGAAGATCGATTGCCGAGCCTATCGTGGAAACGATATTTAAGATTAGTGTTTTAAATGAAACTCACGGTTTCTAGTTAATACCACAATATAATAAAAATTGTTGAGAATTCTAAAAAATTGACAATTGTTTCGAAAAATCAATATCATCGAAACAATTGTCAGTTTTTTAGAATTTTTAACAATTATTTTTATTATATTGTGGTATTAACTAGAAACCATTAGTTTCATTTAAAAAACTAATATGAGTAGATTTCACGAAGTAAGGGTCGAGACAGTTAATTTGATATCTAAGATATTCTCATTATCTCTAAAAGGGACTCCACATATCTCAACCTCATTAGCCCTCAGATGTTGCTCCAATGTATGCTCACGAGAATTTAAAAAATTTACGTCGTTTTTTAAGTCTAGATTTTCTCTTGTCAATCTCTCGACTTCTTTAATCTTTGTAGTGAGAGCCGATACAGTATTTTCAAAAGTTGTGATAGTATCACTACAGAAGTTGACAGACTGCAACAAATTTCCATATTTCGTATTCATTGATGCCACATCTTTCTAATATTTAACGTTTGTGACGAAGAGGTTTCTTCTAATGGAAAGTAATCAGAATCCTCCTCAGTGACGATGACTGAACGCCTTTTAAGAAAATCAGTCGAACTTCTGCAATTAGTACAGGTCCAGGATAAACCCGGTGCCTGATATCGTGACACGTCCGCTTTAGTTAAACCTACACATTTAGCGTGATAAAATTTCTGACAACTACCACAACATTTCAGTCCGGGCGATTTACCGGTAATTCCTTGGGTGCAAAGTTCACAGACTGGCATCGTTCGACCAAAACAAATTAAAATTCCATTATCTATTCAACAAAAACTGTAAAAACTATTTATAGTATTTAATGTGTTCGAAATCTGAATTTAAGCCGAACTTTGACTAAGAATGTTTATAAAATTAGTCACTTCAAGTCCCAGTCCAATTGAAAAAAGAAACAAACTACAGACGACAATGCACGACAACCATATTATTGCATAGTCAAATTTTAAACAATATCACACACGAAATGACCGAGAATATTGCTATAAATCGAGAGCGAAAATAAACACGTCCACAACTTATTTGATTTTAAAAATGTTAAAAGACTCAAGATCAGCAGAGCTGCTTTTCCTCAAGATCCCTATATTCTTATATAAATCTGTGTAAACCGTTAAACATTTAAAATAAAAACAAAATAGAAAAAGCGTAATCCAAAAAATGATTTCTTATATTATACTTAGGTACTACACCTTTGCTTATTGAATAAATACACAAATATTTTCTTCCTAAATGTGTTTATATTTATTGTTTTCATGTTGTTTAAAACATTATATTTTTTTTGCCAAATAAAATCGAAAAGGTCTCTCAAATATAACCGGTCTGTGTTGCGGTATAGTTGTTACCGACAAAGAGAGAAATCCAAGCATTCTATCGAATACCTAAGCGTTTTGAGCAAAGTATGTAATAGTAGCATTTCATTATGTTAAATTTTCATTCACCTTGCCTAGAGATTGTGTATAATTTCTAGGCATTCTATGGAATGTTTACGGAGTAAATGAACATTCAGATTGCAGACAGCTAGACTTCTAGGTGGTAGACCATAATAACGTAGGGTTGAGTACAGCACTGAGTAAGGGTTGGAATGAGCTTCGCAAGAAGGTGGGCCCAGGATGAAATAAGCTTTCAGATCTCAGTGGACCCCAGTTTAAACTCGCTTTGAAAATGGGCCCACAGGTAGAAGTAGGCCTCGGCTTGATTGTCGGACTCGTTTTTAAAGTAAGACTCTTCTTTGAAAGTGAGCGTCTTCTTGAACCCTGTGAAATAGGTAAAATGACAACCTATTCCAACACGTGTTGAGTGAAGTATTTAAAAAAATAGTGAAGGAAAAGAAAGAATTACAAAAAATACATACCTCTTTACTTTAGAGGGTTCACAAAAAACTGAAAGTCATTAATTTCAAAACACTTAATGACTGAATGGGGCAGATCCCCAAACATTGAAGATAATGAGAGACTATGAGGAACGACAGTTCTCCGACGCCTCGTTGATCTTCTCATCACAAACCACCTCCCGTCTCAGTTGCTTACTTTCAAGATCCGGAAATCGTGTGACAATCAGTGCTACCAATATTCGAAAATGAAACTCTCTCATTCACTCGAGGATAGAACATGTATGGAACCACAAATAAATATTGGAACACGCCAGCGAATAAGTAGTGTACAAAAAGGAACTAGAATACTTATTGGTATTGTGTTCGCTACAACAGCTGTTAATTGTCTACTGTCACCATGAATTATGATCGAAGGGCTCTGGAATTAAACATATTATCCAAGAAAAACAAATACGTAATAATACAATAACGTAAATAGAAAAATAACAATTAGGTACGTATAATAATCATTTCGGTGACAATATTATAAATGAACGATGAGTAAATTAATTCAACCTCACTGTAATGTAATTGTTCAGTCCAGGACTATGATACTAGTCAAATAGCATAGCATAGTTTTGAAAGGAAACCTTAATTAATAAACGAACAGGTGATGGTGAAAATAAATATACAGTGTGTGAAAACTAATACCCAACTTCATTTTAACACTTCATCGATTACTTGAATAAATAATCATATTGATCACCGATGATGAAAATAAAATTGAGATTGTGCTATATAAGGCACACGTCATGCTATGTAAAAATTATCAAAATAAATAACATTTTATGTTTTGTATCTAATATACCGTAAAATATCTTACTAAGTGTCTACTTATTACAGCAAGGAAGAGAGCTGTGGCGCTGTTTCTTGTTTTGGCAATTGGTTTTACAATTGCACCTTACAAAGCACTGGCCACTCCCGTACGACTGGGCTGTAGCAGCGTTCTGTCGGGTCAGTAACCTCTTTAACTCTCATCAAGCTTTTTTGGCAAATAATAAACTGGGATCTTGTGTACAGCTGTTTAAATACTCTATTGACAGTGCCGATTTTGTAAAAACCGTCTTCTGTAACATCCCTAACCACCGTCAGAATATTTCTCAAATCTCCTTTTCCTTTGTCAACATCTAGGATGGGAACGTGAACCGTGATTCATTTTTTGTCGGAATCTGCTTTCATTGTTTCACCTGTTTTTCAAGGCAAGATTTGGATCTTTCTATTAGTGTTTTATATGAAACTCACTGTTTCTAGCTAATTCTACAATATAATAAATATTTATACTTTCCGCGTTGAAACACAAAAGACACAACAGTTTTGTTTTTACATGGTCAATATCACCGATTATACTATCATCACATGTCTCGATTAGATGCCCACATTTGAAATGTATATCGGCTGAACACTTTGCGCAATTTTGACTATCATTGGTTTGCTGTGAACAAACTCTACACATATTTTGGTTTTGCGTGGCACCTATTTTCTCTCTTGCATTGCTGTTAGAGACGAAATCTGCGGGTTCCTCATTAATCTCTGATGTTGTTTGTTCGGTTTGGAAAGTAGACACGAAACTTGGCAGCACTGGCTGTGGTTATTAACAGTTCTTTTCACTTTGAGTACCATCCAAAACGTTTTGGGGCAGATAGGATGTTGTAAGATCTTACAACCAAAGAAAGCTTCATATGGTGTTCGCTTGATTCCAGAATGCTAGGCTCTGTTTTTCATAAGCTGAACAAAGCGCAACCCTTCACTCAATCGGTTAGTTTTTTCGTCCAAGTTGAAATCATGTTTTCAATGTTTTGGTTAGTTTGCTCAACGCTGCTCTGGCTTTGGGAATGGCGACGTTTACCATGAGCAATTCTTAATGTAGGCCAATATTTTTTTAAATTATTAACTAAATTGTTTAAGAATTCCCTTCCCTTATCAGATTGCAATATAGATAGCGCTCCTATGAAAGTAAAAATATCAACCAAGTGCTATAAGCTACTTCTTCAGCCATTTTGATTTACGATACGTCAAGTGAGAATCCACCATAATACATTTAAATTCCCTGACTGGTTATGATTGAAAAATAATTAAATCTACTTAGCAACGAGAGTTTCATTCAGAATAAATCAATGGTTTAACAATAACGCCTTTTTGTTTTTTCTGACCTAACTCGCATAAAATAATGTACAGTTCGATATCACCACGTGTAACATTTTTGTAATGGATGTCTAGTTCCTTTGAATAAATTTGAATCATTTACATAAAATTTTACAACACTGTTCCCTTGTTTAAGTGGATGAATGAGTTGTTGTGTATTCTCTACGACCTGTTGAACGGCCAACAGTGACGAGGCTCCTCTTTTGGGCTGATCTTAACACTCTCAACCTTCATCATCGACTTGCTTGTTGTAGCTATCTATAGTCAGACATATACCGATTTTGTTACTTGCACTTCGAACTCCAGCAAGTTCAGCAGAAAAACGAATTTTCATTAGCGCTAAACGGTTAGCATTCGCGTTGTCACTAACAGTCTTTTGCGACATTTTGAATAAACAACAGTCAAGTGCGTTACACAAAACTAACAGCATATGCATATATGAGGACGACTGATCGAATAATGCGCGTCACAGTGTGAGTATGGAGGGAGGGTGGATGTGGCGACAAGTTGTAACTTGAAAACCGTGAGACAGAGGGTATTACAAACTATACCTGGAATGTAGTTAGGCATTCCATAGAATACCTAGGCATCGTATAAAATACTTACGATTTCATTTTTTGCCTGGCTAACTTTAGGTGTAACAGCAAAAATCAGTCCACGCGAAAAATCGCCAGATCGCTAGAAAGCTCGGTTGGTAACGCTGTCACGAACGATTTTTGCTATAGGAGGGGATAGTTGAGAGTTGCTGAAGAAGCTATTGCTATTCAAATTGTCCATCGAAGGAGGTGCCATTCTACATATACCTGCCAGAGCCCATTTTGTTGTAAAACTAAGGCTGTCCACGTCGTCGGCTTCTTCTGTTCCTCGTAGGCATAGATATTCGCTAGTTTTGGTTGATGGTTTGTCTAGTGAAGCAGCCAACTATTGAAGCTGCGACACGAGTCATCGGACAATTTCAACCCAGGATCTATAATTTTGACGGATTTTGTTTCATTAGTTGCTTGGACTTTTGGAGTTTTTGTATTTTCCACAATGGTGTTTTTATCAGAACTGGGTTTTCTCCGCCAGGAGGACTGGATCTTGAGAAATCGGGACATCGAGGGAATTCGACTACTCTACGGAGAATCACCGTAGATAATTTGTAAAATTTCCATCAAGTTTTTTATTGTATATATAAGCAACAGAAAGATTCATGGGCAAATCACGCAAAACAGAAAGGGGGCTACTGAAAAGAATGGTAACCGCGCACATGCATGTTTCTGGCTCATTAGCCGTCCTCAGTACGGTATAACCAAGTAAGGGTGTAAAGCCTGGGATCAAAGCTATTGACTGAAACATGGGAAAATACGCACATCGGCTTTCAACAGGACAGCCATGTTTCAGTAAACAGCTTTGCTCCCAGGTTTTACACACTTACTTGGTTATACCGTACTAAGGACGGCTAATGAGACAGAAACATGCCTGTCTGCTGTTACCATTCTTTTCAGTATTGTGAAATTGATCATACATTTTAATTGGCTATATTGTTTACACGGGTAATTTGATTTTTGTAATTTTTTCATTATACAGTACACTACTATCAAGCATTCGACTGGTATTAATAATAATAATAATAATGATAATAATAATGATAATAATAATGATAATAATAATAATAATAATAATAATGACAAATGCAGAAGATGCCATTCAGACAGAGAAACAATAGAGCATATAACCAACGGCTGCAAGAGTCTTGCACCAACCAAATACCTGGAACGACACAACACAGTCGCAAAAATCATCCACCAGGAAATGGCATATAAACTTTCACTAATAAACAAAACCGTACCTCACTACCAGTACACACCATCCGAAATACTGGAAAACCAGGAATACAAAATATACTGGGACAAGACGATACAATCAGACAAAACATTAGCATGCAACAGACCCGACATCACATTTACTGACAAGAAAAACAAACACACCTACCTAATAGACGTTTCCATCCCTACCGATCAAAATCTAACAAACAAATACTCGGAAAAAATACAAAAATACACCCCCCTCGCAATAGAACTGGAGAGAATTTGGAAACAAAAGGCGGTCACCATTATTCCGTTGATTATGTCTGCTACTGGTATCACCCACAAAAAATTCACAGAACATCTGACAGAACTCGACATACCTGAAAATATACACAATCGAATACAAAAAAGCGTCATTTTACACACGTGCAATATAGTCCGCTCGTTTCTTAGAACACAATAGACTTCGTTTATACTTGGCCCGCCCGTATAAAGAAGAAATCCAGGGAACAAAAACCCTGTGAATTCCTAAAATAATAATAATAATAATAATAATAATAACATACACATAACGAAAAAGCAACATGGATCATAGAAGAAGAAAAAAAGCACAAAAATGTCATTGAACAACAGGACCACATAATAACAGTAGGAGAATTGACTGACACAATTAAAAACACACACAACTGGAAATGTCCTGGAACTGACCAAATACAAAATTTCTGGTATAAACAACTAACATCCACACATAAATATATTACAAACCAAATAAATAATGTAATAAGAAATCCCAGCTAACACCAGATTTTCTCACACAGGGCAGAACATACATAAAACCAAAGAGTAATGAAACACAAAACCCTGCCAACTACCGACCGATAACATGCCTCCAAACATTATATAAAATAATTACATCATTGATATGCAAGAAAATAGAAAAACATTTAGAAACAAACAACATCATAACAGAAGAACAGAAAGGTTGCAGAAAAAGAAGCCAGGGATGCAAGGAACAACTTAACATTGACAGTGTCATTATGAAACAAGCAGAAAAACAACAAAGAAACATACACACATGCTACATTGACTATAAGAAAGCTTTAGACTCTGTACCTCACTCCTGGCTGCTAAAAATACTGGACATATATAAGATACATCCGATGATTAAATCATTTCTTACGCACGTAATGACAACATGGAAAACAAGAATACATTTAACAACAAGCGATGAAGAAATAATAACAGAGAACATTGAAATCAACAGAGGTATCTTCCAAGGAGACTCCCTCAGCGCCCTATGGTTCTGTATGTGCCTAAATCCCTTATCAAATGCATTAAATGACATAAATCATGGATTCCAAATCAAACATCAGAAAACAGTTAAACACACCATCAACCACCTACTGTACACGGATTATATGCTCCATCTCAAACACAAATGAAAAACTTGCTCAAAGTAACAGAACATATCACAAACGACATAAAAATGGAATTCGGAATCAACAAATGCAAAATACTACACATAGAAAGAGGAAAATGGAAGGAAGAGATAGAGACAGAAATACTGAACGATGAAGAACTAAGAAACATGCAGCAAAATGAAACATACAAATATTTAGGATTCCAACAGAACACAAGGATAAATCATACAGAAAAAAAAGAACATATTGTACAAGAATAAAAAAAACGACTAACATTACTAATGAACACTAAGTTGAATTCGAAAAACCTCTTCAAAGCAATAAACACATACGCAATTCCCCTCCTTACATATTCATTCGGGATTTTCAAATGGACGCAAACCGACCTTGAAAACATCAACAGACTTACGAGAACAGAACAAACAAAACATAGAAACCACCACCCACACGCATGCAAAGAAAGAATAACAATAGGAAGAAAAGAGGGAGGAAGAGGAATGATGGATGTTGTCACACTACACACAAACCAGATACAAAAACTCAGAAATTTCTTCTATAGTAAACAATCATTATTACATAGAGCAATTGTACAAGCAGACAGAGAATACACACCTCTCAACCTCTCGCACACGCAGCAAATATACAATACACAAACACAAGAGCAGAAGATAGAAGAATGGACACAGAAAAAATTACATGGTAAACATACTTACAACATGAAAAATGAATACATCAGTAAGACAGACTCGTGCAAATGGCTCCAAAAAGGTGAACTGTATCCTGAAACAGAAGGCTTCACATTAGCGATCCAGGATCAGGTTATTGCTACAAGACATTACAAAAAATACATAATGAAAGACCCTAACACCACAGACGACAAATGCAGAAAATGCCACCAATTTCCCGAAACAATCGACCATATTACGGCAGGATGTAAGTTGATGACTGGATCTGAATATACTAACAGACATAATACAGCGGCAAAGATCATACACCAGCAGCTTGCAATACAACATAAATTCATCACAGAAACACAACCATATTACACATACACACCACAAAAGATATTGGAAAACGAAGAATACAAGTTATATTGGGATATTACCATTCATACAGGCAAAACAGTAATGCACAATAGACCGGATATAACATTACAAATCAAAAAAGAGAAGATCACATACATTATTGATATTGCTGTTCCATCTGACAATAATATAAATAACAAATACAGAGAAAAGAAAGATAAATACCAGCAGTTAGCAATAGAAATAGAACGTATATGGAAACAGAAACAAGTAATTGTAATACCTTTTATAATATCTGTTACAGGAATTACCCCAAAAACATTCATCACACACCTCACGCAGTTAAATCTTCCACATTACACCCACATCCAGATACAAAAAGCAGTCATCCTGCACACATGCAATATCACCAGATCATTTCTAAACCAAAGATAGAGTAAAAGTAGACTTGAGTGCAAACTCCGTCTGCTATTTATAAGAAACCACAATTGTGAGAAATAGAGACGAATAATAATAATAATTATAACTATCAGCTCTCAGACTAAGTACAAGGGGCTTTCCGAACTAGTTAAATCTTCCACATAACACCCACATCCAGATACAAAAAGCAGTCATCCTGCACACATGCAATATCACCAGATCATTTCTAAACCAAAGATAGAGTAAAAGTAGACTTGAGTGCAAACCCCGTCTGCTATTTATAAGAAACCACAATTGTGAGAAATAGAGACGAATAATAATAATAATAATAATTATAACTATCAGCTCTCAGACTAAGTACAAGGGGCTTTCCGAACTAGCACTCTAACTGCATTTCTATGCGATACTTCCATCCTGCCCTTAGATCTGAGAAGAGATTTCCAAACTATCACCTACGTATCCCAAATTATATCCCGTCCAACACATATTAACCATGCACTTTTTTTAGTCGATAATGAATTCTCCAACAGACCTACAGTAACCAGACCAGCAAGAATTCGCTTCCATGAAGCCTGCGAGAAATACTCAATTGGTAAATACACAATAATGAGCGAAAACATTCCTGCAGCTCCTCCTTGGCAACTCACCAATCCACAGATAAACATCAGCCTATCCTTGTGGAAAAGGGATGAGGCATCAGTCTCATCCTTCAGAGCTCTGTTCAGATCCGAATTAGACCTATACCAAAACAGCCTTACCATTTATACGGATTGATCAAAAACCAGAAACGGAGTAGGTGCAGCAATGGTAATAGAGGAAAATGAATATTGTTGGACCATGAACCCTTACGGCTCAATTTTCACCGCGGAACTGTATGCTATATGGCACAAGCTCTTCTATTCTCCTCCTTTTCCTACTCAAAATCCTGTGTTATTTGTTCAGACTCTTTGAGTGCCATTCAATCACTAGAAAACAAATTTACAAAATCCCCTTATAGCTTAAGAATATTGGAGCTAGTTTCCCACTTGTCGTCAGTAGGAAAGAAATGTACTCTCTTATGGACCCCCAGTCACTGTAACATTCGCGGCAATGAGAAGGCAGACATGGCAGCAAAACATGCAACTCTCTCCCCAGTAGATGATGGCATCCCTGTTCCATATCAGGACATTCTTACAGCTATTAAAGAAATAATTAACAAATCATGGCAAGATCGATGGTCGGAGCAAAACACCCAGTTCAATCCCGTAAAACCGGAATTAAAAAAATGGACTTATCCAATATCCTTGAATAGAAGAGAACAAGTTATCACTTGCCGCTTGAGAATCGGACACTCGAGGCTCACATATGTCTATCTCTTAGCCGGAGTCTATCGACCCCAGTGCGATCATTGCAATACCAGACTAACTATTAATCATATCTTCTCATGCCCAACTTAATCTCAGCTGAGACAGAATATCGGAATAGAACACGCAATAACTAATATATTCAGTAATGAAGAAAATATCAAAAAAGCTCTTTCATACCTGGGCCTCTTGAATATCTATAACAATTTTAAATGTATATCGGCAGCTAAATAAAAAATAATAATAATAATAATAATAATAATGATGATAATAATAATAATAATAATAATAATAATAATAATAATATGGATGGATGACCTAAAGCTCTACGCTGAGACCAGGCAAAAGCTTTCTCAGCTCCTCGGTTTAGTGAGAACCTTTAGCAATGATATCAGGATGTCATTTGCATTTGACAAGTGTGCAATCATTAACGTGAATAAGGGAATCCTGGATCAGGATCAACAACCACCTATGCATGAGATTAAGCAGCTCCCACCAGACGAGCTGTATCGCTACTTTGGAATCCCCCAGAACCAAGTAATGGACCATACACTATTAAAACAACAGCTTAGAGAAAAATATAGAAAGAGACTGACGACTCTCTTGAACACAAAACTAAGTGGGGGAAACTTGATCGCTGCTATAAATTCATGGGCAGTGCCAGCTCTAAACTATTCATTTGGAATAGTCAAATGGTCCAACACTGACTTGGAGGAACTGGATCGCACGACCCGTAGAATTCTAGAGAAATTTAGATGTTTGCATCCCAACTCATCTGTTGAAAGGCTGTATATTCCAAGAAGAGGAGGAGGTAGAGGGCTACTTAATATTAGAAACTTATGTGTGCGCCAAGAAAAGAGTATGAGGCATCGACTGATGAGTCAAAGAAGTGATCTGATGAGGTTGGTTGCACAGCAGGATAAAGGGTATACGCCACTAAACTTAAGTGCTCATAACCTGGTGCTGGAAGATCGATCAACTACAGATAGAATAGCAGAATGGAATAGGAAAACTATCCACGGAAGGTATCCTAAACTTACAACAGCTCCTGGTACGGATAAAAAATCGTCTTTTAAGTGGCTTACTAGAAAATAACTTTACCCGGAAACAGAAGGTTTCATTATTGCTATTCAAGATAGAGTCATAAGAACGAGAAATTATGAAAAGCACTGTCTTAAGTTAGATGTAACCGACAAATGTCGAAAGTGCGGGAGGGTTGGTGAGACAGACCATCGAGCATATTACCGCTGGCTGTACAGCTCTTACAGAATCTTCCTACTTAGGAAGGCACAATCAAGTAGCTAAACTTGTCCATCAGCAATTAGGAATTAAGTATAAACTTTTTGACGTGATGCCTCCTCCGTACTACTAGTACAACCCCCTACCAGTTATAGAAAATCATGACGTGGTGCTTTACTGGGATAGACCGATGCAAACTGATCGCACTGTGGATCACAATAGGCCAGATATCGTGTTGATTCATAAAGAAAAAAAAGCAGGAATTATCATCGACATTGCTGTGCCTCTCAGTCACAATATCAGGAAGACCGAGACATAAAAGTGTACCAAATATGAAAATCTCGCCTATGAAGTCAAGAACACTTGGAAACTACATACAGTGAAAATAATCCCCTTAGAGTTTTCGGTGGAAGGGATTGTCAGTGACCAGATTTCCAAAAATTTTGTAGAATTAGAGTTGCCACATAACATAGTGGACATCGGACAAAGAGCAGTCTTACAGCAAACATGCCGTATAATCAGGAAATTTTTAAACTAGCAGAGACAAACTAAATTGTTTCCTCTCTAGCATATAAAAACCGCACGCCTCTTGGAGGTAGATGGAATAATAATAATAATAATAATAATAATAATAATAATAATAATAATAATAATAATAATAATAATAATAATAATAATAATAATAATAATAATAATAATAATAAATCACAGAAAAAGATGTAAAAAATATTATCTCAAAAACACACAATTGGAAAGCGGCTGGAGTTGACCATTTGCACAATTACTGGTGGAAGAAAACGGCAGTATGGAAAATGTTAGCAGCACAACCGTATTATAAACAATAACAAGACGATGCCTGGATACCTAACAAAAGGAATAACGTTTATGATCCCTAAAACTGGAGAAACAGAAGATCCTAAGAATTATCGCCCCATTACATGTTTGCCCACCTTATATAAAATAATTACATCTGTTATTGCAAATAGAATAGAAAAACACCTCAGCGGACAGAGGATACTTACAGAAGAACAAAAAGGAAGCCGAGCCCGAACACAAGGATGCAAAGAACAGCTCTTAATAGATAGCGTGGTTACACAAGATGCAAGACACCGACAAAAAAATATTGCTGTGGCCTGGATCGATTACCAAAAGGCATTCGATTCAGTTCCTCATAGTTGGCTGATCGAAGTCCTGGAAATATACAAGGTGCACGAAGGAACTGTGGAGTTTATTAAACCATGTATGGCAACCTGGAGAACAAAACTGCTTGTTAATACACCCAAACAACAAATAACAACTGAGGAAATATCGATACAAAGCGGAATCTTTCAGGGAGATTCGCTTAGCCCGCTGTGGTTTATACTCAGTCTTAATCCATTATCGAAAGCTCTTTGTCAATCGGCTCTGGGATACAAACTTAAGAATGGTAATCATTGTTATAACGTATCCCATCTTTTCTATGTAGATGATCTCAAGCTCTATGCCTCAACAGAGAACGATCTAAATCGATTAACTAGCCTTACGGAAATATTTAGCACCGATATAAAAATGAAATTTGGATTGGACAAATGTGCCAAGTTGGTAGCTCGCAAGGGAAAACCTCAGGAAATTGACAACTTAGAAAATGAAAATATTCGCTATCTAAACTAAGGCAGTTATAAGTATCTGGGCTATGAACAGGAACTAATAATAGACCGAAAATCTGCAAAAGAAAAATTAAATAAAACCTTAGTAACCAGAGTGTCCAGCATTCTACGTACGGAACTCACTGCAAAAAATAAAATGAAGGCCGTTAATTCATGGGCAGTGCCTGCGGTAACCTACTCATTTGGGGTAATTGGGTGGTCACAAACGGAACTTGAAGCTGCAAATAGAGCCATCCGAGTACAACTGACCAAGTTCAGCATACACAATTCAAGAGCATGCATTGAGAGGCTGTACATGCCACGAAGCATGGGTGGTCGATGTCTACTAGATCTCAAAACTTTATATCACAGACAAATAAATGAACTAAAAAAGTACTTTAAGGCCAAAACAGAGATGTCAGAGATGCTTAAGATGATCTGTGTGCTGGATCACTACTCACCGCTTAATCTGTCCGCCGGAGAAGGGGTCCCAGTACCAACTTTGGCTGAACGAAAAACTGCTTGGCTGTCAAAACCATTACACGGCGGATTTCCCAATAAACTAAATGAAGCTGATCTTAATTCTTCAACGGAGTGGCTTCGGAGGGGACAATTATTCGGGGAAACAGAAGGATTCATGGTAGCAATACAAGACAACGTAATTGCGACCAAAAATCATGTTAAATTTGTACATGTAGTACAGCTGGATAACGATCTGTGCAGACTGTGTAATAGACATGCGGAAACAATAGAGCACATTATCTCAGGATGCAGTTACCTTGCTCCAACGGAATATCTCCAACGCCATAATTTGACGGCGAATATAATCCATCAAGAACTGGCAATACTCTGCAACCTGAATGAACAAAAAGAACGGTATTACAAATATGTCCCTTTTCCCGTCCTTGAAAATAATACTTTCCGACTATACTGGGACACAACAATACAAACTGACAAAACTGTGGTGAGCAATCGACCAGATATCGTGCTTATTAACAAACAGGACAAGATTGGATACTTCGTAGATGTTGCCCATCCGAACGATCACAACCTGAATAAAGCAGAAAGAGAAAAGGTTAATAAATATTTCGAACTGGCCGAAGAATTCAGAGTTACTAATAATTTAAAAAAGTCGAAGTTCTACCGATAGTCATCTCTGCAACCGGATTATTAACAAAGAACTTAAAAAAATACATCGAAACGTTGAAAATAAATCATAGATAAATGTTCCCCGAAATGCAGAAATCTGTCGTACTGGAAACGTGTAGAATTGTCAGGAAAACTCTAAACTTACCTGAAAATATGTGACTGCGAAATCCTGCTAGAAGAATCGCAAGTTTCAAGCAACGTGAATGATCATGAATCCCACGTTGTGGAGCAACCCCGCAAGGGAGGAAACGGAAAATAATAATAGACATTGACACAAAACTGTCATATAAATGGTTACAAACCGGACTACTATTTCCTGAGACTGAGGGTCTTGCCCTGGCCATACAAGATAAAGTTATAGCTACTAAAAACTACCGAAAATACATAATTAAGGAAAACATAGAGTCTGACCTATGTAGAAAATGTCATCAATTTCCAGAAACAATAGAACACATCACAGGAGGGTGCAAACTTCTTGCAGGAACACAGTATACTGAGAGACATAACACAGCAGCAAAAATAATTCACCAAGAGCTTGCCCTGAAACATAAATTGACCCAAACTGAAATACCATACTACAAATACACGCCAGAAAAAGTTCTTGAAAATGACAAGTTTAAATTATACTGGGACAGAACCATATACACAGACAGAACAATTATTTGCAATAGACCAGACATAACCCTAATGGACAAGGATGAAAAACATACATATTTCATAGACATCGCAATACCAAATGACAATAATGTTATACAGAAAGAAACTGAAAAGATTGGAAAATACACACCCTTAGCCGAGGAAATGAAAGAAGTTTGGAAACCGGATAAAATTTCTATAGTTCCAATAGTTATGTCGGTTACAGGTATAACAACTAAATCCTTTGCACAACATTTAAAAACAATCGACCTTCATCCAATAAACACTCACACAAACATACAAAAAACCGTTATACTACAGACAACCTCAATAGTAAGAAAATTTTTGCAATAGAAAGAGGATGTGACTTGGCTTAGGCCCGTCACAAAATCTTAAATAAGTACCGAACCAAGTTTCGAGCAACTAGCGCAATAATAATAATAGTATAGTATAGTTTATTGACGTTTAGCATACAAATAGTGCATATCGTCATACATTATATAGTTTTATAGACATAAAAATTAAAAACTCTTGTCCATATATAATTGTCACTCAAACATGTAAATTTCATAGTCCTTTAAAGTCAACTAAAATATAAGCATATAACACAAAATAAAAATAAATGTAGATGTTAATTAGTTTAACACAGTCCAAATACATAATAAATACTCAAAGAGTCACTGACAACAATCAAATATTATATTAAAAGATCAATAATTGAAAAAATAAATATGAATATATATATACAATTAAAAATCATCCTTTTGGGAACCTACACATATGTAAGTCAAGGGTTACTGCAGAATATAACAAAGTCATCCACACTATAAAAACAGTGTTCCAATAATAATTTTTTGATTAATTTCGAAGAACCAATTTTTTCCGCAATCGTCAAAAAAAGTAGACATTATTAACGTCAATTCATGATGTTGAAGTATTATTTCACAGACGCCACTTTTTTGTACGGCCGTGAGCGGACAAAAAAGTACTTTTTTTATTGACGCCGCATATTACCTTTTTAAAGCACGCGTCAGCGTGTTTGAATCGAACTTTCAAATACGCGCGTTTTTTAAAGTCCCCATGGTAACAACAACAACTCGAGAAACGTAAGTATTAATAACAACGTTTTTTATTAGTTTTTAAATTGTATATTATCATTGGGAGCCAATGTCTTATTTGGTTTTTTCTGTGACTCCTTACTTGTTGTTGCTTCTATTACATCAACGTCGACATAATTTCGCTCATGAGAAGCTGCATTCAGGTCCAGTGAAGAAGAATTCGACATCAAGATTTTTTCTGCAGTTTGTTTTTTATTAGACAAAGAGTCTTCAATGTATCCTTCAGCGACAGTGCTCGACCTCCTACCTCCATGCCGTTTCAAACAAGTAATATCAACTCCTCCATCCACAAGCAAAGTAGCTGAAGTTCTTCTTAACGCATGGCCGGTGTAATATTTTGAATTCGGTAGTTTTAAATAAGTTTCTACTGTTTTGGGTACGTTACTAATTGTATGAATTCCCATGACCATGCGATAACATTTTCCCTTTTGAAATTTCAAAAAAAAGCGTCGGCTTTCCATAGCTTGTGGACGTAAAGAATTATATTTTCTGTAAAGATTTACATATTTTTCTACAATAATTGTGAACGATCGTGGATTTTTAGATTTACTATCAGGCATCTTTATATGAATAACAGATCCTAAATCTTTTATATCCTCTATTGTCATGTTCACCATTTCATCGCATCTACATGCTCCAGATACGCCCATTATTAGAACAACCTCAAATTAGTATGTATTTAAGAACTTGATTGTATTTATGCAGGTTAGAATATTATAACTAACCTTAATTCCTAGATATTGCTCATTAGGTGCATTATTTAAAAAATCTGGTCTTTTGTGAATACCTTTGACTTTTTGGGAGTATACCCTTCATTCTGCTTCTTCAGATAAGCACGTAGTTTCATATATTTGCTAATATCTAATCCATGTTTAATATTAAGTAATGATTTTATCATGGAATACTGAGACCACATTTTTAATTTAGTTGTCATTTCAAAAAAATAAGCTAGTAGCACATTTTCCGAATAGTTTGAAATGTTTTTATCATTGCACCATGTGAGAAATTTTTCGTAAGCATGATTATAAACTCTACTTGACTTAGTTGGAATTAAATCATTCGTAGCTGCCTTAGCAACAACGTCGGGCGGTGTACAGTTGGGTTCTGAATCCGACATAATATAATCTAAAAGAAAATTTTAGTACACTTTACTACAACAAACGAAATTTTGATGCTCAAGTACTTACCAAAAGTGCACAGTCCAATTGTTGCTTTAAATCACTTACAATATTTCTGACATTATAAAATATTATTGAACTGTCAAATTTGTTTTTGACTTGGCAATCACAAAACCAGTAACCACGGAAATGTAGTGCGCAGTTTTATAATTATTATTCTCTGAATTTATCAACTTCGTTGCAATCGTTTTGAATTTTTATTTAAATATTAATTAGTTCTATAGTCTGGATGCCGTTTGCGGAAAAATAGCATGTTTCATTCGGAGCAAAAGCACTTTTTGTGGCTCGTCTGAAATTGTCGGCCTCACTAACGTTCGGCCATCAAACATTCAGACTCGCCACAAAAAATTATACTTTTACTCCTAATAAAACAATATACTATTATTCATTCTTTTTATGTCAGTGTCAGTTATAGTATTTTTGCAACGCGTTATATAAATTATAATCGAGCCTGTTCTGAGATAAGCAAATTCTAGATATCTGAGGCACACTAGATGTCGCATTCCTAGTGTTATATTCATGTACGTCCGAGTAAAGTAATTTGCTGGTTTAATTATTAACTTTTTCAAGTCTGGAGAAAGTGTCATTAACCCTGTGAGGAGTTGTTAACTTGAAGGAGTCTTGGGTGTTTGCTTAAACTTCTCTGGTGACCTCTAGTAAACACTTTATTATTATATGAATAATCCACCCCTTCTTTGTTTCGAAGGTAGTAGTCGGCAAGAACAGATCGCCCTTCCTCCAGGGCAATCTATCATCTTAACGGACATTATAGGGGCTTGTATATTAATTGGAGTTGTCTTGCGATAATATCTTCTTATCTGTAATACTTAAAAGGGTTCCTGAAATATATAGCGAGATAAAAATCAAGGATGATTAGAACCAGGGGAGGCTTGCCACAATAGGAAGAAATCAATTCTATGTTAGAAAATGAAACTAAAACGGGCACTATAGGGGTTTGTATGTCGTTTGAAGTTGTCGCATTAAACGGGCATTGCATAGAACATCAAGGTATTATATATAATGACTGATTTATCACTTTGTCGGTAAAATAGTTATAATGTCTTTCTGCCTAACATTGATGTGAATGTTGGATTCATATCTAATTTTATTTGAAAGGTACGCCCATGGATATAACTTTATATAAGAGGCATAATGAATGTAGTTTCGTGCTGTTAGTCATATACAACCAATGATTACAGTTTACCCTATGACTGATTCTGTAAAAAATTATTGCAGACGTCATCAATGAAACGTTATTCACCCTGTATAATGGATTATTCTTATAAAAATAGTGAATTAGAATCATTTCACCTTCCTGTTTATGTGCGTTTTATTTTAAGGACGTACGGTATAAATATATGGATGTCTACTAATTTTTTCCCTCTTTGCATACAAATTTTCTATTTTTATCAAAGATTTCGTTTTAGAATGAAATATTTGAAATCAGATTTGAAATTTAACAGCTGAATTTCTCATGTAGAAAAATGGTAATAAAATTGTTCACAATCGTCGATGTACTGTGACCATGCTTTATAAATTCGAATTTACTCCTATGCGTTTGAAATTCCTTGATTTATACTCAATAAACTTTTTATTTTATTTTCAGATGTGATCCAATTGAATGGAAGTTCAAAGGGTAGCCTGGGAATGACAAACTTACAATGGATATCATTTGAACATGGTTATTTTTACTTCGAGAATGTTTAACCGATCTTCATATTTCATTCTATTGATGTACATTATTTTGGGATTCCAGATTATGGGATACACGAACGGAAAACAGATTTCAGGTGAATAATAAAGTAGTTTTTCAAATATCGTTGAAACAATTAGTCGATGCCTTGAAGTTTTAATTCGTTAAAATGCTGAGTGATGTCGCATAAAAACAATACACCATTTAACTAATCAGTGGCGTTGTTCAATGAACAATGTTTATTTTACAGATTGAATCCCCTTTTAAAAAATACCTGCGCCGCTCATGGTTGCACCAGCATATGTGAGGTATTTGAAGGGAGGATATTTAACTCCCTTAACCTTGAGTTACATACAGATAAGAATGTCTGGTACTTGTCATTAGTCGACAGGGAACGACGAAAAGCAATTTTTTTCTCCCCTAGCCACCCCGCTTGTGTAAAAGACGGCACTAGATAAATTTGAGACAGTGGTTTGACATTTACAAAAAATGAATTAATCACTTCTATAACTGTATTTATTTTTAAGCCCGCTCTAAATGCAGAGCGAAAATTTAGTATTTCCCCTGCAAATTTTTCTGTTAAATCGTCAGCTTATTTTTCTTGCGGTATATTAGCTTGTTTATAAAGCTCACAATTACTTAGGGAGACTGAATGGGAGGTTCAAAAAAATTAAATTTAGTCACAGTATTTCATTAAATTTTTCTTCTGATAGTTTTGTGTCTGCATTCATTATTGTGATGAATTTTAGTAATTTTATATTGGGAATAAAGGTATTTAAAACTATGAAGGTCAAAACTGAACTGTTTATTTCAAACAACCAAGTAACAAAAAGTAGGTAATTTATCTTAATAAAAAAAAAACTACAGCAAATAAACTTGATAGGCGGAGAAATCAGTATTTGTAGATCAAGAGTGACTACTCGTCACTCGCGCCATGTCACGTCTCGACTCCGCCCTCTTTTATATATTTTTGCGCTAGACGACAGACACTCTTATACCAAAAATTTCGTCTTTCTCCTCTCCCCGCAATTCTATTTTTTTTAATTAGTTAAAAAGTATATTATCTACGGGCAAAGTATGCATACATTTGCCATATAATTCATATATGATCTTCCATTTGCAGCATCAATGAAAATTTTCCATGTATTTATTAAAAAGATATTCAGTTCTAAAAAATAAAAGTTGTAACATTTGTAAAAATATTTCTAAAGCTGAACGTTGGTCATGTGTGGTCTCGATATTTCGGAAAGAGAATTAATGTCGCTACCGGTGATTCATTTCTTGCAGGTGTGGTGGTCGATGATTGAGTTTCATCCGCACTGATGCTTTGAATCTGGAATCAGGGCTTTATTCTTGACGTCGTTCTCAACGTCATGCATACGCAAGCTTGTGAATGCTCTATTTGCGAATAGTTCCTAAAATTGATATTCTCGAGCACCGTTTCTAAAATCATCGAATTGTATCGTCCTCACAACAGCGTCAGTTGACGTCACAACACAAATGTCATTTGCCATTTTGTGACGTCAAATTTAAATAAGTTTTTCAAATATGTTATCAATTTCTCCTATGAAAATGAATTCTACAATCAGTTAATCAGTAGTATTAAACCCAAATTGAACATTAGTATCCCGAACAACTTATGAAAGCAAAATTGTTAATTATAAATACTAAAAAATGTATGCCAGAGATGAACGAATTTACCTCAACATATGTTTCGGTAAATAAGAAAACACTATAATTATACATAAAATCTATGAAGTGGATAGACATTGCAGAGAATGAAGAGATATTTCAGATATTAATTTCACAAAACTTTTGGTTGTGTTAATAGGAAGAATTTGACATAAAGATTTTGTCTTCATAGGAGCTTCATATAAGTGTTTATTTTTGGATTCATATGTATGTGTAGGTAACTTAATTTTATTTTTCATAGTATGATATTTTACATAAAATCTATGAAGTGGATAGACATTGCAGAGAATGAAGAGATATTTCAGATATTAATTTCACAAAACTTTTGGTTGTGTTAATAGGAAGAATTTGACATAAAGATTTTATCTTCATAGGAGCTTCATAGGAGTGTTTATTTTTGGATTCATATGTATGTGTAGGTAACTTAATTTTATTTTTCATAGTATGATATTTTACAGATGCACACAGAAAACATAATTTCTTTAAGTCAAAGATTTTGTTTATATTATACAGTGCGTCACTAGGGCACATGCTGGAACTAGACATAATAATCTAAATAAGCTTCTTTGTATAATCTAAAAGGGACATATAAATGTTCTGGAAGCCCATCCCCAAGAAAATAGGCCATACCTGAGATGGATTTCCACTAGACCGTAGTACAATATCTGCAAGTATTGACATTATATATAATATATAATTTTTTTTAAACACTATAAGTTATAAAGCATAATCTCTAGTTTTTTTCTATAAAAAATATGTGAAGCTATTCTTACGGTCTCTAGAATTAAGGAGTGGCAAATTATGTTTTATTAAAATTTAGAGTAAGTAATTCATGATGAAACCAATCCCTAATTAATCTTAGATCATTTTCAACTAGGTATTTCAAATCATACCAATTATCTATTTCATAAATATGGCTGTATCGTCTGCGACTCTAATTGTATATATCCAGTATTGCTCACTGAAAACAATTCATTTATACAAAGATTGAATAACACAGAATCCACAATTGTTCCTTTGTTATAATTATTTATTAAATAACGTATATTTTGTTTATACAATTTTAACAATATTAACAAGTTTGGTGTTTTTAAATGTCAAAAATTTAAATTTCTGGGTTGTTGGTCTCGAATTTCATCTTCAAGTATAGTTTAATAATCATATTTCAAAAATAGAAATCTGAATAGTTTTTCTAAAATTAAACAGAGGGTTTTCCACTTTAGTTGTGGTTTTCTAGGTGAAATCAATAAATAATTCTATTATGAAGTCTTCAGAAAGTTCTTTTATTACCATTATTCATCCTTATTCTTCAAGTAATTGTTCGATAACTGTTTACATTATCAAATAACGTATATTTTGTTGTTTATAGAATCTTTTGTAACAATATTAGCAAGTTTGGGGTTTTTAAAAGTGAAATATTTAAATTTCTGGGTTGTCGGTATCAAATTTCATCTTTCAGTATTTTAAATTTTTTTTGATGTTTAGTTTGATAGTAATATTTCTAAAATAGAAATCTGGATCGTTTTTTTCAAAATTGAAGAGAAGGTTTTCCATTTTAGTTGTGGTTTTCTAGGTGAAATCAATAAATAATTGAATTATGAAGTCTTCGAAAAGTTCTTTTATTACCATTATTGATACTTATTTTTCAAGTAATTGTTCGATAACTGTTTACATTATTGAATAACGTTTATTTTGTTGTTTATAGAATTTATTGTAACAATATTAGCAAGTTTGGAGTTTCCAAATGTGAAATATTTAAATTTCTGGGTTGTCGGTCTTGAATTTCATCTTTCAGTTTTTTAATTTTTTTTATGTATAGTTTGATAGTAATATTTCTAAAGTAGAAATCTGAATAGTTTTTTCAAAATTGAACAAAAGGTTTTCCACTTTAGTTGTGGTTTTCTAGGTGAAATCAATAAATAGTTGTATTATGATGTCTTCGGAAAGTTTTTTTATTACCATTATTGATCCTTATTCTTCAAGTAATTGTTCGATAACTGCTTACTATATTCAATAACGTATATTTTGTTGTTCATAGAATTTTTTTGTAATAATATTGGCAAGTTTGGGGTTTCTAAATGTGAAATATTTAAATTTCTGGGTTGTTGGTCTCGAATTTCATCTTTCAGTATTTTAAATTTTTTTATGTATAGTTTAATAATTATATTCCAAAAATATAAATCTGAATAATCTTTTCAAAATTGAAGAGAAGGTTTTCCGTTTTAGTTGTGGTTTTCTAGGCAAAATCAATAAATAATTGTATTATGAAGTCTTCAGAGAGTTCTTTTATTACCATTTTTCATCCTTATTCTTCAAGTAATTGTTCGATAACTGTTTACATTATTAAATAACGTATATTTTGTTGTTTATAGAATTTTTTGTAACAATATTAGCAAGTTTGGGGTTTTTAAATGTGAAATATTTAAATTTCTGGGTTGTCGGTAATTTCATCTTTCAGTATTTTAAATTTTTTTTATGTATAGTTTGATAGTATTATTTCTAAAATAGAAATCTGAATAGTTTTTTTCAAAATTGAAGAGGAGGTTTTCCATTTTAGCTGTGGTTTTCTAGGTGAAATCAATAAATAGTTGAATTATGAAGTCTTCGAAAAGTTCTTTTATTACCATTATTGATACTTATTCTTCAAGTAATTGTTCGATAACTGTTTACATTATTAAAAAACGTATATTTTGTTGTTTATAAATTTTTTTTAACAATATTAGCAAGTTTGGGGTTTCTAAATGTGTAATATTTAAATTTCTGGGTTGTCGGTCTTGAATTTCATCTTTCAGTATTTTAATTTTTTTTATGTATAGTTTGATAATTATATTTCAAAAATGTTAATCTGAATAGTCTTTTCAAAATTGAAGAGAAGGTTTTCCGTTTTAGTTGTGGTTTTCTAGGTGAAATCAATAAATAATTCTATTATGAAGTCTTCGGAAGGTTCTTTTATTACCATTATTCATCCTTATTCTTCAAGTAATTCTTCGATAACTGTTTACATTATTAAATAACGTATATTTTGTTGTTTATAAAATTTTGTGTAACAATATTAACAAGTTTGGGGTTTTTAAGTGTAAAATATTTAAATTTCTGGATTGTCGGTCTCGAATTTCATCTTTCAGTATTTAAATTTTTTTTTTGATGTATAGTTTAATAATCATACCTCAAAAATAGTAATCTTGATAGTCTTTTCAAAATTGATGAGAAAGTTTTCCATTTTAGGCTGGCCACACTTTATATAGTTTGATTAAACAATATTTAAACAAGTGAAGAATATATTTTGTAGATAGTCTAGTCTTAGAAAAAAAATATTTTCGATTAAAAACTATAATCTTGTCACACGTTGAAGAAATGGAACTAAATGAACAATAGAACGAATTAAAATATTAAACTACAAAAATAATTGAAATACTACCAAAACTGCTATCTACGGATATCAGTAAAACTTTGCGCCATGTACACGTCTCAAGTGACTCTAGAAAGAATAAAATTCCATTTAATAAACAATTCAAATACCTAATTAAATTAAAATCACAAAACATTTTTGAAATCACGTAAAATACTATGTCGTATAATAAATTTATCCACCTTTTTCTATTTTCAATTGATACTTACAAAGAAACATTCTTCCAAATAATTCTCAATTTATTGACTGAAATTTATTCAGATAAAATTTTTATATATACATAGTTATTTTCCAACTAATTTTAAGCTGATCTAAAAAATAATTTAGCAAGAAAAAAAATTTATAAGACTTGGCCCAATGTTTGGTATAAGACTGCAAAAATTGGGCCAAGTCTTATAAATTTTTTTTCTTGCCAAATGATTTTTTAGATCAGCTTAAAATTAGTTGGAAAATAACTATGTATATATGAAAATTTTATCTGAATAAATTTCAGTAAATAAATTGAGAATTATTTGGAAGAATGTTTTTTTGTAAGTATCAATTGAAAATAGAAAAAGGTGGATACATTTAATATACGACATGGTATTTTACGAGTTTCAAAAATTTTTGTGATTTTAATTTAATTAGGTATTTGAATTGTTTATTAAATGGAATTTTATTCTTTATAGAGTCACTCGAGACGTGTACATGGCGCAAAGTTTTACTGATATCCGTAGATAGCAGTTTCGGTAGTATTAAAATATAACTAAAATATTATTTTACCACAATATTTTTGTGTAACTTTAATTCTCTTTTCTACGAAAGTTTTTTCGACTCCTCAAGTTTTTGACAGCTCTAAAGACTATAATTTAATTTCATCGTAACTGTAACGACGCTTTTAAACTGTAAATTAGCGTTGTTAAATAAAGTAGTTACCTCGGCAGATACTTTGAAGTACTCGTACTTTAGAAACATGGTTTAAGCAAATAAAGCTACTATAATCAAGTTTTCCAATTTATTCTTCAGTCTTATTACTTCAGATTGTCCATTTTCACTTTTTAAAATAATTTCTGTAAGTGACTTCATAACATTTATGAAATTAAGTCTTAAAGATTCTAGAGCATCGTTACTCGCTCATCCCCTTGTCGGCCTTGTCGGATTCAACCCGTTCCTCGATGACCCCCTTGCCAGTCTTGTCGGATTTAACCTTTTTGATGAAATTTCACTTAATGGACAGTCTACTATAGTTTATTTACGATAAAAAGACGATGATATCATTTTTAGTTACTTTCCTGCTTATCAGAATAAATGTCAATTTACCAACCGTGAATACAATTTATCCTCAACAGCCAGGGCAATTTACAGCTAACGGGTTGGCAAAACTTCAAGACGTGGTCAAATCAACTGGTAAAATTCTCCAGTTTGTTTTGACGTTTATTGACATTCGATCATCGTCTAATATTTACAAGTTTTTTTGGTACATTTAAATTCATTGCTTCTTTATGATTAAAAAAAACAGTTATTTTCATAACTAATTATTTAGGCAAATCTGCAGGGTGTGGTTAATAAAATGCCGAATCAGCTGAACAGAGAATGTTAACACATGGTAACATTTTTGTTGAGCTATTTTGAACGAGAATGCCGAAATGGGGGCCCGCTTCTCCCGCTTACTGCTTTAAGAGCCGTAAGTATGGTATTCGCTATTTGTATTCATCATTATTAATATTATTGTTACATATTTGAATGATTAAATGTTTTTAATGTTAGGTTAAGTTAATTTAACTTGATAATATATTATTCTGTCATAAATTGAAGTAATTATATTGTAGAGAGTTGCAGAAGCTTTACAACTTACATAGCGTTACCACTGTTAACCGTATTGCCGCCAAGTATAATAGAGGTGAACAGTCTAAAAGCCCACCTGAAAAGAGACAACGCATAAAACCTACTGTTGTAATTGATAACTTTAATCAAAATGCTTTCCGAAATGTTATATACGAAATGTTTGGAAACAGTGAGTATATTGTTTATGTAGGGATACTGTGGTCGTTGTTTTAATCTGTGTATTATGAAATAACTGTACCTAATTAATTTAATAATAGTTATTAGTGATTTTGAAAAGGTGGAAATAAAGCAAATTGTATAAAAATATACAAAAAATAAAGTACAAGATTTCCACTCCTCCACTACAAAATCATCACTATCTTCATCGTAACTGTCAAAATTAATAATAAGTGGAGGCACATCCTGTCTATCAAATACTACTTCTCTATCCCACCCATCTTGTATAATTTTTTCAGTGTGCTCTACTGTCTTTAACCAAATATCAGGAGTCACTTTTTCTAAAGACTTTTTCCATTCACCTTTTGCTTGTTCTGTTGAAGAACCATCAGTTCCCACATGATCTCTATAAAAACTTTTAACTATGCCCCAAATATGTTCAATTGGGTTGAACATACAGTGGTAAGGGGGAAGTCGAAGCACTTTGTGACCATATTTTTCAGGTAATATGTCAGCTTCATATACTGTTGGTGGTTTATTTCTACAAAAATGCATATATTTAAATAAAATAAGTTATCCAAGTATTACCATAATATATTGAAAAATGTTTATATGAACTTACCGTTTTACTAAATTCAATAATTGGGTTTAAAGGAAAGTATTTTCAAAAGTAATATCATTTTGTATCAACCAGTTCTGTATATCAGCGTTTTTGGTTGCTGTTGTTGGTACTTTATTGATCGCTGTACTGTGATAACTTGCATTATCCATTACAATTGAGGCAGGTTCTTCCAAGTTCACTAAAAGCTGGTATTCAAACGAATGCAAAAAAAATTTCTCGGTTCATTTCACCGTGGTAATCACCATTTTGTCTTTTGGAAGAAAAAAACCAGCCCTGCTCCTGGAATAAATCCTGAAGAGGAACCAGCATGCAATACTATATACCTACAATAAGGAAATAACAAATTACTACTAGGTTTCCTAGATAGACTGCACAGCTCAAAACAACTATTAATAATTATATAGATTCAAATAAAATAGTGTGACTAGTAAATATTTGAAAAGGTCTTAAGATGGCAGGAATGTTAGTACATCATAAATTAATTGCTAAATTTTATTATTCAATTACCTTGGAGCACAAATTTTGGTTTTTTTCACGCTTCTATGATTAGAATCTTGCCAATAACGTCCAACAGTATCGTCTTTAAATATTCATGTCTCATCCAAAAACACAAATTGATATAAACCTCCCCTTTTTATCTGGACATATTCATGTAGAAAATATACACGTTTTAATGCAATATGTGGCAACTTCATTAAACCACGACGAGGGTCATCTTTTTGGTATTTGAATCCAATAGTTTTCACTATCTTCCAAAGTGATGTTAAACAACCAATAAAGAGTTCACCCTCCTGGAGTTTGTCTCTTAAAGTTTTCAAGGTTATGCGTTCCTCTGAAAAAATATTGTTTTCATTAATTGTGAATAAAATAAAACAGTAAACTCAATATACTCACTGTTTCCATACATTTCGTATAAAACATTTCGGAAAGCATTTTGATCAAAGTTATCAATTTCAACAGTAGGTTTTATGCGTTGTCTCTTTTTAGGTGGGCTTTTAGGCTGTTCACCTCTATTAATACGGCAATACGGTTAACAGTGGTAACGCTAAGTTGTAAGGCTTCTGCAACTCTCTATAATATAATTACTTCAATTTATGAAATAATAATATATTATCAAGTTTAATTAACCTAACCTAACATTAAAAACATTCAATCATTTACATTTAAATATGTAACAATAATATTAATAATGATGAATACAAATAGCGAATACTATTACTTACGTCTCTTACAGCAGGAAGCGGGAGAAGCGGGCCCTCATTTCGGAATTCTCGTTCAAAATTGCTCAACAAAGATGTAACCATCTCTTGACATTTTCTGTTCAGCTGTTTCGGCATTTTATTAACCACACACTGTAGATTTGCCTAAATAATTAGTTATGAAAATAACCGTTTTTTTAATTTTAAAGAAGCAATGAATTTAATAGCACCAAAAAACTTGTAAATATTAAACGATGATCGAATGTCAATAAACGTGAAAACAAACTGGGGAATTTTACCAGTTGATTTGACAACGTCTTGAGGTTTTGCCAACCCGTTAGCTGTAAATTGCCCTGGCTGTTGAGGATAAATTGTATTCACGGTTGGTAAATTAATATTTATTCTGATAAGCAGGAAAGTAACTAAAAATGACATCATCTTTTTATTGTAAATAAACTATAGAATATACATTCACCACACAAATTAGAAAATCTAAATGGAGCCTCGTGATTAAACAAATGGTTGTCTAGCAATCGTGAGTTAGTAAAACCTTGTGTGGGTTAGTGCATGAGGTTCGCCGTCACTGTTATCAGTGGTCGATCAGGCGATCGAGGGGTATTTGGTCGTTTCTTTTTAGCAATTTTTACTAACCGGTTATTTGGCATTCTGTGTACGTGGTCAATCTTCTCTCGTTCCTTGCCCATCTTATTATGTCCTGTATTCCAAATATCTCTTATTTATTCACTTCTCTTCTGGTCAAATAAGGTATATCATGTAATTGTTCGCATTTCTGTTGTTCTTAGAAGCCGTTTTGGTATCGTGTTTTCCACTTTAGTTTCTCGTCTTCCTTTTTAAATTTACCGAGAATAAGTTTTTTTATAAATATTTAAAATGCTATTATTCAATTCTCAGTAATAACAAAATGTACATATCGATCGGTTATAAAATGGTTATAGCATTGAAATTATCAGATGCTGATGCACCTAATTTCAATCAGGAATAATTGCTACACATAATAAATAAAATTGGAACATGCGATTCGCTGTTAACTCGCTTAGGAATTATAAGCTGTGAGCTGGAGTTCAATCACTGGAAAATACGTCGTTATATCCTTATATGGACCGAACTTATTTCGAGACACGAACGCAGATTGAAGGATGAAAAAAATTAAAATTTCGGGTTGACGAAGCAAAAAATGTCAACGGCGTAAGAAGGGATTTAAGGTTCAGAAAATAAGCATGATGATAGATTTTGAAAAACGGATATTATTTAGGATGAATTCCATATTTCTTGAAAAGGCTAATAAAAACACAAAAGCCTTTAATAAAAAAATAAATGAAATAATTAAAATTAGAGGTAGATATAAGGAATAAAAATGGCGAAGTAATACAAGAAGTAACTTAACATAAACAAATTTGGAAAGAATATTTCGAGAAGCTGCTAATTGCCGTAGGCTCAGATAAAACAATATAAGATAAAAGCGAAGAAGAAAAGGGAAAGCATGTAACACCGGAACCAACAAAAAATGAAATATTAGTAATTTTTAAGAGAAGTATGAATGGGAAAGTACTAGCAAAAGACGAAATAAACAGATAAAGTACAGAAGAGAGGAGCATCACGAAAGAAAGTATGGAAAAAAGAGAGAATGCCTGAAAAATGGGTAGTTGAACAATGCACCAAAAAGGGGAACAGCAGGGGTGCAAAAACTATAGAGGTTTAAGTCTCCTAAATGTAGCGTACAAAATAATGTTAACAATAATTCAAAGTCGCTTAGCTGGAAAAGCCATATTAGGTCAACACTAATGCGGTTTCACACAAGAGAAGTCAAGAATTGACGCTATCCATACTATCAAGTAAATAATGGAAAAAGTCCATGAATACAAAATGGAAATAGAAATGTTATTTATAAACTATCAATAAGCATTTCACTGAGGCATAAAAATTATTAGAGAGGACGACTAAATTTAACACAATGATGTGAAGACCTGTGATAATATATGGAACAGAGACGATGACAATAACAAAAAGAGAGGAGGAGTAATTAAGAATAGTGGAATGAAAAATAATCAGAACAATTCTGGGACCAATAAAAGTTAATGACAATGAATACAGGCACCTTGTGAACCATAAAATAATATATATACATCGGCTCTTGGGTCTGTTATATACCGATTAGTGCTGCAATCTTATTTGGGATGTCGATTGCCAGCTGTCTCGCCATCTTTTGAAGAGCCTTCTTGGTGGTCTGGTACTATATGGTTTTAGATCTCTTGCTGTTCGGGCTATCCTATCTGCGCTCATTCGTGTAACATGCTGGTTCCACTCCCGTCTTCTCTGTCTTCCCCATCGTACAACATCTTGTACCTTGCATAATTCTCTTTTCTGATTGTTTGGAATTCTATCTTTCAATGTTTTGCCAGCGATTGATCTTAAAGTTTTCATTTCTGTTGCTCTCACTATTCTTTTTGTTTCCGCTGTGTCGGCTCTCGTTTCTATTGCATATATCAATATTAGTCTAACACATGTTTTATATATAAGAACTTTCCCAACCAGTCTCATGCCTTTGTTTTTCCAAATAACATCCCTCAGACAACCTGATATGTAAGCTGCCTTATTTGCTTGTTTTCGTACACTTTATTTTTGCTTTCCGTAGCTGGATATTTCTATATTCAGGTATTCGAACCTTGTAACCTGCTCTATTATTTCATCGTCAATTTCAATTTTGCATCGTCTGGGTTCTCTTGCCGTTACCATAGTTTTGGTCTTGGTGGTTGATATTTGCATGTTATATTTTTCCGCCGGTGTTCTGAAGGCATTTACCATGCGTTGTAGGTTGTCCTCATTGTCTGATATTAGAATTGCATCGTCTGCATAGCACAAAGTTTTTATTTGTTTCCCTCCACGCCCGTATCCGTGTCCCACGTTTTTTACTTCTTCTATTATTTTATCTATTACTAGATTGAATAGTAATGGTCTTAAACTATCTCCCTGTCGAATTCCTGATGTAATATTTACTTCCGATGTTAATTCATTCTCGATCTTAATTTTAGTTTTGTTGTTTGTGTTCACGTCTTTAATTATTTTTACCATTGTGTTGGATTGGTTTCCTGCTTTTAGTAATTTTAGCACATCTTCTAATTTGACACAGTCAAAGGCCTTGGTCAGGTCTATACAGCACTTATGTACAGGATTATTATATTCAATTGCTTTCTCAATTATTTGTCTGACTATGAAAATGGCATCTATTATTGATCTGTTTTGTCGGAAGCACTGTTGCTCTTGTGATATCGTATATTCTTCATTGATCTCATTGGCGAGTATTTTCGTTAATAGCTTCAGTGTTGTGTTTAGCAAGGTAATGGTTCGATAATTGCTAGGATTATTCTTGTTTCCTTTTTTATATATTGGTACTGTAATGCTATTTTTCCATTCTTCTGGTACTTTCTTGCTGTCTAAGATTTTCTGAAAAAGTGTACTTATGTTTTCCATTATCTTTTCTGCTCCGTATTTTAATAGCTCGTTCGGTATACCATCGGGTCCTTGAGATTATCTTTTTTTTAATTTTTCTATGCCATTTTTAAGTTCTTCCTTTGTTATTTTTATGTTTTGTTCATCCTCGACATCTTCTTCATCTTCCTCTGTATATTCATTTCTAGGTATATTTGTTTCTGGATTATAAAGTTCTCTAATACAGGCTGTCCATTTTTCTCCTTCTATCTTATTAAGATTTATTTTTCTTGCAAAAATTGCTGGAAACATAAATAGAATATAGATTATGTTATGATAATACAGTGGTTAATCTATATCAAAATCATTCTTGTTTCATTATAAAATACATTTTCGTTAATTATAATTTATTTATATGATTTTTGATCACGAATAAGAATTTAAAATCTTATTTTTGTGATCAATGGTTAGTAAATAACAATAAATATCACTGAGCTTATTATTATCACTCTTTTTGTTAATAGTATTAGGTTCTTGAGATATGTAATCCATTTCTTCTTTTAGTATTCGGTTGAATGTCTAAAATACTAACAGATTTAAAAACTATAAAGTGCTCTTTATCAATTACATTTTCAGCTAATGCATATCTTTCAGGATGTAACCTACAATCACTTTTATGTAAAGTTAATCGATTTTTCAATGTTTGGCTAGTGTGTATTTATTATTACAACTTTTACATTGAGTAAAATATATGTATAATTTGGGAAGAATTATGGGTATATATTTTAAGTGAAACCAAAAGCAATTAATTATTAAAAACCGTCAATGAGGCTAACACTTCTTACCTTGATAGGTTTCATCGATTTTCCTTCTATTGCAATCACTCCTTAAATCCCTTTTCTTCCCGGTTTCTGTGAACTGTAGGTTGCTGGTAGTTATAGGAGTTCAAAGGTTTGAAACAGCACAAAATTACGAGTAAATATAATCGAGCTTTATTGTCAGGCATGTTTTATTGACATTTTTAATTTTATTTATCGGTTTGAAAATCCTACTTAATTTTGGTGTTATTTCTTTAATGTGTGGTAAAGATATATAGTAATTTATATGTTCTTAAAATAGAGATATTAGGGATATCTAACGATTTGGTTTGCAGACTAAGTAGGACGTAAAAGATGTTTTGGAAGGAGTTCATCAGAGTTCGTAGCTGATTTTTTGAAGATTATTTAATTACAGTGAAGCCACAGATAACCTGTAAGATCGAGGTGAATTTGAGGAAATGAAAAACTGGAATGAAAAGGTTGAAAGAAACTTTGATTGATGACTTGTCAAATATTTATATTTACAATACATCTATTATAATAGATTACAAAATACTTAATTGGAAAATAAATTCTCATGACACTTTCTTGTTCAAGAAATTCTTTTTGAATTTATTTTTTATCAATTCACGTCATTTTACTTGGATAATAATTGAATAAGAGAAAAGGAGGTAAAATCTCTCTAGAAAATGGCAAAGATGCAAGAACGTAATAATCAAGGGGCAGGTTATGAATTTTTAACGAACTTTTGTGTGACTGTAAAATTCTTTTTTGTCCATTGTTAGAATAAAATGCTGGAAGAGAGGAAAGTTTATACTTGAAGGCTGGATAGATTAACATTTCATAAAGGATAAATTCTTGGTGGGATAAACGAAATTAGAAAGAGTGAAAAACCTAATGAGGTGAATTTTATTAAAAAATAAACTGTTTGAAAGATTAAAACTAACTTTTTTTACAACTGTTATGAAAGTAGCTAGCTTATACTGTGAGAAATATCATTTCTCACGGCATTTTGCCTACACCACCACATATGGAGAATTAACCCTCCATCGGTCGCGATGTTAGAAAAAATCTAACAAAATTTTATTGTCTGAAGACTTTTTCTTTAAAATTTGATCAATCTTTCCCGGAGCCTAGGAATGCCCCATAGAGCTGGCAACGCGGCATTACTGACAATTTAGGCCGCAGTGGAGGTATTAGCGGCTTTTTAATTTGTTATTGTTAGTTTAAATCTAACACGCGACCGATAACATCTTCGCATATTTCTTGCAGTGATAGAAAATTTCTAACGGTGCGACCTTTCGCGTTTGTGATTTTTTTTCTTTTGAACAAAATATTTTTTGGTAAGTTTTTTATATTTTTTTGTAAATTTGATGTCATATGATTGGAATTCGTAACAGATACATTTTGTAATAATTAAATTTTATTTGGTTTGTGTAAATTTACTTTTAATTTTCCATATTTATCTTTACAGATGTCATCAAAAATGGAGAAGCAATTGCTAAAGTGGTATGAGGAAATTCCTTCTGACTGCGAGGTTGACTCTGATTTAGGCGATAACGTTACTGATCACAATACACATGTTACAGATACGGAACAATCGTGTGAAAACAATTGCGAAGATGAGGACAATCGTCAACAGTCATTCACTCTAGATCCTCCCGCTCAACAGTCTTCCAATGAAGCACCCAAATTTTTTGGAAAAGATGGAACTCCTTGGCTGAAACACTTGCCACAAAAAAGGTCAACAAAAAGAAGACGCCAAAATCTAGTAACTAAACTTCCTGGGGTGTTGCGAGAAGCAAAAAATAAATCTGAAATTATTGATTGCTGGAACATCTTTTTCCCTATGAATGTTCTTCAAGACATTACGAGCGTCCACGTGATTGTCTTCCAACAAATTTAGAAGAAGTAATGGCGTTTATAGGCTTGCTATATTTGGCTGGTGTAAAAAAGGGACAACATCTCAATACTAGCGAATTGTGGGTTACAGATGGAACAGCACCGGATTATTTCCAAGCGACAATGTCAGAAAGGCGGTTCCATATCCTAATGCGAGCAATTAGATTTGACCACAAAGGGCAGAAGTAGACAATTTAGCTCCAATTCGAAGCATTTTTGAAAGTTTTGTTGACAAATGCAAAAGCAGTTACAATCCAGCTCAGTACGTAACAATTGATGAAATGCTGGAGGCGTTTAGAGGACGGTGCCGATTCAGACAATCTATAAGCAATAAACCAGCCAAATACGGCATAAAGATATATGCTCTTACAGATGCGAGATATATGCTGGAAAGCAACCACAAGGGCCTTATCAGATATCAAATGAAGCAGCGAGTGTAGTAAAAAGGCTTATACGTCCCATTGACAAAACAGGAGGAAATATCATCGCCGACAACTATTTTACATCTGTGCCCCTCGCCAATGAACTATTCGAAAATAACAGGTTACCTTTTGTAGGCACAATTAGAAAAAATAAAAGGCAGATTCCGCCAGAACTGCTTCTACAAAGACCGGTTCACAGTACCATGTGTGCATTTGGATATGGCGAAAATAAATGTACTCTGACATCATATATTCCAAAAAAATATAAAAATGTTCTTATGCTTTCAACGCTTCACAATGATGACAAAATAGATGGAGATTCTCCCCAGAACAAACCTGAGGTTATAACATTTTATAATGTTACCAAGGGTGGCATCGATGTCGCTGATAAGATGAAAGCAGAATATTCGGTTACACGTTACAGTAATCGTTGGCCTTTTACAATTTTTTGTAGCCTTCTAAATATAGCGACCATAAATTCCCAAATTATTTACAACAGCAATACTGGAAAATTGATGCCAAGGCGTCACTTCATAACATCATTGGCCAAAGCTCTCATCAAGCCCCACATGTCCAATCGAGCCTCTATCACTAGATTATCCTTGCCACTTCGACAGAAAATCTGCAATATTTCCGGTACCAACATCAACGCAGTCCAGACACCAGAAGCTCCCCAGCATAAACCACGGTGCGGTTTCTGTCCAGTTCGGAAAAACAGATTTACACAACATCGATGCCGCATATGTAATAGTCCTTTATGTAAAGAGCACACTGCATCTACCGAATATACCTGTTTAAAGTGCAAGAATTGCGATGATGAATAACATACTATTTTAATTTTCCAAGTTGTTTAGTGTTCAGTTTCTGGTTTTTATATTTTTTTAATTGTGATAATAAAAAGTTAAATGAATATGTTTGGTTTTCATTATTTCTATAGTCAAATTGATATTACAGCGCAAAAATCCGTGTTAGAAAAAATCTATACGCGTGACCTGGCGTTAGAAAAAATCTATACACGCGACCTGGCGTTAGAAAAAATCTATACACGCGACCTGGCGTTAGAAAAAATCTATGCGCGCGACCAATGGCGGAATAAAATGACACGCGACCGATGGAGGGTTAATAAAATCGACAAAAATTTAGTTGGCTACTGTTTAGATTTAAATAGTTTCGCAACTGTCAGATTATAGAATTTTTTCTAATTCTTAAGGTAGTTTTCATTCGTGCGTTGATAACAATCGCAATTTTCATTCAATATATATATATATATATATATTATAATTATATATTCCAATAATTTAAAATTTCTTTATATATAAATGTTGTTTTAAATTGAATTAATCTATACTTGACTTGAATTGAATTAAATTACCCTCGGCTAGCTCGGTTCGAATAGATTGTATTATTATCTCAGCTTATTTAAATACAGTCGGAAGCATGAAAATTCCTCCCTTTGAGTTCTGGATGTATATAAATCTATATGTAAGTTCAATTTCAATTCTTTACTTTAAATCTGCACTTTAATATATATCATTAAAATTTAAATTCAGATGAATATCAAATAGACAGAATGAAATACTCAAGTTCTAATAAAATTATAAAGGACATGAATACGAATAAAAATGCCAACACTTCTAGAAAAATTGTTTTAATAAATTGTTACGATAAAAAAATTGTATTCTTATGACATCAAAATTCTCTCATACTCCTGCATTCTATGCAATTCTTCATACAGAATATTTTAGTAGATTGCGTCGGCGCATCAGTACAACGCATGCGCTTCTAGAGTTCCAAACTACACTAACATGCTATTCACAATCAATGCTGATGTGTGAACTGTTTATACACTTTAGCGTTCTAATAGTCGTTGAAAATTTTTATATATATTATCAGAATTATAACAATACAATTACATACATATATCTACAAAATTGTGAGAGATGTGAGATGTGGATAGTGATAGATAGTAAGGTTAAACATGCATCAGAGTGAAATAAGAATTGGGAATTTTATGATCATTTATGAAGCACGTGAACATTTAATGGAATAATTTAATCGAACAAGTAAGTACTCTAATAATTATGATAAAACAAAATGCATGGATATCCATGGGTATTATATGATTTACATCATATTATATTGTTCTTGGCCTTTTTATGATTTTATTCTTTGAACGTTCTAATGATCTTTTATAGTTCACTGTTTATATATATGGAATTCCAAATTTTATAATTAAAAAGCACAGACCTTAGTTCAAATCTTCGGTACCTTGAATGCAGCCAGCGTCTCTAAACTCTTGAAGATCTCTCATCGGAGAGATGCCCCTTTCTGATCACTTCTCGTTTATCACTGCTTAACCAACACTTATATAATTATTTCTTAACCTTTTTGTATTAATATTTCACTTTTAACAATAATTTTCTCAAATTTTTAATAGAAGAGATTCATACAGACGCTTCCTCTTCCATACCACCAACTATACTACTTTTTGTTTTCAAAATCAACAAACTTTTTCCTTGGAAAATTCATAGCTTGCTTATCATTGTTTTTGTTACACAAATTGTTGATTGTCATGTCTTTTAGTTACTAAATGAAAATATTTAACTTATCTGTCCTGGAGGATTAACACACTTATTTCTGTCTTTGAATATTGTCTTTGGGATTCTATTCAATGTCTTTTTCTTGTATTCCCTTTACCTTTTTAAGGTATTCTTATTTACATTAGTTTTTTACAAAATCTACAACCTAAATTATTGGTTGATATATATGTAATTAATTGTTTTCAAATTCTTGAATTTTTACTATTTTTTTCATACATAAACTATTGATTATTTCCAAATTCATTGTTATTGTTCTTCATAAAATAAATAATCAACAAATTTAAGTTGGCAAGAAAATCACCAGATTTTATTACTTCCGGTCTATGAAACGTATTTCTTTGTCATATTAATAGGCTGTGTTCCATATATCATTTCTCAGAAAGCTTTTAACCCTTTCTTTAAATTTTCAACTTTTACTGTAAATATTGATAATCAATTATTGATATGAATATTAATTTGTGTTATTTCAGGTTTCACATTATACTAATTTTCATTTATACTGAAACTTATATGGCAGCGTTCAGAGTAATTTGGAACTTATTGACATTGACGTAATCCTAGAATTAATTATCAAGGTAAAATTTTATACTTAAATCACCAATGTTATGTTTATAATTTTTATTCATCATTCTTTTAATAACGAATTTTATCAATATCTGACCATATTTTGTTTATTTCATTCTATCCATTGAATTTAGACATGATTTTTCTGTGACTTTTATAATGTGGTTGTGTCTACTGACACACCTTCCGTAAGAATTAGTTTAATAAACTAGGAGACTAGTTCAATATATATATATATATATATATATATATATATATATATATATATATATAACCAAGAAGATGGCGTGATATGTTAACAACAACAACAAAGAGATTTATGGGTAATTCACGCAAAATAAAAGGCTACTGAAACAGAGTGGTATCCGCGGACATGCATGTTTATGGCTGATTTGCTTCTTCAGCACGGTATAACCAAATAAGGATGTGAAATTTGAGAGCAAGGATATTAGTCGAAACATGGGAAAACACAAAACAACGGATTTCAGCAGGGAAACCAAACGATCTTGGTTGTTGTCCTGAAAACTCGGGATCTTCCAATTGAGGGCACAAATGAGCGTTTGGTTTCCCTGCTGAAATCCGTTGTTTTGTGTTTTCCCATGATTCGACTAACATCTTTGCTCCCAAATTTCACATCCTTATTTGGTTATACCGTGCTGAAGAAGCAAATCAGCCATAAACATGCATGTCCGCGGTTACCACTCTGTTTCAGTAGTCCCTTCTTCTATTTGCGTGCAATACCCACTAATCTCTTTGTTGCTTATATATATATATATATATATATATATATATATATATATATATATATTAATACAGTTCTATTATTCCAAATTTTAAAGAATTTCATTTATGCAATACTTCCGGAAAACCCTATATTGTCTATAAAATCAATATGTTTGAAAAACCCTGTATTTGTAAGATTTGGCAGAACATTTAATTTCTGATGACATTTACCTGTCACAATTGAAAAATGCATTCAAGGTTAAAGAAAAAAGAAGTCATTACAAGGTATTTAGTTATAATAAAAGGATTCCAAATCTTTGATACTAAATAATAACAAATTAGCTTTTTTTCAAAAAAAAGAAAAGTTTGTAACCACAGTAGAATGTGCCTATTTATTTGAAAAAAATCAGTAGTTGAATTTGAGAATCCGAACGGGGAGCATCTCGTGTGAGATCTCTCCAAAAATTTTGTATAATTAGTATTTGAACATTGTAATTAATTAATATAAGGCGTTATTCGGCATATTCAAAATTAAATTCAGTGCGTGTATTTTCGAAAATTAGTGTTTGCAGTTGTACGAGTTGGCAGTTTCTTCTCTACATCCAGATTTCTGGTGAGTTCGCTCCAGAATTATTATTATATCATTGAACATCAGGCCTTGATACAAAATTAAAAGTAGATACATCTAAGTACTGAGATTAAATATTGAATTCAATTAACTACGAAATATAAGTATACTTATCGACCAATTAAATAGTGGAAGAAATTATCAAAAAATATCGTGTATTTGACATTTACCGAGGAACTGAGTGACAATTCTAAATTCGAAATGTTTGAAAAGAAATTAGAAACTTTTAAATTAGATGAGGAGGTTATTTAGTTTGGAGGTTGTTTTAATGTTAATTTAGTCGTAAAAGATACGATATCATTATTTGTTTCTTGGAGGAAAGTTAAATTTGGAATTTGTCGATTTGAGGAATAACACATAATTGTTAAAACGTATTTTCATTGGAAATTATTTAAATCATTTTAGACGTTGATAGAAATTAAACATATTCAATTGAATAGAAATTTTATTTAAACAGTGAAATTTAGTGAACCATTGGTGACAGACAAGTCATTCATTGATAGTAAGTGTCAGAAATCAATTAAGTGATATTTCCGATCTTAAATACACATTCACAGGAGAAAATATAGAACCAAATTAATCATCTAAATATTTAATTCAGAAAATACTTTAAAATTTATTAAAAACTGTTATATTCGAACGAACTGAACCCACCTGAGAATAGAGTCAAGTAATTCAAGGTAAAATAAACTCATCTTTCAATATTTTAAACAATTTTCGTTATTCTGCTAGCTGGGAAATTTTGACAACAACTGTCAATTTTGAAATATATAACATACGGTGCTTAAGCCGTGTGTACAATATTGTCGCTGCAAACAGGCATTGTACAATTTTGTTTACGCGACGTGGACAAATAAAGATTTATTTGTTATATTCATTAGAATAAAGGTATAGTATATTGTACCAACAAAAAGATTCATGAGTAATTCACCTAAAAAGAAAAAGGGCTACTGAAACAGAGTGGTTACCGCAAACTTGCATGTTTCTGGCTAATTTGCCGTCCTCAGTACGGTACAACCAAATAAGGGTGTAAGAGTGGGGAGCAAAGCTGTTGATCGAAACATGGAAAACACAAAACAATGGATTTCAACAGGGAAACTAAACGTACATTTGTGTCTTCAATTGGAAGATCCCGAGTTTTCGGGACAGCAACCAAGATCGATAATGAGGCCCCCCTGCTTAAACCTTCCGACCCGTAGTAAAGAACAAATTAGTTGTACGAAGATCGCATGATATGTAAACAGCAACAACAAAGAGATTCATAGGTAATGCACGCAAAAATAAAAAGGGCTACTGAAACAGAGTGGTAACCGCAGACTTGCGTGTTTCTGGCTAATTTGCAGTCCTCAGTACGGTATAACCAAATAAGGGTGTAAGAGTGGGGAGCAAAGCTGTTGATCGAAACATGGAAAACACAAAACAATGGATTTCAACAGGGAAACTAAACGTACATTTGTGTCTTCAATTGGAAGATCCCCAGTTTTCGGGACAGCAACCAAGATCGATAATGAGGCCCCCCTGCTTGCACCTTCCGACACGTAGTAAAGAACAAATTAGTTGTACGAAGATCGCATGATATGTAAACAGCAACAACAAAGAGATTCATAGGTAATGCACGCAAAAATAAAAAGGGCTACTGAAACAGAGTGGTAACCGCAGACTTGCGTGTTTCTGGCTAATTTGCCGTCCTCTGTACGGTATAACCAAATAAGGGTGTAAGAGTGGGGAGCAAAGCTGTTGATCGAAACATGGAAAACACAAAACAATGGATTTCAACAGGGAAACTAAACGTACATTTGTGTCTTCAATTGGAAGATCCCGAGTTTTCGGGACAGCAACCAAGATCGATAATGAGGCCCCCCTGCTTGAACCTTCCGACCCGTAGTAAAGAACAAATTAGTTGTACGAAGATCGCATGATATGTAAACAGCAACAACAAAGAGATTCATAGGTAATGCACGCAAAAATAAAAAGGGCTACTGAAACAGAGTGGTAACCGCAGACTTGCGTGTTTCTGGCTAATTTGCAGTCCTCAGTACGGTATAACCAAATAAGGGTGTAAAACTGGGGAGCAAAGCTGTTGATCGAAACATGGAAAAATAAGAATTCAACAAACGCACATTTGTGTCTTCAATTAGAAGATCCCGAGTTTTCGGAACAACAACCAAGATCGACACGGGGGCGGCATATAGCCCCCCTGCCTGAACCTTCCGACCTGTAGTGAACAACAAATTAGATGGACGAAGATCGCATGATATGTAAGCAACAACAAGAGTGTCCTAAGTAAAATAAAATTAGAATTAGAGACCTATTTTTTAATTTTTAATAACTAGGTAAGGTGTAGATATTCGTTTATAATAGTAAGTTCGTATATATACAACTTAAGTTGTCTATGTCAGTTCTGAAATTGACTGAGTCAGGACTCTTCTTAAGATTTATCATTTCTTTTATTAATCTTTTACTATTATTTTTTCTGTAGTTATTATTTCTACGTTGTTGAAATTAAAAGAGTGATTTTCTTCAAGTGAATGTTTTGATAGTGCAGTACATTCATTGTTATTTCGAACTGATTGCTGGTGTTGTTGAATTATCTTATGTAAATATTGGCTAGTTTGACCAATGTAAGTACCATTGCAATCAGAATAATTTATTTTATATATTGAGTTTATTGTGTTCTTATTACCTAGTTTGAGCCTAGAAAAAAGTTCATTTCCTGTAATGTTATTTGGTTTATTAGCAATTTTAATATTAAATGGTGTTGGCCTTTTTGTAATGGTTTATTTATATCGGGAATATACAGAAGTGAAATATATTCTGATGGATTACTTTGGCTCTTAAATTTTAATTTGTTGTAATAGTTGTTAATTCTCTGTTTAATAATGGGCTCATAAAAATGTTTAGGATAATTATTTAAATCTAAGGTATTTTTGATTTTTTAAATATTATTAGGCCTGTGTTTTGGATGTGATAATTGTACCGCTCTATCAGTGAGGCCAGTGACAACACTCTTTTTGTATTTTATGGGAGCGTATGAATTATAGTTTAAATATAGTTGAGACCATAACTTTTTTGTGAATCAATTTGTAGATATTCGACCGTTATTGTCATATTCTATATTCATATCTAAAAAATTAATAAAACGATTTTTGTCCATTTCTATGGTGAATTGTAATTTTTTATTGTTAAAACGTTTTAGAATATTTTCAGTCTGGTCAATTGGTACACAAAGGATACAGTCGTCGACGTATCTTTTGAAAAAAATTGGTTTTTCTGGTAGCTCTGCTAAAACATTGGATTCTAAATATTCAAGTACTACTACTGCAATCGGAGCAGAAATTGGAGATTCCATTGCTGTTCCAAAAATTTGTTTATAGAAACAGTCACCAAATTGAAAATAGGTGGAATTCAAACACAAATCAACAGCCTCGCAAAACGCATCTAAGTCTAATGGTGTGTAGTTCTTGATTATCTTTCATTTATTTTTAATACATTTGATTACAAGATCCGTAGGAATGTTTGTATATAATTTAATGAATACTACTGTACAGTAGTAGACAAGCCTCTACGGAGGCATAATCAAAAAGTAAGTTTAAAGTAACATCTTTTAACTATATGTATATTGTGTTTTCAGAACATTTTTAGAAAGGTTTGAAAATGGTTTAAATAAAATAGACCGAAACGTTACCACTATAAGCAAGTGATTTTATTTCTGACCGAAACCCATGAAAATATAAGAAATGGAAAAATATACTGTTAGGTAACTGCCTTTAAAGAAAAAATTTGCTCAAGAAATACTAGTCAGCTTCTAAAAACTATGTTTCATTTGATCTGATTTGATTCTGTAAAATTGCATCGTCAAATATGAAGAGAATGCAACGAGCGTACTTTAAAGCGAGTGCCTACAAATATGAAAGCTTCACCGCTACGTTGTGAGAGTCATTTTAAATTATTCATGAATAAAGCTAAAGATATGAATTTACATTCGTACTTTTTAATTTTTGAAGCGTTATGGCATTCTGTACCAGCTTCAAGCAACAATGAATGTATAATGGTATTTCAATTGTTATTTCTCGCGAGAATTTTCCTTATTCATTCTACATATGAAATTATGAAACCTGAGTTATGTTGTAAACTGATATGTCTGCCATTACAAAATTGAGAATAAAGCGAAAATAAACCACTTCAACACCTCGCTAACTTAATCCTATCACCTAAGCAGACCAACTACCTATTAAGGTGGAGGCCAAAACACACACGCACGCGCTCAAAGAAATACTGCCATTTTGACGAATTGAAACAATGATCGATACATTTCAGTAGATTTTATTCGAATAAAGTATTTTTTCTAAAGTTTCCTTATTATTTTCAGAAAATCACAGCAATAACAATTTGGTTTTAAGACACAGAAGAAGCTACGAACGTCACAAATCTAAAGATGCTTCAACGAAGAATTCTGTGGTTAAAGATGCATCAGTGGCGAAATCGAGTAGTAGCAGTTTGTTTGTAACAGATAATTGCACGGTAGTTGTGGCTCAGATCGGTGGAACTGCAACTCTGCCTTGTGCTGTAAGGAAGTTTAATAATGGAGTGGTGAGTGTTTTTTCTTTTTGTTTTGTCTATTTCCTTGTATAATAGTTTACTATAGTCATTCTAATATCAGTGTGAGGAGAGTTTCAGGCTTATTTTAGAATGAAATAGGACTATTGTAGGAAGTAGCATGACGCGACTTCGGAAAATTTTCGATGCAGTTTTTCGTTTTGGTGTTCCCTGATCCCAAACCAACTCCCTGTTTCAAAGGTTATGTATATATATATATATATATATATATATATATATATATATATATATATATATATATATATATATAACCTTTGAAACAGGGAGTTGGTTAGGTTAGGTATATATATTTAGGGTATTTGGATTTTTCTTGGATTAATTTATATATATTTCTATTTGGTAATTTCTTGGGATTCGGTCCTTATTATAAACTTTCATCAACTACATAATATGATTCATCTAATATACTTTATTTTACGTTTCGGCTAATTTTTTAGCCTTTTTCAAAAAACACTACAATAGAAATTCATATTGACAACACACAGCTCATTAATTATTCCTAATCACACAGCTAAAATTCAAATAAATAAAATTCTACCTACAGTTATCAGGAACAAAAACTTTTATATCCACATAGTGGGAACGTCACATTTAAAATTAATTTATACACTAACTTCAGGTACACAAACAGCGATTTCATGATTGATACTTGATTTCTTTCGATAGTCATTATTGTTTTTATTTTGCGTTGCATTTAACATGAACGGACAATGAATCAATTTGTAAGGGGTATGGAAATTATACCCATGTGTAATAAAAAAAATCCTTTCCTATGCTGTGGATTTTATTTATATTTATTTCATCAATTTATTAAATTGTAATAAATTTTACTTAAATTGTTTGAGTCAATTTTGGAATTAACGGTATTTTTGTTTTTAAGTATACATATCATTTCGTACATTTCTCGTTTTTTTGTATTTATTTCAGTTTTTAGGATTTTTGTTTGCTCATAAATAAAAGTATGGTTCTTGTCAGTTATGTGACTCGTTAGTGCCGTTTTATTTTTGTTATCGTACTTGTGGCTGTTAATTCTATTTTTTAGATATTGACTTGTTTGTCCTATGTATACACCATCACAATCTTTGCAGGGAATCTCATAAACTACATGACTTTTTTTGTCTTTTGGAATTTCTGATTTTAGTTTACTAGAATGTTTGTTTAATAGATTATGTCCCTTGTAGCTAGGTTGTACTTTTTCATCTTTAAAAACGTTATTTATTTTCTCTGTCAATTTTGGAATATACGGTAGTATTAAAAAAATGGAGTTTTTTTGTTTGTTTGTTGTACAGATAGTTGTCGAATTGTAATATTTATGTATTCTTTTTTTTAAAACACTATTTATCATTTTTTCGGGATAGCTGTTCATTTTCAACGCCTGTTTAGCTTTTTCAATCGCCGTATGTCTATATTCAGTATCTGAAAGAATAATTGCTCTGTCGGCCAGGCCTATAATAGCAGATTTTTTTGGGATATATGGTGGTGTGAATTGAAATTAAGATATCTGCCTGACCAAGTAGATTTGGTGTACCAAGCAGTTTTAATTTCTCCGTTTTTATTATGTATAGTTAAGTCCAAAAAGATTATTTGATGGTTTTGTTTTGTTTCGATAGTAAACTGTAATTTGTGGTGATAATTATTACATTTATCCCTTGGAATGGCTAGAAGGCAAACATCCACGTATCTATAGAAAAAAAGGGGCTTGAAGTTCATTTTATTCATTACAGTTGTTTCTAGTTCTTCCATGACTAACTGTGCTATCACAGTTGAAAGATAATTTCCCATTGCGCAACCTTCGATTTGTCTATAAAATGTATTTTTGAATAAAAAATAAGTTGAATTCATTACCAATTTGACAGATTCCAAAAATTCATCCAGAGGAATATCAGTGTGATTCTTAATTAGGTCTCATTGTTTTTCAATTATATTTTGAACTAGATCTAGAGTAATGTTTGTATACATGGACACCACATCCAAAGACACAATAATGTGATCTGTGGGCACTGACACATTTCTAATTTTATTTTTGAATTGCCAAACATCTTTAATGTAATATTCGTTTTTATATGTGACGTTATTTAGTATGTTTTTCAAAAAGGCTGACAATTTTTCGAAAGGCGATTGAATACATGATACTATTGGGCGTAACGGAATGTTGGGTTTATGGAGCTTTGGTAATCCACATATCCTAGGTGGAATTGAGTTTTGTATATTCAAGTCTTTGGCTGTTTTTGGTGATATGGTCATATTATGTAGTTGATGAAAGTTTATAATAAGGACCGACTCCCAAGAAATTACCAAATAGAAATATATATATATATATATATATATATATATATATATATATATATATATATATATATATATATATATATTGAAACCATCTAAAATTGGTAAGACCAATTGAAGGTTACATATAAAAAAAACTAGGAGTTTTAGATGATTGAATTGAATGAAGTGAGCATTCATACTACCAAATATTAAGAAAAGCATTTATATTAAAAGGAATAAAAAGGATAGTGAATAAAGATATTTCTAGTAATAGCAGTATGTAAATAAGTACAAACTTTTACCTTAATAATAATCCAATATTACGTTGATGGTAACAGTTACTAGACTGTTCAAAACACTGCCATATGAACATCCAGGTAATTACCATGTAGCATCATTTGAAACCTGAAAACAAAAGGAATTAGTATTTGAATGAATAAATGAATATCAATATTTATGGGTAATAAGTAAAAAGGGTTATAATTAAAAAGGTAATTTGAAATAAAAAGTATTTGATTGACAGGCGGAACGTAGCCATGTCAGGTGTCAACAAGAGTTTGCAATTATGAATATCAATCAACTGGAAGTAACATAAAAATTACTAAATTGATTGCCAACTTGAATTTATTGGTTACGAATAGAATGATTTTATGAAAGGGAAATTTGAAAATAAATAAGAATTTATATGTGATTAACAATCACAAAGATTAGAAAATTGAAAACTATACATTTGCATATATAATACTTGATATTTAGATTGTAAGTTTTATGTAAAATAATGTAAATCAAAATACCTTAAAAAGGGATAACTAACAATATAAGTGATTGTCAATAGTGAAAAAAGACATTTTATGAAACCCTTAAGACTATATAAAAGTAAACAAATAAGTGTTGATACCATCCAGGACAATTAAAAGAACTAATTTACATTTAGAACTAAAAAATTCCCCAAACAAACAATTATTTTGAAAGAAAGTGTCAATAGAAGGCTATGAATTTTATGACAAGAAAGAGTTGTTGATTGCGACAAAAAAGGGAAGTGGCGTGGGTAGCTAAAAAGGGTTAGAATCTATGTAAGAGGCTTCCGAATAAATTTTAATAAAAAAAAATAAATCATGTGAATTTTCAAAAAAAGTTCAATAATAATAATTCTATAAGCTATTTAAACAGTTTGTGAGAACGGGAGTTTGTTCGAACGTGCATCTCTTTCGCTAAAGAGATCTTCAAGAAAAGAGGTGACGCCATCCAGCAATATGGAGCTTTCTACAGTGGGTATATTAAGGTCTGTGCTAATTTAATATTAATTTGGAATTCCAACATAAATAAAAATAAAAACATTCAAATAGTGAACAATAAAATAATTTCGAAATTTCATTAAAAGGCCTGAGTATTTTATGATGCATAATAAGAACTTACGTACATGGATATCCATAAATCATAACTAATAAATAACTATGTACTTACTTTTAATGATTAATTTGTATCATTGTTGTTCACATTATATGTAAATTTCGTCTAGCTTCCATTTTCTTATTGCATACATTATCATCTTCTGTTTATCACTATAATAATTTCACATCACTCCTATTTATTTTTATATATATGTATATGCAATCGTATGGTTTTGTTTTTGAATATTATCTTGATAGTTTCAACGAATACATACGAACATTTAATTTGTATAAACATTTCATAAGTGGGAAATAGAGTGTAAACACAATTGTGTATCTTCGCTTTCAACGAAGCAAAATCGTATATTTTCGTCACGCCGACGCAGTGGAGATATGTTTAGGAACACTCCATGCGTCTGACTGTAAAGAGTACAGGGGTGGTATCAAGAAAATTTGGTGTTTAAAATTAATTACGATTTCAATCTCAACAATTTATTAAAATAATTTTTCTGTAAAATGTTTTGCATTTTTATTTTATATACTATCCTTAATAAATTTAGAAATATCGACTCACCTCATTCATTCAAAATATCTGGAAACAGTAAATTAAGACACATATGTTTTCAAAAATCATTTAATTTCTCAATATACAGTATATTTACAATTCAATAATTAATAAAACGACAGTTAAAATAGACTTATTTATATGCGCCATGAACCCAACGAGGAAAGGTCTACATGTCTCCGGCTATAAACAATTCAAATAATAAATAGACAAGTTCAAATAATATTAAAGAGCAGTCGAAGATAGAGGTCAACATGCTTTCGACTCTTCATAAAATAAAATTATAAATTAAACTTAAACCTATAAAGAGCGGCCGAAGGTAAGTCTCGACTTCATCTTATAAAATAATATATAATAACAATTTATAAAAAAAAATTATCAATAATAATAATTAATAATAATATATATATATAAAAATGTCCTGAAAACTCAGGATCTTCCAATTGAAGACACAAATGAGCGTTTGGTTTCCCTGCTGAAATCCGTTATTTTGTGTTTTCCCATGTTTCGATTAACATCTTTGCTCCCAAATTTCACATCCTTATTTGGTTATGCCGTGCTGAAGAGGCAAAATGAGCCAGAAACATGCATGTCCACGGTTACCACTCTATTTCAGTAGCCCTTTATTTTAAAATTACGTGAATTACCCATGAATCTCTTTGTTATATATATATATATATATATATATATATATACATATATACATATATATATATATATATATATATATATATATATATATATATATATATATATATAAAACTAGTGAATATTGGGGGATTGCAGCAAAAAATTGGAAAAGATATACTCTTAGCGGAAAATGTCCAAGCTTTCGAGGATGTTTGTCCTCATCATCAGGGAGACTAAAATGAAAAACAACAGTTAAATACTGTGGTCAATAAAGAATAATTAGAAATGAAGTTCACAACCACGCCTCCAAATGGGATGTAACAAGAGACAACCAGTGCTGCCAACAGTCAAATCAGTGAGCTGTGGGACAATGCCACTATTTTAGTAACGGACGCTGCTGTAGGGCCAACAATTGGTTTAATAAGAAGATGTATTGTTTTCGAATAGAGGGAGAGGGAGGAAGAGTGTGAGACAGAGAGAGAGGGGGAACGCTCTCAATTTTTGTAATATGAGCGTGTAGAGAACATAACCTCAACATGACTGACACGAAGGAAGAAAAGAGAAAGAAAACAGTACATTAACGGTATTAATATGTAGTAATAATAATATAATATAGTAATTAAGTAAATTTTTTATTAATTATACAATTTGAATGTATCTACCAACACCAATACACTCAAAATTAAGTTTTTATTATTATTATTATTATTTATATTATTTGAATGTATCTACCAACACCAATACATCCAAAAATCAAGTTATTAATATCATTAATAAGTTAAAGTAACAAGGGTTTTGCAAGGAGCAACATGGTTGTTGACCACAACTTGATGAGCAAAATTAGTATCTAAGGACAACAAAAATGAGTAGATCTCAATTATGTGATCAATATCAGTTTTCTTGTTTATTACATCATTGTTTTGTGAAATGAAAGCCATTTCCAAGAATGATCTTTTCGTTCTATTAGACTCAGTCGCCAACACTTTCACAGCCTCATAATTCATCTGATGATCAAGGGAATTTACATGAAAAGCTAACGCGCACCTCTCTGGGTGTAATCTAGAGTCACTCTTATGTGAAACTATACGGTTAGATAGAGATCTTAAAGTCTGACCGATATACTGTTTATCACAATCTCTGCAAGGAATACTATACACCACGTTAGTAAGTGAGGTCAAAGGATTCTTATCTTTTACTATAGTGTAAATCGATTTGATTGAAAGAACAGTTTTATTAGCAATTTGAAAATCACCACATGAACGGAGCAGTCTGGCAAGTCTCGGAGTTATGTCCTTAATAAAGAGTATATATTTTCCAATTTTTTGCTGCAATCCCCCAATATTCACTAGTTTGATTCCTAACTAGTCAGCAAAGATCAAGTTTAACTATATATATATATATATATATATATATATATATATATATATATATATATATATAAATTTATTAGTTATCGACCGTTACTTAATTATAGAATATTTCATAAATTTCGGGTATAGCGGTCTGTAGGCAATTAAAACTGCAATTTTTCTAATATTCTCAATATTTCGCCATTGTTTAACAGCTTCTTCAGGAGAAATTCTACAATAATTAGTAATGTACATTTTACAACCCATTAAAATTAACAATAAATAAAAACTTACAGAGAGCAAAACAACAGTTGCTCTCTGTAAGTTTTTATTTATTGTTAATTTCAATGGGTTTTAAAATGTACATTACTAATTATTGTAGAATTTCTCCTGAAGAAGCTGTTAAACAATGGCAAAATATTGAGAATATTAGAAAAATTGCAGTTTTAATTGCCTACAGACCGCTATACCCGAAATTTATGAAATATTATATATACATATAAATATACATATATATATATATATATATATATATATATATATATATATATACAAATATATATATATATATATATATATATATATATATATATATATATTGGTTACTTTCTTAGATTAAAGGTCAAATATAATTAAAAAACATTTATTAACGACGTACGGTTCGACTTTGAAGTCATCTTCTGGTTAATAAAATAATCCAAAATTGTTACATGTAAACGTTAAATTTATAATATTATTTAGAAAATTTAATTACACAAAAAATAAACGGTTTTAAAGATTAAAACTAACTTTTCCGCATCTGTGGCCCCGAATAATATTCTATCATAAAATTGTCACTTGTATACACTTCGGAGGATGTATCGTGCTAACAAAGCGAAATTTGTCCAAAAATAACCAAAAATGCAATATATCTGGATTTATATGACCCGCTATACTCGCTCTAGTCATTTGAAAAATCAATAGGGTACATCTGTGAGACACCTTGAATAATATTCAATCATAAAATTGGTCACTTGTATACACCCTGGAGGCTGTATCTTGTTAACAAACTGAAAATTCTCCAAAAATGACAAAAATTTGGTACTTCAAGTACCATAGCACCCGTTGTACTGGCTTTAGTGAGCTGAATATCAATAGCATTCATCTTTGAGACGCTCTGAATAATATCTATTCATAAAATTGCTCACTTGTATATACTTCGGAGGCTGTATCGTACTAACAAACTTGAATTTCTCCAAAAATGACAAAAAAATATCGTACTTAAAGTACTATAGCACCTGTTGTACTGGCTCCGGTGAGCTAAAAATCAATAGGATTCATCTGTGAAGTGTCCTGAATAGTATTCAATCATAAAATTGGTGACTTGATGAAATCCGGAGGCTGGATCGTGCTAACAAACTGAAATTTCTCAAAAAATGACTGAAATGTCGTACTTCTAGTACCATAGCACCCGTTGTGCTGGTTCTTGTGAACTGAAAATCAATAGGGTTCATGTGTGACATGTCCTTAACAATATTCAATCATAAAACTGGTGACTTGTTGCATCCGGAGGCTGTATCGTGCTAACAAGACATGTAACGAAAAGTGGCCGACGACGACATACACACAGGATTTTCCGTCAACCTATTTATATGCGAGAAAAGTATTGGTTTACACCAAAAAAAGTTGGAATTTTGAAATTTTTTTTTGAGTTATTTTTACGTTTTCCATCAACGACAACACGAAAAAACGGTTTTTCGAAAAAAAATCCTGTGTGTATGTCGTCGTCGTCGTTGTCGTCGGCCACTTTTCCTTACATGTCTTGTTAGCACGATACTGCCTACGGAGTGCAATGAGTCAGCAATTTCATGATTGAGTATTGTCAAGGACATGTCACAGATGAACCCTATTGATTTTCAGCTCCCCAGAGCTAGTACAACGGGTGCTATGGTACTTGAAGTACGACATTTTGTAATTTTTTGAGAAATTTCAGTTTGTTAGCACGATACAGCTTCCGTAGTTCAACAAGTCACCAATTTTATGATTGAATATTATTCCGGACATCTTGGTGATGATCCCTATTGATTTTCAGATTCACTACAACAGGTGCCACAGTACTTTAAGTACGATATTTTTGTCATTTTTGGAGAAGCTTCAATTTGTTAGCACGATACAGCCTCCGGAGTATATACAAGTGACCAATTTTATAATTGGATATTATTCAGAGCATCTCCAAGATGAACCCTATTGATATTCAGCTCATTAAAGCTAGTACAACGGCTGCTATTGTACTTGAAGTACCAATTTTTTGTTATTTTTGGAGAATTTTCAGTTTGTTAGCACGATACAGCCTCCAGAGAGTATACGATTGATCAATTTTATGATCGAATATTGTTCAAGGTGTCTCACAGATGTACCATACTGATTTTCAGTTGACTAGAGCGAGTACAGCGGGTCCTATAAATCCATATATACCAAATTTTTGGTTATTTTTGAAGAAATTCGGTTTGTTAGCACGATACATCATCCGAAGTGAATACAAGTAACAATTTTATCATAGAATATTGTTCGGGGCCACAAATGCGGAAAAGTTAGTTTTAATTTTTAAAACCGTTTATTTTTTCTAAAAACCGTTTTTTTGGGTTGTTGTTGATGGAAAACGTAAAAATAACTCAAAAACAAAATTTCAAATTTCCAACTTTTTTTGGGGTAAACCAATACTTTCCTCGCATATTAGATAGGTTGGGCGGAAAAGTAGCAATATAAATTATTACATTTTTTTATCATTATTTTAGATATCACATGAAAGATTTATAAAACAATTTCTTGACATGTTTGTGTTTGGAGTGATGGTTTTTTGAATTAAAAAGCAATAAATCAGTAACCAATATACAGAGGCATCATTTTAAGTCTAATCAATGTTTTTTCACAGATAATGATGGCTTAATCTAGTATGATTCGATTTTACGAAATTTTAAAAAAATTTCTTGTAATTGTTGAAAGTTGCCCCATTATGAGGCACATTTAAACGCAGATGGGGGCACTTTTGAACGCAGGTGGGGCACATATGAACAGTATGAAAAGTGCACAATTTTCAATAAACTTGTAGACTATTTCAAATCAAAAGTTTATTCTTGAAAATCTCAAATGAAAATTATTCAATAATACATGAAATAAAGCAAGTTTGATAAGTATAAACTACTACCTATCGGAAATTGTACATTGATTGGTTGATATTTAAGGAAATTAGAGACTGCGTTCTCTTATTACCTTTAATGTTTAAAGGAACAGGAAAATAAAATTTGAAACCTTTTCGTCTTAAATATTTAACCTGCAATTCATTATAATTTTTTCCATTATCCGTCCAACAAAGTACAATCCAAATACCGGTGTAAAGTATGGGAGCAAAGCTATTAATTGAAACATGGGGAAATACAAACAACGGATTTCAACAAGACAACCAAACGCTCATTTGTTTCTTCAATTGTAGATCCCCAGTTTTCGAGACAACAACCAACATCAACACGGATGCGTTTATAGCTCTTCCGTCTGCAAACTTCCGACCCCAAAATCTAGGATGAGTTCCTTAATGGGACAAATCGTCCCAGTAGAAACTAAATGGCGGCCTGTTAAAGTTGAAAAAAAATCGTACTTCCTTTGTCTTTGATGTCACGGAAAAAAGTTACTTATATTTTTTATAGACCTTAACACCTTCTACAACTTTTGTACTTAATTCTTTTTTCTAAATCGTACAACGTACAAGAAAATTCACAAATTTCCGAAACAATTGTTTTTATTTTTATTGTTTATGATTTGATGTAAAAATATTAATTGAAATAAGCTTCTCCAGTTGTCTTATTCCTTTGGAATTTTTTTAAATCCCATTGAGAACAAACGCTATGCAATGTTCCATTACCTTTAGCCACGCCACTATGCTGGTATCCTTGTCTACTTCACTGGAAATGTTTTTTTAAGAAAGCGAAGTATGAAAGAAATTAACTGAAAATTTCCAACGGAGCTCATATCACGCGTTATATAGATAACTTATATTCTGCGTGCTTCCATACTGTTCTTATTTTTATTAGATTTCAGTTTGTTTCGGGTTTGTGAAGATTATTTTTTTCCTTTGCTTCCCTGATGGTATACCTAAAAAATCCATTAACTGTCTTCAGAGAGTTGGATATTTTTCAATTTCCAAGTTTGTAACTTTTGTATTCAAATGTAAGTTAGTAACTTTCTTATAAAGATAGCTTGGGAATGTATTTTTTAAAATAAGAAGTTGGACTTTCATCTCAACTAAAAGTTTTGAGGCGGGATAGAAAAATGCATTAAAATAAAATGGGGGTAACATCTAAAAGAATACGGATGCACAAGATATTGCTAAAAACAATGCTTGAACAAGAGAAACGAGCATGAAAAAGATTTAAAAATAGAAAGACCTCAAGCTTTCACTGACCATAATAGTCAAGGATCCGAATTAGAAACGACCTTCACCCATAAGTTTAATGGAGGAAAAGTATTTTATATCAAATTAAGTATGTTAAAAAGTATATTGAGAGTGAGTTGCCTAAAAAATTCCTGGCCAGACTATGCTTGATTAAAAATTGAGAAATGACTTTTCATTAAGCAATGAACTCATAGCAAAGATCGTTAATAGCATTTAAATGACACTGAACTATTAAAAAAGCTCTTAAATTTGTTGTTATATATAAAAAAACGTAGTTGAATCATTTGAGATCTCAGACACATTTATGATATGAAACTTAATTTTTCTAAGCTGTATTAACTCGTATCAATCTATATTATTATAATTTCAAAAGTGTCAGAAAGTATTTACTTTCAATTTAGGGCGTCATTTTAAAAAAATATTGGACTAAAAAAATTCCAATTTATTTTCTCAGCGAGTAGATTTTGCAGCTTTCGTTATGTCTTTGTCACATGTTTATTGGGAAAAATAAAATTCTAGAAATCCATTTTTCAGTAAAAAGCTTTTTTCATCCCAACCCTGTTGTGCAATTTTAAATAAAAAAAATATCAGCCGTTGAATGAATAAGTAATAAGCCGTATTCTCAGGACATTTTATCGAATTCGAGGAAACATGTAATTTTAATGTTTATTCAAAACATCAACAACATAATTTAATGAAGAGTTTTTAAGGAAGGCATGATAAAAGTATTATATTGTTTTTATTATTTATTTGAACAGTATACATTTTTATTACGGGTGTGGCTACGTACTAATTTATTTAAACACTAAACTACTCACTAACACTTAAATTATATGCATACAAACTTAATTATTAATTTATATCAACACTTCACTGTTCGCTATTTCGGTGTATTCTTGTTTATTTGTCGCGATCACTTTATCAACTCTATTAACTCTTCCTGGTCGGTTCCTTATATATTAGTACCTCTTTCACTAGATAATTCTAGATTGCGGCTTACACGAAAACAATTGGCTTTCTGGCATTTTATAGATAAGACTGGTCACAAAAACAATGTCTAGATAAGATAGTCACAATCGTAAACAATTCCAAGAATCCTTGCGCGTCCGCCATAATTTTAACTTTCATACCTGGCTTAGACAGAGTCGGATTTAGGGACTATACCAGTGTGCTGTTTCGTAACAATATGAAATATTTAGATGTTTTCATGTATTTTTGTATAAATTTACAATCAAAAGGGTAAATTTCACAATTACAGAGGCTTTGACGTTGTTTTTCGATACCTGGAAGTGGTTTTAAAGCTTCATTACATCAAGCTTTTTTGTAATTTTAATCTTCTTCTTGGCTTATCCATATGCCTCTTTTATGCGTTGGATTTGGACTTCGTGTCTTCTTCCACCCATTTCTCATTGTCTTCTGGGCCAATTTCTACGTGCCAATAACCAGAGTTCAGCTCTAAAGTGGAAAACAGTTTCCTGCCGGCAAAAGTATCTAGTGTATCGTCAATTAAAGGCAGATATCTGTCTTTCTTCGTCATGGTATTTAGCTAGCGATAGTTCACGCAGAATCTTTTTTCTTGACTAGTATTAGTGGAGACACCCATGGGCTACTAGATGGTTCTATTACTTTTTCTTTTGCCATCTCTCGAATTATTCTTTCAGCTTCCTCTCTCTTCGCTCGTGGTGGTTTTCGAGTTTATTGTCTAATTGGCTTGGCATCACCAGTATCGATTTTGTGTTTGATTGCTGATGTTTTACCAGTCTTCGCTCCTACTGGTAAGAATGTGTCTCAATACTGCAAGAGAAACTCTTATTTTCCTTTTCTCAGCTCCATTCAAGGATTGGCCAGCTACTGATAATATATGTTCGAATTTGTCATTAGAATTGTCAGTTGTCGTTGTTTGACGAACTATAGACGTCACTGGTACATATGATCAAACCCTGGTTTCTTTCTTGATATTAATTGGATAATTGTACACGTTTATGACACGTACTGGGATCTCCTTCGCCGACATAACCAATATTTTTCCAATTAGTACTTTGTCGTTGTTCCATGGTTGCTTCAACACCGGTGTACCTTTCTCTATTACTCCCTGTAACCGCGCTACAGCACCTACGCACACGCACGAAAGACCTATCACATCCTACTGCCAGAACAATCACCACTAAACATACGCACCTTAAGCCAGACATACACATCTACACAGACGCAAGCATTAAAGACACAAACAAATCCATAGGCATATCCATACACAAACAGAATACATCTGAACAATACACATACAAAGTCAACACTTCAGTCGACATAAACAAATTGGAATCGTTCGCACTAATGACGGCGATCGACTTAATTTGCAACAACATATACACATATACACATACATTCATAAGCTTCCACGTCGACTCAACATCACTTACACAACAACTAGCAAACAATACAAACACTGACAAGACAATCACGACAATTAAAAAGAACCTGGAACTAATATCACAAAACACAATCACTTACAGCATCACCAAAACAGATAGGAACAATTTTGGTATTAAAATGGCGGATAAACTAGCTAAACACGCACATACACACCCAGACAGTACACTAACTTACATCACTAAACGAGACATAACAAAACAAAAACAAACACTTGCACTGACTACATGGCAAAACAACTGGGACAAGTCGAATAAGGGCAGGAAAACTTATCCGATTGTGAGGACAGTTGGAAGAATAAAACACTTCCTTAATTGGAAAGCCACACAGCTCGTCACGGAACACGGGAACATGGGACACTACTACTTAAGATTCAATTTGAGAGACACAGACGGTAAATGTAAGGAGTGCAATGTCATCGAGGACCAAAATCATATCATAAACCACTGCACTCTAACCACTAGAAGCAACGCTAGGGACATTTTGAAAAAGAGGCTGGAGCTGATAGGGAAACCATACCCTCCCTCAGATCTGGACCTTAATAACGGGCAAATAATTAAAAGGGTGAACGAATGGGGCAACCAAATGATTGCAGACGATGAGACTTGGATTCCTCCAATGCAATGACATCAACACAACACTACACACTACACATTCTAACAACTATAAACGGATGTACAGCCGGTTTGTGCTAAAATGAAGTTTTAATTGATTTAAATGGTTTAATTGATTTGATTCGGTTTAATTTAACTTAATTTGATTTAGTTTGATTCAACTGATCTGATTTTATTTGATCTTATTTGATTTAGTTTGATTTAATTTAATTTAACTTAATTTTTAGGTACACATGGAAACTTTTTAATTTTGGATTAGGATTCTGGCTTCTACTAAAATTCTTGTTTTGTCTTGAAACACAATGCAAGGCAGGGTCTTCTTTTTCGGCTTGTTTGTGGAGTGCGGCGATTGGGATGGGGCAGTGGTCTCGCTGGATGTTGGATGGTCATGGCCTTATGCCGAAAGGTAGGTGGGCTATTCGCCTCCGCGTCTCGGCAATCGCTTCCTCAGGGCGACGATGGCCGAGACGAGAGGGCGATAAACGCTTCGCTTTCATGTAACCGTGGTATTATCATGGTTTCGCTTCGTGTAGGTAGAATGGTATCTTCTTGTGCAGCTGCCAATACCGTGCTGCCTTCATATGGATGCAGGAACACCTCCTCGGAACCCACTTTAATGGTTCTGTTTCTAAAGTCTAATTGGAAACCATGTACATTCATTACGTCCATCCCCAGGATCACGTCTTCTTCAATGTCAGCTACGATTACCGTATGCGTGAACTTTTCTGCGCCAATTCCCAATTGGATTTGTGTCTCACCGTGAACGTTGCCATGCAGTCGCAGTCTCGTTGGTAGAAGCTTCTTCTTGGGGTTTATTATCTCTGGTCGTGTAATGGTTCTAGTTGCTCCAGTGTCAACCAGCAGAGCATGGACGTAGGAATACCTCTTAGAAACCCACTTTAGTGGTTCTGTTTCTGAAGTCTAATTGAAAACTATGTAAATTCATTACGTCCATTCCTAAAATCACGATTTCTCAATATCAGCGACGATTATCGTATGCGTGAACTTTTCCACACCAATTCCCAATTCAATTTGTGTCTCTACTTAAACTTTGGCACACTGATCTATGGCGGTCCACAGTCGAAGTCTCGTTGGTAGAAGCTTCCTCTTCGATATCCCCATATACACTGTCGTTACGGCATCTGAGAGAGGTTATCAGTATGAGAGGATCTCTGGGTCGGTGCTGCCCCCTCGTATCCAACGAGTTCTAGTTTGCCTGTGACTGAGTTTCTTGGTTTGCAGGAATCCTGAGGCGCTCACAGGAACTGCGTGTATGCCCTAGCCCGTAAGAATTCCAGCATTTGATCTTCTTCGGCTTTTTGTCTACCATAATTTTCATCTGGTCAAGTCTAATTGGTAACATTCTTCTTGGATTGGCCTTACTTTCTAGTATCCCGAAGCCTTCGTGGATGTTTCGGGATACAATTAAAGCAGCTGTCAATTACTATTAATAGTAGTAGCCTTAGTATAGATATGACTGATACAAAAAATTTAATTATTGTTCATAAGTGCATCGTTTTTCAAAAATCACATGTATATATTAAATATTACTTAACCAGGAACGAAATACAGTCTTTATGTGGAACCTTTTAAATAAAATGCTCAAACTCGTTAGTTTTTAATTAAAGAAGGACATTATTTCCCGTAGATTAGACTTCGCTACATTAACCCTCAACATTGAATGAAATGTCCTTTTCAAGCCCTTCTTTCCTACAATCGTTAGTGCATTTTAAGCCATTCACTTTTAAACCCAACTTTTATATTAACTGTTTCTCGACATTCCGGTTGCGTAATTCTTTTCCGTCTCAATTAATTCACCTCACCTAGGAAATTAATCATTTTTTTATTACAATGTCAACAGTAAGTTCTCAGATAATATCCCAAGATTATTCCGAGCTTCAAGATAAAAAGCACATAGCATAACGCATAGACCGATGACACGCAATACTTGGAATATTTTTTACTGCGATTGAGTGTATGGACTGGATAACATATGAGAAGGCGGTTATTTTAAATCAGTTACTTGCAAGTATAAACTGATGATACAAAACCAAATAAATACTCGTACAATTGAAATTGGTAATTGGACATGCTCTAGATTGATAATCGTAATAGACATTCAGTATTTAAGGTATTACCTACACGAACAGATTTCAAGAAATGAGCAAAACTTGAGATTTAAGTCAGTAAATACATTATGAACAAGTTGTTGAAAGGACCCCGCACTTCTCTTATGGAAACGAGAGCACCGTCAGATTGTCTAAATTTTTTATATGTACTGGTATTTGATGTCCTAATCAAAAGTCTCCATGGACCCAACCTTATCCTATGGTTAGATTCTGAGACACAAGGCGTTCAAGTTCACAATCCCGACTTTTTTAAAACGGTCCCCAAAAAGACCCTCTTGAATATTTTTTGATGTTACTGCCAAATATATCAAGATAAAATACACACCTCTTAGCGAAAATAAAATATCTGTTATTTACAGCGTGATTCGTGCTTTCACAGACCTGTTTTTGTTAAATTACGTATTTTTACAATGGAAAAAAGCATCAAATATTATTTTTTCAAAAATCACCGTCAAAATTTCTGAATATTGGATATAGTTTAGATCTCGATGTCCTCGTTAAAAGTTCTTATTGGTTGAATTAGATCCTATGGCTACTTTTCGAAATATTAAACGCTTAGTCTGTAAAATATCATTTTTTAGTAATATAACATAACTACAAAATAAAAGAAATATTGTAAACTAAATATTTTTACACACTGTGTTATATTATACTGCAACGTTGTATTATTGGGTGGTAGGCTACAGGGTGATCTGCCTTGAGATTGTAAGATGACAAAATCAACAAACCCATAATAGCCGCCAAACAATAAAAACAATTTTGCTATTACTTTTTTTGCATTTTGAAATTAAGTGGCGAAATATACTAAATCTACAGGGTGGTGTATTGGTATAGCAGAGTTCGATGGATTTATTTATCTATGCCTCTCGATTACAACCCTACACAATATGATTCATAAATTATCATTGATGTTGAATGTACATACAGTGTGATGAAATTACTAAAACATAGTAATTTTTATTTTCAAATTTCTTGATAAACCTATTAAAAATATCGTGTCGTTAAGTCAAAAGTTACTAGAGATATTAGTGCACAAGATATATTTTGACCTATTTCACATATTTTGATTTTTAAACCCTCCTATACAGTCTATTAATTGCCCATTTTTACGATTACAGAAACACGTAGTTATCCTTACTATTATTATTATTATGGATCGTTACACAGTAAATTACTGGTTTCGTATAATAATGACCAGGTGTCCTCCCGATACCTCAGGTCAAGTCGTACTCAAAGTACTTTTTTTAAAATATGTGCCGTGCCATTCAATGATATTCTTTGGATCAGTTCTACATTTAGTGTCATTGGTATTTTCTTCGTGAGATTGAAGAAGTTACTCGTCACAGTCGCCATTGCTCCGACTACTACTGGTATTATTTCCACCTTGAGGTGCCACATTCGATGAATTTCTATGGACAGGTCTCTATATTTGAGAAGTTTTTCGGCTTCTTTGTGAACAACATTGTTATCACACATCTACTATTAAACGTGTTTTAGTTTCTTGATTTTTTATAATTATATCAGGTTTATTTGCTTCTATGTGTCTGTCTGTGTGAACTTGTTGATCATATATTATTGTTATGTGCTCCTTGTTAACAACGTCTGGAGTTTGCGCAATTTACGATTCAGAATGTTTCATGCAAATAGTACGTATATACGTGTATGTATCCTGAATAAAAGATTTTGCTTGGATATTCGTTTACACAATTTTTATACAAAATTATATTCATTTTAATAAGCTGATTATACCGGCTCAGTTTCGCAAGTTGTACGAGCTTAATTCGATACGAGACGAGCTTGGTTCATTTCGTTGCACTAACAATACCAATAAGAGCAATGAAATAGACTTATCATCGATTACAACAAAACCACTGAGTTAGTAGATTTAAACTCAATTAAGTTCACCAAACACGAATGGATTAACTAGAGGTTAAATTACGTAGACATTTTTTGTTATTACCATTGGCGTAAATGAACTAGATTGTTATGTTTGTCGTTCACCGATATACCGAAGGTTTTGTTACATTTCGATTAGGTTTTTAGATAGAACAACCAGTCGTAATTTTGAGTAACGTTTACTAAAAATCACAATAATAACAACGTAAATCAAGCAATAAGACTTTGTATCGGAGCCATGAAATCGTCTCCTACTAATGCAATCCTGGCGGAAGCGAATGAACCACCTTTACGTTTTAGGCGACAATTACTAGCCTACAAATATATTACCAAGTTGAGCACATATAATTCGTCCTAAATGATCAAAATTAGTAACTTAAAAACGGAAATTTTAACCAACCGCTACTGGAGAATTAAAAACTCTCCTTTATTCACATCGGCCTTTCTCAAAACCAATGAATTTTGTCAATTTATTGTAACAATGGATAAATTGCCTGTACATGCATAACTATGAATCTATTTTTCCAAAGCCCACTGTCATATTTCCGAACTATAATGAATTACCCTCCTATAATAAAACTTCATTACATTCTATAATCAGCAATTATAATATATACACAATAATTTATACAGATGGAAGCAAAAATCTGAAAGGAGTTGGTAGTGCATTCTACGTAGAAAACAGTAAAGATATTTTTATATTTCAATTACCAAAGATTTGTAGCATTTTTACAGCTGAAGCTGTTGCCATACTTAAAGCTTGGGAGTGGTGTGCGGAAAACAATGTTCAAAGTGCAATAATAGTATCGGATTCAAAGTCGGTGTTAGAGAGCATAAAAAACATAACAAATAGATATTATGATTATTTTATTATATGCAGGATTAAAAATTAATTATATCAGTTAGAACTCAAAAAAGTTGAAATTATATTTATATGGGCAAAAGCACACACAGGTATTTATGGCAATGAGATAGTTGATGACGCCGCAAAAGAAGCGAGGCTATGTAACAATTTTCTAAAAATTCCGTGTTATAGAGATCTTTACAGTCTATTCAAAGTTAATATTTACAGAGATTGGAATAACTATTACACAGAAATAGCAAAAAACTCAACCAGCTCATATTTTTCTATCTACAAAGAGCTGCCAAAGAAAACTTCACATATACTCAATGATAAAGTCAATAAAAAATACTGCACAATCTTAACACGATTGAGAATGAATGATAGGTGTTTTCCATTTCATTTATATAAAATAGGAATAATAAATTCTCTACTGTGTCCACATGATAACGAGGTCGCAGATCTAGATCACGTATTTTACTGCTGGGCGGGTTTTTCTAGTAACTAGTTGGTGGATGGTCTTATAAAAGTAGGCGTTCAATTTCCTACGTGTATTAAAGTGTTGCTCGCGACTGGAGATGATTCTGTGTATGATCTGTTGTTTATCCATATAACAAAAAATAATATAAGTATTTAACTTTAACTTAATAGGTACTTGAAATGAATTTCTTCAATTTATGTGTGGCTGAAGGACAAGCGTGTCCATTGCCAAAAATAAAGTAAATCAAATCTTGCTGTTGGGATTTGAACTAAATCCCAATTATTCTATACATTACACAGAGTGCGAGATGTGTTGAATCTCTCTTGTTGGCGCATTCTGGCGTGACCGTAGAATGCAACCAATGAGAAAGATGCCGGTACGCTATGCGCAGCCCATTTCTGACAGGATGCGTCAGGGTGGAAAACAGTACCAGAGAGAGAGAGAGAGAGAGAGAGAGAGAGAGAGAGAGAGAGAGAGAGAGAGAGGGAGAGAGAGAAGGTTCTAATGTCGAACACCGAAAGTCATGATCTTTTATTCTTTTTTGGTTTAAGTACACAGTGATTACAGTGGAGAGTATCGGAATATAGTAGTTAGTGTCGGAGCCACATTGGGCCAAAATAAGTGATTGACTATCAGAAATATCGAATCGAAGTGTCCCCTTGGTGTAATGGTGGCCCCAAACGGCCATTTGTAAAGAATAGCGTAATAAACTCTTGTAATACAGCTATCAGCAAAGCTTTTTTTTCTTCTTTGTGCATATTGGATTTCAACGCTTGGAACTACTCCATAGCGTTGTACACAAATGAGGAAAATTATAAGTTCCTGTTCACTTGCAAAAAACAGATATTGAAGTAGATACAACAAATAATGTGGCAAGTTGATAATTAGATAATTAAATTACATTTGTTCACATATACAGTTGAATTGTTGGATGTTTGCCCGTGCGTCATTAATTTGTGATGAAATAAAACACATATTCTTTATGTAACATCTCTTTCTATCAACCGTGACAAGCAGATCAAAATTCGTTAATATTTTACTTTTAAGCAGAGAAGTATGTTGTTTTGGGTATTGATTAACACTCTGAACAGTGAAAAGAAAGAACTATACAAGCGACAGTATTTTTACTATGCATAACTTCATAACTTGAGTCTCTCTTGACTAGTGCAGTACCATATACTTACAATGTCATTGTTGTCTGTCATTGTGGTACTGTTTTATTCTCTCCTTTGTGCTTTGCAGTTGGATATATTAAGCTAAACGTCTTCTGGTATTTATAGGTTCAGAATATGTACAATACTTCTTTGATTTATTTACACTTTATTATTGAAAATTCTCAACCTCACATTTGAAATGGTGATTGGCTCTGCCTACGATTCCGTATAACCGGAATATTTACACAGCAGTAATTAGAGTGTGAAAACCCTTACGTAATAGGAAAAACAATGGTAGAAGAAAGTGAGTACATAATGTAAGCAAAATCCAAAGCCGAAAAAGATGTTTTCCAATAAGTTTATACTCCTTTTCAGATTATGTCTGGAAAGACCCTTAAGTCACAAGCACTACAGTTTGTTTTAAGCTTGTGCGAGTATTTTGAAAGGCAGATGGAGGACCTTTGGAACCTTTGTCATCTGTGCAAGGGGTAAATCGTTAAACAAAAACATAAGTTTCATTACATTTCTTAATTGTATTTTAGTGAGTAGCTGCTGCACTTAAAATATCAAGAAAGAGTAAACCCATTCTATCTTCCCCGGGCAAAAGTAGACCTCGTCTTAAAACAAAAACAAAAGATTTACCTGAAGGATAATATTAATCATAATAATAATAATAATAATAATAATAATAATAATAATAATCATAATAATAATAATAATAATAATAATAATAATAATAATAATAATAATAATAATAATAATAATAGCAAGAGATCAGTACAATAAATACAAAGACTCCTAGTAAAGAAGTATGGCAAAAGATTCGTAGCATAATTGGAAAAACCTTCAATCTACCTTCCCCTAAATTAACAATTCGTGATACAAAAATATCTAGTCATCAAGACATATCAGATGAACTTGCGAAGTATTTTGAGCAAGTAAGTGGAGAAACTAATATAAATAGCCAGACGCATCCCTTACCTAACTTTGCTACGGATCAATATTTTGAATATAATATTCCTTTTAAATTAGAAGAATTAGAAAATGTATTAAAAGAAGCGAAACCATCAGCTCCAGGACACGATCAAATTATTTATCAGTTTATTGACAACTTACCTGAAAAACAAAAAAATTATTTAATTACAATATTCAACAATATTTGGCAAAAGCATTCTTACCCTACACAATGGAAGGAAGCAACGATTATACCAATACCAAAACAAGGAAAAGATCTCGAGTCTGCAACTAGTTATCGTCCTATCTCCCTCACCTGTTGCTTGGGTAAATTATTAGAAAAAATGGTAAGCATAAGATTCATGTGGGAATTAGAAAAAAGAAATTTATTAAGTGATCATCAAATGGGCTTTCGCAAACATCACTCTACAAATGACCAGCTTGTTTTACTTGAAAATGATATTCAAAACTCCTTTGCAGAAAGATGCCATCTAGTTGCAGTCTTCTTTGATATAGAAAAAGCATTTGATCAAACATGGCGATTAGGTATTCTCAAATCTCTTGAACAATGGGGATTCAAGGGTAACTTACCAATTTTTATAAAAAACTTTTTGGAGGAAAGAACTCTCAGAGTTAGAGTGCAACAAACGTTATCCGACATACGTATCCAAAAAAATGGTATTCCACAAGGTTCAACTCTAAGTGTTATTCTGTTCGCAATAGCCGTTAATGATCTTGTAAATATAGTTGAAGAGAATGTTGGGAGAAGTATATATGTTGATGATTTAGTTATCTACTATCAATCTAAAGATATTGAAAATATTGAAGAGATTCTGCAAAGAAATATAAATAAAATTAATAATGCTGCAAAAAGAATAGGCTTCACCTTCTCAAAAACTAAAACGCATTGTGTACATTTCTGCAGATTAAGATCCTCTCACCGCGAGCCAACTCTGTTTTTGGAAGATACCAATGTAGAAATAAAATCATCGTCACGAGTCTTGGGTGTAACTATGGATAGAAAACTCAATTGGAAATTACACATCAACGAACTTACCTTTTATTTTACCACGTATTGATTATGGAAGTATTATATATGCCTCAGCAAAACCTTCTTCACTAAGACCACTCGATACCATCCAAAGAACAGCATTACTTGTTGCCCTTGGTGCCTTTCGAACAAGTCCAACATTATCACTTTGTTCTGAAGCATCTATACCACCACTACAGTACAGAAGACAGCTATTACTTTCAAATTACTCTTTGAAAATGTTAGCCCTATATAAACATCCTGTTCATGAGATCCTCACTGTTCGGGAGAATGAAGTATTTGAAATGCGGTCAACAATTACCAGACCAGTCAGAATTAGATTTAAAGAGTTGTTAGAAAAGTTAAATATGTCTTGTCCTCCATTCTACTCTTATCAAGAATATGAAGTCTCTCCATAGTTAATAAGTAAATTAAAAATACATTTTGAATGTCTAAAATATCAAAAAGAGCAACACCCAACCGACCTTATTAAACAAGAATTTCTATCTATTATAGACTCGTATCCAAATAGCAAAATTATTTACACGGATGGCTCGAAAGGTAATGATAGCGCTGGATGTGCCTCCTACACTGAGAATATGACTAGATCTTGGACATTACCAGAAACTACTAGAGTGTTCACCACAGAGCTATTTGCCATTTGGAAATCTTTGAAATACATAGAAAATGAAAACCATGGTACCAGTATAATATGTACTGATTCGCTTAGCTCACTGAAGGCATTGGAAAACAACTTCAATCCCGACCCCCTAATTAGACACATTCATAACAATATATTCCACTTGGAGACTGTCGGAAAAAAAGTTATATTTGTGTGGATACCAAGTCATATTGGTATAGCTGGTAACGAGTATGCCGATGTTGCCGCAAAAGGAGCACTAAGTAATCAACCAGAAGATATCCCAATAAGATCAGAAGACTACAAAAATTACATGAAACTGGAAATTATGTCAACATGGCAAGAACAATGGAATCAACATGTGTCAAAACTGAGAAGGTTAAAGATTCATGTCAAACCCTGGGCAGCGAATTTGCAACTAAAGAGACAGGAACAAGTGACATTGACAAGAATGAGAATTGGACATACACATCTTACATCCTCCTACATGTTACTAGGACAAAATCCACCAAGATGCGAAATATGCAATACAATTTTAACAATTGATCACTTATTATTAGAATGTACACAATATATTAACCAACGCCAACAGGTTATGCTTCCAAATGATATAAAACTTTGTTTAACCATTACAAAAAATATAAAAAAACTTATTACCTATTTGAAAATGATAAATGTATATAACAAAATTTAATTAAACTAATACCAAAATGTAAATAGTTAAGACATATAAGGCTAATGACCACGTAGTCGACGCCTTCATCAACAAAAAATAATAATAATAATAATAATAATACCATACTACAAATACACACCAGAAAAAGTCCTTGAGAATGACAAGTTTAAATTATACTGGGACAGAACCATACACACAGACAGAACAATTATTTGCAATAGACTAGACATAACCCTAATGGACAAGAATGAAAAACATACATATTTCATAGACATCGCAATACCAAATGACAATAATGTTATACAGAAAGAAACTGAAAAGATTGATTAATACACACCCTTAGCCGAGGAAATGAGAGAAGTTTGGAAACAGGATAAAATTTCAATAGTCCCAATAGTTATGTCGGTTACAGGTATAACAACTAAATCATTTGCACAACATTTAAAAACAATCGACCTTCAGCCTATAAATACACACACAAACATACAAAAAGCCGTTATACTACAGACAACCTCAATAGTAAGAAAATTTTTGCAATAGAAAGAGGATGTGACTTGGCTTAGGCCCGTCACAAAATCTTGAATTAGTACCGAACCAAGTTTCGAGCAACTAGCGCAATAATAATAATAATAATTAATAATAATAATAATAATAATATTCAACTGTATATGTGAACAAATGTAATTTAATTATCTAATTATCAAGCCGCCGCATTATATGTTGTATCTACTTTAATATCTGCTTTTTGCAAGTGAACAGGAACTTATAATTTTCCTCATTTGTGTACAACGCCATGGCGTTAAAATACGTGATCTAGATCTGCGACCTCGTTATCATGTGGACACAGTGGAGAATCTATTATTCCTATTTTATATAAATGAGATGGAAAACACCCATCATTAATTTTCAATCGAGTTAAGATTGTGCAGTATTTTTTATTGACTTTATCATTGAATATATGTGAAGTTTTCTTTGGCAGCTCTTTGTAGATAGAAAAAAATATGAGCTGGTTGAGTTTTTGCTCTTTCTGTGTAATAGTTATTCTAATCTCTGTAAATATTAACTTTAAATAGACTGTAAAGATCTCTATAACACGGAATTTTTAGAAAATTCTTACATAGCCTCGCTTCTTTTGCGGCTTCATCAACTATCTCATTACCATAAATACCTGTGTGTGCTTCTGCCAATATAAATATAATTTTAACTTTTTTGAGTTCTAACTGATATATTAAATTTTTAATCCTGCATATAATAAAATTATCATAATGTTTAGTTGTTTTGTTTTTTATGCTCTCTAACACCGACTTTGAATCCGATACTAATATTGCACTTTGAACATTATTTTCCACACACCACTCCAAAGCTTTATGTATAGCAACGGCTTCAGCTGTTAAAATGCTACAAATCTTTGGTAATTGAAAATTAAAAATATCTTTACTGTTTTCTACGTAGAATGCACTACCAACTCCTTTCAGATTTTTGCTTCCATCTGTATACATTATTGTGTATACATTATAATTGCTGATTATAGAATGTAATGAAGTTCGGAAATATGACAGTGGGTTTTGGAAAAATAGATTCATAGTTATGCATGAATACAGGCAATTTATCTATTGTTACAATGAATTGACAAAATTCATTGGTTTTGAGAAAGGCCGGTGTCAATAAAGGAGAGTTTTTAATTCTCCAGTAGCGGTTGGTTAAAACTTCAGTGTTTAAGTTACTAATTTTGATCATTTAGGACGAATTATATGTGCTCAACTCAACTCATTTACACCAATGGTAATAACAACAAAATATCTACGTAATTTAACCTCTAGTTAATCCATTCGTGTTTGGCGAACTTAACCGAGTTTAAATATACTAAATCTATTTCATTGCTCTTATTGGTATTGTTAGTGCAACGAAATGAACCAAGCTCGTCTCGTATCGAATTAAGCTCGTACAACTTGCGAAACTGAACCGGTATATTCAGCTTATTAAAATGAATATGATTTTGTATGAAAATTGTGTAAACGAGTATCCAAGCAAAATCTTTTATTTAGGATACATAAACGTATATACGTACTATTTGCATGAAACATTCTGAATCGTAAATTGCGCAAACTGGGGATGGGATAAATACATGTAAACAAGGAAAGTTGAATAGCTTATGAATGAAGAGTGGAAGCATAACTGAGATGGTTAATTTGCACAATATGAATACAGAATTTGAAAAGAAATCGAAACATTCTGTACAATAGGTATAAAAAAATACGTTTCAGTAAGAATGGGACGGAAATATATCGTGGGATTACGGCCAAAAATTGCCAAATTATGTAGTTTGTGGATAAATGAGATTGAAAATGTTGCACTTTTTATGAGATTCCACAAGAATATTGCATCCATCTAATACTAAAGGACCCCGCACAAATTATATAGGAAAATGGCCTTCCGTCAAATTTCCTGAATTTTGATATGTTGTAGAATTGATCATTCTGATGAAATATTTCAATGGGCGCAAGACGATCCTATGACTAGTTTTAGAGATACAGGGTGTTGAATATGAGAAATATTCACTTTTCATTACTCCGTTTCTCCCACGTTATGATTTAGTTCTGATTTATCTTTGGTGGTATTATCATCACATCCTTGTATGACAAATTCAATTCCAAATCTTTTCGTATTACAGGGCGAGTTCACTTGATAATAATGATATTTTGAGACTTTCATAATTTTTTTGTTTTATGAAGAGAAAATGCGAAAAAAGGTTGAATTATCACATAATATTATAAATTTATTTCATCTTTCATCACAGTTGATACAATTCATACAAGGTGATTCACGAATATAGAACTATAACGAATTTTGTTTTTTCGGACACCTTGTAGTAATAAACCCACCGAAAATGACAAAATTCCCGTCTTCCTTTCGGTTCCATTCGAACCAATAATAACATTATTCCACATCCCACCTGTGATGATTAGACGTAAGCGTACCATGTACTAAACTATTTTATGTTATCAGACCATTAATTCGGGAAACATTTACCTCCAATCTGTGGAAACGAAATCAAAACCTTATCTTTAAAAAAATCACTGGGATATATTAGACGTAACACATTAATAACAAATATCCCAAGCTAATCAAACTTTTCCATCGTTTGTGACGTGCTTTCTTTCCTCAGAAGAATTTCGGACGTCACTATGACTCCCGTGGCTTTACTATCTACCAGATTTTCTCGGGCGCCAGATTTTTGGGATGGTTTACTCCACCGAACTCTCGGAAATGGTAGCGTCAAGAGTTACCAGGGTAGCAACAGATGGAGGTTAAGTAATTCCAGGGGTCTGTTGTTTTTGACCTCTATGCCGTGCGAAGTGGGAAACAGGCTTTAATTGTTTACCACTATCAGAAATTGAAACTACCTGTGCTTTATAAAATTTCACAATTTATTTCGGTTTCTAAAGAATTTGGGAAAAAAGGAAAATAAAACGAACCCCTTTAACTATATAATTAAACAACTAAATTTTGATGAAAGCCCTTCAGTATTTGCGATTTATATTAAATTACTGCCCAGACCAAAGCACTTTATTACAGAATAAATGTTTTACGCTTACAAGCCTAACGTGCAAAGCTCTAATAGTTTTCGGCGATCGCCGGTGAAAATCAGCGAAAATTTACTAGCAGTACGGTGAGAATTACACAGAGAAAGCGTTATAAAGGCACTAGCAGTGTTCTACGGGAGCATTTCTTGGCATTTGTGTACGGTTTAAGATAAAATAAACGGTAAATAATAGAGTTACCTCGGTTTTTATGCAGATATTTCCCCGGCCGTTGGTGCTAAAATCAATCGTGCAAAGATCAGTTAGTCGGCAGAACCCGAAAACCTCCCCTTGGCGAACCTGCTATGGCAGCGAACGCTCGCGAGATTATTTCGTTCCACGCCTTGGAAAACCCTCGAAGATGTCCCTGCTATGGCAGCGAACACAGACGAGATTCCTCCAAGTTGCCTATTATGAAATATTTTAAAGTTACGCTACCGAGGCCTAGAATAGAACGGCGGTAATTAATAAATTTCCCTTGGTTTTGTGCGTATTTTACCCCGGCCGTTGGTGCTAAATCAATCGCTCAAAGAACAGTTAGCCGGCAGAATCCGAAAACCTCTCCCTGGCGAACCTGCTATGGCAGCGAACGCACGCGAGATTATTTCGTTTCACGCCTTGGAAAACCCTCGAAGATGTCCCTGCTATGGCAGCGAACACAGACGAGATTCCTCCAAGTTGCCTATTATCAAATATCTTAAAGTTACGCTACCAAGGCCTATGGTACTAGATTCAACACACCCCCGAAATACTTTGAGAGTCCCTCAAGAATTTACCTGCTTTGCAGCGAGAATGCTTGAAAGTTTCCCAACGTTATTTCCTTTCCCTAGTGTTGTATACCGGAATTGGGATTCCCGAAATATCTTGAAAATCCCCCAAGAATTTACCTGCTTTGCAGCGAGAATGCTTGGGAATTTTCCAATTATATTTCTTTTCCCCTGAAGTTACAGCCAACAGTAAATTCTTACTTCGGAATCGTACACAAATACGCGGAAAATCACTCAAATTAAACAAGCAGTAAGCAAAATAAAATCTATTAATACAATTACTAAATACGCTAGAAGCAAAATAAATCTCAACACCAGAAGAATGAAAAATAATTTCTAAATTCGCTTACCTCGCTGGCGAAAATCAGTCGGCGTTTCGGTTACGGCGGAAAACGGTGGAACTGTCAGAGCACAGAGTTAAAACAGCACAAGAATCAGGAGTCAAAGAGAGCTATTCCGTTCCGTTTGCCGGTTTTATACATTCTTTCTCGACCCCACTCAGGAGGTTCCCTACTTAGCAATCTTAAGAACGGCGTCGACTGGCGTGCGCGAGCGATGCAGTAAGAAATACACATTAAATATATACCGGATGTATCAATATACATATTTAAAATTATTAGGAACAAATAAATTTACAGCTTTTGATGAAAGAGGGGTGTATAAGCAAATAATGACGGAACTTAATAATAAAATGAGAAATAAAATATATACAGTTGAATGTCTGAACGGAAAAAAAAATAGTAACATCGTTACACGTTCAACCTAAGTCGAAGTTGTTTATTCTGGTGGGTAAGGCTTCGCTAAATTTCAATCTGTTTTTAATCCGTACGCTGATCCGAAGTGAGACACGGTTATTTTCAAAATGTAGAATTGGCAATTATGCGTCTCTAAGTTATTTAAAACTTTCATCACTGATGGTTTTTCTATTGGCATTTCTTCTGCCTCTTGTTCTATCATAAGATCATTTTCTAATCGAGAGTTTTACTTGCGCGTTTGCGCTCTTGTGATTGTCAAGATGTGTGAGTTATTTATGTATAAATCTTTAAGTTCTCCTATAGATATTCTTGATACACTGTCAGCGTAGTGTGTTTTTCCTTTAACATACTGTATTTCAAAAATTGTATACTTCCAAGTCAAGTCTTATTCTAGTGAGTTTCGAAGTTGGGTCTTTCATCGAAAATAAATGAGTTAGTGGTTTATGATCTGTTTTAACTATAAACTGTGATGTGCCATTTAAGTAACATTTAAAATGAATAATTCCCCAATGAATCGCTAACAATTCTTTTATGACTGTGGGTTTGTTAGATTCACTTTTCTTAAAACCTAGAAACGCAAATTTTATGGGTAGGTCAATGCCATCGTAATTTTGACTCAGTATCGCCGAACATGCGCTATTTGAAGCGTCCTGTAGTTAAGATAAATTGTTTATCAAAGTCTGGGTATTTTAAAATTGGTGGGGTGATTAAAGGTTTTTCTAGTATTTGGAATGAGTTTTCAAACTATTTCGACCAATCAAATTTTTCATAGATAATTTATTAAGTGGTAGACATGTTTCAGCAAAATTCGGAATAAAGCGTCTGTAATAATTGCAGAATGACTGAATATTTTGCTTTATCTGGGGAAACACCTTCACTTGATAAATTATGACCTAAATACGTGACCTCTCGCTTGAAGAATTGGAATTTTTGTGAATTTAGTTTCAAATTGAATTAACGATATGCGTTAATAAAAGTCTTTACTAATGGATCGTCGTTCACTCTTACTGATTAACCTTACTTAATTTATTAACGACCCTCTGGTTCAATAATCGTCACACACCGCCTTTCATTGACACTTCCCTTACCGCCATTATGTCGTTTGTTACGCATCCGCAGCGCCGTTTATTCCTTACAATAATAACAGCTAATGCCTCTTTTGTTAATGAACGTCTTAATTACGACTACAACCTGTATAATTAGCGGAGACATCACGTAAGATAATACCTCCCACTCCAATACAATAATAACATATAATGCTTTATTTGGTATGATCTTTATTACGTCTACATCCTGTATATATCATAACGTCATACCCTTGTATACGTCATTACATTATAATCTGTATAATACACGTCCTGTGTACGTCATTACACTATCCATAACGTCTGCTCGACCAATCAGGAGAGCAGCAAGTGAGCTTGGCCATGACTAGGAAAAGTGTTGTGATGGAGGTGCTGTTGAGTGCCCCAATACCTACTACAGACTGAAGCATAAATTAGGATAATACTCTGTTTTACTAGACTCCATACAATAGTGGAAGAAGATAGTAGGAAAACTTTGTATGTGAACAGATATTGCAGAAATGCAGCAATGTCACTAGTAACATATTTATTCCTGTTTTATTTACCCTAGAAACTGGTCCATGATTTACGGACAAACTACCAAAAAAACATCTTACAAATTCGAATTTTGGCACCCACCTTTAAAACGTGATATTTTCTACTAGTTTTTTGTTCCCGTTCTGGATCTAATTCTCATGTAAGCAGGTTCCTTGCTAGTAACGCAAAAGAGAGTTAAAATCTTTTGGCGATTGTAATCAAGTTTCCAATGATTACGTTTCCATGACTGCGCGTATTGAAAAAGTGATCAAGTCATAATAGTCACTTCGTATATGTAGAAGTGACTTGGTCATTTTTTCTGGAGAGAGAGAGAGAGAGAGAGAGAGACAGAGAGACATAAGCTTTATTGTCATGAAAAACTGTACAATTTTATGGACAAAGCGAAATAATTTAAAAATAGATAAATACAAAAAAAGTATATAAAAAATAATATACTAACAATACAAAACATAATATACAAAATACAAATTTAAATTAACTACGCCGATGTAACTCAAAAGTCTAGGGTAGATTGCAGAATTCTGCCACTGAATAATAAGGTCTCTCAAGCAGCAACGCCGTTGTCAATCTTCGGAACCTATTGTATGTATTTGCCACTTTTAAATCTAAAGGTAGCTGATTGAATAATTTTTTGGAATTGAAGGTGACAGAATTTTTTACCAGATCAGAGGTGGGTATTGTTAAGTAGATATCGAAATTTTTTCTTCTAGTAGGGTAACTATGAATTGGCCTCTCAGTTAAATTGTGAAGGTGTTTGCGAACGAAACACACGGATTCCAAAATGAATAGAGCAGGAAGAGTTAAAATTTTGTATTTTTTACAATAGAATTCGCAATGCGTCCTACGACTCAAACCATAAATATAACGAGTAGCTCTTTTTTGTAGTTTGAAAATAGATGTGCAGAGGTGCAAACTACAAGACCCCCAGAAAGGCAAACCATAGCGAAGGTGCGATTCGTTAAAGAGTAGTAAGTTGTTAAAGCAGTACAAGAATCAAGTTGTTTAGACACAGATTTAATGGCAAAACAAGCCGAGGATAATTTTTTCGCTAAAATGTCTACATGTACAGACCATTTAAGGGCACTGTCAATATGGAGACCAACAAACTTAATCGAATTTGAAAATCTTATTACGTCATTGTTAAGTTTGAGAGGTTGCAAAATTCCTTTGTAAGATAAAACTAAAGTTATCTCAGTGTTAAAACAAAGCCCGTTCGAGTCAGACCAGGACTTAATAGTAATGAGATCTTTGCCTATTGTAGAATGTAAATTTCGTATATTTGAACTGCTCCAGGTTACACTAGTGTCATCGGCAAATAAAGTGAATTTACCATCAATTCGTAAGTCTGTGACATCGTTAATGAATACCAAGAAAAGAATTGGACCTAAAACTGAACCCTGGGGTACACCACAGGTAACTGGTAAATTTTTCGAAACTTTTCCATTTGCTCGTACCAGTTGGTTTCTACATTTCACATAAGACTCAAACCATTCTAAAGGAATACCACGGATGCCATAATATTCTAGTTTGTCTATCAGAATTTCATGATCAACGCAATCGAAGGCCTTTGCGAAGTCACAAAAAACCGAAGCCGTGAAAAGTTTATTATTAAGAGAGGTATATATTTCATTATGAACAGAAAATATTGCGTCATTAGTACATTTATTAGGTAGGAAACCGAATAGTTGGAATTTCAAGATTTTCTATTTGAAAAGAAAAGGCGGTAGACGGTTTTTCATTAGTCTTTCAATTATCTTCGATAAGATTGGTAATAAGGCGATAGGACGATAGTTACTAGTATTCTGTTTCTCGCCATCCTTGTGGAGGGGAACAATTATAGCTGTCTTTAGACAGTTAGGGAAGAAACCTTTTTGAAAGGATTCATTGATTAGAGAACATAAAACGTTAATCACTGCATCTGGAATATTCAAAAACAATTTAGCTGATAACCCATCAATGCCACAGAAAGTTTTGTTTTGAATGCTGAGTATGGTTTGCACTAGATCAAATTTATCTATTGGTTTCAGGAAGAAACTATCAGTGATTCTTTTAGAAGAAACGAGGAAAGAAAGAGCATCCTGACTTGGAGATATTTTAGAACTAATATTCTTACTAACGTTTATGAAATAATTGTTAAGTTCGTCTGGGTTGAGTTCAATAAAGTTTGAGGAAAGAGTTTTGTTTCTTAAATCATTGATAACAGACCAAGTTTCTCTCGTGGAGTTTTTAGCTCTTGAGATGCGATTGTTATAATAGTTTTGTTTAATAGCTTTGGTAAATAACTTACATGGTAGGAATTGGACATAATAGTCTTATGCATTTCAGACCCTTTATTTGACTTGGTCATTTTTTCCAGATATTCGGTAACTATACCTATACAATTGACTTGAACCCAAAAGCGCCATAACTTGACTAGATGACTTTTGGCTGTAAGCTCACGATATACGAAATATCTGTTATCCATGCCGAGTATAAAGGTAGGATCACACCGTAATTTGAATTAATATTTTGGTTGATTAGAGCACAGTTTAAACAGAAGTTTTTGTTGTTACTAGTTCATTAACAGCGATGAAAATGAAAAATTGTCATTTGTCAGGCCAAGTAATCGAGACTGAACTGAATTTTACTTGGTCACGCTTTCCGTTGAAAGTCACTCCTATATTGCTAGTGACCGTAAGTGGAAGTGTTGCTCACCAAAAGAGACAGCAACTGCATTCTTCTATCTTACTTAATCATATTGCGTTGTGACTGAAGTGAGGATATGATCAAGGGCAGTCCAGTCTCGGACATGAGCATGTCATAGAAATCGTTGACTTTCTAAACCTTGTTTTCAAAAAATATTCAAAATAAACTCAACACAAAATTATATTTCAATACTGAACTTTGTGTTTGCATTTCAGGTATCTTGGATCCGTAAACACGATTATCATCTTCTCACCGTAGGCCTGGCTACTTATAACACAGACGACAGATTTTTAGTGGAACATGTTAGGCATCTGCAAAATTGGGGACTGCTTATAAAGAGGGTTCAATTTTCTGACGCGGGACTGTACGAATGTCAAATGTCTACGCATCCGCCTTCCAGTATTATTATCGAGCTTAGGGTCACAAGTAAGTTTTTTCATATCTTAATTCAATTAAACAGATTATTAGACTTTGTTAACACATTTTTACTTTTATTTCACTCAGTTTGAAAATATCGGCATTTCAAAATAGGTTTCTTTGAATTCCAAAATAAACACTCAAAATGTCTAATCTGAACATAAAACAAGTTGGATACAGTTCTTTCTTAGTTACTGTTGATTAAGAACACTAATTGGAGTAATAACTATTCCTCCAATATTTTGATTAATCGTTACCATCGAACAAAAGTGATGTAAGCTACTCTATGTCATTGACTCAAAGTTGGTATGGGAGTTCCGAAGAAAACTTGATGAAATATGCAAGAATAACAGGGTCTCTTTAGTCTGGATTTCTGGCCAATCAAAGGAAATGAAGGGGGCAATACACTTGCCAAGAAAGGAGCACGAACACCCATTACTGGTCCCGAGCTTTTCTGTACTGTAGGAAAATGCTTCTATAAAAAAAGTTTTGGTAGTAGGAGGAAACCGAAAGCACTCTGGTGGTGCCTTCCCAGGTTGGATCACTTCCCTGCGGAACTTTAACGCTGCTAGATCCATAAAGTATTTGGTTCTCAGTAAAAATACGCTATATTTCCTCACGTGCTTCCTTATAGAGTACTCCTACCTTAGAGAGCATCTAATGGGTCTGGCAGAAACTGACAAGTGCAACAGTGCAACTTATAGGAACGAGGATCTAACCCGTCTCAAATACTAGAGTTCATTAGAACCCTGGAACTGAAAGGCGAGCTGTAGTGGTAGAGAGAACAGCTCTGATAGCGGGGCACGATAAACCGTGAGATTGCAGTGCAATATAACCCCTTTTAAAATTTAATATAATCTAAATCTACGCCATCTTATTGTAGGATATTGGAAAATAATATTTACTTCGAAGTATAGAGATGGGAATTTCTACTGTAGTGGATATTGAACCTGAGTGAACTCGACTTTCCGATGATTTGATTACAAGACAAAGTAAGGTTATATCAAATATGAACTATTTCAGAAAGTCGTGAACAAAATCCAAAATAAACAATTCAATCTATATTTACTAAACGTACCAAAATAGTTGTACCAACATACATGTCAATAGAATAATAACAAATTAGATACACAAACTTTGCTGTTATGAACTTATACACAAGTCAGTTTTTTAGAATTTAATAGACATCGTCAAGACCAAAGGTAATTAATTGTACACTATTGTACTTGACCGATGTGTACTAGTACAGCTATGAACCGGGTGTATTAATTGTCAATATATGTATGTATCGTACTGCAAGTAAGTTACTTGTAAGTGTTATTTAGTTGTGTAAATAAATCCCTGTCATACTTGTGATGGTTTGATTCCTCCTGAAGTCCACCTTTGGAGATATGTACCTTCACATATCAGCACACTACCTGCAAGTTTAAAAACCAGTTATTTTCAATATCTAGTTTAAATACGCCTATGCGTCCCTCATTGAAGCTTTGGATTTTAACGAGAATATGTTACAATGAAATTAAATTAATTATCTGGATCAATTTGTATTTTGACACGTTTCGTTATTTGTTTTATTGTAACGAGAATTTAATGAACTGTTTTTGATAGCAAACAATCAATTTACAAATGTAACATGACCGTGTTACTATGTTAAGTAACAACACCACCAACATATTTTTGAACTTTGATTTAATTGAACAAATATGTTTTCGTTTTCCAGTTAAATCACGTAAAATAGTGGCTTTAGCATTATAAAAATCAATTACATGCATCTATTAATTGCTCCTATTTCATAAAGCATATATGTCGAGACACAAACATTCTTTGAAATAGGGATACATAATTGTTTAATAATAATGTCCCTATTTTTGGGAATTATCTCTTTTGTCATGAGTTGTTTTTAAAGTCTGTGACTATTTTTTAACTAATTTGATTTTGATTTTTGGATGAAGCTTCAACGTGTGGTTACTTGTTCAACACCCTGACTATGGGGCACTGAGGATGGTTTTGTATTAAACTGAAAGTGCACTGCTCCCAATAAACATTTGTACTAACATACATAACTTATTCTTTCATTTATGGTCTAAAATCTCTCCAATGTAAAATATATTCAGTTATCTATACTGGGTCATTAATTGAACTGAAATTATAGTTTATAAGTCCACGTGTTCGCCACACAGGGGGCCTACCCACTTGTTTAGGTACTTTTGAGGTTATGTTAAAACACACTTTTCGCCTGGTTTTTCATTAGTTGCGCCATTAAATAGTACTTTTACTCTTTAATTTGAGAGTCATATAGTTCAAACTAGTATCGAAGTACAATTTTCAAGAAGAAGTAGCCAGGAACAAAATGTGACCTACCTTGTATCTTCAAATCCGCGTATAAATAGCAAATGAGCCATAGGTAACAAAAAAAAGATATACAACATAATGTTCTTTTCTAAAATTTTACCACGCCCTCTTGCGGTGTGGTGACACTCGTATACTCTGGCTGAATAATGCAGGATATTAGACCGCAGCAACCACCTTAGAAAAGAAGAACTCTTGGGAGGATTTCTGTTCAAATTTAAGCGGGAATATGTTCAGAGTGCGTTGCAAGCGATAGTAAAACTCTGGGGGTCTATCTCAAACAGTGACATTTTTTGTCGCATGAGAGATTGTATAATTCTTGATTGGTAAAAGTACAATCTTGCATGCGACAGAAAATGTCACTGTTTGAGAATAGACGCCCCTGGTCAACTTTAACCACTAGTTTTGTATTGCAGGATCGTTGCTATAATGGACAACATAATATGATTAACTTAATTTACTTTTCGAAGCTAAACTAATCAGTGGCAAGTCTTACAATATAACAATTTTATATAAAAAAACTAACAGTAACAGATAATCAGGGTTTAACTATCGTGTTACAACTCACTTTAAGAGATTTTATATATGACTTAATTTTTACCTAAACGTGATACTTATGTATGGTCAGTATAAAGGATATAAAATGCAATAAAACAATTTTTGTAACAACAGGTTTTGGTGTTTAGGAGTAATAAAACATTATAAACAAAATTCCCATCAATTACTTATATTGTATTTTCCTTTTCTTTATATACATCTCTTGCGCCTGCTCATATATATTATTGACAAAATTACAATTTTTTTATGCTTCTTTTCCACTTAAAACTCTGTTTAACCCTTTAGTCCATTGAAAGATTACAAGTAGTATACATTTATTTATGATATAGTTTTCAATTTCATCTATGTGACGAACAAATTAAAAGTTTATATGCTCTTTAATATAATTGAGTATGTATTTATACATATTGGAAGTTCCCAAATTGTTTAATTGTCCCAAGAAATAGGTAACTACCTGATAGCACCTGTAAATATTTTGAATAAATGTGGGAGAACAATAAAATAATCTTTTTTTTTTAAACATACTCCCTTTCAGCAATTAAATCATGAGAATTGTATAGATTTTTGATCATCATTGTTTTAATGCATACATCACAACGGTATTTTTTTAATGTTACCCTTGAAATATAACCTGATATATACCCTATTGTTGAAAGGTCACTATTCCTTATACATGATACAGTAGGGATAGTGAAGTTTATTTCTTTTAACACTACTAGTTATTCTTTTTCAGTTCCTTGTGTTAAAAAGGATTTCATTTGGAACAGCAATTGATCTTTATCCAATTCACAATTAGCCCCTAGTGAGTGACTGGCAGACACGAAAAAGGTTTTAATCAGGAGAGACTTGTAATAATTTTAAAAATTAAATGGGATCGCATTTCTTCCCCCGTGTTGTCTCATTTGACAGAAAAACTTTTCTACCAAATCTTGATTGAATTTTCGACCAGAAATAAACTTCACTTCCTTCTGTAAAAATAGTTTTTTTTGTAAATATATCAACCCTCTCAATGTTCTTATCTAATTTAGTGTTGGTGTTGGTTTGTCAATGTAGTACATATCTTTCAAAAGCATTATAGCGTTTTGCCAAAATTTTACATGGGGAGATTTCCTAGTAATGCTGCGTTTCAATATTTTAGTATTGGTCATGTAGCATTTTGCTCCAGAATTCACAGAATTGAATAGTTTGTCAAAAAAATTAATTATGGTTCCAGTATCCTTAGCTTCCTTAGGCATAGTAGCTTTACCATCTAAGCTGGTTTCATCTGTAACAAAGATAAACAAATTAGTTATATAATATATTATTTTTCACGTTCTTTACAATGGCAGTTTACTCTAAAAAAATTTGAATCTATCAAATGAATTTCAATAAAAAGCATTTTTACATTAGATGGTTACTGAATAGTCTAAATCTTCCTTAAAATACACTTAATATTTGGAGTGCTACTTTTTTATCATTATATTAACCTTTTAATAAAGTCTGCTATTTTATTGAGTCCCTAATCTGTAAAACGCATATGTTTCTAAACTATGTTTTTTATACAATTTACATGATTAATAATTAACTTACTGTTCCTAGCCATACATTGTATGGTTGTAGCAATCTTGTAGCTAAGAGCCTGGGTACATGCAGAAACCTTCATTTTTTCAATTTTCTTGGGATCCACGTGAAAGTCACTGATTTTTGGCATTTGTTTAAGATCACCAGTATTCCCATCAATATAATATGCAAAAAGCAAATGCTCCCATTTTCCATGTAAAATTACCCCATCTTTCTTCCAAAAAAGGTCTTTATTGACCCAGTTATTCCTTATCCCTTCAATGAGATGAGGACGAGCATACAATGGTATAATTTCATGTCCATCTATATTAATGATTCTTTGACATAACTGCTTGTTGGTTCTTAAATATTTCACTTTAGTTTCTTGAACCAAGTAATTAATAGCTGCACTGTTATTCCCACCTTGATCACATACAATAGCAGTAATTGAGAAACCAGCTTTGCGTACCTCATTTACTACTGCTTTAATGGTTCTTGCCAGATCAATAGTTTTCGTGGCTGATTTCACAAAATTATAAAAAGCTGGCTGTTTCCATGCCTTGAAAAAACTTCTCGCAAATATTTCTTGTAGAAATTTATATCCTGATGATCCAGATCGTCTATATACAGCAATAGCCAACATTTTATCGTCAAGACTGAATCTACGTACTTTTGGTTTCTTTTTTTCTTGTTTTAATAGAAAAACAAAGAACTGAGCTACATATGAATTTTGCATCTGTTTGTAAATTTTTTGTTCCATAAATTTATCAATGGCTTCAATTTTTTTTTAAGATCTACAACTGATGTTAGTCGATTGTGTAATGAAGTATGTCAAAGAATCCTCCGTCACCAGTGTAATAACTAGTGGTCAGTTAGGGTTTACAGCCCTCCGTTGCCAGTGTAGGACAACCTTTGAATTCCTATTGCCTTGAATTTTTGCAGCGTGCCTTACGGCGCAATTTAGAGCCAGGAATCCCCCTGTGGGTAACCTCGGTGGAGGTGGTTTCCTGGTACGAGCGGTCAAGGTCTCCGTGGGGCCTCTTGGGCTCATACAATGTGCCAAGCCTGAGTTCTAAGGCAGGTCGCGTCAGCCCGTTCAAACTTGCTGGTCCGAGGGTAGGGGTTGTTGATAAAGGAAACAGAATGGGTGGATAAATATGTACACATATATTACAAATAGTAATTAATTAGATCCAATAATACAGCCATGGTTTGGACAAAATAATAGTTACTCGGGGGAGAACGCCCCGGTATGTTACACTAGAAATTTAATAAGGGAAAAACGTCTTTCATAATCTGGAAGTAGTTTCTCGTTATTATGACAACAATAAAAGATGTCTTGCATATGAGTATCCCTGTATATGAAATGAGAAAAACAAAATTAATCTGACTCGGGCAAAAACATCTTCCAAATTTCTGAAAGTGGTCTTTCCTGATTATGACATAAATGAAACATAAAATACGATGTCTCGTACAGTTGAATATCCTGTACAATATGAGAAAATAATTATCCAAACAAAACTTTCGAAATCTGAAGGAATACTATATCTCGTACAGTTGAATACCCTGTACAATATAAGAAAATGATTATCAAACAAAACTTTCGAAATCTGACGGTATAAATACGATATCTCTTACATATGAGTATCCCTATATAATTTTAAATTAGATCGATTTCAAATCGTACTATTTCCTAAATATGTTAGGTGAGGGGCTCAAATGTCAAGCACTTAATATGACCAGAAAATGTACCTTTTTGGACACCCAGTCAAATCAAATAAAATGTCAATACGGCATTTGTTCAAAAAAATAATTATACGACAGAAAAAAAACTTACGTTTTTGAAATATCACAAGTAACAACTACACAATATTACTGTTGACGTAGGGCCGTCGAAGTGGCAGGCCTTACAGTACCTGGTCACTCGATAAGGATTACTACCTCACTGCCTCCGTTACCAAAATTCTTGCTATTTATTTTAGAATCTTTTTTATTTTTTCCTTGTCTCATGTTTTTTATTTTCGTAACTGAAGGTTAATTTTCAATTTCTTTATACTAATTTGCAAGGTTTGACTATATTTTTGATAAACAAAACATGGCAAAACACGCGATGTGTTGTTTATCGACCTTGCCGGTTATGTAAAATTGTTTGTATAAAATTCTTTTCTGGCGTAGGTCAACAATTGTTTTTTTATATTAATTAGATTCGACTTATTTTATTATCAAGAAAATTATATCTATATAGGGTGTCCTAAAAATTTCCTATGTCATATCTCGTGTTTATTACAATTGTCTGCCAGTCGCTTATAATAAGTAGCCTTCTGCTATAAAATTTTGGCTTTTGGGCTCAATTGAATTATTCGGGTGACATTTACAGCATGTAACAATAACTTCTTGCCTGATATTGAAAAAATAAGTCCACATTTAAATTGTTAACAGTTATACAATACACATACTTTTTGATTTGTTCACAGGGAATTGATGTAATAGTCTTTGTGAATAGTTAGAGCCTGGTTTTATAACAATATTTTGCAATATTGTTACTTTAGTTGGAGGTTCTTCATTTAGTTCAGCATGGGACGATCCTGGTTTTACTAAGGTATGCTCCTGCATTTCCTGATGAGTGCTGTGGCTTCTTGATATGTTTGTTATATTTTGTATTGCTAGAATAAAATTGAAAAACAAATGTTTATATTATTGAATATATCATTGCAAAATAATTTTTTCAAAAGTAAATGAACATTAATTTTAGCTACCTTTTGTATAACAGTGCTCTTTATATATTGCATTCATGGGTGACATTTTATAACCTGGTTTTGTTAACTCTATCGAAATTAACTATTAATTGAGTATATGAAAGAAAATTTAAAGGTTATAAATGCGACGGCAGCTGTTCATCGGAGAGCATTTATGGGTGTGAACAAGGAATATATCACATAACTCGCGGCGCCATGCAATTTTTGATTTATAGACAAAAACAAGTCCTTGAGAAGATATAGATTTTACTAAATTGCGAAATATAAAAACTTAGTAAAGAGGTGAGGTCAAACAAAAAAAGAAATATTATTTGAATAATAGCAAAGATAAATACTTTAATCAGGTTTGAGTATGTATAGAAATTTACTTACAACAAGGGGGTTATTACTCTATTGGTTTATACTAAAATATTTAAGTAAGAAATTAAAGTTAATTAAGTCTTAATTAGCGAGTTAATAAAACCTTAGATTAGTGTTTTTAAATGAATCTCACGGTTTCTAGTTTATTCCACAATATAATAAAAGTTATTGAAAATTCTAAAAAATTGACAATTGTTTCGATAAATCAATATCATCGTCAGAATGACATTTCATTTTATGCCTACCTGATGTTTAGTAGTTATTTTTGGCTAGACCAAGAAGTAACCTAACTTGTGATTGGCTTAATATATGTTTATAGAAAAAAGAAGAAGATGTGATATTACAAATATTGAAGCTTAGATATTATTAGCCCTATGGTGATATCCTGGATATCATTTTTCCAATTAAGATCAGTATAACTGTGCAATGATATAGAAAACCAGGAAAACTATATCTTCTGATCTTTACAATTGTCACTTAAGAAGACAGTTTATTAGTGGAGAACTGCCTAGATTTAACTGTTCATTGACAACTTCATATTGTGGGTTTCTTAAATGTCTTCTAATTTCCAGTTCTTCAAGGAAATCCAGTTCTTGTTTCTTTTCACAAATATGCAGTACTTCTAGTTCTGTGTTAGGTGTCAATGAATGATTGGTGTCAAGTAGATGTTTTGCGTAGTGGGATTTATCTGGTTGTTTTAATCTGTATGCTCGTAAGTGCTCACTGTATCGTATTTCAAAATTCCTAAGGGTCCGACCCAAATAGACAGCATTAAATTCTGGACATTTGAGTTTATATATACCAGAATTCTTTAATAGTGGTATTTTTGTTTTTACATTTAACAATTTTGTACTAACGTTACTTTCTGTTTTAAAAGAAATTGTTGTATTCGTTGCTGAAGATATTATCATTGAAATATTATTAGAAATATTTCCTGCATATGTGATGGTTTTATAAGTTTTAATTTCATCAGCTTGTTTAGGATATATTAGTTGTAATGCCACTTTTTTTTCTTTTTTACTAATTAGCTTATTTATCATATCTAATGGATAACCGATAGAATGTCTAATACTTGTAAGAAAATTACTAGAAGATAAAAATATTACTCCAGGAATAATATCAGATATACTTAATTTATTTGATGTATGCATTAATCAGAATTATTTCACTTTTGACAATAAGATATATATTCAAAATGAAGGCTTACCAATGGGAAGCCCTATATCACCTATTTTAGCAAACATTTTTATGGATAATTTAGAAAGAAAGATCTTTAAAAATGATATTTCGAAAAATATTTTATTTTGGTATAGATATGTAGATAACATATTAGCTTGTTTTATGGGTAGTGAATGACAATTAGATGTATTTTTCAACCACATCAATAATTTACACCCGAAAATTAAATTTACATTAGAAATTGAAGAAAATAGCTCAATCAATTTCCTTGATTTAAAAATTCAAAGATTTAATAATGTACTTGATTATTCAATTTACCGAAAACCAACACAGACTGATGTGACAATTCCATTCAATTCTAACCACCCTATGTCACACAGACTAGCAGCATATAATTCAATGATACATAGAGCTTTTTCAGTTCCTAGGAACAAATGTAATTTTGATAAAGAGAATAATACAATTAGGCAAATAGCAACATCTAACGGTTATCCATTAGATATGAAAAATAAGCTAATTAGTAAAAAAGAAGAAAAAGTGGCATTACAACTAATATATCCTAAACAAGCTGATGAAATTAAAACAGCAAAAAAGATAATATCTTCAGCAACGAATACAACAATTTCCTTTAAAACAGAAAGTAACGTTAGTACAAAATTGTTAAATGTAAAAACAAAAATACCACTATTAAAGAAGTCAGGTATATATAAACTCAAATGTCCAGAATGTAATGCTGTCTATTTGGGTCAGATCCTTAGAAATTTTGAAAAACGTTACAGTGAGCACTTACGAGCATACAGATTAAAACAACCAGATAAATCCCACTACGCAAAACATCTACTTGACACCAATCATTCATTGACACCTAACACAGAACTAGAAGTACTGCATATTTGTGAAAAGAAACAAGAACTGGATTTCCTTGAAGAACTGGAAATTAGAAGACATTTAAGAAACCCACAATATGAAGTTGTCAATGAACAGTTAAATCTAGGGAATTCTCCACTAATAAACTGTCTTCTTATGTGATAATTGTAAAGATCAGCAGATATAGTTTTTCTGGTTTTCTATATCATTGTACAGTTATACTGATCTTAATTGGAAAAATGATATCCAGGATATCACCATAGGGCTAATAATATCTAAGCTTCAATATTTGTAATATCACATCTTCTTCTTTTTTCTATAAACATATATTAAGCCAATCACAAGTTAGGTTACTTCTTGGTCTAGCCAAAAATATAACTACTAAACATCAGGTAGGCATACAATGAAATGTAACTTCTGCCATTCTGACGATGATATTGATTTATCGAAACAATTGTCAATTTTTTAGAATTTTCAATAACTTTTATTATATTGTGGAATTAACTAGAGACCGTGAGTTTCATTTAAAAACACTAATATGAGCATATTCCACGAAGTAAGGGTCGAGACAGTTAATTTCATTAAAAAACCTTAGATATTTCCCAGTATAACTACAATAGTGACTTTTCAACACTATAGTACTATAGTTTACACTTTCAAAAGAAATATTTTTGTATTACATAGTATGATTGTATATTTGTTCATGGTGAAATTTATTTAATTTCAATTACTGTTATTTAAACTCTAAAATACATTTTCCCTCAGACTTTAAAAGTAATAATTGAATTGGTGAAAGTAAAAAAATAGAGAAATTTCCGGCCTGCTTGTTATTATAGGCCCTTCAACACTTTCCTCTAAGCTCTCTTGGTCTCTAGCATATCCTCATTTGTCGTAGCAACCAAATGGAGTTCCACTACGAAGACATTACTTTTCTTTCGTTTTGGGCGTGGAGTGTATACTCAAAATCAAGCATACGTCTTACCAAACAAAACGAGGAATAGACGTATTTTGCCTACGAAAGATATTTTCAAACTACCTCAGAACCCTTATTAAAAGGGTTATATCCCCCACAAATCACTAATTTGGGATTACTCAGGGTTTTTAACCAATAACAAAAAAATTACCACAAGGTATAGGTAAAACCTGCCTCGTTTCTTGGTTTCTACCCAATGCCGATTCAAAAACTTTCCTATCCAATGGAATAAGATCATTTGTCTCTCTCCCACAACCTAACAAATACTCTATACTTGACAAGTTCACTTGGTGGCCTAACTAGTAGGTACCAATAAATCAAAAATACTGATTCTACCAAAAGCCAGTGGCGTACCCAAAAATCAACACATTACAATTTCTGTATTTTGTGGAAAAACATTTTCTTTGTTCCCTGTAAAAAAGGCGAAAGTGTTGGAGGTAATCAAACAAACTGCACCATTAACAGTGGTAAATATTGATGGGATTAAAGGGGCATTGCTCTTTATGTCTAAGCTGAGATAGGATAAACTATATAGTACTCGGTTTATACTAAGATATAAAAGTATGACTTCAGAAATTTCTGTATAATGATTTTTATAAACTTACATATAATAGGTTTTGGTAATTGTAACGTTGGAACACAAGTTTTTGAGAGCACGTTATTGCTAGTAGTATCATGTTCTGAAAAAAGTACATGACATACTGTATGGGAACGATACCCCAACGATTGTTTTTTCGCCATCATTAAGCTGTTTCCACATAACTCGATCCACGTGATATACCTATTTAAATCCCTTGCAGGATTCGGAAATCGTTGCATCGGCGAAGTTTTATTTCGGCAACCTTTTACTGACCAAGTTGTAGAGCCCGGCATGGTGATGGCTAAAACAAAAACCGATATAAAAAAATTAATTAATGATTATACCAAAGAATTTTAAGAAATATATTGATGTTTCGCTGGTCCAAACAGACTGAAGACACCAGAGATAATATACGTTCAAGCACAACACGACCACAAATTCTCAAATATATTAAAACAAAACGGTTACAACATGGGTAACAAACATAGGTAACAATAACAAAAAAAGAGGTTACAAAATGAATACACGCCTAGCTTCACGATACTGGCATAGGTAACAAAAGAGACTGTTCCGTGTTATGTGACAATGGGGCTCCCTGTCGGCGAGGCGTGTTCTACTAACAATGGAATGCGATTGGAAGGTGCATATAAGAGAGCGCAGACCATGAAATGAGCCCTGAGACTTTCAAATTAAAGTGTAATGGCGCAATCCGACTATTATCACGTCACGTGAGCTTATGAGTTATCACATCGGCATATAACATCCAATCACACCTTGGCTACGTACACTGCACCTCACATCTGTGAAGATGGCAAGTAAATCTTGTAGCTCGACGACTTCCTCAGACTTTGATGAAGAATTAGAAAACATTTCTATTAGTTCGGGAAAGACAAAGAAAGTGATCTGACTATGAACCCAAGACATTTTTGGAGATTTGTAAATAAAAGAAGAAGTTCAAATTAAATTCCAAAGAATATAAGTCTCAATAATTTAATAGCTACTGATGCTCAAGAAATTGTTGATCTCTTTGGTGATCACTTTGCTAAGGTTTTCTCAAATTCAGGTGCAATAATGTGACGACTTTACCACAGATTAATATTGACTGTCCGTGTATTAGTGTTGCAGAGGTATTTGATAGGTTGAGGTCATAGCCTAACAAGTTAATTATTGTTCTTGATGGTATTCCAAATTTGGTCTTGAAGCAGTGCAGATATTCTTTATCGCAGCCTTTGTGGAAGATATTTAATATATATTTGTCTACTTGTATGTTTCCTGATGTTTGGAAAGAAAGTTTTGTTTGTCCGATATTTGAATCAGGTTCAAGAATTTATATTGAAAACTATCGTAGTGTAACTATATAATCTCCAATCCAAAAAGTTCTTGATAGTTTAATGTATAACTATTTGAATTGGCAGTGTGAAGTATGAGCAGCATGACTTCAGGAGTGGTGGATCTACGGTAACCAATCTGTTTATAGACAATATGAAGCTGTCGATTGCCTGAGGAGGATTAAAATGCCATTTTATACCCTTGACGATCGGGTATCCTTGAATTTGGTCTTTGACCTCTCGTGTGTTGATATCTTCAGTTAATTGCCTTAACATCCGGTCAGCTCCAACGAAATTCATGTTATTATTACTGTAAATGTCGTGACATAAACCACGGCGAGAAATAAAACGTCTCAAAGCTACCAAAAATCCTATAGACATGAGGTCAGTAACCAATTGTAAGTGCATACTCTGATGCGAGACAAATAAATACAGCAACATAAGCCTTAACAGATTCTCGGTTATGGTATTTCTTCTCCTTTAGTTACGTATAACTGGCCATGCTGCATGAGGTGACTGTAGTGTATTTGTAAACCTATTTATAGCCTTTGAACGTTAGCATGGGAGCTCACATGACGTGATATCTCTCTTAAGAGTACCTAGTACTAAAAATCATGCAACTAACGAAAATATGTGTTTTTTGTACTAACTTTAAAAGGATCAAGCGAATGCTATTTTTTAGTACATAAACTCAAATTTATCAAAATTCTGAGAATTCGAATTCTGTACAGAAAATTCCTCCAAAAACAAGTTCATTCTGCTGATTGTTAGCGTATTGAATATTTCATAAGGGAATGTAATAATGTTAAACTGTGAGCAAAACTTTCCTAAAAGCGAAAACCGAAACGTTTCATAAATTTCCCGATTTTCATAATACAAGCTCAGGACTTTTCAACAACTTTGTTTGATAATTTATGTTTTCAATACTGCTAAATGTAGTGACACCAATACTTTGTTATTTTTAACGTTTGGTATAGAACTGCGTATAGAGAAACACGTATAAGTTCTAGAAATTACTAATTGAGAATAAAATGAAGAAGTATACTTGGTGTCCAAATATTCTCATAGCACAATAATTTTGAAGGCTTAGCTTTCATATGCTAATTAAAAAATATATCTGATATTCTAAAACCTACCTTAAAAAACAAAAGACAATCAAACATTTTATACAAATAATTTAAAAATTTTGGTGCGCAGTATATTATAATTTTCATCAAAAATAGCCAATGATTCAAGAGACGGATATTTTAATAGAGATTTTTCGTTACATTGCTTCGGATCAAATTTAGCAAAGGTCATTTCCACTTCTGAAACTGTGTTTTTGTGCAAAACGATCTTCTCTTGTTTCGACAAACTTCTGTTCCGATTTAGTTTTTTAGTACGTTGCGACAGGGCATTCACTATACCCTGGAGTATAGTATCTTTGTTCTCCGGGCTTTTCCGAATCGCCATAAAAGCCTTTTCCGGTCAGCTAATTACTTTGTTTTTCAATCTGGCCGTAATTTTTGGAAAGGTTAGTATTTCATCGTGAGAAGGCTGTACTTTATTTCCTTGGCAATTAAATACGATTTATTTTAATTTTCTTTCTCATTGTGAGTTTTTAATTCTGATATTTGATTTAACTGCATATCCTTTAATGTATCTGCTACTTCAGAGTTATTGTCGACTGTTCGTAACTTCAGACTTGAAAAAACTACATATTGAAGCTTTAGTATTTTTTGTTGATTGAAGAATTGATTTTACTATATTTTTTGTTATTTGACGAGTAGAAACTTCACCAAAACGACTCGTATCAAGTATCAACAATACCTAATAATTTTAGCTGACAGGACATACATTAAAGTGATGTAAGTTTACGAGTTATGAGGAACATGCGTTTTCATCAATGATAAAAGGGGATGCACATTTTTCATCGCCGACAAAATGACAAAACTGTCAGCATGTAATGAAACATATTATATAATATTTCATTTATGGATAATATAAATCTAAATACGTGTAGTTTCAATCGTGTGGTGAATCGAGAATTATTTGGCGGTTTTACGAATTAATAGAAAATAGGCATTTCTGAATCATATCAACGATTTCCAGGGAAACCGATGAGTTGCTGTTTCACGGTGTAAGACGAAGACCCCGTAATCAGCATAAATATTCTATATAAAATTAATTGTTGTAAATTAAAAGTCAGTTAGTTAGATTTCACATCGTTTTATCGTATTTGAAGAATTATCATTTTTGTAAAATAAACGTTTTTAAAAACTGTATTTCAAGTAAGTAGGATATTCAGAATTGATACGTATCGAACGCGTTGATTTTCGTTTTAACGATTGACTGATTGTCGGAATCTACGGACTTAGTTATTTTGTGCAAGGAGAAGCTTAAAGTGGCTTCTAGAACATCAGTAAACCCAGCGTATCATAAACCGAAACAATCCCGAGCACGAAGAAGTCCATCAACGGGAATTAGAATGATAATGGTCAGTGCCGTTCCTGGGGTGGCGAACACCTGCGTGCAAGAATAATTTTGTGCGCCCCTATATACTATGCTAAAATTTTGATGATAAGGCCAATTTTCATAATCATTTTTAGTTTGAGGTTTAAACTGAATAGTTTCCTTATAGACTAAAGATTAAAGTCACTTTAGTGTAAGTGTTTGGTTATGAAAATGGGCGTAATAAAATAAAACAACGAAAAAATAAGACAAAACATTTATTTTCGACATCAAATAGAATACACTATTAACGTACAATATAGGTCATAAATAAAACACGTCCATTCGGAAATTAACAAAAAATCTAATATAACTCAATTCACTCAACTGAGTGAATTGAGTTAAAACTATCAAACGGCGCTCAACGCAAACAAATCCGTTAACTTGAAAATGTGCAAGATCTGTCTAATACCTAAGTACCTAATGATCAAATAACAAGGTAGTTTTAGAACATAACACGTCTTGCTTTTGCAGATGCAAGCTCATTGTTCATTTCATTGTGATCGATGGCTTCACATATTTTATTTTCGATTGAAATAACAGCTAAATCTGAAAGCCTTTCCTGGCACATCGAAGTTTTCAAATAAGATTTTACAAGTTTTAGCTTTGAAAAACTCCTTTCGCCAGACGCAACAGAAATCGGCAGCGTCAAAAATATCCTTAATGCTATAGACAGGTTTGTAAACAAAGACTGCAAATTTTTCTTGGTTATATAATTTAGAATATCTATGGGTGAGTCTGAGGTATTGCGAGAGTCTTTGACAGGGTTAAGGATTTTGTGTGATGAAATTTCATTGTACAAATCAAGACCATCAATATCCTTGCAAACATTTCCTTCATGGTGAATTTGCAAAGCCAAATCCAAATCTATGCACGATCGTTTAATCTCATCAGAATTTAGGTTTTGAAAATCACTCAAAAATCCAAATAAATCATTGCATTGCTTCAATCTCTCGAAACGACTTTGTAGGGATTGAACTGTTGTATCCAAAATTTGAAAATAAAAACTGATCTTAAATTTTCGCTTTGGATCGTCTGTACTTTCATATGAAAATTGACGCTTCCTCTTTCGTTCCCTAATTGAAAGAAATGTTTGCTCTACATCATTTTTTCCAGCTTCGGCTTTAGCCTCATTCACAAAAACATCAAAATTTTCATGTGACCTTCTTTCAGTGAAGTAGTTGATGAGACTTTTTATTCCTCTATGGCATTCTGCATCATTTTACTCACTATATTGACCTTTGACAATACATCGTACCAAATAATGATGGAACAAATAAATTTAAACGTTTTAATTTTTTTTTAACAGTACCTTTGCTGATTGTTTGGTATCCATGTCTCTTGAATTATCTTCCATCAAATCAGGTAAACTCCTACAAATCTCGAGAAGTTGAAATCTAAGAGGTTGAGCGGCTCTGACTCTGCTTTCACATCGAGTTTAACTCACTGACTTTAAAGAGAGATTTTGTAAATTTCGCTTTAAAATATTCCACCTGTAGGGTGAAGCAGAAAAAAAATTGAACAGCTCCTGAATAATTGAAAAAAAACCTACAATCTCGTCTGAGATTTTAGCTGCATCATTAACTGTCAAATTTAATGTATGAGCACAACAAGACAAAAAAATAGCTCTCGGGTTAACTTTTTTAAATTGAGCTTGAATGCCCACATGCTTCCCAGACATATTTGCGCCATTGTCATAAACCTGACCTCTCATATTAAGAAAATCAATTTCAAAAGTTGGTAGTATCTCATCTCTCAACAGATTGAAAAGCCCTTCTGTACTATCCAAAACTAAAAACCCCAGAAAGTGTTCTCTTATTTCAACCTCATTTGAAGAAAAATGAACAAAGCGAATTATGAAAGTCAACTGCTCAACATGACTAGCACCTGGAGTTTCATCCAAAATTATTGAATAATATTTTGCTTTCTTGAGGCAGTTCAAAATTTCTATGCGAATATTTTTTGATAATAGATGGATTAATTCATTTTGAAAGTGATTGCCTAAATAATGAGGCATGTTTTTTTTCAACTCTTTAGACTTTTGAATATTGCTCAGGTGCTCCATCATAATCGGATCGAATTTGGCAATCGTTTCGACCAGTTTGAGAAAATTAACATTATTTGATTCGAAAAGATTAGAGCTGTCTCACCCCTGAATGCTAAATTCTGACTGGCCAAATATTGCACAATACAAATCATTCTTTTGATTATTGCACGCCATCGTCTTTTTTCATTTTCGTAATGATGTTGTTGCTCTTTATAATTTGCAATTTTTGCTCAAACGCAATTTTAATCCGTGCCATTGTTGAGCCCCTTTCATATGTTCCATACTATTTTCATGTCGGGAAATATTAACTGAAAGGTGCCTCCAATTGGAGTACCCAGTGGTCAATTGATGAGACAAAGCGCTAAAAACTTTACAAAAAATGCAAAATACGCAATTAATTTTTTTAGAATACACCAACCAATCCCTATTAACTATTTTGCCGTTTGGCAACTTCCTAAGATATTGCGTTACTGAAAATTTCCTACCAGACTCATCAACAGGAAAATTTTCTTTAATTTGAACAGCTCCCTTTGTCACGATTGATTGGATTAGATGATGACTCAAATTATTTGGCCATGTAGATGGATCAGCAATATCAATATCACTAATATCAGCAATGTCACTGTGCTCAGATCTTTCTTCATTCTCGCTTACCGGATGACCCAGTTCAGGAGTTGGATCAGGTGAAACAGGCGTTCCAGAACTTCCAGACGTGGATGGCTGCTGATCTTCGATAATAATCATCGGTTCTGCAACAGCTTGTTCTTCTCTTGACAGAAGTGGATTCGCCAAAGAACTGCTGAGTTGAAGGAATTTGTTCAGCGAAGTTTATCCCGCTCTGCGTCCAATTTCTTATTTTGGGCTCCAGACAATTTTTTACTGCCATCACTCATTTCTGAAGAGATAAAAAAAATAATTAGAAAAAAAGCTGACCGGAGTCAAAATATAATCAGAAAACTCTCCAATCGAAATATTACTTGATGCAATAACACGTTTTCTTTCATCTTCTCTTACCTGAAGATTTAAAATCAGCAACACAACGGCAACACGTAATATTATATTCCAATGAAATTATTATTAATCGTCAAAAATCACCGACGAATACTCGATGACTGAACTGACTGACTGAAACAAGCCACATTCTCCTGTTTTATATCACCGTTAAAATCTGGAGCCGAAAAAAAGTTTTTTTTGGAGAACTTTTCAGAAAATAATATTTTTTGCACCTTCGACCTCTCTGAGGCTCACGCCGCCGATAAATGCATAAAAAACAATAACATGTATATTATTTGTCGAGTGAGCCGCCAAAGGCAAGCGGCATCCTTTGAAGATACGCCGCCGCCCGTAAGCCGAGTGCCGACACGCCGTCAACAGATTTTTTGCATGTAAATTCCAGTGTAGAAGCAAAGTCTACAAGTTACTTCTTATATTAGTTTACTGTTTCTTCCTGTAATCAAAGTTTACAGCTTTGCTATAATTTGATTTTTAATACCTTTAATGCCGATTTTTGTTCCAATTAGAAGTGCGTTTTTGCAAGAGTAGCGAATAGTTGAATTTGGCGCCCCTTAAATTGGGCGCCTGCGTGCGGGGCATTCGCTGCATACCCGCCAGGAACGGCAATGACAATGGTCCAATTTTGCAATTTTATGTCTGAAGTTGACCATTCTTCAAAGTTTAAAATTAGAACCTTCAACTGATTCACTAATTTTAAATCAAAGTTCAGTTAATATTAATAATAATTTAATCATGACCGAATTTAGACCAGAATATCTAAAATGTGTGACAGATTTCGATGGCAATCCAAATGATTTGAACAGATATCTAAGTGTCTGTGAATCATTAATTGATTCATTCTACAGAATAGACACACCAAATTGTTTCCAAAATGTGTATTTATTGAATTGTTTAGTATCTAAATTAACTAGTAATGCAAAATTAGTTGTAAATATACAAAATGTATCTACTTGGAACGTTAAGGTATATTTTAACGAGAAATTTCGCAGATCAGAGAGATGAAACTTGTCTAAATAGGGATTTGGTAATGATGAGACGACAATTAAATGAAAAACACAGCAATTATATGATAGAGTTTTAAACATTCTTAATCTTTTGTGGTTATGTAGACGTTCATGAAATCGAAAATGACTCAAACATTTTAAAAAGAAATTTATATAATGATGTAGCTTTAACGACATTTTTCTCAGGTACAACTATTAGATGGATGAAACCAAATAATTTGGTCGTAGCTTTACAATATGTTTTAAATCAAGAGAATGTACACTATTTCCAAAATTTCACTCATAAAACAAATATAAAGCAATCGCAATATTCTGGTAAACCTTTTGTACAACGACAAAATTTTAACAGTAATTCAGTTCAATTTAATACTCATACACCAAATAATTTCTTTAGAGCACAGATATCATTTCCATCTCAACCTATACTATAACCTCTCCCTGCTGTTCTCCAGTGAGATGAAATAATCACTATCTCTGGTCATAACCGGAACGCAGGATCCGTTCGGGATAGCACTCCCTCGTTAGGTAGCTCAACTTATAAGAGCTATAGCCGGAACTCTAAAAATTCTCAAGGGTGATTCTTCACCTTAATTGGAATTACAGAACACCATCATCTTCGGGAAGAAAGGTGAAGAAAATAACTTATGGGCGCCAACTTATTTTTTATTAACCTCTGAATAAGTAAACAGAGTATGGATTTAAACTTTTTAGCAGATCATTTATAAGGCCTCTCAACTAATGTAGAACGATAGCAAAACTGCCCGAAAACCCCACAGATTTATTTGTGAAAATCACTTATTTTATACGGTATCGTAACTAAACATATCATAGGACTGTTTAAAAACCTATTTTTCTGTCAGATATACGTCTACTCAGTCTGATGCCCACTGCTAGACTCTTTTATTTTTGAGGGAAAAATTGCCGGCTTGTCGAACGCCGCTAAAATAATTGATGATTATTGGTTCATTTTGAAAATAGGGGAGTGCCTGAAGCCTTGACCATTACAATTTTCTAGAGTATTCGGTTGGTGCCGGGCGCAAAAAATGTTTACGTCTGAACACCTGCATAAATTTGGTATCGACAAAAAATACCGACTCTGTTCCTAACTGGAACGAAAAAAAGTTGAAAATATGAATTGTTATATTATATGAACGCAGAAAAGAGATCTTTTAAAATAATTTTTGTTGAAAAGGGCGTAGAAAAGGGTTATGAAAATAAATTATCTGGAATTTAATACTAGAAAATAATGCTAAAAATAACGATAGATAATCTATCGTACAATACCTGTTCGCCCCATAATTCCAAGACAACCCCAACGATTTCCCACAAACTGTCAAGTCATTAAACCACAACAAACCCATAATACATTCAAAGCAAATCAAAATTTAAACTTACCAAAACCAATATCCATGAGTATTTCCACATGAAATACAGTAAACAATCAGCCAATTAGTTCACCTATTAGAATCTCAAACCCAGGTCCTTCAAATCAAAATTATTTCCGAAATTATCGACCAGAAAACAATTTTATAGCCGAGGAATTATTTAACGCTGATATTCAGGACGAGGAAACCGAACAATATTATTATCCTGATAATTCGTATTCCGAAAACGAGTAATATCAATTTGAAGAACAAAACAATAATGATTGTTACGATTCCTCATATCAAGATTCTACAAATTTTCACGGAACGCCTCAAAATTTGGAGAAAACATAACCCCCAAATCAATTCCATTAAATTTAAGTAATAATAGTGAGTTGCTTTATATAATATTCCCCTAGTATAATATCAAACTTTTAATAGATTCTGGATCATCAAAATCCTTCATAAATCCCGAAATTGCATTTGAATATTTTTCAGATAACTCATGACCCATTTACAGCGAAATCAGTTTTTCAAGAATCCTCCCATAAAAATAGCACTCTAATCCCATTTTCAAATTTTTTTAATTTGTCTGATAATTTAAATCTCAAATTCTATGTATTCAAATTCCATAGTGTATTCCAGGGACTTATTGGTCTAGATAACTAGAAATTATTGAAAGCTTACATAAACTTTTCTAGTGGATGGTTAGTAACTCCACATAGTAAAATTAAATTAAATTTTCACAAAACCCAGAAAGACAGAAACTCTGTTACTATCGAACCTAGAACTGAAAATAAAAACAAGTAGAGTAGCGGAGGGTAATATGGAATACTGTTTTCTATTATAGTGATAAATTCTTCTAGGTGCAGTACAGTGCATTAGAAAAGTCATTAAATATTGTGATAACTATCCATCTAAGCAAATAAAAGTCTGGAATTTCTAAAACTTTATGAATTAAAAAAAATATAAGGTTAAATAAAATAAGTACATTCTGACATTACAAAAAAATGGTCGGGTAATATGAAACACTAAATGAACTAAAAAATATATGCTTATAGGGAAACTTTAGCGACAAAAATCACAAATGTAAACATCCTTTGGCGTGTCGGCGCATAACTCATGAGCCCAAAGTTCACATCTTGCGCACTGAATCCAGATTTCTCCCCTTGTATCAGCCGAATATAATCCCGAACAAAACAAACACTCAGCCTCTTCAGATGGACGATCATAAACAGGAAATTCTTCATCGTCGTTGGATGATGAGTCATGTAAAGATGCAGAACTGTTGGAATCTTCTGATGAATATTTACCTTCTTTTGATTTCTTTATTGCCTTTTTTTGAAATTTCTTTTTTGGTACGCCACTTGGTCCAGCTACCTCTGCATCTGCAAGTTTAAATTTTTTATGCTCTTTGTTTTTGTTAATTATTTCTATTTTTCTTTTAACTTTATCCCTTTCTTTAACTGACGCTATTTCTATTGACTGCTCCAACTCTTCTTTGTTTGGGGTCGACGTCAAAACTTTGGCTTGACCTGCTTTCCGACCTCTCGTGCCTTCTTTCTTCCTCAAAGTTGGCTTGGGAATTATATCCTGTGGTAAAGCTATGGTTGCATTTTGAGCCGTGTTTTCTGGTTGAGGTTTCTCCCGGAGCACATCATCTTCTGAGTGTACTTGAACCTCATTTCTTTGTGCCTCCTGAACAAAGTCTTCTTTGGTGAATACGTTCCGGTTAACTGGAAACAATCCAGTTTGACGAAATCCGTTAACACATCTTTCATCACTTTGGATTTTCAGATACGCGTTACCAAAAAGTTCGCTTAAATCAAAATGATTGACAGGCCGATTATTTGTTCTTAAAAATAGCCTTACTTCCTCACTGTAATATGTCTTTAATGCTCCCATAACAGTTTTATCTAATGGCTGCATCTTATGAGTTGTATGTGGCGGTAGGCAAAGTAAAGTCACATGGTTTTCTCTGGCATCCAAAATAACGTCTAAGTTTTTAGTGTGAGTATGGTGACCATCTAGAATCAGTAGAATGGGATTTTCTGCACTCGGTGTAACATGTTTTAGAAAATGTTTGAACCATTGTGTGAAGATATCCATCTGAATCCAGCCTGACGGATGAAAGGAAAAAATGGTTCCTGGCGGGGCACCCTTCTTTAGAAGTTCACTTGCATTTTTTCTGGGAAAAATCAGAAGGGGGGGTACAAAATTGCCACTTGCGCTAATGCAAAGGACTGAGGTTATAAGTGAACCTCGTTCGGCTGACGTCATTGACCCAACTTGCCTTTTGCCCGTTAGAGAAAAAACTTCTGGATTTCTTGATTGAACAATGGTTAAACCAGTTTCATCCACGTTATAAACTTGGCTTGCCGAATAATTATGCGTCTCCATCAGGGTCTCTAACAGGTCGAAAAATGTGTCTACATTTTCTTTATTAAATCCTAAGGCGCGAGCGTACGAAGTTTCAGTAGGTCTTCTCAGACTTCAAACATTTTTATGCCTCATTCTGAAGTGATGAAGCCAATCCTTGCCAGCTGATTTTCTTAGTAATGAAAATGGATGAGGAATATTGTTTTTTCTTGCTAATTGAAAAGCAACATTACAAACATCGCGACGCGTCAAGCCAAAGAATGATTTCTCCATCTCTAGACAGTGCTTAACTAATTATTTTTCCAAAAAATCAGGTAAAACGGGCTTACTGCCTAATTTGGTACGGCACACAACTTCAGGCTTCATGTTCTTTTTGCACAGCCTGAAAAGTGTAGCTCGAGGAACATTATATGTTTGACAAGCCTTCAAATAACCCATTTGTTTAGACCTGACTGCTATTACTGCTTTCCTCATATTTTCTTCATTCCACTTTTTGCGTTTTTTATCCACGACCGTAGTTTTAGGCATTATTAATACCCTGGTGCTCGAATAAGACTGAAACAATAGAAATTAATTTTTAGATGGCACTTTTATGGGGCAAACTTTTGCGGGTAATATGGAATAGTATTCCATATTAGCTGCACTTAGTTGTGTTGAGGTTAGGATTTTTTAAAGATGTCTAGACGAGTATAGACCCGCAATAACTACATCTTATATTAATCTACAGTACTTACTTGCTCTCTGATGAGAATATGAATAAAAAATCACCAACTAAATAATAATAAACTAAATTTTCACGGAACTCCACAAAAATTCTGCATGACTGAAAAACAGGTGTTGACGAATAACTATTTAACGAACGATTACAGAGTTACGCGCGTGTTTGTGTATAAATCTGCACTTACGATGAGCTTATTTTTGCTACCGCCTTGTAGATGGCATCATAAGTTTAGCCAATTATATGGTATTCTATATTAGCCGGTGTATTTCATATTACCCGCCGCTACTCTATAAAAAATGGTAAAATCATCATTCCCCACCACTGGAAAGTTAGATTCTAATGGAGGAGAAAGATTTGAAACTCTCATAAAAGAATTACAAAATAACCAAAATAATTTAGCTAGTAATATAAGGAATCAAAATTCATTATCAGTCTCACTCATTGATAAATTTAATAAAACCGTTGGACACATAACCAATAACGAACGAATTTTGGAAACAAAAATTAAATCTATCCATAATTTAATCAACAGACAAGCAGATTACGAATGTTTTGCACATATTAAGATGGCTAATAGCCTAATCATAGATCTGTATGAATTGATTAATACGGTTTTGAACGATATCGAAAATTCGATTACATTTGCTAAACTTCAAGTGATGCATTCAAGCATAATTAAAACATCTGATTTATTTAAACAATTAAAGAATTTGGTAAAAATATTTACTAAAAACGAATTACCCTTAGAAATTTAATTCGATAAAATTTTACTCTATGAAAAATTGATTAAAGTTACATATATTTTGAACATTCCTTCAAAATATCCCAAATTTTTTGATTTTTATCATTTACTTTCGGCTCCAATACTGGAAGGGAGTCAGTTTAAGGTGAATATTTCCCTCATTATATTAAAAATCCCATATGAAGTGGGACTTTTTCGGCAAAAATTGCCAGGTAGAATCCGAAAATTTCGCGCTAGCTATTGAAAATTTCCCTGCAGGTCCGTATCTACAGTAACTAGTGTTGAAATTACGCATTTTTCATTTTGACATATGCCAAATTTTAAAATTCGTTGAAATGTCGCGATTTGGACAAGATTCTTTAAGTTCTATTCAAGAAAAAGTGACCGAAAGTAAACCCAAAAATACAATACTGAACCATAAATATATATGGAGACAGTTTATCGATTTTATTGAAGAGAGAAATTTTAGTTTATACGAAAACACTTCAATACCGACGCTCGCAAATATTCTTACTGACTGAGCCTACAACATATACCTTATTGTTGTTTAAATAAAAATTTCAAACTAACGTACTTTTATTTCTTAAACTCGAAAAATATTCTACCGAATTACACTCGTGAATCAAAATAAACCCCTGATAATTTTTCATTCAAGCATGTCAGTAAAAACTGCATTCGGTTATTTTCATATTTCGTTAAAATAGCCCCCCTCCTTGGTAGTCGGGCTCTTTCGCCAAATCATGAAAATAAACGAATGCAGTTTTTAGACAACATGCTTTCATGAAAAATTATCGGTAATTTTGATGCACTTGTGTAATTACTTCCGATAATACCTCAGAATAAAATTTTAACTACGAATGGTGTCAACTTCTCATATTCAAGCAAACCTTGCAAAGAGATTCATTCTCCCTCAGCAGTATGTCTGCCCGAGAATAGATCTGTAGGAAATTCAAGAAGCAAGGCCTTGTGAAATAAACTTACTTGAAATCAAATGTACTTTCACCTGCGAGAAAACCAAATTTCAATTGTCGAAGTCATCTCTGAAACAACTAAACAATTTCCACTGGTTGTACATAATTTCATTCCAGGGTACGGCAGATTTCAAATGTCCAAATCAGGAGGAAACCAAGTATCTTACAGCTAGTACTTATCTCTTAGAAATTCCTTTGAGATGCCGACAATAGTACCTTTCCCCCAACCACATCAAACCTGGACTTTCATTTGGAGGAAACAGAGCTAGACGATCTTCAGCGGCTGAAAAGTAAATTTGTAGAAAATCAAACTCAATTAACATTCGGACAAGTCTCAAAAACCCCCAGCTTATGTACTTTATTGATTTATTTGTTGTTAATTTTCATTTTTGGTATTCTGTATATACGAGGATATATTGAAAAATTATTAGCCTACTACAGAACCAAACAAAATTTCAATGTCAAAATATTTTATTACTCAACATATTCTCCTCTTAATTGGATACATTTATTACAGCGAACCTGCAACGTCTCTAGACCTTTCAAAAAATGTTTCTTCTTGCTCTGCAAACCAGACCTCCATAGCTTATATTACCTCCTCGTTGGAAGAAAAATTACGACCTTTTAAACTTTTTTTAGGTTGAGGAATGAGATGTTAGTCGAACGGAGCCAAACCTGGTGAAAAAGGGGGGTGTTCCAGTAATTCAAACCCTAAATCACAAATTTTTTGCATGGTAACATTAGATTTGTGTGCAGGGGCGTTGTCCTGCAAAAACAAAACACCTTTGGATAATTTTCCGCGTCTTTTCTCTTTAATTTGTTCCCGTAGAGTGGTCAGTAATGTCGGATAGCAATCTCCAGTTATTGTTCTACCCTTATCCAAATAATCAATCATGATTACTCCATGGCAATCCCAAAAAACTGAAAAAGAACTTTTCCAGCAGATTTTTGGACACGATACTTCTTAGGTCTTGGAGAACCAGAGTGTCGCCATTTCATCGATTGTTGCTTTGTTTCTGGATCGTAGAAATGTACCCAAGTCTCATCCATAGTAATAATTCAGTTTAAGGAATCTTCATCGTTTTCAAATCGAGCACAGATTGAACGCGATGCTTCTACCCTTGCACACTTTTGGTCAACATTCAAACATTTGGGGATCCATTTTGCAGCAATTTTTCTCATGTCCAAATTGACGTGAACTATATGATGAACGCGTTCGTATTAAATATTCAGTGCTTCAGATATCCGTTTTAGCCCAATTCGACGGTCTGATATAATCATGTCATGAACTGCATCGATATTTTCGAGGACTGACAGAGAAACTGGCCTTTCAGATCGGTCATTATTTTCAATGGAAAATTTACCTCTTTTGAAGCTTGCAGTTCAATTTTTCACGGTCGCATATGAAGGACATTGATCACCAAGGGTATTAAGCATATCTTCGTAAATCTGCTTACCTCTTCTTTACCCTTTCAAATACAGGTACTTGATGATGGATCGATACTCCAATTTTTAGATTTTCACAATTTCGGTGGACATATTTTTTCTTTTAATTTATTGCGTAACTCTGGTTTACTTTTTTTGACGTCAAACTATACACTGACACTTCTAATAAGTTATTGTTCGTTGCTATGGTAACGCAATATTTTGTTTATGCATGGTACTGGTCTAGGCTAACTAGATATCAACACATCCTCGTATTAAAAAATGGGCATTGAAGTATTGCAAAGCTGCAAAGAATCCATCCAAGGTGGACCACTCAATCGTTCAACTTCCTCGCTAGCTGTGTAAATTTACGAGGGGAGGAAATATATCAACGATTCCAATGGAAACCGATGAGTTGCTGTTCCACGGTGTAAGACGAAGACTTCGTAATCAGCATGAATAGTCTATACAGTATGGAACAGCCAAATGGAATAAATTCGATAACGAATAAATGAGAGCGTGTTGGGAAAAACGCTTGGACACGTCGATTTGTATTTTTAGATGCACATTTTTTTCAAAAAAAAATAATTAGATAGGGTGTGTCATGTGACAGTGGCCGATACCAACTTTCTTATTTTAAATACAACCCCCTGTATATTATTAGTTTTTTCGATTCTTCAGAAAATTCTAGACATAATTCATATACAATGTCCCATGCCTATCTTCAACTGTTTCGGAAATATTAAGAGTTTTCAGATGTATTGCAAAAAGTAACATTAAAAAAAGAAAATTATTTTATTTCACAAATAATTTAAAAAAAAACATTAATTTCAATGTAAGAGATGTTCAAAACGTTCGCCGCGAACGTCTTGGCAACATTCTAATCTGGTATAGAAATGTCTTCCAACGTTACTCAACATCTCAGGCGTGACTGATCTAATCGCAAGCGTGATTCGTCTTTTTAAGTTATCTAAGTTGAGTGGTTTAGTTTTGGTATACAATACTTTTGACATATCTCCACAAAAAGATGTCTAATGGCGTCAGATCAGGAGATCGTGATGGCCATTCTATCGATCCGCGTCTCCCTATCCACCGATTTGGAAAATTTTGGTTCAGGTACTGCTGGACACTGATTTGGTAAAGGGGCGGTGCTCCATCTTGCTGAAACCATAGTATATTGGCAGTAACTTGCGGGTTTGCTGGATCAGGATATAAGTTTGTCAAAGTTGGCACGACATTATTTTGGAGCAATTCTAAATATTTATCTCCATTCAAGTTGCCATCAATGAAAAAGGGACCTACGATATGATTTTCAACAATTCCTGCCCAAACATTAACTTTTTCAGGATATTGCGTATGTTCCTCTCTCATCCAGTGAAGATTCTCATTAGACCAATAGCGGCAATTGGATCATATTGTTATCTAACATTTCCATTTGTTCACAAAAATACGTTCTCCTGTCGAAATCGTCTTCCATTAGCTCCTGAGTTGGCATCATTTCATAGGGATGCATTTTACTTTCCTTTAATATTCGAAAAATTGATGTGTGGCTAACGTTGAACAGTAAGGCTGCTTTTCGACCAGAATTATGTGGGTTTTCTTGAAACTCAAGCATAACATCCAATTTCGTATCATCGCTTAGTTCATTGGCAACTACTTTTTTTGTCTGTCTTACATGACCAAGCTCGGGAAACTGTTTTTCTATTTTGCTAATTGTTCCCTGGGATATAGGCGGCAAATTTGTAAATTTTTCGTGAAATAAGCGAGAAACTTCCATTTGTGTCCGTGTGTTATCTCCATAACCAATCATTTGTAGAATGGTTATTTTGTGCATTTCTGTTAAATGAACCATTTTTCTGATATTATCACGTACAGTTAACGAAATTCAAACGACAATAGCACTGACACTGATCACTACTGTCATGCAGACAGACAACAAGCTGCTAAGCCTATGACTTTTATACGAAAATAAACAAAACATTTTTTATGAAATTTACAATAATTTACACCCGAAAATTAAATTTACATTAGAAATTGAAGAAAATAGCTCAATCAATTTTCTTGATTTAAAAATTCAAAGAGTTAATAATGTACTTGATTATTCAATTTACCGAAAACCAACACAAACTGATGTAACAATTCCATTCAATTCTAACCACCCTGTGTCACACAGACTAGCAGCATATAATTCAATGATACATAGAGCTTTTTCAGTTCCTATGAACAAATGTAATTTTGATAGAGAGATTAATACAATTAGACAAATAGCAACATCTAACGGTTATCCATTAGATATGATAAATAAGCTAATTAGTAAAAAAGAGGAAAAAGTCGCGTTACAACTAATATATCCTAAACAAGCTGATGAAATTAAAACTTATAGAACCATCACATATGCAGGAAATATTTCTAATAATATTTCAAAGATAATATTTTCAGCAACGAATACAACAATTTCTTTTAAAACAGAAAGTAACGTTAGTACAAAATTGTTAAATGTAAAAACAAAAATACCACTAATAAAGAAGTCAGGTATATATAAACTCAAATGTCCAGAATGTAATGCTGTCTATTTGGGTCAGACCCTTAGGAATTTTGATATACGATACAGTGAGCACTTACGAGCATACAGATTAAAACAACCAGATAAATCCCACTACGCAAAACATCTACTTGACACCAATCATTCATTGACACCTAACACAAAACTAGAAGTACTGCATATTTGTGAAAAGAAACAAGAACTGGATTTCCTTGAAGAACTGGAAATTAGAAGACATTTAAGAAACCCACAATATGAAGTTGTCAATGAACAATTAAATCTAGGGAATTCTCCACTAATAAACTGTCTTCTTAAGTGATAATTGTAAAGATCAGCAGATATAGTTTTCCTGGTTTTCTATATCATTGCACAGTTATACTGATCTTAATTGGAAACATGATATCCAGGATATCACCATAGGGCTAATAATATCTAAGCTTCAATATTTGTAATATCACATCTTCTTCTTTTTTCTATAAACATATATTAAGCCAATCACAAGTTAGGTTACTTCTTGGTCTAGCCAAAAATAACTACTAAACATCAGGTAGGCATAAAATGAAATGTAACTTCTGTCATTCTGACGATGATATTGATTTATCGAAACAATTGTCAATTTTTTAGAATTTTCAATAACTTGTATTATATTGTGGAATTAACTAGAGACCTTGAGTTTCATTTAAAAACACTAAAACTGTTTTTAATAATAATAATAATAATAATAATAATAATGCCTTTATTAACTTTTAGAAAAGGAAACACAAACAATAACAAAAGAGATATACAATTTTTTTTTATTTCATATCAGTAAAAAGGAACGCATTCATGGTTTTTGCTTATTTTCTCAATATTAAGAGTTAAATGGGAAATAAGTATTGAGTGTAATGTAGCGAATTTGTGAAATAAAATAATTTTCTTTTTTTAATGTTAATTTTTGTAATACATCTGAAAACACTTAATATTTCCGAAACAGTTGAAGAATTTTCTAAAGAATCCAAAAAACTAATAATATACAGGGGGTTGTATTTAAAATAAGAAAGTTGGTATCGGCCGCTGTCACAAGACAAGATATAATTATTTTTTTTGAAAAAAATGCGCATCTAAAAATACAAATGGACGTGTCCAAGCGTTTTTCCCAACATGCTCTCATTTATTCGTTATCGAATTTATTCCATTTGGCTGTTCCACACTGTATAAAACTAGTTGTTTGTAAATTAAAAGTCAGTCAGTTACTATATTTCACATTGTTTTATTCTATTTGTAGAAGTATCTTTTTTGTAAAATAAACATTTTTAAAAACTGTATTATAAGTTAATAATTTGAAAGTCATGAAACTAGCTTTAGACGCGATCGTGTAGAAGATGAAATCTAAGACAAGTTCTCTCCGGAAAATTATAATTTCGAGTTTAATTTTATGATTTTCCCAATTTTCTCGAGTTTATATTGGTTAACGATATCTTTATCTTTTCTTGCAGAAGCCTTGGCCGAAATTCAAGGTGCTCCAGATATGTACATACATTCAGGATCACGTTTACAGCTAGTGTGTACTTTAAGGGACTCTACCGAAACTCCAGAATACGTTTTCTGGTTTCACGAGCAACGCATGATCAATTATGATCCAGGCGTTTATGTTAAAGACGGACGTAGTTCAAGTGTTATCCACGTACAAGAAGCTGATAAAAGTAATAATGGTAACTATACTTGTAGTCCTTCTAACGCTGTACCAGCTTCTATCAATGTACATGTGCTCAATGCTACCGCAGGTAAGTTCATACAGATATAGTCTTGTAATTCAGATACGCCAAATCGATAAAAATATTTAGATGCTCGTTTCATTTCTGGCTATATCGAAAGTTAACTAAAACTTCGTTATTGTGAATGAAATCCTTTTTATATTTCTAAGTATTTCTATGAAACTACTTTTGGGGATTCTCTCAATATATAGGGGAGGGCGGGGCAAGCCTCAACAAGAGAATTTTTTTAGATTTAAAAATAAAAAACGTTCATTGAATAAAGAACAACTTCAATGTTTAAGTAACAACCTAGCTTAAAAAATGACAAACTAGCAACTTGTTAATGAAATGTTAAAACATAAAACACATGACAAATGACTCAAGTGAGTCCTTATATACTGTTATATAGTTCACTTTGCTGTTATGTTATTTGTTTATTGTCACTGTCAAGTTGAAAGTTGATTAAAGCTACTTTTGTAGATATGATTATCACCTTCGTAGTACGTGTCCAGCTAAAAATTCCAACTGTCATGCATGTGGCAAGAAATGTCATTTCACAAAAGTCTGCAAATCCCGAGGAAACTCAATGAAATATACCAAACAGACATCATCTCTACTAGCGACCATTTCAGCGGCCTCGCCAGCTTGTCTATTGAATCCAATGATACAACCGAGTCACTCTGGGATAAAACTTCATATAACTTACATACATCCTTATGTCATCTCGGAGTGACTCGGTTGTATCATTGGTGGTATCAGGTTCAACTGATGGTTCGGTGATATTAGAGAAAGGCTCAGACAAGGACGAAAGCAATCCCAATGCTCAATTTGATCAAGTGAAAGAGATTTTGCCTCGTCGTTCAGAACGAAATAGAAACCCTCCACAGCATTTTGAAGATTTCATAAGAAACTGAAGAGGGGAAGGATGTTCACTCTGCTATTATGTTATTTGTTTATTGTCACTGTCAACTTGAAAGTTGATTGAAGCCTCAATTCAGTTTAGGTTTATTATTACATATACTGATTCAACAATTGCGACAAATATAATTGTTAGCGTCCGGTTCGTTATCGGAACAGTCGTTATAGATCCAGATAATTAATTTTGAGAAGATAATCCACTCTTCATGGCTTTACAGTAAACGCATCTTGTAGTTTTCTCCTTCTCTGACATTGTTACAGCATCTTTTGAGGTTTTCCTTTTCTTTTCCTCAAAGGTACCTCTATTTTTCACTTTTCCATTACACACACTTCCAAAATTCTTCTTCACTGACTTGGCTGTTTCTGATTTTGATTTCTTTTTGAGTTCACATTTGTAAGGTAAGTTAATATAAATATTTGGGATTTTGGAATAATCTTTGTTGGGATTATTTAAATAAAAGCCAGTACTTTTAAGTGTTAAAAGAATGAGAACCCAGTTGTTATTACAATGAAATGCGTCTCTTGACTGAAAACTGAAATTATCATATTATATGTTTTGTATTTTCAATAATCTATTTACCAATCAAATGAATAACTACCGATTTTTTAAATTTTGGTATAAACTTTTCTCACGTCACACTGTGGTACTTCTCCACTTGTTTTCGCTGGATTCACGAATTCGCTTGACAAAATGTCATAATTTCAAAACTTTTGTCGAGTTTATTTTTTTTCTGATAATCTAGTATAAACACATTATTGGCGATTTTGTTTTGGTTTATTTGATGCCATTTCGAACAATACCTACGAAAAGAAAAATAATCCAATGTGCTATTGTGTGAGGTTGCAGTAACAATAGCGACGAATATAAAGATCCTTTATACTACTAATACTCTTTCTCAAGTGCTATTACTGAAGTTAATTGTCATCCTTCGAATGTGATACTCGATTGAAGTTGTTTCACTTTTGCAATTTAAGTAGCTTTATTTCCGTGTAACTTATAGAAGAAGTCCTTTTTTATTTTCAAAATACTCAGTTTAGTAGCTGATATTTTGAGAGGAGAAAGTTTTGTTGGGAAAGAAACCATATTAAGCCTCACCCAACATAGGATAATTAACCTTAATAATTGTAATACATGTAGCAGGATTTGTATACATTATAAAAATGAAATCTAGAATGAACAAATTGAGTATAATTATTGCGTAGCGAACCGCCGTTCTTTCAACATATTTTCAAAAGTTTTCACAGACGACGCTTTTTCACTGTTTCAAAAAGTTAATTGTGAAAATTGACGTCATTGTATGAAACATTACTTTTAAAGGTTGTAGAAGCAAAGCATGTAGAAGGATAAGGAGGTACATAGAATTTAAAAAATTTAAGTCATACTTAGATATTAGAAGAAATTATTAACATTTAACCGTGCTGTCAAGAACAATTCAAAAGTAATATCAGTAAACATAAGATTTTCTATAAAATATAGACCATGGTTTACATTATCCTATAATCATTTTCAAAGATCAATCCGAAACTCCCTATTTCCATGTAAATCTTGACCTTTTCTGAGAAATGAATGGATATAAGCTATTACTCCTAAATAATCTATTAATTGTATCTTTTTGAAAATGTGTTCGAGCCGAGCCTGAAAAGGCTGAAGGAGATTAGAAGAAGAAGAAGAAAACTTGTATGTACTTTGTTCCGTTCCAACAAAATAAAGAATTTGCTCTTTAGGACGACGTTGAACGTAGGACGACGTCCTCCCTTATATTCTCTTCATCACGCTATTCAATACTTGCAGATTATGGTTAATGCTAATGACAATGCATTGTATTTTGATCCACTTATTAAGGTGGATTTCCTTTATTTTTTATACAGTTTGCTGTGAGCTCTGGTTCTCCTGTCACTCTTTTGCTACTCTACATTTTAATTTCGAATTATTTATTTCTATGCCCTTGTATCTTCTGCAATTGTATCTTTACATATTTTCCTAGGCCTTCCTTTTTGTCTCAGTCAAGTCGGGATCCACTTTATAATTGTCCTGATAATTTACAATGGTTTTCTTCTCATTATATGCCCTGCCAATTTTTATGCTTTCATGAATCCTATAATGCTTTCGCCATAATTTATTTATTACTGTTAGGTCTTACTGTTGCATCTCTTGCAGTGTCTGGTCCCAGAATTTTCACCATAACGTTTCGCTCTAATATTTTTCGATCACTTTCTTCTATTTTTGATATTTTCCTTGTTTCCACTTCGCAGGTGACAACTGGGCTTCCCAACTGTCCCAATTTAATCGGAATGTCCCGATTTCAGATTTCTTTGTATCGACGATAGAGCTGGCAAGATGCTAATTGTCTCGCGACTTTTAGTCAGCAAGTAATGAAAATAAACCCTAGTTCACAGCATTTACAATTTTTTTACTTGAGATACTGCGAAATTTTTCCAAAAATGTAGTATATTTAGATTTATAGAATCCGTTGTACTGCCTTTGGTGAGCTAAAAATAAATACAGTTCATCTGTGAGATGCTTTGAACAATATACAATCATAAAATTGGTCACTTGTGTACACTCTGGAAGCTGTATTGTGCTAACAGCTCCCGTCCCAATTTTTTTCCCATCAAATCCCAAAAAATTCATTTTCAAAGTAGGTAACACTAGTGTCATCTGGTATTATAACCGTCTTATAAATATTTATTCTTCATATTATACGATCTTGGATTCAAATATCGGATTAGAATTATCTGTTCCCAGTAATATTTGTTCATCCCGTCGTATAGTTTTTGTATCAGGGTGCCGTCTATTTGGGAGTTGTACTGCTTATACATACTCCAGCTGCAGCCTGACGTTAACATTTTCTTCATACCTAATGCTAAAAATTCGTATTTTCCGCTTCGATTGTGATGCTGGTAGTCTAACATTGATAGAGACGCATAATACGCTTTGCTACAGTGGGCAGAAATTAATTAATTTATGCACTGATACTAATACAAGAGACAGCAGGTAGTCCGCAATGTCACCTTTCAATCGATTCTCTCAGATGGGTATAAAAAAATAGTTTACACTACCATATGAATTTATATTTATACCAATAATGACAGTTCAGTTAACAGAACTAATACATTTTTAACATAGCAACCAATGCCAGTCAATTGTTTAAAGCTAGCTTCGTTTCTTAATAATTGCTGACAAAATCAATATATTTTTAACATAGCTACCAATGCCAGTCAATTGTTTTAAGCTGACTTCGTTTTTCTTAACGATTACTGACAAAATTGATATATTTTTAACATAGCTACTAATGCCAGTCAATTGTTTTAAGTTGGCTCCGTTTTTTAACGACAGTTGATAAAACTGATAAATTTTTATCATAGCAATCATTGCTGGTCAATTGTTTGAGGCTGACTTCGCTTTTTAACGACAGTTGACAGAACTGATAAATTTTTAACATAGCAACCAATGCCAGTCAATTGTTTCAAGCTGACTTCGTTTTATAACGACCATTGACTAAATTCCATAAATGTTTAACATAGCAACCAATACCAGTCAATTGTTTTAATCTGACTTCGTTTTTAACGACAGTTGACAGAACTGATAAATTTTTAACGTAGTAACCAATGCCAGTCAATTGTTTTCAGCTGACTCCGTTTTTTAACGGCAGTTGACAGAACTGATAAATTTTTATAATAGCCACCAATGCCAGTCAATTGTTTAAAGCTGATTTCGTTTTCAGCAACAGTTAACACTATTGATGCATTTTTGACATAGCAACGAAAGCCAGTCAATTGTTTCAAGCTGACATCGTTTTTTAACGACAGTTGACAAAACTGATAAATTTTTAACACGAAAACCAATGCCCGTCAATTGTTTGAAGCTGACTTCGTTTTGTAATGACAGTTGACAAAACTGATAAATTTTTATTATAGCAACAAATGCCAGGCTATTGCTTTAAGATGACTGTTATTTGACGACAGTTGACAAAACTGATAATTTTTTATCAAAGCCACTAGTGCCAGTCAATTGTTTGAAACTGATTTCGTTTCTTAACAACAGTTGACATTATTGATACATTTTTAATATAGTAACCAATGCCAGCCAATTGTTTTAAGCGGACTTCGTTTTTTAACAGCTGACAAAACTGATAAAATTTTAACATAACAACCAATGCTAGGTAATTGTTTTACGCTCACTTGGTTTTTAACGAAAGTTGACAAAATTGATAAATTCTTAACATAGCTACCAATGCCAGTCAATTGTCTTTATCTTACTTCGTATTTTAACTACAGTTGATGTAACTGATAAATTTTTAACGTAGCGACCAATGGCAGTCAATTGTTTTAAGCTGACTTCGTTTTTTACCAGCTGACAAAACTGATAAATTTTTTACATAGCAACCAATGCTAGTCAACTGTTTTAATCTGACTTCGTTTTTTAACGACAGTTGACAAAATTGATAAATTTTTAACATAGCTACTAATGCCAGTCAATTGTTTTAAGCTGATTTCGTTTTTTAACAACAGTTGACAGTATTGATACATTTTTATCATAGTAACCAATGCCAGCCAATTGTTTTATTCTGAGTTTCTTAACGACAGTTGATAGAACTGATAAGTTTTTAACGTAGCGACCAATGGCAGTCAATGGTTTTAAGCTGACTTCGTTTTTTTATTAGTTGACAAAACTGATGAATTTTTTACATAGCGACCAATGCCAGTCAATTGTTATAAGATGACGTCGTTTTATAACGACCATTGACTAAATTTATAAATTTTTAACATAGCAACCAATGCCAGTTAATTTTTAATCTGACTTCGTTTTTTAACGACAGTTGATGGAACTGATACATTTTTAACATAGCTACCAATACCAGTCATTTGTTTAAAGCTGACTTATTTTCTTAACGATAGCTGACAAAATTGATATATTTTTAACATAGCTACCAATGCCAGTCAATTTTAATTCTGACCTCGTTTTTTAACGACAGTTGATGGAACTGATACATTTTTAACATAGCTACCAATGCCAGTCATTTGTTTAAAGCTGACTTCTTTTCTTAACAATAGCTGACAAAATTGATATATTTTTAACATAGCTACCAATGCCAGTCAATTGTTTTAATCTGACTTCGTTTTTTAACGTACAGTTGACAGAACTGATAAATTTTTAACATTGCTTACCAATGTTAGTCAATTATTTTAAGCTGACTTCAATTTCAACGACAGCTGATAATTTTTTAACATAGCAAACAATGCCCGTGAATTGCTTTACGCCGACTTCGTTTTTGAACGATAGTAGGCTGAACTGATGAATTTTTAACATAACAACCAATGCCAGTCAATTGCTTTAAGTTGACTTAGTTTTTCAACGACAGTTGTTAAAACTGATATGTTTTTAATACAGTAACCAATGCCAGTCAATTGCTTTAAGCTTATGAATTATATGAAAGACTGCAAATTAATCAGTAAACTATAGAGACTGTAAAAACAGCAACTACGGAAGTCACCTTATTTTTGCCCCAGACGAACCCCTATGTTCTAAGACGGTTGGTCGTAAGAAAGTTAGTCACGCCGAATCAATTTGCTGAGACAGATGGTAATTCATTTTTTTATAAGACACAAAAAGGAGAGAATTCCGATTTTGTAATTCAATTGAAAAAACTCGTTCTTGTGAATAGTAGGTAATTTAAAAATTGGACTTCATCGGTGACTATAACTAATTCATATTTATTTTTACTTAGATACTCGTAAATTTACATTTCAACTAGCTAATAACCCTATGTGGTTGAAGCGATGAAAAAATGATTTAATTAGTTTAATTAACTAACAAGTACTTAATCCAACTTATGGTAGAAATAAATCGCTGTTATTTATGGACCGATTGATGTAGTCAAAGTAAAGCGAGAACAGGATGTGGCTTATTTTTTTAAAAAAGAATATATTATTTTGCTTTTAGGTATAACATATGTATAAATATACACATTCATAAATATACATACGAAAATGTGTTGGAAGTTTTTTTATTCAATCCAAACCGTATATCTTTTTTACAGTTTTCGGCACTTTGTCAATTACAGCTTCGTTGCCAACATCATTTAAACTTTGTTCTTATTGCGACATTAGCATACTGGCTTTCAGCTTATTTTTAATAAAAGTGCTTTCGAGTCTATATTTAACGAAGTTTGATGTCGACTACCCACAGGAAGCTTTAATAATTGTTAGTATACAAAAATAAATATGCTGTAACCATCACGTTAGAAATGAATATTTCGCCAGCGAATAATTTCGTGGGTGTTTCGAAAGCACTGTGAAATAGAATTTTTGATATTTTTATTAAATACAGCAAATAAATTGCTCGAAAAAATTAATGATATGGGTTGTATTCAAATAAAACATTTACTATAGAAAAAAATTTGGTCATTTCATATCAAATGTGTTGTGTATTCATATAACGAGACTGATGCTTTTAGACGATAAATATTTATTCATCTTTATAATTACACATATATTATATATAATGACATGATAAAACTATCAAGATTCTTCTTCTTTTGTTTTAAGGCCTCAGCTGACAGGGCTATTCGGCCTGTTTTTTAGCGGCCGGGATGATTTATGATTGTCTATAATATAGTTTATACGAAAGTAAATACGAACAGAGTGATATACCGCACTTATTGTTCAAAATTTTATCTGTAAACTGTTCGGTTTTTGAGGTTATATTTTGATGTTTGAAGCACTTAAAAATTTGGAGATGAGTTTAATGTTTTCACTGTTTGGGAATTTCAGCACTATGTCTTGCAGTGTATTGGGCCATAAACATTATTAGGAACCTTAAAAGATTTATGAAGAAAATCCGTATTAACACTATTTAAGGAACAGTTGAAAAAGATGTGTGAGAGATCTTGTTTTTCACCACATGGGCATGAATCTGAAGGTACTAAGTTAAGTTTGTGTAGATATGACAAAGTGGCACAATGGTTGGATCGAATTCTTGAAGAAATGAAGATATCTCTTCTGGACAAATTAGAAAGTGGAGAAACCCATGGATTTTTTCTTGGATATTTTATGAATTGAGAGTTTAGATTTCCTTTTGTCAAGCTGAGTGTAGAGAAAATAGAATTCCACTTATCTAAAATTGCTGTCTTAATAGAATGCACCACATCCGAATGGGGACCAGTTGCGAGGGTGGCACGATTGATAGTTCTCCCAAGATTTGCAAGATCATCGGCTCTAACATTTCCTTATATAAGACTGTGTCCGGGTATCCAGCCAATTCGTATGTCTTTCCCTTGCTGATTCAACTTGTGTAGTAGCTCCTTTATTTTTAGGACAAACGGATTAGAAGATGAGGAGAAGGATTTTTTAGAAATGCATTTTATGGCACTTTGGGAGTCAGAAATAATTATAGCTGTGGAAAGGTCAAGTTTTGAATTTTTTTGGATCGCAATTAGTATAGCGTAACATTCTGCTGAAAAGATGGAAAAATGAGAGGGGAGTTTGTCACATAATGGTAAGAGGTTAGGAGAATAAATTCCGTATCCTACATTACTGTCAGTCTTAGAGGCATCAGTGAAGAAAATGGGGCCAGAAAAGTTGATAGAATTCATTTTGGCCAGAAAGACTTGATTACAGTCCGGATCTTTTTTAATTTCCAGATCTATCGTGTTAGTTTGACTAATTTGAGATTAGAGCGAGAAGTGATGACAAGGAAATTTGTATCATAAATATACAATCAGTTGCCCCTCCCTGCCCTTCGCTGGCTTCGCCCATGATATGGTATTAGTACTCGAGAGGTTAGCCCTTGAATCGTACTTGATTTATGAAGGGTGTTTGGACGGTGTTTTGATATAATTGTAGATTGATAATTTGTACTTTCAAAGTAGAGAAGATACTTCTAAGGTCCAACTAATTAAAATTTCAAATAGGAGATATTGATAGTTTCATTTTTAAATTTACCTTATTAACTTTCCTAGTGTGGATACTTTCGAGCCCGAGTCTGTCTTTACCAGAGGGTAAATGGTTTGAAATGCTATAGCTGTAGATATGAATTAGAAAATTCAACTTCCGACAAATTTTCAAAAAATACGAGTGTTTTCATGTACAAAACAGAAAAAAATAATTATAAATAGGTAATAATATAATGTAATATATGTTTATATCTAACAATAAAAAATGTTATAAAACATTTTTTAATATTGTTCCTAACTTGAATACAAATGAATAAAAAACCCAGCAAAGAACGCGATAGCTTGAATAATAGCTCAAAACATATGAAAGTTAATCGATTTTAACGTTAAGAAAAAATGAGGCTAAGTCTTGACGTCAGAATGAATAATAATCAATACACGCTATCTCCATATGAAACGCAATTAGCTGCGGATGTTATATTAGGGACAATTAGAGGCGCCCATTGTTTCACGAAATTAGACGGTATTAGGCGGTTTCTGTTTATTACCCTTACATGAGGATAGTCAGACAAATACGTCATTTACAGCGAGGAAAGATATGCGTATTCAAATGAGATCCGTTCGCTTTGCAATTAAGTTCATTTGTACCAGACAAAATACACAAATTGTTATAGATAAAGAAACAATTCTAGGGGAATTATTAATTAAACTAAAAGTTCTGTATGCCGTTCAAAATTAGCACAAAAGTTAGGTTAGGTTTTAATTGAATTAGCACAAATATTTTCAGATGGGAACTTACATAATAAAACTTCATCATCACTATAACTTTTTCTACCAATGATAATTTATTTATTCATTTAGTGTCTCGATATTTCTTGGTCATTGACATAACTTTTACAACGAAATCAAGATGAGATAATACACATACAAAATTGGATACACTAAATGAAACAATTTAATTTCAAAGAACCATCACTGCAACATTTTTGTCCACACGCATAAAATTTTTATTCAACGTGGATTCATCCAGATAACTTTCTGCCACAGTTGATGATTTCCACCGATCGTGTCTTTTCAGTGTCAACAAATATCCACCAGCATCTACTAGAAAAATTGCCAAAGACTTCCGAAAACAGTGGCCAGAATATTTATCTGGATTTGGAGCTTTCAAATAAGTGGCGAAATAAAAAGCAGATTTCTAGAAAGGATTCCAACAGTGCTAGTCGAAGGATTCATGTATTTTTAAAATAACAACGGAAAGTAATAGAAACTTGTTGAAAACATTATTAATAAAAAATTACGTTACATAAGTGACGGACAAATAAGTATAAAACACTAAGCGAATACGAATTCCTTTCATTAAAATATAATAGGATTAAATCTTTAGTAAAATTATTAAAACGTTATTATAATTGCAGGCTTAATTTTTAATGACATTTAAATATTTGAAATTATTTTGTCAAAATAATGCAAAGTCCACTATAATAATTATTATAACAGTGTTAACCTTCATCGACCCAAGGGCCGAACAGTTCCGCAACCCCACGAATAAATGCAGTTTTTTGTAAACACATTTGTGGAAACTCTATGTTTATTAAGCAATTACTCATTAGTGAAGAGCTTCTGAGTGTTTAAAGCAATTAATTGTATTAAATTAATACTGTTTCTCTGCACATGGATTGTACACTTTCTTTGTAACATACAGGGTGATTCATAACTATTGGGACATAGGCTAAGGGTAGATTGTTTGGACTAAAATATGGCGATAGGGCCAAATATACCTCAATAAAATATTGCTGTGGAAATTTATCGATTGTTATCAAAATCGGCACAGAGGCATAATGTTATACAGGCAATATTATTTTATGTACGAGTATTATTTGACATTTTGTTACAGGGGGAGCCTCGTGAAGGATTTCTGATGATGAAATTGACTGGTAACTTTTTTTGACGAAACTTTTTAGTGATTTTTATTAGAAAATATGACATAAACATCATTTCTACGTAATATTGGTACTATTCTTCAAGCACGATATTCTCATTCGTTTTCGAGAAAAACGCAATTGAACAGTTCAGAGTATCGGAAGGGGATTTCAAATATTATTTCATTTATGAAAAATGTGCTTTGGACTGTCAGATAATTGTTGCTGGTAAATGACATTCCTTGTCAGTGAATATTTTTTGCTGCGAGTTTATAGTCAATTGTTGCATTTTTTTAAGCTATCATATACTTTTTTTCGATTGAAATGCCTCGTCACAATCATTTTACGAATGAAGAAATGCGGGATATTATTTGTGTATACGCACAAGAACATTTTAGCGGGCGCTCTGCAGCCAGAATGTATGAATTGTTATATCCAGGCAGAAGGCAACCAAATCACGAAACTTTTTCAAATCTATTTCATCGTTTGGGCGAAACCAGGTCATTTCACATTAAAAATCAAGGTGGTCCTCCGAAACAAATTTCACCTAATCAAGAAGATGAAATTTTGGTTTGAATAGATGAAAATCCTACAGTAAGTTCCCGTCATTTGTCATCAGCAACAGGAGTAAGTCAGTCGTCTATTATTAGAATTCTAAAAAAAGAAAAGTTCCAACCTTATCACTTCACTCCTGTTCAAAATGTGTTTCCAAGAGATCTCCCACGATGGTTACAGTTTTACCAACGTATTCTCAACAGGCATAATGATGACCGAAATTTTATTAAGAATATTATGTTCACCGATGAAGCGATTTTTACCAGACGAGGGGTATTTAATTGGCAAAACAGGCATTATTGAGAAGAAAAAAATCCGCATGCTCTGAAAGAAAGACATTTCCAGCATGAGTTTAAATTGAATATTTGGTGTGGTATTATAGGCGACCAACTAGTAGGGCCATATGTTCTGCCTCCAAATTTAAATGGAGATTCTAATTTATTTTTTTGCAAAATACTTTTAGTGATATTTTGGATAATCTGTCACTAGCTGTAAGAAATAAAATGTGGTTTATGCAGGATGGAGCTCCACCTCATTTCCCTTTAGTTGTTAGAAATCATCTAAATGACATATTTCCTCAACGATGGATTGGCAGAGGATGTGATTTTTAATGGGCACCAAGAAGTTCTGCGTATAACCCGCTTGATTTTTATGTTTGGGGACATATGAAGTCCTTAGTTTATGCCAATGAAATTAACTCGAGTGACGAACTCTGGAGGAAAATACAAAATGCGGCTAACTTTATAAGGGGACATAATAGTATGTTCTTTGAAGTTCGAAAGTCCTGTATTAAAAGAATTAGAAAAGGCATAGAAGTCGGAGGAGGCTACGTAGAACATTTAATTTGAGTTTGCTCTTTTCATGTGACATTGTTTTCAATTATGCTTTATCGTCGAAATAGAAGCCTTAAGATACAATTTTTTTTATTGTCCGTTACTTGAAATCCCCTTCCGATACTCTGAACTCTTCAATTGCGTTTTTATCGATAACGAATGAGAATATCGTATTTGAACAAGAGTATCAATATTACGTAGAAATTATGCTTATATCACATTTTCGAATAAAAATCACTAAAAAGTTTCGTCCAAAAAAGTTAACAGTCAATTTCATCATCAGAAATCCTTCACGAGGCTCCCCCTGTAACAAAATGTCAAATAATACATAAAATAATATTGCCTGTATAAAATTAAGCCTATGTGCCGATTTTGATAACAATTGATAAATTTACAGTAAAGTTATTAGCAAAAAACGAAAAAAAAATCAACTTCAACGCCCTTTATCTTTTTCCACAGCAATATTTTATTGAGGTATATTTGGTCCTATCGCCATATTTTGGTCCAAACAATCTACCCTTAGTCTATGTCCCAATAGTTATGAATCACCCTGTATATTATGTTTACGTGCACAAGCACCTTCCTTGTTAGTGTTCTGGTAGATCTTCCACTGGAAATGACTGACTATTTTCCCTTTGGTGTAATTTTGGATTAAACAGGTTCATGCAACTCAATATTGTAGCGCTCAATCCTGCAGGATTTTCGCTTATTCTTTTACATAAGGAGTAATCCGTGATTTTCCGAACTCAAGCAGAAAATAATTTCTGCGGTCTTATTTTTGTTTTTGCCAGTCTGGAAACTTAGTTGCCCCCACTGCAGACGTATTTAAGACTCCAAGGTCCAATAAGTTTGGAAACATAACCATGGGCCATCGGTTACATTTTCTTTTGGTAAACTATTTTTGGCTAATTATCAACTGGGCCAACTCCCCCTTTAGTAGCATTGTAATGTAGAATTATGTCTGGCTTTTTATGTTCTTGTTCCACAGCTTATTGGAATGATGTTGCGTGGATAAAAGTATAACTGCCCTCCTTTTATTTGGAACATAAGAAACAAAGGTATGCTGTTCGGTTAGGTTGCAGAACTGACAAAAACATTTCTCTTTCTGTGGTGATGGTAATAACTGGTGAGAGATATTAGCTTTGTTCTTACGTATTGTTCCACAAAGCGCAGTGGCGTAACTATACCATCTGGGGCCCGTGGCAAATTCTTTTGATGGGGCCCTATCAGTAAAAATCGTCACGTTGTACTCGGTTTAATTTTAATAAACTTCGAGATTTTCAGCGTACTCAATTACACGCTGTATATGTCCCACTAATGGCCATAGGCCTCATCTCTTAGGCGAGAGGGAATAGTCTGTAGTCCCCACGCTAGCCCAGTGCGCATTGGAGACTTCACATTCATCCATAGAACATAATATCTCAATGCATTCATTATCTATTCGCTAGCTTTTCGATGAAGGAACAACATCGTGAGGAAACCTGCATACCCTCTTGGGTCAGGGGCCCGTGGCATTTTGCCAGCCCTGTCACCCTATTGTTACGCCACTGACAAAGCGTGAGGTGCTTTTCCAATAAAAAGTTTGCTAACGCCATACTGGTAAAAAAGTTGTTTGTTGTTATTCCATAGCCGGCTGATGACTGATACACTAAGTCCAAAACAATTTTTTTGCCTTGTTTTTTTTTCAGGTTTTTACCTAGTTTTGCCCAAATTGACTTGCATAATATGTAAGTATGCTATTTCGATATTGGCAAGTACCTAGTGTTTTAGACCATATCGGGCTTACTGAAGGGCGTTTTGCCTCGGAAACCATCGACGCATACATGTGAAGAAGTACTCATAACAATTTTCCCCTTATCGACGAACATTTCGACTATTTCTGTTAGATTAGATTAGATTAGATTTTAACGGGGTTACAATTTACTGAAACCTAAGGTTTATTGTGCTTCACCCCTATCAGAGCTGTTTTTGCTACTACTACAGCTCGCCTTCCAGTTCCAGAGTTCTAATGAACTCTAGTGTTTGGGACGGCTTCAACGATATTAGATCCTCACTCTTACAAGTTTCTTGTCCGAAGCATTTCTTGCGTTGGCTTGCAATGGCGAGGCATTCTAGAACTAGGTGATCCGGAGTTTAATCCTCCTCCTCACAGAATCTACACTCGTCAATTTCTGTTAGACCTATTCTCATAAGGTGTTTCCTAAGGCGGCAGTGTCCTGTAAGGAAGCCCGTGAGGAGATTTAGCTTATTTTTACTGAGGTTCAAATATTTTTTGGATCTAGCAGTGTCAAAGTTCTGCAGGAATTTTTTGGAATGTTCCAGCCCGGGAAGGCACCGCCTAAGTGCTTCTCTTTCGGTTTCCTCCTTCTTCAGAAATTCTTTCTTATAGGAGCATTTTTCTATACCACAGAAAGGCTCCGGGCCAATAAAGGGCGTTTGTCCTCCTTTCCTGGCAAGTGTATTGGCCTCTTCATTTTCCGTTATTCCCGAGTGGCCAGGAACCCAGACTAAGGAGGCCCTGTTATTCTTGCCTAATTCATCAAGTTTCCTTCGGCACTCCCATGCCAACTTTGAGTTAATGACATGGCTCAATGCTTTGATAGCTGCATGACTATCAGTACGTACCGTGTGTACCAAAAAGCCAAAACGCGGTTCAACCTGTGAACCTAGTTCATTTCACGCAAAACAAAGGAAACACACGGAAACAGACTATGCAGCACTGTCTATACATTATGTGCAAGTACCAATATAATAATGAATATTACTGTTTTCCAAATATGTGACGTTAGTTGCTTAGAGGGGGTGAACGTACACCCGGTGACTATTTCATTTTCACGCTTGTGTGTGAATGAAATTGAAAATCATAAAATAACTCCATAGCTTTCAAAAAGTATAGATGAAAAAATTCAGGAAGTATAAAAACGAAAATAAATGTTTTTTTTGCTACGGAGTAAAAACAAACTTAGGGGTGCAGTTGTACCCCTCCTTGGTTCGATGAAGGTTAATCATAGAACGAAGCAAATTTCCTCATAAATGTTAGGTAATTACATATATTACGTAACACTTTTGAACCTCATTACGTAACACTTGTAACAATCAATTTAGTAATAACTTATACATAATTTAATTTAACTATGTTAGGAGCGGACATAACTTCTTTATTATAGCTAAATATCTATAAATGAGCTTTTTTATGCAAATTGAAAAATTAATCTTGTCGACATCGAGCTTGTTACTAATTACATATCGGAAATTTTGACTTACGTATTATTAAAATAGGTCATCGAATCGATTTGGAAGTAGAAGTAACAAGAAATTATATTCAAAAAAGAATCTGGCGTATTCGAGAATATCTTATGGATAAATTCCCAAGAAATTTTATTGATGGATTTCCATTGCTGACATCGATAAAATCAGGAATATAAATAGGCCCAAGTCCATCTACGCCGGCTCTAGGTTCTCTCGAATCCACATTATCATTGGAAAATGTGATAGGTAAACATTTATTTTCTGCAGAAATAAGTGAGGCGTCGGTAGGACATGAATGTTTACATTTCGTTATTTTTTGTCAGTTAATGTGTTATCAGTTCAAACTAATTGACATCAAATACCATAAATTCTTGAATATTAAAGAATATGGTAATAGTATATTGAATAAAAAGAGTTGTAAATAACATTTTACATGCATGGGAATATATTCCACAAATTACGTTTTTATTCTAGATGATAAGTTTAAAAAAAAACTTTATTACAAAATGCATTATTTTTGACAAATTAAAAGTTGATATTTAGTGGTACAGTGAGTGCCAAACTTAAATCTAGAACTAACTACATAAATCTGTCCTATATATATATGTATATATATATATATATATATATATATATATATATATATATATAAAGGAAACGAAAGGTAAATATTGGGTAATCGGTTTGTATGAAACGTCAAACTCTTTTGTTCAACGTGCCTCTATATTTCGTTGTACTTCACAACTTCCTCAGGAGGTTATTGCTATAAACATTAATTAATGAAACAAGAGTACAATAAATGAAATAAAATTACTTACAACGTGAGCCATTAAAATACATTAAAACACATGATGTGGAGTCAACCAGTTAAAACAGAAAAAAAAATAAGGACGAACACATTGGCTATTACTAGTATACTAAGCAAATAACATCAAATAATCTTTTTAAAACTTGTCATACCAAAAATACATTCTTTATAAAGCGAGAACAAAAAGTAAGTTGGAATTATCTACTAATTACAAACATTAGAAAGTTGAAAGTGAAAACAATATAGTCCAGTAAAATGATTAAACACTACCATAGTTAAAACATACTTATCAATATTTCAGAATATTGCAGTAGATCACACTTAGTTTGTCAATGTCTGATCTAAAATTGATCGAATTCTCACAGCTATTAACATGAACCATCTCCAGAAATAGTCGACGTCTATAATTACTTTCAAACTCAAGGATTTTTACCCTATCATAATCAAAAGTATGGCTCATATTTTTGACATGTGATGCCAGAGCACATGAATTTTTCCCTATACGGCAGTCACTCCTGTGCTGTACTAACCTTTGTTTCAGACTCTGTGAAGTCTGACCTATGTAACAACCCTGACATGTTGAACAGGGAACACAGTAAACTACATCACTATTGCGTAATAATTCGTGTTTATCTTTCACTTTTGAGAAAAGTGATTGGATCGTAGTGACATTATATTTCGATATCTCTAAGTTCGTAAATGTTTTGAAATGTGAGACAACCTTATTAGTAAGAGGTGGAATGTAAGGCAACTTTTTATATTTGAATGGAACAACCGCCCCATTATCAATAGGACCATCATAAAAGTTAGAACTGTAAATTAACTTATTTAATAAACGTGTAGGATAACCGTTGTTTTTAAAAATCCAAAAAAGTTTTTTCAAATTATCGTGTAAGAATCTTGTATCGCTAATATGCAACACTCGGTTTTTTAAATTAATAACCGTATCAAATTTCTGCTTCATAGGATGATTCGAGAAATAGTTGATATATCTACCAGACGCAGTCGGCTTTTGATACCAATCAAGAATGAGTTTGTTATCATTTGATCTAATAACTCTTGTATCCAAAAAAGGAACAGAATTATCATTACACTCCCTCTCAACGGAGAATTGAATGCTATTATTAAAAGCATTAAACAAATTCAACGTAGTGTCCACCGAATTGTAGGGCACCGCACAAATAATGTCGTCCACATATTTAAACAAAAAGGGTAAATTGAAAGGTAGTACAGGAATGACAGAATCAAGCAGGTGGTCCATAACTATCAATGCCAAAATGGGACTGATTGGTGATCCCATTGGGGTACCAAATATTTGTTGGTAGAATTTATTATTGAATGAAAAGTAGCAATTGTCAATGATAAATGTAATCAATTTAAGGAAATTTGCCTTGGAAATGCTGCAATATGGTTCAATGAGATGCCATTGTTCATCCAGAATATCCAGTAATAGATCCGATGGGATGTTAGTATACAATGAGATGACATCTAAAGATATCAAAACAAAATTATTAGGCAATTTAAAATCTCTTATATGATTAACAAACGTGAAAGTATCACTGACATTGTATGCAGTTCTATCCGAAAAAGCAGCAGCTAAAACTGTAGTGAGGTATTTAGAAAGATTATAGGTAACTGATTTAATTGAACTGACTAACCTAACCTAACACTAAAATGTCACATATTTCGATAACATTATGAATTTATTAACAATTTGGTTAGGTAAAACTTCACTTAAGCACTTTTCTTTCTTTGATTGATAAAACTGTATAACCAATTATAACAAGGAAGTCATCAATAGAAGTGAAGAATCCGTTTGTGACAGTTTCCTAGCCTATAAATCTATCAAGTTTCACGTGGTAGCTGATCTGTTTCAATCAGAAATATTTGATAAAATAGAAAAGTTTTTGATAATATGATAATTATTAACAGTTAATTTCTCACATTGTAATCATTAATTATCATTTTTCAAGAAAGGAAAAAAGCAGATTGATGTTTTTTTCACATTTACACCAACTTAATGCCAGCTTACCTCACTTAATGTAAGTTTTACTTTCATTGATTTAATTTCAAAATTTTAACCATTGTAATCAATTAATCAATTAATCAATATATATATTATATGTATATATATATCATATGTATATATATATATATATATATATATATATATATATATATATATATATATGTTATATTCACAAATTCACGTTAAACTTTTTAAAAACAACTTTTATTGAGTTACACAGTTTTATGTTATATAAAAAAGAAGTAATAGGTTGAAATTATAATTGTAACTAACTATTTTACATAAAGTCAAAGAATTTATAGAATTTGTTAAATCAACGTCAGCGTTTATTTTCATGGAGAATTCGATGTAGCGTCGCTCCCATGAAAGTGCAGAAATCATTATTTTTCTGTAACATAATATTTGTGTTACTTAATGTGTTTATCTTATAAAAACGCAACGTAGCATCGTTCTCATGAAAATGCGGAAATCGTAATCTGATGTTTGACATTGCGTAACATTACTTAAACATAAGCGTTTTTTCGTATATAACAACTCCCCCCTTAATTAAAATTGTTGTTTAATAAACAACAATTTTGAGAATAAAAACCAAAATACATAAAATATAAAATAGACAATACAATATATACAGAGATTTCAAGATTAAAAGGAAAATACGCAAAATACAAAAATAAAAATATAAAGGTATACATTAAACCATGAAATTGTCAATTTTCGATTTCCACTTCCTCAGAGGCTTCGGTGTCAAGCTGGTCCAATAAATCTCCAATGTTTGGTAACGGGTATTTGTCGTCTACAGTAACCTCGTTCAGTTTTCTGTAGTCTACGACAACACGCCATTTTTGTTTACCTGATGCGTCGAGCTTCTTGGGCACAAGCCACACGGGCGACGGCCATGGAGAATTGCTGGGTTGTATAATGTTTTGTGAAAGCATTTTATTGATCTGATCTTTCACCTCTTGTTTATGAATTTGGGGATAGCGATATGATTTTACATAAGTGGGCTTAGAATTTTGCGTATCTATGGAATGTTTTATTTCGTTGGTGAAAGTAAGTATGTCTCCTTCTAAATAAAAAATGTCAGAAAAATCATGACAAAGTTGGGAAATTAAGTCTCGTTCTTCTTCATTAAGATGATCAAGTCTTAGTTGATTTTTTAATTCCGATGTTCTATCGGTGCACATTTCTTGGGTGGTTAGTTGAATATTATTTACAGAATTTATTTCATATGGTTCTAAGTTAAGTTTTGAAAATGTTACAGTTTTAGGTATACAATTAACATTTAATACTGAAACAAAAAATTCTCCTTTTTCATTTATTTTAACTAATGCGTTTGGTAGTTTAACTTTCTCTACTTCTTGACCTACCAGTATAGCATCAGTATTAACTAAATCGCATTTTAGTTTAAATATTTGTTCAGTCCTAGGTTCAATGGAAATTGTATTTTTGTAAATTTGTGGAAATTGGTTTTCGATTGAAATATTGGTAGTTTCATTATCTGTTACTTTAAATAATGGTACAATTTTGAAATCAGTAATAAGTTGTTTATTTTTTAGATCAACTATACAATTATAATGTTCTAAAAAATCCATGCCTAATAATCCATCAAAATCAATATCTAAATTACAAATGAATACTCTGTGTGGATCGTTAGGTTTAAATGGGATAAGGGTTGATTCGTTAACTCTTATTTTTTGGTTTGTTATACCTTGAATAATTACATTTTCAGGGGATCGATTTCTATAATTTTCGCAAGTTTTGGGTTTGAAAATTGATAATCCAGCACCTGTATCAATTAGAATTTTATAAGTGTTTGTTCTGTCTTTAATATAGTATAAGTTTTTAGAATTTACCGGTAAGGTATTTTTTACATGAACATCTGTTCGAGGCAGTCCGATTCTGGACTGTTCAAACTCATGGTTTGAATTTGTGTACTGAGGTCTGGGATCGACAAATTTGAAGTTTGGTCGTTTAGCGGATCTGGGGTTTTCGTTTGTAAAGGGCCTTGTCGAAAATCCTGATAATAATCATGATTTGGATTTAGGAGGTTATCAGAATCAAAATTATAAATATTTTCATCATTATAATTAAAATTGTCTTGTTCGATATAGCTATAATCGAAAGTTTCGTCTTCATTCGTATTGCAAACTGGTACACCATTATCAGAGTTAGGATCACTATCAGCAGTATAATAGTTTTCCTCTATTTCACTATTAACAGTATAATAGTCAGGAGCACTGGGGTTAATTTCTTGGTAATATTCTTGATAATCAAGTGAATTATCGGAGTATTGTTCTTGATTTTCATAATAATTTTGACTATCATCTGTATAATAGTCATAAATGTTATGAGAGTGTTTGTTAAAATCGCGATTTCGATTGAAATGAAAAGTTCTTTGTTGATTAAAATTTGTGTTGGGTCGATTTCCCGGTGGTCCTTGAGGTCTAAAACTTGGATTTGGTCTAATTACAGATGGGCGATTTTGATTTTGTTGGTTATTTTGAAATTGTGGCCTTTGTTGAAAATTTTGGCCTATTTGGTTATGTGAATTAGGAGTTTGATTTGGTCTAAAGGAACCCTGAGCTAAATTTTGAGATTGTCTTTGACGTGTGAGACACTCATTTATAGTATGTCCTATTCTGTGACAAAAATTACATTGTTTTGGTGAATTTTGGCTAAATCTACGAGTAGGTATATTATTTGTATTACGATTAGTCTGAGGTTTGTGGTTTTCATAGTAAGTTAATTGAAGTTCTCTTCTGATTCGTGAAATAGCTGATAAAACACTTATTGGATTACTAGCTCTAACAATTTGACCGATTTTTGGATCTAGACCGGTTAATAAAGTATTTAAAGTTAATGATTCTATAAGACGTGTTTGTGCTACTTTTTGATCTATTGTTAAATGCTGTTGTTTACTTATAGCTGAATACATTTTTGCTTCCAGAGTTTGTAATCTCGAAACAAAAATTAAAGGCGATTCGTTTGGTAGTTGTTTCATTCTTTGAAGGTCTTGAATCAATGAATTTGAGTTGCGAGAATCTCCAAAGTGAGTATTTAATAATGTTTTAGTTTCTTCCCAATTTGAAGGGTCGCGTGAATTAACTAATTCAGCGGCTCTTCCTTTAAGTTTGTTTTTAATATGAAGAGTTAAAAGTACTTTTTGGTCGTTGCCGGCCATTCTGTAAGCTGTTTTACAAGCGTTTATAAAAGTATTTAAGAAAATTTGATTACCGTCATATTCCGGAATTATTGAAAATATTTCGGATAATGTGTAAGGTTCTAGATTTGACGCTTGATCGGTTTGAGCAACTGGAGTATTAGCATTGGCATTAGCGTTTGTTGCACTACGTGTTTCAGGCATTTTGCTTTATATTAAAATGATTGTATTCAAAATAAAAGTAAATTATGACAATAGAACTTGGTAAAAATAAAAATGCAAAATATTAAATAAAAATAAAACGAGATGATTCTTACGTAAATATTTTCATTCCTTCCTTGGCAGCTGAAATCCTTATCCGTGAGCTTTGCTACACCTGGTTAGCAGTTTGCGTGTTCCTGGTGCCGGAGAGACCGTCTGCTTCTTGAAGATCTGGAGCTGGTACTTGAAAATTCCTTAAATGTTTAGGAACCACCACACTTAGTTAGGCAATCCTTGTTCTAAATGTGTTTAGGAATCCTACTGACTGCGCCACTGTTATATTCACAAATTCACGTTAAACTTTTTAAAAACAATTTTTATTGAGTTACACAGTTTTATGTTTATAAAAAAGAAGTAATAGGTTGAAATTATAATTGTAACTAACTATTTTACATAAAGTCAAAGAATTTATAGAATTTGTTAAATCAACGTCAGCGTTTATTTTCATGGAGAATTCGATGTAGCGTCGCTCCCATGAAAGTGCAGAAATCATTATTTTTCTGTAACATAATATTTGTGTTACTTAATGTGTTTATTTTATAAAAACGCAACGTAGCATCGTTCTCATGAAAATACGGAAATCGTAATCTGATGTTTGACATTGCGTAACATTACTTAAACATAAGCGTTTTTTCGTATATAACATATATATTTATTTATTTAGAGAAATTTATAATAAAAAGAATAGTTTTGGGTTTATGAATCGGTATCGATATATATGAAATATTGTCGTGTGTGTGTGTGTGTGTGTGTGTGTGTGTGTGTGTACCTAACGAATATTTTGGTGGGGATGTGGGAATAAAACACCAGAGTATTGAACATTTTTCTTTAATTCGTGTAGCTTCTTCTGCGGCATTGACCAAGTAGGGTAGTGAAGAAATGAATATTTTATGGTTTTGGATAATTGGATATAAATGGTGAAATTCAGCAATCAGCAGTTTTGGATTTGAGTTTACGTACATGAATAGCGAAGGTTATTTTGGAATTGGAAAAGGTTACTTGTAAACCCAAAGGGAGGTAATATGTCAAAATGTTTTGTAATTTGTCCCGCTTTATAAATTGTTTGCAAGTATTATATCTTTTCCATGATTTCTTGATTCGAAATTACTGAGCTATGACTGGAATTTATTCTAGAAAAGGTAATGGAATTCTCAATAAAATCAATTACTCTAATTAAACTTTGACAATCCAGATTGATTTGTGAAATTGTGCTATAAAATTGTTCAAAGTTATTATTTAATTTTCTATAAATTTATGAAGTTTTTCTAAATTACGTTGAAGTTTTTGTTGATTTAACCACAAAGTTATTAAATATATCTGCAGAATAACCGTAAATTATTTCTTTTTGGTTTTGCTACAAGATATTTATTGCTTTATTATAACGTTCTACCTCATCCGAGTCAAGATCGCCAAAAAGTCATTTGATAACTTTACCTACAGCATTTATTAGTCCTCTTTTTGATCTGACATGTGGCTAAATATTCTCTGATTTTCTATTCAATGTATTAATTAAAAATTTCGTTCTTTTATAATATAAATCTCACTCGTTTCTTCCTAATTGGTTGGGTGTTTTCGAATGCTACAATAAACAAATTCGCTGCTATTTCTCGATACCTTGGTTATACCATTTTACAATTTGCAATTCAATCATCTGAGATTTGTTTATACAAATTCACAATATTTTGCTCCTCTGTAGGTGATAAGCGGCCTAAAATTACAAAGCTCTTTTTTGGGGGGAGAATGATGTCTGTTAGTACTTGAAATATTATCTGAGTCCATTTTAAAATTAGTCCTGACAAGAACTTTTTTATTATCATAATAAAACAATAACAAGAACGCAATAAAGAAGAAAATTGACACTATTTGTTTACAATGGGCGCATTCAGCCACGGTAGCGCTAGGCAAGCGCTGAGTAAGCGGTGGGCGAATTCGACCGCTAAGTGACAGCGCTAGCTCTAGCGGTCGCCATTTTTTCCAGTGAATTTATTTTCCGCTTAGTTGATCAGCGGTTCGTTATGTCCACACTCTGTGGGTAAACTGTGATGTCAACAACAACAATTCCAACCTCTAATTTAAAATTTCTGTTATTTAGTTTTTATTAGTATTTAATAAGGTTTAATCATGACGGAGAATAATGAAACGTATAATACTGTGGAATTCAATGTTGATGGCAAAAGATTGAGTGGAAGGTAAGCTATAATAATTAGTTAAGAAATATAACATATGTAATTAATAATAATAATAATAATCTTAGATGAATCATTGAGGAGTAATGTAATGGCGCAACTACTGGATAGCAACAGAGAAAATATAATTGACCTGGAGACTTCACTTGAAAATCCAAAAATGCCAGAAACTGTGCGAGACGACCAGAATTTTAAATGGACCACTCAAGCAACCAAATTATTAATTGATATTTACCATAGGGAATATGAAAATTTTAGGAATCCTGAAATCAAAAAAAGTACATTATGGAGCAATGTGGCAATTGAAATTTCTGAACACAAATATTATGTTTCCAAAGATGCCCTGTGATAAAAAATTACGAAACTTGAAAGTAACGTATCGTTCCATAAAGGATAATGCCTCAAAAACGGGTCGAGGGAGGAACAATTGGGAATTTTTTTCCTCGTTGGATGAAATATTTTGTACGGATGCGACTTTTAATCCCAAGAATTTAATATCCTCAATGCCTTCAACATCTAAAAATAATTTCCCAGTATCTCCGTTGACAATTAACGTAGTATCTAGTAATGTTAGTCCTGTGTTGCCAAGTGAGCCTCCTATTTCTCAGTGATCTCTTGGTTCTTGTGCCGAAGTACAAAGTAGAGGGGTAAAAAGAAAAAACCGAAGCCTGGAAGATTTTCGGGTTAAATTTTTGTTCCACCAAAAACAGCAGTGTCAATATTTGGCGGAAATTGAGGAGTGAATTTAAAAAAATGTGGAAGTTCAAGAAAGAAGAACCCTCATTCTACAAAAAGTATTAGAGGAATTACAAAAGAAAAGTTAGAATGATATTTACATTTTTTTAATTTCCTTTAAAAAGAAGGCTTTATTTTTTTTGGGTTTTATTTTTAAAAATGCAAATTTTATTTTATATTAAATATATTGTTTATACTATTATGCATTAAGAAAGATTTTAAGGTTTTGATCTCACTTTTATTAAAATAAGAATTGTTTAAAATTATATACATATTTGTTAAAATGTTTTTTCTTTGACCGTAGAAAGCAAATGTTAATTTAATTTTAGAAAGAAAATTTTACTTTCATTTTGATTTATTTTCACAAAATGTTTTATTGTACAAATGCCTTCCATTTTTTATCATATATAAGGTTGATTATTGTTTATTTAATGTACAAATAAGAATTGTGTTTAGTTAACACATTTTATATTTGTGGGTATTTTTTAAATGAAATAAAGTTACAGTGTCAATTTTGTTTATTTATTTACTACATTTATTTTTAAGATACTAATAAATTTGTTCCATAATAAAGTTTCTTTTTTGAACAGCTAAATTCATATTATCATCTTCAACTTCATTAAAGTTTTCTTCATTTGCCATTTCTTCAATTTCATGATCAATTATTACCCCATCATCATCATCTCTGGAAATAATAAAATTGTGTAAAACGCAGGCTGCTGCCACTATGGTGTTTTCATTTTCTAGGTTCACATCTAAATACTTCAATCGACGAAATTTACCTTTTAACCTTCCAAATGCCTGTTCAATTTTACTTCTGGCGGTACTAAGCACAGTATTGAAATTGGTTTGCATGGCTGTTAAATGACCATAATGTCGAAATGGTACAAGTAAATGGTTCATCGAAGGATAAGCACTATCACCAAGGATATGAAAATTGTGATTAATTAATGGATGTTCTTGGTTGGTCATTAAATTATTTAAAGGGCTGACTCTAAGTACCCTGGCATCATGAACACGACCTGGCATACACACAAAAATATCTGTGAATCGTAGCTTAGAGTCACATATACCTTGGAGCACAACCAAATGGAAAGATTTCCGATTATAATAATCAATGGGATTATTTGATGGGTATGTGGCAGCCATCAATGGACCCAATAATTCCAGGAAAGCGGGTTCTATTCTCCATAATATTTGATTCTAAAATACATTTTTCAGGTGATGGCCACTGGATTTTTTCTGGAATCATCTCATTTAATTTTCCACATACCTCATAAAATATTAAGTGCCCTGTTTCCTTTGAGATGCCGAACCTATCAGAGCATGCCAAGTATGACTCTGGCTTTGCCATCATCCATACTGTGAACAAAATTTTTTTTTGTGTAGAAATTATACTGTTTACATTTATTCTCGGTGATATCTGTTGAATGAGAATCTGGAATAGAAATATTAAAAGTGTAATTTTCGTTTACTTACAATGAATATATTAAATACAAATGTATACTTTCTGTTTAATTTTTCGTTACTTACTTTCATAACATTTCTGGACATTCTAAAATGTTCATAAAAATCTTGTGGTGGGTATCTTGGAATTACTTCCTCGAAATAATTTAAATTCCTTACTGCTTGTCCTAATGCTAGTATTTCTACATATTATTCTGGTGTTTCAATTAGAGGTAGAATCAATTCCACAACATTATCCACAATATTATTTTCATTCGCAAGTTCATCCAAGATTAAGAAATTTTAAAAGGTTTTCCATGCCCTTTGTATTTAGAACTTAAAAGGTTATGTAATGTGTTTATCTGTTTGTCGCAGGGCATCAAAGCATAGTCGTTCAGCCACCTTCAAGCGCTTTCACAGAGCGCCGCTGCCAGCGCTAACTTTGCGCCAGCGTGGCTGAACGCGCCCAATTTATACAATTGTCAATCATAATATATGTCAAAAGTGCTGTGTAAAATCGGCTGCGATTTTACCAATCAGGAATTTACAGAATTCCCAACTTAAATTGAAATCAGTCCTCCTAGTTTAAAAACAGGATATAATAATACCTTGAATTAATTTACTATGTCGGGAGTTGAAAAAGGTAAATAATATTTAGGCGTATTTGTCGTTTTTATATTCACCATTTAATGAAACGGAACGAAATGCTCCTGCTGATTGAACGATTCACTGATAAAGAAGATTCGGTTCATCAAACGTTTAAAACGGAGGATAATGTTAGCAATTTTCTCGACGCAGCTTGCTCATTTTCAATATCATTAGCGACTGTTAAAACTGATGATTAATTTTGAAAAACAAATTAGAATAACGTCCCTTGCGAAAATGTAATTGATAAAGTTATTTTGAAACATTTCCTTTGTATGATTATGCTGGGTTACTATGGTTATTATCCCATTAAATTCAAATATGTACATGTATAGTCAAACCATAAATGTATGAGATATGAATATCTTTCATGTCATAGACGAAAGGCGCGCATATTAATTTGTGAGAGGGTTAAAAAACTCAACAAAATAAATTATTATTGGTATTTTTCTACTCGTGACATAGTAAATGTGTTTAACCTTAACATGCTCAAACCTGAATTATATGAATCGATTAAAAGAAATAAAACACCAAATATTACATATAAATGTGTTGGTATAAATCTTAAACACGGACATATGATTTTATATTTATTTATTTATTTATATACCGTTCAAATAGGACAAACCCACTTATAGAACAGGAATCAGTATATTGATTACAAAGAATCAATCAAATGACTATGCTTTAATCGCAGATATCCGCTGATGTCTGCTAGTACTTGGAATATTATCTGAGTCCATTTTGAAATTAATCAATAAAACAGTAACAAGAACGCAAGAAAGAACAACAAATAGTTGACATTAAGATCATCAACTATATTGTTGATGACGACATTAAATAATAAAGGGCTCAATTTACTTCCCTGATGAACTCCAGATGTTGCTAAGTATTCAACTGACTTAGAACCATTAAACACCACATACCGGCGTTTATTGTTTAAATAGGAGGTGAATAATTTGATCAGTGATGGTGATAACGCATTTCTGACAATAATTCCGTGGTCTAGTCTGTGTCTAGTCGGTGTACACAACGTCAGTCTGCGACTGATCATTGATGCTTTCGGCAATAAATTTGGTTATATTTGTCAAATTGTTGATAGTCGAGTGACCCTTCACGAATACATGTTGATTTATGGTTATATATAGTTGCTTAAAGGGCTATGCATTCTTTTGTACAATTAAATTTTGAATGCCTTATAGAAATTACAAATAATTGAGATTGGCTGATAGTTACTAATATCAACCCTACGACCATGTTTGTAGATAGATCTAACCTTCTAATTCCACATATTAGGCACAGGCACGAGTTGAGCAATGTTGTTAACGACGGAGCAAGTACAGGCGCACAATCTTTCAAAAGGGAAGTAGGGACAAAGTCAAGTCGTGTAGTCATTTTATTTCTAACGTTTTAAAACTATAAGAACTTCATCATCAGTGAAAGACACGGTATTAAGAAATTGCGAGGTTACTGTATCATCTTAGGAGACGCATATCGCACATTGTAGTAACTGAAGAAGATTATGCAAAATATTCAGAAAAGCCATAAAGTATATAGGCAGGAGTATTGAGTGTTTGGTCGTTGAACGTCATTCTGCCAGAAATATTAGTTGACCCTATTTTGCTATAGACAAAAGCCCAGACTGTTTTGGGATCTGTTCTCATGCTAGACTCGGCAGATTTAGCATAATTTTTGTACTACTTGTCAGTGTCATATTTAACTTTTGCTTCTCGTAAACTGGCGAAGCACGAGTTTGACCAAATTACTTCCGAAGAATGGCAATAGCGTTGTCGACATTTATTTGATATAGATCGGAAGGAAATATGGGGAGAATGGAAAATATACGTATGCTGAGTCGGAGGTAAATCTAGTGATGATCAGTTTGCGTAAATTATTTTATCCGTACCCATATATATTATCATATTATTCAACTATAGGTGTGGATCAGTACTCAAACTGCATGTTATTAGTTTAAATTAGATTCTTCTGTTAGTTATGTTTGCAACCTTTTATACTTTTATATTCTCCCTACATTTATGCCCAACTTAATAGTTTACGATCCCCGCAAATTATTCTTAAAAAGTCTATTGAGAACTGGGTCAAATAAAACGACTTAGAATAAAATCACTATTTATTATGCTCACGATGCTTCAAATTGATATGCATTATATTGTGTCTGAAAAATAAAGAGGAACGGGAAAGAATAGAATTTTTGTTCAACCATCGATAATCAAATATGGTTGAAAAAGATGAAGCTGTACAGCGAATATATCAAAAACAGAGGCAGAACTTTTGATACGAATACGAAAGATTTGCTCAGTGACGTGCCAAATACTAAAACTTTGGTTCTTCTTGAAAAGTTGTATCAGAAAAATTGCCGAGAAGGAAGTGAGAATAGCGACGGAAACAAATGTGCTTAATTGTTTCTCACTTATCACTTATAACAGCGCTTATTGTCCATTGTTTTTCTCTCCACTATGCGATGTTTTATTGAAATGTGTATGTTTTATTCGTCGCTATTCTTTTGGATCTTATCGATCTTAGACTATTCGGGCAGTCTAACACTTTGTACCACACGCACACTGGATGTTTCATTAATAATTGGAAATATTTGGTAGGAGGAAAATAACAGTGCGCGTTGGTCAGTTGGCTGCTACTTCCTGAAATGACAGAAACGTTCCTCATTCCATCGCATTATTGGGAGATCATCCTACAAGTCTCTATACGAAGCACGTCCAAAATTGGGTTTAGGATCCACAAATTTGCCATCAGACTTTATTGATACAATATTAACTACAGAGGATATGAAATCCATAAATACAGATGAAAACTGTAATAGCGTAGGCTTGTCAAACAATGGCCATGATTCAGCGGAAGCAGAGAGCCTCAATTCTAGTATGGAGAGCTATATTCAGGAAGAAGATTTCAGTCAGGAATATAACACAAATACAAGTTATGTAATAATGCAAGAAAATCGTACAAAAGCGAACACAGAAACAAATAACATAAACCCTGCTGCTTTTGTTAGTGACACCGAAAGCAAAGGAACGTACAAATGTCCGTTATGCCAAAAAATAGTACACGATATTTGCGATTTTGATAAGAAAGTCAACAGCAATTTTAGTAATGGGGTTACTTGCAAACTAAGTGCTAGAAATATTAGAATCAAGAGGAAAATAAACGGTTTTAAAGATTGAAACTAACTTTTACGCATCTATGGCCCTGAACAATATTCTAAAATTGTTACTTGTATACACTTCGGGGGATGCATCGTGCTAACAAACCAAACTTTCTCCAAAAATAACCAAAAATGTAGTATCTCTGGATTTATAGGACCCGCTGTACTCGCTCTAGTCAACTGAAAATCAATAGGGTACATCTGTGAGACATCTTGAACAATATTCAATATAAAATTGATCAATCGTATACTCTCTGGAGGCTGTATCGTGCTAACAAACTGAAATTTCTCAAAAAATGACAAAATGTCGTACTTCAAGTACCATAGCACCCGTTGTACTGGCTTTAGTGAGCTGAATATCAATAGGGTACATCTTTGAGACGCTCTGAATGATATCCAATCATAAAATTGGTCACTTGTATATACTCCGGAGGCTGTATCGTGGTAACAAACTGAAACTTCTCCAAAAATGACAAAAATATCGTACTTAAAGTACTGGGGTACCTGTTGTATTGGCTCTGGTGAGATAAAAATAAATAGAGTTCATCTGTGAGATGTCCTAAATAATATTCAATCATAAAATTGGTGACTTGTTGAACTCCAGAGGCTGTATCGTGCTAACAAACTAAAATTTCTCAAAAAATGACAAAATGTCGTACTTCAAGTACCATAGCACCCGTTGTACTGGCTCTGGTGAACTGAAAATCAATAGAGCTTATCTGTGACATGTCCTTAACAATATTCAATCATAAAATTGGTGACTTATTGTACTCCGACGACGACATACACACAGGATTTTTTTTCTGAAAACCGTTTTTTCGTGTTGTTGATGGAAAACGTAAATATAACTAAAAAAAAATTAGATAGGTTGGGCGGAAAAGTAGAATCTTACGATAGGCAGGTGACGCCTGCAAAAATAATGGCAAAGACAAGCCGAACTATATGTCACTGTTGCAGTTCCAAAATTTTATAGAGATACATTGAATAGATCATTTTGTGAGCAAGCGTGCGATTCAAATTCGCCTTCGTTCATTTATCTGAAGTTGGAGCCATTACAAATATAATTAATTATTGTGGAAAATGATGAACAAAACAAATATCGAAACACCTGCCTAAGGTCAATGTTGTCTTTGTATGCCAACAAAAAGTTAACTCGAAAGGGTTTTATTAATGAAATACTTATATAATTATTTTTGAACAAAGCGATAAAATGCCCTAAACAAAGACTTACTTTTAAATTTGATTTTAACATTGATATTTAACTGTGAAATCATAATTATAATAACATTTAGTGGAATACACCAATATAGAATTTATCTGCGTAAAAATGAACGGGAAACCGGCAAACGAGTTTTAAATGTACCGAAACAATTAAATAAAAAATTAGATATACTAATCCGCGTAAAAAGGGCCAATGTTAATGTCGAGAATATGAAAAATTATTTATGGACTGTATTTCTGTTGGTTATACAAAATAGATTCTGAATCTGAAGAAGAAAAAATCATTGTTGCTATACTCTTTGACCAAATAAAAAGGAAAGGACAGAAAAATAAGCAATTACAAAAAAGAGAGAGCCATGGAGAGTTTAAATTATCAATTGAAATATCAGACAACGTTTTTAAGGAATCTTCTCGTCTCAACCAAAATCAGTTCGAGGAAGTCCATTTCCTAATTTATGATGATATAGTTGGTAGTGAATTCAATGCCCAGAAACCAATCGGCAGTGATGAAAAATTAGACGTAAGCCTCAGCTAAGGATAGTCACACTTTAATATAAAATTTTGTTGTAATAAAATCAATCGGTGTACGACATCAATGTGAAGGTTCTACTGTGGTAACGTAATTCACTGGTAGAAGTGATGTGTTTGTCCCACTCTGACGGTATGTTGAATTCAGGATACTCGTCCGATATCATCTACATATCTATACCAAAATAAAACTTTTTTGTGAAGTATTACTTTCAAAGATTTCTCTTTCTTAACTCAATCAGACATTCAATCGAACTAATAAAAAAATTAAAAACATTCAAATTACAAGATAACGCTAAGCTTATTTACTTTGACGTTACTAATATGTTCACTAAAATTCCTCCCAAAGAATGTCTAATACTTGTAAGAAAATTACTAGAAGATGAAAATATTGGTATAGATATGTAGATGACATATTAGCTTGTTTTATAGGTAGTGAACGACAATTAGATATATTTTTCAACCACATTAATAATTTACACCCAAAAATTAAATTTACATTAGAAGTTGAAGAAAATAACTCAATCAATTTTCTTGATTTGAAAATTCAAAGAGTTAATAATGTACTTGAATATTCAATTTACAGAAAACCAACACACACTGATGGGACATTCCATATATTTCGAATCACCCCATGTCCCATAAACTAGCGGCATACAATTCAATGATACATAGAGGATTTTCAGTTCCTATGAAAAAATGTAATTTTGATAGATATATTAATACAATTAGACAAATAGCATCTTCCAACGGTTATCCATTACATTAAAAAAGAAGAAAAAGTGGCATTACAACTAATATTTCCTAAACAAACTGAAGAAATAAAAACTTATAAAACCATCACATATGCAGGAAATATTTCTAATAATATTCCAAAGATAATATCTTTAGCAAGGAATACAACGATTTCTTTTAAAACAGAAAGTAACGTTAGTACCAAATTATTAAATGTTAAAGCAAAAATACCAATATTAAAAAAATCAGGTATATATAAACTAAAATGTCCAGAATGTAATGCTGTCTATCTGGGTCAGACCCTTAGAAATTTTCAAATCCGATACAGTGAACACTTACGAGCATACAGATTAAAGCAACCAGATAAATCTCATTACGCAAAACATCTACTTGACATCAACCATTCATTGACACCTAACACAGAACTAGAAGTACTGCATATTTGTAATAGGAAACAAGAACTGGAGTTCCTTGGAGAGTTGGAAATTAGAAGACACCTAAGAAACCCACAATATGAAGTCGTCAATGAACAGATGAATCTAGGGAGTTCTTCACTATTGAACTGTCTTCTTAAGCGATAATTGTAAAGATCAGCAGATATAGTTTTCCTGGTTTTCTATATCATTGCATAGTTATACTGATCTTAAGTGGAGATATGATATCCAAGATATCACCATAGGACTAATAATATCTAAGCTTCAATATTTGTGATACCACATTTTCTTCTTTTTTCTATTAACATATATTAAGTCAATCACACGTTAGGTCACTTCTTGGTCTAGCCAAAAATAACTACTAAACATCAGGTGGGCATCAAATGAAATGTAACTTCTGTCATTCTGACGATGATATTAAGTCATCGAAACAATTGTCAATATTTTAGAATTTTCAACATTTTTCATTATATTGTGGAATTAACTAGAAACATTGAGTTTCATTTAAAACACTAATATGAGTAGATTCCACGAAGCAAGGGTCGGAACAGTAAATTTGATTATGTATTAGTTTTTTAATTACTAATACAAGTAAATAGACTAGGTTATTTCAAAAGTACTGTTACAAATTGGTTGTGCGATTTTTCCTTCAGATATTTGGCCAATGGTGACACATTCAAAACCATTGCCTTGAGCTATATAATGAGGGGAAGAACTGTATGAAAGATTGTTCAACAAGTGTGTGGAGCCATTTGGAGACGTTTGCAGCCAATGTACTTGCCGCAGCCAATGTACTTGCCGCAACCAACGAAGGAAATGTGGAAGAATATAGTAGCAGATTATGAAAGGAAATGGCAGTTCTATAACTGCCTTGGATCTATTAACGGGAAGCATATTTCCATTCGAAAACCATCTCTAAGTGGGTCTCCATTCTTTAACCATAAGAAGCATTTTTCAGTAGGTTCTATTAGCAACTGTTGACACTAATTATCGCTTTACAACAGTTCACGTCGGTTCCATGGGTAGGTTCAGTGATAGCAACTTTTTTGCGAATTCTCTATGAGAAAAGATGCTGTCCAGAGGGTCGATGGATTTACCTGAGCCAAAACAATTGCCAGGACAAGATACACCAACCTCTTATGTATTTATTGGGGATGAAGCATTTCCGTTAATGTCTCATTTGATGCGCCCATATCCCAAAGCTAGAATCGCCAACAACTATCTAAACAAGGTTTTCAAATATAGATTATCTCGAGGACGACAAACTGTTGAAAGTGCATTTGGAATACTGGCGGCTAGATTTCGTGTCTATAAGAGACCTTTTGAGTGCAAATTGGAAACCATTGATAAAGTAGTGCTTGCTACTGTAGTGCTTCATAATTACTTGAGAACTCGGACTATTTCCAGTACTAACTATCAGGAGGAAGAAAATAAAATCACTACGGCACTTGATAACAATCAACTTGTTTTTTTATCAAGAAACCGGTCAAGGTCTTCCAACGAAGCGTTTTCCATCAGACAGAAATTCACTGATTGTTTCAATTCTGCAAAAGGGTCAGTTGATTGGCAATATACAGCGGTTGAAAGAGAACAATATTGAATGTTATTAGCTGAATTTTATCTCATGTACCTCTTTCTGGAGGTAGATTGGAAATCTTATAATTATATTAAATATGGTTGTTTAATTACAAAGTAATAAAAATAATTATTACTTTGTTATCAAACAACCAACTTTAACATAATGTTTCCATTCTATCTTTGTATTTTTCAATTTCAGCTTGATAATGGTCATATAGACCGAAACATCGATTAAGTAGTAAATAAAAAGTGAACGAGACTGCAATTTGGCTTGTAATTCTTACATATATAGTCTATGGTCTATAATTTTATACAATTTTACATTTTAAATTTATAAGATATTATGATAATAAAATGTTGTACTCACAATTCGTATTAAATTCTTCGCCGATTTTCTTCCAAAACATATCCTTCAATTTATTCCCCATGTAGTCAGGATGACTAGTATCATATAATTCATGATTATGTCTCACAAGTTCGATCAATTTTTGTAAATTATTTTCACTAAACTTTTCCACTTGTTGCTGCATTTCGTGAAGCGTGGGCCCATGTGCCTTGAAACTGTGCTCTGCTTACAAACCTTCCCACGTGGGGGTTTGCGTGTGGATCTGTGGGACATGGAGTGGGGCGAATTCGCGGTCCTCCCTTTGAAACCTTTGTTCACAAAACGACCCACGGGTGGCCTCGGCGTGTCCTCTGTATCGGTTGAGTCCAATATGCGGCGGGCCTAAGGCTCCTACCTGGTGAAGCTATTTTATTGCCCGTTATCCAGGCGCCTGGGATGGTTGAGGATATGTTCTGGCGCACTTTTTCGGTTGACTTTTGTCAGAACGATTTTACCGGTTTTGTATCGAAATTCATGCTCACCGTACAAAGTTTTACGAGCTACTAATTCTCTGGGCATGTCGACGTTTTTCTCAAACATGCTCCAATGATATGTTTTACGCGGAAAAATTAAGAAACAAGAGATTCCATTCGGCTGTTTCATACGTAAATGTTTAAAATGAATGTGGAAACAAATGCAACATTTTGATACTGCTTAATTATCTCTTTTTTGTATTTGAGATAATAATATTACGGGAAGTCTTTAGCTTAAACTTTATTTAACTCGAAGGATCTTATTTTACACTGAATTATTTATGTATGATTATGTATGATTAGGATTGTTTAATAAATTAAACTATTACGTCACTTTCACTTGTTCTATATTAACGGAAATTACATGTTGTTCAATTGCTGAACAATTAAGAAGTTCACTGATTTTTATATATGTTGTTTCACTTTATCTCATGGTCTGAGATAAATAAATGATAGTTAATGAATAGTAACATGATATACCGGTATAAAAACGCCGGTATTAAATTATAATGAGAGTACCATTATGTATGAAGGTTGACTGAATAAGTTAGTAAAAATAGGGTATTATATCTATTTATAGGTCGTCCAAAGAGGGGGGAAAAAGGAGAATCGTGTGAAGATTTGACCAATGGGAGAAGCTAGTTTGAAATTTAACGGTTGGATACTGTGAGTGAACGATACACGCTGGTGTTGGTTTTTCTTGCATGAAAAAAGTATGTTCGTTACAGATAAAGGAGTTTATACGATAGTTTTTGTGAAGCGATAAGGTTTAAACTGATGTCGGTTGCTTTGAAATATTGAGTGGAAAAAATTTGTAAGACCTTATTATCTGTGTTTCTTATGTGAAAATAACGTTAAACTGAATTTTTGCCTGTTTAAAGAAATATTGAATATTTGAGAAGAATGATATTTCTGTGTATGATCTGTGCAGGATATATAAATTTTGTTATACGGGGAGAAGTTAAAGTAAAGTTTACAGGAAGAATTTGATTGTTAATTCAAATTCGTACAGATACAATATGCTGAATATTCGTATTTATACCATTGGCCCATGGATTTTTTGGTATGTTCATGTTTTTATATAGTATTTGATTTTGAATACAAATTTGTTTGATTTGTCAATATACAAACTATCAAATTTGGATTCAGTGTTGAGTTCATTTTAATAGAATCCTCCTTACATTTACATTAAAAGACCGTTCTTAGGTACAAGGTTGATAATATCGTATTCAAGAGATACTAATAAAGAGTTTCAGCACGTATCCTTAATAATTCCTGACAGTAATGAAGTCGACATTATTTAAATACTGAATTGTCCTTATTAATAGAACTCTCGCAAATCGTCAACGTTGCACCCATTCATTCCTGACATAACTTCCAAAGTCGGGAAGAGTCTCGAAAATTTGGTTCAGAAATAGGAAGAAGATATTTAGGAAGAGAAAGATATTATTATTGTCATAGTAACTCATATTTTTTCTCAAATATTATAACCTTATTTGCATTAAGGTCTGAAATTAACTACGTGATGTTATTTGGGGTAAGAGAAAGACAAAGAAGAGCAAAACTTTCATTTTCCAAATTTAATCAATTAGCTATATGAACAGGGTGTAATCATAAGAAAATAGCTCATAAAAACGGTAATTGTTATTACATACGAGGTTGTCGAAAAATCGTCCTCAGTTGAAAAAATAGACCCTAATATTCTGAAATAGGAAATAGTGAAGCAGAGGGATGAAAAGGGCGAAAATTTCGATGTTAAAAGCGTTAATTGCGGCATAAAAAACTGTCTTTTGAAAAATGTGGCTCGTACAAGTTATAGAGAATTGAGAAATCTACAATTTATGATTCTTATTTCACTTAATCTGAACATTTATCAGAAAAATGCAATGAAAAACTTTTTTCCTCGCACTTAAGGTATCGTTTTTATTCAAAAACTGTGAAAAGATAGTTTTTTTTGTTCCGAATGGAATCCAATACTCTATATTGGAAAATTCCAGAAATAATGCGAATTAAAAAAACAAAGATGCTATATTTAAAATGAGATTTCACTGCGCAAAATCGATGTAGGAACTTTTGGTGGGACAAATTTTTTCTGTTTCTGTAGAAATGTCAATCTCAAACGTACTTCTCGATTCTCCAATATTTTTTTGCAACCTTTTCTTATTTAAAATGCCTTCATTATTCTCTCAGCAAAATGTAACCATCCAATTTGTCAATCAAATTTACTCCAGATATACAAAAAAAGGACGTTTTAATTTGACGTGTCATCAATTAAACCATAATTCTATCCCTTCCAAGTTCGTTTATAATTCGTGGATGTTGTCATGTCGCATAATTCAACAACGAGGAATAAAAATGCGGTGAAAACTTTTGGAACTGCTCGGAATTATGAGTCACCGGATTTCGCCGTGGTCGAAAATGATTTTTATTCCGACATTCTGCCAACACGAAACATCCCTCTTATTTCATATGTCAGACAGGTTTCAGACACGTTCTTCTAACAACGGCGTAATTGAGGAAAGTATTTTTATAAAAGTGCAGATGAATTGTAAAAACGTTTTGAAAATATACACTCATTAAAACAAAACAAAAATTATAACGAGAAACAATCTTCTATATAAATATCTAGTTCAGGGCTGTCCAACTGCAAGTATCCCAAAGGCCGCTTTAAAAAAAATGTTGTTTGGGGAGCTGCATTATAAAATACTTCGTATGCAACTTTATCAGTGAGTTTTAATAGGTATGGTATACAAAGACAAAACGTGTTTGAATTATTATTTTAATTTATTCAAAAAATATCAAGTTACAAAAAAATTAATGGGAAGCTTGAGGACGTTGGTTTTCACTAACTAATGCATCAATATTAACGTTAATATTTGTTGTTGATAAACGAAGCAACTGGGTAAGTGACATATCAGAGAGAGAATATCAATATTTTGATTTTATAAATTTCATGTTGAAAAAGCTTCTTTTGCAGAGATAGTGCTTCCCAGCATTGAGTCCAGTGTAAGTTCAAAGTTTCGCAAGTTGAGGTATCGTTCTTCTGGCAGCAACATGAAAAAAAGTCCAATCCAGATTCAATTCTTCCTTGGTAAGAAGGATCTGATTGGAAATTACACAATTCCAGTTGAAGGTCTGCTCTGCTTACATTCTCAACTGAAATTGTAAGAGGTTGAGTAAAAATCACATTTCTCTTTAAATTTTTTTAAAGTCGCTAAATCGATTTTCGAATTTTTCTGCAATTGTGTCAATGTATTTTATGTGAGGTAAATTTGAAACTTCTTCCAAATCCTTCATTTCTTCAAAATGCTGTTTACAACTTGGAAAAAATGAGTGCCTATTTTTTTCTAATGAAGACTTGAAAAGCTTTATATTACGTTTGAATCCATTTATATGTCCAAATAAGTTGACAATATTCTCCTGTGTTCCTTGTAGCTTCAAATTCAGTTCGTTAGGTCTGTTAAAAATGCAAGATATGCTAAAAATTGTACATCTACCATTTGATTTTTCAATTCCGTAGTGTTAGACTTAGATCTTCTTGCGTCAAGCGAAAAATCGTTGCAAACAGTTTCAGGTGCTTAACCAACGAATATCGGTGTGGAGTAACAAGTCCTCAATGTAGCATATACTTCGACTAAAAAATCATGAAACTTTCTGTAAATCAAAGCACGATTGCCCCTCGAATCATATTGGTTATTTTAACAACCACTTTCATGATATTCATTTGACGTAAGGATTCTCTACACAGGGCCTCTTGGTAAACAATACAGTGTATCACAGGATAGTTTTGAAAGTCCTGTAAATCAAATTTCAGTTCCTACTATAGCTCTGACTCCACCAGTGACAATAGAGGAACATTTATCGAATCCGCCGTAGTCTGGAATCACCTTATTCACATCTTCAAAAAATATCTGTAGCCTTGGTTGTATCTTGGAGAGGAATAAGATCAAGCATCTTTTCAGCTATACTGAAGTCGTTTTGAATAGTTCGAATAAATATTACAAGCTGGCTAATGTCAGACAGATCAGTGCTTTCATCCAGGCATAGCGAAAAATATTCACATTTTTCAACCGTGTTATGCAGTTTTTTGAATACATATCCCACCCACCCGTCAAGCAATTGTTTGATGCGACACTGAGATTGTCTCGGTTACACCATACGACCAAGTCTGTGCGTGTTTCATTTATGTAACTCTTGACATATTCATTATAAACCCTATGATTTCATTTGCATCCACTTATAGTTTCGCTGTGATATGCTGTTGAGATACTATGTTTAATATTCAATATTTCAGAATTGTTTGTTAGTAATTCTTTCTTATATTCCAGGCTCATGTCAGTTCTGATTCCTTTCATCAGCCCATATATTAGAATAAATTGTTCAAAAGTTGTTCTGGCTACTGTCTTCGCTTCCTTATAAGGAATAGGTATCATGACTATGAACTTTGTAAGTTCACATTGAATAGTCACCGAGTAAACATTATTGGAATTACACTTTAAGAAAGGACCGATTGTATCTATTCACACTATGTCAAATGCTTGTTGCGGAGTAGGAGTTATAACCAATGGTTCTACATGCATTATTTTAGATTTGTGAATTTAACATTTATGGCATGATTTCACAATATCAGCCACTGTTTTTGACATATTGGTTTATCTATAAACGTTTTTAAGTTTCTTAAGTAAGCGTTTCTGTCCACAATGCCCTCCAAAGAGCGGATCATTATGATATTTTGCCAGTAAGTCATTTATTTCATCCTTTTTTGGTACGTCACAAATTACTATATGCAAATGTTTTAATACTTCATTGCCAACATTATTTAATATACTTTCGGTGACCGTAAAATATTTTATCATTAATAAACAATTTCACTTTATCCACGTTACTAATTACTGCCAGTTCGTCTAACTGAGACAATATTTGACCCAAATCAAAGTTGTCATTTACAATATCGACACATGTATTGATTAGCATTTTATTTTTATGCCGTACGATCATCCTCAGCCTTTAGCTCAAAATGTAAGATAGACAATTTTACTACTATAGCTTCATAAATTTTTATGTTAGTCTCATTACTTTCTACATCTTTACCCCTGACTTGTGTTACGTTATCTTTTTTGTTGTTATGCTTAGACATTGATCTCGTAATTGCTAATAGTTGTTTACTATTGTGATGTGTTTGTTTAAGGTCAGTTATAGATATCCTTGAGAGTGAGTCGACCACATTGACAGCACCCTTTATATATTCAATCTCAAAGTTATGTTTCTCTAAGTCTAATCTAATCCTAGTTAATTTTGAAGTTGGATCTTCCATGGAAAATAATTGCTGCAACGGTTTATGATCAGTTTTAACTAAGAATTGAGGCGCTCCATACAGATAACATCTGAAATGTTTAATACCCCAATGTATGTGTTTATTCTGTGGACTGTAACACCTTTTTTCGTTTTTATTGAAATAAAAACAGATCGATAAATTATATTATTTAATGTCAACTATTGTACAATTGTGTCTGTTCTCGGTTTTTCTTTAACGACCACTCTCTTCTTCTTTTCTGTTCTCCTTCCATAACCACAGTCACTCAAGTTGCCGGCGTTGCCTGCTTTACCAATTTTCAGTGGAGTCTCTGGACAGTATGACTGTAAGTTCCTTTAGAATAATTGGTTTGTTATGTTCACTTTTTGAAAAGCCCTGCGATGCAAATGCTATAGGTAGATCTGTCCCATTAAAATTTTGACTAAATATGGCAGAACAAGCCGTATAAGAAGCATCGGTTGTCAAAACAAACTGTTTAGTAAAATCCGGATACTGCAAAATGGGTTGATTAATGAATTTTTATGTATTTCGAATGCAGTTTGACAATCATTTGTCCAAGCGTTCTTTAAACCTTCTATAGTACATTACAAAACGCTACGAATCGCTGTTGTCGGTACCGGGTATTGTTGTACAACATCATACTTAGATTTGTATGGTAAGACTCTCTTATCCGATAAAATATGACCAAGATAAGTGACTTCCTTTCTAAAAAAATTGCATTTATGTGAGGTCAATTTTAAGTTGAATTGAGTTTTAAATTTTTCAAGTGATGCTTTTCAGAGCATCCTATAACTATTAAGTCATCCAAGTACAGAAAAGCTTTTCTTTAAAAGCTATTTGGACTTATATTCAATCCAAAAGGTAATCTGGTAAACCTGTATGACCCATATTCAGTACTAAAAGACGTGAGATTTCTCGAATCCTCGTCCAAAGGAATTTGATGAAACCCCGAAATTACATCTAGCACAGAAAACCATTTGGCCCTACCTAGTTGATCTAATATATAGTCAATTCTTGGTAACGGAAATTTATCGGATGTAATTTTCTTATTCAACTGCCTAGAATTTATGCGTAGTCTCCCATGCCTTATCTCCTGTTTGCGATTTTTTAGCCACTAGTCGTACTTGACTCTTATATGGAGACGTGGATGGCTCAATTATACCATTTTTTCTACTTGTGCGTTAATTTCTGCCGTATGGGCATTTTTTTTTAGTCACGGGGGGGTTAGGGTTCAGGTGCCCTAATTGTTGCCGCTCAGCCATTGATTGGCTTATTGTGCACCCCCCCTCACAGGTATTAAGCAGAGACCCATCCTAAATTCTTAGCGAACATTGAGATACGTCGGACTATGTTTTCCTGCATTCCCTCCTGATTTGTGCCTGGAGAAATATCTAGACAGTAGGCTCGCCTTCTGCACAGGGCAGGGCAATCGAAGACCACGTGATTTGCGGTTTCCTCTGCTTCTCCACACATCTTACAATGGGGATTTGTTATTTCAATCCCCATTTTCTGTAGGTGTGCGTTGAATATCCAGTGGCCAGTTATGAATCCTACCACTTTTCGCAGTTCTTTCCTACCCATTCTAAAAGCATTTGCTGCGTAGGAACTCGATGGTCCTTTTAGCATTCTTTTGGATTGAGCATGCCCCGTGATTCTGTTCCAGCGCTTTTGGTGTTCAAGCGACACCCAGTTGGAAACGGTTTTTCGTACGGCGCTGTATGATACGCCATATGCTGGTTCTGGTCCCATGAGGGTGAGATGAGCTCCTTTCTTGGCACACTCATCAGCTCCCTCATTTCCAGCTACCCCTATGTGGCTTGGCACCCAAGTGAGAATTACTCTGTTGTCTTTTTCCAAGGTTTTCAAGGTATTGTGACAGTCCCACACTATCTTCGATGTATAGCTGTGGCTTGCTAAGGCCAAAAGGGCCGCCCGACTGTACGTGTTCACATATATGGTCTTTTTGTTGTATTTCCTGTCTATGCATGTTCTGCCGCATTCGATTAATGCAGCTATTTCTGCCTGAAATATGGTCGTCGTTTTGCCAAGGTAAACACTTATGCTTTGCCTGGGTCTGACGCCGTAAACGCCTGCTCCTGTACCCTTAGAGTCTTTGACCCGTCGGTGTACCAGGTGATACTGTTCAACATGCGTTGAGGTTCTCCCTGGGCCCATTCGGATCTGCCACTCAAGTTGACACGATATGGTATCTCAGTTTCCACGACCCTGGACATTCTGTCAGGTGGCATTTCGATGATGTCGCACCTCATGTTGTCGTGTATTTTAGTATGTTTCATAGCATGGTGCTTGCACCAGTTGCCATTGCACTGCATTCTGTAAGCAGCCATTTTAGCCTCCCCCTGTATATAGAGATCTAATGGTGGGATGTTTAGCAATATTTCCAATGCTGCGGTTGGGGTGCCCTTCATGGCGCCTGTAATGCTCAGACACGCAGCTCGCTGCACTTTAGAAAGCGTTTTGGCGGCTGTGCTTTGCTGAACTTTAGGCCACCATGCGATCGCACCATACACCATCATTGGCCTGATTACTCAGGTATACAACCAGTTTACCATTGTCGGAGTTAGTCCCCAGGTGCACCCAATTGCTCGTCTCATCGTCATTAGCGTGATCTGAGAACGGCTTGTGGTGCTCGATAGATGGCTGTTCCAGGTTAGCTTGTCATCTAACCAGATTCCTAGATATTTTGCCACCCTGGCAACCTTTATCTGTTTGCCGAAGAGTTTTGGCGCACTAGTAATGTCTGCGATTCGCTGTTTTGTGAATGGTACCATGATGGTTTTCGAGGGATTTACAGACAGTCCCTCCGCATCACACCATATCTCCACTGCGGACATTGCCCTCTGCATTAGTTCCAGGCAGATGCCCACGTGCCGTATGGGAGTTCTATAATTTTTAATATCAACTGGTGAATTATCGTTTAATCCTATTTTACAAGAATAAAAATTATTGCACGTTAATATATCGTTTTTCAAAGCAAATACATCGGAAAAATGATCACATAACTTGAAAAAATCAGTTATTATGTAGTCGGGCACATTTTGATCTAGGGACTGAAATAATTCTTGACTTCTGTTATCTTTTTTTCCGTTAATATTGTATACATGAAATGTATCTAATTGTATTTAATGTTGTTATTGAGGCGTATGTGGAATTAAGTATTCTGACATAAGGGTTTTCCTTTGAAACGATACCCCTAGCAACAAATATCCCTGAATTTAATTCCTGTTGTTCAACCACAACATCCTGCCTTAAATTTTTAAACTTACTAATTAATCTTATTACTTCACATCTAGGCGGTATTACTACTTACATCATCGTCCGGGCTATTATATATAGGAATTGTTAATTTTTTACTACCCACATTTATAGATACCAACCATTGAAAGTACTCTAAATTACATTTGAATTTTGAAATAAAATTTCTGCCTAAAATGCCGTTGGCGGGAATAGGGAAATTATCAGAAACCACATGAAGCTTACGTTGTACTGAATAGTCAGTTATAAGAAGTACAGTGTCTACTATGCCTAAAGATCGTACATATCCATCTGTGACTCCTTTTATTTTTATATTAGAACTTGTATTAATTATTCGTGAAGAAAAAAATTCCCTTTTTTCTTCAAAATTGAAATATCTGCTCCTGTATCTACGATAATAGTACACATACAGTCCATTATGTCAGTGTACAAAGTAACAAAATTCGAAAGGGATAGGTCAAAAGTAAATATATGTTTTTAGTTATTTTCGAAGCCCCTAGTTCTTGCCGGGGGTCGGGAGAGTTTCTCGACTCCTCCATTGTATTACACATTCTTTGTCCAAAATCTCCACTATATGGTCCCCTATTAGAAATACTATTCTCTCTTATAAAACTAGTATTCCCTCTGTTATGATAATTACCCTTGAAGTGATTATTATTATTAAAGCTATATCGATAACCATTATTTGACTCATTATTTGATCGATCGCTGTCTGTATTGAATTGCCTGCCAAAATTGGTTCCTCTTCTGTTGAAACTGTAATGCCCCCTGTTATTAAATTGATGATGAAACTGTCTATTGTCTTCATGAAGTGAAACACTAAGTTCTGTTTGAGGTGTGTCGACTATAACAAATTTTGTAAGTGCTTCTTGCACCGTGTTAAAATTGTCTGCTGCCAATATTAGTTTTGTTTTTTCATTTGTCGCATTATTTCCCAAAGTCTTAACAGTTGCTTTTGTGGTGTATTTTTCTGCCAAACCAGGTGGCATTCATCTCCTAAATACGAGATTCTAGGTTTCTCAGCCAACTGTTCAACTTCTGTCGCAAAGTTGCTTGTATCCTTGAAATTTTGTCTTCATTTATTCAGTTTGGCCACTATTAATGTAGGAGGTTCACCTTTTATGTATTTACTTAAAGCCATCATACTCTGTAAGGATAATTTTTCTGGCTAAATTAAAACATTCTACCGATGTAAGAGGCATGTTGTTAGTTGTGTCGGTCGTGTCACTGTCAGATGTATCGTATTCGTCACTGTCTTCCACCAAAATATTAATATCATAGATAAATACTTTTAATACGGGGAATAATGGAATCTCCTGTACTAAGTCCGAAGCCACAAAGTTTTGTCGAGTGCTGCACCATCTATTGTGGTGGAAGGTTATTATTCACCAACAGGGAAAAAATAAAGGAAGAGACTTGCATGATTAGTCAAAGTTTACTAGCTACTACTAGATGGCAAGCCAAGCAAATACTGAAGGTTTTTTAAATTATGCCTATATTGTTTTTTCTTAAATAAACGAATAAAAATAGCTTTTATCCGTTTTTATTAACCAGGATAGTTTATTAAAAGACGAATGTCGACAAATAGTTTCAAAAATTTAATATAAAATTTTGTTTATAAAATAGTACAGGTAATTTTCTTTATTTTCGTCTCAAACTTAAGATAAGAATAATTTATTGATAATAGCATGTGCTAGCAAATATTACACATATGATACAATATAATGGATACACATTTTTCAAAAAGTTCAGATTTTTTAAAGGTTTCAGCAGCATACCTTTTTAACAGCAACTGACGACTTCTTCTAAACTGGGTAGCTCTTTTTTTAAATTGAGTGGCTATTTGATAGAGACGTCTGGCTTTTGGTGATAGGTCTTTAACCCTAGAAACATTTACCTCAGCAAGTAAATCAGATCTTTCTAAATTAAAAAATAATCTCATCAGCAATAAAAAATAAACGGTTTTAAGGATTAAAACTAACTTTTCCGCATCTGTGGCCCAGAACAATATTCTATCATAAAATTGTTACTTGTATACACTTCGGGGGATGTATCGTGCTAACAAACCGGAATTTCTCCAAAAATAACCAAAAATTCAGTATATCTGGATTTATAGGACTCCCTGTACTCGCTGTAGTCCACTGAAAATCAATAGGGTACATTCGTCAGACACCTTGAACAATATTCAATCATAAAATTGATCAATCGCATACTCTCTGGAGGCTGTATCGTGCTAACAAACTGAAAATTCTCCAAAAATGACGAAAGTTTGGTACTTCAAGTACCATATCACCCGTTGTACTGACTTTACTGAGTTGAATATCAGTAGGGTTCATCTTTGAGACGCTCTGAATAATATCCAATCATAAAATTGGTCACTTGTATAAACTCCGGAGGCTGTATCGTGTTAACAAACTGAAACGTCTCCAAAAATGACAAAAATATCGTACTTAAAGTACTGTAGCACTTGTTGTATTGGCTCCGGTGAGCTGAAAATCAATAGGGTTCATCAGTGAGATGCTCTGAATCATATTCAAACATAAAATTGGTGACTTGTTGAACTCCGGAGGCTGTATCGTGTTAACAAACTGCAATTTCCCAAAAAAATCAAAAATGTCGTATTTCAAGTACCATAGCACCCGTGGTACTGGCTCTGGTGAATTGAAAATCAATAGGGATCATCTGTGACATGTACTTAACAATATTCAATCATAAAATTGCTGATTTATTGCACTCCGGAGGCTGTATCGTGCTAACAACACATATAAGGAAAAGTGGCCGACGACAACGACGACGACATACACACAGGATTTTTTTCCTAAAAACCGTTTTTTCGGGTTGTTGGTGATGGAAAACGTTAAAATAACTCAAAAAAAAATTTCAAAATTCCAACTTTTTTTGGGGTAAACCAATACTTTTCTCGCATATAGAAAGGTTGGGCGGAAAAGTAAAAACATGAATATGCAATATACATTGCATTTAGATAACATTTTTGTTGAAATGTTAAATTTTAAACAATATTCTAATAGAAGTATACAGTCAAAACTTGATTTAACTAAATAATATGAAATTATAAATGCATTTCTAAGTACCTAATAATGTTTCACGTTTATTAATAAATCAAAATATTGACCTATACCTAATATCTACTATTACTGCGAAAATATATTTGTTAAACACCTATATATTAATAAATCAATTAATTATTCACTCACTTCTTTTTGGAATAACTGTGGGACTCAAGTCTGCTGGTGTGACAGAAGTAGAATCTTGAACAGCTTGTGTTGATAATTTCAGCTCGGGTTCAACTGAATAGCTACAACTAGCTTCATTAATAGCACAGGATTCTTGTGCTTTTTTAGCTCTCAGTTTCACAAACTGAGCATTTAAAGCTTCCTGTAACTTTAAAGTCCTAGGACTCTCAGTTATAGATACAGTGCCAATTTGTGGTACAGCTAAAGAGGTTGATGGCCCAGCTTCAATTATTGAGGAAGGAACATCATCAGTTACTGTTTCTAAAGATTCTAGAAAATAAAAACAATTATTGAATAAAAGTATCCTAGTTAGTTGTTAGTTTTTTTTCTTTGATTATTATAGATTTACCTGGTAAATTGACTGATGGGAAAACTCCTCTTTTCAGAACTTTATTTGGACCAAAATCTTTAGGTAAAAAGTGTAAGGCACACAGTCTACAATTGTTGTAAATATTCTCAGATGTCATTTTCTCATTCAACCTTCTGTTTCCACATAAATTTACCCAGTTGTCAAAAATAACTTTGTTTTTTAAAATTGACATCCAAACAGCTTGGTTAGGGTAAATTCACCACAGATGACTGTATTACAGCAATCAGTAAAATAAAGTTCGTAAATAACCTTCCAAGCGAATAGATGGCGTTAAAAATGCAGTTTAGCAGTGGCTATAAAAGATCGCAGGTCATGATTAATATCAATCAATTGTAAACAAGAAGTAAGTACTCTTACTCTATATTTCAAAACTTGAAATGATCGAACTACTTTATCCCTAGTTATTTGAAATTTTACACTACAGCTTGATTTCTGAGTATTATCTAAATTATTCCATTCAAGTGCTACAGTATGCGTAAAATCATTAAATAACTTGGTTAGATTATTTCGTATATCTACCTTAGAACTCTCACTTTTTGGACCTCTTTATTTAAAGCCTTTTTTGCTTACCCTTTAATATCTTCCGTCAAAGCATTCAATTTAATGATTACTTGTTTCCATGGAGATGACATTCACCACACTGACACTACTGAATAGACCAAATTGCCAAACAATAACGACGACAAACAAAATACAGAAATTTCATACTCACTAAAGCAATATAAGTAAATGGATAAATATGAGAGGAAATAAACGGTTTTAAAGATTAAAACTAACTTTTAAGCATCTGTGAAATGCCCTGAGTAATATTATGTCATAAAATTGTCACTTGTATACACTTCGGCGGATGTATCGTGCTAACAAACCGAAATTTTTCCAAAAATGATAAAAAACGTAGTATATCTGGATTTATAGGACCCGCTATACTCGCTCTAGTCAGCTGAAAATCAATAGGGTACATCTGTGAGACGTCTGGAAAAATATCCAATGAAAAAATTGGTCACTTGTATACACTCCGGAGGCTGTATCGTGCTAACAACCCGAAATTTCTCCAAAAAGGACCAAACATGTGGCACTTCAGGTACCAAAGCACCCGTTGTATTTGCTCTGGTGAGCTGAAAATCAGTAAGATTCATCTATAAGATACCCTGAAAAATATTCAATCATAAAATTGGTCACTTGTATACACTCTGGAGGCTTTATCGTGCTAACAAAATGTCCAAAAATTACAAAAATTTGGTACTTCAAGTACCATAGCACTCGTTGTACTGGCTTTAGTGAGCTGAATATAAATGGAGTTTATCTTTGAGACGCCCTGAATAATATCTAATTATGAAATTGGTCACTTGTATATACTCCGGAGGCTGTATCGTGCTAACAAACTAAAATTTCTCCAAAAATTTCAAAAATGTCGTACTTAAAGTACGATAGCACCTGTTGTACCGGCTCTGGTGAGCTGAAAATCAATAGGATTCATTTGTGAGATGTTCTGAACAATACTCAACCATAAAATTGGTAACTTGTTGCACTCCGGAGGCTGTATCGTGCTAACAAGAAATGTAACGAAAAGTGGCCGACGACGACATACACACAGGATTTTTGTTCTAAAAACCGTTTTTTCGTGTTGTTCTTGTTGAAAAAAGTGAATATAACGCAAGTTTTGTTCAAAACTCCAACTTTTTTCGGGGTAAACCAATACTTTTCTCGCGTATTAGATAGGTTGGGCGGAAATGTAAAAACGTAAAATGTCAGAGGAACATCGCGGTTGTCAAGACGTATAAGTATCTTTCCATACAATTTAAGGAGAAACCAACTTGCCTGATTTGTCGCGAGTATGTAGCTGTTTTCAAAGAATTCAATATCCAAATGCATTATGAAACAAAATAAAGTATGATACTTTTTTTACAGTTAAAGCTCGCGAATCTCCGTTGTAGGTTAAAAAAAAGTTTGAGGACGAGACAAGCGATGTCAAAACTATGTTTTCGCGATAGGTAAAAGGAGAAGAAGGCATCGTTACAGCAAGTTATAAGATTGCTAGCCTTATTGTGAAAGAAAAACTAGCTCTCGGTTGTGGTGAGTTCATAAAGTTGTGTATTATCGCAGCTGTTGAAGAAATAGCTCCAGATAATTGCTTGGCATTTAAAGAAATAAGTCTTTCCTGGCCCACCATCCCTCGTCGCGTAGAAAACATCAGCCAAAATTTACAAGACCAGTTGAAAAGAAAGGCAGAAATATTTTCCTTTTTCGCCTTGGCTTTGGGCGAAAGCACTGACATTTGTGATACAGCGCAATTACTCATTTTAGTGCGAGGATTAGATCAAGAATTCACAATAACTGAAGAGATTGCGTATTTAGAAAGGATGAAAGACCGCACATAAGCAGATGAGCTTTTTGAAGAAGTTGTGCAGTGCTCAAAAAGGTTAAATTTAAGTTGGAATCATCTTTGCAATCTAATAACACATGGCGCACCAAGCATGATTGGTAAAAGAAATGGATTCGTGACTAAAATTTTGCATCAAATGGGAATCCAAAACTTGGAGCTGTCATTACCTGTTTATAGACCGCAATAATATGACGTCAGAACATGGCCGCTAACAGTTACTGAGGGTAAACAAATCAATGATTTAACTTATGTTTTGTCTTGACTGTTGTAATATTTTAAAAGTCTATTCGTTTTTCCATTTACAAAGTGACACTGCAGTGACTATCAAGTAATTATGCCTTATTGCTTCGCTCCTAAATTTCCATCATACTCTATATCTACGACATATTCACTGTTCAAACTGTCTCCACATTTCTTTAACACTAATTTTATTACAAAATTGCTCCGCAATGCTCGACAAATTAACAATAGCCATGTTTAAGCATATTACAAAGTAAATATAAACGGTTTTAAACATTAAAACTAACTTTTCCACATCTGTGGCCCTGAACAATATTCTATTATAAAATTGTTGCTTGTATACACTTCGGGGGTTGTATCGTGCTAACAAACCGAAATTCCTCCAAAAATAACCAAAATGTAGTATATCTGGATTCATAGAACCCGCAGTACTCGCTCTAGTCAACTGAAAATCTATAGGGTACATCTGTGAGACACCTTGAACAATATTCAATCATAAAATTGATCAATCGTATACTCTCTGAAGGCTGTATCGTACTAACAAACTGAAAATTCTCCTAAAACGACAAAAACTTGGTACTTCAAGTACCATAGCATCCGTTGTACTGGCTTTAGTGAGCTGAATATCCATAAGGTTAATCTTTGAGACGATGTGAATGATATATAATCATAAAATTAATCACTTGTATATACTCCGGAGGTTGTATCGTGATAACAAACTGAAACTTCTCCAAAAATGGCAAAAATATCGTACTTAAAGTACTGTAGCACCTGTTGTATTATCTCTGGTGAGCTGAATATCAATAGGGTTCATCTGTGAGATGTCCTGAATTATAAAATTGGGTACTTATTGAAGTCCGGACGCTGTATCGTGCTAACAAACTGAAATTTCTCAAAAAATAACAAAATGTCGTACGTCAAGTACCATAGCACCCATTGTACTAGCTCTGGTGAGCTGCAAATCAATAGGGTTCATCTGTGACATGTCCTCAACAATATTCAATCATAAAATTTGTGACTTATTGCACTCCGGAAGCTGTATCGTGCTAACAAGTTATGTAAGAAAAAGTGGCCGACGACAACGACGACGACGACATACACACAGGATTTTTTTTTGAAAACCATTTTTTCGTGTTGTTGTTGATGGAAAACGTGAAAATAACTCGAAAAAAAATTTCAAAATTCAAACTTTTTTTGGGGTAAACCAATACTAGTCTCGCATATTAGATAGGTTGGGCGGAAAAGTGAAAATGAGCATAAAATAATCAATATCGGTTACTTAAATAAAATATTACTCAAAATCTTTTCACTGTCTACCTAACACTTGCTCTGGATCTCACTATGTCTCTCCATATATTCCTTTCAATTATTCTCCGGTGAGTCTTCCACAGTGAAACAGCAAATTTTAGGATAATGACTATCACTAGGACATAAACCAAAATTCTTACGTCTCCGGAAGGTAAACAATACTGTTGGAGTTCACCACTACTGTTTCTTTTACTTGCTGATGTGTCGAGTCCGTTTGTCAAATTTTAATATATCACTTTTGCCAATGCCCATGCTGGCAGGATCTCCATATGGTGGATTAAAAGTCCAATCGTAGTTTTGATATTTATTTATAAAAACTATTGTAAACTTACATTTTCACAAGTACCTTCATTAGTGAACATGCAATGCCAAACATGATTTGTTTATTATAACATAAAATACCGAGTCGAGCTCGAAGTCTAAATAAAAATCAACCTATATTTCGAAAAACTTGCATCAATTGTTATTAAATAATCTAAATGCATTTTATTTAATTATTAAATGAACTAACTATTGAAATTAGAACAATGATCTACAGGGTGTTTACACATCAATATAAGACTTTAGAAGCAAGCCAAACTTTATCGAAAGCCTAAGCTACATCCAAGAATACCGCTGACCATATAATCATCTTTTCTTCCAGATCTCTTTCTAGTCTAGTCTATTTTCGCGTGCTTCTCTCTAAAGCCCAACTGATCTGAGGGAACTGTGAGTTTTCTTCAGTAATGGGAGTTTTTTTAAGAATATTTTTCCAAATATAATATAATCATATAATAAGCAGTAATGATATTGGTTTATATGATGAAACCTCATTAATGGGTTTCCAGGCTTAAGAATAATGATGACCTCTGCTTTTTTCCAACATAAGATCTAAAGGTTGCATTGTATGAATATACTAGTTTGATTATTGCTTTTCATGGCCCGTTATTAGGTCATAGCCAGCTGCTTTTTGGATTAATATTAGTTTACATTCTCCTGCCAGTTCTTTCGGCGTTTCTTTAGTGGTTGATTCATTTATTTCTTGTAGAATTTCTGCTGCATTAATAAATACTTCGCGAAACTGCTGACTGAGCAAAGGACACAATATCAACAACTACAACAGCCACAATCCGACACTCAAATACGAACCACGGCATCCCCACTTAGAATCAACACCAAAGAAGTAAAACTGATTTGTCAAGCACTGGAAAACAGAAAATCTCCTGGCCCCGGTAATATCCCCCCGGTACAGAAAAGCTATATCGACAATTAGCCTGCCTGTTCCAAAAATGCATTAATGGAGAAAGTTTGCCAGAAGAATGGAAAACGTCGTACATAACAACGATACATAAGAAGAGAAATAGAGACGTGTGTGATAATTATAGAGGAATCGCTGTGCTTGGTACTATTTCGAGAGTCTATGGTAAGCTATTGAAAATGAGAATTGAGGATGAATATTGTGATAGTAAGGCCGAAGAACAAACTGGATTTAGTGCTGGTAGATCCATTGTGGATCACTTATTCACAATAACACAGATAATTGAGAAAAACACGGCACGGAATCAAGGAATACACCTCTTTTACGTTGATCTCAAGAAAGCGTATGATAGTGTACCCAGCTGAAACTCTGGGAGGCTCTCGAGAAAACCAACATCAGCATAACATTGATAAAAGCTGTTCGAGAACTCTATAAAGAGCACACAAGCCAAATTAAGAAAGGGCAGACATTATCAAAGGGGTTCAACATTAACAAGGATCTTAAGCAGGGTTGTTGCTTGTCACCAACTTTGTTTAGAATCTATTTAGAACAAGCTCTAAAAACATGGAAAATAAAGTGTGAACAGATGGGAATACCACTGAACGATCACATACTATATAATCTCTGCTTCGCTGATGATCAAATAGTCCTAACTCAAGACTACGACGACTTAGGCTACATGACCCGTTAATTAATTGAAGAATACGATAAGTGGAGGCTGGAGGTAAATCTTCAGAAATCGGAATATATGTGCATTGGTGGAGAACAACAGGACCTTATCTTGGAACAACAACATCAGATAAAACACTGTAAAAAATGCAAATATCTTGGAATACACATCACTAATGACGGTAGTTTGGATGAAGGAATCAAACACAGAAACAACCAAGGAAGACAAGCAATCAGACAACTCAACAGTATTTTGTGGGATAAGGCAGTATCAAAACAAAATAAGCATAGAATTTACAACAGCATAGTGAAAAGTGTCATCAGTTATGGTAGTGAAGTGTGACCTTTAAAGGAAAAAGCTCGTAAGTCTCTTGAAGCCACCCAGATGGATTATTGGAGACGCGCCACCGAAAAATCAAAACTCGAAAGAGTGAGAAATGAGAGAATTCGAGAAATTATGGATGTTAAACACAAAATGACGGAAGACGTACAAATTTACTAACTTAGATGGTATGAACACGTTCAAAGAATGGTAGAAGATAGAATTCTAAAGAAAATGATGAATTGGACACCACAGGGAAGAAGAAAGAGAGGAAGACCCAGACTGAGTTGGAGAGAAAGAATAGATAGAGACATCAGAGAAGGAGGAGTAGATGAGAATCTCTGGATCGATCGAGAACAATGGAGACTGGAAATCAGAAGACGACGGAGAACGTTATAAACTGATTTGTATATATTAATTCATAAATAGTGTTAAAAATTTCCATGCCAATAGATTGTGAGCGAAAATTTTCGCATCGCGATAATAAATCCCGAATTCCACAGTCTGGACTAATTATTATATTTACATGTGTTTGATGTCGTATGATTGCTTTCATATCACGCATAAATGAATAAATTCGATCTAATTTGTTGCTGTTAAAATGCGCATTTTGATTTCAACAAAGGGTTAATTCATTCGATGAATTTTTTGAATCAACAAAGAGGGACGAATTTTCCAAATTATTTTCAATGAAAATGTGGAAATCAAAGAACAAACACACATTTCGAAAATAATTATTTATGGAGATATAAAATAGTGGACCATAAATATTTGATTATATTTATTTGTATATTTTCAATAAAAGCTATTGTTTTTTATTATTAATTTATTTTAATGAACTTCAGCTAGATACAATTACTAACAATTCTTTTTTCAATGCTGTACAACTCTACCCTTTGTTACTGAAATGTTTATTAACAAAAAAAGGCTGTCACCAGTGTAATAAATGAAGACCTTATGGTGACCCTATTGTAATACTTTGGCCCTCAAACGTGATAAATTTGACCCCTTCTATACCGGGTCCGCTGTCACCAGTCTAACAAGTGCTGTTACCAACTCTTTTCTTAAGTATGCAGCCGAGCGTGTCAAGCAAATCCAGTCCAATTTAGGCTGGGAACGCCTGATCTTAAAACGGATTGATTTCCTTCGCCAGGACAGGATTGTTCTCTCAGTTCATCCTCGTATCCACTATGTATACACACTCTAGGGAAAATTTGGGGTAGGATTATAAATAAAGTATGGGGAAACCACAAAGTTGTATAAAAAAATATAATAAAACATTCTCTGTATATATATATATGTATATATATATATATATATATATATATATACATATATATATATATATATATATATATATATATATATATATATATATATATATATATACATATATATAAAAATGAAATCCCAATATCAAAACAAATTATTAAATTTCCCCACTATAAAAGTAACTGTACACTTATCTATAAATTGTACATACTAAATCTTTCGCTGGATAACATATGACTAACAACAAACAAATATAATATACCTCATCATGAAATAGAACACAATTATTACCCACTTATCATTTAATATGTTTAACGTGTGCGAGGGGCGTATGATTTAAACCTTATTTCGAAGTTCCCCTGCCTCGTTGCGAAAAATACTACAATACTATACAAAACGACTGTGGTTTCGAGTCATTGCACCTTGTACCAACAGAAAGTGAAATCAGAGTCGTTAAAAGGAATTCTGCTGATCTATGAGTAATAAATGTTTATCGACAATCCCGTTCAGTGCGTAAGTGCCGAGTTGCAAATTTTCAGGTCTTTGAATAACCTATAATGTTTATTTATTTTACTTAATATGAATGGAATTACCTAACCACGTCTGAAATAATTAGCTTTTATTTATCGTAGCGAAATTTCACTGGAAATGGGACTTCAAGGAGACAAAAACATACGCTCCGGGCCCGTGTTACTAGGTACAAATAAATCTCGGTTCAACCCTTGTTTATTTTCCATCTACAAGGTGGAAGCGAATTATGTGGCGTAAAACAATAATAAAATAAATAGTGCCTAACTCCTGTCGGTTATATGTACTCATATCTTATATAACGAGCGGTGCCCAAATTGTGAGCCTGGATCTGCAGTACCTAATTAAAACCTGCCAACTTGTCAAATCCCGTGAAAGAATGAATAATAAAATAAATATACTGTTATAGCTTCTACCTATGTATATAGTTATGTTATAAATACCAAGTTTAGAACCAGCGTACAATAGTAAAACGAATAAATTTCTCCTCAAAAAAAACTTAAATCTCAACTTGTTTAAAAACTTGCCGCGGTGGAAACTCCCTTTCACCGGTCTTCGATTACTGCCTGCGTTCACTATCTTTCTAGAAACCGCGGGTAACGCTAGTAACCGGTATAGAGCTATGTTGAACTTCGAGTAGAGGGCGAGTTTTCCCGTTTTGTGTCACTGACGGGGGATAGTGTTCACCGTCAAGGATATCTAAGTATCCCTTTCACATCCTGACACAACGGAGAAAAACTTCTTCCTGTGAAGCCGCTAACACCAAGAAAACTGATACCCGTTACCGTGACAGGGAAAGGATTTTCCCCTTCGCGTTTTTCGCCCGACACTGTATGTCGCTCTGCCCGCTCTGTACCTGGTTTTTACTATCCTCCCGAATTAGCTTTGGGTTTTTTTTGTTGAATTGCAAAAGTCCATTTTTTGTTTTGAAGCGGCATCAATTTTTCGTTATTAACTAGTTGTATACAAAACAATTATTTAATTTTGACCTAGTAAAATGTTTTATTTGGTTCAAAGCTGTTATGGTTCTGTATCATTTTTCTAAACAAAAAGTGGGTCGCATTCCACTTCTTAATTATGATTGATATAAAATATGTTTTATCGTGTGTTCCGAAAGTTACTAATTTAAATTTTTCTATTTGATATTCGCGTTTATTACAATGCTAAATTCTACAATCATGGTTACGACAGTACCCAATTGGTCAATTTTATTTTCAAGTGGGACAGTTTAAATGAATATTTGTACCCCTCGTTATCACGACTGAGTTCGAGAGATGTCGTCGGGGAAGCTTAACTGTTGTTCCGAGAAATTGCTGCTAGAATAAACAGGATATTATTGTCAGGCATGGCACCAAGATTCCGAACACGAAGAGCCAGAGACACAGAACGTGTGAGATGCACAACAAAGGGCCAAGGTTATTAGCTCTAAGAGATCGTTTCTTATCGACAAGGGCAATTAATTTGCAAAAACAGTGTATCACCAAATTGGCTACTGGAATTCTTGCACCGTCTAATATGGATTACAATTACGCGTCTTTGAATGAAAGTTGGACATTCTTCAAGCAAAAGTTTGACTTGTACATCAAAGTTACCGATTTAAACAAAAAAGCATCAGAGACAAAGTGCTCCATTATGTTGAGTTGCATAATTGATGAAGCCTTAAAGCTCTACAGTCAGTTTGTATGGGATAATGAGGATAACAAATAATACCTCGGCACTGTAGTGATGAGAATCGAGTCTTCATCCAAACCCTTAAAGAATGTCATTACTATTAGTTTAATTCGCAATAATAGTCCAGTAAATAAAGGGAAAAAGTTAACATTGATGACGCCCTATTTTCATCTTCCGGTTGAGAGTAGCATTTGGTACCTCATTAAACATGAGACAAAGTTTTGCATGGAAACGCGTGCGAGGGCATAGAAAATGGCCCCAAAAGACCAGAAAAATAGGTTTTCAGCCAATATCTCCTAAAATATGGCAGTTAGAGATTTTCGTTTCAGATAAAAATTGAAGGTCAGTTAATTTTCTACAAAAATGGTTCTCATGATTTTTCTCGACAATTTGACCGGTTTCGAGAAAAACGGCACCAAGCGCACCTCGAATAATGAGCTTCTGTACTGTATGCCGGAGAGCACAGTCCGTGTATTTACACATCAGCGGAGGGACAAATTATTCAATAACTTTGTGAAAAAATGCATATTTTCTCATGATTCAAAGTTCATGTGAAAGAGGAATTCTGCTGCTATCATACCCTGTGAATCGAGTCACGCTTGACTCTTTTGGCCATATCGAAACACGGGTCAAACTTTCTGCTCCCGGGCGGTTTGGACCTCTCCAGGAATTTGTTCCTATTTTTTTTGTATTGCACTAATTTACTCAAAATTTTCTTGATTATGGGTCCTCATAAGGTTCTTTGTCATCCCTGAAATTTATATACCCTAATTTTTTTTAATTTTCATGTAATCGTTGTTTATTCAATCCCAAACTTTTGCTGTTTTTGGAGCGCGGGGAAATTTTGTGAACATCCATCAATTAAAAATTTATACATGATCCGATTGGTCTCTATGATACATCAATTGAAAGCTAAGAAGGTCTACTTTTCGATTGTACAATTACTTTTTTTGACGAAGTCGTCCATTTCTCAATAAAATTGGAAAACGCGGGCTCAAGGAAAAAACGCACTTTTTTTGGTGTTTTTTTCTCCATGCTCTTTATTTCTAACATTTTAACATCTTAACTAGTGTAACGAGAGAATACCCACCTTTCCATCGATGTGTTAAGTCATACCCTTGATACCCCGGGAAAAAACCAGTATATCTAAATATACATGCTATAATTTATTACTTTCGTTCCTCCGTCGTTTGTCGCGTGTGTGTTCTACGTGGCGCTCGTGTCGTCTGCTACAAACCATGCGGCCACGCTTGGAGGCATAAGTGTGTTTGTTTTCTGTCATTATTTTGATAAATATTATTGTCAATTATAGAAATAAAATTCATAAAAGTGGAGAATATTGAACAAATATTGACGTTTTTCGTTAAAATTAACTTTTATCACCAACCCAAAACATAGAAAGTGAAGCAAAAGGTGAGAATTTGTTCATGTTGTTTTTATTCAAGAACATTTGTTTACAAGCAACTATTCTAAGTGAAATCTTGGTCTGTTCTTTCTTGTTATAGAAAAATGGAGGTCAACTCTGCTACAGCAGTGTGTTTCCTTTGTAAGGAACCCGTTTCTGCGGATGCTGTCACAGTAACTCGGGGCTTAGAAAATTTGATTGATGTTAGCAAGGAAAGGAAGGATAAACATCATATTTTTTTGGAAAAACAAACGTCTTTGCAAATGCACAAACAGTGCAGGAGACGCTATATTGTCAAAGGTGGAAATTGCAGCTTCCAGTGCAACAATTTTGACTCTGACGAGACCAAAAAATTAGAACAATTGTGAAGCCCCAAGAAGAAAAGAGAGCGCAGGAGTGATGAATTTGATTTCAGGGCCAATTGTGTGTTCTGTGGCTCGCCAGCTTCCAAAGAGCATGACAGGAAGAGAACACGTCCAGGAGACGAGTTTGTGTAACTAAAAAAGAACAATACCATACACGGATCATAACAGAAATCAAAAGTCGAATCCAGAACGAATTCTGTAAGACACTATTGAATAGAACTTCAACAGTGGAACATGTAAATGCCGGAGCACGATACCATAAAAAATGTAACCGGAATTTCTTCAGTTTCTCAGTTTATGAGAAGCCTGGACGTCCCAAGGAGCAACATGTTCAGGACAAAATAGCCACAGTTCTGGCCTATATTGAGGAAACTGATGAAAATTTGTACTGCCTAGCTGATTTGACGAAAATTACAGCTAAGCGTTTAAAGAAACACTAAGATTTGAAAAAAAACTGGCCCTACTCAGGGCCCCAACGTAGAACAAATACTCGGGCTTACCACCTATGTGGTTCATGTGTTGAGGAATTGTAGAAGAGTGCTTGAATTTTATTTAATTTTATCGCGTCCAAGGGTTTAGTACCTTGTCATGTGTGTTTTGCCTTAACAAAGTTAGTGACATATTGTGCGGTGTATTTTTGTGTGATTGTGCTTCGTTAAAAATATTGGCCAGAGACAAATTCTAGGCAATGGAACGTGAAGTGTATGGATTGTGTAAAGTGTACGACAAATTGTAGGTGGCGCCATCTACAATTGGTTTCCACAATCCAAAACATTGAAAATAATGGATTTCCAACACCCCCCAGCTCAAATTTTGTACAAAACTTGCATATTTCACAAGTGTCAAAATTTCCGGTTTTTCAACCCGATTTCTTAGCAGAAAATATTAATGTTGCGAAAAAAACAATGAGGACCATTTTTGTAGAAAATTAACTGAACTTCAATTTTTATCCGAACCGAAAATCTCTAACTGCCATATTTTAGGAGATATAGGCTAAAAACGTATTTTTCTTGTCTTTTGGGGCCATTTTCTCCGCCCTCGCACGCGTTTTCATGCAAAACTTTGTCTCATATTTAATGAGGTACCAAATGCTTCTTCCAACCGGAAGATGAAAATAGGGCGTCATTAATGTTAAGTTTGCCTTTTTTTTTTCTCCTTCATTTACTGGACTATAAGTTAATTTTGGGTGTTCGTGATACCGGTTTGAAAAGATATTTACTAAAAAGTGAAAATGTTACCATTAAAACTACGATTTCGATATGTAAACACGCTGAAAGAACGAACGAAATGGAATATTTGACAAAGGATACGTCTCACATAAATCTAGACCCCTCAGTAAGAACAATAATAAATCCATCCCAAAAAGTTCCTTTTGCAATTCAGGATAAATTAAAATCTCTCTTAAACGGTCTTGAGGGAAAACAAATCATTGTAAGAGCCTATAGGGTGGGTAAATAGTAGTTCACAATCCCTCAGGTGACCTTCGAATTTACATTCATCCCCAGACCTTAAATAAAGCGATTATTCCCGAAAACTAGCCCTTAAATTCCGTCGACGAAATAATATCAAAACAGTCAAATGCACATTTTTTTTCAAAACTAGACGCAAGTCAAGTCAAAAGGCTTGATACGGAGAGTTCGTTTAAGTGCACTTTTTATTTACCCTTTGGTCGTTATCACTCTCTGCGTATGCCCCATGACATAAAACCCGCCTCTGAAGTTTTTCAAAAATCACATTTTGAGGATATAGATGGTGTGACGTCATATATTGATGAATTTCCGAAATCGTAAAAAAGATAAAAATGAACATGACACACGTCTACAACAAGTTCTTGAAAGGTGCCGTTAAATCAACCTAAAATTGAATCTTTCCAAAGGCGAATTTGGAGTTGAAAAAAGTCATATTTACAGGACATATATTTGCACAAAATGATGTAGAACATGAAGAATCAAAAATTTCAGCCCTAAAAGATTTTAAAACCCCCTAAAACAGAATATTTCTCGGCATGATTATCTATGTATCAAAATTCAATAAAAAACTATGTCAAATTGAGATCGAAAAGACAAGAATTTCATGCAAAAAATATATACCTTGGTACTAAGACCACCCCTAACAACCAACTTGTGATCGTTTAAAAAACATCTGAACGAAAAAATCTATTCTACAATTTTTTGTTCATAAAAACAGGTCAAATTATTAGTAGACACATCACAAAACGCGACTGGAAGTATACTATTACAAAATAATTTACCCGTTTATTACATTTCAAAAGCCTTCTCTAACCTATTTTCTACACAAATAGTTTTTAACACTCCTTACTTAGCAGTAGAATTTTTTTGATGAGATATCGTTTATTGAAGTTGTTTAGTATCAAAGAAATTTAGTTGTGGTCTAGATCTTTAATTTATCTTGTATCAGAATTTATAGACTTGACTTAGGGTTTGTGGGCAGGATATTTGTGAGCTTGCTGTTTAAATACTCCATATTGGGAATCTAAGCAACAATTTCTCAACATTATATTAATAACCAGCGAACTCAAACACCTTTGAGTAAAATTTTTCCTGAAACCCGTTCATAATATATTTAGTAAAACATTTGTATGGTATTTACCGTTAACCCTACTTCATAATTCGATAAATAAAAGTGACAGCATGTAGCACCAGCAGTGTAATGATATGGGTTTGTAATCGTCGTACCTTATGAATATTATTAACTGTAAACTTTCTGGAAAAATGGAATTTCCTATTCGGATAATCTGAAAGGAAAATAAATGAGAACCAGTTAGTGTTGTTTGTTAAGAAATTATGGAGGGAATAAAAATGCAAATTTGTCTCGGTGTTTTCTACTTCGTTTAGCTGTTTTTGATAATTCAAATCGTTTATTTAACAATCTTGAAAATCAACCATTTTATCTGCAGTTTGTGAAAAATTTTTATACGTAAAATTTTGTCTCAATTAGTATGGAATGAAATAAAAGGAATTGTTAATTCATCAGTTAGTAATGGCAAACAATAAAGGTCAGTAGAGTTTTCAAATACATTATTTGTATCTGATCTAAGATCAAACCTTCTCTCCGTTCAAAAAATCACAAACAAGAATCATGAAGTATTGCTCCGGAAAGATTCAGCAAGGATTGTGGACATCGATGGAAATGTTAAATTGGTTGCTGAAGGGCGTGGTTATGTTTATTATGTACAAGTAGCCCATAAGCAAGCTGATGTTGTTGAAGGTAAAACTGATTCGGAAGGTCAATGTGGCATTGTCGGATGGGTCATTTGAATGCTAATGATCTAATTCAGGTTATTAAAAGAACAATACGTAAAATAACTTCAGAACAGTTGAAGTGTTTATCAAAATGTGAAATATATTCACGATTTAAGATAACAAAACTACCATTACCAGCAAGTGAACGACAGAGTGAAGAAATACTTGAAATTGTACATTAATATATTGCTGGACCATTTAGAACACAATATGTGATCGGTGCTAAATATTTTATCACATCTATTGATGATCGTATGATAATGAATTGTGGATTGATTTGATAACTGTGTCTGAAGATGTGACAGAAAATCCAGTTCAACCATCTGACGAGGATCAAGAATGTAAAGAGAATGAAGAAGAAGAAAGGCAATTGGATACTTTTTCACTAAAACATGATATAATCTAAAATGAAATTGTTAAATTGAATCATGAATCAACTAATGAAATTTGTTATTTATTAATTTATTTAAAATATTATGATCTTCTTCTGTTTTATTTATTTGTCGATATAAAAAATATTATTATACATAATGACATTTTTAACATTTGCTGTAGCTTTTGATTACTAACAGAAAGTATGATAAATATTTGATATTTTTGTTATGAAATACAGAGCCCCAACTCAATTACTTTTATTTCAACAAAAACAAATTTTTCATTTCAATTCGAAAATCTAACGTTATATTTGACACATGTCTATTGAGTCATTCGATAAAACTAGAACACTGCTGTTTATTCCGTAGAGCACACATAATTCGAGATTATTTCATTTTTAGGAACACGACCTTTCACAAAGGAATATTTAATTTCCACATGTTTTGATATTTTGTTCGTTTGACGTGATTTTGTAAGAGAAATCACACTCTGATTATCCTCCACAATTGGTATTGGCTCTACTAGAATAAATCATAGATCTTTAAGTAGATGCTTTATACAAAGAGCTTATTTTATAGCTTTACTGAGAGCTATATATTCAGCTTCGAATGATGACCTTACAACTAGAGATTGTTTTCTCGTTGTCCAACTAACAGAACTGCCAAGAACAAAAGCGGACTAAGATTGACTGTTGACTTCAAATATTTGAAGATCCTTAAAGTATGTTTGTAGTGAGTTTGACTGAAATTATTACAGAATCTATTCAAGTAGTTTTTAGCATAATTTATATCAGGTCTTGTTCCAGAGGCAATATATTGTTAAAATATCAATGTTTAAATAATGATTAAAATTTTTAGTTATTTATATCTACTATATATTATTTAATTTTAAATTTGGCTAGTTCTGGAAATTTTTTTTAATTATATTTTAGGTAAAGCGTAGTTGAAAATTATTTAATTGAACTCTTTACTCTATTTGTAGGTTCAAAATAACTTTTTAAACAAAATTGTTACAAATTATCTATCTACTACTAATTAACTGTTTCTTTACCTTGTTTGTAAACTCAGAGGACTGATTTGAATTTAAGTTGCCAATTCTGTAGATTCCTGATTAACAATTATATGAATTGTAAACAAATAGTTGTCAATAGTGTTTTAAATGAAACTCACGGTTTCTAGTTAATTCCACAATATAATAAAAGTTATTGAAAATTCTAAAAAATGACAATTGTTTCATTAAATAGTTATCCATTTTGTTATTCCTTGCGTTCTTGTTATTGTTTTATTGAAATATAGAATCAGTTCATATCAGGACTAATTTGAAAATGGACTCAGATAATAGTCCAAATACTACAGACATCATTCGCCCCTAACCCCCCTCCCCCCCCCCCGCCCCAAAGGAACTCTGTAATTTGAGGCCACTTATCGTTTACAGAGAGAAAAATTTGTATAAACAAATCTCAGATGATGAACCAGAGACAAAGGTGAATGCCATTGCGTTTAAAATTGTAAAAACGTTGGGTAAGATATCGAAAATAGCACTATTGTGTGAAATTAACGTGTACAACTTATAATTTTTAGGAGTTACTAGATCAAAATATCAAAGAATATAGAAACACTGGAATAACTGCCTCTTCTCACCATCGTGAATGTCGTCCAAGGAATTGTTGAAACCTTCGACGATACAACAAAAAATATATTTCGACGCATTGTTCATAGTTTTTTTTTAAAAATGAAATAGCAACTTTGAATAAAAGTTTAACGAAAAAAAAATGGCCAAATTTACCACAAATTTCTCGTTCATCATTACATAAGGTTATGAAAGGATTAAGTTATGACAGCAAGCTCCTCCATTTATTTCATAGTATGTACTAAGAATATACATTTTTTAGATACTTGAAAAGAAATAGAAAGAGTATTTTAATAGAACGCAATGATATTGACAGATGGAGAAGAAATTACCTAAGATCCAACAACCAGTATAGGCGAGAACAAAGACCCATTTAGTACCTTTTGAAACCTGGCTAAATGAGGGTCATACAAATTCCAAAATATGGATAGATACATCTATTCGAGACAAAAAAGATGCTTTTTGATATGATTGTGTTATTTTGCCTTTTGTGTTTATTGAAAGACAAAAAGTCAGCTGACAGCGCGTCTGATTTATTGCTATATTAAGACATATAAATAAATGGTGTCATTTATATTTGCTCGTACTTATTTTAATTAAATAGTAGTTTTACAACACAATAGTGGCGACGACGAAAAGAAATGTCGGAAGAAGGAGATTTACAGAAACTTAAGAAGACACGGGCTGTAATTAAAGGCCAATTCACAAAGGCCAAAAGACATGCAGAAGGTAGTCCTACATTGAATGAGCTTAGTGTCAAGCTAAGTGCTATTGCAGAATACTGGGATCATTATGAACGAACTCAAGATAGTATCGATTCTCTAACTGATGAAAACGAGTTAGAGAACGAAATAAAATGTAGATTCAATGTTGAAGATGAATACTTACAACTTACAGCTAAAATTACAGGACTTAATACATAATCTAAAACCTGCTAGTTCAATTACTATACCTTACTCATCTTAAGATCAAACTGTTTGTACCTCACATAGTTTTACACCAGGCAGCATCAATTTTACTCCCTATAATCCTGATGAAACGATTACAAACTTTATTAGAAGACTAGAGGTATTTCTACATCTAAAAGGTCAACTCATTGATGATAAAAGTAAGGTTTACACATTACTGCACGCCCTTGCTCTCCAGTTGCACCAGCAGCTTTATGATATCTGTGCTCCTGAAAATACATTTTCAAATAACTTCAATGAGTACATCTACTACAGGATTTTGTTGACCCACAGCCAAGCCAATTTGCTCCACAACACAAACTGATTTCTAGAACACAACACGAACATGAATCTGTAAACGATTTTTCAGTAGCTCTCTAGAAAATGGCGATTAACTGCTAATTTGATCCATAATGACTTCACAGGACCAAAACAAGGACAATGGTACTTTATTGTTGTTGACGCATTTACGAAGTGGGTTGAAGTAACTCCCACCAAAAACACTTCTTCAGATTGGTGCGTGAGAGAACTCAGAAAAATGTTGGCCTTCCATTGGTTTTAGTTTCGGACAATGGAAGCCAATTTACATCGGGCACGTTTCAACAGTTTTTATGTTCAAATGGTGTAGCACAGAAAACTACAGCACCATACCACCCGTCAATGAACGGACAACCGGAACGATTCGTTTAGACAGTGAAAAAGTCACTTACAGCAATGAGAGAGGAGGGAGGAAAGCTAGACATCAAAATTTTTAGGCTCCTCATGCAGTTGTGACAAATCCCAAATACCACCGGATCAAATGCATACCACTTAATGTACGGAAGGAAGATTCGAACTCACTTGAGCTTAATGCATCTCAAAATCGATCAAGAAACAACCACTACAAAGGAGGTTAAAAGGCACTTTGATGTTGGGGACAGAGTTCAAGCAAATAATTACACAAATCCAAAACATAAATGGGCCTTTGGGAACATTTTAGTACTTTTATTTACAAGATTAGAATGGACGATGGCAGTATTTGGCGAAGACATAGGTATTGACCAGCTTCTGAAATGTGCAGTGTTCCAGTCCTAACAAATTAGAGGGTAGAGTTGATATGATTGTGTTATTTTATCTTTTGTGTTTATTGAATGACAAAAAGTCAGCTGACAGCGCTTCTGATTTATTGGCATATTTTTGACATATAAATAAATGTCAGTTATATTTGCTCGTACTCATTTTAATCAAATAGTAGTTTTACAACACAATACTTTTGTTAAAGGATTGTCTACAAGTTTAAAAAATCCACCTGGAAAAGACAGACGTTTAATAATTCTTCATGCGGGATCTGAGCATGGATTTCTTGAAGATGTATTGCTAATATTTGAAAGTAAAAAAACTGGAGATTATCATGAGGATATGAATGTATTGGTATTTGAAAACTGGTTTTCTCAATTTCTAAAAAAATGCCAGACGGTGCTGTAATTGTAATAGACAATGCATCTTACCACAGCCGTAGGGCAGAAAAGGTTCCAACAACGTCTTTAATGAAAAAATAAATGCAAAAATGGTCACAATCTGTTATAATTATGGTTCGATATTTAATTAGCGGTTTTAAATTTCATTCGTCATGAATTTTTATTTGTACTACCACAATTGCACCAGATATTATGTGGGAAACTGTGAGCTACGCTAGCTCTTTGTGAATGAAATAAGAACCGTTAAAAAAATAAAGTTCACAACTCAAGAATGACATGTCATGTTTTTTTGGACTATGTTCACGTTCCGGCCTAATTGTATTTGATCTGGTTCAATTTGTAGTTTTTTTTTGAGTAAATTTTGCCGATTGAATGTTTTGAATCATTGTTCGATATTATAATTCTATTCTACGTGCTCCTGTGTTGTAAATTTAACATAATATGTAGAAATATTATATATAATTGATTTATAGGCTTGCCTTACAATTTAACGTCTTTATAACCATGTAAAAATGCACAATGCGTGTACAGAAGCAATTCATTGTTCAAATCAATGAGTAGTTAACCTGATTACAGACTTTTATGAAAAATTAAACTTTATTCTCACGAGGAAAACTTTTTTAGCGTGGTTAAAATAGTTTTAGCTTGATGAATTTTACAAATATAATATTTTTAAAGATTTGACGAAATAATTTGTGATAAACTTAACTTTATTGTAGATTGAAATACGATTGGTTCATTTAAAGATGTTTTAATATACATTGAATCAGTAGTAAACTTCTTTTTTCCGCTATGCTGTTTGCTACTCATTAAAATTATTTATTGACGAACACACGTATTGTACGGGTAGAATAAATTAGTTTCTTTTTGTTTCAGAAGAGAAGCCTGCCGCAATGCAACATGCCAATACGTCAGGTTCAATAATATTCCTCTTCGAAAGATATGGTGTCGTTTTGGTAATGCTAATGTCAATTTTTCAAAGAACGTGACTGTGAAATTGCATCCAGTGAAATTGTTGTCGGCTAAAAGAATTCACATCTGAATATAAAAACAAAAAACATTTTTCATTTGTTATATTTTATCTGAGTTGTATTCTTTATTTTAATGAGAAAAAAAATGATTACTTCCAGAATAAACAATTATTTTATTGAACAAGATCATTAAGCGATTATCCGAAACAAAAACTTCATTAGTTTTAAGCACATACCTTGAAGGAATTGCTTTATTTTTCCAGAGCAAAAGGAAAGTCTTTTTTTTTATAAATACGACATAACGCGTATTTACAAAACAGAATTAATCTATAAAACGTGTCATTTTTTATACAAAAGAAAGTTAATATTGGAAAAAATCATGTATGCTAGACATAGTAAACAGCTTAAATGAAATTCAGGTGTCGGAAGGTGTAAGGAAGGCGATAACATATGACAGTAAAAAGATATCAGTTTTGGATGTAAAATCGACGCGTTTGCTTAAAATATGAGATGATGTGTCAATACCTTCCGTTGATAAATGTTTATTGATGGAAATCACGTTATTAAATAATCCACTGTTCAGCTATTCCAGATTGAAACTACGCATACAGGGTGTTTAACAATTCTATATTTGGATCAACTTTCGTTTAGCTGAAACCAGTTATGTAAGAAATATTCGTTTAATTACCATTAGGAATATTTTTCAAACAGAAAGACTCGATTTTTTTTGCGGAAATGCATAACTTTCATTTTTCCGACTTTAGAATAGCTGAAACCAGTTACAAGAAAATACGTTTCTGTTTTACATTTTAGACAATTTTCTAAACATAAACACGCAAAAAACTTCTTGCGGAAATATACCATTTTCATTTATTGATCAAATATTGTAGATTTAGATTGATTCGAACTTTAATCGGCGACTCTGTAAAAAAGTATGTACAAAAACGTTCAATATGTTTTTAAATGTCGTTTTGATATGAGCTTTATTATTGTTAGTATAATCTGTGGTATAGGAGTAGAAATACGGATACCTAGTGGTTAAACGATGTCTTAATTTGTTATAACTGAGCAAAGTTTACCTAAAACTAGGCAGGAAGCTTATAAATTTGCGAAAAATGAAGGCTTAATACCTCGACCACTTTACTTTAGGACAAAATAAAAAGGACATACTAGTAATATGGATATATTTTCGCATTATTATTTCTCAGAAACAGATTTGGGATTATATAGGTTTCTAAACGACAACAATGCAAACTTTCGTTTTCTGTTGCAAAGGAAACCTGGTTTGAAAATAGTCATCTTTCACCAGAAAAAGAGTTTAGGTAGGTAAGACTTTTTAAACTTTTTTTTAAAATATTTTGGATTCGCTCACGGAGAATTATATGAACGGATATGTATTGGTGTAAGTGGTTCAGAAGGGAGTTTATCAATGCCAACAATAGCTGCTCGGATGAAGTATTGTCGGGAGATGGTTACCAGTGCTTTCACTTCAATGCAGGCATCTTTCCCGAAAATTGGAGGGCCAGGAATCATAGTGCAGGTTTGTGTCTTGAGATTTTAAGCGATATTAAGCTGATAGGAATATATATTATTCATTGATCTGTGTTAAAGGTCGGGAAGAGGGTTAAACTCAACTTAATATTTTAAGGTTTATATTTTAATAAGAAATCAACAAATTGAATAAAAGAAATTTTTATTTTTAGATTGACGAATCGAAATTTGGGAAAAGGAAGTACAATCGTGGACGAGTTATAGAGGGTCATTGGGTTTTGGGAATGATTGCTCAAAACTCAGAAGATCTGAGGCTAGTTGTTTGTCCGCAAAATAAAAGAGATACTGCTACCCTTATAGAAATTATTAAAAATCATGTGACAGTGGGATATATTATTCATACGGATGATTGGAAACCTTACAGTGGACTTTCCAATTATGGTTATATTCATCAGACAGTAAATCATAACGTGGAATTTGTGGCGTATGATGGGACACATACTCAGAGGATAGAATTTCAATGGAATGCAGCGAAAAGGTATTTGAGAGGTCAGCATATTCCCGAAGATGAGTTTCCTGATAAACTTTGTGAATACCTTTGGAGGCGGTATTGTAAGAAACATAAGTTAGATCTAATGGTTGAAGTATTTAATTCAATTAGAATGGAGTACGGTGACTTTAGAGTTCGACTTTAAAGAGTTATTCTTCCGCAAGGCAAATCTTGTTCCTTTATTTGATACTGGTACATATCTTTTTATAAGTTTACAGTTCAATTTCAGTTTTATTTCCGATAATTTCTACAAAATTTAGTTTTAAAAATGTCATTTGACATTAAAGATGTTATTTAATAAATATTTTTTCTTAGTATGTTGTCTCATTTCGCATATTTTATATATACTTAACAAAAATAAGTTTTCATTTATCTGCAAGGTACAACCACTGTAACATTAACACCTGGTAGGAAAATCACATATTTCTTTTGCGTAGTTATGTTTAAGAAAGTGTTTGAAATATAAAGCATAAGAAAGTTTTCATGTAACTGGTATCAGTTATTCTAAAGTCGGGAAAATGATGCATTTCCGCAGAATTTTTTTTTACATTTTGTGTTTGGGGAAGCATCTATATACTGAAAGAATACATTTTTTTAAACTGGTTTCAGCAAAAAAAATTCCACCCAAAGTTTTCATATAACTAGTTTCAGTTATTCTAAAGTCAGAAAATGATGCATTTCCGCAGAAATTTTTTTGTGATTTTGTGTTAGGGGAGGCATCAATATACTGAAAAAACAAAAACTTTTCTTTAAACTGGTTTCAGCTAAAAAAAACTTTTTTGTAGAATGGCATTTTTTTATAAATAAAACAAGCAGAAACTTGTTATGTATCAATAATAAAATAACAACAAAAGAGTTCAATAATTAAATTTTATCATACGTATACGCTAACAGTTGAAACTTATCTGCTTTAACAGTTTCGTATAAAAAAAAGTATTTCAACATTCCTCTTTTGTGATTAAATGATATGCTGTCCATCATTAGAGCTTTTATTTGCTTGTACCATTACGTGTTGTCCAACCGTAAACTGCTTTGAAGGAGCATGTTGTTTATCGTAATATTGCTTTTCCCGGCGTTGTTGTTTTTCCGTGTGGAATCTATAAAACTGAATGATATCCTAACAAGAAAAAGGTTAAAGTATAAAGTTAGAAAGAAAAAGTATAAGGTAGAAATAGAAGGATATCCTTTTTTCTAAATGTATAATGTTAACCTTATACTTGAAGGATATCCTCTATGGTTTAAAGGGTATCCTCTATGCGCAAGTAGAAACTGTCACTGCTAGATTTATCAGTATTTAGAGAGCAAATCTGGTTGAAAAGTGGAAGAGTGGGAGTTGCAGTCCCCCACGTTCCACAAGCGCAGATACATTTCTATCACTCATGTCCAGTTCAATCAGCTGTTCACTGTTTGCTCTTTACTTCAAAGCTTTGTATTTTGTGTTGCTATGTCTGATTCAAGTGAAAGTAAATGTGATACAAATAGTGGTAGTAATAAGTTAGATTTTATTGCTGATGAAGTTGTTAAAGTACCGGTTATATTAGTTCCAAGTTCTAAGTGTGACAAAACGGAAAGATCAGCCAATTGAGAAAGTGACAAAGCAGTATGGTGCAGTATTTAGTAAGCCTTTAGATAGGAAAAGATGGTTTAAAAAAATTGATAAAATGAAATCTCGATTTAAAAAGAAAACTGATCTTACCAGGACTGGTAATAAAACAATTAAATTGCTAGAATGGGAGAAGTTATTGAAAGTTATGCATGGGGATTCTAATCCAACAATAAAAAAAATCAATGGAGCCATGCAATTGGGTGTAGCAGAACATGGCAGCAGTACTAGCTCACAAATATTTGACTCTATGATTAACCAAGTAGGTCAGAGTATCATAGGTCCAGAGGAGTATCTCTTTCAAGGGTCTCAGATTTCCAGTAAGCTTATGGCACCTGTCCAGCTTTCACTGCCACCAAGAAGAAGACTGCCTACTGAAAAATTTGAAAGTGACGAGACTAAGCCATTAACCCTAAAAGAACTGCAATGCTTGGTTTTATTGCAGCAGTATCGTACTGCTAAAGTTCAACAAAAGTATTATGAGAAAAAGCTTGAAATGATAAATGAAAAAGGAAGTATGCCTAATGTAGTAAAAGAAACAGTTTCTCATAGTGAAAAAACATACTTCAATCTTTAATTTCTTTCAGTACACTTTAGTTATTAGTGTTATTATTAATGTAGAAGTTATAATTTTATGTTTTGTATTCTAAGTAAAAAATTATATATAGCTAGTGTTTTAAATGAAAGTTGCTGTTTATTGAAAAATGGTAAAAATTCTAAAAAATTGACAATTGTTTCAATATTACCTAAATATCATCGTCAGAATGACAGAAGTTACATTTCATTTGATGCCTACCTGATGTTTAATTATTTTTGGCTAGTCCAAGAAGAAAAAAGAAGATATGATATTACAAATATTGAAGGTTAGATATTATTAGCCCTATGGGGATATCCTGGGATATCTGTATAACTGTGCAATGATATAGAAAACTAGAATAACTATATCTGCTGATCTTTACAATTATCACTGAAGAAGGCAATTTAAAAGTGGAGAACTCCCTAGATTTATCTGTTCATTGACGACTTCATATTGTGGGTTTCTTAAGTGTCTTCTAATTTCCAATTCTTCAAGGAAATCCAGTTCTTGTTTCTTATCACAAATATGTAATACTTCTAGTTCTGTGTTAGGTGTCAATGAATGATTGGTGTCAAGTAGAGTGGGATTTATCTGGTTGTTTTAATCTGTATCCTCGTAAGTGTTCACTGTATCGGATTTCAAAATTTCTAAGGGTCTGACCTAAATAGACAGCATTACATTCTGGACATTTACGTTTATATATACCAGATTTCTTTGATGGTGATATTTTTGTTTTTACATTTAACAATTTTGTACCTATGTTACTTTCTATTTCAAAAGAAATCATTGTTGCTAAAGATATTATCTTTGAAATATTATTAGAAATATTTCCTGCATATGTAATGGTTTTATAAGTTTTTATTTCTTTAGTTTGTTTAGAAAATATTAGTTGTAATGCCACTTTTTCCTCTTTTTTACTAATTAGTTTATTTATCATATGTAATGGATAACCGTTGAATGTTACTATTTGTTTAATTGTGTTAATCTCTCTATCAAAATTACATTTGTTTATAGGAACTGAAAATGCATCATTGAATTATATGACGATAGTTTATGGGACATGGGATGATTGGAACTGTATGGAATAGTCACATCAGTGTGTGTTAGTTTTCGGTGAATAGAATAATCAAGTACATTATTAACTCTTTGAATTTCTAAATCAAGTAAATTGATTAAACTATTTTCTTCAACCAATATGTAAAATTAATTTTTGGGTGTAAATTATTATTGTGGTTGAAAAATATATCTAATTGTCGTTCACTACCTATAAAACAAGCTAATATGTCATCTACATATCTATACCAAAATAAGACTTTTTTTAAAATATTACTCTCAAAGATTTTTCTTCCTAAACTGTCCATAAAATGTTTGCCAACATTGGCGATATAGGGCTTCCCATTGGTAAACATTCATTTCGAATATATATCTTATTGTCAAAAGTGAAATAATTCTGATCAATACATACATCAAATAAATTAAGTATATCTGATATTATTCTTGGATTAATATTTTTATCTTCTAGTAACTTTCTTACAAGTATTAGACATTCTTTAGGAGGAATTTTAGTGAACATATTGGTAACATCAAATGAAATAAGCTTAGAGCTATCTTGCAAGTTGAATTCTTTCAATTTTTTGATCAGTTCCATTGAATTTATAATTGAATATTTAGATGTATATTCGTAACTATTAAGTATATTGTTAGGATTTTTTGCCAATATATTATTAGGAGTATTAACATAAGAAACTACAGGTCTAATTGGTTTCGTTATTTTATGTAATTTAACGGTTCCATATTATAGGGGAGAATGAGGATTCTTATTTATGATGGACATTCTTTCGTAATCACTGAAAAGATAATATGAATTATTAACAATATCTCTAACATTATTAGAAAACTTTTTTGACGGGTCTGCTCTAAGAACTTTTACATCGCTAGATTATATAAAGTTATTTTTACTTTATTTTCTATTGAATTTAAAACTGTAATGTCATTTTTTGTTTGACGTTTAACTTTTGAAGGGTCAATATTTTTGATTAAATTGGCAATTTTTAGTTTCTCACAAAGAAAATTATTTGAATTAGATTTTAAAACTATTTCTGACTCTGTAGCCATTATATGTTTAATATTATTCGTAAATTTTGGTGGTATGCTGTACTTTAAACCTTTATTTAATAATTCTATTTCACTATCTGTAAAATTAGTGTCTGAAAGGTTTTCGTGGTGCAAAGTGTGTTAGTATGTAATTACTTACAGTTTCATGATGTTTATACTATTGAACTCTATGTTGTGTGTGTTCAAGTTTCTGTAGCTTTTGTTCTTGTTTCTTAAATTTCTTGTGCTTCATCGTGCTGACACTTTCTCTGATTTTGTCATCTAAACAGTCAAATTCTACTGGATGTGGTTGGAACGTGAGTTCAGAATACCACTTTTATGTAGTTGTCTTAGCAGTCCGTTATTCTAAGCCATTTCTTACATTCATATTTAAGCCAAACTCGTTGAGCACATTTTATAGCTTTTTTTGCTTGAGGTGTTTTAGTATGGCATTTTATATTCACATAATTTGGTATTCCCTCTTTTCTAAGGCATTCTTGGTTAAACCAAATGTTTTGTGATCCTTGTAACGTTTTAGTTGTAACTTCTGGTACAGTCGGGTCAAATCTTCACTCGAAGATTTTTTAATGAAGTTAACTGTCTCAACCCATAGGGCTACTAATATCCAAGCTTTAATATTTGTAATATCATATCTTCTTTTATCTATTAACATATATTAAGTTAATCACAAGATAGGTCACTTCTTGGACTAGTCAAAAATAATTAAACATCAGGTGGGCATCAAATGAAATGTAACTTGTGTCATTCTGACGATGATGTTTGGGTAATATCGAAACAATTGTCAATTTTTTTAGAATTTTTAACATTTTTCAATAAACTGTGGAGTTAACTAGAAACAGTAAGTTTAATTTAAAACACTAATATGAGTAGATTACACAAAGGAAGGATTGAGACAGTTAATTTATATATATATATATATATATGTATATATATATATAGCTGTTTGGTTAGTTAACTTGCTAGTTTATTTATTTCCTTCTAGTAATGGAATGAATATGGTGTGGAAATAATAAATAAAATAGTTATGTCTAAAATAAATTGTTTATAACAATACTCAAGTTTCTTCTTATTTCTTGTCCTTGTTGTCGAAGAGCAAGGTTACCAATGTCATGAAGTGATTCATCATCTTCTTCTTCAGGTTCTTCTTCTAGTGGCTCAAAGTCAGGGTCGTTCAAAGCTTTAGCAATATCGTGAAGTACCATGCAGGCAACAACTATTTTAGGCACACTCTCTAGTTTTGTCTGGCAAATATATTGCAAGATAGGAAACCGGCGCTGTAATTGACCAAAACAGCGCTCGATACTTACTCGCTCTGTTTTAAAAAGAGAGTTGTAAGCACGCTCTGCGCCAGGTTCAGGATCTGGAAATGGAGTCATGAGACATACCCGCTATCAGCAAGTAGTACAACGTTAGCTTTGTTTGCCAATACTGTTCTTATTTGAGAGTTTTTCCGTATTCTTGAGTCATATCCTTGTTTATATATAACGCTACGCTATAGTTGTTCAATGAAGAGTAATTCGAGTAATTCAGGGAGTTGGCTCATAGAGGGGGTTTTGGTTTTGAGGTGCCCATTCATAAAATCAATTCAAATTTTACTTACTATAAATACGTTTCGCGCGAATCAAGAAAGACAAACATGTTGTGTTTGACTATCCTGCTGAATTCTGTTATATTTTCTCATGTTTCATTCAACACCTTTGCTCCCATATTTCACATCTTCTCTTGGTTGTACCGTACCGATGACGGCTAATGAGCCAGAAACATGCATGTCTGCGGTTACCACTCTTTTCAGTAGCCCCTTCTTCTATTTGCGTGCAATAACCACTAATCTATTGGTTGCTTATTGTTCATATGTCACGCACTATTCGTACATCTTGTTATTATTTCATTAAACTGGGTCGGAAGTTTCAGACGCGAGTGTTATATGCACCTCCGTGTCTATGTTGGTTGTTGTCTCGAATATTCGAGATCTTCTAATATTACTGACACAAATGTTGTATTTGACTATCCTGCTGAATTCTCATGTTTCATTCAACATCTTTACTCCCATGTTTCACATCTTTTCTTGGTTGTACCGTCCCGATGACGGCTAATGAGCCAGAAACATATTAGCTGTCATTCAATTCATCTATTCCGAAATACATTGAGAGTCACGTTCAAGGGGAACTCTTCTTCTTGCCGTAAGTTACGGCCTGAACCCTTCCCCCTTCGCGGTTCTATTGGTGTTGGTAGATATAACCTGCGCGCCGCTCTCACGTTTTGAAAAATTGCTTAATGTCGACTACCGTGAATTGTTTGAACCAGTGATGTCAAATGCCCGTTTCCATTTTCGTCTTGGAGAGAAAGATTCCTGCTTGGTGGCGTCATTTTCGGCTGTGTTTGTTGAAAAATGATTTTACGACGTTAATCTCGTGCAAGTTTTGTATTTTTATTTTTTTTATTATTATATTATACTATAACAGCCTCAATGTTGTTAATATTGTTGCTAATTTGAATGTCAATTTTCCCTAACTGATGCCATGTGATGAGTTCTTCAATCTTATGTTTTACATAAAGGAAAATGATTTCACATTGGACGTAAGTACACTTTTGTCTCTTTATTGATGGAGTTGAGAATAATCCCATTTTTTCCTCTATTTGTAGCGTCCCTGATGATGAAAACGAACGTTTTCGAAAGCTTGGATAAAAACCAATGAAGAATTCTCTTTTTCCCGTTGCTGCATTCCCCAATATTATATATATATATATATATATATATATATATATATATATATATATATATATATATATATATAAGAAACAAGATGTACGAATAGTGCGTGACATACGAACAATAAGGAACGAAGAGATTAGTGGGTATTGCACGCAAATAGAAGAAGGGGCTACTGAAAAGAGTGGTAACCGCAGACATGCATGTTTCTGGCTCATTAGCCGTCCCATGTTTCACATCTTTTCTTGGTTGTACCGTACTGAGGACGGCTAATGAGCCAGAAACATGCATGTCTGCGGTTACCACTCTTTTTAGTAGCCCCTTCTTCTATTTGCGTGCAATACCCACTAATCTATTCGTTGCTTATTAAATATATATATATATATATATATATAAGAAAAGCAGGTTGAAAAATCAAATACCTTCTACATTTTCTCTAGAATGTATGTTCTAGACTGCATCAACACAGATTAAATATGATATATGACGTAAATCTATCTACTAGACATAAGCCACGTTAGGAGTTTACTACTTTTTCAAATTTAGCGGCCATTTTCTGTCAACTTATACTCTTGTGATGACCTGACATTAAACATTTACGATATGTTTTTACACGGTGTGAAACATGTTAATATCTAATACATATATCTACGGAGTGTCCCATAAAATAGATAACTAGTAGATTGGAAAGAATAATTTAATATATCTGATAGTTTGTCATGTGACTACAAGATTTATTTTTCGATATTCACTGCAGTTAGTGCTTGAATTTTAATTATTGCTGTTTTTGGAAGTTTTGTCGTTTTGGGCTCCGTGAATTCCATTTCGATGGTGTATTCAACCGAAGAAAGAGTTTCTGACGGAGATCGTTTAGTTTTGTTAGAGGATGAGGAACGAACTGCGTTTATTTTCAGATTATATAAACGATTCAGTCTTTGAAGGTATTTATTTATTTAGAAATATTTGAAAATATTACCAAAAATACTATATCTCCAGATACCTACCCTGTCCTCATCTCAAGAGTGATGCAAAACAGCATGAATTATGATAGTATCAATTTTTCAGTTCATTCAGAAGCATCCGATTTGTGTTCAATGGAAAATTTTAAGGAATTAAGGAAAGCAAAATATATACAAATGATTTTTCTCCACAATAACGACATAATGGGATCGATTTCTCTTTAGTTTTACTAACATGTTAAGTACGGGATTATGTCTTTTTCCTGATTAGTTTTACGACAGTTATCAACATCAAAATTTAATGTATATTCATTTTATCAGATACACAACAAAATCACTTCCGTCTTCTCTATGCCGAGAACTGTATCAATTGTCCCATCTAAATTACTTATACGTTTTCCTTTTACTGTTGATAGACCCAGCAGACATTATTTAACTTTTCATCAGAAGATCTTGGACCTATTCTATTTATAAACTTTATGATCTCAGTTCCTACTTGTGATCTAATTAACTTGACGGGATTTATTTCATCGGGATGAAATGGTAGTATCTCCATTTTTTCAAGTTTTTTCCATTATCAGGTTAAAAAAATCTGGGATATATAATATACATATCAATGTCAATTAGTATAGCTCAGGGTTACGTTGGTATAATAAATAAAAACGCGATCAAAATTACAATGCAGCAAAATCGATAAAAAAGTACATTCTAACCGAGTAACAGACTATTTACTCTGCGACCAGGAAGTGTGAATCAAAATTCAATATAATCTGAACAAGTCATTTATTAAAATATTTGTTTGTTTGTTTTAAATTTTTTTTATTTTCAATAGTTATTAAAATAGTGTAATGATTCTGTTATTTATTTAAACAGGAAACGGGTGGGATAAATTTTAAACACACGGTAGGTTCACTTACTTAATTTATTTAAACACTAAACTAATCACTAACACTTAATTTATATATACTCAGTACATTCACTTAAACTAATTTATATACTCAGTTAATTTATATTCACTTATTTACTGTTCAACTCACTATGTCAAATTATAAAGTGACCTCATCCGCTGATCGGTCATTTATTTATATCAAAGCTTTTTTTACTAGAACATTCCGGACTGCGGCTTACACAAAACAAATCCCTTCCGCGATATATCTCGATTTCCGGCTTAATCCTTAAAAAACCTTCCGAGAACATGTCTATAAAAACGGTCACAATAAATCCCAATAGACCTTCTCGGAATTTGGCGCGCTCGCCATTTTTTTAACTACGTTAACATAATGTTACAGGACCGTACTTAGTATCTGCTTCGGTGCGCAAGTTCGTAACATTACCCCCTCCTTAAATGAAAGTTCCTCCTGGAACTTCTGAGTAGCCGAGACTGGATGTTTGAATCGGCAACTGACTCAATTTCGACACTTTCCAATCTTATGGATAGTGATAACGGGAGATGTAGCTGCAAATTAATATCTGGACACCGGTATCTCTAAAGATAACTTCTACCTTGTTCCTAATGATTCGCCAATCCAATTGGTTACTCGCTATCTTAGGCATAGCCAGTTTCTTCACGCTGGATTCTAAAACATGGTCTCGTAGGTTTCGAAGTGCTTCCCACAGATCGCGGTAGGTAGATCGATCTTGAAATTCATCTTTAGTTACCACGTAGAATACGTACCGCGAATTATGTTTCAGTTTCAGTGTCTTGCCAGGGGCTGGAATCTGGTCTTCAAGTTTCTCTAATTGCCCGAACTTCTTTCGAAATACGGATGCCAACCCTCGTGCGTTCTTGAGGCGGGCGGGCATGTTGTGTGCCAGTGAATAATCTTCCGGGAGAGTGAACAAATCTTGTCGTTGTTCTGAAGTGACTTCATATCTAGCTTTCCCGGTACCTCCATACGCGCCCATAAATTCATCGAAGGTAGGGTCAGACACATCTTGAATAAGGTTTACTCCTTCCTCTAGGTCATGGTCTCCTTCGAATGGCGCTAGTCGGTTTTGGTGATCTACTTTTGGTTTTCCGTTGGGGATCTTGCTTATGCGATATATAACGTCATTGATCCTTTTCTTGATTAAGTATGAACCTTCCCAGGATTTTTGTAATTTTGAAGAAAATCCTTTTCTTCTCGTCGGGTTGTGTAACCATACTTTGTCCCCTTCTTTGAAACCGCCTTCTGTGGCCTGCGTGTCGTACCGACTTTTCATTCTGTCGCTGGCAACTTGAAGATTTGTTCGAACTAATTCATGAATATCGTCCAGCCTTCTTCTCAATTGGATCACGTAGTCTTCGCCTGCTAGATCTCATCCAGGCCTACAGCCAAATTCCAGGTCACAAGGAAGTCTCATTTCACGTCCAAACAGGATTTTCAACGGTGTTTCACCCGTGGACTCATTGACGGCAGATCGATAAGCCAATGCGAACAGGGAAAGATACTGGTCCCAATCTCTCTGATTGCTGGATACTACTTTGGACAGGTATTTTCCAATAGTCCTGTTCATTCTCTCGACCATTCCATCTGACTGTGGATGTAATGCTGTTGTCCTGGTCTTCTTCATTCCCAGCTTCTCACAAATCTCCTGGAATAGATAACTTTCGAAATTTCTTCCCTGGTCGCTGTGTACTTCCAAGGGCCCTCCATATCGGCTGATAAATTCTTTCACCAATACATCCGCGACAGTTGTGGCCTCTTGATTCGGGATAGCGTAAATTTCGACCCACTTTGTGAAATAATCTATTACAACCAGTATGTATTTGCTACCGTTTTCTGTCGTCGGAAATGGTCCAGCGATATCTAAAGCAATCCTTTCGAAAGGGCTTCCAACATTGTACTGTTTCATGGGTGCTTTTCTCTTGCGATGTGGTCCATTACTCGTAGCACAAGTCGTACATTTCTTACACCAGTCCTTCACATCGTCGGAGCTGGTCATCCAATAAAACCTTTCACGGACTCGCTGAAGGGTTTACTTCACTCCCAGATGACCTCCCGATGGACTGTCGTGTAAATTCTTTAGTACCTCAGCTACCCTCGTTCTAGGGAAAAGCAGCTGTCTCCTCATCTCGGAAACATCATCGTTTTCAAGGACTCTTTTCAACAGCCCTACTTCCAGGACAAGGGAGTCCCACTAAGCTCAATACGCCTTGAGTTTCGGTGAAAATTTTGATACTTCTTGCCATGTAGGTCGCCGATTTTCTTCCTTCCATTTCCGGATAATCTTTAGGTAAGGATCATTCTTCTGGTCTTCTCTTATCCTGGTGGGTGACCATTCCTTATTGATTACTGTAATTCTTGAAATTGTAACTTCCTTAGATTTCGACTTGTTGCATTGTGAATAGTCTACAGGGCATGGCCGTCTAGGCAACGATTTGGCTTTTCGGTGATTCACATCAGCTGGATTTTCACCCTTGTCTGATTTCCCCTGTATCTGGAGTTCTTGGGTTACAGGAGTCTTGGGGCGCTTAGACGGACTGCGTACGTGCTCTAGCTCACCACACTTCCGGCATTTGATCTTCTTCGGCCTCTTGTCTGCCATACCTTTCAACAAGTTGACGATCTGATCAAGTTTGTCATCGTCATCTTCTTCCTGCATGGTCCTACCTTTGTTGTAACCCGAAGCCTCATCGTAGTCATCTTATTCTCAATATCCGATTTTAGAGACGTGATTTTATTCTCGACTTCAGCAGCAATATCATTTTTCAATGATAAGATATCTGCAGAAATATCGGTCTTCATAGCAGAAATCTTCTCGTCCATGTTAGCAGAGATGTCATTCTTCATATCAGAAATGGACGAGATTAAGGTGGAAGCCTCGTCTTTAAATAAAAATGTTTCTGGATCAAATCCGTCATTTTCCAGTGCCACTTTAAGTCGTTCTACTAATTCACTTTTCTTACCGGACGTTTCCAGCTCACGATCTTCCAATTCTGCTCTTAATTCCGCCACTTTCAGATCCCTTAATCTCTTGGCCATTTTTACGGAGCAGTTTATTTATATTACCCCACACCTGACACCAATGTAATGTTTTTCTAATTTATTTAAACAATAAACGGGTGGGATAAATTTCAAACACTCGGTATGGCTACTTACTAATTTATTTAAACACTAAACTAATTACTAACACTTAATTTATATATACTCAGTATATTCACTTAAACTAATTTATATGAACACTTAACTAATTTATATTTACTGTTTGCTATTTTGGTGTATTTATTTCCCGAGATCACTTTATCACTCCTTTATCAGTCTTTTTATTAATTCACTTTTCTTACCGGACGTTTCCAACTCACGATCTTCCAATTGTGCTCTTAGTTCCGCCACTTTGAGGTCACATATTCTCTTGGCCATTTTTACGTAGCAATATATTTATATTATCCCACTTCTGACACCAATGTAATGTTTTTGTTATTTATTTAAACAGGAAACGGGTGGGATAAATTTTAAACACACGGTAGGTTCACTTACTTAATTTATTTAAACACTTAGTTTATATATACTCAGTACATTCACTTAAACTAATTTATATACTCACTTAATTTATATTCACTTATTTACTGTTTAACTCACTATGTCAAATTATAAACTAAACTCATCCGCTGATCGGTCCTTTATTTATATCAAAGCTTTCATTACTAGAACATTCCGGACTGCGGATTACACAAAACAAATGCCTTTCGCGATATTTCTCGATTGCCGGCTTAATCCCTAAAAGACCTTCCGAGAACATGTCTATAAAAACGGTCACAATAAATCCCAATAGACCTTCTCAAAATTCGGCGCGCTCGCCATTTTTTTAACTCCGTTAACATAACGTTACAGGACCTTACTTAGTATCTGCTTCGGTGCGCAAGTTCGTAACAATAGTATTTACCTATATGAGTATCTGGATTAAAATATATACGTAAAGCGGGTGGTCTGTGCATTCCTGGTACCCTTGTGTACGTCTGAAGATCAATATTATGGCTCCGTGCTAAAAGCGTTATACAATTATTGTCATTTGGGAGAGTTACTTTGTCCTGATATAAAAATATGACTCCCTAGAATTTTCGACTCGCGTGTCCCTGAAAAATTAGCTGAATAACAGGGTTTCGAAATCGAACAAGACGTTAGTTTATGAGAAGCAGATCTTGTTCATATGATGGTATGTTTAGTATATAATAATTTGTGATTTGAATAGGGTAACAGTGTTAACCCATGATTCGTTGGTATTGTTTGTTAGGAGTTGTGCAATTCATTATATGAATAGATTACCATGCAGAAGCCTACATCCACTATCACGGGTGCTTACTGCATGACTAGCGGCTCTGAGTGTATTTCGAAGGTTTGTTGTCAGACAATGATTGTAGAAGCTTCTGGATATTTTTGTTATGAATTCCTTAATAGTGGGCATGTCAGCTTTTTCGTGTAACCATGAGGTTTTTGGGATAAACTGTTTTGTATTTTATTGCCATGCGTAGGCACGTGTTTAGCATCACCTAGAGTGTATGAAAGGTATGTTTGGCTGCTAGTAGAATATTGGTAAGGCGTAAGTTAAAATTGGTCTTATGACCTGTTCTTACAGATCAAGCGGTATAATTTGCTCATTGCAATCTTAGCTTTATGTTCTTGGTGAGCGATGTGAGCAGTGGCGTTTGTATTGCCATGAACTGTGTAGCCCAGGTATTTAATGTGGTACTGGGGGTGATACTTTGACCATCAATACATAGCTGAGATTGCAATGCTCTTCGTCTGAGTAACACGTCTTCTGTCTTGGAGGCTTTAATTGTGAAGTTGTTGTCTCTCATGTATGGTAAGATGTGTGTGAGGGTGAGTGAGGGTGAGTGAGGGTGTGTGTGTGTGTGTGTGTGTGTGTGTGTCTGAAAGTTATGTAGTGGTGTGTCTGGCGTTGCTGCTGATGAAACAGAGCAAGTGTCATCCGCATACATGGGTCTTAGGATTTCAGGAGAGGGTGGTAGATCGTGCGTAAAAAGGGAATATAGCAAAGGAGATAGTACAGATCCTTGTGGGACTCCGACTTGTATGGGGTACGGCCCTGCCAAGCCTTCGTTTACACATATGTAAAATTTACGTTTTGTAATATAAGAGTTAATAATTTTAATGAAGAAGTCGGGTAGTTTGATTTTTATTAGTTCAAATAATAGTCCCTCGTACCCTACGAAATCAAAAGCTTTTTGAATGGCAATTGTGACTATTATAGACTAGCTTTTGTCCTGGAATCCTTCTCTAGTGTAGACTATTACTCTTACGATCTGTGCTACTGTGCTATGGCCACTTCTAAATCCGTATGGCTCGGTGGGAATTATTTTGTGTTTATCGGTAAATATTTGAATTCTTTTTAGGATGATTTTGTCTATCACCTTTCTTATATTGTTCAATACGGAGATAGGTCGGTAACTATCCACATAACAGGGTTATTTGTTAGCTTTGATAATTAGGATAATATTGACACTCTTCAGCATATCGGGGTAATTGCCAGTTTTTATAATATAGTTAGTTATATAAGTTGATCGAACTATACCTTTTTTAGGAAGTCTTCTAACGAGTATGTTTGGGATCCCGTCTTTTCCCGGAGCTGTTTCATGTTTTAGTGATTGCATTGAATTATATGTCTGAAAATAAGTAGCTAAGTTTTTGGTGTATGAATTTTATGTGAGTAGTTTTGGACTGTATGTGATATGTTAAGGTGGTGTTAAGTGTTTAACGCATTATTTGTGAAATTGTTTTGGAAGTACTCTCCAAAGACTTCTGCTATTTTGGAATATTGAGTGAAAGTTTGTTCATTTGAGATGATTTTTGTTATTTCAATACGTTTGTTTTTTAGTTGTCTGGTTATTTTCCATAATGAATTATCCTCTGGTTTAATTTTATCTGAAAACACATTATAATTCTAGTTTCTATGTTCACCTACACCAGTGGTTCCCAACCTTTTCTGGACTACCGCCCCCTATAGAGGAGAACAAAAATTTCACCCCCTCCCCCCAGTCGCTGGTTAGTCCAAAGTAGTTAAATTTATTTGAATATCATCTGTACCGTCCCAATTGATCTGCTTTAATTTCAGTTAATGTCTAAATTTTATTTTAGAGGAATGAAAGTAGAAATTTATTAAACGACTACCGAATGTACAATAAAATTGTTTGTTAAACTTTTAAATATAAAGACAGAATCAATAAAATATACAATCACAATAGGAATGAGAAATGCAATACAATAAGAAATACAAAATTAATAATAAAGAAAAAATCAATGAGACGGTTGAGGCTGGTGGAGTGTTACCAGTTTGTTAATATCGGGTTCCAATTTCGTTAACATCAATCGCAGATCGCCACGTTCAGTGATGTGTAGTCTGTTCCTCTTCTTTGACAGCAATTCAGTTACTTCACTGAATGCACGCTCAGCCATATAGGACGAAGGAAATGCAATTAACAACTTCTGTACTTTTTGAAGCCAGAACTCTTGATATCCACGTTTGAATTTTACTTTCAGTTCTTCGTTAGTTGTGAGTTCTAATTGCTCCTCTTCCAAATTTGATGAGCCTTCAGTATCTGTGTTTGCGAAAGGATCTATAACCCAGCTTGGTATTTCCATGTTTAAAATATCTTGGAAACTCTCTGTAAAATCAACATGAAAAACTTCCAAGTGGTGGCAGTAAGTAAGTAAATCTTCCGGTTTTGCAGACACTGTTGATAATGTGGGAAAATGGTTGTACTGTTTCCTGCAAAAGTAGCTATGAAGTTTTCAGTTTTAATTAAATTTAAATAATCACCTTGCAAATGTAGATTAACTTGATTAAATACTTTAAACAGGTCCGTCAAATAAGCGATGTCATTTTTTGACGTAATCAGGTTTTCGCGCAATTGTTCGTTTTCTTCAAGAAATTCCAACACTGAGTCAAATATATTGAAAAAACGATTTGGACAAACACCTTTAGAGAGCCAACGTACTTCTGTGTACAGCAGCAAGCGATTATAGTCTTCATCATTTTCATTGCAAAGCTTATGAAACAAACGGTCATTCAATGAATTGCTTCTAATGATATTGATTGATTTAATAACGTTATTGAGGGACGCATGCAGACGTTCATTTAATTTTTTTGCAACCAAATGCTGACGGTGAATAATACAATGTACAGCGAGTACATTTGGCACTGCTTTTCTTAAATGTGCTATAAAACACTTATGACGCCCGGTCATTGCTGGAGCACCATCAGTAGCAGCAGACAAAATATTGCTAATAGGAATTTCTATCTCTTGAAAAAATTCTTGCATGATATTAAATATAGAAAGTCCCTTTGTATCATATTCCAAATTCTTAGCAAATATTAACTGTTTTTGATTTTTTTCTTCTTTTATAAATCGTACGTATGATAAGAGTAGAGTTTCGTTACTTGGTCAAGTTGATTCATCGAGTTGAATGGAAAATTTGCAAGTCTTTAGGTAATCGCATAATGATATTACAACGTCGTTTGCCATTTTATCTATTCTTCTCTGCACTGAATTATTACTGAGAGGAATTTTTTTAATGATATCAAATGGTGTCTTATGATGGAGAACAGTTTTTAATATCTCTTCGACTGCCGGCAAAATTAATTCCTCGCCAATGGTGTGTGGTTTTCCTGACTTTGCGATTAACAATGAAACGTTATATGAGGCTCGTAGCCCATCATCGTCTCGTTTAGAAGACGATGCAAAAAGGTTTGATATAGTTGGCTGTTTTAAATATTGTTTTTCGAGTTCTTGAAAATATAATATATCTTTGTTCTTCTTATTAGGATGCATTTTATGTAAATGCTCTTGTAGCCTAGAAGGTTTCATAGCTTCATTTGAAAAAAAATTTCGGCAAATTAAACACATAGATGATGATTTGTTTCTAGAAGATTGCGCAAATCCATATTTTAAATATTCAATACTGTATTGCCGGAATTTCTTTTTTAATTTAGAAGTAGATTCAGCCATTTTCATACAAAATTAAATTCTCAATAGATTTATAGATAGTAATGTTTATAAAATGACACACCACTCACGATTATTTACTACGGCAGAGCTTATGATTCACGACTAAATATCGCAGCCAAGCACATACAACTAACTAACAAAAAATTCGTTGAGCTGTTGCTTTTATACGTTCCATTTCGTGCATGATTCAACTTGTCTGTGTGCGAACATATCGAAACATGTTATTTTGTATGAACATCGCGCGTTCGCTCATCAACGTGCGAGGACAAGTCATATACTTCTATTCTGAACTAAAAAAAATTATTATAATTATTAGTATTATTATTAATGCTAATTTAAAACTGCTTATTAACCCTTATTAAATCATTTTTATTTGACCATTCCTCTTGACTGCTTATTATTTGCTCATGAATCCGCTACCGCCCCCCTAAAAGGCTGCAGCGCCCACAGGGGGGCGGTATTGCCACCGTTGGGAATCAATGACCTACACGGTTGTTTATATTATTTTGAAAATGTTTGCGGGTTTGTCTATCATTATCGCTTCTTGTTGCTATGGTCGGCGCATTTTGTTTTTGTCTTTGATAATATTAGGTATGTAGTCGGGAAGAGAGTTTGGGATACGAGTTTCGGTTTAAGAGAAGTTGTATTACTTCTAGCAGCGATGATTCTGTTTTGTAGATTTGTGATAATGTTTGTTAGGTGATTTTCGTTTTCTATTTTGTCAACTCGGCAAATAAGTGATGAGATTTCATTATACTCGGATGCATAGTTCTTAGCCTACAAAAAGTTAAGGAATTTTCTACCGTTTCTAAAATATCTAAAATTAGATTGAATGTGATAAGAAGTTCGTTGAACAGCTCTTTCAAATAAATAATGTTTTCTGCATTTGCCTGAAAATCTAAAATATCTCTTATCTCAAATATTTTTTCATTATACTTAATGTCCTGAATTGTCTTTATTAAAATTATCAATTATTTGGTGACTAACAGAATATTGCATTTTTATTTGATTTTGCAAGTTCTCTTGGTTTTGTTTTAAATGTTCCATAATTGAATTAATTCTTTCTCCATCTTCAGAGTCCAAGTTTCCCGTAATTGTTTTTGAATTTTTTGGTATCGGAAATTTTTGAGTTGCTAAAATTTAATCTGGGTTCGGCTTCACCTCTTCTGGCGTACCAATATGGCCTAGATATGCAACTTCTTTTCGCAAGAATTCGCATTTATCAATTTGTAATTTTAAAATTAGATTCTTTTAATCTATTGAATACATCTTTTAGATTTGTGATGTGTTCTTGTAATATGGCCTAGATATGCAACTTCTTTTCGCAAGAATTCGCATTTATCAATTTGTAATTTTAAAATTAGAGTCTCTTAATCTATTGAATACATCTTTTAGATTTGTGATGTGTTCTTGTAAGCTGGTTCTGAATACAATTATATCATCAAGGTACACCAAACATTTCTCGTTCTGTATACCTCTTGGAATATTGTTTATGACCCTTTGAAAGGTTGCAGGAGCCCCTTTCAGACCCATGGACATGCGCACAAATTCATGGTGCCCATTTTCAATATAAAAGGTTGTTTTCAGAATATCCTCCTCAGCCATCTCGATCTGATGGAAACCAGAAGCGAGATCTAATGTAAAATATTTACAATGTCCAAGCTTATCTAGTAACGTTGTGGTATCTGGCAATGGATATCGATCTCCAATTGTAATCTCATCTACTTTTCGATAGTCAACAACGAAACGAAACTTGGGCTTTTGTGAAGGATCTAGCTTCTTTGGGCCTAGCCATATGTTACTAGGCACGGAGAATTAGACGGTCTAAAATATTATCATTTAACATTTTTTTAATTTGTTTTTAAATTTCCGTTGGGTGAATCTCAGGATATCTGTATTATTTTGAATGAAGAGGTATCTCGTTAGAAGTTTTAATGTGGTGTTTTATTTTACTTGTGATGGTAGGCTGATTTCCTTCGACATGAAAAATATCACTATGCTTTTGAACTAACTGCTCTTCAGAATTCATATGTTCAGTTGTAACTTTCGAAACATCAAATTTAACATTTTCAGAATAAAAATTATTAAAATTTGGGTTGAGCGTTTGTTCGTATTCATCGAATGTCTCAACACTAATAGAAGGGCTTAAGTCTACTCGGAAGTTGGATTCCGAAGGATTAAAAGTTCTAAATAAATATTATTTTAAATTTTTGTTATTAATTTCCCAATTCGTGTATATAGTATAATTACATTACCATTTTTGATATTTTCAATATTTAAATTAATTACTTGTTCACAACGTGGAGGCACTGCTATAAAATTCGTGGATCCAGTTTTGATGTCAAAGTAATTAATTTTAATTTGACTATAAGGAGTCATAAGCAAATTATTATTCAAATCAATAATTGCATTAAGTATTTTTAAAGTAGCTAATCTTAGCAAACAGTCAAAATGATCGTGAAATTTGAAAACGCAATATTATAAATTGCCTATAATTAAACATTTTGGGGATTGGAATGGAAGTGCAAAAATTTTGTTGGCTGCTACCAAAAGCAGATTTTACACTGAATGGTTTTTTGACATCTGATTTTTTGAAATATTTTTCAGCTACAGCTAGTGGCAGAAAGGATCTTGTGCTACCAGTATCGATTGAAACTTTTAGATGTTACCTGGAAAAATTATATAGGATAACACACTATCTGAATTATTTAAGTTTAACAATTCGATAATATTTGGTTTGGTTCTGAGGCTGGTGTCTCTAAAAAATTATCGGATTCATCATTAGTGCAATCGGAATCGTCTATATTATGGAGTTTTTCGGAGATGAAATTTCTAGGTTGATTGTGGTCTAGTTGTGTTTCTTGTAGACATACTCATGGGAGTTGGATTTGGAAATATTTGGTTCCGATTAGGTTTAAAGACGTTTTTACCATTATTAGAAAAGTTTGTATTATTTATATTAGGAAGGATATAAGAAGTTGATGGATGATTTTGTGGGATTGATGCGGTATTTCGATTAGTATGTTGATAATTCTGCATAGAATTTGGCTTAGGAGGTGGATGCCTATGAGCCCCATTATTTTGGAAATTGGTTTTATTTTTATGTGAATAATTTTGCGAATTTTTCGGATGATTATTCTGATTATTCTGGCTCATTTAAACTTGAAAATCATTTGTAGAAACATTTAAAGCAATATTTAAAGTTTCTGGATTTTTTGTATGCATTAAGGTTCTTTTAAAACGCGTCGCTATACTCTGAATGCAAAATTTTTAAAGTCATTTCCTAAAATTAAATGTTCATTCACATAAGAATGTGTCATAAGATAAGAAATTTGAAGATTTAATGAATGTTGAATTCTATTATAAAATTCGAAAGGCGTTTCATTGCCTTGTTTCATTTCTGAAAGTTCTATATTCAATGTGTAAATATCTCTTTTGTCAGCGTAAGTATTAAGCAGTGCATCTTTTAGATTTTTCCTAGTTCTTATAGTACAAGAAGAAATGTGTATAGCTGCTTCATCTTTTATTTTTGCTGATGCTGGACATCAAATATTCATTTTGAAATTCTCCAATATCTACAGTAGTATAAAACTTACTGACTAATTTCTCTAAAATTTCAATAAACTTAGAAAGTAATGCATTGTTTCCATCGAATTCTAGTATCATGTCAAGATATACTTTTTTAAAAGCAGGTCACTGAGGAGTAGCCATTTTATTCAAATTATTTATGGAAAAGCTTTGGTGATGCATATATATATATATATATATATATATATATATATATATATTTAGAATTATATCTTCTTGGGTTCAAAGGTTGTGGAATGAAACAAATATATTAGTTAAAATATATTTTCGAATAAAGACTTATCAAACTTGACGTTTCGCTCTTATTTTAGGAGCATTTTCAAAAGAATATGTATAAATATTAAAATTGAGTTACATAAAATACAGTTATTGTAAAAATTATTTTGAAAAAGTCAATAAAATGTCATGAATGAAGTGTCAATAGTAATAGAATACATACCTTAGATATTTACGCAACGATATTATGTTGGGAGTGATGAAAATAAATAAATTAATTAATTTGTAATAAATTTGACTCAAGTTTTTTATGTCTTGTTTGTCATTTACTGATAATTTATCTTGTTTTATATATATCATTTCTTTGATATTTATATTTCTATGAACATAACGAAAATCATGAATTCGATTTCAAAAACACAAAAATTTTAACACAAGACACAAATTATCAAAAACTCAAAATCAAAGAAATGATATATATAAAACAAGATAAATTATCAGTAAATGACAAACAAGACATAAAAAACTTGAGTCAAATTTATTACAAATTAATTAATTAATTTATTTTCATCACTCCCAACATAATATCGTTGCGTAAATATCTAAGGTAGGTATTCTATTACTATTGACACTTCATTCATGACATTTTATTGACTTTTTCAAAATAATTTTTACAATAACTGTATTTTATGTAATTCAATTTTAATATTTATACATATTCTTTTGAAAATGCTCCTAAAATAAGAGCGAAACGTCAAGTTTGATAAGTCTTTATTCGAAAATATATTTTAACTAATATATTTGTTTCATTCCACAACCTTTGAACCCAAGAAGATATAATTCTAAATATTATCGGAAGGTTGAAGAACATAAGTGAATTTATATATATATATATATATATATATATATATATATATATATATATATATATATATATATATATGAAATATAAATTTCGATTTTCTACTACACCTGTTTTAGTCGAAATTTCAATAATTTCGACTTATTGGCCTGACCGTTCGTCGAAGGGCAAAACAACTACATTCCTGGCTAATACCACGCAGAATATTGAATTACATCCCCTTCGAAAACCGTGACGTCGATCGGCCATTTTGCCGATACGGACATCTGTGGTGATTCGCAACTGATAGCGGAAGAGCATAGTACACTTACGCGTTTCGACCTTCTTGGGTCTCTTCAAGAGTGCCGTAATGCCTTCCAGTTCAGAATCTCTAATCCGAACTGAAGATTACACCCTCCGACAACCTCTCTTGGTTCGTGTAGTTACACAAGCGAGAAGTAGTCAGTTGGCGCCATCTTCACTTTCAGTTGCGAACCAACACCTCAGATAAATGCGACCGTATTAGTCGTATTAAATAAAAATGAATATAATTTCATAAAATACGAGGTGCTATATGAAATATAAATTTCGATTTTCTACTACACCTGTTTTAGTCGAAATTTCAATAATTTCGACTTATTGGCCTGACCGTTCTTCGAAGGGCAAAACAACTACATTCCTGGCTAATACCACGCAGAATATTGAATTACATCCCCTTCGAAAACCGTGACGTCGATCGGCCATTTTGCCGATACGGACATCTGTGGTGATTCGCAACTGATAGCGGAAGAGCATAGTACACTTACGCGTTTCGACCTTCTTGGGTCTCTTCAAGAGTGCCGTAATGCCTTCCAGTTCAGAATCTCTAATCCGAACTGAAGATTACACCCTCCGACAACCTCTCTTGGTAGTGAAAGTGAAGATGGCGCCAACTGACTACTTCTCGCTTGTGTAACTACACGAACCAAGAGAGGTTGTCGGAGGGTGTAATCTTCAGTTCGGATTAGAGATTCTGAACTGGAAGGCATTACGGCACTCTTGAAGAGACCCAAGAAGGTCGAAACGCGTAAGTGTACTATGCTCTTCCGCTATCAGTTGCGAATCACCACAGATGTCCGTATCGGCAAAATGGCCGATCGACGTCACGGTTTTCGAAGGGGATGTAATTCAATATTCTGCGTGGTATTAGCCAGGAATGTAGTTGTTTTGCCCTTCGAAGAACGGTCAGGCCAATAAGTCGAAATTATTGAAATTTCGACTAAAACAGGTGTAGTAGAAAATCGAAATTTATATTTCATATAGCACCTCGTATTTTATGAAATTATATTCATTTTTATATATATATATATATATATATATATATATATATATATATATATATATATATATATATATATATAAAATATCTCAATATCTTAGGGATTCCGTCGTAAGTAGGGCTGAAATAAACTCTTATCTACTAACGTTTCGAAAAATTTTCTTTTATTTTTCAAGACTGAAATATGGACATGTTGGTACATTTCATTAATTAATAATTTTCTTTTTTTATACTTACGTGTAAAGTGAGTTAATAATTATTAAAACAGTTCATTCTCGGAACAACAAAAAATATATATTTTATGTATAGCTACTTTTTAAGTACTAATTCAAAAGGATTTTTTCGATTTAAACGATTATATGTTTGTCAGAGTGTCACAGTTTGAGTGACAGTTTTTTGGTTGAGACATAATCCAGTTGATGTGTTTAGCTTTATGACTTAAGAGACAGTCGTCATTATTAGTATCATGACTTGTCACTTAATCATGATCCTATGAACAAAGGAAGTCCTATATATCATATATTCTCCCTTGTCAACGAGCGAAAGTTGTAAGGTATATTACTCTCACCAATTACCCCACTCCAATCTCACGATAACAAGAGTTAATGTAGTATATACACAACAACTCCGTTATAACTCATTAGTTATATAGATGTTTATATTTATAAGTTAGAAATATCTAGAATTTGATTGTTCTTATGTTGTTGGTCAAATGAAAGGAGATATGCATAAGTGTGATTTACATGGTTACTTTCTCTCTTTTTATTTAGTGACTTTTCATCTAAGGCAGTCTCAAACATTTTTAGGCAGGATCTTTTGTGATAGTGGGATTCCGAATGTATAACCATGATGTTATTAAAATTTGGATGATGCGCAGTTTAGTTTCTATACTATGTTCAGCCAAAGCGCAAGATTGTTTATTAAGTTTTATATCACTTTTATGTTGGGTCACCCTGTCTTTTAGTACTCTAGATGTCTGTCCATAATACACTTTGTCACAATTGTTACAAGAGATCTTAAATACTACATTAGATTTTTTCAATACCTCATCCTTATATTATTTGGTTATACCGTGCTGAAGAGGCAAATGAGCCAGAAACATGAATGTCCGCGGTTACCACTCTGTTTCAATAGCCCTTTATTTTGCGTGAATTACCCATGAATCTCTTTGTTGTTGTTGTTAACATATCACACGATATTCCTACATATTCTTTGTTATTTACTATGGGTCGGAAGGTTCATGGCGGGGGGGCTATATGCGCCTCCGTGTCGATCTTGGTTGTTGTCCTGAAAACTCGGGATTTTCCAATTGAAGGCACAAATGAGCGTTTGGTTTCCCTGCTGAAATCCGTTGTTTTGTGTTTTCCCATATTTCGATTAACATCTTTGCTCCCAAATTTCACATCCTTATTTGGTTATACCGTGCTGAAGAGGCAAATGAGCCATAAACATGCATGTCCGCGGTTACTACTCTGTTTCAAAGCCCTTTATTTTGCGTGAATCACCCATGAATCTCTTTGTTGTTGTTGTTGAAAACGCTTCGACAAATCTGACACTCATAAATTTGTTACCACAAGTGTGTCAGAATATTCTCACTGTCTACATTCTACTGTTGAAATCAATTTCGGAATTATTACGTTCCCTAATGGTCGTGGAGAAACAATTTATTCATCAAAACACTATTTAAAGTACTGTTTTCTGTATTTTGTGAAGTATACTATCCAATACAGTGTTGAGCTCGAAAATTGATGTACGATTTTATTGTAAAGAAATAAAACTGTCGGATAAAGCTGCGAAGTTACGAGCTGCCAACATAAATTTAGGAACAAACAAAATTCATTTCAGCAAGGAAACGCCAGACCATCGCTTTTCCCAGGAGGAAAAAAGCCTGTTAATAATGATGAAATACGTAATGTAATTTAAAATTTTCAACTCTTGATAATAAGATCGTAGTGCACACGTTTTTTCACCTTTTAATATTACAAAATTTTATCCATAGAATGAAAAGTAATGTTCGAGCATATAAATTGAAACATTAGAATAAGCTGTGGCAAATATGCAGCTTTTGCATACTGGTTTTCTCCATTATCCTTTTTGGATAAATGTACCTGTAACTGACAATTATGTTCTATTTTGATGGTTCACTCATAATAGTAATTTACGATATGGAAAGCTCGAGTTAATTAATCATACAGAAAATTTTATTTTCCAGACCGCTGCAGAAAAATTAATCACACGAATTGGCATTCTTCTAGTTGAAAAAGGTACATGGTTTTTTAGCAGCGTTACACCAGAGTTTTTTCGATTTCCTCTTAAAGCTCATTCAAATTTCCACTGATTCAGCACACATAAATTAAAGTATCCATTGAAGTATTCCGTAAATACTGTCTTCATTCAATAAAGTATTCTAAGAAAATTTCGTAGCTTTAAAAGAAATTCCCATTCGATCGAAAAAGCAGCTCAAAGTTTCGAGTTATCTTTTGAACGGTGTATAATTACAATTACACCCTTCGGAAAATCAATCTTTTGGAGTGGCAATACCGGTGGTTCACTTAGTCCAATTTCAACGAATCATTTTCTCATCTATTATTAAAACCGAGGGTGATCCAACTGCCACTTTGAAAATTTGAACTGCTGACATCGTAATTTACTAAAGATATCTATAATTATAATTAGACTTACGTAATTTAAGGAATTGTTAGATTAAACGATATCGCATATTCAAGTTTACAAATTTTTTGGTTATATTACATGATTGTCCTTCTAACTGTAATAAAAGGTGATCAACAATTACCAATTCTGAACGATCAAGAATCACTTATACACGTCAAAATGAAGAGTCGCTAGAGCAAACGTTATATACGGGGTGTCAATTTGAAAACGAACAGCATTTAATATTGCCTAAACTAATGACTATCAAAATTTGGCGAAACACGTCTATTTGCATATCAATGGGGACAACTGTTGAGGTGTTTGTTGTCGTATTACTTTCAACCTCCTTCTGATGATCCCAAAAAGACATTATCAAAAGAAAAGACATTGTTAGATTTGTGTAAATAATAATTCCAATATGGATAGCGGCCAGCGAACTAATAAGGACAAGTGAAACAGATAACAAAACACGTCCGTTTTGTAAATATCGTATTCGCACGACCTTCAAGGTCAAGAATACGGGGCACTGACTGCGTTAGCTTTAATACTTCCTATAAATAGAAAAGTTCAACACTCTGAGGAATGATTCATTATTATTAATATCAATAGTACAAACGTATGTATTGTGTATCAATAATCGGTGTTGGTCGTTTATAATTATATGTTATCCCAGTGAGTTTTAAACGATGTTATTTATCCAACCCTTAAGAATGGTTCACGAGGTAAGTGTTTCTCAAAGATAAATGGTTCTATGGCTAAAGAAGTCCATACGAGGGGCACTTGCTAAGTAACCACTACATCCTGATCCCCAGGTCACCTACCCCTAAAGTTTTAAATGGCAACCTGTACTTCTTTTGCCGTTTTGGTGTTGCTTATGTAATTCTTAGGTAAATTTCATTTTTTTTTCAAAATTGAAGTACTTGACCTCACGAATGTGTGGAATGTATTTAAGTTTTAGGAATACTAGTATAAATAAAAATATGAATTATTATTTATTTAAATCTTAGCCCAACCCTGTTAACACCCATGAAATTTATTTCTTATTCGAATAAAACAACTGATAATAGTTTTTGCTGGTTTTTGAATTAATTTCTTATGTCAGTCATATTGTTTATGTCTATTTATACACATCTTTATTTTCTGACTTGTTGTATTAATTTCTTAAAATGGGTTACACTATTGCTGACTGCGTAAAAATGATTTATATTACCTAACCAAACGCTGCATTACAAGAACGGCGGACAAATTCAACGAAAGATATCGGGAAAATATGTTGGACATAAATACATAGGATAGTTAGTAGCTAAATTTGAAGAAGCTGGATCTATTGGCAATAAGAAGAGGGCTGGGCCAAGATTGTTCAATGAGGCCGCTTAGTTCTTGGTCAAGTTGCTACAGCTCCTACTACCTCACTTCGTAAAGTTACGCAACAAACTGGACTAGAAAGTATTGAAATTTCTCCCATACAAACTACAAATTACCCAAGAATTAGGGGATGATGACTCGAACGAAACCTAACCTAACCTAACCAACAGGAATATTGCTCAGCCCCTGTTAATAAAAAACATCTGTTTTAGTGGTGAATGCACTTTTTACATAAATGGCAAGGTCAGTAAACAAAACTGCCGCTATTAGAACGACTTCAATCCTCCACATTATAAGAGAGGGGCAAACACAATATCCTCAAAAATTAAATGTTTGTGCAGGTATATTAAGCAATACTATCATTGGTCCACTCTTCATAAATGGAAATCTAAATGGTGGAATTAATGCCCAAATGCTAGACAGAGGTGTAGTTTATTTACTGAACGTTTCTTTTTAACTGAGCTTTTTACGTTTATTCTAATTATATTGTTGAATTATTTTGATTGTAATTTTTCAAATTTGTTTTCTGTTTTATGTAGAATGAATTATTCACTATTGATATTTTTTTGGAACGTAGGATATGCTCGTAATGATCTATTTTATTCAAGAACTTGCTTTTATTGTCTTTTTAAAATGTTTATGTCGAAGACTTTTGATTTAGATGTTCTGATAACACATATCAAAGTTCAGGTAAAGTATCTGCATGGTTTTTATAGCTTTCATTACTTATTTAAAGACATTTAAGTTAACTCAACACTACACATATACAAAATACATATAGTGATTTTTGGACTCGATACCAAACCCGAGGAAATAACGCCAATATTTACTCTGTGGGTAGGAAAGAATCAGCCCTTGTCAAAGTGGAATTTGTTCCATACTTGAAAAAGTCAGAAGTACTTAAAAACGCAAAGATTCTCAAAGGTACCCACATAAGCGTTGCTAATGACCTAACACTCATCTAGTGAGAGGAGCACAGGATTTTAAGAAAACACCTAATTCTGGCGAAAGCAAATAATCATATAAACTGCTACATACGAAAAAACAAACTATTTGTGGACGGAAAAATATATTCTCCTGAAGAATTAGAAGTAATAGAATTAGAATAGGGAACCTGCTATCCCGGAGCGAGATAAAGCAGTGGCAAACATTCCCAAAACAACAACTGGGCAAAGATCACTTATTCCCAAAGAATTAGCAACCGGTTCCGGATAAAAAGGAGAACAATCATTTGTGGGAGGGAAAAAAAATAAATACTAGAGCACGCACAGGTTCTACGCAAAGCATCAAATAATTTATGTATGTAATAATAATAATAATAATAATGACTTTATTGCTTTGTTATGAGAATACAAGTACAAGCAAAGGCGACGTTCGCTCTTAGATGGTGTTTTCGTACTAGAAGCACCAGCTAAGTAGCGCTCTTCCACGTAACCGCAAAACACAAAACTAAATATCCTTTCGTACAATATCATACATGCTAAGAAAACAAAAAACGCAAACTAAATATCAAATATCCTCTTGTACAATATCTTACATGCTAAGATAACAAAAGTTATGTAACATAATTCTGTAAATATTAAAATGAATAAGGCCAATTTTACCTGCTTAAAATTAGAATTTCAACGTTATACTATTATTAAATAGAGACTCTTTAATGTTAAGTTTAAATCGAGAAATGGGTAACGTTTTGTAATCTTCGGGAATTATGTTGTACAGATTTGCAATATTATATGAGAAGCTAGATCGGAATAACGAGGTTTTATGTTTCGGCATACTAATTTTATTTTTAAATCTTACATTAATATTGTGAACTTCTGATCTCTTTTTAATTTTTTTCGATAGGTAAAAAGGAATTTTGGTAAACATAATTTTATGAAATAGTACTGATCCATGAAGAATACGTCTATTTTTTATGTTCAGCCAGCCAAGGTCTGCAAGATGCTTAGAGGTTGGATTGCGACGTGTGATACCACAAATAAATCGAACACACATATTTTGAATTCGCTGAAGTCGATTTTGATCTAGTTGTGTTAAGGCGGGTCCATATACTACATCACAATAGTTAAACTGTGAAAGCACGAGACTATCACAGAGCATAATTTTGGATGCTTTATTAAATAATTGTCTATGTGAGAATAGAAGTTTTAAGTTGCAAAACGCTTTCTGAATTATTGATGAGATATGATTAGAGAATGTTAAGGAATCATCTAAAACGAGACCTAGGTTTTTTTCACAATTAGATAAAATTAAATTATCATTATTAATTTTCAAATGTATTTTACTTTTGACTTTATTTTTCTCAATTCTACGTCCAAATAGCATAGCTTTTGATTTTGAGGGATTTATGCTTAGGCAGAATTTATTAGAAATATCTACAATAGTCTCTAATTCTTCATTAATTTTCATACAAGCATTTACAACTTCTGATTCTTTAAAATCCACGTACAACTGTGTATCGTCGGCATAATAGTGAGCCTTCATATAATCAAAGTAATTTGAAAATTGGGAGGTGTATAGGGTAAATAGCAAGGGTCCTAAGATGGAACCTTGCGGAACTCCTCGCCATAGGTAAATTTTCCTAGATAATTTTTTATTTATAAATACTCTTTGAGATCTATGATCTAAATAGGATTGCATCATTTTTTGCGCTTGTTTATCAAAACACATATAGTTAAATAGTGACAATAGCAGCGGGTGATTAATTTTATCGAATGCCTTTGAGTAATCTAGTAAGATTAAAATGCATAGATGGTTGGAATCAATATAAGAATAAATGTCATCCAAAACTTTGAGGAGTGCAGCTGTATCCTGGACGAAACCCCGACAGGTAGAAGGTCGAATTTAGTGATGTGTTGACGAATCTGTTCATCCATCACTTTTTCTAGGATTTTAGAAAAGATACACTGAATACTTATGGGACGAAGCTCATTGAAATCAGCAGGATTATCCGTCTTAGGTATGGGTAGAACTTTAGATTCTTTCCAAATTAAAGGAAAAACGGAATTTTTTAGACAATAATTATATATGTGAGTAATAAATGATAAAATATGTGGGCAACAATAGAGAATCATAGTGATATTAATATTATCCGGTCCAGCTGCATTTGAATTTATTGAAAGTATTTTTTCATAAACTTTTAACTCATCAATTTCCCTAAATTTGAAATTATCAACATTCGGTAGTTTAGTTGAGAGATAGTGGCTTAGAATAGCAGCATCTGGGTTATTGTCACCACCAATGCCATTGATGAAATGATTATTTATTGAGTCGGGATCTTGTAAGTGATCAGGAATAACTGTTGAACTTTTTTTGTTATGAATGATGTTATGCTTTTTCATTTCTTTCCAGATATTTTTCTTTCGTTTCAGTTGAAATTCAAAATATGCCTTTTTCTCGTGTTTAATTGCATGATTGACTTCATTACGAATTGATTTATAGTAATTCCAATGATTCTCATTTTTTGTTTTTTTGAATTTTAATAATGCTTTATCTCTCAATTTCATCATGTCCCTCAATGTATCAGTTAACCATGGAGACTTTTTTCTTGTTATTTTAACTTGACGCAGTGGTGCATGTGTTTGGAATAAATTTGAAATAGTTGAATTCAAAATCTTGATTTTACTTTCAATGTCATCAAGATGATAAATTTGTTGAAGATCAGAAGCTATTAAATCCTGATGAAAATGATGCGGTCCAAAATTCCTAAAGTCGCGGAACGTAAATTCAAACGGTTTAGGTTTTTTGATAGATAGCGATCCAATGCAACAAGATGGAAGGGAATGGTCTGATACTAAGGGACATTTAGTAACATTTACATTACTGATTTTTAAATTTTCTGAACACAAAATAACGTCGAGTAATTTTGGTCCTCTTGTTGGTTGATTAACAATTTGAATAAGATTGTAAGTGTCAAAAAGTGACTGCAGAGTTCTACACTGTAGGCAGCTTGGGTCTAAAAAGTTTATATTAAGGTCTCCCGCGCAAATAACATAATCAAAAAATGGCGATAATGTGCTTAAACATAAATCAAATTCATTAGCAAAATCCTGATAAGGAAAATCATTAGGTCTGTAGAGTGAACCCAAGACATAATTTTTATTATTAAAACAGAACGAAATCCATAACTGTTCGGAATTAATGTTATTCAAATTAGTAATAAGTTTAGACTTGAATCTATTTTTGATATATATAACAGTACCCCCGCCTTTTCTCGGAGATCTATCACGTCTAAACATTTTATATCCCGGTAAATTTACTAATCTATTAACAATATGTGGTTTCAGCCACGACTCCGAAACTGTAATTAAATCAAATTTGTCTAATACTGCATCTTTGAATGCAAGAAAATTCGCTAAGATAGATCTTGCATTTATATGGCAAACAGATAATGGCTCATTCATTTTATTACATGTACTAAGAGATATTACAAGCTTCAAACAAAATAATACCAAAATTTAAGACCGTTACAAATAAAAGTACAAAATATATTATTACTATACAAAAACAAGACAATATACCACAATTATGACCTCTATAAATAAAGAGTAGAGTTGAAAAATATCGTAAGTACCACCATAACCGTTATTTCTTATTGTCGCTTCTTGTAACTCTATCTAGAGATGACGGGATCCCTCATTTCTTAATACTCTCGCTTGAAGGTGGATCTGGAATTGGTAATGGCGTCTCCGTTTGTTGAGCAACGTTTGGTGCTGTTGAGTTATCTATAGACTGTAGTTGATTAACACTATACTCAACACCATTTACTATTAAATATTTACCATGAATTTTAGCTGTATGTTTCTGCGTTCTTGCAACTTTAAGGTGCTTAATTAGGGTTTTTTGATCTTCCCTATCTTCCTTGCAAAGATCTGATGCAATAAATATGTGCTTACCCTTCAATTTGCTAGCATTTTTTAGAATTTCTTTCTTTTTAATAAATGCACAAAACTCCAACTTAATGGTAGGTGTGTTGTTACTTTTGAAAACTGAATAGTTGTTAATATCTGCAGTTGTAACGGTTACTGCCAATAATTCACTCAGTTTTAAAAAAATAAATGCAAGAGTGTCGACTTCATCTGGTATATCCAGACCGTAAATAAAAATGTTGTTACGCCTTAAAGCTCTTTCTAAATGTATACACCTTGACGTAATAGTTTCTGTTTTATTTTCGAGTTCACCGATTTTTAAAGAGTTATTATTCAGATTCTCGAGAATTATTTTATTATCTTCCTTGATTTGTGTGGACAATGTTCCAACTTCAGTTTTGATGACATTTAAAAGCATATTGTACAACTGACTATTACTTAAATCCTGGACATCGCCCATCTCTAACCATGTATAAATTGGTAAATTGGACTGATTCAAAAAAAAATAGAGAAAAAGTCGTTTCTGTCGGAGGTTAATTAGTAGTTTTTTAGAAGTGTAATGCAATATGAAGATTATCAACTAAGATGTACTTTTATTAATTGTATGAGTTGAAGGAACTGTATATATTAGACTCACATGCAAAATTTCAATGTTATAACTTCACTAGTTCACTAGTGTTAATTTACTATTTCTACTTTCTGTCTTAAATAACTTCTTCAAAAATCTTATTGATGTCATCATACTTTGTCAATATATAGAAACCAAATAATTATTGTGAATACTGTCAAATAATCTATAACTGTTAACTGGTTGGTGCATTCACAAGGATGAATATATAAGAAATTTTATGCTAGAAAAAGTAACAACATACCCCCTAAATGATTCAAATGAAGCAAAATATGTTTTATCTGTGAATAACAAATTAAATAACTTCAAGATTCTTAATACTAATATTTGCAATGTTTCAAAAAATATAGATGAAGTAAAAATATATCTCGAGGATCTTGAGACATGTTTCGAGTGCATAGTTTTAACAGAAACTTTGCAAATCCCGGAAACGTCCTTCCTCAACATGGCCATTTACACAACCCTATACAATGGAGGTAGCTATAACCAAAATGATGGTGTTCTCGTCTTTGCAAAAACAAAAATTGTAATGGTTATGGATAAGCTGAGTTTTTGCATTTTAGCATTCTATAGATCTCCAGCAAGTCGAATTGACGACTTTCTTGACAAGCTTGGTGATATTCTAAATAAAGAACGTAATTAACATTATTATAGCTTATTTGTAGGTGACATAAATATCGACTTGATGAAAATAACTGAAAATTCAAGAAATTATCTCGATATGATCAGTGAGCATGGCTTTCAATCAACTATTAATACTACAACAAGAGCGAGAAATGGATCTGAATCATGTCTTAATCATATATTCATTAAAACAAAACTTCAATAACATATTACCTCTCACTATATCAACATCGATTACAGACCACTACATAACGTTGTTACAAATTGTACTGAATGAAACTAAAAACAATTCAATAAACAAAAAATATATTCAAAAAGTAGACGAACAATTATTACAGACGGCAATTAATAGTTTAAGTTGGAAAAATGAATTATACCCAATGCATGATATCGAATCGACAACAGAAAAATTCATCAACATCATAAACAGATGTGTACAAAAATCAACTCAATACTTCAGAATAAAAAATAGTCAACGTAAAAGGAAAAATTGGATAGCAAAATCATTGAGAAAACACATCAATCAAAAAAATCATTCATTTTTATTATGGAAAGTAAATCCAAATAATGTAAACTTGAAAAATGATTATTTAACGAAAAAAACGGGAAAGAAGATAAAGCTTGCCAAACAAAATTATTATAAAAAATTAGTTGAAAACAACAAAAAGCAAGTAAAAATCTCTGGAACACTGTTAAGGAAATTTTGAATATCAAGACAGGAAGAATAATAAATAATATTAGGAATGAAAAAAATGAGATGGTCACAGATCCAAAAGATGCTCCTGATATATTTAACAACTTCATCGCAAATGTGGGGGAAACTTTGGCCAAGAATATACGACAAAATCCCAATTACAAAAGTAAAAAATATATAAATAAAACTTCACTTTTTCTTACACCAACGAATTTTTCTGAGGCTGAAAATACAATAATTAGTTTAAAGAATAAAAAGGCTCCCGGGCTTGATGGAATGAAAGCTGAAACTCTAAAGATTATTGCAAAATTCATATGCGAACCTTTGACGGACATCATAAATAAATCCTTCGAATCAGGCATATTTCCTTCGATTCTGAAGAAATCTCTTGTAACTCCAATTTTCAAAAATGGGGATACAGAAAATATTTCAAAATATAGGCCTATTTCACTTCTATCTTTAATAAGCAAAGTCTTTAAAAAAATTATAAAAACAAGACTTACGACATACCTATCAAATTATAATCTGCTGTCGGTATCCCAGTATGGCTTGAGAGAGAAAAAATCTACCAATGATGCAATCCATTCTTCCTTGACAAAAACCATCTACGAATCCTGGGATTCAAGCACTCCATCTATTGGTGTTTTTTTGAATCTGAAGAATGCCTTCGATACTCTAGACCACTCCATACACACACACACACACACACACACACACACACACACACACACACACACACACACACACACACACACACACACACACGACAATATTTCATATATATCGATACCGATTCATAAACCCAAAACTATTCTTTTTATTATAAATTTCTCTCAATAAATTGACAATCTAACATGATATTTATAGTGAATTTCGTTGACAGGCACTAATATTACAGTTAATTGAGACTGATTATCAAAAAAAGATACACCAGTCATAACAATTCAAAATTATTAAAATTTCACTATTAACTGTAACTACATTCAACTGATTTTTCTTTTTTTAAATTCTTTCTGTTCAAAGTTCAAATAAAATACCTGTATAAGTTACTTTTTTTTCATTAATGAAGGTGGTTGTAGAAAAAATACTATGTACAACTCGTCCGCAAACCACTTTACCCGCTCGCTTGATTTGACGCACTCGCCATACGACTCGTGCCACAAACTTCTGCGCTCGTGGAAAAGTAAGCGATATGGAAGTTGATAAGCTGCAGCGCCATCTGGTGGAAAGGAAATGTCAATGTCAAAATTGCTTTTGACAATTTTAACTTATTTTATAGTGAATTTCGGTGACAAACACTAATATTACAATCAATTAAAACTTATTATCAAAAAAGGTAGTCTAAGCTTAACAATTCAAAATTGTTCAAATTTCGTTAATAACTATACTTACGTTTAACTGATTTGTCTATCTTCAATATTCATTTTTTAAATTATTTCTGTTCAACATTCAAATAAAATACCTGTATAAATTACATTCTTCTTTCATTGACAAACGTGGTCGTAGAAAAAATATTGTGTACAATTTGTACGCAAAACACTTTTTCTGCTCACTTGATTTGCATCTGCGCTCGAGGAAAAAGTGAACGATTGAAAAGTTGATATGCTGCAGCACCTGGTGGGAAGGAATTCTTAATGTCTTACAGTCTAACATTATCTTTATAATGAATTTCGTTGACAGAAACTAGTACTACAGTTAATTAAAATTTGTTATCAAAAAATTACACAAGGCATAAAAATTCAAAATTGTTCATATTTCACTATTAAGTATAACTACTTTTAACTGATTTTTAGGCTTTTAAATTATTTCTGTTCAAAATTCATATAAAATACCTGTATCAGTTACTTTTTTCTTTCGTTAACAAACGAGGTCATAGAATGAATATTGTGTGCAACTTGTAGGTAAATCCCTTTTCCTGCTCACTCGCTTTAAGACAAACATCTGCGCAGGAAAAAGTTAACGATATAGAAGTTGATATGCTGGAGCGGCCTCTAGTGGGAAGTTACAACAAAAATGATAAAAAATACAAATTCTGCATAGAAAAATACATTATCCATGCCAATTTTGAGCGTGATCAGTTGAAGGGTATAGAATTTGATATGAATATTAAATTTCGATTTTCTACTGTCAAAATTTTGATAATTTCTGATCGTTATTCGAAAAGAAAAACAACTGCATTGACAGTTTTCCAAAATCGCGTCGTGCTACTCTCTACAATGGCCGTATTTGATTCTGAAATAAGCTTAAAAGAAACAAAAAATCTCATTTAATCCGTTAGTAAATTAAACATACAGTTTCCCATAAATCTACCTCTTTTATTGGGCCGAATAATAAAATAGTTTTAAACGCTCTGGAAGAAATTTAGAACCTATTGTAATGTTTTTCTTATTTATTAGAAGTTTTTATTACGGGTGGGATAAATTTCAAACACTCGGTATGGCTACTTACTAATTTCTCAATTGGATCACGTAGTCGTCGCCTGCTAGATCTTCTCCAGGCCGACATCCAAATTCCAGGTCACAAGGAAGCCTCATTTCACGTCCGAACAGGATTTTCGCAGGTGTTTCACCCGTGGACTCATTGACGGCAGATCGATAAGCCAATGCGAATAGGGAGAGATACTGGTCTCAATCTCTCTGATGGCTGGAAACTACTTTGACGAGGTATTTTCCAATAGTCCTGTTCATTCTCTCGACCATTCCATCTGACTGTGGATGTAAAGCTGTTGTTCTGGTCTTCTCCATTCCAAGCTTGTCGCAAATCTCCTGGAATAGATGGCTTTCGAAATTTCTTCCCTGGTCACCGTGGACTTCCATGGGCACTCCATATCGGCTGATCAATTCTTTCACCAATACATCCGCGACAGTTGTTTGTGGCCTCTTGGTTCGGGATAGCGTAAATTTCCACCCACTTTGTGAAGAAATCCATTACAATCAGTATTTACTTGCTAACATTTTCTGTCGTCGGAAATGGTCCAGCGATATCTAAAGCAATCGTTTCGAAAGGGCTTCCAACATTGTACTGTTTCATGGGTGCCTTTCTCTTGCGATGTGGTCCATTACTCGTAGCACAAGTCGTATATTTCTTACACCAGTCCTTCACATCGTCGGAGCTGTTCATCCAATAAAACCTTTCACGGACTCGCTGAAGGGTTTTCTCCACTCCCAGATGACCTCCCGATGGACTGTCGTGTAACTTCTTCAGTAACTCAGCTACTTTTGTTCTCGGGATAACTAGCTGTCTCCTCATCTCAGAACCATCATCGTTTTCAAGGACTCTTTTCAACAGCCCTTCTTCCAGGACAAGAGAGTTCCACTGAGCCCAATACGCCTTGAGTTTCGGTGAAAATTTTGACACTTCTTGCCAGGTAGGTCGCCGATTTTCTTTCTTCCATTGCCATTGCCATCTTCAGGTGAGGATCATTCTCCTGATCTTCTCTGATCCTGGTGGGTGTCCATTCCTCGTTGACTACAGTAGTTCTTGAAACTGCAGCTTCCCTAGATTCCACCTTGTTGCAGTGGGAGCAGTCTACAGGGCATACTGTTTCTGGCTTGCAAGGTTTCGTTTGCTCGGTCGGGTATTCTATCGTAATCTTATTCTCGATTTTCTCGTCCATCGTTGACATTTTATTCTCGATTTCAGATTTTAGAGACGAAATTTCATTTTCAATGTCAGCGGCAATGTCGTTTTTCATTAACAAGATATCGGCAGATATGTCGTTCTTCAAAGTAGAAATATCGTTCTTCATATCAGAAATCTTCTCGTCCATGTTAGCAGAAATGTTCTCTTCCATGGCAGAAATCTTCTCGTCCATGTTAGCAGAAATTGAGGAGATTAAGGTGTAAGCCTCGTCATTGAATAAAACTGTTTCTGGATCAAAGCCGTCATTTTCCAGTGCCACTTTAAGTCGTTCTACTAATTCAGTTTTCTTACCGGACGTTTCCAACTCACGATCTTCCAATTCTGCTCTTAATTCCGCCACTTTCATATCCCTTAATCTCTTGGCCATTTTTACGGAGCAGTTTATTTATATTACCCCACACCTGACACCAATGTAATGTTTTTCTAATTTATTTAAACAATAAACGGGTGGGATAAATTTCAAACACTCGGTATGGCTACTTACTAATTTATTTAAACACTAAACTAATTACTAACACTTAATTTATATATACTCAGTATATTCACTTAAACTAATTTATATGAACACATAACTAATTTATATTTACTGTTTGCTATTTTGGTGTATTTATTTCCCGAGATCACTTTATCACTCCCCAACTCTTCCTGATCAGTCCCCTTATATATTAAAGCCATTTTTACTAGTAAATTCCGGACTGCGGCTTAAATAGAACAATTGGTTCTGGTCTTTTCTAGATAACTCTGGTCACAAAAACAATGTTTACATAAGATAGTCGTAAACTCGTAAACAGTTTTTTATAACCGCGTATCCGCCATAATTTTAACTTACATACCTGGCTTAGACAGAGTAGGATTTAGGGACTATACCAGTGTGCTGTTTCGTAACACTATTGACATATATGCTCTGATTACCTATAAAACTCTGTGACTGAAGGATTTATTTCCAAGCCACTATTTCCAAGCCAATTTCTACCACATACATACTACTAAATAAGTTTAAACAAGGATAAATGAATTTGTAAAGACGTGTGTAATATTTTTTATTAAATTCACCCAAGCCCTTTCGACATTACGTCATCATCAGGGCTTTCGTCAATTGGTCCAGAGACGTATTAAAATTGTAAACAAACATGAAATTACAAACATTTACACATATATCAACTAAAAAACGACACTACACAAACCATGTCGATCAACTAATCATTGATTTTTAAATAAGTTTAGTTGCTTAGTACTGATAACGTTTACTAGGTAAAATTTATAGTGCACAAATCCTCGTCTAATTTTCATATTTTCTCTTCAACTTGGCAACGTCGTAGTTTATGGAAAAAGATACGGCTAGAAGAAGAATGTTACACTGAATTCGATGGTATACAAAAATAATAGGGTGTCTCATTAAATAAAGTGAACTTCATGTTGTCTCGCTTAAGCAGAACACCTAGCACATCTTAAAATATTGTAGAAATGTGTATCGGCGCAAATGCAACAACTTTTATTTGTATTTTTTATCCTAAGTAAATTATTGCAGTTCCACGAATTAATGGATCACCCTGTATGTATACATACATATACATTTTTTCCGATGCAAGGAGTATAATTGTCTAATTATTATTTACAAATTTATAAAGTACGCTTTGTATTCGAAATAATGGAGACAAATTTTAATTTATTCAAACAATATTATTGTCTAAAAAAACTATAAACGTATTATTGAAGACTTCAAATATAAGTGAAAATAAATCTGAAATGTATTGGTGTTCCGACAATAATGTTTTTTTGTTGTTTACATTCCGATGTCCACTACTCCAATTCGTCACGTGATTTGACACTACAAAAAATTGACACACGTTGATCTGCTTCTTAAAATTATTTTACTTTATATGTAATATTATGTCTGTGTTAAGGTGATGTTCGTGTTGTGCCCTGTGATAATAAGTGGAAATTGGGTAATTAACTTTGTACAGGTAATAAAATTGTTTTTTCTTTTCAATTTGCATGAATAAACAGTATTTTCTTTGTTAGTTTTACGGTTTTTTTACAAAATAATTTCTATTTTAGATAATATAATAATGTTAAATTTGAAATTTTTCTCATACAAATATGCAAGAATTTATCTAAAGAAAATATCAGTTTTTATTTGTTTGATCGATTTCAGCTAGAGTATAATCAATTTTAAAATCAATATTAGTAGTTTAGAAAGAAACATTTTGAAAATGGCGTATTTTTACGTTTGTGTTCCGATAATCATGGATTCTATATTGCCTTATTTGGTATGGAATGTGATGGCCTAATATACAGGTCGCTTTATATTTTGAACATTTTGAATGTTTGATTTGTCTGTAAACCAGTGGCGTGAAAAATATGTTCCATATCATTTTACTATTATTTTACCTTATTATTGAATTCAGATCGTGTAATATACAGGAAGTTTGAAAATTAAGTGGAAATTAAGAAACATTTGAACTAAGTTGTCCTTTCAATTTTATTAAACAATATTATTTATGTCACTGAATTACAGTTTTTAGTGTGGCTGTAGGGATCGAGACTGAACTATAGAGGCAGCACTTCTGTCGAAAGTAGAGCGCTCTAGTGTTAAATAAGGAAAACATTGTGATGTAAACATTGTAATTAACAACCTACAAAATGCTAAAAATGAATAGATCTTTTTATTTTCTTTGCTAGGGAAAATTGTTGGTATGTAAGATGGATGTAGGGGATTATCTGATTTTTGATTATTGACAAAATGAGCACTGCAAATGCTAGTATTTTTATTTGGTTCCCAATCCTCCCGATGTTTTCTGAAATGTAATTAAAAAACTTGAAGTGATTCATTTTGTACAAATGTTTACTTTCTTTCTCTTAAGAGTATTTAATTATTTAATGTTTTAAATGAAACTCACTGTTTCTAGTTAATTTCACAATATAATAAAAGTTATTGAAAATTCTAAAAAATTGACAGTTGTTTCGATAAATCAATATCATCGTTAATTTTTCTTTGTTTCATTCTGGTATTTCTGTTATCTAGTTGACATAGTTCTTCAGCTATATAATTTATCGAAACAATTGTCAATTTTCTAGAATTTTCAATAACTTTTATTATATTGTGAAATTAACTAGAAACCGTGAGTTTCATTTAAAACACTAATATGAGCAGATTCCACGAAGTAAGAGTCGACCCTTACTTCGTGGGTCGAGACAGTTAATTTCATTGATTATTTAAACTTATTATATAATATTAAAGCTTTTTATTTTATATAATCAATGAAATCGTACCGAAAACAACATTTTATTCTCTCGATAATAATCTTTTATTTATGTAAGAAAATTTAGAACTTTTCTAATAGTTGCCAACTGTAGTATCATACTGATTATATACAAAAGAATAGTTATTAAAGAATTTTAATTAGAACATTTTAAGTACATATGGGTTTTTACTGCATTTATCCATTTTTGCCGTTTTAAGGTTATTCACGCAGTGTTCAATGATCTTTCGGGGAAACTATAAAAGTTCAACTGCGTAGTATTTTTATACGGCATATGTGAACAGCCATGAATACAGAAAGATACTTTTGATGAAGACATCTCAAACATTTAATATCAGTTTCAAAAAATGAACATTTAAAAACTCTGATTATACAAAACTAATAGGGTTTACCACAGTGTTTACATCACATTGTTTGTGTTTTTTCACGGCAGATGGCATAAGCGTCATCTTTCTCGGTCCCTTTATAGCGTTTGGAGGTATCCATGCAGCTAAATATTTTGTGTTGAGTTATATATAGGGTATTGTAATATTTGTATTCGATTATAATTTCAATGAAGTGTCAATCCAAATCGATATTGTATTTGTTATTGACTCTCGTTTTTTGGATGTATCATATTACGTAAGAGAGCGCTAATTTAACCTATCAAACTACCGTCATCTGCGATTCAAATTAGTATCGCTTCACTATCAAAGGATTGGTACAGGGCTACAAATTTTATCATTATTTGAACATATACAAAGGTAGACCACGGATTAATGGTATATAAACATTTGGGTTAGGGTAACAACGGTTACGGAGGATTTGTTTTTACATAGTGAACCGCATTTCTCTTTTCATGCTACTTGACATTTTTTTGTAGTACCATTTCGTTTGGTTGCCATTCATCTTTTTCAGCATTTGTTTCGACTAACTTATCAGCTTTTTGGTGGCCGTAAATTTCATAATGTGCTTTCACCCATATTATTTAAACGACACTTTCATTAGTAAGTTAATGTAATAGGGATTGGAAAATATAGAATAGTAGTTGATTGATTTAAAGGTTTTTCCTTCTTTCGTTTCTAGCATAAAGAAAGCTGTGCCTGTACCTTTCGATGTCTTTGATGCATCTGTATAATATATTGTTATTGTTGTTTTGATGTCTGTGTTAATTCGGTATTTCTGTTATCTACTTGAAATAATTCTTCAGCTATATAATTGGTTTGATTTTGTCTCGGTTTAAAGGTATTTTAGGGAATAGTTGACTTTTGCTATCAAAACTAATTATTTTGTCTAGGTGCGAAAGTATTTCTTGTATTGACTTTGGTTCTGGTGTACCAGAGGCATATCGACACGTGGGATCAAGAACGTTTTTGAATGGTCCAAAAACTTGTCGATTAGATTAGATAGATAGATAGACAGATTGTATGGGAATTGGTTGACTTGGAAATTAATTTTCTTCTGAATTTTGATTAGATGAATTGATATTTCTTTGTGTGGAAGTACTGGGAGTATTTCCGTGATTTGTGAAAGAAGATTGAATATACTGTGCATTAGAAATATTTCGATAAGAAGGATTATTGAAAAAGTTATTTGAGGTTTAGGTTTATTGAAAGTATTAGGTTTGTTATCAAAATATTTAAAATTATTTTGAGAATACTAAAAATTTTCTTCCTCTATTATATACGCGAGAGCTTCTCCGACATTTCGTGAATTATTGTCTGCAAACTACCCGATAAATTTCTTAAAAGAGCTCTTAACGTCATTTGGTCATATTGTCTGCGGTACAGATTTTTAGTCTGTAAAGGAATTTCAACATCAGAAAAATTATTTATTCTACTAACGAGCAAACTGCTTCTTCTTCTTCTTCTTCTTTTCTAAATCCTTTTGCCCTTTCAGACGTCGGATATGGATTCCGTGACCTGTACCTATTTCTTCCATGCCGTTCTGTCTCTTGCTAAATTTTTTATTTCTCCTATGGTCTTTCCTCTTTCTAAACATCTTTCCTCTTTCTAAACATATATCTTGTATTTGGTCTAACGATTTCCTTCTAGGCCTACCCCTTTGTTTTTTGATCGGTTTTCCAATCTCCATTATTTTCCTAGTTAATCTATTTGGTTCCATTCTTACCATATGACCATACTAGCTAAGTTGTCTTTTTTTATTTTACTTGTTATCGGTTCCTGTTTAGTTGTCTCTCTAGTGACGTTATTTCTAATCCTATCCCATTTAGTTTTCCCTGCAAGTCTTCTTAGATGCTTCATTTGTATGGCATTTATTTTAGTTTCGTCCTTTTTTCGCACAGTCCAATTTTTACTTGCGTATATTATTGTAGGAACTGTTATCATGTTATGAATTTTCATTTTTACTTCTAAGTCTATATCTTCATGTCCAAGAACTGTTTTATTTAGAGAGTAGTATATTTTTATTGATTTATTTGCTCTGTTTGTTATTTCTGCATCTATTTTTCCATCTTCTGTTACGATACTTCCTAAATATTCAAATGTTGTTACTCTTTCTATAGTCTGATTTTTGCATTTATATCTCTATTTTTTTTATTACCTGGTTGTTTCTCATTTATTATCATCACTTTTGTTTTATTTATGTTCACCTCCATATTCATGTTCTCTACTTCTTTAGTCCAAATATTCACTAGTTTTTGCATTTTATTCTTTGTATTTGCCACTAAAACCACATCATCTGCATATAGTAGAATACTCATTTTTATCGGTTCTAAATTTCTGTGTCCAATTACAGTATTCAGCTGCTCATATTTTTCTTTGATTCGTTTCACAATCTTATCCATGATTATTATAAACAGTAGTGGGCTTAAACAGTCTCCTTGTTTTATTCCCTTACACATTTTCAATTCTTCAGACCTTTGGCCTGCAATCTGTCCCTTGGCTCTAACTGTCTCGTATACACTTTTAATTATATTTATTAAGGTGGGTGGTACTTCCATTTCCTCCAGGGTTCTCCATACTTCTCTTTTATCTACTGTATCAAAGGCTGCTTTTAGATCTATAAATGTAAGGTACATTTCTTCTCCCTCTTCTATTTTTCTTTCGATTATATTCCTTAGTATATAGATATTATCATATGTTTGTCTTTCAGTTCAAAAAGCTCTCTGTTTTTCTCCTAATTTTGGTTCTACATATTATTTTAATATTTTTTCTATTATTTTTGTGTACACTTTTGTAATTCTCACATTGTGTCGGTTCTCCCTTTTCATAGATGGGCACTAATAAGTTATTTTCCCATTCCCTTGGAATTTTTTGTTGTACCCATGCTTCTTTGCATACATTCCATATCCATTCTTTTCCTCTTTTTCCTAACGATTTAATCATCTCTGGCGTTATACCATCTTCTCCGCTAGCCTTGCCTATTTTCATTTTTTTTACTTGATCTATCTCTTCTTTATGGATTCCTTGTAGTTGGTCGATTTCCTCTTCTGCTGTTGTTATATTCTCTTCTGGTGTTGATGAATGGAATTGCTGTGTATAGTATTCTTTCCATGTTTTCAATACTTCTTCCATTTCCGTTTGTACTTGGCCTTGTAGATTTTTCATCGCTCTAATATCTTTATATTTATTTGCTCTTAATCTTTTTATTTCTGTTATCTTATGTAGATCTGTTATTTCTTCTCCGAATTTCTCCCATGAGTCACGTTTTGATTTTTTGACGGCTCTTTTTACAAGAGTTTTCTTCCTGCCATATTCTTCTTTGTCCACATGTGATTTTGATGTGATATATTTTTACCATGCCGTTTTTCTTTGACCGCTATTTTAATTTCGGTTTTCCACCAGTTAGTCCTTTTTATATTCTTATTATATTTAATTTTTCCACATATCTTCTCTGTTGCTGTTAATAGCGTTTCTTTAAAGGCGACCCATCGACCTTCAAGTGTCCAATCTGTATTTTCTTTTTCTAGTTTATCGAATTCTTTGTTCGTCTCATTTTGGTATTTTTTTTCGATATCTTCAATTTTAAGGTTATGTGTTGCTAGTTTATCGTAGTCTGTAGTAGCTTCTTTCTTGAGTAATTTTACTAGACAAGTTGTCACTACTAATCTGTGGTTAGATCCAATTTCTGGTCCTTTCTTTGTTTCAAGTTTTTGCATTACTTCTGTTAGATTTTGTGTATATGTTATGTAGTCTATCAGGCTTTTAGCGTTTCTTCTTCTGCCACAAACGTATATTTATCATTTAGTTATTGTTCTCACATCGTATTTCCTATTATTAGATCATTCCTTCTGCAAAAATCTATCATTTTTAGTCCATTTCTGTTAATTGTTTCTTCTCTGTGTTTTCCCATATAATCCATTCCTCTATTGTAATCATTTCCTACCCTGCTATTCCAATCTCCCATTATTATTGTCTTTTCGTTTTCCTCCCTTACTTCATCTAATACTCTTTGCAATTGAATATAAAATTCTAAAGTTTCTTCCTCTGCCGTTCCTTCTACTGGTCCATATATTTGTATAAATTGATTATTTCTTCTAATTTTATACTAATAACTATTATTCTCGAGTCGACTACCTTAAATTGTATTACCTTGCGTTTTATTTCTTCTGTAACGATTATTTCTACACCCTCCTTTGCCCTTTCTTCTGGTTTAACTCCTGAATAATATAATGTATGCTTTGTTGTTAGTTGCAAACATCCTTTCCCTTTTTTCTTCGTTTTACTTAGTCCTAGAATTTGAATATTATTGTTTTCCATTTCTTCAGTTAATTCTAATTCTTTCCCTGTTAATGTGTTTATATTCCATATACCTATGCCCATCTGTAATTTTTCCGTGTTCTGAGGTCTGTGTTTTTTACTGTTACTCTGTTGATAATAATCATCCTTTAATTTTTCATGCTTGTTACTTGTTATTCTTCCGTTTTGTATTTTGGTATTTAATTTACTGTTATCATATCCCTTAATCTCAGCTTGAGTCATTACCTGTGTACTTTCTTTAAGTGTATTATTTATTAGTTTTTTTGGTCATCAATTGTAATTTCTCTGAATCATCGTTCCATTCCCAAACTATTCCATTAACTATCAATTTCTTGTATCCTACTTTTGTATTTTTTCCCTATTCTTTTTCTTCTTTGGCATTTCTTCTAATTGTTTTTTGTTTTTCTAATTCTCTTTTCGTAAGGTCCGACTCAATAAAAATATGTTTCTGAGAATTTCTCATTCCACTTTTGTTTCTTAGAATGTCCATTTTATCTGCGAAACTTTCCATTTCAATTAAGCAAACCTTTTCACTTAGTTTTTGGGCGCTTCTTATTTTGACATCCATTTGCAGTCCTTTTGTTATGAAGTTTTCCATAGTTGTCTTTAGTATCTTATCATCTCTTGTATTCAATTCTAATCCACTGATGACGAAATTTTTCTTTTTATTTATTTTTTCTAGATATTGCACTTTGTTATTTAGTGTTTTTATTTCGTTCTTAAGTTCCTGGTTTTCTTGTTTTATTTCTAGTAGCTGTTTGTTATTCTCGCTGTTTTCCTTTCTTAATTGCTTTATTTGATCCATCATTTCATTGTTTTCGTTCATCAATTCTTGCATCATTTTTATTATGGTTGTTTTCGAGCTCTCTTTTTTTTCTGCGCCTCTCTTGGGTGTTCTCCTAGTTATTTTACTTCTGCCAAAACTTTCATCTAATTCCCTCCTTTTTCTTCTGTTTAGGAGCTGACTTCTTAAAACTTATCAACGTTTGGTAAAATCTATCGGATGTTCATTTCTCAATGGACGCGCCATTATAAGATTTTGTTTAAGAGATTCTAATGATCTTATATCTCCGAAACATTGCTGCTTTCATCAATGGCCAAGTATTTGATTCGGTTCTTGAACCGACCAAAATATTATTTTTCTATCGGACTTTCAACTATTCGGGCGGTTGTTTTCTTTATTATTAATAAACTTTCTCAAGTTATAAAAAACTGGAAAATACTAATTTCATTAAAACTGACATCTACTGTCAAAACTGATCCCTATCAACCGAACAAAAAAACTACTTTCAGGTTAACTATAAAACAAGACAAAAACATTTAATATTGAACACTTATCAACTGATCTCAATTGAATAATAGGGTCCTGGGTACGTGTTCAGAGTGCCCAGTGGAAAAGAGTGTCCTGATAATATGTGCATGCAGCATGCTACTTAATTATTGAATTTAATGTCTTTAAATTAGTTAATAATGATTTTATTTATCCAATCGTTGAGTTTATTATTGTTTTTCTTTTACAGATTTCAAAGTGCGATTTAATTCGAAACAAAAAGCGGTTGCCTAAAGGTAGGTGATTGTTGAGGTGAATAACAAAAATAGTCAAATTTTTTCGTTTTTTAATCAAATTAATTTCTATGTAATAATTTTATTTTTGTATCAACTTGACAAATATTTGAGTTCAGCATTTTCAATAAAAGTTCAATGTGTTAAATTTAATTTTAAATTTTCTTCAATTAATTGGACATAGCATTAAATTTATTCTGATTATAAATCATAACATATTATAAATGTGGATTTTGTTAGAAATTTTCGTAAATTATTATTTGGTATAATAACTTATCGTGTTAGATAAAGAATGTTTCATAGAATTCAAGAGGTGCTAGGAATATTTTATTATTTGAAGAAAATAGAAACGTTACAAAGACACCTTTGTAAATGTTTATAAAATGAATTTTTTTTGTAATTTTACGAGGGTGCCTGGTACTTTTTTTTCTGCGTGGTCGATGTGTCCTGATTCCCTTCATAGATGTACGCCCACCATCATCCGTTTCGTATAGGTACTCGTTGGTTGAATATTCTCTAGAGTCTAATAATAGGTGTAGATTTTCATTATATAGTCCAGGAAATTTGGGTATGTAAGCGTCATTTTCGAGGTAACGGCTAATACTTGGTAAAAAGTTAGTAAAAATGGTGTACAACAAAACTTAACTTATGCGACCTCTCAAATCGGACCGGAACATTGTTTATGATTCGATTTACACTCATTGTTCATGCCTTCTGTAGATTTTTCAGGTATAAATTTTTTCTCGTGCATAGTACAGACAAAAAGACCTACAATTCTAGACCTTACACGTAAAAAAATTGATTGGGTCAAAAATGATTGGCAAATAAACAACTGATAACGTTATTGTTAATAAATAAAAATATAATGAGCATTTTTACACTAACACTTCCACATCACGCTTATCTATTCTGACTCATTAAAAAATGATACTCACGAAAGATGGAGTCTGTAAGTTCAATAGTTTATGAATTATGGCCTTATAAACAAATTAACTAAAAATTGACTTGCAGAGTTCTGTAAGCTATGCGATCTCGCGCCAATTTTTTCACTGTTAGATTTCATAATAAGACATCAATACCCATATTTGTTTTTTAAAAAAATACATTTTTGCAACAACGCGAATTTTTTTCATATTTGGCTCAGTTGCGTAATTAAGTTGACACTATATCCGCCGATCTTTGTCGATAATTAAGTACGCATATAGAAGGGGCATGGAAATAGCTTTAATTGAAAAAAAAATACTTCAAGATTTATTGACAAACGACTGAGTTACGGACAATCGAAGTCGGAGGCCTGTCAGTCAACAATTTATACGAGTATCGAAAAACAAAACTTTAGCTCGACTACACTCTCTGAGGTTCACCGTACGACTGCCAACACAAAATACGGACGATGATAGAATGAAAAGCTAGGCGTTCCCCCACTCCGCTGCCACGCAGTAGCCAGCCGAAATATCCGCCCTGCTGACTTCCGAATTTTTTTTTGATTGGGTTGCAATTTACTCGACGTCTCGCTATTTCGTACAATAAAAGTACATTGACTAAAAATTTTAGGGATATTTTTTGTTTTTCGATACTAGCATAAATTGTTGACTGACAGGCCTCCGACAGTCGTTTGTCAATAAATCTTAAAGTATTTTTTTTTCAATTGAAGCTCTTTCCATGCCCCTCCTATGTGCGTACTCAATTCTCGACAAAAATCGGCGGATATAGTGTCAAATTAATTATGCAACTAAGCCAAATATGAAAAAAAATTCGCGTTGTTACAAAAATGTATTTTTTTAAAAAACAATTATGTATATCGATCTCTTATTATGAAATCTAACAGTAAAAAAATTGGCGCGAGGTCGCATAGCTTACAGAACTCTGCAAGTCAATTTTTAGTTAATTTGTTTATAAGGCCATAATTCATAAACTATTGAACTTACAGACTCCATCTTTCGTGAGTATCATTTTTTAATGAGTGAGAATAGATAAGCGTGATGTGGAAGTGTTAGTGTAAAACATGCTCATTATATTTTTGTTTATTAATAATAATGTTATCAGTTGTTTATTTGCCAATAACTTTTGACCCAATCAATTTTTTTCACGTGTAAGGTCTAGAATTGTAGGTCTTTGAAAGAAGAAAAAAAAAGTAATTAACTTTTTGTCTGTACTATGCACGAGAAAAAAGATATACCTGAAAAATCTACAAAAGGCATGAAAAATGAGTGTAAATCGAATCATAAACAATGTTCCGGTCCAATTTGAGAGGTCGCATAAGTTAAGTTTTGTTGTACACCATTTTTACTAACTTTTAACCAAGTATCAGCCGTTACCTCGAAAATGACGCAAAACTATCATTTTAGGTCTGATTATATAGCTATTTAAAAATATTTGTAACACAGTGAAATGATAATTATATTGAATTATATACAAATATACCCGTTACTCCGAATTTTTTAGAATACTAGTAATTAAATTCCGAAATATAACGAAACAACTAATAATAAATTAAACAAACCTAATTTTAACCTAATTTTATTCAAATTTCATTGATATAATTATAAAATTGCAAATAATGTTTGTGCTATGATCATAGTACCTTTCGAAAGAAAAACAAATTATTATATTTATTTACTTATTGTAGAGAAAATTATAGGAAAATAATTGAAAATATTATCCAAAACTTGAACTGAATTAAATTCCACATTTCGTTAGGGTTGTTTTGAAAATTGTTGGTTCATATTCCACATTTCGTTATGATTGTTTTGAAAATTGTTGGTTTGAATTGTAAAAGGCAGACTGCGAGGTTCCAAAGAAGAAGAAGTAGACGACGACGGAGAGGAAAGCAGTAGCAGTAGCAGCAGCAGGGAGCAGTATGTGTGAGAAAAATTATTATAATCACTAGATTTATCCTCTGGTACAATAAAGACTTGTAGTTTTCGAAAATCTTATTAATCTTCATTTTATCAATTCTTAACTTTTACGTATTTAGCAAATTTCATTCAAACAATTTCCAGATTACTCAGAACAGTTCGCAAATGTGAGATAATTCGTTCAATAAGATATCTTCGAAACTACAAGCGTATATTATTAGTCATAACAATTTTTTTTCAACTTAATTCTGTAAAAAATTATCATCGTTCTTCATAATTAACAAAATCCTTCTTTCATTTTTTAATACGGAATATCAATTATATGTTTGACCAATAATTCCCTAGATAATTAATGTCACTTTTAAAAATAATTGTTTTTTGAGATTGAGACCTTGTGAAACTTTAAATTTACTTTGATTCGAAAAGTTTACTTCTAGTAAAATCTCAATTGAATGTTGAATTCATCAATTCTATATGGCATCCAATTTTGTTGATACTTGTAGACGTGATTATCACTCAAATGACTTTGTGAGTACTCTGCTAAAATTTTCTTGGACTACATGGATAAGGCTGCTGGGTCAAGCTGATTTTTCCCAGAAAAATCAATTTAGCGCTTACAATTTGCACTATATACTTACTATAAATAATATCCAACCGATTCTTGAGGAAAACTAGTTCCCTGTAAACTACGGTTCTGGCTTGCTTAATTTGCTCTAACGTAGTTGATTGAAAAGTCGGGCCTATGAGGATAACTATGTGATGTATGCCTTAATGTCAGTAATGAATGTGGAATGCAACCGCTTCGGTTTGGTGATTTCGGTAGTGCTTCAACATTACTGGTAACTGGTGATGACCAAATAGAATATGTGGAATGGAGATGAAGCTGTTGATAACAGTTGGTAAGTGATATTCATATATATGTACCCTTTTATCATAAAGGTGTAGGGTTTACATTTTAGTCCTTATAGATGAATCTTCTCAATTTTTTCTGTCTTTTTTTGCGTCATTCCAAGATATACCTCTTGATTGCAATATGCTTTCCAATACTTTATTCCATGTTTGTTTTGGTCTACCTCTTCTTCTTCTAATTTATACCCTTGCCTCATATGCCTTTTTGACTTGTCTTGTGTTCATTCGTTGAATATGTCCCTACCAGCTGAATTGTCACTGTTCTATAAATTTTAATACTGGTTGTACTCCTAGTTTAACCATTATTCCAGTGTCTCTAATTTTGTCTCTTCTAGTTATTCCTAACGTGCGTCTCAGATATTTTATTTCTGCAGCTTGTATCTTACTTTTTGTTGATTGGTGAGGGTCCAAGATTTACATCCGTATGTTGATCTGTATATACTTTTATAAACTTTGATTTTGGTTTCTTTGGCCATTTTTTTATTAATAAATCTAATGTTCATCGTATGTACATGTATATATATATATATATATATATATATATACATATATATATATATATATATATATATATATATATATATATATATATATATCGCAATAGCGGTTGAAGTGGCATCCGTATAGATTTGTAGCGCTGTTGTATCCCCGATATACACAATATGTATATAGAGCATCCCCAATGCATCGAGATCACGCACAGAGTGGCTTCCTATTATATGGCAACACTCTAACCTTGATAGATTATAAGTAGGTAGATTTGAAATTGTGTAAGAATTGGTGCGTCCTGTATATTGTGTATAGATCGCGAACGAAGTGACTTCCAGTAATTTTAAATAAGAATTTGTTTTTCTTTTGAGAGATGAGAATGAAACACATATTCTAGTAATTGGGAAGTGGACGGTTTTTACAAATCCATGTGAAGCTACATTTTACACATAAAAGACACTTTTTAGAAACCTAAAATAACATTCTAATAACATTCTAATAACCTTATTATTTGTTTTAAATTAAACTCATTCCTCATAACCCAGTTATAAATATGAACTATTTTTCTTGATAATTTGTTAGAACAACGATACTATTTTACGATTTTTATCACAATGGAGACTGGACCCATCAAAAGAAATAGTTGTAACTTACCGAATATTGATTCTATAATGGTGCGATTTTATTTGCTAGAAACATGTTTTTTCTGCATTGGAGAAGGACGTGAAAATGTCTTTTTAAACACCTATAATTGTACATCGACATACTTTATTACAAATGGAAGAGACACCTTACTCATTTTATTTACTCTTTTATCATATTTAGAGCTACTTAACATCTATATCAACGAAATAAAGCTTTAAATGAGCTCTGTAAACAAACAAACTACTATTGAATAATTGACTTTTTATTTTAACCACAACCAAAAATATCTAAAATGATTTCCAATTTATATTTGCAGTTTATCAGCAATTATAACTTACATTAAAATTAATGAAAAAGACGATCCATCTCAAATGTATTATACAGCATATATTATTACGAGTTACAGGGGCAACTAGTTTCGTCACACTGAGCTATCATCAAGCCTTAAATGTGTATATCATTCACATGAAAAGTATTATAAAAGGAAAGCAGTCACATGCCCTTGGCATCCAGCAGAATCAAAGATGTGTCAGTAGGTAATATGGGAAATACACTGTAGGAACATTTTATTAAAATCAGAAAAATTTACATAATTATGCAAACGTCAAACAGAATTAAAATTAGACAACGGTAAGAGAAGTAATTAAAATTAAATTAATGTATAATTAAAAGAAAAAGAATGAAGATATGGACTTCGTCTTACGGCAGAATCAGTCTGAAGCAAGAAGTCTAGTAATCGAATAGTCGTAATTGGGACAAAAGCAATAGAGAGGACCGAATGCGGACTAACGACAAACAACTTCTGCGTTCTGTTAGTCTGCATTATAGTAATCATATATTCAGAATTAATATTTCAACACTTATAATTCACACAGTTTGTATATTCATGGTTGTAGGAAATAAAGAGTACATAACTCGTTACAAATTGTATTTCCTGCACTCGTACGAAATATGTCACTTTCCACATTTCTTATACAGTGCTATTCACATTCGAGTCTATGCATTGGGATTATGGTAACGGTAAGAGATATAGGGATAGTTAAATGGGGGCAAAGTTGTGTATTTCAGAGGTCATTTATTTGATTCAAGTCAATCTAGCTTTTTTAGTTCTGGAGTTATGCCGGAAAAATTGAAAATTTTGAAATTCTTCGTTTGCCCACATCTTTTTATTTGCGAGGATTTTACAAGAGTTTGCCATAGCAACTTTTTGTAGACTATCGAAACATGCGAATAAAATTTATATAGAAAGTATGGTACACATTGGGCCACCCACAACATTTTATTTTCAAATACGGACCTGTATTTCTCACTGCAATTTTTTAAATGCCAAGAGGTTTCATATTGGCGTAGTATTTTCATCTGAACTACAGAGTGTTTTGAAAATATTGAACAATTACGAGAACAATTTTAACCTCTTTTAATATTCCATAACAGCTGTAATTGAAAAATATCAGTGAGTAAGAAGTGAATCAATGCTAAGTTGATCATACAACAAAAACTTGTTTAATTATTGAAGATTTGGAATTTTACCGGTATAGTTAAATATTTCCAGTTCAGATGTAAATACTACGCCGAAACGAAACATGACTCTTGGCATTAGAAACAATGCAATTAAAAATATAGATTCGTTTTTGAAAATAAAAACTAAAGGGTTGCCCCAATTTAACGATACTTTGTATACAATTTTTTTTCACACAGGGCATGTCGCAAAAATGTTTAGTTCGAATACACAAGATTTTTAATATGTAACCTACAGAATTCCACGTTATACATCCAAAGAAATTATTTTTTACTTCCTAGCGCATTTGAATAAAAGTTATTCTTTAACAAGTTTTTTTTATGATTTTAGTTTGTTCGTCAAAGATAAGACAATGATATGATAAATGTTTGATATTGTTTTTCTTAAAATTCAAATTTAAAGAAAAACATTTATGTAGCTCCTTTTGTAACGACGAAGTTCGTCACGTTCCCGATTGAACCGGAAATTACAGGGAGATCTTTAAATACCTGAAATGTGCATCCCATGTACCCATACAAATCACCCAAATTTCAAATCATCCGCTCATTTAATAACAAAATAGTAGGCTGGCTAGTAATTTCGTTGGCAAACTATACAGTGTGTTTCCTAAGTAATCACAAATATAGAAGTGGACGCTTTGTCACTCCATTTTAAGACGAAAAGTTCCGATAAACATGTGTGATGAGTCTTGTCGTTAATGAGATACAGGGTGCTGAGAATTGTTGTATTATTTCAATTTTGATGTTTTATAACTCAGTCTGTAATGCTGGTGGAAAAGTGCCGTCTTTTTTTAATATTGTACTTACTCCCCTCTTTCGATTTTTACTAATTTCGTTCTTTTCAATTTGTATACGTAGCCGCTACGAATTTTCTTAAGGTGGCTAGATTTTTTTATTAAAAATCACCCTAAAAAATTCGTAGCGGCTACGTTTATGTATTGGAAATAATTGAATCGAAAGAGGGAGGTAAGTACAATCATAAAAAATACGGCATTTTTCCACCGGCATTAGAAACCGAGTTATAGAACATCAAAGTTGGAATAATAAAACAATTCAACACCCTGTATCTCATTAACGACCAGACATCACACATGTTTATGAGAACTTTTCGTCTTAAAATGGAGTGACGAAGCGCCCACTACAATATTTTAGATTACTTAAGGAACACCCGTATATAAACATAACGTATATTTATTTGGAATATGTACTGTTTATTTTTTGTACGAACATATATAAATATTTTTTTATGTCTATTCTATCTAAAACGCAAAATAGAGAAGAGCTTTAATTATGATACTGATCTGAAACCTTTTACAGAGTTATGATGGATTCCTCACTACTTCATTAACCCTTTAGATTCCTTATTCTTTTGATATGATATTCATCAGCGTTACACCTAAGTCTAGCAATTCAAGTGAATTCAAGACATTTTGAAAACTTCGTATTCACACTTTTCTTTTTGAAATTCTGTTTCAAATGTTTTCTTCAAAATTCAGAGCCTAACTTTTCACGGGTTTCGATTTATTCAAGAATATGAACAAAAACCTTCATCAAACTCACACGGCTCAATGGAGCATATAGGGGAAAGTTGATTTCAATCGACATACTTTGAGCTCTAGTTCACTCTGTAGGATTAATTGTATTTTGATCTGGGACACCCTGTATACAGACATCACACCAGTAGAACCATTAGTACAAGTTTAAGTTTTACATTTCTCACACTCCCTATATATTGGAACATAGCTTTCATTTTTGCTCTGCACTGTTTGGAACCGGTGGTGTAGTAATGAACAGACCAAACCGCTATGGTGTTGGGAAAAAAACTCTAGTGTATACATAGCTTTTATTGCTCTCCACAACTTTTATTTAAGACATTTTTTACCTTAGATCAAATAAGGATGCAGTTATCGTCCACACAGTTATCATTGATACACCCTGTATATGCCATAGAGAGTTACAACGTCTCCGAAATTTTTGTGAAATTCAATATTCTAGGTCAACTACTAACAATCCACCTAGTAATCTGATTGCATTTAGGTTTTCGGAATTTTCACAAAAAAAACTTGACTTCTGTGTGGTTTACGTTGGAAAATTCAATTCATTTTCCCCTTATTTACGGAAATTCAGAATTCCTTTAGTTTGTTTTATCGCCAGCATTATTCATTTTTATCGCCAGTAGTTTTTTATTTTGCCTCAAAATCAGATTTGAGTGAATTGTAGAACGAAAATATAATTTTTTTATTAATAACGGTAGATATTCTGCAATAACTAGCATCCTCCGCACTGACAACAATGGTATCAAAAAATTAAAACAGATGTAAATCATCACATTCAATGTTAAAAGCTTTCTATAACCAAAAGTGAGATCGGCAACACTGCCAGGATGCCACAATGCAAGAAAAATACATATACAGATGCCACACTATACCGTTCTTCGATATGTATACTGACGGATGCCAATTTGTGCGTCAGATGTATAATAAATATATAAGTGTGCTACTATAATGCCGCGTACGGAGAACCTGTGAACCTTGGTGTATAGGTTTATATAAAAAACGACCAAAGTGACGTCCTGCTGATTTCATCAGCAATAGATTCTCAAGCATCCACTGAGCCGTTTGCGATATTATGGAGCTCGATGCACTGTGACGTCCGTATATCGGATGTCATAGTGCCGCGGACGCCACAGCTACCGCGATTTTAACATGGGCGGATCTCACTTCACGCCGTGAATGTATATATATATATATATATATATATATATATATATATATATTTGGTTTGTTTTGTTTCTTGAATATAATTTAATTATATTTTTCGGAAACAATTTTCTTGGGTTTGTAAGGTTCAGTCAGTTATAAGAAAGTTTTGTGGGTTTTTATTCACATTTTTATTTAACGTTTGGACTTCCAGTGTGCTTCATTAGAAACTTACTTACATAAAAGAGAAGCTTGCAAGTGCATGTCAAATTATACGATAAAACAGCGGTTTTCATTAAAAAACATTTAGTATCAAACAAAACACTTTCACAAATGACGGTACAATATTTTAACATGATATATTGTACAATCATTTGTGAACATTTTCTGTTTAATACTAAATTTTTTTTGATCAAAACCATTGTTATATCGTATTATTTGACATGCAGTTGCAAGCTTCTGTTTTGTGTAAATAAGTTTTTAATGAAGGACACTGAAAGTTCGAAGCAAAAATGTGAATAAAAACCCACAAAACTTTCTAATTTCTGACTAAAACTTGCAATCCCAAGAAAAATATTTCCGAAAAATAGAATTAAATTAGGTTCAAGAAATAAAAGGAACCGAAAAAAATATACACGGTGTTTTCAAATGACACAACGTTTGCATGTAGATACCTATCGTGAAATTGGACAAGATGATATAGGGATTGAGGGGCCCAACCCATTTACTTTTCGAAATATAGGTTGTTAAAGTTATGAAAAATATAATGTTTTAATTTCATAACTTTAAAATGGATGAATATATTGATCTGACATTTGGCAGGTTGTTTTTAAATGTAAAAAGGCATATTTTGATGGAAAAACATGTTTCAATTCCTGATCCAGTGGTGTACATTTGGAGGAATATGTCACCTTTCCCCTCCCATTTTTTACGCCACTAGGATTTGAAGCTATTTTTAGTTGATTTTGTATTCCTCAATAGTTTTCACGTGAAAAACGCATGAACCTATACATATCAAAAAATTTGTAGTTTTCAAGATATTTAATGATTTAATGAAATCTGCAAGATCACTTTTTAATAAATAAATAAAAATATTTTTCTTGAATGTTTTTTAATAACTACCAAACTACTGAAGGATACAACTGCTGTTCATTTAAAATATTCCACACAGTTGAGTTACTTACATTTAAAGATTTGCCAATGGTGCAAGTTCTTAAATCGAGTCTATTTTCAATACGGTCTAGAACAGCCTCCTCTAATTGCACAGTTCGTTTTCTACCGCTACCTTGAAATTTTGAATTGAATTCTCCAAATTCTCGCAATCTTCTGTCAATTTGAGAAAATTTTGTGTGACTTGGAAATCTAGGTCGATTTGGATATCTTTCTCTATACAAGCGCTCGTAACGTCTACCATTCTTTCTGGCTTCCCCGTATATTAGTTGCATATCAACCATTTCTTCAAAAGTATAATCCATCATAACAAGAAGTGTGAAATTTGCACAAATTACAAATAATTAATTTTCGTTTTGACGTTAAACAAAATTTACATTTACCATTTCACTACTGATATCCATAGCCTACTATACGGATGAGGCACTGATAGCAAGAATCCATGCAGTTACAGAAATTATTTCCGGCAATCGCCAGTCTTTCCAAGGTATGCGATTTTTAATGAGAACGTTGCAGGTTATTTGTAAATGTAAATGGACAAAATTTTGAACATATTTTCTAATTTGTTGGCTGCTTAGTTTAAAATTATGTTTGAATGGGATATTATTTAACTTTGTAATTATCTTATTTTTTATTGTCATTAATTCTTTTGTTAATATAATCACAAGTTGCCGACAGATAGTCTCCTTGCTTGACTCCTTTATTATATGTTAACTTCTATGTTTTCCCTTTTTGTGTTATTACTTCTGGTACGCTCTGGCCTAGTGTCATTTTTATTAATCTTATTAGAGTATTATTTACTCCCATTTCATTTAGCGCTTTCGGTAAGTGATTCCTTTGTTGAGTCAAATGCTCTTTGGAAGTCAATGAATAGTATTTCAATGTCTATGTTATATTTGTTGGACTTTCCCAAAATTAGTTTCAGTATGTGTATCGCATCTGTAGTTGACCTTCCTTTTGTATATTTGTACTAATATTCTCTCCTCTGTATCCTGCGTCACGCAGTCTTTTTTTCATAATTGTTGTTGTTATTTTATATGCTGCATTCAGTAGCGTAATTCCTCTGAAGTTCTCACAAGGTTGTTGGTCTCCTCCTTTGTATTGTTACTATCTGCATCACATTCTATTCTTCTGGTATCCCTTCTTCTTCCCATATTTTTCATATGAATTGGTATAATTTTTCTAACAGTTCAGTCTCTCCGTATTTGATAAATTCCATGTTTATTCCCTTCCATTCTTACTCCTGTTAATTATCTCTCTTATTTCTTCCTTAGTTGGGCTCTTATTTGTTCTTTTCTCCTATATCAACCTCTTCTCTTACTTCTGTTTCTGTTAGTAATTCCTGAAGTATTCCAGCCATGTCTCTTTTTATTTCGTATCTTCATTTATTATTCTTCCTTCTTTGTTTTTTATTCCTGTTATTTTGGTTTTATATGTCCGGGTCTGTGCATTTATTTTTTGATAAGAAGCTTTTCTGTTCCTCGCATAACTTGCCCTTTCTATTTCACCAATTCTTTTTTCAATTGTTGTTTTCTTAGCTTGTTCTCTAATTTTCTTTGTTTCTTTTCTCAATTTTTCATAAGCTTCTCTTTCTTCATTTCTATTCATCTTTATTCATTTTAACCATACATATTTTTTCTTTTCTATCATCTCTTTGGATTTTTCATTGAGCCATCCATTTTGTTTTCTGTTTACCACCGTTCCTATTATTTTGTTTGCAGCTGTATTTATATATTTTACTATCCTTTCCCATCCTGCTTGAAATCAACTAATTTCTTCTGCTTCATTAATGAATTGTTCTTCTATACTATCTCTGTACTCGTTTTGTGTTTTTGTTTGTTCTAGTTTTCTTATGTCCCATTTTTTGTTGCATATTTTATTGCTATTTTTCATCTTTTGTAGCATAGTGGATGCAACCATGTAATGATCCGTATCAGCACACGCCTCTCTATATGTTCTGACATCTTTTATTGTCGACCGCTTTCTTTTTGTTATCAATATGTGATCAATTTCTGTACATGTTTTTCAATCAGGTGATCTCCACGTAACTTTATGCCATTTGGTGTGTAGGAACATCGTATTTCAAATAATCACAATAATTTTACTGCTTGATTACAAATTCTGTGTCCATTGTTGTTTGTTGATTCATGTAATGTGCCTATGCCGCTTATCTGTCTGTAATATTCTTCTTTTCCAATTTGCGCGTTCACGACCCAATAATAGTATTGAGTCTTGTTTTGGAATTTTCAATATTTTTCCTTCTCCCTTTTCACAGAAGACTTCTTTTTCGTCATCTTCTGCCTCATCCGTGGGTGGATAATTATTTACAGATTGAAAGGTCTCGCCTCAATTCTTATATAGGCCATTCTCTCACCGATTGATCTAATCTCCATTACATTTCCTTTTAGTTTTTCTTTTACTATAAATGTTACTCCATATTGTCCTTGCTGTTCTCTGCCTGAGTAAAATAATTGATATTAATTTTTTTTAATACTACTTTTCTCCCTCCATCTTATCATTAAGCGCTGCTACATCAATATCATATTTTTCCAATTCCCATGCAATTTCCTCCATCTTTCCTGGTTCAAGCATTGTCCTCATGTACTAATTTTAATTTCTTTAGTCCCACGTACCTTTTTTTCTCTTTTTTGATTGATATTTACTTTTTGTATCGTTTGATTTATCATGAGTGTTTTCCTTACCTTTGTCTTGCACCCTTTTTTCAAACATTATTACAATTATTATTATAGACCTCCCAACCTTTTTCATTAGTACTTATATCACCTTCTTTTTTGTTATTTCCTTTATCTATCCTAATGGTATTATCTACATTTATCCCTTTACTACAACTTGTTTTAACTAATTTACTATTACTAATCTTCAAATTATTTCTTATTCTAAAACTTATCCTATCTGCCTTCTCTTCTTTATTTTAATGTTTCTCTTCATTACCTCTTTCATCTCCACCTTCCTTTTCTATGTGTTCCTCTTCTAATTTTTTTCCTCTCTTCTAAGCATTTTCGGTTATTTTCTCCTTGCTTTCTACTGCATCCGGCGATTGCCTTTTCTATATTTTTCTCGCCTTCCTGAAAACTATACTTATCATCTACATTTCCATCTATTATCAATTTATCATATCTAAAGTAGGCTCTACTTCCATTTTCCCTTGCTCTTTTCATAAACTGAATCATGTATTTCCGGTCTTCCTGTACTCTTTCTGGGAAATCATCATTTAGCCAAATGTTTGTACCTTTTAGGGTTTTCTTGCTTCTTCTCCCATTGGTTGAGCTTTTGGTCTCGTAGTTCTATTATTGAATTCTCCTATTCTTCGTAGATCGCTTACTTCATTTTTTAAGTCCACTGAACGATAAACAAGATATAAAAAAATTGAGTCAAATCTACCACAATTTAATTGTGTAATGGATTTATTAACTAAAATACATACATCCAAAAATAAAATAAAAATACTAGACACTTTTGATTTCACTCGTATATCGTGAATTCAATTATATGGTAAATACTTCTACGATTTTATCCATAAACATGACAAGTATGACATAAGATGGGGTTGACTAAACATGCCCCCGGCCTTGAAAGTCCTAGGCTAGCTTTCAATGGGAAGAGGACAAAGTCTGGTCACTGCACGGGTAACTTCACTATCCGCAGTTTTCACTGAAGCAACGCGATTAACACCGTCCTTGCCTGGTATTAGTTTAACGATCCGTCCCAAACGCCATCTTGTGGGTGGCATGTTATCATCTCTTATCAGGACTAATTGTCCAATATCTAGGCTTCTAGAAGACTTTTTCCATTTGCATCTCTGTTGTAGCTCATTGATGTATTTTCGGCTCCATCTAGTGCAGAAATGCTCGAACATTTTTTTGTAAAAGCTGATATTGACTCAGTCGGTTTTCCCTGATATTGCTGATTGGCAATTCGGGAATTGCTTACATTGGTCTTCCAATTAGAAAGTGGGAGGGAGAGAGACAGGTCAAATCGTCAGGATCAGCGGTTAAAGGAGTAAGAGGACGAGAATTGAGCACCGCCTCGATACGAACGAGTAACGCTTGAAAATCATAAAAAAACAACTTATGGTCACCTATTGTACGCTTTAGGTGGTCTTTTAAACTTCTCACCCCGGCTTCCCAAATACCCCCAAAACGTGGCGAATTTTCCGGAATGAAATGCCACTCAATGTCTGAACGAGAAGCCTCGTCTATGATCTTCTGGCTGTGATTTTTTAAAAAAGAACTCATTTCTACCATTTCGCGGTTAGATCTGACAAAATTGGTTCCGTTATCGGAGAATACCTGAGCTGGTTGACCGCGACGGCTAACAAAATGATAAAATTTTATTAATGTTACTACATATGTATTCGGCTTCTTGTCGAGTATCTACGCATGTTAATAGATCATCTACGTACATATCGTTTCGAATTATGTTCGCAATTAATGGAAAATCGCGCTCGCATTCTTTTCCAACCTCGAAAAGACAACGTATAGCTAAAAAACTAGCGGCGGTGGTTCCGTAAGTAACCGTATTCAACTGAAACGTTTTAACTTCATCATCAGGTCTGGAACGCCAAAATATTTTTTGTAAATGACGCTGTTCAGGATTGATAAATACCTGTCGGTACATCATTTTAATGTCACTCGACAAGAAAATGTTTCGTGTGCGAAAGCGTAATATAATGGATAAAAAGTCCTGTTGTATTGTTGGACGCGTTAAAGACAACACGCAACTCAATAGTATTGCTTGACTCCTTTAATACGCTGTGATGAGGCCTTCGGATTTTACTTGAGACATATGTCCTAGCTGCTCATAAACTTCCAGAAAATCTGTGTATAACTTTCTTGACTCATTAGCCACGAGCCACGAGCTTGCGTTCTAATTACAAAAAACGTTTAAACGCTAAGTTACGCGAATTACCTAGCAACTTTGGTGGTTTTTTAAAAGGCAATGGTACCACGTATCTTCCCTCTTCATTTATATATACGTCCCTTACGAAACTGTCCTCACATGCTTGCTCTTCAATCTAGAGTAATTTCTTTACTTCAATCTCCTCAACTTCCCAAAACTTGGAAAGCTGTCGACGTTTTTGAAAAAGTTAAAACGAGATCTCGTATTGTTTGATAACTGCAGCCCGCCCGCAACTACCCAGCCAAGATGGGTGTTGTGTAAGACAGGGCTAGGAAACCCTATATTAATTTGACTCACGCTTAAAAGTAGCCAAAAAATGTCTGCCCCTAGTAATATATCGATAGGTAACGGAAAATATAAATCTGAGTCGGCTAGCTCAATGTTTACAGGAATCTGTAATTTTTCTATATCAATGGATGTTTCGGGTAAATCGGAAGTTATTTTATCTAGGACAAAACAAGATATATTAAATGCAAGATCATTATTCACTGACTGAATTTTCTAATCGCATTTATGTTTACCGTATGAAATTTTTTCGCTTATACCGGAGACAGCTAAATTCGTCTTTGTCTTTTCTAAGTTTAATTTTTCGCATAAATTTCCAGTAATAAAACTAGATTGCGATCCGCAATCTAACAGTGCTCGGACTACCAAAAATCTATTGTTTTTGCCAAATGCCTTTACCTTAGCTGTGGATAATATCGTCTGCCGAGTGGTTGCTATGCCACAATTAGTAACGCTTGCAATATTAGTTTCTAATTGTGCATTTTCGCTTATATCGTTTTCTTGACACACATGCGATGCCGTTCCCGCCTGTTCTCTACCATGGTCATGTAGGATTGTATTATGTTTTGATCCGCACCCGGACCAATTGCAGTCCTTGGCAAGGTGGCTTCGCTTCAGGCAGTTCAGACAAAGGTTTAATTCCCTAACTTTATTGACACGATCCTTTGTTCCTAATTTTAAGAAGTCTGAACAATAAAAGAGACTGCGATCTCTTTTGCAATTGAAACACACAATTTTTACTTTGTTTGAATCATATTGTTTGTTCGCGCTGGATAAGCCGAGGGAAGAATTGTGAACTTTGTTGTTTCTTGAACTATTACCTGAACTAATAGAATTTTCTCGAATATTATTGAACCTTTCGTTGACTCGCTTGCTCTGCTCTGAATTAATCTCAATTGTTTCTAATAGATTGGCTCGCTTTTTTAGAAACTCTTTAGAGTAATTTAAATTGATCGCGTCTTGATTTGATTTGTATTTCTCCCACTCTTGGGCCGTATTTTTATCTAGTTTGCTCGAAACAATATAAATGAGTAACGTGTCCCAATGTTCAATTGGCTCACCTAGTTGCTTAAGACTATTTAAATGTTTGTACAAGTTTTCATAAATGTGTCGGATTGTAGTCGCGGTAGCCGCTACAATGCTTTCCATATTAAATATGGCCTTTAAATGATTCTGTATTAATAAATTAGTATTATTATATCTTTCGCATATTGTATTCCAAGCTATGTCGTAGCTACCGGCAGTAAAGCCCAATGCTTGGATAACGAGAGGCGCAGATCCGATTAATGACGCTCGGAGATAATGTAATTTCTGAATTTTATTAATATTAACGTTGGAATGAATTAATGATTCGAACATGTCTCTGAACTCCATCCACGTCTCATAAGTTCCGTCAAACTTTGGCAATTTAATCTCAGGTAAATTGACAGAACCATGCTCGCTGCCAATTATATTGTCTGAATCGTATTCTGCTTGAAACGCTTTTGCTTGTGAAAAAACTGTAAAATACCTATTCGTGAAATCTTCCCTCTCTATCAACTGGGCTTCCGGTTCATCGAAAAGACAATCTATCTCATTTTGGAGGTCCTCAAAACAATTAATTAACCGTTCAATGTCATTAATTCGATTATCAAGCTCTAAAATTCTGTAACGCTCCAACGGCTTGGCCGCTCTATTTGAGTGCAAATTCTCAAATGATGTAAGAAATTTCTCAAAAACTGTTAATTTCGTTTTGACGGTACCTCGCTTTTTAATGAGAACTTTTACCTCAGTATTATCCTCCGTTTCAGGCATTTTTTACAATGAGTTTTATTCGTGATTTTACGAAATACGTATCTGTATAGCTATAAGTGATTATTTCAAACAAAATAATGACACCCTGTGAATAATCAATGTACTTTATATTTTCCTGTGTGTGGACTAGGCCAAAAATAACTGAATTGTTACCTGTGTATTCGCTTTAATAATTTGAATGTGGACTAGGCCAAATATAGTTGAATGGATACTTGCGTTTCTTATCGATTTAAATATTGATCGAATCAATAAACAAATAAATAATATATCTGTTGTGCTTTTATGAATTACAAACGCCAGCAATACGCCGTACCGGACAGTGTGCAATTATCATAAAATGTATAAAAATCAATGAGCATTGGATCATAGGACTAATTTATGTTTCAATTTATGGTTCCGGTGCACTTCGCGACCCTCCGAATTTTATGTTAATTTTAATTTTGTTTGATAGCTTACCTTAAATAAAGTAGATTAGAACAAAAATTTCGCCGGATCATTCAGTAATTACTTTAAAAATCACGAATTTAGTTCGAAAAATGATACTTTTTCAACACTAGTTAATGCTATTTTACGATAAATATTTTCACTTTAAATTGTTAAGGTTATTATATTGAACTAAATATAAGTCTGTTTCACAAAAAAACCGGAAGAGAACACTTTAATTTTGCCAATTTTAAAAAAATATTCTTAGGTATCATTATTTTCACTTGTCACTTATAGGTTATAAATTAGACACTGACATCTTATGTCTAGGCAGCCAGGGTCACAAATTAGGAGACTTTTCTGTCATCATGTGATTTTTAGCGGCGTTGTCAAATGGTATTTATTTTCTTTCAGTTGAATTAAATTGTGTTGTAATAGATATATGAATATATTAGAAAAGTATTTGCTTAATAATGAAGAATGCAATAATAAATATCCTTAGAATGTACTGTTTATTTATTTCTAGATACACTTTCCTTCGATTATGGTCCATGATAAAATTGTTCTTATCTTGTTGAGTTTATTATTGGCATATGATTGGTTGTTAGTAGTCGCAAGTGAAAAACAAATGATAACATTGTGATGGTAATTTGACAGTACCTAATCAAAATGGAAGTCGAAAACGTTTTCCAACTTAATTCGCTTATTAATTTAAACGATGAGGAATTGTTAAATAGACTTCAAAATGTGAACTTGTTACCGCGAAATATAAGATGTCCTACTGCAAGCTGTAGAAGACAATGTTCTCTTCAAAAACGGAGGGTGGGTGTTTTGGGACATAGTTTTAATTGCTATAAGTGTAAGCTTAGGATTAGTTTACTGAAGGGAACTTTTTTTGAAAAGTGTAAAGTGCCAATTCGAACAATTTTATATTTGTTATGGCAGTGGGTGTGTGAAATTCGGTCGGGATCCACTGCTATGTCAGTTGGCTGCAGCAAAAAAGTTGTAGTTCAATACTACCGTTATTTTAGGGACATATGTTCGTGGAAATTAATTGAGAGGAATGACTTATTTTTATTTGGTATGTATCAATTTTGCTATTAGTCGCTACTAACGAAAATATTTATTTTAGATTAGATTTCATCCATTTTAGTTAATTTGGATTTGTTTTGAACTAAACCAATTTTCAAATTTCTATTAGTAAAATTTGATAAGTTTCAATAGCTCAACTTTCACTTAGCTGAAATCAGTTATCATGGCAACGATTGTTGTGATAAGTGGTAAACATAAACCCAAACCATAATGTGTTTTCTTCCGACAATTCGAAATTAAGCATTTGAATTTGCTCAGTCATGAGGTGCGTTCTTTTTGACTGAGATCTCAGTTCTTTTTGTTTTACTCACTTTAAGTGAGCTGAGATTTTTCCTCCCCCTTCACCGATACTGAATGTGTTGTAAGCGGGTATCAGTTGGAAATAGAGTGGAGGGGATGAAGAAATATTTGATTTGCTTGGTTTATATGTGGTTTTAACCAAGGTTATCTAAGGTTTTAACCATTGACATAATCTATTTTTCTTTTGTTACAAATTATGGATACATTAATTAACATTATTACATGCTGATAAGAATCTGTCGTATAGTTTAAATCTATCGACAGATCGCGCGCTTCAATTGAGATGTCGTTCTTTTTGGTGCTTACTCACATCACTTTATCTCAGATCAGCTTAACTGAAGTGATCTGAGATCTCGGTCAAAAAGAACGCACCTATTGTTTAGTGCCAGCGAGACCATATACTGAATAATTCGCGCGAATTGCGTAACGTCGAAACGGCGCGCCCGCCTCGCTCGCGATATCAATCTGCTTTATTATTTCAAACGGAAATCAGATTTTCAATAACTCAAATGATTATCCACATTATTATGAAATAATACGTGTTCAAATAGGTATACTATTACGAATATATACCCCATTGAGTGAACAGCTATCGACAGATTTTGAAAATGCGCGCCGGTTCGACGTTTCGCAATTCGCGCGCGCGAATTGCGGAACGTCGAACCGGCGCGCTCGCTTCGCTCGCGATATCAATCTGCTTTACTATTTCAAACGGAAATCCGATCTTCAATAACTCAAATGATTATCCACATTATTATGAAATAATACGTGCTCAAATAGGTATACTATTACGAATATATACCCAATTGAGTGAACAGCTATCGACAGATTTTGAAAATGCGCGTTTGTAACCGACGGTATTCGAAAAAACTTCACGTTGTCTTTTTCTCCACGTTTTCCACATCCCTCAACACAACAAAAAGCAGGCATTTTCACGATTAGCTATTGTAAAAATGATTAAAATTCGTGTTAAAGGGTTTTAAACAAGCGTTGTGTACAATGCACTCTACAGCTGTGTACGACCCATAAAAAAAACCATATTTGGTTTGTCTATGGTATGACCCACAGATGTCTTGTTTAAAATTAAATGACAGTTCGCTTGCGTGTTCTATAGCACAAATCAAATTATATTTGTCAATTTATTCAATTGAACATTTGTCAAATGTAAAATAATACCAATATAAATATAAAATATGACTAAAATTGAATAAAACAATCCACCCTTAAGTATCAACAATACCTTCGTTATAAAAAGAATATTTATACTTATCGGAACATTTAACGTTAATTTTTAACAATCACAAACATATACATAGTTTTTATACTTATCCCAACCACATAAAATATACGAACCTGTGGAGCATACATAAAACGTCCAATAAAGTACAGTTTCAATATATTTTAGATCATGACGATAATTAAATCTTGTGTAAATTATTTCCAAGCCGTCACGAGTCACGGAATTGAGAACTGGCAACGTTGTGCATCTCCTTCTCCTCCTAACATTTGTGACTATCTGAAATCTAGACATAAATGTCAAATTTTTTTAAAAAATGGCGGTTTTTTAGTGCTTTCAATTGCGATTTTCTCTTTCAAAAGTGCATAATCCAAGAATTTTTTTCTCTTAAAATGTTCTATAACAATAGGGCTTTCTAGTAAAAAAAAATCGCTCCAAAATTCGGAGGGTCGCGAAGTGCACCGGACCCGACGGTACAACTATCCTACTTGAGTTGCCGCAAAAAATGTCGATTCACAACGGCAATAATTGACTGGACTACGGCTTCACTTCCAGTATCTACCAAAGTTCCTTCGCAAATTAGCATTGTTTTTAGAAACTATAACTTTAATTGTTTATGTATTCGGCGAAAAGAACCATGTTTTCGTGTAGATGGACTGTAACTATGCACTGGATACCTTTTACGACATTTATTAATAACACAAAGTATAGAACAGCATATTATATTGAACATTTTTAAGTAATGACATGACATGACAAGTGATGACATAAGATGGGGTTGACTAAACAAATGTCATTTTAGAGAGCATTTCAGCACATTGGGATGATATGCAACGTCATTATCTACTGACTTTATTATCTTTTAAAGAGGCACTTCAATTTATTTTTGACTCAAACGTTTATTCGTTTTCAATGATAAACTTTATAAACAGATTTTTGGCACCCCAATGGGGTCTACTTTATCACCAATATTAGTAAATTTCGTTTTGGATGACCTCATTAAACATTCTATTGATTCTTAGAATTTTCTAATTCCTTTCATCAAAAGGTATGTGAGTGATTTGATTCTTGCTCTTCCTAATGATAGGGTGCAGTTTACATGGTATTTGTTCAACTCTTATAATGGGCACTTACAATTTACAGTCGAGAAAGAAGAAGATGGTATTATACCTTTTCTTGACATGAAAGTGCATAGGGAAGAGGACACTGTTATAAGAACTTTTTGGTATAGAAAACCGATATGCAGTAATATGTCATCCTCCCTATATAAAAACAAATTTAACTCTCACTCAATATGAAAACACATTTAACTCTCACCCTTCGGGATAGAGTGAGAAAATTATCTCATTCAGATTTTCTAAATAACGTTCTAATTGCATTGGATAGCATTCTATTTCAAAACTCATATACCAGAAGAATGATAAACAAATTTTTAAACAACAATCCGACAATTTTTAGTAAAAATGAAGCTGTTGTATCTGATTCAGTCCTCAGTACAGATTTGTGTTTTGGTTCATTACCTTACATACCTTGTTTAACACCCGATCTGCTTAAAGTTTTGAAGGGTTCAACTCCTGTTAATATATTGTACTTACAATTAACAACCTTCACTCTGTAATCAAGTCAAAGTTGGGCATAGGCGAGGTTCCTAATTTTGTTTACTGGATTCCTTGTAACGAATGTAATAAAATATATGTAGGCCAGACTTCTAGATGTTTATCTGGGAGATTGACTTCACATAAGAGCAAAGTTGTTCTTTAGCAGAGCACGTTATTGTTGGTAAACATACTGTGAGTTTTTATAATGTTAAAATACTTGCAAAAGAAAAAAAACTATAATAAGAAACTTTTTCATGAGATGTATCATATTCATACAAATTTAAATAACTGTCTAAACAAAAAGTCTGATCTATTACCTTTGTAGAATAACTAAATTATTTCATTTCTTGATGTTTATACATCACCATGTACATTCATTTAAAACACCAATTCATATCCTCACTATATAAATATATTCGATACCTTACTTGCTATTAATATCATTAGAAGATTTGGTCTTCCTCTTGTTTCGTGACAAAAACCAATACGGACTTTCAAATAGATACCTTTCTCCCTTGGTATATCGTTTTTAATATTCATGTTGACTGTATTTTAATTATTGTTAGTACAAAATTTTTATATTTCTACTTAATATTGTAGATTTAATCATTCTAAATGTTTAGATTATCAGAAAAATGTTTTTTCCTCAATTGTTTTTAATACATTATTTGCTCCTGTAAAATTTTGTGATGTTCTTGATGCACAATTTTCAAAACATATTTTGGTGAGTCAATTGTGTTTTTTTCAGCTTTATTAATTTGAAATTTTTTGTGTTGTAGATGTTCTGATGAGGGAAATAAACAATTTTCAATAGCCCAACTAGTCAAAAAATAGTTTTCTTTTGATCAGCCCTATATTGACCGCATCACTACTAGATTATTTAGAGTTTTACATATATATATATATATATATATATATATATATATATATATATATATATATATATATATATATATAATAAGTAACGAAGAGCTTAGCGGGTATTGCACGCAAATAGAAGAAGGGGCTACTGAAAAGAGTGGTAACAGCAGACATGCATGTTTCTGGCTCATTAGCCGTCCTCGGTACGGTACAACCAAGAAAAGATGTGAAACATGGGACGGCTAATGAGCCAGAAACATGCATGTTTGCGGTTACCACTCTTTTCAGTAGCTCCTTCTTCTATTTGCGTGCAATACCCACTAATCTCTTCGTTACTTATTGTTCATATGTCACGCATTATTCGTACATCTTGTTTATATATATAATAAAACTCAGAAGTATTGGGGAATGCAGCAACAGGGAAAAAGAGAATTCTTTATTGGTTTTTATCTAAGCTTTCGAAGACGTTCGTTTCATCATCAGGGACGCTACAAATAGAGGAAAATATGGGATTATTCTCAACTCCATCAGTTAAGAGACAAAAGTGTACTTACGTCCAATGTGAAATTATTTTTCTTTATGTAAAACAATAGATTGAAGAACTCATCACATGGCATCAGTGAGGGAAAATTGACATTCAAATTAGCAACAATATTAACAACATTGAGGCTGTTATAGTATAATATAATAATAAAAACACAAAACTTGCACGAGATTAACGTCGTGAAATCATTTTTCAACAAACACAGCCGAAAAGGACGCCACCAAGCAGGAATCTTTCCCTCCAAGACGGAAATGGAAACGGACACTTGACATCACTGGTTCAAACAATTCACGGTAGTCGTCATTAAGCAATTTTTCAAAACGTGAGAGCGGCGCGCAGGTTCTATCTACCAACACCAATAGAACCGCTAAGGGGGAATTTAGGCCGTGACTTACGGCAAGAAGAAGAGTTCCCTTTAAACGTGACTCTCAATGCATTTCGGAAAAGATGAATTGAATGACAGCTAATATGTAAGCAATTGGATTGTTGATGTATTGTCATATACATATTGATTGTAAAAAGGCATTATTAAGGTAACAACAATCATAATATTACCATTAATAATAACAATAATAAAAATATACGTTGAAAACAGGGGAATTGCCCATACTATCACCCTGATAATTAATTGAATGTTAGTAGTGAGGTGTTGTTGTTATGTGTACCTTGGAAAGTGTTCATGTTATGTGCTCTGTGATTGTTATCCCATGACAGTAAAAAGGAATAAATCTCACTCAAATGATTGATATCTGTTTTTTTATTTATGCAATTATTTGACTGTGAAATGAAGGCCATCTCTAAGAAGGTTCTCTTGGTTTTATGTGACTCAGTAGCCAACACTTTCACTGATTCAAAGTCCATTCGATGATCTAAAGTGTTAACATGTTCTGCAAGAGCGAATCCTTCAGGGTGTAACCTGGAATCACTCTTATGTGAGACTATTCGGTTGGAAAGCGATCTCATAGTCTGGCCGATATAGTGTTGATCACAATCACGACAAGGAATACTATAGACAATATTTGTACAAGATGTAAGAGAATTTTTGTTTTTAACCTTTGAATAAATTGATCTGATTGTCAATATAGTTTTATTTGCAATTTTGAAATTGTTAAGATTCATAAATAACCTGGAAAGTCTAGGTGTAATGTCTCTTATATAAGGTAGAGAAGTGAAGATTGGGTGAATTGGGTCCTCACCAGAAACTCTTTCCATTGGAGAGATATTAGGATGGCTATCGATAGTTCGTACATCAATGGTAGCCCAAGTGCTGAATAATAACTTATTGAGTAACGGTCTGGGATGAGAATTATCCAAGAATAAGGTTTGTAAGATATGTAAATTTTTATTGTGAAAGTTTGGGTGTGAAATTCTAATTACTCTATTTTTCATCTGCTTGACCAGATTCACCTTAATGGAGTGTTTGTGATATGAATGAAAATTCAAATATCTTCCTAAACTGCAAGGTTTCCTATACCAATCTATGACTATCGTATTATCCGTCGTACGAATAAACTTAGTATCGAGAAATGGTACGGAATTATCGATGTCCTCCTTTTCAATTGTGAACTTGATATAAGGATCATAACTACTGAATGTATTCAGAACTTCACTCAACCCTTCTCTAGGTAAAGCTAATATGATATCATCAGCATATTTCTTAACAAAAAAAGGTGTAAAAGATAAAACTGGAATGACAGTATCCAGTACATCGTCCATGACGTAGGTCGCTAGGATAGGTGAAATTGATGCACCCATAGGTGTACCAAAAGTTTGTTTATAAATTTTGTTATTAAAAGAAAAATATGTACTATCAAGGAGGAAAGATATTAAATGTAAAAAAGTCTCCTTCTGAATGGAACAGTGGTTGCTGATACGGTCCCAATTCTTATTAATTGCTCTCAAACAAGCGTCTAAATACACATTACTAAACAGTGAGACAACATCAAGACTTGCAAGTACAAAATTATCAGGAATTTTGAGATTGTTAAATTTCTCAGATACTTCAAATGAGTCTTTAATGAAATATTCGTTATCAATATCATATGCATCTGTTAGTATTCCCGTCAGAAACTGTGCTAAATTTTCAGTGGGTGCTCCTATTGAAGCGACAATTGGTCTTACTGCTAAAACAGGTTTATGTACTTTCGGGAGCGCATAGAATTTTGGTGAAACACCTTCATAACTTGTGAGTTTCTTTTTTATCGTTTTCCCTGTTGTTGCATTCCCCAATATTTCTGAGTTTTATTCCTAACTGGTCAGCAAAGACTAGCGTTTTTTACATATATATATATATATATATATATATATATATATATATATATATATATATATATATATATATAAAGTTGAGTACATTTGGTTCTTCATCTTTTTTTTCTAATTATATTTTGTTTACTTAGTATTCTTGGGCTTAAGGACCCTTTGTAAAGAAATTTGAATTGTATTTAACACATTTATATTTTTAACGTTTCGGTTTTATCATGACCTTCATCAGAAATAAAATTTATTTAACTAAAAGAAATGGTACATGTTACAATAAGAATTTTAAAAGCAAACAAATAAATCTTACCTTTAAGAGGATGTTCATTGGATTCATTTCCATATTTTATAGACCTTTATATCACATAATAGAATAAAACTCGCACCTAAACAAAACGAACATTTTAAAAACAAGAACGACATCGATGAAGATTTGGATTCAAATATATCTGTTCTATATAATCAAAGCAGGCGAAACGAGGTTTATAACTTATCTTTTTTGTTTTAACTGTGGTACTGAAATGAATTTTATATTTATAGGGAGTGGTAATAAATTTATTATATTTGAAGTGTGCTGTGTGTTTTTATAATGCTATTATAAATTTTACCAATCTTTTTAGTGCCAGTCTACAGAACTGTTTTTTTGGGATTTCTATCATTTCTAGAACTTCGCGTTTTTTGTGTGGTTTTCAATTCGAAGAATTTTTGTATTTTCGAAATCAAATTCGTGTTGGTTTTCTAAAATATGATTAGTGAGTGTCGTTTTGTTCCGTTTGTCATTGTGACTATATATACTGTTTTTCAAATACTGACTTGTTTGCCCGATGTAGACACCTTCACAGTTTTTACACAGTATTTCATAGATTATATTGTTTTATTCTCCTTTGGCATTGAAGTTTTCAAACAGGTATAATTGGTTTTTAGTATCCTTTATGAGCAACATATATTTGTAGTGTGAAAATGTATTTTTTAGGTTTCGGATAAATTTGGTATATATGTAAGAAATTGGTTTGTTTTATTATCAATCTAAGTTTTTGTATTATTGTGGTTATGAAATACATGTAATCGTTTTTTTTTAAAATCTTGTTTATCAAACTTGTAGAATATTTGTTGAGTATAAGGGGATCTTTAGCTTTTATTATTACACTCTGCCTAAATTCGGGGTCGGATAGATTTATTGACCGATATGTAAGTCTTATGATAACAGATTTTTTTTGTGCTAGGGGGTGAGTTTAAATATCAGGAAGACCAGATATATTTTGTGTGCCCTTCTGGTTTTATGGTTTTTAGTAAATTAAGGAGGGTCAGGTCTAATAAGCTTATTTTGTAAATTTTTTTAGCTCAATAGTGAATTATAGTCTGTCATGATATCTGTTGAAACTATTGAAGACCAAATGTCCTGCGTTTTTTGGTATTGCTAATACGCAGTCGTCAACATACCTGTAAAAAAATGGTGTTTGATTTGAACTTTTGTTCAGGATTGTTTTTCAAGGTCCTCGATAACTAATTGAGCAGTGACATTCGAAATAGAGGTTCCCATGGCACAACCTTCTATTTGCTTACAAAAATGTATCTTCGTACAAAAAATGAGTTGAATTCAGAGTGAGCTCTATAGCTTCCAAGAACTCACCCTCAGATATATCAGTGTATATTTTAATTTGATACAATTTTTTTGTTATTATATTTTTCGCTAAGTTTATAGGAGTACTTGTATATAGTGATTTAACATTTAAGGATGTTAGTATATAAATATTCTAGTTGATAATTTTTAATTGAACATTTATAACATGTAAAATATCATTGTACACCCTTATTATAGAAGTAATTTAAAATTATTTGCAAGTATTGACACTTGTAACTTCAAACAATTTTATCTAGTTATGCATAACAAGTGTTTTTTAGACAATTGTAAACTTTTTTGACGACAGCTTTGATTATGGCCTGTTGGCGCAGTACTTGTCGTTTAATTCACTCAATTTATATCTAATGTGTACACTATTTTATTTACTTTTCACTTCTTGATAAATTATCTACTTAATTATTGTAGTAGATCATCCTCAAAGGTTTTGATTCTACAAGTTCTATTGAGTTATATATATCTTATACTAAGAGTATAACCAACAACCAAACTTGTTGCTAATCAAAACAAAACAAAAACTGTAGAAATATTCCCTATTTCTCAAATTTACGACATACTCTATATTGCTTTTTGGCAGTGCTCCCATATTCTAATATACGATCTTGAAAAACATCTGATGTCACGATTAAAAGTGCCTTCTATTCCGGAGAACAAAAACTATCAAATTGTCTCATACATAATAATAAAATAGTCGCTTAATGTACGTAAGTACCAATCAAGATCAACTGAAGTCGAGTAAGAGGAATATTGATTTTTTTTTGTTAATTAATGGTTGTTGAAACCACACTGAAACCCTCCTGAATTTACTGGTATAACGAATGGCTTGTAATTAAGTTTAAAACAGCTTAAATTAACTCTGGTAATGCGTAAAAGTAGTGCCGCTATGTTTATTAGCCCATATATTTCGATTAGCGAAATTGGTTTTATCTTGATAAAGCAACTCCCAACTTCTTCGAAGTTTGAAGTTCACCACTGCTCAGATACATATACAAATAAACAAACGGAGTAAAATCAACTTGTGTAGCTTCTAAGGAGTTTCGTGTTCTACGGAAGTTTTGAGGCATCTATTAGTCGTGTTTATAAGGTTGTTAAGGAATGGGTAATTTTTTACTCACCTAAGATTTGGGTCGATAATAGGGAAAAAAGTTTATTTTACATTTTAGTTGAGGAAATAAGGAATCATCTTAGTAAGTGCCTAAGTTTTTTTCAGTTAGAAAATGTTAGTTCTTCGTTTCCTATTGACACATTTATTTTGTTTGTAACTTTATTTTTTGTTGACTTGCGCCTGAACAGCATGACTTTCGTTTTGGTTGCATTAATAGATAAGCAGTATTTTTTGAATGTGTCTAATACAATTTGCAGATCTTCATTAATTTTAGACAAGATTGTATCAGCTTCTGATACTTCAAAATCAACATACAACTGTGTGTCATCAGCGTAGAAATGTGAATTCATATATTTGAGATTCCTCTGAAATTGTGAAGTGTACAGACAATATAACTAGGGACCTAGGATAGAACCTTGGTGTACACCCAGTGCTATATGGCCTATTTTGGACGATAAAGGTCCCAGTACAACCTCCTGGGATCTATCTTTTAAGTAAGATTTCAAGAGTTTCACTGATTAATTGTTGAAACTAATATATGAGCATATCAAGGTTAATTTTATCATAAGCTTTTGAATAATCTAACAGTACCAATATACAAAGTTTATTGCAGTCTATGTAAGAATAAATATCATCTAGGAGCGGAACACATATTTCAAAAGGAAAAAACGAAAACAAAAGTAGAAGCTTCGGTCTTTCCATTCCTTATTTTAGCGTAAAAATGTCAACATCGAAGTACGTACCACAATAAAACTTAATTTAGAAATTTGATTCCTGCATGTGAATTAGAAAACTTTTCAATTTTTAATTTTAATTTTTAATTTTTTAATTGTTAATGTCTTCATTGTAAACCATCAAATTTCAATTTAATTCCTTCTACTCGTAAGTACTGTTGAACAAAATAGAACAATATTTGAAAAAGCCTACTATGATAGGCGAAACGTTATAAGACATTTTTTCCATGAAACCTATACCCAAGAAAACTTCAATATATATATATATATATATATATATATATATATATATATATATATATATATATATATATAAAGTTGGAACCATATGGAAAACTTTTTTAAAAATTTTATGAAAAATGGTTTTTCATTAGAGTTCTGGACCTTTCGATAAAACTTAGTCCTACAGTCCCGAAAAATGGTTCAATTATTATGTCTTTTCAAAAAGACATGTTTACGACAAAATAGAAGCTCTTTAAATGACAAGCACTAATCTTTATTAAATTGATTCGAAAATAATCCTTTCCATCATCCTGTCTTATTGACGTAATGTACGACTATCCTGTTTACTCAACCTATCAACCAATTAATTTATCTTATAGTATATGACAAAATTCCTTTGAAGCGTCCGTAATAAATCAACTTTACCGGAGGGAGTGAAATCCGGCTTAACAGGTCGAAAAGAACCTGCCACTCTGACTGACTAAATCCCGTTTCAATTATCGATCAAATCCAAGTGGATATGTTTTGAAAAATTTTTAAAGGGTTCGATACAAATAAAAAACTTAGGATTCTATACTGACAGTAATTCATCAATCATTTTAGTTTTAAAAAAATTTGAAAAGAAAATAATTCGGATTTAAATACTGCAAATACTTTTACAGGAAAGTAGGTAATCAAGAAAATATATACTCTCTGTCCAATTAAGTCGGAACCATATATGAGAACCTTTTTTATACTTACTTTTATGAAAAAAATGTCATTGTTTATAAAAGTTCTGCATGGTCTAAAATTTGAAATACAATTATCAGAAATATTAATTTCACTCAAGAGTAACGTACCTTTATTTTTGAGAATATTGACAATTGGTTTAAAAAAACTTTTATCAAATACCCTATATTATCCATCTGCTATGAAAAAATAATTTTTGGTACAAATAAAATTCATATGTTATAAAGACCAATTTTTAAATAACACCAACTATTCATATGAACGATGTTTATTCAATTGAATTACAGAATCCGGATTCTGCCATTTTTGCGCCTCTTACAAAAAACGATTATCTGACCCAGAAATTTTTTTGGTATGATGGCAAAAATAAGGTGAATTCGGTAGTTGCTGTTTTTGTAATTTTGTAAACAGCTATTTTAGTGAAAGACGCTATAACTTTTCAGTTCATTATTAAGTTATATAATAATGTATATTGCAATGGGGAGTTCAAGTTGATATTTTACTCCACATTTTGAAAAAGAAAAAAAAACCTTTTTATGAAATCACCTATTTTTTTCAATTTTTCTTTAAAATAACATTAAAAAAATCAATATTAAAAAATTACTGATTCTATGCAACTTGTAGTACATTATGTGCGCCGATATAAAACAAATGTATCGATTGATTTTTATTTCCGAGGATCAACGAGATTATCAAAGAATCTTTTGGAGGTTTTCTGTCAATGATGAACTTCGAGAGTATCGCCTCAATACTGTGACGTATAGAGTAAGCTGTAGTCCATTTCTAGCTCTTCGTTGACTGAAGACGAAGGCCATCACTTTCCTCTTACTGCCAAAGTTCTTCAACGGTTTTCATATATCGACGACTTTGTTTTTCGAGGTCCATCCCTTCAAGAAGCTAAACTCTTCGGGATAATATAACATATTTATTAAAACTGGGAGGATTCGAACTGCGTAAGTGGTGCTCTAATCACCCTTCTCTTTTGGACCCATTCCCATCTAGTTTTATTAATCAAAAATTCTCTCTCTTTTGACTCAGATGATTGTTCTTCAGCTCTGAAAATCCTAGGTTTGCAATGGAATCTAATTATCAAATCATTCACATTTTCTGTTCAAGCCCATAGAAATGAAGTCTGCATTAAACGTTCGTTACTATTTGAGCTAGCTCGAGTATACGATCCTTTAGGATTTTTAACGCCTTTCAAATTTCTTACCAAATATTTAATTCAAAAAGTGGATGTTGCGTTTAAATTGAGATGAAAATGTCCCTTCGGAAATTGCTTATGTTTGGTCGCAATACCTCTACTTGAACACCTATATATCCATCGAAAAGTTCTTTCAGCAGATGCCGTTCAATATGATACTTGTGATTCCAGTGAAAGGGGCTTTGCTGCTGTAATTTATCTTCGTAGTGTTAGTAGCGATAATAAAACTAATGTCAGTTTTTTGTGTGCCAAATCACGGGTTACCCCTACTAAAAAATTACCATTCCTCGTTTGGAACTATGCGCTGTAGTTTTGCTGTCAAAATTAATTGCTTATGTGACAAATACACTTCCTCAAATTTGATTACATAACATTTACGCTTGGTCAGATTCCCAAGTAACTTTACATTGGATTCAGAGTTCACCGCATAAATATAAAACTTTTGTCGCTAATCGGATCGCTTATATTCAATACAAACTTTCTTTAGATTCCTGGCAGTATGTTAGTACGAAAGATAATCCAGCTAATGTTGCTTCATGGGGCGCTCTTCCTTCAGAGCTACTTGAATTAAATTCTTAATTTCAGGGTCCTTTCTTTCTTTATGAGTTTCTATTCTTATACCGCACCTACGATTGATAATTATACGCTTCCGCCCGAAGAAGAGCATCACATTACAGTTTTTGCTGTGCATACGGATCACAATTTTTTAGATACTTTGCTTGAGTCGTATTCTTCATTAAGTAAAATTCAACAGATCCTAGGTTATATTTCAAGATTTATACACAACATCTCCCATCCTGCTGATAAACGCTTTGGAATGTTGAGCTCTTCAGAGCGTTCCAATGTTTCATCTATTCTTGTTAAGAGGACACAAATGATCGCTTTCGAAGACGAATTTTCTCAGAAAAAGTTTTCGAAACCAATCCGAAAATTGCATGCTTTCCTGGGTGAGAAAGGTACGATCCGTGTAGGTAGAAGATTTAAATATTCATCTTTGTCTTATGATCAGAAGCATCCTCACTTATTGCCATGCCGCAGTCGCTTCACCTCATTAGTAATTGATTTTTTTCACAAAAGATATTTACACGCTGGTTTTCGCTCCACGCAATTTTCAATATCACAATACTTTTGGATACTGTCTCCAAAACGAGCTATTAACGCTGTTATAAGTAAATGTGTCGTTTGCTGGAAAACGTCTCCCATCCCCTTTTAACCTGTTATGGGAAACCTGCCAAAAATTCGATTATCTACTCCACGTCGGAGTTGATTATGGAGGCCTTTTTTCATAACATCTGTTCGACACCATGGTGTCCGCTCACATAAAGCTTACCTGTGCCTGTTTATATGCTTTGCCACAAAGGCATTATACTTGGAATTGGCAAATAGCTTATTAACAGAATCATTTCTCGCGACTTTATAAAGATTCATTGCCCGTCGAGGTTGTGTGTCCGATTTATATTGCGACAACGGTACAAATTTTGTTTCTCCCAATAAGGAACTATTTAAATATTCACGAGAAGCCGCACGCTCTGAAAATATTCGTTTCCATTTAAATCCTCCCTCTGGAGCCCATTTCGGTGGTCTTTGGGAAGCAGGAATAAAATCTGTCAAAACTCACCTTACTCGCGTCGTTGGGGAACAAATTTTGACTTATGAAATTTTCTATACCATGTTGACATTAATTTAGTCTATTTTGAACTCGCGTCCTATCACTCAATTAAGTACCGATATTGAAGACATTAATGTCACTTTCTTACTCTCGAACCGCTGCAGACTATACCTGTTACAAGTCTTGAATCAATTCCCTTTAAACGACTTTCGCCTTGGCAGTTGTTGCAGATAATTTTATGACGAACATCTGATTTTTGTTTAATCAAAAAAATATGTGAATATCTCGTGTAATCGTCAATTAAATTGAATATATATCTGTTTTCTCTAGGTGTTGGCAACTGTATAGGTTCACATACATCTGTATGTACCAAATCCAACTTTTCTTTTGATCTGGTCAATGAATTACGAGAAAAAGGATCTCTGGTTTTCTTGCATTGTAAACATGTTTCACAAATATCACTATGACTGCATTCTAAAATTTTCATGTTGACTGATAAATCCGCCATTTTTCTTATATCAGTTAAATTCCGATGACCAAAAACTTTATGCCATTGTGGATCCATTTCAATTCACCTGCACTTGATGCGTTGTAAGCCCGATTCGATGGTGTTGTTTCATAAACATCATTTTGTGACTACCGTTATTAATGTTTTACCATTTTTATTGATGTCACACTTCTCGCCCTTAAAAATGATACTGCAGCCATTCTTTGCAAGCTTACTGACTGATAAAAGGCTACATTTCAATCCAGGTACAAATTGCACATCATTCAATTTGAATTTATTGACAGCAGTTTTGAATTCAATGATTCCGATTCCTTTTATTGGTAAATTTGTACCATCAGCCAAATTTACCGAATCATTGCTTACTTTGTTCAAACTTTTAAAGAATGTTTCATCACCACACATGTGTGCCGATGCACCAGAATCAATACATAATTCGGCTATATTTATATTTTGATTGAGCATTAAATATACAAAATCACCTTCATTATTATCACTTTTGTTTTGTACTGCATTTGCCTGTCGTTGATTTTCTTTCTCTTTGTTATTTTTCCATGCTGTGAATTTACGGCATTCACTTTTGATGTGATCTTTTTTTACAAAAGAAACAATACATTGATTTCGAACTGTCTGATACATTATTTTCTTTTATGGCTTTCAATGCTTTTTCACCACCTTCAACAATTTCGATTTCTTGTCGTCGTCTATATTCTTCCAAAAGTTTGTTTTTCACCATAGTTTTAGTTAAATCAGCCTCAGGACGTGATTCAAGATCCGTTATTAAAACACCATAACTTTTGGATAAACTTGGTAAATATAACGCAACTGAAAAAGCATCTGCAATTGATTCGCCTAAAGTTGTCAATTGGTCTATACATTCGTCCATTGTATTTAAATGTGTTTGTATATTTCCACCTTCAGGCAATATCATTCGACATAACCGTCTTAAAAGTCTAACCTTGTTTGATAAAGTTGATTTTTGATGGATATTCTTTTAATGCTTCCCACGATGTTTTTGCCGATGTTTTTTTCTTAATATGAATAATTTGATCGTCTTCAACAAACAAACCAATATATGCACGTGCTTTACCATCTTTTGTGTTTCATGCCTCTAGTTGAGTTCTATCTGATGGTGCTTCTTCGATGATTGTTGTCTATAAATCTTCTTTTATTAATAAAAGTTCCATTTTGTACTTCCAAACTTGGTAGTTTCCATCATTTAGTTTCGTTAACTGCACTTTTGTTAAATCAGACATTTCTGTGTTTTTATACTTTATTAAAACTTAAAAATATATGCGCCAATTGAATTATTGATATTTCCCGTAGCTCGATTACAATTTTCTGGGCCCATAAACTGTTATAAAGCAGATAATTTGGAATTACTGAAATGTGAATTGCAATGAGAAATGAAACACATGCGCTTTTTTCTTAGTTTTATAACGCAATGAATATGTCGTTCACTTATTAAATGTCAAAATTCAAAAAAAAGGTTACTGTTCACATAATTCATTATGAATTCAAATGATATGAAGTTAATTGTATTAAATTTAACTAGATGTTGCAATACCTAACACGAAACATCTATTTTTTATGTTTCATTTCATTAATTACTTGAGAGTTATCGCTTTGTTTAGGTATTTTTATTTATATTTTAAGATGCATCACAATGCATTTAAGGGGGAGGATGTTACGAATCTAGCAATAATTAATTTTGTTTTATTTTGATTCTTCTTATTATTGCCTATTGCTCCCTGCTTTGCGCGACACTGTATATCGCCGGAGTCAATTATTCGTTGAAAGTAAATAGTACCACCACAACTCGAGTTCGCTTAGACCGCATGTGTTCCCAGTACTGGGTAGCAAGAAGAATCGCAGGTTAGTGAGCAAAGTCAATAATTAATTACATTTCATTTGTTCGTGCCATTTATATATATATATATATATATATATATATATATATATATATATATATATATATATAAATATATATATATATATATATAAATGTATATATATATATATATATATATATATATATATATATATATATATATTGAGCTATTCGTAACAAATTCATTTACATAACTTTTTCGAGTGCTAACCTCTTCAACAGCGGTTATCTGGATATGACAAAATTCTAAAAAGCATTGTTGATATAATTGAGCAACCGAAACTGTGCGTTGCATGATAAACAGGGTTTTATTATTCTACACTGTAGCGAAATGCGATTCTAGTTAAATTAATTTAATATAAAACAATTTGATTATTTTAGTACGCGATGTACTTATCTCTTCAAAATTGTTTATCCTCGAAACTTTTTAAACCGAAAGTTTCCAGTTTCAATTTATTACCCGTCGCTGTTTCAGCCTTAACTCCATGGAATTTATTCATAATCAAATCAGATATGCCGAGTATAAAGTATTTAATGACAGGATCAATCTGGAAAGCTTCCCTCTTCTCAGCCGTGTCCCTGATAATTTACTTGTCAGCCGAACAAAGGTAGTATATAACGAAATAATATCGGGGATAAATAATTACAATGTAAAGTTTATTTCACCGTTTTTGACGTGTAAGGCAACGCAAGAAGACGATATAAATTAGTAACAGTTATCGGGTTACTCTGAAACATATCTCAGAATAACATACATTTGCATTTGATATATCCGTTTATGTTAACGAGTGATAAGCAAAGAGAATACTATTACGAAACAGCATGGAAAATAAATTTTAGAAACGGAATGCAAAGTTTAAGCAAGAGGAAAGATGAGGATTGTATAGAATAGTGTAATGAAAAATAAATTAATTAGGATATTTAGTGGTAAAAAAAAATGTTCATATTTTGTATGCCTTGCTATGTAACGTCTACCGTTATATAAACAAAAGAAGCGCGGATCCTTATCTCAAGTTGTGCGTACGCTTTCTGGGGGGTTTCAATATTTCAAGGGAGGGTTGATAGGGTAGTTCCAGCTCGCCAAGAATTCTCTTTATTCTATGCCAAGAGAATTGCTTTGTAATTAACATATAATAAAATGTATTGAATAATTTTATAAGAGATGGTTATAGGTAACGCTCTTTTAATGTACTTGTAGAGTCTCGTACTATTTTGAAAAGACAACACAAATTGATAACATTCCATTTCTATTTTGTACTGACATTAAGAACCAAAATAAATTTCAGAAAAGCCAAATTAAAAAACGTAGTGGTAGCTTTTTCTACCCTAACTTGATATAAAAACATATTTCTAAATGAGTATCCTGATTGGTTAAAGATGTAAGTTGTTACAGCCTCTCCATTTGCTCCACGCAGAGTCCCTTGAGTAGGAACAAGAGAGAAGAACGGCTACTAGTGATAAGAACATAGTTTCTGTTAAATTAGTCGTACAGTGGTAGCACTGGTAGTGGGTACCTTGGCTTCGTTTATGGAACCGAGATCATTGGGAACATTCGGAGAAGTCTTCGTTTGGCGGCCTCTTTTACGGAAGTGTCTAACTGGAGTGGGAGTTAATCTCACAATACCAATACTCAGAGGATATTTATCAAATAACAGTAGATTAACAATTTTGAATATATAAAAAAACCAACGTTCTCATTTCCATTATTATATGAGTAGGGAGTTATCAAACCTGCTCAGGCCAAAGGACCCAATCTAGGAAATTTGAGTCTGTCATTGAATGAAGAAATAACCAGTGTAAAAAAAGATTACTATTGACGGTATATCTGTATGTTTATTACAATTTAATGTGGGACACAGATAACTTCAAGACAAGATGTAGGTATTAGTTCTCTTAACGAAAATGAGAAAAATGAATGGAGGCGAAAGTTCTGCGAATTAGGATAACCTAACTACACTTTTGGCGCTACTATTCGAATTTTTAAGTAGTAGTATACCAAGGAATATATGACACAGTAGGATGACTTCCTGAAGACATCAGAAAACCGTATGGGAGTTTAGTGCAGCTAATTCGAAGTTTTCTGATTATAATAGCTTCTCTCACTGTTAAAAAGTTCAAGGAGAGAAGCAAAGTAGATGGATGGGTATCGTAAAGTGCTGTCATACATTGCCTCAGGTTAACAAATAAAATAGATATGTTTGTTTTGATCTTTTCTTGCCCCAAACATTGAGTCACATTCTAACTCACTTGCGGACACTTCCACTGCTTTGCCATATTTACAAAGTCTCTTTAGTTGCAGGAAAAATGAAATTAGACGTTTAATTGAAAATGTGTTAAAAAGTTATGCAAATAAAAATAGTATTAGACGTTTAATTGAAAATGTGTTAAAAAGTTATGCAAATAAAAATAGTAGGGGAGCCGAGGGTGCTAAATCGGGATTCACTCGAGCGTCAAAGAGACCTATTGGATTGCGAAGCTTAGATGATAAGAAGAAAAAAAAGTCATATAATATATATACTTCCATCGGTGGGGGGAGCGGGTATAAATTTTCAAAAATGTAAAATAAAACAGTTGCATGGACATACTCGAGCGCGTCAGATATTAATAGCATCCATGTCCTACGTATTTTTGAAAGCATACGTATGTTAATCTGATTGTTTCCATGATGGGGGTGGTCGTACGTAAGGGTTGAAAACGAAAAAAAAAAGTTTATCGAGCGCGTTAGATTTCCAAAGGGGATGTTAAGTGAACCTAAAAGAAGGCTCTTATGTAATAATCTGACGATTTGGATGTGACCCAAACTCGCGGCCATTATTAGAATGTGCAAAAAAAAAGCGCCATTTGGAAATACTCGAGCGCGTCAGATTAAGATGTATATGGTTAATTTATATACCCTAAACGTGCTGTCTCATAATCTGACGATTATCTAGAGTGATTCGCCTAATCTGACAATGGAAATAATTTTTCTTGCATTTTTTTAAATCTTTTACCTTAACAAATTAAAGAGCTGAAAAAATAGCAAGCAAATAAAACAGTTTATATTCTTTGAAGTACAAAACTTTTATTTATGAGAAAATAAGTATAAAATATATAAATTTTTTTTGAGAATTTTTTTTCAATCATCATCTTCGTCGGTTATCTTCCTCTTCTGGCTAGATTTCATCCTCAGATTGTGTGACTGTAACAAGAAATCATGAGAGTATTAAACGAAATTTTTCTTCATGAATAGCGATTTCTTCAATCATTGCAGAAAAGATATACCTAATTCTGGAGTATCCTCAAAAATATCTGGTGTTATGACTACATCATCATACGCTTTTGGCAATTGATCACCCGCAAACCAGATCATTTGGTATTTTTCGTCGACAACTCTCCACCCATAGTCGTCAGAAACAGAAACTTGTAACTCAGAGCACTCTCCAGCAACTGAAAAATGTGACTCGGAACATTCTCCAAAAGCTGGAACATTTGATTCGGAGCAACTTCCAATGCATTGTCATACTCCACTTCATTTTGCCGCTGTTATGAATACTGAACATCTCGCGGTATTTTTATTGCTATGAATAATTTGTAGCACTGTTTGTGGCATACTTCATTTAATGAAGATTCTTTTGTAAGCCTCAGATTCTCGTATGTTGTACGGGATTTTCGGAGAACCGGTTTACTCCGACGGTATTCTAATTTATTTATACATTTTTGTAATGTATCTAACGTAAAATTGACAGTTTTTTATAAATTAGTTTCACCACAAAATATACACTCTACATTAATGTCACTCATAGTAAGTTTTATTTTAAATTTCGATTCACATATTAAACATCAAAATCACAAAATAATTTCAGGCGTTACAAATACGTTGTAAACAAAACCATCTGCGTGATCAGCTGTTATGGCGTCATAGACAGAGAAAGAGTGAGAGAGGAATAGAAACCCAGGAAAGGGAATACCGGCATCACGTAGCTACACGCATTAAACTTTATCGATTATTTTTCCTTACTTCGGCTTACGGAAATCGTCAGATTATATATTATTCGTAAACGTTGAATTATTGCCTTCAAAATAAAAAAAATTAGCCACGCTCGAGAAAGTCGAGATGACGTTTTTTTTACAAGTTTGTAACCCACCTACTTCTTATCGTCAATCGAAAATTGTCAGATTAGTCGAATATACTTACCCTTTTTAGGATATAACTAACTTACCCTACCTTAATCTGACGCGCTCGAGAATTTCAGATGATCAATTTTTTTTACTAATCTGATCCTTTATCCTTGACGCGCGGCCACATATACGGGGTTAATACTTGGTGGAGGTATTTAATGAGGTAGTAGGTACCTCCCTGTAAGGTAGATGTAGGGAATATGCCCATGCTAAGAAAAAAATTAATAAAAAAATAACTAAAAAAGATGCTAATTCCGGTTTGTGTGGAAGTTATTCTGTTATACCAATGTGTTCATCCTAAATATTAAAATATATATATATATATATATATATATATATATATATATATATATATATATGACTTATGTATATGTTGTATAATTATTTGTATAAATTGACGTCTCTGGGCATATTACCAGCCTATGTTGGTAAAACGCCCATGGGTATGTTGGTAATATGCGCAGTCCTGTAAAATAAGAGAAACATTTATTTTGCTTTAATATTCTTGAAATAAAAATTGAAACCATGTTATATATTTTATTGATAATAAACAAACAAAAAAGTTTTCCAGAGAAACATAAAACATCTAAACGTTATCTCACTTAAAAAAATTTAAAAGAACTTTCATAAAACATAAATTCAAATATTAATAAATGGCAATAAAATGTTTATTGACAGTCCGGGCAGATAAAAACTAATTTGTCACTTTTCGTAAGTCCAACACATTCTTCATGCACATAAGTGGCATACACTTTTTCTTTAAAAACTGCTATTTAACTGCCAATGCTTTACTGTTAATAGCCTTTCTTCTGTTTGTTTTTTCACGTCATCTTTGTATGGTGTCTCTAGCATTTCAGTGAAACTTATCTCTTCATCTTCTGATTATTTATCTTTAATATTTCCGTTCTTTATATTTTCTTGTTTCTTGGTAATCTCGGCATTTTGGGTAATGTCCAAATTTAGTTTTGTTGTTTCCACTTTGGCTGATTTAATGTTTTTATCTTCCGTTCTTTTCTCTTCTTCTGAAGAAAACGTTTCTGATAATGTGTCACTATACAGAGATATTTCGTCTTCTGAAGAGCCACTTGAAGATGTCCACTCGTCCTTCTTCTTATTATGTTTTTGTCTAGGTTTGAAAGATTTTTGGCTATATGTAATTTTTGAAGGGGGAGTATTTTCAGTTGAACTTTGGAAAGTCTTATTTTGACATCCAGAGGGTCCAGGTTCTGGAGAAAATTCTCTTTGTTGTTGGTTTTCCTGAAAATCTGGTGGGGGGGAATTCTCTCACGGTTAAAATCCTGGGGGCAAAAGCTTCTTCAGGAATTGCTTGGGGATTAAATGGATATATGCCTGTGGAAGAAAAACCGGATGTGATGTTTTGGGGCGTAACTGCTTTGTCCCAAACAATAGAAAAAATTTCTCCAAATCTTTGTTTTGTTATGCAACGATTCTTGTGTCGAGTCCAGTACAAAAGGACCTGCTCGTCCCAATAATACTCAAATGACTTAAACACTGCTTTATCCATCGGTTGAAGTTCATGTGTCGTATTACTGGGAAGACAGAAAAGCGTAATGTCATGAGCTTCGGCAGTGTCTACGATGAATGTATCCAAATGGCAAGATGCGCCATCAAAAATTAATAAGAATTTGCCAGGAGGTTTATATCTTGCCAGATGATTTATCCAGGTATTAAATATCCCGATCGTCATACTGGCCTTTGGTGTCATAAGAGTTAAAGTCCCCGCGGGTAGATTATCACACCATTCTGGTTTTAGTCTCTGACCTTTAAAAATAATGGCAGGTGGAATTCGTCCCCCAATCGCAGACCCACAACTAACAATCGTCACATTTTCGGCGTGCTCTGGTGCCACTAGGTGCACCTTTTTTGCTCCCTTTTTAGCCAAGACAGATTGTTGATGGTGGAGCATCAACCTACACCCCTTTTCATCTACATTAAATATTCTTTCAGGTTTGTCCATGAGATCTAATTCCAATAGAACAGCCTTAAGTTTATTAAAATAATCACTTACTATACTTTTATTAAGTTTTTGGGCCCGCGCCGGATTCATATTCTGGGCTCGCCTGGGAGAAATGCCCGGGTGTCTTCTTAATAATGCCTTCAACCAATATCGTCCAGCTACTCGTTTTTCTCGTGAGAATAAATGAGGAATATGATTTTTTTCGCAATAATTGTAAACGCACCTTTTGACAATTCCTTTTGTCATAGGGTAGCCTACCTCAGCCAGTATGATAATACGTCTTACCAGTTCATTCTCTAGGTCATCTGTGAGTATAGTTTTCCTACCTAGTCGCTGCTTTCTATTGGCACCTTTTTCTATGTAACGATTAAGGGTTCTCCTTGATATACGAAATTCTTTCGCTGCTGAGTTCTTTGACTGTCCATTTGCAACAGCATTTAGTGCTCGCTGAAGATTTTCTTCTGTCCATTGAAATCTTTGGCCTTTAGATTTATAAGGTGACATCTGAAACCCAGAAAAAATAAATTAGATACCCAGCTGTATGTTATTCGCTGGGCTGTAGGCAATACGCCCAGTGGACATATTAACTTCACCTGTATGTGGGCATTACCCACAAGTCACCTAAACAATATTTCTAATTTTTTTTTCATAATATCAACATATTTATCAAAAAAATATATGGCAATATTAATCGCAAAAAACAAGCTTTCTTCTCATATATTTACCTTATTTTGAATGTTAATCCTTAGTACAATTACAAGCGATTTAAATACACAATTTTTTGTAACTGATGCCTTCCCAACACAAACCACGTGCATCTCAAGTCCGCTTGAATGCAACTGAGCGCGGGTTGGTTTAATATTAACTTTAAGCATGAACTTAAGTGACTCGTCAGCCATCTGTTAATCAAAAGTCAAACTAATAAAAAATGGAGCCGGTGGGCATATTACCAACATGGGCATATTCCCTTCACCTACCTTATGTTAATCTGCCGCGCTTTAGTAAATCCCAAAATCCCCTCTTGGGCTCCCCTACTAAAAAGTCATACTAATTTATGCATTTGAGTCTCCATTTTTAAAATTAATTGATAATACTTGAATTTTATTTAATGAAGGCATATTCTTATATAAATTTTAAACAAGTATTTGTTGTATCCTTACATACCTTTATGGTTATAACTAAAAGTGGCAACCTTGCTCAAAATTTCAGTACCTGTTTAATGTGTCAATAGTAATCTATTTAGTAGTTTTGTCCTTGTTTAATTACCATATAAAGAGAGATGCAAATATCGCCAGACTGTCATCGACGATCATCTCCAGTACGTTGTAGTATTGGAGTAAATAATGTCTAACGTGCTTTGTTTATACGAGCGTCATTACGACTAGAGAGTAAACATTTAAAACTTTCGCTTTGATGTATTTTTCAAAACTTTTAGTGACAAAATAAACTTTTTACTTAATTAGTTTAATGTTTTTAGAATATCATGGTTCGTCGGTGCCAAGTTTATCAGAAAAACAGCCGAAATTACCAAGGCCATGTAGCTACAATACCATCCCCACTTTTTGTAATTCATTCATTATTTCACTACTGGCGTTTATAATTGTTGGTCGCAAAAATAAACGTGTTTATGAATGAATAGCCCTCTCTATATTTATTAATACTCTAAGGACAATGCCAAGATTCTTGCTGGAGTGGTACTTGAGATCGGTTACAAGCTGGACTAAGTATTTTTGATTGTTGCTAGAGGCAGCTTCTTTGGCGTGGTGATCCGCAGTTTCTTTATCAATGATGCAAATGTGGTACGGAAGCCATATGGAAGAGACTGTTACATCACGAGCAAAGAGAATTTGATAAATGTCATATATGTTGTGGACAATTGGGTGGTCAGTGAAGATGGTTTTAATTGACTGAATCGAAGAAAGGAAATCAGTACATATGGCAATATTTTTGTGGGGGAGGGTGATATATGTAAAAGCCTGAAAAATGCTGTAAAGCTCACCCGTCTGAAGTACACCTCGAAGGTAAGGAGAAGGAGCGTATTAGTTTATGTTTCGAGGTAAATGCACAACCAACACAGTTTTGGAGACATTTGTATAGAGTATTGAGTCGTGACTAGATCAAGAAGTGACCTACCTTGTGATTTACTTAATATATGTTAATAGAAAAAAAGAATAAGATGTGATATTACAAATATTGAAGCTTAGATATTACTAGCCCTATGGTGATATCCTGGATATCATTTTTCCAATTAAGATCAGTATAACTGTGCAATGATATAGAAAACCAGGAAAACTATATCTGCTGATCTTTACAATTATCACTTAAGAAGACAATTTAATAGTGGAGAGCTTCCTAGATTTATCTGTTCATTGACGACTTCATATTGTGGGTTTTTTAAGTGTCTTCAATTTCCAACTCTTCAAGGACATCCAGTTCTTGTTTCTTATCACAAATATGTAGTACTTCTTGTTCTGTGTTAGGTATCAATGAATGATTAATGTCAAATAGATTGAAATACACACTCCGTTACTCCCAGAACAAAAAAATATAAAAGAAAACAAGAAATAAAAAGAAAGTAGGTTTTTTCCAAACTGATAATGTGGTTGGAGATATTAAAGCCAGTTCTCAGGGCTCTGTTATCTGAAAGAAGTTAGTTGAAGAAAAGAAAGAAAAGAAAGAGAGAAAAAACTAAGATACAGATAAATGAAATTTAATGAAGGGCGCCACTAACTTTGTTCCTAAACAAAATTAGAAAAAAATCAACCTCAATTATCAGCCAACTCTTAACTGCTGTTCTCTGCTAGTTTTAGAAAAAATGTGCTGAAGGCAATTTTTCAGGTATACCTATATAATAAATAGAACAACTAAATAAAAAATATGTATAAATATAATGAATGTATAAAAAACGAGTTACAAAATTTTAGAAAAAGTGGTTAGTAGATGTCAGTATGCGTGAAAAATAAATTTTAACCTTAAACGTACAGATAAAATAATATTGGTGAAGCCATACAAAATAAAATTACTTAACTTGAACGTTGATATTCGAAGACAGTAATCCGGGAAATCTTCTTTAGTTAACTAATTCTCTGTACTCTATACAGATGAATAGCTAAGTCCCCAATAGGCTCTTACAGTACAACCATTATATGTAAGACCATACTATTTGGTGATAATACAACAGCACACTTCTTCAATAAGGAATTTTGGTAGAATTTACTCACAAATGTTGTTTAGATCTGGAGTTTCCACTATAATAACACCAAGTGTGTTACAAAAAGATTTTTCAATATGAAACATATTTAGATATCTATCCAGATAAATACATAAAACTTTTCTTATATATTTTTTTACAATTATACAATCTAGCTTAATGATTCGTACTGGACAAAAACCTTTATCAGTTCAAGTAAATTTTAAACAGGAAAAAATGTAAAATATACCAGTAGTCCCAGCGAATTTGTTCTAAGGAACGAGTTTTATTATAGATCAAACTAAATCTTTAAACATTTATCGGAATTTATGCATCAACCATTCTCTCGAAAAATGTATCGTCAAATGCCCATTCCGACTTCCTATTAAGGATTAAGGAACAGAGTGTGTGTTTTAAGATGGCGTAGTGGGATTTATCTGGTTGTTTTAATCTGTATGCCCGTAAGTGTTCACTATATCGGCTTTCAAAATTTCAAAGGGTCTGACCCAAATAGACAGCATCATTACGTTCTGGACATTTTAGTTTATATATACCAGATTTCTTCAATGGTGATATTTTTGTTTTCACGTTTCCCATCAACAACAACACGAAAAAACGGTTTTAAGAAAAAAAATCCTGTGTGTATGTCGTCGTCGTCGTCGTCGGCCACTTTTTCTTACATGTCTTGTTGGCACGATACTGCCTCCGGAGTGTAATAAGTCAGCAATTTTATGATTGAATATTGTTAAGGACATGTCACAGATGATTCCTATTGATTTTCAGTTCAACAGAGCCAGTAAAACAGGTGCTATGGTACTTGGAGTACGACATTTTGTAATTTTTTGAGAAATTTCAGTTTGTTAGCACGATACAGCCTCCGGAGTTCAACAAGTCACCAATTTTATGATTGAATATTATTCAGGGCATTTCACTGATGAACCCTATTGATTTTAAGCTCACCGGAACCAGTACAACAGGTGGTACAGTACGTTAAGTACGATATTTTTGTCATTTTTGGAGAAGTTTCAGTCTGTTAGCACGACACAGCCTCCGGAGTATATACAAGTGACCAATTTTATGATTGGATATTATTCAAAGCATTGCAAATATGAACCCTATTGATATTTAACTCAGTAAAGCCATTACAACGGGTGCTATGGTACTTGAAGTACCAAATCTTCGTCATTTTTGGATAATTTCAGTTTTTTAGCACTATACAGCCTCTAGAGAGTATACTATTGATCAATTTTATGATTGAATATTGTTCAAGGTGTCTCACAGATGTACCCTATTGATTTTCAGTTGACTAGAGCGAGTACAGCGGGTCCTATATATCCAGATATACTGAATTTTTGGTTATTTTTGGAGAAATTTCGGTTTGATAGCACGATACATCCCCCGAAGTGCATACACGTAACAGTTTTGTGATGGAATATTGTTCAGGGCCACAGATGTGGAAAAGTTAGTTTTAATCCTTAAAACCGTTTATTATTACTTTAGATTGCTTATGAAATATTGTTGTAATGCCAGTATTCCTTCTTTTTTATTAATTAGTTTATTTATTAGTATTAGAAGTACTACATATTTGTGATAAGTAAGAAGAACTGGATTTCCTTGAAGAATTGGAAGTTAGAAGACACTTAAGAAACCCACAATATGGAGTCGTCAATGAACAGGTAAATCTAGGGAGTTCTCCACTTTTAAACTGTCTTCTTAAGGGATAATTGTAAAGATCAGCAGATATAGGTTTCATGTTTTTCTATATCATTGCATAGTAATACTGATCTTAATTGGGAAAAATGATATCCAGGATATCCCCATAGGGCTAATAATATTTAAGCTTCAATATTTGTAATGTCAATCACAAGGTTTTGAATGTTGAATGAAGAATTCTTTCCCCTTACTCAAAAATGACTTCATCTTAGCAATGAAAGAGTTAATTGGATTTGTTTGCAAAACCTTGAAACTATGCTCAGAAAGAAATGATTCTACCTTAACAAAATAGTCCGACCTATTGAGGATGACCAAACAATTACCTTTATCAGCTTTTGTAACAACAGAATCATTAACTGATATCTTCGACTTAATGCCTTTGAGAACTGAATTCAAGTCTCTCTGGCTATGATCTAAGAACTTTTGTTTTGTTGTGGAATATAGTCTAGGATTAGCTTCATTATTTGATTTGATATATGGGTAGTTATTATGATTCGAATTGGATAATATTTTCGAGGTATAGATCATTATTTGAGAGTCTGTTCTTAGATCTGAAAGCGGAATTTCTGCATCGCACTGGATAGCTGCTACAGGACGAGTTCTAAATTCCCCTGTTGCACATCTGAGAGCAGCTGATTTAATTCTTTCTCATCTTAGCAGAGAAGACTTTTTACATGAATTATAGATTTGTGCTACATAATCAATTCGGCATTGGATAAGAGATTGGAAAATCTTTAGTAATACTTCCCTATCTTCTCCCCATCTAATGCTTGACATACATCTCATGATATTATTTTGAAATTTAGTTTCAAGTTTATTAATTTGTTCTTTCCAATATAATTTACAGTCGAATATCAATCCTAAATAGAATTATCAGGAATTCAAATGTTTTAGAAAAAATAATACATTTTTATTTTGATATTTACTTATTGATAGTTTTTTAATTATAATCCAATAAGGTCATCATGCTATTCTGATTTATATTAGCTAATTGCTAGGGGAAAAAGTTTCTTTATACATTTAAGACTGGTAGAGGATAAATACAATATGAAAAGTAATAAGTTTTAATATTAGTTTCAAATAAGCTTCATACAATAGAAGATAAACTTTCAACGACTAATATTTGTTAATGTTGTTCACAAAATACCTAACTAATTATGTCTATATAAATTATAATGAAACAGTTGATGAAATTCAACATGTTCCGCTGAACTTTTACAACTAACATTTGAAATATGTACAAAATGTAATTAAACATACACAACAGTTTCGTTCACCGTACACCGAACACATTTGAATCTAACTGGAGATATTATGTGATTTGTTGAAAAGGTCATGTTGCCGTACAGCATAAATATTGAGTTAAAGTATAACAAACATTCTCTATTTTAACGGTTGAACTGCCGCCAATGACCATTTAAAATCTCAACAAATCAAGCTCTTCGATTTATTGGTGCTTTTTGCCGCTCCCGCTGTTTTATAGCGACGGTTTGTGGTATGTTTGATATAAAATCGTTGTTGAACCATATTCAATCCGCAATTACTCTTTGTACACCAATTTATCTTTTGATATAAATTTTTACAACAAAACTGTTGAAACTTTTCTACATCGGTCAATTTCTAACCAATTTCTTCAATTTGGGATCAAATCCAGATATTTTCAAGATTATATACAGGGTGGCCAATACGTTATATAAATGTTTTAGAGTAAACAGTGGGCAAGAGGATCCGCTCTCTACTATGTTGTTTATTATGGCGGGAGATGATAGAGAGACTAAAAATAATGATGCTATTTCATATAAAAAAATTTCTTTATGCCCTTCGTTAACGAACTATAGGACTTTAAAATTAGGAATTAAAAATGTATTTTTATACATAATTTTTAAAAGGCTGATTGAAAATTAGTAAAATTTTAACGGGTAATAGAACAAGTGTGCACTGTATTTGCGAACTCAGGTACGGTTTAAAAGCTGCTTAGCGTAATATTTAAAAATGGTTTCACTGGTTTCCGATCAAATTTAGTTATTTAACATATTTCGTATTCGTTAATGAACGTTTGAATTGAGCATATATTTCCCGACTAGTTCGATTTGCTTATCTAGCAGCACCATGATGGAATGTCTGGGCCCCTGAAACAATCATGATCATTTTATAAATAGGAAGTCACGTATAAAGATGGTTTTGAGCACAGAAAGTAAATTGATGAAAAATTGATTATATATTTTTGTTTTTAGGAGCTGTTCAATACTATGTCTTTCTTTTTTGACTGAAAAAAAATATATTTTTCTTTTCCTAAAAATAGTCACTAACTGATTGATAATTGTAACGGAATTTATGGTTTATGAAAAACTATTAGTAAATAAAGTAATGTAAGTAATAGACAACAACATTTTTGTAGAAAAACAGGCATCCAGGCCTTTACTGATGGCTTACGTGACCCCAACGCAGAGGACGCTTCGTTTAGACCATCCCAAAACATTAGTTGACGCATTGAGAGCTCCTCTTGAATATGAAGCAGCAACGAAGGCTTCCCGTTATAAGAAAGTTAGAACCATCCGAGAAGAAGTCGGCGAGGACAAATTTGACCTGATCGTCAGTTTGTAATGATTGTATGCGGTTGCATGTTGTAGGTTCTTCCAAGGTTAGGCCAGTGAAGGAATATAATTGAAAAGCTAGTTAACTTCACCAACTTAACTCTATTAATAATAAAATATCGATTGAATTTCGAGAATACGTAGCAAAACATATCCCCTATTCACAATTCGGCACATGCTGCTTACACTGCATTCTTATTACAAATTCCTCGATATTCAGCATAAACATATTGATACATACACATTACAAAATAATATTTTAATTGCAAATAATATCTCCTAATATAAACATGAGCCACATGGTACTAGGGTCGCTTACCTTATACATATATAACTTGTTTTGAAATATAAAAACTATTATTAAAAATAAAATATAAATTCTGAATACTATATCATCACAAGTTTGATAAAAAGTATGATGGACACAAAGCTGATAAAGATCAAATGCTGGAATTGTGGCGAGCTACGCAGTTCGTGTAAGCGCCCCAGAACTCCTGCAAATCAAGAACCCCAGTTACAGGAAAACTAGAACGGGTCGGCTACGAGGAGGCAGCACCAGCCCATCATCGTTCCAAAGACTCTCTCATACTGATAGCTTCTCTCAGATGTTGCAACGATAGTGTATATGTAGATGGCGAAGTGAATGGCATGAAATATACTCTGCTGGTAGACACTGGAGCAACTAGAACCATTATAAGATCTGAGATAATAAACTCCAAAGAAGAAACTTTTACCAACGAGATTGCGACTGCAGACCGCCACAGGTTAGAGTGCCAACGTTCACGGGGAGACATAAATTCAATTCCGAATTGGCGCAGAGAAGTTCTCGCATACGGTAATCGTAGCTGAAATTGAAGAAGACGTGATTCTGGGAATGAACGTAATGAATCTACATGGTTTCCAATTGGAGATTAGAAACAGAATATTTTAAGTGGATTCCCAGGAGGTACTCCTTCATCCATATGAAGGCAGCACAGTATTAGCAGCGGTATAGGAAGATGCCGATCTACCTGCACGAAGCGAAACCACGATAGCAGCGCAGCTACAGAGAATCATGGAGAAAGGTGCACCGGTTATGATGGAGCCAAGGAACCACGACGAAGAAGTTGGCAAAGGAGTACTAATTGGAAAAGGATTGATTACGTTGACGAAGCAGATCCTAGTACGTGTGATAAACATGAACAATCACCCAATTACCAACAAGGAAGAAACTAGGATTGGATACTGCGTACCAATGAAAGCTGTCAATTCTAATGTCAAATGTTATCTATATCTGGTTAATCCTCAAATCGAGCGGAAAAAAAGAGAATGAGAGAATTTATCTTATTGTATCGAGACCTATTTGTACCAGAAGTAGGAAAAACTGATAGAATATTAGCCGTCAAATACAAAATCTATACTGGTGATGCCAAGCCAATTAGGCAATCAGCTCGAAGACAACCGCGAGCGAAGAGATAAGAAGCTGGAAGAATAATTCGAGAGATGGCAGAAGAAAAAGTGATAGAACCTTCTACTAGTTCATGGATGTCTCGAGTAGTGCCCGTCGAGAAAAAGGATCGAACTACGAGATTCTGCGTGGACTAACGACAGCTAAACAACGTGATGAAGTGAGACAGCTATCCTCTGCCTCGAATCAACGATACTCTAAACACTTTGGCCGGCAGCAAACTGTTTTCCACCTTGGACCTGAAGTCTGGTTATTGGTAAATAGAAATGGACCCAGAAATTTAATTATCTTAATTGTATTTATTTTTATTTTATTATGAGGTCTATTTCACGAATGAAATCAAGGAGCTTTAAATTGAATTAATTATGATAATAGTTTGAATTAAAATATTTAATTTGCATTTAAAAAATATTAAATAATAAATTTATCCTAAATAAGAAGCAAATAATTAGAGAAGACTGCGTTTACCACCGGATCTAGATTATGGTAATTCAACGTCATGCCATTCGGGCTCAGTAATGCGCCCGCGACATTCGAAAGACTCACAGAAAATGTCTTGAGAGGGTTGTCTTGGAAGACATGCCTGGTCTATTGGGACGACATCGTAGTACTGGGGAAGACATTTTACGAACCTCTGAATAATTTAGAAGACGTATGCAAACGACTCCAAGCGGTCCAGCTCATGTTAAATCCGTAGATATGTCAGGTATTCCAAAAACGAGTATCTATTCAGGTCATATAGTGAGAAATGAAGGAGTGGTGGTGGATCCAGAGAAAATTGAACCCATTCAGCAATGGTCACCACCAACCGACAAACATCAAATTAGGAGTTTCCTTGGATTTTACACATATTATAGAAGATTTATCAGGAGTTTCGAGATATTGCCAGGCCTCTAACATGATTTACAGAAAAAGAAGAGTTGTCCAATGGGACGAAGACTGTCAAACGGCTTCTGAAGCCTTGAAGGGGCATTTAACCACGTCCCCGATATTAGGATATCCATTACCAGAGGGCGACAGAGGGAGATTCTTGACACTGACGCAAGCAACGTAGGAATTGGAGGAGTGATCTCACAGATTCAAGGAGGGCAAGAAAAAGCGCTGGGATATTTCAGTAAAGTCCTCTCCAAACCAGAATGAAACTACCGCGTCACAAGAAGAGAACTTTTGGCGGTAGATAAGACCGTGGAACAATTTTACCAGTATCTCTATGGTAGTAATTTCTTAATCCGGACTGATCATGGAGCACTCAAGTGGATGATGCAGATCAAGAATCCCGAGGGAGATTGCTAGATGGATTTAACGACTCCAAGAGTACGATTTCAACATTAAACATCGAGCTGGTGTGAGTCAACGAAATGCCGACTCTCTGTCCAGATGGTCATGCCTAACAGACTGTTCCCACTTTAACAAGGCGGAATATAGAGAAGCTGCAGTTTCAAGAACTACAGTAGTCACTGAAGAATAGTCACCCATCAGGATCAGAGAAGATCAGGAGAATGATCCTCACCTAAAGAAGATAAGGCCAGAATTGTCAACACTCAAGGCATATTGGGATCAGTGGGACTTCCTTATCCTGGAAGAAGGGCCGTTGAAAACAGGCCTTAAAAACGATGATGGTTCCGAGAAGAGAAGACAGATAGTTATCCCGAGAACGAGAGTAGCAAAAGTACTGAGAAAGTTACACGACAGTCCATCGGGAGGTCATTTGCTTTTGGTACTACATATTCTTTCACAAAACCTATTACATCTAGTTCAACGTTTTTAAAAAAAATTGTACTAGAATTCTTGGTTTAGTTATATATAATTTGATTATATTCAGTGTAGCTGATTCCAAATTGACTTCAGATATTATAGTCTGATTTTTCCCATATTTATTGCAAATTCCGAAATATGTATTCTTGTAATAGTATTTTCTAAAATAGTGTGAATAGTATCATGATCGTCATCAGTTTCGTCATTATTGTTACGAAACAGCACCCTGGTATAATCCCTAAAACCGACTCTGTCTAAGCCAGGTATAAAAGTTAAAATTATGGCGGATACGCTGTTTACGACTTATCTTAAGTAAACATAGGTTTTGTGACCAGAGTTATCTAGAAAAGGCCAGAATTATTGTTTTGTGTAAGCCGCAGCCCAGAATTCTCTAGTACAAAAGGCACTAGTATATAAAAAGGACCGATCAGCGGACCAGTCAGTTGATAAAGTGATCTCGAGAAATAAACAGAAATACACCGAACAGTAAAGTGCTAATATAATAAAGTTTGTGTCCATATAAATTAGATTTAAGTGATTAGTTAAGTATATATAAATTAAGTGTTAGTGAGTTAGTGTTTAAATAAATTAGTAAGTAGCCATACCGTGTGTTTAAAATTTATCCCACCCGTTTATTGTTTAAATAAATTAGAAAAACATTACATTGATGTCAGGTGTGGAGTGATATAAATAAATGTCTACGTCAAAATGGCCAAGAGATTAAGGGATCTGAAAGTGGAGGAATTAAGGGCAGAATTGGAAGATCGTGAGTTGGAAACGTCCGGTAGGAAAACTGAAATAGTAGAAAGACTTAAAGTGGCACTGGAAAATGACGCCTTTGATCCAGAAACAGTTTTATTTAATGACGAGGCTTCCACCTTGATCTCGTCAATTTCTGCCAACATGGACGAGAAGATTTTTGCCATGGAAGAGAACATGGACGAGAAGATTTCTGCTACGAAGAACGACATTTCTGCTAATATTTCGGCTAACATGGACGAGAAGATTTCTGCCATGGAATAGAAGATTCCTGCTATGAAGCACGACATTTCTGCTAATATTTCTGCTAACATGGACGAGAAGATTTCTGCCATGGGAGAGAACATGGACGAGAAGATTTCGGCTATAAAGAACGATATTTCTATTTTGAAGTACGATATATCTGCCGATATCTTATTAATAAAAAACGACATTGCCGCTGACGTTGAAAACGAAATTTCGTCCCTAAAATCTGAAATCGAGGATAAGATGTCAACGATTGACGAGAAAATCGAGAATAAGATTACAACGATAGACGAGAAAATCAAGGAGTTAGAGGAAAAGATTGCCGATTCAAGAATGCGAGGCACGCCAGAGGAAGAAAAGAGGACCGAGCAAACTAAACTTTGCAAGCCAGAAACACTATCTAAGTTTGAAGACATTGGCAGTTTTACCCGAGTCAAGGCCCCAACGTTCGATGGAAAAATGTCGTGGACCAATTATGTGAAACAATTTGAAGCAGCTGCTAGAGTGAATAATTGGTCCGATAGAGAGAAGGCAGTGAACTTGACCATCGCGCTTCGCGGAGATGCCTTATATGTACTTCAGACGATACCTCCGGAAGAAACGGACGATTTCGAGCACCTGAAGAAGAGGTTGGACATGCGGTACGGTCATGAACAGTTGTACAGATTCCAGCTGAAGATCCGATGGCTGAAACGTGACGAAACCCTTCAAGAGTATGAAATGGATATTGCTCGACTAGTCTGATTTGCTTGTCCGTCAGCACCAGAGAACATGATGGAATGTCTGGGCATTCAGGCTTTTATTGATGGCTTATGTGACCCCGATATGCAGAGGACACTCCGTTTAGCCCATCCGAAAACATTAGTCGACGCATTGACAGCTGATCTTGAATATGAAGCAGCAACGAAGGCTTCAGGATGTAACAAAATTAGGACCATACAAGAAGAAGGTGACGAAGACAGATTTGACAAGTTCGTCAGTTTCATAAAAGGTATGATGGACAAGAAACTGAGAAAGATCAGATGCTGGAATTGTGGCGAGCTAGGGCATGTACGTAGTTCATGTAAGCGCCCCAAGACTCCTGCAAACCAAGAACCCCAATCACAGGAAAACTAGAACGGGTCGGCTACGAGGGGGCACCACCGACCCATGATCGTTCCAAAGACCCTCTCATACTGATAGCTTCTCTCAGATGTCGCAACGACAGTGTATATGTGGATGGCGAAGTGAATGGCAAGAAATATGCTCTGCTGGTTGACACTGGAGCAACTAGGACCATTATACGAACGGAAATAATAAACTCCAAGAAGAAGCTTTTACCAACGAGACTGCGACTGCGGACCGCCACAGGTGAGAGCGCCAACGTTCACGGTGAGAGACAAATCCAATTGAGAATTGGCGCAGAAAAGTTCACGCATACGGTAATCGTAGCTGACATTGAAGAAGACGTGATTCTGGGAATGGACTTAATGAATGTACATGGTTTCCAATTAGACTTTAGAAACAGAACCAATAAAGTGGGTTCCGAGGAGGTGTTCCTGCATCCATATGAAGGCAACGCGGTGTTGGCAGCTGCTTAGGAAGAGACCGTTCTACCGGCACGAAGCGAAACCATGATAGTAGCACGGCTACAGGGAATCATGGAGGAAGGTACACCGGTTATAATGGAGCCAAGGAACCACAACGAAGAAGTTGGCAAAGGAGTACTAATTGGAAAAGGATTGGTCACGTCGGCGAAAGAGATACCAGTACGTGTGATAAACGTGAACGATTACCCAATCACAATCAAGAAGGAAACCAAGATTGGATCCTGCGTACCAGTGACGTCTATAGCTCGTCAAACAACGACCACTGACAATTCTAATGCCAGATTCGAACAAATGTTATCAGTAGCCAGTATCGAGACTTATTCGTACCAAAAGAAGGAAAGACTGGCAGAACATCAGCCGTCAAACACGAAATCGATACTGGTAATGCTAAGCCAATTAGACAATCCGCTCGAAGACTTCCACGAGCGAAGAGAGAGGAAGCTGAAAGAATAATTCGAGAGATGGCAGAAGAAAAAGTGATAGTCCATCTACTAGTCCATGGTTGTCTCCAGTAGTGCTCGTCAAGAAAAAAGATGGAACTACGAGATTCTGCGTGGATTATCGCCAGCTTAACAACGTGACGAAGAAAGACAGCTATCCTCTGCCTCGAATTGACGATACGCTAGACACTTTGGCCGGCAGCAAACTGTTTTCCACCTTGAACCTGAAGTCTGGTTATTGAAAACTGGAAATGGACCCAGAAGATAAAGAGAAGACTGATTTCACCACCGGATCTGGATTATGGCAATTCAACGTCATGCCATTCGGGCTCTGTAATGCGCCTGCGACATTTGAGAGACTTATGGAAAATGTCTTGAGAGGGTTGTCTTGGAAGACATGCCAGGTCTATTTGGACGACATCGTAGTACTGGGGAAGACATTTGACGAACATCTGAAGAATTTGGAAGACGTATTCAAACGACTCCAAGCTGCCCAGCTCATGTTAAACCCGAAGAAATGTCATCTGTTCCAAAACCGAGTCAACTATCTAGGTCATATAGTGAGCAATGAAGGAGTGGCGGTGGATCCAGAGAAAATTACTTCCATTCAGCAATGGCCGCAACCAACCGACAAATCAGGAAGTTTGGAGATATTGCCAAGCCTCTAACGCGACTCACAGAAGAAGCAAGAGTTTTCCAATGGGACGAAGACTGTCAAACGGCTCTTGAAACCTTGAAGAGGCATTCAACCTCGGCGCCGATATTAGGATACCGATTACCAGAGGGAGACTTTATTCTTGACACTGACGCAAGCAACGTAGGAATTGGTGGAGTGCTCTCACAGATCCAAGGAGGGCAAGAAAGAGTGCTGGGATATTTCAGTAAAGTCCTCTCCAAACCAGAACGAAACTACTGCGCCAAAAGAAGAGAACTTTTGGCAGTAGTGAAGTCCGTGGAACACTTTTACCAGTATCTCTATGGTAGGAAGTTTTTAATCCGGACTGATCATGCAGCACTCAAGTGGTTGAAGCAGTTCAAGAATCCCGAGGGCTAGATCGCTAGATGGATTGAACGACTTCAAGAATATGATTTCAACATCGAACATCGAGCCGGTGTGAGTCACCGAAATGCCGACTACCTGTCCAGACGGCCGTGCCCAACAGACTGCTCCCACTGCAACAAGGTGGAATCTAGGGAAGTTGAAGTTTCAAGAACTACTGTAGACAACGAGGAATGGTCACGCACCAGGATCAGAGAAGACCAGGAGAATGATCCTCACCTGAAGATGATCCGGCAATGGGAGAAAGAAAATCGGCGACCTACCTGGCAAGAAGTGTCAAAGTTTTCACCGAAACTCAAGGCATATTGAGCTCAGTGGGACTCTCTTGTCCTGGAAGAAGGGCTGTTGAAAAGAGTCCTTGAAAACGATTATGGTTCCGAGATTAGGAGACAGCTAGTTATCCCGAGAACAAGAGTAGCTGAGGTACTGAAGAAGTTACACAACAGTCCTTCGGGAGGTCATCTGGGAGTGAAGAAAACCCTTTAGCGAGTCCGTGAAAGGTTTTGTTGGATGAACAGCTTCGACGATGTGAAGGACTGGTGTAAGAAATGTACGACTTGTGCTACGAGTAATGGACCACATCGCAAGAGAAAGGCACCCATGAGACAGTACAATGTTGGAAGCCCTTTCGAAAGGATTGCTTTAGACATAGCTGGACCATTTCCGACAACAGAAAATGGTAGCAAATACATATTGGTTATAATGGATTATTGCACAAAATGGGTGGAAATTTACGCTATTCCCAACCAAGAGGCCACAACTGTAGCAGATGTATTGGTGAAAGAATTTATCAGCCGGTATGGAATGCCCTTGGAAGTCCACAGCGACCAGGGAAGAAATTTCGAAAGTCATATATTCCAGGAGAATTGCGAGAAGCTGGGAACGAAGAAGACCAGGACAACAGCATTACATCCAAGGTCAGATGGAATGGTCGAGAGAATGAACAGGACTATTGGAAAATACCTGTCCAAAGTAGTATCCAGCCATCAGGGAGATTGGGACCAGTATCTTTCCCTATTCGCATTGGCTTATCGATCTGCCGTCAATGAGTCCACGGGTGAAACACCGGCGAAAATCCTGTTTGGACGTGAAATGAGGCTTCTTTATGACCTGGAATTTGGCTGCCGGCCTGGAGAAGATCTAGCAGGCGAAGACTACGCAATCCAATTGAGAAGAAGGCTGGACGACATTCATGAACAAATCTTCAAGTTGCCAGCGACAGAATGAAAAGTTGGTACGACACGCAGGCCACAGAAGGCGGTTTTAAAGAAAGCGACAAAGTATGGCTACACAACCCGGCGAGGAGAAAAGGATTTTCTCCAAAATTACAAAAATCCTGGGAATGTCCATACTTAATCAAGAAAAGGATCAATGATGTTATATATCGCATAAGCAAGATCCCCAACAGAAAACCAAAAGTAGTTCACCAAAACCGACTAGCGCCATTCGAAGGAGACCATGACCTGGAGGAAGGAGTAAACCTTATTCGAGATGTGTCTGACCCTACCTTCGAGGAATTGATGGGCACGTATGGAGGTACCGGGAAAGCTAGATTTGGAGTCACTTCGGAACAACAACAAGATTTGTTCACTCTCCCGGAAGATTATTCACGGGCATACAACATCCCCGCCCGTATCAAGAACGCACGAGGGTTGGCAACCGTCTTTCGAAAGAAGTTCGGGCAATTAGAAAAACTTGAAGACCAGATTCCAGCCCCTGGCAAGACATGGAAACTGAAACATAATTCGCGGTACGTCTTCTACGTGGTAACTAAAAATGAATTCCAAGATCGATCTACCTACCGCGATGTGTGGGAAGTACTTCGAAACCTCCGAGACCATGTGTTGGAATCCAACGTGAAGAAACTGGCTATGCCTAAGATAGCGAGTAACCAGTTGGATTGGCGAATCATCAGGAACATGGTAGAGATTATCTTCCAAGATACTGGTGTCCAGATATTAATTTGCAGCTACAACCCCCGTTATCAGTATCCGATGAAGACGGTGCCCTGTTATTTCCATAAGATCGGAAATTGTAGAAATGGGGCCAGTTGCCGATTTAAACATCCAGTCTCGACTACACGAAAGTTCCAGGAGGAACTTCCATTTAAGGAGGGGGTAATGTTACGAAACAGCACCCTGGTATAGTCCCTAAAACCGACTCTGTCTAAGCCAGGTAAAAAAGTGAAAATTATGGCGGATACGCACTGTTTTTTTATAACTGTTCACGACTTATCTTATGTAAACATTGTTTTTGTGACCAGAGTTATCTAGAAAAGGCCAGAATTATTGTTTTGTGTAAGCCGCAGCCCAGAATTCTCTAGTACAAAAGGCACTAGTATATGAAACGGACCGATCAGCGGACCAGTCAGTTGATAAAGTGATCTCGAGAAATAAACAGAAATACACCGAACAGTAAAGTGCTAATATAATCAAGTTTGTGTGCATACAAATTAGATTTAAGTGATTTATTTAAGTATATATAAATTAAGTGTTAGTGATTTAGTGTTTAAATAAATTAGTAAGTAGCCTTACCGTGTGTTTAAAATTTATCCCACCCGTTTATTGTTTAAATAAATTAGAAAAACATTACATTATTTTCTTAATGTTCTAAAGTAAGTGATTCGGTTTCTACATTTTTATTATTTGTAATAGTTTATAGTGAGTCACTAGTTTTTCATGAAGTTAACTGTCTCGACCCTTACTACGTGGAATCTATTCATATTAGTGTTTTTAATGAAACTCACGGTTTCTAGTTAATACCACAATATAATAAAAATTGTGGATTTAACTAGAAACCGTGAGTTCCATTTAAAACACTAATTAAATTTTTACATTTAAACCAATAATTTTTTGGGAGGATTATCCGATATCCCGTTAATTATAGTGTATTCCCATAAACAGGGATTTTAACTGATCAATTTTTTAAGCCTCGTTAGCTGCAGCAAAATAATCTCAGTTATAAAGTGACAATGATCTTTGATATAATCAAGAATTGGATTAAGATATTGGGGCATACCGACGTATATTTATACTAGTTTTTTTCACAAGATGAACTTTTGTTTAATGGCGATTCACTCTAACTGTAGGTATTTAATGAATCTCCAAATAAATATTTCTCATTTATAAATTTTTTTATATTAAAGCCAAAAAGAAATATCAAATTTTCACACGAATTCGCAAGGGAAATTCACACAAAGAGAAGTAGGAAATGAGCTGTTTCTCCTTGCCATATTCAATATTTACAACTGTTCTCGTGAAATCAATGATACTAGAAAACAATGGCAACGCAATGAACCAACTTTTGCTCTGTCTTCTATCGCCAACAACAATTAATGTTAAATTTTCACTTCCAGGAAAGCAGTCACAAGAAGCAGTTTTTGTTATTGAATTCATTTTTGTTCATTATATTTATTGTAGTAGATTCCTCTTACTGAAAATAATATTTGAAAATCTAACAGAAAAATGATGAGAAACCTATACGTATCTCCTGACTAACCATTCCAAGATTCTACTAAAATTTCATTACATGAGAGGCTCACAAAATATTTATGGAAGAATCCTTCGATAGTTTTCTTTTGGATAGATGTTCTCGTTAAATTTCACATTTTCCTATTTTAAGTGAAACTAGCTATAAATTTCCCCTAGGAACCGTGAAGCATCACAGAATACAAAAATGGAGAATAATAGTGATGGTATGCGACCGGCCGAGATGGTCGTATGTTTCCTTCATGAGCGGAGATTGTAAAAAAATGAGGGAATGTATGTAGCAAGTAGTTTAGTCCTACTCAAAGTTGAAATTTTTAGTACAAAATTGCTGTTTTGTGAGGAACGAGTGATCAAAATAGAATATTATAGCTTACGATTATACTGCATGAATGTTGAAAATGATAGTAATAGTATTAGCTCCCATACTATTATATACATTTTTTATTTCATGTTTCGGCTATCGCACTGATATAAAGTTAACGAAATTCAGTTTCCAAATAGTTATTTGATTTAAAAATCTTTATAATTATGTCGAGAGCGCGATACTCGCTCCCACCAGAAACTCTAAAAAATGCATTTAATTAAAATTTTGGCGAACTCTCAGAACTCGAATCCACCAAAATTGCAAAAATATCAAATTGACTAATATACAAAATTTCCCTCCGATAATGAACTACTGTTGGTGAATACCGCTGACAGAGTTATTGTGCATTGTTATTGTAGCGTTAGATTCCAGAGGAATCGCTCTAGACGTTGAAGGCCAATTTGAACCGGGACAAAAAGTCGTTAAGACGCCTTCCATTGTGGTGTTAGATGTCTGAAAAGATTGCAATCATCGTTAGACTCGTTATTACCGGAAAATCACGCCGACATTTCGATGTCATTATGATGTTAGATTGTAGGAGACGTCGAAATAGTTGTCTTACTTGTTGTTTCAATATGAAAGCATAGATTTTGTTGTCAGGTTGATAATAATTACTTCATCAATTTATCGAGGAAGTGAAGTAAACACGAATTTACATTATTTAGATATTTTACGAATGCTAATATGATAGCGAATCTTTCTAATAATAAGACTTTTTGCCTAGTTAGTGGGGTTGGGCGTTTTTTGCAAACTCCGAAGGAATTTCGTTATCAAGTTTTTTCGACAAGGTGGCATAGTATCGAATTTCAAACAATGTAGATAAGGAAATTTTGTTGATTTATTTAGCAGTGGGGCTCAATTTTAATTAGCTTACAGAGAAGAGGTAAATGCTTGGGATTGATTCATGGTTTTATTACAGGAAAAGTATTTGACTGTAGATTAAAATGAGAAATTGTTTGAAGATATAAGAGAACTCTGGGTCCTGAAGAAATTATGGGAATTTAATTGGCTTTAATGTCTGGTTATTTCAATAGGTTAACTTGTCCCAATTCAGATGAGAAAAAACTTAAGATTTTGTTAAGGAATATTGCACCTTACTATCAAAATAATCTTGGACTGGTGGACATTAAAAGCGTGTGTAAGTTTTTGTCTTTTGGTCGTAAATTGGAGACTAGGAGAAAATTATAGTGTACCATCGAAGAAATTGAATTGCCTGGAGCTAGAGCTAACTTAAGTGACATCGCATGTTGATGATTCTGTGCCTGAGGTCTTATATCTATAAAGTCAATAAAACAATTTGCTTCCGTAGTAAACAACCTGGTAATTGGGCCGTAGGGTGTTTTGGTAGGAAGGTTTGGACTTGTCCAGATTGTTCTCCCAAATCCAATCCGGGATACGAACCAAAACGTATTTGAAGAATCCGGTAGAGTGCGTCAGTAATTTTCGTGCTGATATTTATTATGTGTTAAATTATATTCTAATGTTTTTCTTATTTATTTAAACGGTAAATGGGTGGGATACATTTTAAACACACGGTATGGCTACTTACTAATTTATTTAAACACTAAACTACTCACTAACACTTAATTTATATATACTCAAATAATCTTTTAAATTTAATTTATATGCACACAAACTTAATTATTAATTTATATTAATACTTCTAGATTGCGGCTAGTGTGCTGTTTCGTAACATTACCCCCTCCTTAAATGGAAGTTCCTCCTGGAACTTTTGTGTAGCCGAGACTGGATGTTTGAATCGCCAACTGGCCCCATTTCTACACTTTCCGATCTTATGGAAATAGCAGGGCACCGTCGTCATCGGATACTGATAACGGGGGTCGTAGCTGCAAATTAATATCTGGACACTGGTATCTCGAAAGATAACCGTACCATGTTCTTGATAACTAGCCTATCCAACTGGTTACTGGCTATCTTAGGCATAGCCAGTTTCTTCACGCTGGATTCTAACGCATGGTTTCGAAGTGCGTCCCACACATCGCGGTAGGTAGATCGATCTCCAAATTCATTTTTAGTTACCACGTTTCAGTGTGTTGCCAGGGGCTGGTATCTGGTCTTCAAGTTTTTCTAATTGCCCGAACTTCTTTCGAAAGACGAATGCCAAACCTCGTGCGTTCTTGAGACGGGCGGGGATGTTGTAGGCCAGTGAATAATCTTCCGGGAGAGTGAACAAATCTCGTCGTTGTTCTGAAGTGACTCCATATCTAGCTTTCCCAGTACCTCCATACGCGCGCATAAATTCATCGAAGGTAGGGTCAGACACATCTCGAATATGGTGTACTCCTTTCTCTAGGTCATGGTCTTCTTCGAATGGCGCTAGTCGGATTTGGTGAGCAACTTTTGGTTTTCCGTTGGGGATCTTGCTTATGCGATATATAACATAATTGATCCTTTTCTTGATTAAGTATGGACCTTCCCAGGATTTTTGTAATTTTGGAGAAAATCCTTTTCTCCTCGTCGGGTTGTGTAACCACACTTTGTCCTCTTCTTTAAAACCACCTTCTGTAGCTTGTGTGTCGTACCGACTTTTCATTCTGTCGCTGGCAACTTGAAGATTTGTTCCAACAAATTCATGAATATCCTCCAGACTTCTTCTCGATTGGATCACGTAGTCTTCTCCTGCTAGATCTTCTCCAGGCCGACAGCGAAATTCCAGGTCACACGGAAGCCTCATTTCACGTCCAAACAGGATTTTCGCAGGTGTTTCACCCGTGGACTCATTGACGGCAGATCGATAAGCCAATGTGAATACGGAAATATACTGGTCCCAATATCTCTGATGGCTGGAAACTACTTTGGACAGGTATTTTCCAATAGTCCTGTTAGATACTGGTAAAAGTGTTCCACGGACTTCACTACGGCTAAAAGTTCCGTTCTTGTGACGCAGTAGTTTCGTTCTGGGCGCATAATGGTTCTAGTTGCTCCAGTGTCAACCAGCAGAACATATTTCTTGCCATTTACTTCGCCATCCACATATACACTGTCGTTGCGACATCTTAGCAGAGCTATCAGTATGAGAGTGTCTTTGGAACGATCATGGGTCGGTGCTGCCTCCTCGTAGCCGACCCGTTCTAGTTTTCCTGTGACTGGAATTCTTGGTTTACAGGGATCTTGGGGCGCTTACACGAACTACGTACGTGCCCTAGCTCGCCACAATTCCAGCATATGATCTTTCTCGGCTTCTTGTCCATCATACCTTTGATCAAGCTGACGATCTGCTCAAACTTGTCCTCGTCGCCTTCTTCTTGGATGGTCCTAACTTTGTTGTAACCCGAAGCCTTTGTTGCTGCTTCATACTCAAGAGCAGCTGTCAATGCGTCAACTAATATTTTGGGATGGGCTAAGTGAAGCGTCCTCTGCATATCGAGGTCACGTGAGCTATCAATAAACGCCTGTATACCCAGATATTCCATCATGTTCTCTGCTGCTGATGGATAAGCAAATCGAACGAGTCGGGCAATATACACTTCATATGCTTGAAGTGCTTCGTCACGTTTCTGCCTTCGGTTCTTCAGCTGGGATTGGTACAAATGTTCTAGATGTTCGTGACCATATCGCATGTTCAACCTCTTCTTCAGCTGCTCGAAATCATCCGTTTCTTCCAGAGGTATCGTCTGAAGTACATCAAAGGCATCTCCCCGAAGCGCGATAGATAAGTTCACTGCCTTGTATCTATCGGACCAATTATTCACTCTAGCGGCTGCTTCAAATTGTTTAACCTAATAGGTCCACGACATTTTTCCATCGAAGGTTGGGGCCTTGACTCGGGTAAAACTGCCAATGTCTTCAAACTTAGGTAGTGTTTCTGGCTTACAAGGTTTCGTTTGCTCGGTCTTCTTTTCTTCCTCTGGCGTGCCTCGCCTTTTTGAATCGGCAATCTTTTCCTCCAACTCCTTGATTTTCTCGTCTATTGTTGTAAGCTTATTCTCGATTCCAGATTTTAGATACGTAATTTTATTTTCAACGTCAGCGGCAATATCGCTTTTCACATTCGTTGAAATCTTCTCTTCCATGGCAGAAATTTTCTCGTCCATGTTAGCAGAAATATTAGCAGAAATTGACGAGATTAAGGTGGAAGCCTAGTCATTAAATAAAACTGTTCCTGGATCAGAGCCATTATTTTCTAGAGCCACTTTAAGTCGTTCTGCTAATTAACTTTTCTTACCGAACGTTTCCAACTCACAATCCTCCAATTCTGCTCTTAGTTCCGCCACTTTGAGGTCACATAGTCTCTTGGCCATTTTTACGTAGCAATTTATTTATATTACCCCACACCTGACACCAATGTAATGTTTTTCTTATTTATTTAAACGGTAAACGGGTGGGATAAATTTTAAACACACGGTATGGCTACTTACTAATTTATTTAAACACTAAACCAATCACTAACACTTAATTTATATATACTCAACTAATCACTTAAATTTAATTTATATGCATACAAACTTAATTATTAATTTATATTAACACTTTACTGTTCGCTATTTCGGTGTGTTTTTGTTCATTTCTCGAGATCACTTTATCAACTAAACTAACTCTTCCTGGTCGTCCCTTATATATTAATGCCTTTTTCACTAGATAATTCGAGATTGCGGTTTACTCAAAATCAATTGGCTTTCTGGCATTTTCTAGATTAGAGTAGTCACAAAAACAATGTTTAGATAAGATAGTCACAATCTTAAACAATCCCTGCGCGTCCGCCATTATTTTAACTTTCATACCTGGCTTAGACAGAGTCGGATTTAGGGACTATACCAGTGTGCTGTTTCGTAACAATATCATTAATAATGGATGTCCATACCTTAAATGGATATCCTAGGTAAATTTTTTTCGGCTCGGGCCCTTCAAGAAATATTTTAGGAGGTAAAGTTTATGAGTTAATTGCTTGTTCAGGTTTACCTTTATATAAAAGTGAGTCTGCTAATTATATAGTGGTGATGTTTTACAGAGTATTGAAACCATAGTCTTACCCGTAGTTTTAAGTGATCGTTTGCGTTTAATTAAGGCTCTGATTGTTCCCGATTTAATTCATATTTTAATTCTTGGAATTTCATGATCGTTGTCTCAGACCTTCACGGAAAGAAATTTTGGATACTATTAATCCAGTAAGGTAGTATTACAATCAAATTTTTGATCAATATAGCGCCAATCCAAATTTAGATTAATATCGATAAATGATTCGATTGATTTATTTGTCAAGCTAAAATTTATCAAACCATGATAAGTAGCAGTAAACGAGTTGCATTAAATAACAACAAAAATTTGATTGATATTAGCAAAAATAAAATTTAATTTGCCTATAATATTCCTATATTTCTTAAATTTAGCTAAGTGTTGAATTGTATTAAGCAATTTTTAGATCAGTTTAAGTTAATTGTAGATAATATTTGCTAAATATATGATTGATTATAGAAAAAAAAGTGACGAAAGATAGTAAATTTACGAATAATTAGGATTAAATTTATCAAATAATTTTATTACTTTTTGCAATAATTTGATGTAATATGTCTAAATTTTAGGTAATGAATGAATCGGATTTATCTAAATCTCTTTTAATCTAATTATTAAGTTAAACTTTTCTAATCTTTTGATTATTTGTATTCAATATTTGATTGCTGGCTGTAATATTGATTATCATCATTAGCCGTGGTGATGGTGGGGAAATATTACCAAAAAAAACGAAGTTTCTGTTTAATTAATATTTATTTGAAATAATTGAAGTATAATGAAATGAAAACTAAATTATTATATTCTAGCTACTAGTAATAACCTAAATAACTTCTCAAAAGGCAGTATAATATACAATTTACCTAGTAGTTTGTAGATAAGGAAATGATAAGTTTTAATATGAAAGCAAATTAATCTGAAATTAAGACAGCAGATAATAACCTAATTGAGGGTTAGAATCTTTGCATAAAAATTAAAAAAAAAAACAACTCCAATAACCCTATTGTTTTCGCAGGTTTACTTTGCATACTTTCATACTAAAGATACCTTTCCTTCACAACTTTCTTACCATATGCTAAGGTGTAAATTTCCTAAGTTTTGCCACCGCGTTCTTATAAACATAATATAGCTTTCCACATGGCACGTTTTACACGTCCTTAAAGTAGTATGTGCCCTGTAAATTTCAAATGATATTTTTAAGTTAATTACATTTTTTGAAATATTTACCTTCGATTCCAAAAGAAAAAATTTGCAAATTTCCTCGGTCAATTTATTGAAATCAACTTCGTGCATGAACAAATTTCGATTAACATAGTGACGTACTATATATTGTATCAACGTGTCTCTACAAACGCCAGACAAACCTCCATTGTTTTCATTTGCTGATTTTTGTATCCTGGACCCATCGTTTTTAAATATGTCTTCAAATCCTGAAATATATATTTTTTGAGAAAAAAAATTAATTAACTTGAAAAGACTCACAAATTTCGTTGGGGAGGGCGAATTCCGTGGTGAATTTTGAATTGAATTTGAATCATCACATGAAAATCCACTTGACGAAGAAGGTCGCGAATTTTCCTTAATTAAAATGTTATTAATTAATTCTGAATAGTCCAATGTAGTGGGGCTCTTTATTTTCTGAAAGTATATTTTTTTTGAATTAAAAAAAACTATAAGCGCCATTAAAAAAACTAATTACGTTTAATAATCTCCATTCTGCAACATGTTTCCTAAACATAATTTTGTTTTCCAAATCATTACTCAGAAATATTATGTCCAGGTCCCGTTTCGCCATATATTTAAATAAGTTTGAAGTGGAAATTCCGGCCTCTGCAAAAACAATTTCATAGTTTTACTAAATATCGACAGACATTAGTAATTATACTTTAACATTACCCTAAAATAAAACTGAGCAAAAAATGTGCATGATATAGGCGGTGATGGGTCCCGGAATTTTGCAAGAAGTTTTTAAAGCTTCATAGTTTCATTCAAGTTATCCATGATAACTGAGAATAGCATTCATACTATATATACTATGATATGAGAAACAATTTGAAAAAGAAATCCATGGCAACTACATAGCAACTGAATAACATTTTTCTAGAACATACATGGAAAGTGACATTTTGCGATTTGAAATTATCGTTTTCTGACTGAAAATGAAATGTAATGGGAGACAATCGACAAACTACACTTTGCCGATTGATTGCAGGTTGAAATGCACCTGAAAAAGATATAAAATAACCATTGTGTTTTGGATCTCGATTTACTGATATTCAATTTGTCTCTGTTATAGTTTTTTAAATTTAAATGAAAGATATTTCATTTCTGAGAAAAACCTTGTATATTGCACATTTTTACATGATGTTGTAACAATGTATTTTCCAAACTCGAAGTGCCCCTAAAATTAAGAACCGTTAGTGGAATTCCATGACGGAATATAGTCCATTGACTGTAACTCAGGGTCGAAAGATTCTCACTCACCATGAGCGAGGGCTCATAGTTTGTGCCAGGATCCTAGGTGAATTAAACTACCATAAGCGGTTAATAACAATCTATTGCTAATTAAAATGGGCTATACGCCTTACATACTAATGAATTGAACCATGCAATGAGGATTGAATTACTAGCAAAATAATATATGGCCTAAGCAACTGAGTACCCTAATAAGGTTGTACAGCTAAACACCATACTACAACAGTATATGCAAAATAAATCAACAAAGAAAATATATACATGTTACGCTGAATAATCCATACAATGGGAATTGAGTTAATAACAATATAATTTATTAATTAAGCATCTGAGTACAATTACTAATGGTTATAAATCTATAAAGTTCTACAGTGGGAATTGAGTTAGTAACAATATAATATATTAATTAAGCATCTGAGTACCAATACTAATGGTTATAAATCTATAAAGTTCTACAGTAGTATATACAAATAACTCAGCCAGGAAAATATACACAGGTTACACTGTATATTCTATACAGTGGGAATTGAGTTATTAGCACAAGAAGAAAGTGAAATAGTGAATTTACAATAAGCACAAAAAAAATTTCTTAGACCTAAACACGTGGTCAATTAAACTAGCTGCGGAATGTTGGCAAGCCGACATCCTCTCTCGTAGGAAAAGAAAAATCAAAACCTCACGGCTCGTCCTAAAATATTTTCTTATTTTACAGTAAGGAAGTACTTATCTGATATGCTCGAACGTTGAAATTCGATGAATAGGATTTGGGTGTATGTTACATCTTACAGGTGAAACCTTCCATAACAGAATTAATGTCCAACAGTTTGGCAGTGGATTACTGTCCAACAGGAAAAATCCCCTCGGGAGAAATCCAACCCAGTCTAATCCCACCAAAACTAACTCCTAAGGTGGATAATACGACTTGGGGCTGGTCTTATTGCCAGACACGAAATATCCGATCACCAACTGGATTTTATATTTAATTCCTACACTTGCCTGGTTGATAACCAAAATTTACTATAGGTATCACAAGTTCGTACGACAATCCAAAAGTCAGAAAAAGAGAGCTGGCGAGCTAATGCCTGCGAATTTATATCATCTCCCTAATTTGTTTTTTTGTCAAAAAATAACATAGTGACAGTATGACGCTGTCAACTAATCTTCCGAACCATAATCGAATAATCGATTAAAGACATGACTTCCCTCTTACAACTATTTTAAACATGAATTATATTTTAGATGATAATTACAATTAAGAACTGAATTTAAGACATTATGATTTAATTACTGTTAAAGAAACAAGCAGAATTAATTATCCAACCTGAATAATCGATTATATCGAATGAACTATAGAGTTTATAACTAAAGGACTTACTGTCATAGAAAAATCGTTGATCGGGAGTGAGAAGAACCATAGATGAATCATAGACAATTGTTAGCCAATCGGTACAAAATTTCGATAGTTAAAAGTACTCTGGATTATGAACAATATTTAACGGTGAAAATTGCAGAGATCACATTATGTTCCCTTATAAGTAAACCTTACAAGAGATGAACATGTCCCAAGAATTAACTATATTCGCAAGTAAGGTTTGTACGATTTGAACTAAACATTTTATTTTGTATACCTGAACGTATCAACCATTTGAGACTGTAACAATGTTAACAAAAATAAAATAAAAAAGAAGCTTACTTGTGAGTGTATCAAAAAGGTGGGGCATACCCCATTCTTCTAATAAACAGAGAATTCCATTTTTATTCAGGCTGTGATTAAAATTGGAAAATGACAAATCGTTAAGTGTTATGTTTCCACTCTCGTTATTATCTGTGTCTGATGATACGTTTTGTTCTCGATTTTCTGTCAATGTAATACTGCCGTAGTGCGTATACCCTGAATATGGATCCTAATATATATTATCCATTTTAATTTTTTAGGTACCATCCATAGCAAAATTGAAGAAGGCCTAAAATAATTTAAATAACTGCTGAAATTTATTTTCCAATTTGCTTGGTAGCAATCTCTCAATCATTTTGAATATTCTAAATTCTATAGCAAATAAATTAAAATATGTACTAAATACATGTTAGACAAAAAAAAAATAACAGTGGCACTCCGGGAGTGCCGACAGAAGAGAAAACTTCAACGATTACGTGTGAAAGAATTAAAAATCGTAACACAAAAACAACTTGTAGTTAAAGTCTTGGTAAAGTCCTTGGAATCTAGTGTATTATGTAGCGTCCGAACTCCTATAAGAAGTTTTTACTTCAATAAGATCAACAAAAGTTAGGCTTGTATTTACTTCAACAAACTGTACGTAGTGTAGTATTAATAATAGCATCCTTTTTGCACTACTCATTAGTGACTACATGAAAAAATTGTTTATTTTGTACTTACCTAGAAAAACTACCAGGGATCAAACCAAGACAACGCTCAGAACAGAATGGGATCAGTTATTGGTATATTCTTACCCAAACAAAAACTGGATTTGTTTCTTCCTCCGGCGCGCACAACGTGAGACACGTTCACAACTCACCACCCGCCCGCGTGCCCGTTAAAATTGATAAGTAAAGTATGAAAAGTATGCGACCACAATACAAGGGTTGTGTTGTGTATGCGACCAGCGAGCTGACGAAGACGAAGGGTCTGGACATACTAAATCATAAACATTTCCAAATTCACGCACACAGATAGCCAAAACCGTTAAATTAGCTGTATATTTGATTGTTTTCAGTAGACGGATTATTTTTTTTCTCTTCTTTCTCTAAATTTCGGTAAATTGTACGAATAACTTTATCTATAGACAGGAATACATTTTATCTAAATATAATTAAGCATTTATTTTATTGATCCCATTATAACTATAGATCAAAACTACATTAATATATTAATCTGTGTTCTGTGTTAAATATTTCAAATTAATATACCTAGAGGTATTTACTGCTAATGACCCCAGAGCTTTCTGCCATGCAATTAATTCCTAAATGATTTTATTTGAAAATGTATGCAACAGTGAAACATGTAAAAAAATTCATTATGATGCTTGTTGAGATTATAGTAATTATGGAACTTATCGTACCAATACCAAGAATCTCAATTTCTCAAATTGGATCTGATTGTTAAATCGGATATTATTATTTGATAAAATTATAATCCAATGATTGAGCTAAAATAATATAATCTATCAGTTAATTTGAGTAAATTTCTTGCGAAAATTAAGCAGGGGAGGTACATCAATCCAGTCTTTACTCTTTGATTGGTTTAAGAAATGCGTTTTCTGTAATTAATCTAAATTTTGGTGTACCTATCGTAAAATGGATGTGATTTAGCAGTTTTAACGCAAAAACAAGAAATTTGAGTTTACTGACATTAGTTTTAATTAAATGTTATTAATCATAAACGAAATTAACAGAATAATCGAAAAGCACTGAGATTTGTCAGTTTTTTTCTTGTTTCATTCTATTTTAGATTGAACAAATTTATTTGGCATAGATTAAGGAATTTCTTTTTTCAATAAGTCGATTTGATTCACCTTATCAAAGCATTTCTTTCCGTGTTCGTCATAATGAGTGGCTTTTTCGGCAGGAACTATGTTATTAAATAGTGTGGAACAAATGTTCATTAGCACTGTGCTTAGTCCTTTATACTACAGGCTGTGATCAAATAGGAATCTGGAAATTATGGGGAAATGTTTAGGGTGTATTGAACACGTGATAGTAACTTCTAACCCCCCATTAAGTAGCGATATCATAGGGCCAATTCCATTCTACAGAGGCACATTGATGCTGAATTAGATGAAATGTTTAAGTTTGGTGTTGTAGAAGCCAGTAATAGTCCTTGGCCATCTCCAATTGTACTTGTCAAGTGAAAAGATAATTCCTATCAATTTTGTGTAGATTATAGGAAGCTAAATCTTATAATTATCCTCTCCTTCTGATTACTGATACTTTAGAAATGTAGTGTTTGGCCAAATTTCTGTCTAGTATAGATGTCAGGTCAGCTTATTGGCTTATATAAACTAATTTTCATTTATTTTTGATATTTTCAACTATAGGTGGAGATATAACCCTCTCAATACAAAAAAATAGAATGGGAAACAAATTCGCGAGTTCCGCTAATTTACCATTCTTCAATTGATCTTTCGCAAGTTCTGCTAATTTGGAACGAATCAATCCATAATTTATCTTTCAACGATAACATTAATCATTGAAAAGAATACAGTATTCATCCAAGAAGTTCAATTTTCATTTATTGATGAGAAAAAAAAACATGTGATAGCCTATTTTGAGTGGAAATGAACTGTGAGATTTTATGCCAAAATGATCAGTTACAAAATACTAGTGGATGTGTGTGTACGAATTATGTGACTTCTATGTGCTCTTCAACGATAGGCATCAAATATCAGATTTTTATAAACATAAATCGAAGTGTGTTAAGATATCTCTTGTTTTTAAATTTTTCCGCGTAAAACGCATCATTGACGCATGTTTGAGGAGAACGTAGACATGCCCAGCGCGGTGGTAGCTCGTAAAACTTTGTACGGTGAATATTGATTTCTATACAAACACCGGTAAAATCGTTCTGATATAAGTCAACAAAAAAAAATGCTAAAACATATCTTCATCCATCCCAGGTACCTGAATATTGGACAGCAGTATAGGTTTACCAGCCTTATAGATTATTTTTTCTTTATACATAGCGTTGATGATCTACTCAATTTTATATAACCAACAGAAATACAGACCATAATCATTTTTCATATTTTCGATATTAACAAAATAGTTCCCCTCACCTTACTAACAATGCTTTAATCTCTCGCTATCCCAATAAGGACATAATTTCAAAATTTTTATAGATAGTTTTACACATTTAAGTCATGATGATGCGGTGGTTGTAGCTTTTGAAGACATTTGATAATGGTAGTGAATACATAATTGATATTGAATTATTGAAGATCTGTAGCAGACAATTGAAAGTTTGTTTTTGAATGATAATTACTGGTGAATTTACCTCATAAAAATTTTTACTGTATAAACCTTATAGAATACATATTATTGGACGACTATGGTGTGAGAAACTACTTAAAGCTTTATCGACAGTCTTTGTATATTTAGTGACAAAAATATGCCACCCTTTCCTACGAGAGATATTTATGTTCACATGTATCGACTTGACAACCTTCCGGCAACGAAATCTAATTTCTTGAATATTGGCAAGTTTAGCAGTGATTTAAAGACCTGTCCTACAGAAGGAGTAATATCGGGAGGAAAACGATATTTTGCGTATGAATTAATCGCAGAATTTTCATTCAATTTTTATTGTTCCGTTACACTCATTGAGCGTATACAGCTTTTTGATAGACGGCACCATCTATCAATAAAAAAATATAATTGCGTTTTTCAAAATAAAAATATTCTAAGTAAGGTTTGTAAAATATATAAACATTACTAATTAATTATTCTACAACTTATATTTGATTGATTTTTCTATATTACCTATTGTTAAGTGGTAATCGAAAAACAATGTTATTTCCAATTGCGTGAACCGGTTTCCTAAATCCTAAACCATTATAGGTAGATGTCAGAAACAGATAATAACACAATTGATATACCAACTAGAAGAGATTATTATAATAATTGTCACAAACAGACTTGTCACCTTTTTTTAAATGGGGCAAATTAATCATTGTGGTGGAATTGCAGCTTGGTGGAGTGTTGAATTTGCTCTTGGAAAAAGTCAATCAGAATTCGTAATTATATTAGTTTCAAAATTTAAAAATGCATTGGTATATTTAGTGAACTTTTGTATACTACTGTTGTTATAGGCAGGTAATAAATACATAATTAATCATTGACTTGAACTGTTCCATTGACATTTCCATGTGAAATCACCAACTAACTGCATATTTGCTGATACATTTTTAATTAAAATACCAAATTTATTCCACCACGGTACATATTTTGCACAATGCCTGCTTTTAATTCTTGAATTTGAAAGTTGTACTCATATTATCTATTTTAACGTGGACCTTCTCAAGGTTTCTGTAAGTCGTGTACATCGACCATCCATCTTATAATTGGATTGGATGACGGTATCTTCTCCAGGTCGACAGCTAAATTCTAGGTCACAAGGACGCCTCATTTCACGTCCAAACAGGATTTTTGCAGATGTTTCACCCGTGGATTCATTGATCGCAAATCGATAAGCTAATGCAAATAAATAGAGATACTGGTTCCAGTCTATCTGGTGACTGGAAACTACTTCTGGCGGCTTTTTTCCAATGGTCCTGTTGATTCTCTCGACCATTCCAATTAACTATGGATGTAACGCTGTAGTACTGCACTTCTTCATTCCCAGCCTGTCACACATTTCCTGGAATACGTAACCTCTTGATTCGGGATCGCGTAAATTTCCATCCGTTTTGTGATATAATAACCAAAATATATGTACCACCATTTTCTGTCCTCTTAAATAATCCAGCGATATATAAAGCAATCCTATCGAAAGGGTTTCCAACATTATACTGTTTCATAGGTGCCTTTCTCTTGCGATGTGATCCATTACTCGTAGCACAAGTCATACATTTCTTACATAAGCCTTTCACAACGTCGGAGTTGTCCATCCAATAAAACCTATCATGAACTTGCTGAAGGTATTTCTTCACTCCCAGATTACATCCTGATGGACTGTCGTTGAACTTCCTCAGTAGTGCAGCTACTCTCGTCCTCAGGATAACTAGCTGTTTTCTCTTCTCAGAACCATCATCGTTTTCAAGGAAACTTTCCAATGGGCCTTCTTCTAGGACAAGGAAATCCTACTGAGTCCAATATGCCTTGAGTGTCGGTGAAAATCTTGACACTTCTTACCAGATAGGTTGCTGATTTTATTTCTTCCCTTACCAAATCATTATTAGGTGATGATCTTTCACATGATTTTCTCTGATCCTGGTGGGGGACATTCTTTTTTGCTACCGTAATTCTTTTAACTGCAACTTCCTTACATTTCGCATGGTTGCAGTGATAATAATCAGTTGGGTATGATCGTCTAGGCAGAGAATCGTTATTTCGGTAACACCACAGCTCGATGTTTGCCCCTATCTAGTTTTCCCTGTGACTGCAGTTCTTGAGTTGCAGGAGTCCTCAGGCGCTAAAATGAACTGCGTACATGCCCTAGAATGCCACACTTCCGGCATCTGATCCTCTCCGGCTTCTTGTCACTATACTCTTTATCAAGTTGACAATCTGGTTCAATCAGTCTTCGTCACCTTCTTTTTGCATGGTCCTTACTTTATCTTACGCCGAAGCCTTCGTGGCTGCTTCATATTTAAGAGGATCTTGGTATGCAGGAGTCATAGTGCGCTTAAGCGAACTAATTACATGCTCTAGCTTGCCATAATTACAGCATTTGATCTTCTTCGGCTTCATGTCCACCATACCGTTAATCAAGTTGATGATTTGGTTAAGTCCATCATCGTCATCTTTTTTATATGGTCGTACCTTTGTTGTATCCCGAAGCTTTCACAGCTGCTTTACATTAAAGAGCAACGATCAATACATCTACCATAGTTTTGAGATGGGCTAATCGAGGTGTCCTTTTCATATCGTGATCACGTGAACCATCAATAAAGGTCTAGATGCCCAAACATTCAATCATGCTCTCTGGTGCTTATGGATAAGTAAATAGAATTAGTCGGGCAATATCCAATTCATACTTTTGGAGAGTTTCGTCAGGTTTCCGCATTCAGTTCTTCAGCTTAAATCGGAACAAGTGTTTTAAATGTTCGTCACCATATCGCATGGCCAAGCTCTTCAAACGGTATTGCTTGAAGTAGTTCTAAGGTATCTCCCCGAAGCGCGATGGTTATGTTCACTGCCTTCTCCCTATTGTACCAATTATTCACTCTAGCGGCTGCTTCAAATTCTTTCATGTAATTGGTCCACGCTGTCTTTCCGTCGAACGTTTGGGACTTGACTCGAGCAAAACTGTCAATATCCTCTATCTTGGGGTTTATTTTTGGCTTGCACTAATGATCGTGTGTTCTAGCTGTTTTTGAGAGTCGTTTTTCTGCACAAAGATTTGAACTGGCTATAAAAGATCAATTATGAGTTATTTGGAGAAGCATTTGCATGATGGGGTGATACTAAGCAAAAAATCACATGCCAAGAGCAAATCTAATTTGATTAGAATTGTCATTGATATTCTCAGTAACTCATCTATCGAACAAAACCTATAAAATGTTCCTAGTGTGACCTTTTTGAATGAATCTACTATAAAATTACTCTTTTTCACAACCACATAGAATATGTATTTGCATAGATTACGGCTGACAATTTCTTCATCCATATATTCTAATATAATGGGATTTCAGAAGTACATTTGACTGAATAAAAGAGGAAGAATAATAAAAAAATCAGTAAAACAAAGATGAATACATTTACTTAGAAATATGTGGTTAGGTTATGTTCATGCACTGATGACTTCAGTTTTTTTCTTATTTTCGAAAACTTTCCGCGTTGATCTCAAACAGCTAGTTTCGATCGATTGGGTGCGCATATCGTGTAGCGCTTGCGCTAAAACAAGAGAGGCAACGTTTTGCCAGGCGACCGTTAACCACGAAAATTTCCATATAGTAATTTTGGTGATAAATACCTACAAACTGAACATTAAAATTGATTGAAAAGATACTGTAGACGCTCAAGTGAATAATGAAAATGGTGACAGTCTAAATCAGGGATCATGAGATGTAGAAGGCCAGAAATCCGGTGAGTACCTACATTGCAAGAGACTACAGTTGTTTGTTAATAAATCTACAGTCCACGATATTCTTACTGTCCAAATTTCATTGGTGCCTAGCCGCAGATTTTAAAGGTTCGATCTTCTTTTTTTTTGCTGGCGTGTGTCTAACTCCTTAATTTTCTCGTCTATGCGATTTTCCATCGTTGCCATCTTCCTTTCAATATCGGATTCTAGAGACGAAATTTCATTTTCGACGTCAACGGCAATGCCATTTTTCATTGATAAGATATCCGCAGCAATATTGTCCATATTAGCAGAAATATCATACTTGAAGTTTTCTCATCCATATTAGCACTAATAACACTTCATAGCAGAGATATTGTTCTTCACATTAGCGGAAATCTCGTTCTTCATAGCAGAAATTGACGTCTTTGTATGAAAATGCTTCTGGATGTAAGCCGTCAGTTTCCAGAGCCATTTTGAGTCTTTCCACTGATTCACTCTTGTTTCCGGACTCCCATTCCACTTTCAGGTCACTTAAACATTTTCACTTACCTATTTATTTATATTTACTCTCATCTGATACCAATGCGATGTTTTTAAAATTTATTTAAATACTTTTTATTACAAAGGGTGGGATAAATTTATATACACGGTATATTTACTTACGTAATTTATTGATACATTTGATTATTCACTTATACTTAATTTTTGTACACACATAGGTTGCCATGGGTCTGTTTACTGTTGTGTATAATTTTACTTTAGTCTTCCTCGAAACATTTTTTGATCTCATTAGTGTTCTCAACATTCCATATTATTCCCCTTCGCTACTCTAGCTTGGTTTTCATGCTTTTCGTAGCCTTTTTCGTCTATTATTAGTTCTAAATATGAAAATTCTTTGACCCTATCCAAAGCATGTTGTTCGTCACTACTTACCACCATTGATAATTGCTCTTCTTCCTCTTTTCTTTGTCCCATTAACACATATTTAGTTTTATTTTCGTTAATAATTAGCCCAAACAATAGAGCTTACTTTTCCAACTTTCTGTTTACTCCCTGTATCTCTTTTCTTGTTCTCGCCATCAAAGTTAGGTGATATACGAACGCTAGACATTGGTGATTATTATTGAGTATCATTCCGGTTGTCAATATTCCACTTGTTCGAATTTAAAATTCCTTCCTGCGAAATTTAATTCATCACACTCAACAACACCTCCCTACTAATTATGCCACCTTTCGTACAACTATTTTCTAATCATACAACCTTCCATTCGAACATAAACACTAAATAAGCACATTTAAAACGTCACGTAGGCCACTCCGAACGAACATAAACATTAAATTGTCACATGTAAAAATTCACGTAATCCACTCCGAAACTATTCTAAAACCTCTATCTCCTTCCTCCCATGAGCTTAACGTATAAATACGATAATAACAAAAAACTCGCTGTCTTTCTACGCCAACCACAGCACGAACATGTAATATTCTCTCAGCATTTACCGGCCTTTTAATAACAAGTAAAATGCTAATCTCTCTTGAAATGTCTAAACCCAATAGTAACACTTTTGATTGCAATGCAGTGATAAATATTTTTCTCCTACCCCTATAGAAAGTACACACTTTCCTCCCTCAAATCAGGGAGGCAACTCATACATTTTCTCCCTAGGGAGGAAAAGTACTTTCATTTCAAGTAAGTTGTAAACGATGAAACTTGTGAATTCATTATATTCATATTGTTTCCATAATTTCTAGAACATCCCGTATATCCTGTTTTTTGGTAAAAATCAAACATTAATGTTACTTCAACGTAGTTCTTCAATACAAATTTCAACTTCAGGAATCTTAGATATACGTTTTTTGAGTTCAGAATAAGAAAAGCATAGTATGCTGTGGCTCACTGACACGGCGATTGACTTTTGAGGTGCAAAGTCGTTACATTCATTAAACTCAGTTGAATTTTTGAAAAATGGAGAGCGATTCAAGTGATTTTGAATTTCCAAATACACCACCTAATATTAAGGAACAAGCCAACATAGCGTCATTAACCTTACTACCACAAAAATCTAAAGACAGGTATGAAAAACAATATGCACAATATAAGCAATGGGCTGAAGAAAACAAGAAACATAAATATTCAGAGAATGTTTTACTGGCAAAAAAATACATTTTTAAAAAAAGGTGGGTAGGAGGAAAAATCATATGTGCCCTTTCCTCCCTTGGATGTTTACTGCCCTCCGCTTCGCATCTTGCGGGAGGAAAAGTGGCACTTTCCTCCCTAGTAATACAAATAGCTATTAATAATAAAGTGAATAAAATGAGTGATAAGTGCTTTAATTTCCATCACACCAAAAAATTAAGTTAATTAAGCCACAAGGAGGAAACAATATAATTCTCTATTACCATCAAAGAATGTGAATATTGTCCTTCAAATTATCTCTTCACATCACAGATTGTGTTTCTCATTTCTCATTTCCTCCAGTACTAAAGTAAAAATTACTGTGGATAAACGATTGCTCTGTCTATGATCTCGTTTAATCTCAAATTCCTCAGATATTTGACCATGTAATGCTAATTTGCTTGTCACTTCCAGTACCATATTTACAAGTCTCTTAAAACCTTTTTTGGTATTTCAACTACTCATAGTTTGGAACATTTTCTTTCGATCTATTTTAACACAGCTTTGATCAAAGTGTGTTATATTCAAACATGTGGTTTGAATTTCTGTTAAACTAAAAAATTTAGTCATAACTTGAAGGATTTCAACGACAACCAGTCTGATATTCTGCTAATATTTTCTCAGCAAAGGTATTTAATCGTCTGCGTACTGTCTCTGCTAACATTTTATACCATACGAGTATATCTAGGAGATACCTCCATAATTATCACACACTGTCCTCTCGTCTTTTTTATAAATTGCGTAAATTAATGATTCCGGCCAATCTGTGCGTTTCTTTCTTTTTGTAGTGGTACTCCTCCTACTTCTAACATTTCTACAGTTATTTTATCATCTCCTGGACTCTTCTTATTTTTCATTTCATTCAATATGTGTTTTATTTCTTTCTTTGTGGGGCTTCCGATAACTTCATTCTCTTCTGCTTGTTCTATTCATTGGTGTTGATATCGGTCTGACCTTCACCCACATTCAAAAGATTTGAAAATATTCTCTCCTCCTCACTACGATTTCTACTTCTTCCGCTATAAATAATCCTTCTTTGTTTTTAATATAACCATTTCCACTCTGATAATTTTTTCCAATTTTTTTTTACTTTTTGCCAGAATAATATTCAATTTTTTCGTTTCGAAACGATTCTCAAGTTTCTCTAATGTTGCTTCTTCCATTCTGTATTAATTTTTTATTTTGTAAGTTATTTTGACTTTTTTTCTTTTATCTCTATATTATGTTTTATACCCATCGCTTTGATTAGTTGGTAAGAGTGGTCTTAATATTTTCTCTTCTTCAGCAACTTTCTCGTTCGCTTCTCCTTCAATACCCTTTTTTTGCTATATCTTTTATTTCCTTCCTGGTAGGTTGTAATTCCCTTGAATTATTATTGATTTGCTCTTCATATCTATATGTTGCTTCTTTTAGTGCTTCAATATCATATTTGTGATTTTCCGATTTGTTATTTTTCTTTTCATTGGTCATGTTGAGTATAAATTTCAAATGAACAGTGAAATGAGGAATATATTTTAAGAAAAAGGTCGTTTAATCTCAATACTTCAAAGTAGTAACTATTACGAAAAATGGGTTAATTAAAGTTATTGATGCTCATTTTCCTGTACTTTTGATCAAAAAAGAAAACTGATTTTCCGTTAAGAGTAAACACACATTGTATATATCACATACCACATTTGAAAGCAGATTTTTTGATTAAATGATAGGACAACTCTTCAATTTCAATAAGTAAGTTATAAAAATATATACGAAATTTGATTCTAAGCTTCCAATAGAGTTTCTCCGATTCATAAATAAAAATGTATAATTTTCTTGTTTCATTTCCACCAATTCCATATTGCTACACGCAAGAGAATGGTCTGTTCCCATATTCCTCCGGGATTTTCCTTTACAACTCGAAATAGCACACTGAAAAGAGATAACGTATAATCAATATTGATTTTGGATATAATGTTTTATGTCTATAGCGACATCACCGCAAATCATCTTATTCATAACCTCCTAGAATTGAGATGATATTTTATACATGTCGTTCTGGTATAGGAAATATCCAAATATATTGCCTATTTGCTTAACTTTCTATGTTTGTTCAAAATATTATTATTTTATTTGTTATGTTACTTCTTACTCAAATTTCGTTTGATAAAAGGACTGGAATATGAATTCCTATATTCTTAATGGAAGTATTGTCCTTTTCAATGCCAAACAAGCTTCGTAGCCATTAAAAGATGAAACGCTAATCAAACAGGAACATTTATTCAAAAGTTTCAATTCAATTTATCCAGATATTTTGTTTTAATCATATATATTCTGTTTTCATTCAATTGTTTTGTGAGAAACAATGCTTATTCGTATAAAAGGTGTAGCAACGAAAACGAAGCATATTGAATACACTTTTGGGGAAAATGCATAATTAGGTCGATTTTATTTCAAGAGGGACATCTTTCGATCATATTCTCATCTGTCGTACATCACCCTCCTCCCATCTGCCACTCTTACTGTACAAATTTCTCATTGAATTCGTACAATAGTCGGTCCGCCCCTGGTATAATATTTGAGTGCAAACGTTAAACACTTGTTGGTCTAGTTCGCTTTCCCTCTAAAAACTTTACTTGTTCATTGACAATGTCATCGAAGTGACGTCTGTTCTTAGTGCTTTGCAAACTGTAGTGTTTTTCCTCTATAAAATGGGGATTGTACCGCTTATAATAACTAATAATTATTAAGTATAGTGTTATCTATTATTGGAACTGATTGTAAGTACCTTTATCATTATTCTTCTTCTTCTTCTACTTCTTGGAGATCTGTCGATCTGTTACTTCTGAAGCTGCCTCTGCATCTTTTCCTGGGAGATGGATTGCCAACTATCTTTCCACCTTTTAGGTGGTCTCCCGGGAGGTCTTGAGCCGGGCGGGTTGTTGTCGAGGACTATTCTCGGAAGTCTGTTCTCGTCCATCCGTCTTACATGGTTGTACCACTGCCTCTTACGTTGTCTTCCCCATCTCACAATATCCTGTATCCCGCACTGCTCGCTGACATTTGTGTTTCTTACTCTGTCTCTTCTTGTTTTCCCCACTATTGTTCTCAGTGTTTTCATCTCGGCCACCCTTAGCATTTGTATTCTTGTTGGTGTCCTCGCAGACTTCCGTGCCGTACGTCATGATGGGTCTGATACAAGTCTTGTAGATTCTAATTTTGCTATCCTTGCGCATGTACGGGTTGGACCGGACTATATCTTGTAGGCATCCTGATAGTGCGGATGCTTTGTTAATCTGGCTTCTTGGGTCTTTAACTGGGTCGTGAATTGCATCACCTGTTCTATGGGATTGTCCTCTACGACCAGCTTACATCTGAGCGGATCCTTCGCGATTATCATACATTTGGCTTTGCTGATAGAAATGTTCATATTGAGTTGGCGGGTTACCAGAAAGAACTGGAACAGTTGTCTCTGTAGGTCGTTTTCTGATTCGGCGATGATTGCTGCATCATCAGCGTAACACACCATACCAACTCTTTTGTTGCCCAGTCTGTATCCGAGGTCAAGAGGGGTGGCTAGATATCTGCTGAAGATAGTAGACAGCTATCTAGAGAATAGATCGCTACAAATTGGAAAAGATGTGATGCTAGAAGTCCAAGCTGGAGTTCCTCAGGTTTATGTTCTAGGACCTACTCTGTGGAACGTGCTCTATGATGACGTGTTGAATAATCTGGCACTAGAGGGAGTGAGTACAATAGCATACGCAGATGATCTTGCAACCGTCATAACTGCCAAAAGTAAAAATCATCTTGAATGGAAAGCAGACGAAGCTCTTTACCAAATCCACACCTGGATGAAGGAAAACGAACTACACTTAGCCCCACAGAAATCCGAAACAGTTATCCTGAGAGGGCAGAAAGGAAAAAAGCAGGTTAAATTCGTATGTGGAGGGGAAGAAATTCCTAGAAAAAAAAGCGTTGTGTACCTGGGAGTCACTATCGGTGAAAACTGTAGCTTCACGCAGCATATAAAAGCCGCCGCACAAAAAGCCGAGAGAAGGGTAGCTGCCCTGAGTAGAATAACACCAAACGTGACAGGTCCTGGGTAAAAAAAAGAGAGATGCTTTACGACGTAGTACAGTCGATTTTCTTATATGGAGCACCTATATGGCATAGATCCCTAACAGATAAAAAGCACAGACAACTATACACGAGAGGGCAACGCAAAATGCTCATAAGGGTCATTAGTGCGTATCGTACAATATCCGCGAAGGCCTCGCAGGTGGTTGCAGGGAAGATACCCATTGAACTGATGGCAGCAAAAAGAGAACGACTATACAGGAGACGAGATGGGGAAACTACGGAAGCTCTAGGAAAATGGCAGGAACTGTGGGATCACACGTACGAGACTGGGTGGAGTGCAAACATAGAAGAGCGGACTATTTTCTGACACAAGTCCTCACAGATCATGGCTCGTTCAAAGTTTACACAAAAAGAATTGGGAAAACAAATGATGAATTGTGTTTGTACTGTGAAGCAGTAGACCTAAGGGACCAGTTGGCGCAAGATATTGGAGTCAACCTTAATCCGCAAAATTTAGTGGAGACCATGACAAGTAAAAGGGAGACTTGGAATATAGTACATACTTTCATAAAAAGAGTAATGCATCAGAAAGAGCTAGAAGAAAGACAAGAGGCAAGCCGAGCATAAAGTGATCAATGCACTTCATTCCTGAAGATATGCGACAAGCGGTTCCAGGGTGGAGAGTAGATAGAAAAAAAGAGGGTTATTTAGTCAGTAGGAGTCTGACAGTACTCAGTGGGAGATGCGAGAGAGGAGAGGTTTTAGTCGGTAGGAATCTGGCACTCCGGAAAGACCGGTGTCTAATGTAAGATTTCCTCTCCTCGAAAAAAAAAAGTCTGTATCCGAGGTTGAGACATGTTACTTTGTTTATAATTTCATCCATGAGGAGATTAAACAAAGGGACTTAGACTGTTACCCTGTCTAATTCCTCCCGGTGTTGGGATATTTTCAGTGAATTGATCTTCTACCTTGACCTTTGTTACGTTATTATTATTTAGGTTATGGATTATCTTCGTTATGTTTGCTGGTGCCTTATTTTCCATTAATATATGTGGAATGTGCACAAATCTAACCCTATCAAACGCCTTTGTTAGGTCAATGAAGCAGATATACACTGGCATATTATACTCCGTAGCCTTTTCTATTATTTGCTTTATTATGAACACTGCGTCTGTTATTGACCGTCCTTTTGTGAAGCCCTGTTGTTATTTAGCGTTCTTAATTTGTATCTTCAGTTTGTCCTTGAGAATACTCGTGAAAAGTTTCATTACCGCATTCAAGAGAGTTATTCCTCTATAGTTTTCTCGGCAGGTTTTTAGTCCTTTCTTGAATACAGGTATGGTGATGATGTTATGCCTTTCGTCTGGCGTTTCCGTTTTGTTTAAGATTTTGTTAAATAGTTGCGATAGTTTTCTTGCAAGTTCGGGGCCTCCATATTTCAAAAGCTCGTTGGAGATACCGTCCGGTCCAAGTGATTTTCTGTTTTTCAATTTCTTGAGTTTTGCTTCCACCTCTCCATCAGTGACCGTACCACTTATATCTGTTTCGTATTTGTATATATTCGGCATTTCCTCAGCATCGTAAAGCTCTTTATAATGCTGTTGCCATGTCTCTATTGGTACTCCTTTGGTCTGCACAAACTCGTTAACTTGTTTTTTTCTGTTCCGAAGCATTTTCCACACGTTCCTTTGGGCGCCATACAGGTCGTGGTCCATGTCGCTAGTAAAATTGGCCCAATGTTCTCTTTTGATTGATCTTATTCTTGCGTTAACTTTGTTTATTACTTGGACATATTCTGCGTGAGTTTCTTCCGACGGTGCGCTTTTGTATGTTAAGTAACATTTTCTTTTTGATTCAGAGAGTTATTTTACCTCTTGACAAAACCACGGTTTGATGTGGTTTGTCGCATTTACACTAATTTTACGCTTTCCAATCGCTTCCTCCGCTGCTTCTTTGATGCATTTTGCAATACTTTGCCAGCCCTCTTCTACTCCCCATTCTGGTTTCAAATCTATCTCTTTTAATTTGTTAGTAATCCTGCTCTTGTAGAGGAATTTTGTGCTCTCCGTTGTTAGGGACTCCAAATTGTACTTTTCGATGAACTGTGGGGGTTTTGTCTTTAGTTGTGGACGTCTCAGTAGTATCTTGCCAAGAACAAGGTTGTGATCAGTCCCCAGGTTAGCGGATGCTAGGGCTCTGACGTCGAGTACTTGTGCGGGTGTTATTACTCGATTTGTGAGTATGAAGTCTATCATCGATCGCTGGCCTGGATTGTTATTGTTATCATTATTAAAAGGATAAAATATCCAATAATATCTGCCGACTCTCTCCAAGTCGAAAATCATTCACCTAGCATGATTGCCGCGCATTTAAGAATTAAGAATGTCGGAGAACTTTTGGTATCTAATTTCAAAATATCCTAATTTTGATACCATATTGTTTACCACTGATTTATAAACGTTTTATTGCTTTATTAAGTTACTATTTTATGTGAATTTCTGAAATTATATTCACCTGAAACTATCACGTGATTGATTGAAGCTAAGTGCGGGTTTGGCTTTAACTGTAAATATTGTAAATTTGTATAGACTAGTTAGACTAGTGTATAATTTCCAGACTTTCCAACCGGCTATTGACTATATTAATCCTGACGATGATCTTAATAGTGAAACGTTATTTTGTATTTTAATGTTACATAACTAGCAGCGTGTTTTCTTAACTAGCAGCGTGTATATTTTTAGCTGAGTATTCACTCTTAACTAGCAACATGTTTCCTGATATATAGCAGAGTGTTTTTTCATCCAACCTCTGGATTTTTCACTCTTGTTTTTTCTCCTGTAAATAATCTCTTTTCTTACATACTAAAGTAAAGAATCTATTGTAGCTATTTATTTTTATTTATTTTCATGTATATTTATGTATTGGTTATCCCTCTGCCTCTGGTACGGATAACAAGCTGTTAGTGAACTTTGGGAGTCAGATATTAAAAGGACATTTTTATGTTTGGTTTTCTGGATTTTCTTGAGTGCTTCTAAGATGGCGAATAATTCAGCTGAATGAATAGATGTGAAAGGTGGGAGTATATAGGATTTCGAAATATCCTCGGAGTAGAAGGCGGCCCCAATTTCATCTTGGTTTTTTAAAGCATCTGTGTATACCTTATAAATGCTACCGTATTTATTTAAGGCTCTTAGGAATCCTTGTTTTATTCTGGCTGTTGGAGTCTCTGATTTATTAAGGTAGGCGATGCTTAGGTCTAGGATAAGGAGTGCTATTGTCCATGGAGGGGGATAATTTATTGATGGGACGTCATAAATATTTAGGAATTGCGAATTTATTTTGTTTAAATATGTTTTGACTCTGTGATAGAAAGGAGGAGTAGTTGAGCTGGATAAAAATTTAGCTTAAAAACAATCAGATAAGACGTTGCGGGCTACTGGATTTCTTTTGTTTGATATTACAGAGACAGCATAAGAGATGCTTAGATATTCTCTTCGGTAAGAAAGCGGTAACTCTCCAGTCTCCCAATGTAAGCTTTGGATAGGACTTGTACGATGGCACCCAAACAGATGCGAAGAGCTGTGTTTTGTATAACTTCCACTGACTGAAGAAGGCTTTTGTTGGCAGAGTTATAGACAATCGCTCCGTAGTCAAATTTGATCTGATCAATGATTCATAGATATGCAGTGAACTTGAGTAATCTGCGCCCCAGTTTTTGAATGCGAGTGAACTAAGTAAATTAATTCCAGGTTGGCATTTTTTCTTCAATGTCAGAACGTGTGATTTCCATGTCAGTTTTTGGTCGAGTATCATTCCTAGAAAACTTATTTCTCTCACATTATTTTTTCTGTCCATGAAGGTACAAGTTTTCAAGTTGTGGTTGAGTCCTTTTCTAGGAACATAAAGCTTTGGTTTTTGTCGTGTTGAAACGCAGTCCACTTGTTTTTGACCAATCCTCTATTGTAGCTATTGTTTGTTCGATGGTTTTATGTATTGTAGTCATATTTTTCCCTCTGCAATAGATAACCAGGTCATCTGCATATAGTGTGCATTTCACGGGTGATTTACAGTTTGCTATAATTGAGTTTATGGCTATAAGAAATAATGTCGTGCTGAGATTTGACCCTTGTAGAATGCCGTTTTATTGGGTGTTCAGCTGTGAGTATACGCCATCTACTCGTACTTGGTACTGTCGTTGATCTAGAAAGTTCGATATATATTTCAATATGTTACCCCGTATTGACCAGTCGTAAAGAGTTTTGATTATTGAGTATTTCCAGACTGTATCGTAGGCTTCACGAATATCAAAAAATACTCCGATGCAGTGCCGCTTTATTGCAAAGGCCTCATGGATCTCAGATTCTAGATCGATAAGATTGTCTAACGTGGAGCGATTTTTACGGAAACCACACTGTTCGGGTATAATTAGTTTTTCTGATTCTAGGTGCCATAAAAGTCTGTTATTAATTATCTTCTCAAGGACTTTTCCCATGTTACAGGTGAGTGAAATTGGTCTATATGTTTCTGGATCTGATTTCGCTTTACTTGGCTTAGGAATGGGAATTATAATGGAAATTGTCTATGCTCTGGGATATACTTTCTTTGTTAAGATTAGGTTATATATCTTTAGTAAATGTTCTTTGGTTTGTTTACTTAGATTTCTTAGAAAAATAAGAGGAATATTATCAGGACCTGGGCTGGAGTTTTTAGAGTTTTGGAGTGAATTTTCAAGTTCGTCAATGGTTATTGCATAGTTCAAACTGTTCGTTTGCTGGTTATTATTATTATAGTCAATTTCTTGCTGCTCTGTTTTGTTTTTATGATTCAAGAAATCTGATGTGAAGTTTGAGTTGATTGAGTTTTTTTTGATATTCACTTGATAAATGTTTGTTATTTCATTTCGGTTTTTATAAATAGTGTTATTTATCTCCAGAAAGTTTATTGTATTGGATTGTTTTGGTTTGGATATCCTTTTGACTTTTTCCCATATAGTGGACATTGGAGTTGATCTGTTTATTGTTGAAACATACTCTTTCCAGGATTCCCGTTTCGCTTTTTTTATTGTGTATCTGGCTTTGGCTCTCAATCGTTTGAATTCGATTGAACTTTGTTCCGTCTTGCTTCTTTTGAATCTGTTAAAAGCTTCTTTCGATTTCTTCACAGCCTCTTTGCAGTCCAAGTTCCACCAGGGAACCGTTTGGTGTTTGTTGTTGTGTTCGTACCGTCCAATATGTTTATTTTCTGATTACGTTATTAATCCTGTGATAAAGTGTACTTCTTGATCAATATTCGCATCTTCCTTTAACTCGTGGAGATTTTCTTGAATAAATTCTTGGAATTCGTTCCAATTTGCTGATTTTATTTTCCGTTTTGTTATTGGGTCCGGTGTATTTTCCGGTTCGCTGCTAATTATTATGGGATAGTGGTCACTATCGTATAAATACGTTGATACATCCCAATTGAGTATTTGTGAGAGAGATGGGTGACATATTGTTAGGTCGATTGCTGCATCTTCGCCAGTTCTTATGTCATGTCTGGTTTTTCGGCCGTCATTTAGAAGGTTAAGATTGTACTTTTCTAATAGATATTCAATTTTTTTCCAAAAGGTGTCTGCCTAGAAGAGCAGCTCAGTGAGTTCTTCTGTGGTAGGTTCCTGATTTGAGGGAATGTATATGTTGCACAATGAAAATGTCATTGTATCTTTCACTCTAACGGCGACTGCTTCAATAGTAGTTTTTAGATGAATTGATATTGCATCTATTGTATTTCTAATATATGTTGCTACACCTCCACTGGCTATTCTTGCGTTTTCTCGATTTTTAGCGAAACAATCATAATTTTTTAGATTGTTTTTGAAATTGGTTTCTTGTAGACATATTAGCATGGGTTTGTATTTTGAAATCATTAATTGCAAGTTTTCTGGGTGGGTATAGTACCCATTTATATTCCACTGAATTAAGGAAGTGAAGGTGAACAAGATTAATAGGTTTCAATAGAGGCATCAGTTTCCAGTTCTGTTTGGTATTCAGGGTTTATCTGTTTGAGAATTTTATTTTTAATTCGAGTGCATCTCATCTTCATTTTTTCATCCTTTAAATAGGGATATATTGTGGTGAGTAGGTCTGTGACCTTCGTTATTTCTTCGGTGAACATTTTTACGATACTGAGAGGATCTGTACACCCTTCACAATTTTCAAAAAAATCTATAATTTCTTCATGGGTTAGACAATAATTAATATCTGTAATCTTGAAAAGTGCTTTACTGTGACAACATTTTTCCTATTGATTTTTTTTGATTTTTGTTTTCGGTTTGTTTTGTTTTCTTTTCTCTATTTGTTGGTTTTACAAATGTAGGTAGGTGTTCAGTTGTTGTAGGTGAAGTGGAACGTTCTGTTGATGTTCTCTTATTTTGTGGTTTGGTTGTTTCGATTTCATTTCTGTTGACTGTCGGTGTGCTGTTTTTACTATTTTCGGTGCGTTTAACTACTTGGGTATTCATTGTTTGGCGTTCGGAAATTTATTCTGAGTTTTGGTTATTTGATTGATCCTGTTGATATTGTGAAATGTTGTTTGTTTCTTCTTCAGATTGATTGTCGGCTGGATTTTCTGGTGAGGATTCTGTTAATGGGTTAAAGTATAGTAAAGTGATTGTTCTATTTGAGCAGTTTTTTGTTGTATGAGTAGTTTGTTTACATTGTAAGCATTCTTGATTATCAATGGGCAAAATTATTCTATATGAGGTTTGTTCATATGTGATTAAAAATGAATCGGGAAGGGACTGGTTATTTAATGGAGATATAAATATTTGTCTTCTAAAACTTAGGATATGGTGAAATGCGGGGTATGAGATTTCTGTTCGCAAGAAGGATAAGGGTGAAAGAGGATTAATCACTAGCTTTTTAAGTTCATATTCAAGGACTGAGTGTGGAATAGAGGGACAGACATTGGATAATATTAATCTTTGGCTAGGAGTGACTAGTCGACGTGCCTGTAGTATTTGTTGGTTTATTTAGATTTTACCGTGATTGTTGATGAATGTGTTCACTAAAGTTTCATTTGCCAAATATATCCATATTCTGTTGTTGGATAGCTTGGAGCAAAAAATTATGTTATTTGGTTGGATTGGTTGGCATAGTGCCTTTAGGTAGTCTTCAAGCCTAGTGTTTTCGATTGCGTCGAATAGTATAGCTTGATTTCTGAACGGGAAATTGTTTGTTTTGGTTTGCTACTGAGGAATATGTTTTGGCTTGTTGGGTTGTGTTATTAGTGGGTGTACACCCTATTTGAGATTTGTTGTCATCCATTTTTAAGTATCATTTAAGCTTAAATTAATACGGACCTGGCGAAATATTCTCTATTATTTATATCTGATATTAAATTCAGATTCACTTCTAGTTAATTATTGTTGTTTTACTAACGTTTAACAAAAAGTTAACCTGGTATTCTTACTGATTGTTTTTGGTTCACTGTGAAATATACACTCATTACTTTTTAACTACTTGTTAATCGTTTCGGAGCGCACAACTGTTCTGTACAAAGGTTCGACACCGAATGTGAGAAACTTCATTATATTTAGAGAATTACACTGTATACCTTCTGTTGATTCTAATTTGCTACGTGTGTTATTTTTATTACTCAAATTTTGTTATTTTGGACAATCTACCAAGCTTACATAAACAACCAATTGAAATAACAATTCTTGTTTCAATATTTCCTTATTCCATATTTTTCCTGTAATAATATTGAAATTAGATATTGTCACAGAATTAAAAAATTTTCCTTTGTTGTTAATTAACATTTTAATTAAAAGACAACACCGAAAATAGGTTTTTCCACAACCATTTTTAAATCAATTTCAACAACAGAAGGTTAACCTTCTCATTCTAAATTGAGAATATTTATTCTGACAAACTTGCTTTTTATGTACAGTTCGTCTTGTCTCCAATATATTTGAGCATATAACATGTTTTTATCATGATAATGGTAACATGAGAAGATTCCACACAGTGAAGTTCGAAACAGTGAAAATGTTTTTATCATTTTACTTCATACGATGTTGATATAATATCAACGCTGCCAAGCCAAAACGACATAAACGACATTTATTTGATTCTTCAGAAAACACATAAAACTGAATAATTTCGTTTATAGCAATTATATTCAAATTTCTGATAATACAAAATATTGAGTAATTTATTTCACAAGTTTTAATATCAATTAAACATCACCTTACCTCATATTTTAGGTGAAATAGATGCGGCAATGGACATAATCTAACTCTTACCAACGTTGTATTTCCGGATTTGTAATTTGGAAGTTCGCGATTCTTGTCATTTTACAATCGATATGAGAGTATATATATATATATATATATATATATATATATATATATATATATATAAACATTTCCAATATTATATATATATATATATATATATATATATATCAAAACATTCTGGAATTGATATTCTTTCTGTACTCGTCATGGGAGCGTATAAACAAACAGCGTGGATTTTTATTATTATTACATTAATCGAACATTGTGGCTAGCAATTATTTCATCGAAAAGTGATCTAATTGAGTTTGTTTCCAGTTTGATTCATCCTGAGAAGGACATGGGTGGAACGTTTTTCATTTCATTCTTTCCCAAGTGTATTTCTCGTATATTTTTAGTATCTTTGAATAATTTCACCGGTAGATTACTTTTTATTATGTATTTTTCACATTTTATTTTAATAAAGTTAGGAGTTAAATGCAAGTTTTTACATCTTACCAAAAATATTTTTCTATTCTTCTCCTTTGCTAATTGAACTTGTACTTTTCAAAAATTCCAAAGAAGGGCTTCATTGTTGTTATAGCTGAATTTTCGAGATTATTTCATTGTAGATGGTTGTTTTGGCATTTTAAACCAAGGCAAATATTTTCCAGTTTGTATTTCCTAACCGTATTATTTATAATTTCGTTTTAGTTTATTCCTGGTAATCGGTCAAGATGGTTAATAGTTGAAAATAAAGATATTTTTTGTATCGTTTACATTCTTTTCTCATTTATTTTATTTTCTCAAAAAGTTGTCGGAGGACGTAATCTTCAGTTCAGATTAGAGATTCTGAACTGAAAGGCATTTCGGCACTCTTGAAGAGACCCAAGAAGGTCGAAACGCGTCAGTGTACTATGCCCTTCCGCTATCAGTTGCGAATCACCACCGATGTCCGTATCGGCAAAATGGTCGATCGACGTCACGGTTTTCGAAGGGGATTTAATTCAATATTCTGCGTGGTATTAGTCAGGAATGTAGATGTTTTTCCCTTCGAAGAACGGTCAGGCTAATACGTCGAAATTATTGAAATTTCGACTAAAACAGGTGTAGTAGAAAATCGAAATTTATGTTTCATATATATACTCGTATATATATATAAGATCAAAAATGGATCATGCGTGAATATAACAAAAACAAAGAGCAAACAACAAGTGTTATCATGGGAAAGCACGCAAAAATAAAGAGGTTACTGAAGAGGAGTGGTATATATATATATATATATATATATATATATATATATATATATATATATGTATATAATGTCACATACAGGTTACCATTGTAGTGACATGTGTTGATCACATATTTAATATTTAATTATTTGAAAGAAAGTGGTATTTTGAGAAACATAATTTTGAGTGTACCGAGAAATTTATTAGTGTAGGAATTACAAAAAGCAGTGAAACGGGTGTATGGAAGTCGTATAAATTATTGAAATTATTTTGTTATTTATTGGATCATTGGATATAGAAATTTTGTTTAGTTAATTGTAATTTTAATAGATTCTCTTTATAAGGTAAGCTAAGTATTGAAATTCATCCAGAACAAAGATCTTTGTTTGAGGAATTCAAAAGAAGCAGTCCTGTATGAAGAAAGGTAAGAGTTTTTAGTATACAATTTAGAGTTAGTGTTGGTAAAATTTTGGATAGTAATAAATTTAGGTCAAATTAGAGAAAATTCACATACAGGATGTTTCTCGAATTGAAAATTTAGAATAAAAACTTAATTGTAGAACTGTGTAAAAATGTTAATTTAGATTTATATAAAAAAAACTGGAAATAAAGAGAAAAGATATATTTGAACACTGCAATTCTTTCGAGAACCGACTCCCTGAAAATAAGAGGTCTTATATATAGCCGGAGCATATAGATTTACATTATTTTTCTTATGATAATTTGAATTAAGTCAGAATAATTATATTAAATTTTACTTACCTATTTATGGTAAGTTGGCGTCCATAAATTTTTAAATATATAGGAATACGCGTTATATATATCAAAAGTTAATTAAAATAAATTGTGTACATAGAAATTATCACAATCATAATAGAATTTGTCGCTTTAAAGTGTTAATTATAATATATATATATATATATATATATATATATATATATATATATATATATATATATATATATGTTATATAGGAAAAAACGCTTATGTTTAAGTAATGTTATGCAATGTCAAACATCAGATTACGATTTCCGTATTTTCATGAGAACGATGCTACGTTGCGTTTTTATAAAATAAACACATTAAGTAACACAAATATTATGTTACAGAAAAATAATGATTCCTGCACTTTCATGGGAGCGACGCTACATCGAATTCTCCATGAAAATAAACGCTGACGTTGATTTAACGAATTCTATAAATTCTTTGACTTTATGTAAAATAGTTAGTTACAATTATAATTTCAACCTATTATTTCTTTTTTATATAACATAAAACTGTGTAACTCAATAAAAATTGTTTTTAAAAAGTTTAATGTGAATTTGTGAATATAACAGTGGCGCAGTCAGTAGGATTCCTAAACACATTCAGAACAAGGATTGCCTAGCTAAGTGTGGTGGTTCCTAAACCTTTAAGGAATTTTCAAGTACCAGCTCCAGATCTTCAAGAAGCAGACGGTCTCTCCGGCACCAGGAACACGCAAACTGCTAACCAGGTGTAGCAAAGCTCACGGATAAGGATTTCAGCTGCCAAGGGAGGAATGAAAATATTTACGTAAGAATCATCTCGTTTTATTTTTATTTAATATTTTGCAATTTATTTTTTATTTTTACCAAGTTCTATTCTCATAATTTACTTTTATTTTGAATACAATCATTTTAATATAAAGCAAAATGCCTGAAACACGTAGTGCAACAAACACTGATGCCAATGCTAATACTCCAGTTGCTCAAACCGATCAAGCGTCAAATCTTGAACCTTACAGATTATCCGAAATATTTTCAATAATTCCGGAATATGAGGGTAATCAAATTTTCTTAAATACTTTTATAAATGCTTGTAAAACAGCTTACAGAATGGCCGGCAACGACAAAAAAGTACTTTTAACTCTTCATATTAAAAACAAACTTAAAGGAAGAGCCGCTGAATTAGTTAATTCACGCGACCCTTCAAATTGGGAAGAAATTAAAACATTATTAAATACTCACTTTGGAGATTCTCGCGACTTAAATTCATTAATTCAAGACCTTCAAAGAATTAAACAACTACCAAACGAGTCGCCTTTAATTTTTGTTTCGAGATTACAAACTTTGGAAGCAAAAATGTATTCAGCTATAAGTAAACAACAGCATTTAACAACAGATCAAAAAGTAGCACAAACACGTCTTATAGAATCATTAACTTTGAATACTTTATTAACCAGTCTAGATCCAAAAATCGGTTAAATTGTTAGAGCTAGTAATCCAATAAGTGTTTTATCAGCTATTTCACGAATCAGAAGAGAACTTCAATGAACTTACTATGAAAACCACAAACCTCAGACTAATCGTAATACAAATAATATACCTACTCGTAGATTTAGCCAAAATTCACCAAAACAATGTAATTTTTGTCACAGAATAGGACATACTATAAATGAGTGTCTCACACGTCAAAGACAATCTCAAAATTTAGCTCAGGGTTCCTTTAGACCAAATCAAACTCCTAATTCACATAACCAAACAGGCCAAAATTTTCAACAAAGGCCACAATTTCAAAATAACCAACAAAATCAAAATCGCCCATCTGTAATTAGACCAAATCCAAGTTTTAGACCTCAAGGACCACCGGGAAATCGACCCAACACAAATTTTAATCAACAAAGAACTTTTCATTTCAATCGAAAGCGTGATTTTAACAAACACTCTCATAACAGTTATGACTATTATACAGATGATAGTCAAAATTATTATGAAAATCAAGAACAATACTCCGATAATTCACTTGATTATCAAGAATATTACCAAGAAATTAACCCCAGTGCTCCTGACTATTATACTGTTAATAGTGAAATAGAGGAAACCTATTATACTGCTGATAGTGATCCTAACTCTGATAATGGTGTACCAGTTTGCAATACGAATGAAGACGAAACTTTCGATTATAGCCATATCGAACAAGACAATTTTAATTATAATAATGAAAATGTTTATAATTTTGATTCTGATAACCTCCTAAATCCAAATCATGATTATTATCAGGATCTTCGACAAGGCCCTTTACAAACGAAACCCCCAGATCCGCTAAACGACCAAACTTCAAATTTGTCGATCCCAGACCTCAGTTCACAAATTCAAACCATGAGTTTGAACAGTCCAGAATCGGACTGCCTCGAACAGATGTTCATGTAAAAAATACCTTACCGGTAAATTCTAAAAACTTATACTATATTAAAGACAGAACAAACACTTTTAAAATTCTAATTGATACAGGTGCTGGATTATCAATTTTCAAACCCAAAACTTGCGAAAATTATAGAAATCGATCCCCTGAAAATGTAATTATTCAAGGTATAACGAACCAAAAAATAAGAGTTAACGAATCAACCCTTATTCCATTTAAACCTAACGATCCACACAGAGTATTCATTTGTAATTTAGATATTGATTTTGATGGATTATTAGGCATGGATTTTTTAGAACATTATAATTGTATAGTTGATCTAAAAAATAAACAACTTATTACTGATTTCAAAATTGTACCATTATTTAAAGTAACAGATAATGAAACTACCAATATTTCAATCGAAAACCAATTTCCACAAATTTACAAAAATACAATTTCCATTGAACCTAGGACTGAACAAATATTTAAACTAAAATGCGATTTAGTTAATACTGATGCTATACTGGTAGGTCAAGAAGTAGAGAAAGTTAAACTACCAAACGCATTAGTTAAAATAAATGAAAAAGGAGAATTTTTTGTTTCAGTATTAAATGTTAATTGTATACCTAAAACTGTAACATTTTCAAAACTTAACTTAACACCATATGAAATAAATACTGTAAATAATATTCAACTAACCACCCAAGAAATGTGCACCGATAGAACATCGGAATTAAAAAATTAACTAAGACTTGATCATCTTAATGAAGAAGAACGAGACTTAATTTCCCAACTTTGTCATGATTTTTCTGACATTTTTTATTTAGAAGGAGACATACTTACTTTTACCAACGAAATAAAACATTCCATAGATACGCAAAATTCTAAGCCCACTTATGTAAAATCATATCGCTATCCCCAAATTCATAAACAAGAGGTGAAAGATTAGATCAATAAAATGCTTTCACAAAACATTATACAACCCAGCAATTCTCCCAAGAAGCTCGACGCATCAGGTAAACAAAAATGGCGTGTTGTCGTAGACTACAGAAAACTGAATGAGGTTACTGTAGACGACAAATACCCGTTACCAAACATTGGAGATTTATTAGACCAGCTTGGTAAGTGTCAATATTTCACGACACTAGATCTTGCATCAGGCTTTCATCAAATTGATATAATGGCTGAAGATATACCAAAGACCGCCTTCACAGTTGAAAGCGGACATTTCGAATTCCTCAGAATGCCGTACGGTCTAAAAAATGCACCTTCAACATTCCAGAGGGTCATGGACAAGACCCTCCATGATCCTTGCTGGAATTCAAAACGAGCGATGTCTTGTCTATATGGACGACATCATCGTCTATTCACCGACAATTCAAGAACATATCACCCGCTTAACAGAAGTATTCAAGAGACTTCAAAAAGCTAACTCAAAACTTCAGCCAGACAAGTGCGAATTCTTGAGAAAAGAAGTCGCCTACCTTGGACATTTAATCACGGAAGATGGCGTTAAGCCATTTCCGGCAAAAATTAAATGCGTCTAAAAATTCCCTCAACCTACGAACCAAAAGGAAATAAAATCCTTTTTGGGACTCGCTGGTTACTACAGAAGATTTATACCGAACTTCGCTAAAATTTCCAAACCAATGACAAAACTTTTACAAAAAGATGTCCCATTTAATTTTGACTCCGAATGTCAAAAGTCATTCCAAGAATTGAAAAATGCTCTTACCTCTACTCCGATATTGATATACCCAAACTTTGAAGAACGATTTCTTTTAACTACCGATGCTAGCGCAATTGCAATCGGTGCGGTTTTGTCACAAGGCCCAATAGGTAAGGATTTACCGATAGCCTATGCGTCCAGGACATTGTGCAAAGCAGAAACCAAATACTCTACGATAGAGAGAGAACTTTTGGCAATTGTGTGGGCAGTTAAACACTTTAGACCCTATTTATATGGCCGAAAATTTACCCTTATAACTGACCACCGTCCACTTACTTGGTTATTCTCTATAAAAGACCCCGGTAGTCGTCTAGCACGATGGCGCCTCAAATTAAAGGAATACGACTATCAAATTGAATTCAAATCTGGCAATTCCAATAAAAATGCCGATGCCCTTTCTCGAATAAAAATTAACCACATAAATGACTTTGATTCATTTCGCTCAAAATTAGGAAACTTTAAATATTTACCTTACCCAATTTATCCCGCTCTGGAAGATGCAGGGCCATCCCAACAAACTGAAAATAAACCTGAAATTGACTGGGATGCCGCTGCAGAAGAATTTTTGTCTATTGAGGAACTTTATAAAACAAAATCACTGATTGACTATTCTAAAATAGAATATTCCAATAATCATCTACTAGGCAAACAAAATAAAAACATTTTAACCTTTTTTCAACAAAACAATTTACAGGATTTTCATGAAAAAATAATTGAGGATATATTTGAGGAAAACCCCGACTTTTCTTATGCAAAAATTAATGTACTTAGCAGTAAAACTGTCAAAAATAGAAAATACCTTATTATTGCTATACCATGGGATCCAGACAGTATTAGTGAATACTTATTTGCTGCAATTTACAGAAATCGAGATTTATTTAAACCTTCTGAAAAATATTTTATCGAAAATAATCCTGACCTACCAATACTAGAAACACTATCATTTCTACTTTCGGAAGTTAACGTAAAATTCACTATTTGTCAAAATATTACTAAAGAGCCAGAACAAAATCAAATACCTATCATCTTAGATCAATTCCATAATGGCAAAAGCCACCTTTACCGCGGAATTAATGAAACTATTAGGCGAATACGACAAAAATATAATTGGGCCGGCCTCAATCGAGATGTCGAAAATTATATTAAGTCATGCCGGGCATGCCAAGAGACAAAAATATGTCGCAAAAATTTGACAGTCCCCTCGTTATAACTGAAACGCCTAAAACACCTTTTGAACGTATTAATATTGATATTTCAGAGGTACCTCAAAAGAATTACGCTCTTACAATAAGAGACGAACTAACAAAATTTTCTCAAGCATATCCGCTTGAAGATAAAAGTGCCAAATCCGTTGTCACTTCATTATTAGCTTATTTTCAGCATTTTGGTGCACCACTTCGCATTCATTGCGATGCCGGTCGCGAATTCAATAATGCGTTAATGAAAGACCTTTGTAATATGTTCGATATTAAGTTAACATATTCAAGTGTCGGTCATCCGCAAAGTAACGGATCTCTAGAAAGATTACATGCTACTCTGTTAGAAATGATTCGATTAAATTTAGCAGACCACCCCAATGAACACCCCTTCAGTATTTTACCATTTGCTATTATCGCTTATAATAACTCTATAAACAAAATACACGGATTCACACCATACGAACTTGTATTTGGACATACGTCCAGTAGACCTCCCGAAAAATTATACAATGAACAAAAATTAATTACTAAATATATTAGACATCTAAATAACCGCATATCCTATTATTATAAAATAGCGAGAGAAAAAACCATAAAGCAAAAAGAAAAAGCTAAAGACCGATTTGACAAACATGTCTCCGAAAACAAACCAAATTATGAAGTAGGTGACAAAGTTTACGTAAAAGAAACTCAAATAAAAAACAAGTTAGAAAATAAGTTTAATGGCCCTTTTGAAATACTAGAGATACACAGAAATTCCGCAACAGTATTAAATTTAGAAACAAATAACAAATCAAAAATAAATTTCGATCTTATGAAACCCTATGTTGAAAATTAACTTATTTTCAGGTTTCTGCTGCTGATCAGAACAGCAACATGTCAATATAAAATCGAACCCATAAACAATACAGTTGGAATCTACTACCACGACGAAACCAAAATAATGGTTTCGAACGACGAATGGACTTTATTAGTGCATAAAAATATATCAGCTTTTAAACAAACTTTTGAAAGAAATAATAGAATTCTTGACACAATTCAAAATACCTTTACTTCAAACTACTCCAGTATGAAGTCCTTCCGGCATTATTGCAACAAATTACAAAATCTATTGTCGATAAATTTAGTGAAATATCTTTCGATGTTAAAAGACAAAAACGAGGGTTAATTAATGGTATTGGCACCATATTTAAATCAATAACCGGAAATCTCGATGCGTCTGACGGTGAATATTATATGGACTGCATTAATAAATTAAAAACTGATCAAAACCAGATAGAAAACTTATTAAAAAATCAAATGTCAATCACAAGCTCAGTCATAACAAATCTCAACAGTACCATAGGACAATTAAAATTAAATGAGAAAATATTTAATTCAGATATAGAAAAAATTGAAACCACCATTCGACAATCAACAAACGAAATTGCGCTTATCGAAGCCAAATTAAATTTCTTTGAAATTTGCGAACAACTAATGGAGAGTTATTCGTATCTTGAAAATACTATTAATGATATTCTAAACTCTATCACTTTTGCACAACTTCAAATAATTCATACTTCTATTATTGAACCAGAAAATTTGATCACTGCTCTTAGAAAAATATCAGAAAATACAGTAAGGAAAGGTTTACCGCTACCAATAAAATATTCTGAAATTTCACAGTATTTGGAAATAATCGATCTCGAAGCATATCAAACAAATTCAGATCTTGTTTTCGTTCTTAAAATACCTTTGATCGAACCACAAGTATTTACTTTATTCCACCTATACCCAATACCAATTTATGATAATAGAACTGGATTTCACCACATTTTATCATTTTCACAAAAATATTTAGCGCGAGATGATGATTCTTTATCCTACATTCCAATCCACGATTTACAAAAGTGTAAACAGTTTTCTACGCATCAAAAGTTGTGTCGCGATGTTTACGCGTACCGTATAGACGATAACGCGATATGTGAAGCCCGTTTGTTAAGACAATATAAGACATTTCCTGCGAATTGTAAAAGTGCGGTAGTCAACGGACAAGGTTATAATGTGCAAAAACTCGAAGAAAACGTGTGGCTAGTGTCGATTGCCGAACCGGTACACGTGACCATAAGTCTTCCAGACACAAAAACGAAAACATTAACCGTAAATGAAAATTCTATTTTACAGCTATACTCAGGATGTTCCGCTTTTGTTGGCATTACTAAAATACAAGCTAGTACCAGAAAAACTATAAACATTCCTCATGTACATCATCCCGTAATGGTTGATTACAACTGTTGTCTAGACATTCCAAACAAAGTAGAAGTACCCAAAATAGAACCACTAGATCTTAATAACATTAACTTGAATGATCTGCAAGTGACAAAATACAAACTGGACCAATACTCAAAAAGTTTGGATGAACTCATAAACAAACCGTTTGTTGAGAAAAATATTTCTTGGTTCACATATACTACGATCCCACTCATCGTTGCCTTGATCGTCCTCTACACCTGTTATAAGTGTAGAAATATTAAATTCAACAAATCGCCAGGAAAGCCTGTTCCGGACCAACCAAATGATGTTTTTATCAAAATTCATAACATTCTGCCAAAAAGAAGACCCAAACTTGACACCGAAGCCTCTGAGGAAGTGGAAATCGAAAATTGACAATTTCATGGTTTAATGTATACCTTTATATTTTTATTTTTTGTATTTTGCGTATTTTCCTTTTAATCTTGAAATCTCTGTATATATTGTATTGTCTATTTTATATTTTATGTATTTTGGGTTTTATTCTGAAAATTGTTGTTTATTAAACAACAATTTTAATTAAGGGGGGGGAGTTGTTATATAGGAAAAAACGTTTATGTTTAAGTAATGTTACGCAATGTCAAACATCAGATTACGATTTCCGTATTTTCATGAGAACGATGCTACGTTGCGTTTTTATAAAATAAACACATTAAGTAACACAAATATTATGTTACAGAAAAATAATGATTTCTGCACTTTCATGGGAGCGACGCTACATCGAATTCTCCATGAAAATAAACGCTGACGTTGATTTAACAAATTCTATAAATTCTTTGTCTTTATGTAAAATAGTTAGTTACAATTATAATTTCAACCTATTATTTCTTTTTTATATAACATAAAACTGTGTAACTCAATAAAAATTGTTTTTAATAAGTTTAATGTGAATTTGTGAATATAACATATATATATATATATATATATATATATATATATATATATATATATGTATATATATATATATATATATATATTGAACTAGTCCTCTATTATATGAAAACAATTCACAAATTTGAATAGACATTAAAATGTTATATTAATACGCATGGTGTACCAGTATACACAACCAAATTAAAAATTAAGATTTAATATAAAAAAAATAGAATGAAGTGAGCAAATATATTGTCAGATATTGAGAAAAACAGTTACCAAAAGGATTTAAAGGATAATGAATAAAAATTATAACAACCACATTGTATGAATAAGTATAAAAATTTTACCTTAACAATTAATCCAAGGTCAAGTCAATGTCAACATGTTACAAAATACTCTGAACGATGCCACATGAATATCTGTATAAACCGAATGTAGTATCATTTGTAACCTGAAATAACAAAAATTAATATTCAACTCACTAATTAGTTATCTATATTTACTGATGATATTAGTAAAGGTTTAAATTAAAAAAAAATTGAAAGAAAACTTTATAATTGGTGACATACGGAAGAGAGCCAATGTATCTGTCAAGGAAATATGATAATTCAATAATCTTTATAAACGGGAAGTAATCAAATTCAGTGATTTTATTGCCAACTTAAATTTGTTGGTTACTAATTGAATGTAGAACAATAAAGACAAATTTGGAAATAACTTAGAGTTTATGTAAGACAAAATTAGTGAAAATTCAAAGATTTAAAACTATACAATTACATATGCATTAATAATTATTCTAGGTTGTAGATTTTGTATAATTAAATGTAAATAGTTAGACCTTAAAAAGGGAATTATAACAAAATTTATTATTATGATAATACATAAAAAAGACATTTTATATAATCCCTAATACAATATAAACTTATATCAATAAGTGTTCATATCCTCCAGAAGTGTTAAAATAAATAATTTCACATTTTTTCTAAAAAACATTCAAGTCAACAATTATTGTGACAAAAATACGGAGAAGCAGGCTATGCATTTGAGGAGTCGAAAGTTTGTTGATTTTATAAAGAAAAGACAATCGTGCTTGGGTGGCTGATATATAAATCTCCTCTACAAAATTTTATAAAATAATATAAAAATTTAAAGTTTTAAGCCAAAAAAGGTATTGAAAGAGTAATATTAATGTTGATTGAACTGTGTGTATAAACGGAAGTGAACAGAAAGGTGCATTTCTCCACTGAGAAATCGTCAAGAATTTGGGAGACGCTTGCTGCAGTTTAGCTTCGAGAAAAAAGGTCTGTGTTTTTGAGTATTAATTTTGGAATTCCAAAAGAATATAGTGAACAATAAAATATATATTTTGAACGTTTAAATAATATCACAAAAAAGGCCAAAAACTTTATAATATGATGAATATCATATGATATCTATGGATATCCATACAATTTTAATAATAGATAGTATAGTACTTACTTGTTAAATTAAATCATTTCATCAATTGTTCACGTTATACATAAATGTTCATATAACTTCCATTTCCTCTTTCCTTCTGATGCATGATTTACTTTTTCTATCCATTACTATCCTCATAACAATTCATTCGTATTGCTTTTATATATATGGGTAATTGTATAGTTCAAATTTAAATAACATATTAATAATTTCACCAAACTTATGAACAGTAGAAGTGTATAAACAATTTATACATATAACATCGAATGTAAATCCACGCTTAGTGTCGCGTGTATCTCTATAAGAACATACATTTCTCTTATGCGCCGACGCAATCATCCAAGGTATTCAGTGCGCATGACTGGATGGAATGCAGGAGTGGTATGAGGAAGTTTTGATGTTAAAAATAATGCAAATTTTGATAGTAACAATTTGTTAAATCATTTTAAAGAAAGTGTTGGTATGTCATTTTTATTCATGTCCATAATAAATTTATAAAAAAAATTTTACTTACTCCATTCAATCTATGCAAGAATTTTTGAAATCGTTAAAATCAAAGGTATGTATTCAGGAAAGACTTTGTTTCTGAATTAAGTAAAATATGTCATCTAAGAAGTATATATTCAAAATTAAATTATACTTATATCTGTGCGTCCGGAACTCAAAGGGAGAAGTCTTCATGCTACCGACTCTATTAAAAATTTTAAATTAACATTAACTTATATTTATTAGGAGCTAGCCGAAGGTAAGTCAAGTCTATATTACAAACAAGACTACGACTTTTATAACTTTTATAACATTATAACTAAATAAAATAAATAATAATATATCAAATTAAAATAAACGCCCAATTGAAATAATTATAAATTGTCGATCTCAACGTGGGGCAATTAAATATTCAATTAATAAACATAATTATAATATATATATATATATATATATATATATATATATATAAAACTAGTGAATATTGGGGATTGCAGCAAAAAATTGGAAAAGATATACTCTTAGCGGAAAATGTCCAAGCTTTCGAGGATGTTTGTCCTCATCATCAGGGAAACTAGAATGAAAAAACAACAGTTAAATACTGTGGTCAAAGAGAATAATTAAAAATGTAATTTACAACCACGTGTGTACTTACCTCCGAAGTGAGGTTAGATTCCATAAAGATGTAAAATCGTAAACTACAAGTCGTAAATTGTGGAATATTTAAGTAGGACTTACGACTTGTAGTTTACGATTTTACATCTTTATGGAATCTAACCTCACTTCGGAGGTAAGTACACACGTGGTTGTAAATTACATTTTTAATTATTCTCTTTGACCACAGTATTTAACTGTTGTTTTTTCATTCTAGTTTCCCTGATGATGTGGACAAACATCCTCGAAAGCTTGGACATTTTCCGCTAAGAGTATATCTTTTCCAATTTTTTGCTGCAATCCCCAATATTCACTAGTTTTATTCCTAACTAGTCAGCAAAGACTATCTTTCTTCTATATATATATATATATATATATATATATATATATATATGAAACATAAATTTCGATTTTATACTACACCTACTACCTCTACAATAATTTCGACGTATTGGCCTGACCGTTCTTCGAAGACAAAAACATCTACATTTCTGGCTAATACCACGCAGAATATTGAGTTACATCCCCTTCGAAAACCGTGACGTCGATCGCCCATTTTTCCGATACGGACATCGGTTGTGAATCGCAACTGATAGCGGAAGGGCATAGTACACTGACGCGTTTCGACCTTCTTGGGTCTCTTCAAGAGTGCCGAAATGCCTTCCAGTACAGAATCTCTAATCTGAACTGAAATATATATATATATATACATATATATATATATATATATATATATATATATATATATATATATGAAAATTCTTGGACCTTAAAGTTTATATTTTTCATTTATATTTCTTGGGAATTTTTGGTCCCGGATTAATTAAAACTTTAGATGGTTTTTAAAATTATTATATATTTCATTGACGTTTCGGTCGTTTTTGACCTTCATTTTTGTCGAAGTTAAGTTATCGACCACGTGCTTGAAATCCCAATCCCACACTGAAAACTAATTTTCAAGTTTATACATTGTAGGTTATACAGCCAACTGGCCTGTATCTTTGCAAAATACTAAATTTTCAAGTCTATACATTATAGGCTATACAGCCAGCTTGCCTGTACCTATTCAAACTACTAATGTTTTGATTTAAACTTCAACTTTTTAGTTCAATTTATATTAATATCAAGAGAATTCTCAGGAGATGTACTTGTAAAAAAGCTTTTGTATGCTTGTTTTTTGAAATGATTGCCAAACAGAGCTCTCCGACACATTGCGACCACCACACTGTGCACAACCCACAGCCATTAGAATGATGAGATCACCGGCTGTGTGTGTCCCATTGCATGATCAAGAAGACTGTTCAGCTAATGGGACTGGGCCCTTGACCCCATGCTGACCTCTGTCTTGAGTATCCAATTGCAGTAAATAAGCAAAAATATCACTGAGTTGTTTAGTATCAGTTCTGTGATTTATGTTGCCCGGATTTCTTTCTATGTGAACCATTACGAGAAAATTTGTTTTTGATCTAATATCTTCCGTATCCAATACCCTAACAAACGCATAGTTCATTAAATGACCTATTCCATTGACATGTTTCGCTAGAGCACATCTTTCAGTCACTTTCATGGTTAGTGATTCTATTTTTAATATATCTTGAGGTTTGGTCAATGTATTTGGCATTGCAATTTGAATATAGTGGTAAACTAGAAAATATGATTTAATATTATTTAATAAAATAGTTTTTTTGAATAATATGGTCAGTGACCTAATTGGTATTTATTACTCGCGGTTTCTATGAGCACGAGTTACAGAAAGTAAAGTTCAATCACTTACGGCTTCCATAGCAACAGCGAGTAAGCAATTCTTTTTTTTATTGCAAAAAAGGAATATTATTAATGGTGAGTTTTGTAAAAGATATTCAATTAAGTTAATTCAAACGAGTAAGTTGTATTATCTGAAAACATGGAAAATAGTTCTCCTACAGAGGTCATTACACGAACAATCTATGCTGTAAATTACATCTGACTTCCGTTTGTCTGAGATTTTATCTTTTGTTTGTGAAAACTGGTTTTCTATGGTGAAATCAGGTTTGAATGATAATTTTATGTTTGTTGTATTACGGAACAGACGGTTAAAGTTTCTTGCTATGTCTCTCTGCAGTGGTAAAGTTATATATTGGGTTGAATGAATATTGGTTTCATTTAGATCTTCATCGTTACCTGGAGCCATCGTAGCTCCTCCAACTGAAGTGTTAATTGTTTCGCTAATATTTATTGTGCTGAATAGGATCTTCTTGAGAAGTGGTTCTTGATATGAGTTGTCCTTGAAAGGGTGAAATAGGGTTTTTATATTTTTCTGATGGAACGTTGTGTCACTAATGGCTAAGACTCTTTGTTTCATTCGTTTAACTAAGTTTATTTTCATCTTTTGATTGTGGTATGACCAATAGTTGATATATCTACCAGAGGTCATTGGTTTTCTATACAAATCGATCTCGATGTTATTGTTTTGTCTTATAACCAAAATGTCTAAAAAATGGATGGAATGATTTTGGTTTTCCCTTTCTAGGGTAAATTGTATATATGGAACGAATTTGTTATATTAATATAATAGCTCATCCAGATCAGTGCCAGGTATAGCTAGTATGATGTCGTCTACATATTTATTAAGGGGGCACACACGGCCGGTGATCTCATCAGTCAAATAGCTGTGGGTTATGCGCAGTGTGGTGGTCGCAATGTGTTTGGCAATCGAAATAATCAAATCTGGTGTATGTCCCTCTATACTCAAAGTAGCCATTATAAAACCACTTCATAAAAAAGGAAAGAAATGTGTGATTGAAAATTATAGACCCGTTTCACTTATATCCAATGTCGCGAAATTTTTTGAAAAAGCTCTCAAGAATAGACTCAATGATTATATAAAGAAAATCAACTTGCTATCAGAAAAACAGTTTGGGTTCAAAGAAGGTAAATCTAACCAAGATGCTATAATAAGCTTAACATTCCAAATTTATAGAGCGATAGATAACGAAAAACCTAGTCTGTGTGTATTTTTAGACCTATCCAAGGCTTTCGATACTGTAAGCCATACACAGCTTCTCGAAACCTTGGAAGATATGGGAGTTCGGGGAACAACTTATAATCTTCCAGAAAGCTATCTGTACCAGAGTAAACAATTTGTACAAATTGAAAATAAAGTAAGTTCAGAAGAGTTAGTTCAGTTTGGTGTGCCACAAGACACTGTCCTCGGGCCACTATTATTCTCAATATATGTTAACAACTTACTCACCTTGAGTAGTACAGGAACTATAATCATTTTCGCAGATGATACAGTGATTTTGTATGAGGATAAAAATTGGCATGACTTGAAAGAAAAAGTGGAAGCTAATATGCCACATATTATCAATTGGTTTAATCATCAACTATTGACAATAAACTATGAAAAAACTGAATTTATGTCTTTCACGGCTTACAGGAATCATTTACCACATTTCAACACTCTCGATATATGGAACGGGGAGTTCATTGTTGGTGTTTCCAGAACAGATACCATTAAATATTTGAGTATAACGATAGATAGTCATATGAGATGGGACGTTCACACTGAGAATGTGACAAAAACCTTAAGAAGTATGCTGTTCGAATTCAAATTTTTGAGCAAATTTCTTGACACTTATCACTTCAGGATCATTTACTTCGATCTGGTGGAATCTCGTATTCAATATGCTGTACTAAGCTGGGGAGGGGCTACTGCTACTCACTTGAAAAAGTTGGAAACGGTGCAGAAACGAATTCTGAAAATTATGTATCGAAAAGAACCAGCCTTCTCAAGCGATTTGCTTTTTTTACAAGCAAGAATCTTCGATGTAAGACAATCATTTCTTAATAACATTCTTACTCATATACACAAAAACAAAAATCTATTAAATAATATCGATCATGAACATTTCACTAGGAAAAAAAAGAATATCACGTTAAAACCTCTCTGAGTAGTACAAAAATTGGACAACGAAATATATTTTATCTCATTCCAAAAATTTTTAATTTTCTACCCCCTGAACAAAAAATGAATATAATGAATATAAATTCTCGTCACATGCTGAAAAAAATAATAAGAAAATATGTTCTCAACTTAAATCAGATAGACTTTTTAAATCTTCATGTTACTATTAATTGGTTTATATGATTCAATGTCGATTGTCAATTGGAATACTCTACAAAGTGTTTGTTTTCTATATTTTATTGTTGATTTTCTCGAATTCATCAACGAAATATGTTGAATGCCAAGATGGAAATCAATATTATTATCAACAACGTGAAAGTAAACCTGTTTTATATTCTGAATATTTGTGCTTGGGAAATATTGTAAAGATTTTGTATTTTATTGTGAATGTTTTATATTTTTTATTGTTAATTTTCTCTTATTTATATATGAAATGTGTTGAATGTCCAAATGTTAGAAATCAATATATTAATATAAAAAAGCTGAATTCAAACCTACTTCACATTGTCAATCTCTATGTAGAAATACTATTGGAAATTTGAATGTATAAAACCCACGCGCAACTTTAGTTTTAGTGGGAATTCCATGTTTAATTACATGTAAACAACAATTTTGATGTATACCATGTAATAACATTTTGATAAATAAACTTATTATTATTATTATTATATTATCAGGCGGTCCTCTCAAAAACAAGCATACAAAAGTTTTTTTACAAGTACATCTCCAGAAAATTCTCTTTATATTAATATAAATTGAACTAAACAGTTAAAGTTTGAATCAAAAGTTTAGTAGTTTGAATAGATACAGACCAGTTAGCTGTGTAATCTATAATGTATAAACTTGAAAATTAGCTGTCAGTTTGAGATTGAGATTTCAAGCACCTGGTCGATAACCTAACAGTAATGAATGTGATATAGTGTAAGTTAAAAAAAGACGTAGTGTTTGGTGCTGTCGATATCCATTCATTTTTTACCACTGTGAACTTCACGTTTCAATATCAATAAGTTTGTAAGTAAAAAATTCCTTATAAAACATTATAGAATATTTTAACAAAACATATTTTTATGTAGCTTCCCTGATGATGGGTGAAAATTCACTCGAAAGCTTGGATTAGATAAAGAGTACACGGGTACGTTTTATTGCAGCAATTCCCTAAAAAATCTACACAGAAGTAACATTCTAGTCAGCAAACTTATGAAGAAGCTCCCTCAAATAAGTCCTCGATATAGGGTGAACGGATCTCTCTTTAAAAATACGTTCCGCTGCATGAAAATTATTTACACTTTCATCAATAATTAAGATAGCTGTTACTTTGTCAGCTAGAGAACGTACTATTTTGTTCATATAGATACTTAAGCGTCTCGCTAAAAATTATTTAAACTAAAAATTCAAGATATTATCGCATGTCAAAACGTCAACTTTTTGAATATTACCATAAGCGGACTTTTGGATCTTTCTTAATTAAATGATAAACTCAAATTTTTAGTGTTTATTTATTTTAATTATCAAAAACATCATAAATCCAAAAAAATTAATATGATTGAATAGGTATTCTAAATACCTTTCAAACGAGGTGTTACTTACCATAAGGTCCCATTAAATATTATTGGTTTCGGTTGCCTGGTGACATCACCGATGCCTATTACGTCACCTGTCACCAACAGTAGAGAAGCTTCCAATAGTTTATTCTCACGCTCCAAATTTCATCAGTCGAAGTATCACCGTTCAAAAGAAAAGGGGGGGAGCGGTTTTTGAGAAGCACTGTTTACACTGGCGAGCAAAAAATCGAGGTCACCTTAAAATTTTCATGTTCTTTGAAATTTTACGTTTTCAGATCGTATTCGCAAACTGTAAATCATTGCATGTGCTTTTGTAAGCTGAATGTGATACTCTATACTGAAGAAAAATGCTTTTTTTTCTTGGATTTCATGATTTATTCTGAAAAAGCAACAAATTAACATTTTGGGCGAAATGCAACATTGTGTTGTTAGGGAAAATATGGAACGAACAAATTGGAAAAACTTGACACTAAAAACATGTTTTCCTCCTCTTGCATTGATGACTGCTTGAAGTCGGCGCGGCATACTTTGAATTAAGTTGCGGATCACATTCTGGTCGATGGTATCCCACTCCTGCAACAGCAATCTTCTCAGCTCCTGGGCAGTTCTTGGTGCTGGTGTGTGTCTGCGGATCAGTCGTCCCAACTCGTCCCAGCCATGTTCTAATGGATTCATGTCTGGCCAGTCAAACCGCCTAATTTCTACCTCGTCCAGATACTGCCTGACAATTCTAGCTGTATGTGGTCTCGCATTATCTTGCATAAAAATGCCACGTTCCCCCATAGTCACCATGAAAGGCATAACATGGTCTTCTATCAGCTCCATAATGTACCTGTGAGAGGTTAGGGAGCCATTTTCTATGAAGACCAACTTTGTACGAGCTTGTGCAGCGACTCCCGCCCAAACCATAACTGACCCACCGCCGAATGGAAGATGCTTGTCAATGCAAACTTCAGCATATCCTCCCCAGGTCTTATTCACACTCGTCGACGTCCATCTGACCCAGTGAGGCAAAAACGCGACTCATCTGAGAACAATACCCAGCTCCAGTCATCATCATTCCAACGAACATGATCTCTGGCAAATGTCAATCTTGCAGTCCGATGCTGGCGTTGCAACGGGGGACCTGTAGCCATTCTTCTGCATGACAGTCGAGTAGCATGAAGTCTTATTCTGACGGCCCAGTCACTAACGTTGACATTTCTCACTTCTTCCAACTGATTTTGCAGTGAAACTGCAGTAGCTGTCTATTCCGCATACTTGTGGACACCAAAAAACGGTCATCTCGTTGAGTGGTAACTCTTTTTCGCCCAGACCCTGGTCTTCTAGTGATCAGACCAGTCTCCAGAAAGCGCTGGTACACCGTTTGCACACCACAAAGACCAGCACCAACAATTCTTGCAGTTTCACGTTGCCTCCGACCATCTTACAACAGCGCAACAATTATTGCCACAACAATCGAATCTAAAGGCATTATTGGCCTGTTAAATCACTATGCAATCGTTAGGTTTTACACAAATAATCAACAGTAAACTGGAAAACAGGCAAGGGAAATGTGAATGTTCAATTAGCGCAAGGGCACATTTTTCATAATAGTCGTACTCTAATAAATCGAATGACAGCTAATGACAGCTGTCAAATCTCAGAAAAAAATCACTTCAACGCCTACTAATACTAGTATGTCCTTATCAATATTGACGCTAAAATTATTCGCAATTTCTGAAGTGACCTCAATTTTTTGCTCGCCAGTGTATTAATTACACCTAATTTAATTAAAGATAATTGCGGCTAATTTTTTATAAATAACCCGGAATTTATGCATTGCATACTAATTAATCAATAATTTAAATTAGGTTCCATTGGGGATTCAAGCGGTGGGATCTCGTAGTATAATTTGATGGGTTGAATTTTTATTGGTATTTTCTGGTCGTGGAGAAAATATAGTCTGTTACTCGGTGTGAATTCAAAAAATCGATACTCATATCGATTTTTTTCTTTCTAACATTGTGACATAATAAACTGTATTAGAATATGTTTAACAGAATTTTTTGTACTATAGGATTCGTTTATTTCTTCTTCTTCTTAAAATATTCCCTATCTCGTTGTGAGTAATTTTCCTGGAATATACATTGCAGGTGCCATTTCGTTTATTTATTTGGAAGATATTCTTTTTCCAACTAACTTTTTTGTGTTTAAGACGCCCAGGCTTTATTTTCAAGATTAATTAATGCTTCATGTTTTTTATTTAAGTAAAAGGAATCTCAAAACTTTATCGCCATGAACAACTTCTTGTTTTTAATTAGTTTCATCCACTTCTAATAATCCTTATTAGCTTGGAATACTTTCATTTAGTATTTTCGTTTGTCGAGTTTTTTCATCATAAGTGATAAAATCTTTCGTTTTTTTTATACACAATGTTATTATACATTTGGAAAGTTACTGGCCTAAAACAAAAACTCGAATTCTATTCCGTAACTGGGACACTAATTTTATCAATTATAGACTTGAAAATTCCATGTTTATCCCAAATCGTGCAGAGGTGGGTAATTTTTGCTGGCTTTTCTTCTGCTTTCTCTTTTGTGTGTATATCATAAAGCAGATTTTTTCTTTTATGTTGTAGAGTGACAGCCTGACAAATCTGAACAAACTAGGTATTATTTGTGGGACAGAATTTTATCTTCCATCTTTTCCATACAACAGAGATTTTCTCGTGACGCTATTCAAAACTCCTTTTTTTTTAAATTGTTCAATAAATAGAAGATATCAATAGAATATGTTCTACATATTTCGGTCATGTATTATTACTTAAACCAAACAATAAAATTGATTTTCTTGATATCACACTACATGAAATAAACTATAACAAAAACAGAATGGTGTATAAAACCTACTTTTAGTCCTCAATACACTTAAACTTTCTATCTCCAGAAAATAAATTGGCCATGGTGGGTTTGGCTATGATTGGCTGAATATAGGAAGACAGATATTGAAAAAGCGATAGCAATATATATAACATTTATCTTTATATTATATACCGAATCTATGCCATCAGTTATCAATTTATTTCAGTGAATATAAAATTAAAATAAGTCATTTATTGTCAAAATATTTTAGTTGTCTAGAATCAAAAATACTGAAAAAATATATGCATTTGAAGCTTGTAGCAATGCAATACTGTTTACATACATACATACATACATATAGTTTATTTACGATAAAAAGACGATGACGTTGCAAAACAAAATATTGTGATGTTGCCATGCTGTAGTTTTTTCTTTTACTAAACGAAAACTAGAAAAGCCAATCTGATGTTAGATTGACAGTTCTTCTTTTTCATTGTTCCGTGCCTCGTAAGTCAAAAATATTTATTTAAAAATAAAAGCCTTGTATGATAGGCTTGATTAATTTAATATAAATATTTATTCATGAAAAACTATAGATAAGATACAAGAAACAGTAACCAATCATTCTATATTCCAATTTGAAATTAAATTATTTTACATAGAAGAGGGTTAAATGACGAACGTTAGGTCCTTATGCCTTATTCTATGCTCTATAGAACCATCTTCAAGAGCACTGCAAGGGTTTACGCTGAAAGGAATCAATACAAGCTGTAATTTAAATATTGTTTCTTTATATAATATCTGTTATATTTATTATAATAAGAATAGATTGGAAAAGAATAATATAGATACACAAAATAAAATTTTGTTACAAGATATAAAAATAAAAAATCTCCCATTTTATCAGTATTATTTATGTAGAGATACTGTGGTCGTTGTTTTAATTTGTGTATTATAAAATAATTGTATCTAATTAGTTTAATAATAGTTATTAGTGATTTTTAAAAGGTGGAAATAAAGCAAATTGGATAAAAATATACAAAAAATAAAACACAAGATTTCCACTACTCCACTACAAAATCATCACTTTCTTCTTCGTCACTGTCAAAATTAATAATAAATGGAGGCACATCCTGTCTATCAAATACTACTTCTCTATCCCACCCATCTTGTATAAATTTTTCAGTGTGCTCTACTGTCTTTGACCAAATATCAGGAGTCACTTTTTCTAAAGACTTTTTCCATTCACCTTTTGCTTGTTCTGTTGAAGAACCATCAGTTCCCACATGATCTCTATAAATTTTTCTAACTATGCCCCAAATATGTTCAATTGGATTGAAAATACAGTGGTAAGGGGGAAGTCGAAGCACTTTGTGACCATATTTTTCAGATAATATGTCATCTTCATATACTGTTGGTGGTTTATTCCTACAAAAATGCATATATTTGAACAAAATAAGTTATCCAAGTATTACCATAACATATTGAAAAATGTTTATATCAATTTACCGTTGTACTAAATTCACTAATTGGGTTTTGAGGAAAGTATTTTCAGAAGGAATATCATTTTGTATCAACCAGTTCTGTATATCAGCCTTTTTGGTAGCTGTTGTTGGTACTTTATTGATCACTGTGCTGTGATAACTCGCATTATGCATTACAATTGTGGTAGGTTCTTCCAAGTTCACTAAAAGCTGGTATTCAAACCAACGCAAAAAATTTTCTCAGTTCATTTCACTGTGGCAATCACCATCTTGTTTTCTGGAAAAAAACCAGCCTAGCTCCAGGAGTAAATCCAGAAGAGGAACCAGCATGCAATACTATATACCTACAATGAGGAAATAACAAATTACTACTAGGTTTCCTAGATAAACCGCACAGCTTAAAATAACTATTAATAATTATATAGATTTAAATAAAATAGTGTGACTAGTAAATATTTGAAAAGGTCTTAAAATGGCAGGAATGTTAGTACATCATAAATTAATTGCTAAATTTTATTATTTAATTACCGTGGACCACCAATTTTGTTTTTTTTCACGCTCCTATGATTAGAATCTTGCCAAGAACGTCCAACAGTACCGTCTCCAAATATCCAGGTCTCATCCAAAAACACAAATTGATATAAACCTTCCCTTTTTATCTTGACATATTCATGTAGAAAATGTACACGTTTCAATGCAATATATGGCAACTCCATTGAACCACGACGAGGATCACCTTTTTGGTATTTGAATCCAATATTTCTCACTATCTTCCAGAGTGATGTTAAACAACCAATAAAGAGTTCACGCTCCTGGAGTTTGTCTCATAAAAATTTCAAGGTTATGTGTTCCTCTGAAAAAATATTGTGTTAGTTAATTGTGAATAAAATAAAACAGTAAATTCAATATACTCACTGTTTCTATACATTTCGTATATAACATTTCCGGAAGCATTTTGATCAAAGTTATCAATTTCAACAGTAGGTTTTATGCGTTGTCTCTTTTTAGGTGGGCTTTTAGGCTGTTCACCTCTATTAGGCTTGACGGAAATTCGGCTAACAGTGGTACCGCTGAGTTGTAAAGCTTCTGCAACTCTCTACAATAAAATTACTTTAATTTATGGAAGAATAGTATATTATCAAGTTTAATTAACCTAACCTAACATTAAAAACATCTAATCATTTACATTTAAATATGTAACAATAATATTAATAATGATGAACACAAATAGCGAATTTTATTACTTAAGCCTCTTACAGCAGTAAGCGGGAGAAGCGGGCCCCCATTTCGGCATTATCGTTCAAAATAGCTCAACAAAGATGTTACCATATCTTGACATTTTCTGTTCAGCTGCTTCGGCATTTTATTAACCACACACTGCAAATTTGCTTAAATAATTAGTTATGATAATAACTGTTTTTTTAATCTTAAAGAAGCAATGAATTTAAAAGCACCAAAAAAACTTGTAAATATTAGACGATGATCGAATGTCAATAAACATCACAACAAACTGGGGAATTTTACTAGTTGATTTGACAACGTCTTGAAGTTTTGTATTTGTGTTGTATTCACGGTTGGTAAATCATCGTCTTTTTATCGTAAATAAACTATACATCCTGTTTACATAGAATATACGTAATATTTGGAAAAAACATTGAAAAGTCATCAACGCGATAAAAAAAATAAACATCAACTAATCATTAAACAACAGCAAGAAATCATTATTATTATTGTTAATAATATATATTGAAGCTTGAATCATTGAATATTCAAATAATGATACAAATTATATCATATTTTAGCTATGATTTGTGCTGATATAACGGTAGAAAAGTTTTGATCAACTGGGAATTCTCAATGTAACATTGGAAGTGATAAATGAGATGGCTCGATAGATAATTTGCCTGGAGAATTCTGTGCAGTTCAGTTTATTATTAATTTATTTACTCGTACTTTTGATTTGAAAATAGGTATGATACAAGTATGATTAAATCAATAACTGAACAAACTTCCGAAAATATGAATTATGTGATATACCGACTCGCCTTCCAGCTCTGCCACTGCAATTAATATCGGAAATATAAACACTACACACACACACAAGTACAAAAAATGTTGAATTTAGCTTAAGAAATTTGCTTAATTCAATTTGTTAACATTGTATGAAAAATGTAAATACGCTCTAACAAAAACCTTTCTAACAAAAACCTTGATCAAATAACAGCTAAATAGATGACGCTTTGAGCCAACACCCTCTGCTGTCAGGAAACTGTTATCTCCCATTGTTTTCCTTTCTCTCTTTAACAAATAATGATTTCCATTATTGCGATTAAACACAATTTTTATGAAAACAACTTTATATTATTATAAAAAAAGGTCTCCTCAAATTTGTACTGGGAATTTAATAATAAATTCAAGTGGTTCTCTAGATCTGTAGAGAGTCAACATGGTAATAATATTGTCATCAACCTGAGCGGCTTTATTGGCATTATTCTCTCTTGAAGAGAAACATATTGATATGCAACGAAACATATAGGAAAGAGTTCGTATTTGGAGAATTTCTATCAGGAAAATGATTTCCAAACATGAGTTTTATACTTTCTATAATCATGTTAAAGAATATCGGTTCATTTAAATAAATGTCGTAGTGTTAAAGTCGATGTAGGACTCAATAAGAAACAAAATAAAACAAATTGGACTTATAATTTAAAAAATTATGAGTACAAGGTAACGGAATAAGTAAAGGAAAATAATATTTTACCCTGGGAGGGTTTATAGAGGTTTCAAAGAAATGTGTAATCGGTTGCCTCCAAATCCTGAATTTCAGGTGAACCTTCTGGCATTTAACCAAAGAACGGATCCAGAATAAAACAGCCATGAAGATTCCTTCAGAGAATAAGCCCAAAATCCACAAAAAAGTGACAAAATACGGGGTATTAAATCTTCAACCAGCCGAGCACAATTCTCGTAGTGAAGTGAAATTAAAATTATTTTCAAATTTCGTACTCACCGACATTGATAAAAATAATTCAAATAAAAAGGCATTAGATGGCAAAAACATATTTGGTAAAACACGAAAGTGAAGGCATTGTTTGAAAATAATAGATTATAACATCATTTACTATAAACCCTACATTTTACTGAATTAATTCGTAAAAATGTGATTTTAGCAAAACTCAATGCTATTTGCATTTATGCAACTAATATAAAACGAAACATATAGATATTTGAATTATAGAAGGTTAAATCACGATTTAGTTGAAAGAGAGTTGCAGAAGTAGAATGAGAGCTGGGCATAATAAGAGTCAATGATTGTGGGTAAATTAACCAAACATTTTACTTGAATATATCGAGATTAAACTAAAATAATAAGAATTATAATTTATGTATACAAGCAGTTTGCAGTGCAAACCGTGTTGACAATTCAAGAAAAATGAAGGTGTTATCACATAGTTGGACGTAGGTCAGCATACCTCCTGCATCTTTCGTAAAAATTGCCAGTCACTGTAAATATTCTAACAGTTTTTGTTCTAGTGTTGGGTATGATAAATAGGAGGGCTTATTCAAGGTCTTGAATGTCTGCCCATAGAATGAATTTCGTTACTACGATATGCACCCATTATGCCCATGATTAATACAACCTTAAAAAATTCTTTGATGTAGCGCAAAATTTAATAATTTTTTCGTAATATGTATTTGTTACCTTTGTTAGATATACATAATCCGGAGCTTCTGTGATGAATTTACTCATCTCTTGTCGAGTAAATGTTTTGGATTTCTTCGGTTGATAGCCGTCTCCTTTTCGTCAGAGAAAAGTACGCTTCTTCGAATAATTTTTTATATTTATGTCATTATTGGAGTTTAGTATGCTCCTTAACATAGAGTTTGTCTTCTACAAAGAGGAGGATTTATAACTTTGTAAAATAGGTCAAGAGAACGTTTTCAAAAATTGTAGATAATTGATTTTTCGGGTAATAAATTGATATATGTTGCTCTTCCAGTTTCCACAATTTCCGGCTGTTTAGAGATTTCATCATTATTATCACGTTCACTGCTATCTAAATTAAGTTTAAAAAAGAAACTTCACAAACTTATAATAAGAGATATCAGCAATTATTATTTGACGTTTTTAATTGTGACCTATTTAGTGGTTGCTATGCGACGTGCGACTTTCTGTTTGCAAGGTAATCTGGTTTTGACGATTTGTCCATGTGAAGTTCGTGGATTCCAAAAATACGAAATATGTGATTAGCAGGCAGGTAATAGTTTCCATACTGGAATCCATGGGGAGTAGAATTGATATCATTATTCAATTTTAGATCTAATAAGGAATGTATATTTTATAATATAACCGTGTAGAAACATAACTTATACCCTTGCTACTATATTATTTAGCGAGGTCACAACAAAAACGATAAACTTCAAATCCAAATGAACTGTGTTTGTTTTATTGTCGAATGTGTAAACAAAGGATCACTTTGGGCGAGTCCTATTTAAATTGTTGTGGCGACTGTTATGTACATTCGCTCGGCCATTTAAATGAAGGGCGACTTAATCAGACATAATCTAATTGTTATGGAAATTTCTGACATTTCTATGTAAATTTATAATTGTTCGACAGCATTTCACCCTTTGAGAATAATCGGCGTCTCTCTAACTTCTTGCGACATTTGGATGTTCAAGGACTAGAGACGTAATTGCTTTTTAAAATAGTGGTATTGAAGAGAGATTCTCAAAATTGTGTTTTAGTTGGAATGTTTTATTCGTATGTGGCGTTTTCCTGTTTTAACTTAGCTCTCGTTCCATTATTCCAGCAGTCTATTCTTTTTTTATTCAATTTATCTTTATTGAACTAAGTCATAAGCACTTACATGGGGCAAGGACGAGTTGTCTCCCGTCTTGAGCAGGTAGTTTTTTTATAGGTCGAATTGTCTCCCATCATAGGTCGAGTTGTCTCCCAAGGTAATATACATTAAAAGGTATTAATTTTCACAAAGTACACCGTTGTTGCCAAATCAAAATTTTTATTTTTAAAAGTACGTTGAACTATTGATACCTTTTTCTTTTTGTAAAATGTCTCTCAGGATATGAGAATCATTTAACTACCTTGAAATAGAAAAGTAAGAAAATAATCCTTACATTAAACATTAAACATTAAAAGAATGTTAAGTTAATCCATCAACATTTTACAAATCCAAAAACAGGTAGGTACCATTAATTTCACATTATCGTTTGAAAGTACTTTCCCTCCTTCGCCTTATAAAGGGTGATATTAAAAATAGTAAACCATATTTCACATATTCTTCACAAGTTTCAGAGGTTGTAAAGTTTGTTTACGAAGTTGTTGAATAGTTAAAAGTGGTACAGTGAAACTATACGTATAATGGAGGCTACAATAATTAAAAGTGAAAAAGGCAAAGATTTGTTAGTGATCGATGGGTTTAAATTTTCATTCCACAAGTTATTAGCAAGAGACACTCTAAAAATATGGCTTTGAGCGTCCATGAAAACGCAGTGCAAAGCTTTTGTTAAAACAAAATTGGACCGTCCAGAAGTGATCGAATCTTCTTTAAACCACAACCATGAAAAATTATCAGAAGAACTTCTAAATAGGCAGACTCTAAGCAATGCTGTAAAAATTAAAGCAATAGAAGATGTTTCGGCAAAACCAATGGGCCTAATTAGAAAGGAGGTAAGAGAATCCCATTGTGAAACTATTACTACTCATGACGTTGAAAGGATGAGAAAAAATATGTATACTGCTAGGTCCAAAATTGCATCAAAACTTCCAACTAATATAGTTGAATTTCATAGTTTATTAAATTCTGTTACTTTAAAAACTAATAGGGACGAATATTTTATTCTTAAAAATGATGAAATAAATAATATAGTCATGTTTTCACGTAAAACAAATATTATTGCTCTAAAAGAAATAAGTGAATTATATGTTGATGGCACTTTCGATTATTGTCCTAAATTTTTTTACAATTGTTTACCATTCATGGCTTTAAAAATAATCATTATATTCCTTTGGTTTTCTTTCTTCTAAAAAATAAAAATACAGTATCGTATAAATTAGCTTTACAATATTTAAAAGAAATATATCTATCTACAACAGGTCACGACTTTCTTCCAAAAACTATAACTTCAGATTTTGAATTAGCAATACACAAAGCAATTCGCGAAATTTTTCCAAAAACAGAAATTAAGGGATGTCTATTTCACCTAGGTCAAAGTTGGTATAGAAAAATTCAAAGTTTAGGACTTTCTACCGAGTATCAGTTAAAAGACAATTTAGAAACAGATATAACTGAATACCTTACTTATATTTTTGGTTTACCATTCCTTAAAGCAGAAGACGTTGGCGATTGCTTTGTTCTTGATCTCATTGCAATTCAACCAGATGATGAGAGGGTGATTAAATTCAATGACTATTTAGTTGAAACTTACATAGATGAAATTTCTACCTTTCCTCCTAACATTTGGGCTGAAAACTCTTCTTCTTTAAAAAGGACAACAAACGCATGCGAATCTTTTCATTCGCGTTATAATGCTTCATTTTATAATACACACCCAAATTTTAACCAGTTTATAAAAGTTCTTCTAGATTTTCAAATAGATACCTATAATAAGCTTCAAAGTATTGATACCGTGGTCAAAGTATATGATCGAGAAGTATTAATGAAAAAAAAGTTTTTGGAAGATAATTTAGAAAAATTACAAGACGGCAGGATTACCAATTTTCAATTTTTAAAAAATATTTCTTTTAAATGCAGAATCTAATTTGTATTATAAGTGTGTAGAGTGAAAAAGTTTTTATATCATTTTTGTAAATATTATTGTCTTGAAATATATAAGTATATATATATATATATATATATATATATATATATATATATATATATATAAGTGAACCATTGTATATTTTCCTTTGTTTTATTATAATAAAATAATTATAATTTTCTACGTACTGTTTTATTTTAAAAAAATTAGGAAATACCATTCCAAATATTTCGTCAAGATATAAGTAAGAAAGATTTGGCAACAACGTTTAGATTTTAAGGCATTATAAGTACTTATGCTAATTACGGATTAAAATCATCCGGGAGACAATTCGACCGTCACCTTTTTGAGAGCAGGTAATATTTTTATTTTGGGAGACAATTCGACTCCGCCGCTTACATGGTACATATTACTTTATACATGTACATGGCACACATTTTATAATTATGTGAATAAATAACAACAAAAAATAGAATAGTTATATCTTATGTAACATATTTGTACTTTTCAGAGTAGCAATAAAACTTGATAGTTATGAAGTATTTCCTTGCAATTCCGTAGGATACTGTACGTATTCCTCTGTAGATCATGCAACAGGCAATATATTAGTAGGTGATTTACGCTGATGTATTCAACACAGAATGTGTGAAAAGAAGGATCCTCAATTGTTATTAAATATTGATGCGTATATCTGGTTCTAGACGTAACCGGGTGGTGATTATTTGGTTCCTTCTGATTTCTGTTTGTATATGACCAAAATTATATTTTAAAGAGTTACAGTGCCTTATAATTTTATCCTTGAAGCATGATTTCGAATCAGTCGATATCGATAGATTACATGCTAATCTGATTAAAGATATTGTTGATTGTGTTTTTTCGTCTGCATCATCATTACCTTTGATTCCCACAAGATATGAAATCCAAATGAATCTAACATTTGGTGGATATTTAACGATCTAGATTGTATTTCTCATCTACTGGCATATGATACAGTGTACCCAACTAATGAGGTATAGTGTATCACATGATTATAAAGAAATCTGAACTAAAAATAACACAAATATTTCGTTTTCCGTGTTTATTAATAAACGTTAAATCAAAGAATATGGAAATAAAATAAACTAATATTGTAGGTATGTATGTATCTACGTAGAAAATAAAAATTGAAATATGTATCAATTATCAAGTAAAGCGTAGACATAATCAATATCAAATATTAAACGAATCAAGCTGGAGTGGAAGTTTTAGGATTTCCGCAGTCCTTGAATATCTCCCAATATTTTGCGGATTCGGCAAGTTGATGAGTTGGATACACCCTTTCTTAAGAACTCAAATACGGCATTTGATACAAAATTGCCCGTTGTCCTCGGTTATAAATGTAATATTTTGTTTTGTTCGACTATTTTTTGACAGAATAGGAATTTTATGGGAGCCTACTCCCTACTTTACAAGAACATAGTCATTATTACCGAATTCAATTTGGGTCAAAACTGATTCCAGGTTCATGCTCTTCGGGATCTATGAAACTTCAATTAAATGATGTGTCATCTCGGAAAATAATATTATCATCACGCAACTATCATTGCTGCTGCTATTATTTAGCTCCAAGAAAACTTCTCTTTCAACATTTTTTATTCAAATCATTCTATCGCATTGCACTTAAAGATATCAATTCTTTAGAGGAAATAATCGACAGATATATCATATTTTCGCACCCAAAAAGTGCAATTATTCCAATCCAGAACATTACAAAAAAATTTAAAGGAAGTCTCAGTTACATAGTAGTCGAAATTATACAACTTATCTTCAAATTGTCATCCAGTGGAATAAGTATTTCAATATGTTGGATTAAGGCACATTGTGGAATAAACTATAATGAAATAGTCGATGAAGCCGCAAAAAACTATAGAGAATATATGTATAATGGGGGATATAAATGTCCGGTGGAAGATCTTTATCCGTTGATCAAGAAAAGTTTAATGCAGAAATAGCAACAACTATTTAATACATCCCAGAAAGGTCTTTATATGAAACTATTCAACCAACTATACAACACGAACCTTGGTTCAAGAGAACAAATTTCCATAAAAAAGCTATATCAACAATTTGCAGAATTCGATTTAATCATTGTTTAACACCTAGGTATAAACAAAAAATGAAACTGTCAGATAATTATCTGTGTGAATGTGGAGAAGAAGGATCTCTGGAACACATAATATGGAACTGTAACCTAAATGAGGATAAAGATCTAAAATTCTTAGATGTTTTGTATAATTATATTTACTCTTCAAGGAATAAATTGGTAAGACCATTTAACTTACAGCAATTAGTACAATCATCGGATATATTTATGTATAATTTATTGTATAAACACGTTGTTAATTGTAACATATCATTGTAAGTAATCCTATGTTTTACCCCAACTGAAACCCTCTCTATCCGAGGCCCTTTCAGTGGTGTATTAAAAACGCTTTGATAGGCCCCTAAGCGTGGCATGTGTCCTTGTCTAATCCTTAAATAAAAAAAATAAAAGAATTATAAGTTATATTACAATATATGTATTATATTGTACAATAGATCATGTATTGATAAAAAAATTGGTTGGGATTCCTACTCTTCCGTAAAAAAATATATAAACAAAAATTATAATGTTACTAAAACATCTAATGGATTCGTTCCCTAGTCATAAGCAAACAAAAAAAATTCTATCCATTTTCATTTCTAGCTCTTTCCATATTGCATCCTTTCTTGGCGTGTTTGTTAAGATTTCGCTTTGCCTTTTGGGTTTTTTAAAATGGTTTTCCGAGGTGCAGCTTTCAGAAAAGGTTCTAGTTTATGAGGCCTTACTGTTTCTTTGGCGAGAGGTTTTTTTATCTGCAATAGAGGAGGATGATGGAAGCAAGAGTTCTTGATTGGTTGTATTTTCTAAGGTGTGGTCGACATTACTGATACTCCGAATATTTTCAGATATGGTGTTATTTTTGAATGGAATAGGGCGATCTGTAACACCTGTACTCGAGTAATCAACATTTGGGAACACATTTCTATTGAACGGTCAAATGCCCGTAACTTCAAATCTTCTTGTAATATTCTTGGGGTGAATGATGATTCATATGTTTGCCCACATAATCCTGCTATCTCATAAATACTTATCACTTTCCCAGGATATGTTACCACCCAGTCATTGCACGCGGCATTATAGGTGGTTTTAAATGACTTAAACACTGTCCTGTACAAAGGTTGGAGTTGGTTCGATGTATGTGGAGGTAAAGAAACTATTTTTCTCGCAAAAATTTAGCCTGGCAATTATATTGTGCGATTCGTGGTTATCAAATATCAGTATCACTTTGTTTTCTAACGTAAGATTGTTTTAGAATCTCATGGAATATGTCGCCATTCATCCATCCCTTTGTTGTAGCCGATCCTGCAATACCAACTGGTGCTTCCCTAATCATATGATCCTTGAAATGCACTCGTGGAAAGATCAAACAAGGAGGAACTGCAATTTCGCTTGCTGATATGATGCCACAGGAGGTAACTAAAACACCTCGCACCTTATGTGCCAGTGAGTACTGTTTTGGGAGCGTGAAAACTGGGTCAGACTCTTGTTGTAGATGGTCCACCCCTTCCTCTCTGTTATAGTCTCCTTCGGATGGCGCTAGTCGGTTTTGGTGGACTACTCTGAGTTCTCCATTAGGTATCTCACTGATACGATAGATGATGTCGTTGATCCTCTTCTTGATTAAATAAGGATCTTCCCATGATTACTGTAACTTTCGAGGATATATTTTTCTACTTGTCGGGTTGTGTAACCATACTTTGTTCCCTTTTTTGAAACTGCCTTTTGTGGCCTGCGTATCATATCGTTTTTTCATTCTGTTACTGGCAACTTGAAGATTTGTTCGAACCAATTCGTGCACATCGTCCATTCTTATTTTCAATTGGATCACGTAATCTTCTCCTACTAGATTTTCGCCAGGCCGACAGCTAAACTCCAGGTCACAAGGAAGCTTCATTTCACGTCCAAACAGGATATTCGTAGGTACTGCAGCCGAGGACTCATTTATGGCAGATCGATAAGCGAACGCAAATAGGGCAAGATACTGGTCTCAATCTTTCTGGTGACTGGAAACTACTTTGGACAGGTATTGTCCAATGGTCCTGTTTATTTTCTCGACCATTCCATCTGAATGTGGATACAGCGCTGTTCTGGTTTTCTTCATTCCTAGCTTGTCACAAATTCCCTGGAATACTTGGAAATTTCCTCCTTGATCGCTGTGGACTTCCAAGGGCACTCCTTATCGGCTGATAAATTCTTTTACCAGTACATTCCCGACAGTTGTAGCCGCTTGATAGAGGATCGCATATATTTCCACACACTTTGTCTTTATCTAATGCAATCCTTTTGAAAGAGCTTCCAACATTATATTGTTTAATGAGTACCTTTCTCTTGCGATGTAGTCCATTACTCGTAGAACAAGTCATACATTTCTGACACCAGTCCTTTACATAGTCGGAGCTGTTCATCCAATAAAACCTTTCACGGACTCGCTGAAGGGTTTTATTCATTCCCAGATGACCTCCCGATGGACTGCCATATAACTTTCTTAATACCTCTGCTACTCCTGTTCTCGGAATAATTAGTTGTCCTTTCATCTCGGAACCATCATCGTTTTCAAGGACTCTTTTCAACAGCCTTTCTTCCAGGACAAGGGTGTCCCACTGAGCCCAATTTGCCTTGAGTGTCGGTGAAAATCTTGACACTTCTTGCCAGGTAGGTCGCTGATTTTCTTCCCTCCATTGCCGAATTTTCTTTAGGTGAGGATCATTCTTCTGATCTTCTCTGATTCTGGTGATTGACCATTGTTCATTGACTACTGTAGTTCTACTATTGAAGTGATCTTGATGTGATTAACAAATTATTATTTTGTTAAGAAAAGTAAAACAATTTTTTGCAAACCTGTGTAATAGAATATGCAAAATTTTACAAGAAACCTATTTTATAATATTTATAATTTGAGTGCTGGAATAAAACTGGTACGCATTATAAATATTTCACGACAGTTTTTATCTCTTAAACCCTAAATTTCAACTTTTTTGCGTATGATTTTTTTTTAAGAATCAGTCTCTGTACCTTAAATCAAAATACACAGATCATGAATAATACAATTAAAATGAGAACTTAAAATAATTTATTTAGTATTCATAATTCTGGGTGAATAAATTCAAATTCTTCATAAAAAACATTCCAGGTATTATAAAGGTGAAAGTATGTACCTTTCCAGGCTATACCCTTGAAAGCAATAACATAAACAATAGCACCCAAAGTGAATACCGTTTGGGGAATAAAATTGTGTATAAGAGGGGCGGTTGCTTTTAGCAACAGAGATGGAGTTAAATTATATTTAGGCCTTACATTACATATATGTTCGTGGTAAATAATGGAACATGTCTGGTTTTATATTTAAATTTGTTCTCCGAAAGTAATAAGAAATATTCTACGTGATTTGCAAATTTAAGGGCAAGCACGCGATAAATACCATCGACTAGCCACATTATTCACTTGATCTTGCTCCATGCAATTTTTTTGTTCCCCATACTCGAATTGCCGCCTCGAGGAATCAGTTTTGACTCCATGGATGATATCAAAGAAAATTGTCAGAGACTGCAGAAGGCCATCTAGGAGAGTGCATATAAAAATGTTCCGAAGAATTGGAAACGACGTTCGCACATTTATATCGCTTACAACGGAACGTTTTTAAAAGTGATTTAATTATTATTATCTTTATTGCATTTAAAAAATTTACAAAATCTTATTGCAAGGGTCCTAACCACAAACAAAATTAATAAGTAAGTAATAGTATTTGACATTTCGATATTCCAGGTTGTCACTCATCAAATATAAATGACCTAAGTTTTAGGGCATCACTAATAAAATAAGCTACATTTGTCAATTGCCTGGAGGTCCCAGTGTCAAGGATTTTAACCAGAAAGTCAATATTTGCAATATCTGTCAGATAGATCGTTCTTTACGGTTGGTATAGAGGGCACTCAAAAAATATGTGGTAGCCGGACTCTGGTGCTTTTAGATTACATATTATGCAGATTTCTTCGCTGTTTATTATGTATGCTGAACCTTTATAAGTAAACATAATAATTTTTTTGCTACCCGTTCTGATTTGTGCTATAATTTTAAGGACACGTGATGATAGGTTTCGTTTTAAGTAAGAGTTATTATTTAGAAATTTAAATAACCAGAGAGAGTCAGAAGAGGCCAGGCTATTAAGATCATCTGATCTTAGCTTATTTTCATATAAGGCAAGTATTTCATTACAGATTTTCAAAGATTTAGTTCTGTCATTTATAAAAAGATTCCAAAGATCAATTCTGCTTAACAAAGTGAAGACAGATTTTACTTGTGCCACCCAGTTATAAGTATTATCACAACGATCATCGTCCGATAGTTGGAGTAGACGTAGAAAACAAAATTGTTGGTCGTCCATTGCTATAACTTTTGATAGCCAACATAAAGCGCTTCTAAAAACAGTGTAATCTAATTTTATTACTGAAGCTTCCAGTCCAACAACGTAATCCGGGGTACTTCGTAGCAAACCAAGTAGGTTTTTGAAAAAACCTACTTGGGCTCGTTCAAGGATATTTCCATATCTTAGACCCCAGACACCAACGCAATATGACAGCATTGATATTACAATAGAATTATATAATTTCAATTTTGACTCCCAAGAAGTCATTTTGGAGCGAACCATTATATCAGTGACGGCTGCAAAGGCTTGTTTCACTTTGTAGTCTTTGAAATATTTACTGAAAGTTTGTTACGGACTGAGTTTTAAGTTTCTTATTGAGATCAATCTGCGAATCACTAACGATCATCAGATCATCTACGTACATGAGCAACATTAATGCTTTAGTAATGTCAATGTTCAACCCTAGGTGACCCCGCTCCACGAAAAATTGCTCCATATCAGCCACAAAAATAGAGAACAATAATGGGCTTGAAGTTTCGCCTTGTAAAACACCCTTGTCTATCCCGTATGGTTTTGAAAGCTGGCCATTTACTTTTATTGTCATGAAAGCCTTTTCATATATATTCTTTATCAAACGAATCATTTTTGAGCTGACACCCGACGTGTATAATTTACTATACAAAATGTTGTGATCTACACAATCAAACGCCTTCCGAAAATCAACAAAGTCTGCAAAAACTTTGCGTCTTTTGAGCCTAAGATGTATTAGAGTAACTGCATTCAGAATAAACACATTATCCATGCAACCTCCGCCGACCAGGAAGCCAGACTGCGTCTCAGGGAGTATATTGCACGAATCACAAAATTTTGACAGTCTTTCTAAAATAAGAGATGTAAAAAGCTTGGTCATACAGTTAATAAGAGCAATTCCTCTGTAGTTCTCAGGGTCATCAATAGGTCCCTTTTTATGTGACATAGACATTATAATATTTTGCCATTCGGAGGGAATTTCTTCTGTTTCCAAAATAGTATTAAACAATGAGCATATGTATAAAACCCAATTTTGGGGTAGATAATTATAAAATTCATATGAAATTCCATCAGATCCGAGCGCTTTATTATTCTTACTTTTCTCAAGGCAATTTTTTAATTCAGAGAAAGTAATCGGACAGTCGAGATCAGGATGTTGAGCATCGTAAAATTGAATATCAAGCTGTATCCTGGGTGTACTAAATTGATCATAATGATTCTTCCAAATCTCCAAAGAAATGGAGGAGATTTTGGTCGAAAATTTGAAGCTATTTATTGCCTTCCAGAAGCCAGCTTGATCGCGTGTGTTAGATATAGCTAAAATTAAATTTTCACCAAAATTTCTCTTTTTGTTTCTTATTAACGTCTTACACAAAATTTTTCAATCATTATATTGACTTTTAAACGTATCTACAAAATTATTTTTACTGCATAATTTAAGTAATGATTTGAGATTGCATTTAGAAGCAGCACACTCCGCGTCAAACCATCTGTTATTACGTATTCTACTGGAGACTGAACTCTTATAAACTAAATTTTGATAGTGTTAACTATATTAGTATAGTTTAAATCAGTACTGTTAAACAAACCTACTGAAGGAGAAGTTCTCATTAATTGTTTATATTCCGGTAGTTCCACCGAACTATAGAATATGTTTGTGACTTTAGGCATTCTTGTTCATCAATTTTAAACGAGATTTTCAGTAATAGAGGAAAGTGATCTGAATTTGTTACTATATATAAAACTTCTAACCTCTCTATAACAGACAGGCAGGGATTATTACAAAAAGCGAGATCTATGACACTGTCACGTCGAGGGCTTGAGTAAGTAAATTTAGTGGGTCTATCGCTAATGATGGATCCGTTTACTAATGAAAGATTGTGACTTGCCACAAAAACTAATAAGGACCGACCCTTATAGTTAATTCTTTGGTCTAAACATAACATATTTTCGAATAGATTCGTATTTTGTTCATGAATTCCAGGAATAGAGAATAATTCACCCACTCTGAAGTTAAAATCGCCTATTGAAAGTACTATTTGATTGTTATGTGTGTCAGTTATATCTGATAATGACAACTCAAACAAATCTAAAATATTATCAATATCCAAATCTGGCTTAAAATAACAAAAACACAAAATCATAATCTGATCCTTATATACCATTTTACAAATTAGCCACCAGGGAGTGGTCTCAAGGACCGTTACTGTAAACGCTTTATTATAGATGATGATTAAACCTCCACTTGCACTGCCTTGTGACCTCTCTTGAACGGCTGCTGAAAAAATATAGTCATATTTGCTTGATAGTTGGTCGGTTAACCAAGTTTCGCAAATACAAAGAATGTCAAAGTCCATTGAATTATCTGAGATAAGATCGTAAATATTATTGATTCCATGAACATTCCAGAAAATTACATTCATACTTCTCTTATAGGGTTTGGAAACTGAAGTTAGTGGTACTGCTCTTGGATGTTTTTTGGGATGGCCCCTGTATTTCCAATTCTTTTATGCTTCGCTTTTCTATTTTCGTCTTGTGGAGATCTTTCGCTAAGAGTTCTACCCATCTTTGATTTTGGTGTTTGATGGACAGTGATTCTATTGTTAAACTCTTGTGGCATTTCAACATTGCTTAATGCGTCCGTCGTATACACTTTTCCATCAATAAAGAGCCTATTGTAATCTTGTCTCTTTCAAATGGGTTTTAAGTATTTTCCTTCGCTCCTGAACAGATTTAGAGTAGTCTTCATTGATAAAAATGTTGGTACCCTGAAGTTTTTTCGATGCTTTTAGTATGCCCTTTTTTTGTTCCAGTCTTTCATCTGCTCTAACACTGGTCTTATCTTATTTGCTTTCTGGTATCGAATTCTCCTAATTTCTTCGATTTGGATTGAGTCGTCGATATCTACTTCAAGTTTCGTTAAAACTTCTTTGATTTTTATTTTCATGGATGCAGCATTTTCATCTTTATCTTCATTCAGACCGTATATTATGATGTTCTTACTTCTGATTTCTTTTTCTAATTCCTCCAATCTTCTTTCTTGCTATTTAACTTCTTTCCTCAGCTCCTCATTCTCAGATTTCAGAAATGAATATATTTTTTAAATTTGCTTTATTTCCTCCTGGATTCCATCCAATTTTTGTTCTACCCTCGTATCTCTCTCTTCCATTTTGGTGAGTTTATTCATAATTTCTGTTATGTTTTCCATATTGTTTTCCTTAATTTAATTAAACTTTCACTCCAAATTTTTACAGTAAAATATTTGTGTTCTACCTATGGACGTACAATTACAGTTGATAAAGCACACCAGTCGGTTTTGAATTGTTGACTATCAGGCTTTCTTATAAGTGTTACGAACTCGCACACCGAAGCAGATACTAAGTACGGTCCTGTAACCTTATGTTAACGGAGTTAAAAAAATGGCGAGCGCGCCGAATTCTGAAAAGGTCTATTGGGATTTATTGTGATAGTTTTTATAGACATGTTCTCGGAAGGTCTTTTAAGGATTGCGCCGACAATCGTGAAATATCGCGAAAGGCATTTGTTTTGTGTAAGCCGCAGTCCAGAATTCTCTAGTAAAAAAGGCATTAGTATATAAAAAGGACCGATCAGCGGACCAGGGCAGTTGATAAAGTGATCTTGACAAATAAACAGTAAATAAGTGAATATAAATTAATAATTAAGTTTGTGTGCATATAAATTAAATTTGAGTGATTAGTTGAGTTCATATAAATTAAGTGTTAGTGATTAGTTTAGTGTTTAAATAAATTAGTAAGTAGCCGTATCGTGTGTTTAAAATTTATCCCACCCGTTTACAGTATAAATAAATTAGAAAAACATTACATAAGCTTTATAAATATGGTTACTGTGGCTTCAAATTAATTTTTAATATAACCAGCAAACTAACTATTTTTTATTTTTCTCGTTATTCAAAGATAATTTATAACAAATTTACGTACTTGTCTTGACCAATCTTGCATTTGTAACTCAACTTTGAACCACTATTTATGCACTTTTTGTGAAGAGCGATGATTAACACAACTGTTTACTATTGTTGCCAGTGGCGGAACCCAAAGTCATTTAATAATATTGATGCAGATTAAAACGTTTGCTTCTTATTTCATTTTTTTTTGCAGTATTCGTCATAGTTTATCAAAAACTTACTAAAAAGTTAATTTTCGCGAAGCTTTTAATGTAAGATATCTCCCAATTTATCATAGCAGCTCAATTTCTCGTATCTGTATATTTATGTAGACATTTAAAAAATACGAATGAACGTGAAAAGTGTTGGTATAAAACCGCAGAAAATTTGGCTTTCGTTTGTATTTCTTTCTCAGTAATCTCTCAGCCCAGCCCACGAGACTGATAGAAAAACGGTTTCTTTGCATTTGTTATTCTTAACAAAACAGTTTGTAAATCAGTATACACCATCGTCTGCTGAATTGAACGTAAATAAGAAACCGTTGAATTAGATAAAAAACCCAATTTCGAATTGTACTACACAGTCAGTATCAATTTTGATATAACTAATGGTATTTTTTCAATATTTTCATGGTTTAATTGGAATCCTACTCAATTTTTTATTGAAAATGTCACTGCATAGTTCGAAAACAATCAGAAACGTTCCTAACAAACAATATCGATTCTGCGGTGTGGTTTACCGACTTCATTCTATTAATTAGCGCGGTCTACCGGTTTGATAGCACCGTACCACGAATGCTATCACTTCCAGCGAAAAGAAAGCTTTTCATTTTTCCCTTGTTAATTCTGGTAAAAATGTAACTGTGTGGGAAAATATCGGGGAAACTCAGATAGACGAGCATCATAAGATTTTTATTTTGAAGTGAAGGTATACGTGGCGAACGTTTCAAATTGGTAAAAAAATGAACAAAATTCTATTAATATGAAGAAAAACCAACTCTCTGTTCGGTGTCGCCGCATATTTCTCATTTTAAACGTGAAAAGAGAGGGAAGTCACTTTGTTAACCTCCAGAACGTCGATTCCCAATCTTATATAGAAGTAATGAGGGAATAAAAATGAAATCATACTTTTAATGAGGATGTGGTTGAAATTTTGGTGAAATCACCAAAAGTTCATTAAATATATTGCACTTAACGTTTCGGCGGACACGCACAATCGCGCCACCACCATAATTTTAAAAACTAATAAATTTACCACAAATAACAACTATACAAGTGACAATATTTTTCATATATATTTACTACGTATATTTATTTTATTAACAATTTGAAAATACGATTTAAAAACTATAAAACACATAAATATTGAACAAAGGAAATCGCTCGCAATAACCATATCAGTTCTCTGGTTACTTCACTTGCAGCAACTATTTCTGCTTCTGTTGTTGAGAGTGCTACTGATGACTGTATTTCACTAAGTCAGGAGATTGCACCTCCAGCATATTTACAAATAATACCTGTAGTTGATCTTCTGGTTGTAGGATCTCCATAGTCAGCATCGCTAAACCCTTGAAGATGATTCAATTTGTTACCAGATTTATAGATAATTCCAATATCGATAGTATTTTTGAGATATCTAAAAATACGTTTCACACGAATCCAATCATCATGAGATGGATTATCTAATGTTCTTGAGGCAACTCCTACTCCATACGCAATATCTGGTCTTGTTCCTACCCTAAGATACATTAGAGCTACAACTGCTTGCCTATAAGGGAAAATTTCTTCTACTTTTCCAGTTGCTTTCCCTGATTGGTCACTTTTATTAATTGGTGTAGTCACAGCCTTACAATTTTGCATTCCAAAATGTTCCAAGATTATTCTTGTATAAGCTGCCTGACTCACTGTTACTGAACCGACATTACTAGTGTCAAAAAATAGGTAGCTAGTTTTGCAGTAATTTTAAACTCGTATTCCAAATTATTCATAAATTCATTTTCCAGAATTTCGTTACTCGTGGCTAAAAGTCCATTGCCAACATAAAGTGCCAATAGAATCATCATATCATGTTCTTGTTTCTTGATAAACAAGCATGGATCTGCATCACTTGCCTTAAAATTTTGGTTTATAAGAAAATCTACGAATTTTTTATTCCAGCATATCGGAGCTTGCTTAAGTCCATACAAGCTACGTTTGAGACAGCAAACTTTACTAGTACCATCTTGATACCCCTCTGGTTGTTTCATATATACTTTTTCTTCCAGATATCCATAAAGAAATACAGTAGAGACATCAAATTGGCTTAAATTAATTTTGTCACTAGCAGCTATACTCAACAAAGCTCTTATTGTTCCAGATTTACCTACAGGACTTAAAGTTTCTTCATAGGATTCACCGTATATTTGTGAAAATCCCTTGACTACCAACCTAGCTTTGAATTTATCAATAGAGCCATCCGGATTAGTTTTAATTTTGTAAACCCATTTACACGAAATAACTTTCTTCCTGGGTGGTAAATGTTGTAGAATCCATGTTTCAGTGTCTTTCAAAGATGCTATTTCTTTATTCGTGGCTTCCAGCCATATGCTTTTATAATTACTATCAATAGCTTCTTGGTAAGTCTGTGATTCTTTAAGTCCTACAAGTATCGTATATACCTCCATTACAAAATATTCAAACTCTATGTTTTTTTAATATATTCTCTACTAATTTTGGCTCTTCTTCAAATCTATCTTCTGAATCTTCTTCGTTTATTTCTTGATTTTCTCGTAGAATATCGTCTTTAGATCTATCTAAACTCCTTTCATATTCAGTTTCAGTACTTTTCTTATCTTCAACGGGTGAAAATTCAGTCCATCTAGTTAAAGGTTGTTCCTCGAAGATAATATCTCTGGATCTTATGAGTTGTTGTTTTTCCATATACGATATCCATCATCATTATCGTAACCAATCAAAACTCCTTCTACCGCTTTTCGGTCCATTTTCTTTCGACATTGTTTGGGAATATGTACGTAACAGGTAGACTCTATAACTCGCAAATGCTTGATGTTAGGTATTTTCCCTGTGTAAACTTCATAGGGAGATTTTTCATTTACACCAGATATACCTGTTCTATTCAAAATATATGCAGCAGTATTTATTATCTCAGTCCATAAAATTTGCGGTAAATCGTTTCTTGCATACATGATTGATCTTGCAGTTTCAACAATAGTTCGATTATCCCTTCCTGAACACTCATTTTGCTCTGGTGCGTATGGCATGACCAATATATGCTTAATTCCATTCTTTTGTGAAATTAGTCGAAAAATCCTGCTGATAAATTCACCTCCATTGTCTGAAAGTAGCTCTTCCATTGCGTGTCCCGCTATTTTCAATTCATTCAACAGGATTTTTAGTTTTTCTGCAACTTTCATAAACTAAACATATCTAAATTTACTAAAATCGTCCTTGAAAAGTACAAAATAGCGATTTCCTGAGCTTGAGGTTTTGAAAGGTCCACATACATCCGAGTGAATGAGCTCTTCATGTGGTTTGGCACGTTCTCTAGTTCCAAATTTCAATCTATGTGATTTTCCGTAAATACAGCCTTCGTATATTTCACTACCTAATGGAACTTTCATATTTAAAACTTTTTCAATGATTTATTTCACGTGTCTTTCATTTTAAAGTCCAAACCATTCATGGTATAACTGCAACAAACTACTATCCGAAACCATATTCACATCCAACATAGTTTTTTCAGGGATAACATTTTGAATAGCTAGTTTGTACAAACTTCCGTATCGATGTCTATGGCCTATTAACTTGATTTCTCCATCAATTACTAGAGTACATTCTTCTACTTTCGAATGAAACTTTTAGTCTTCTGCAGCCAATACAGAAAAAACATTTTTCTTCATACACATTAGCTAATTCAATAAAAATACTTTTTACTATATACAAAAGCTTCTATTATTATTGAACCTTTGCCAATAGCTTCAAAGGATACTCCATTTGCTGTTGTTACTGTGTATGTTTTATTGAAGTTCTCAAATGTCTGGAAACGATCGTTTCTATTGCAGATATGATTAGTTGCTCCACTATCTACAAACCAACTGTTTTGATCACAGTCTACATTTAAAATTTCTTCATTAAGGGCTAATAGTGTTACATTTGCATTTCTCTCTTCAGATTTATTACTATTATTGTTAACTGTATGCTTTGTAGGTCTTGCCTCGGTTTTCCGCTCGACACATTGACGAAATTTATGACCCACTTTCTTGCAATAGTGACATACTCTATATTTCTTCTTCTCGAAATTAAGTCTGTCTGATTTTTTTTCGGTATTTAAAGTCTCTTCATTTCTATTCTCCGGTATATTAGGTAATGCTTTTTCATAGGCACATAGCTGGTTGGTAAGATTGTCTACTGTTCTATCTGATTTCGATATTAGCATCCAGCTAGAGTTGAATGAAAAATATTCTTCTAGCAGTGTATCAAGTATCTTACGTACATACATACATACAGTACTTCAGGTAAATCACAAGAACAATTATTCATAGGAACTAACTTGTCTTTGGTGATTTCTTGTTCAAGTTCTTGCCAAAGGTTTTTCAGCATTGAAGTATGTGTTGCAATGTCATCACCCGCTTGTCGTTTATAACTGAGAAACTCACTACATAACTCAAAGTTTTATATTCAGTTTTCCCATCAAACAATCTGTGAAGTTCTAACCAAACATTTCTTGCTGTAGTAAATCTCATCACTTTTTGAAGAGTTTCTTCAGTCATATTAGTTGTGAGTACCAGTAATGCACTAGTATCTGCTTTAGTAAAACACTCAATCTTCTTACCATACTCCATTCGTTCTTCTGTAGATGCTGTAGAAGATACGGAACGGGTCTGAGCAATTTACCTTCTATAACATCAGTTGCACCTGGTATTCCTCGTAGTAGAACAAACAACTTATATTTCCATATATTCCAATTTACTTTACTGTTTAGGAAGCCTATTTGAACTTTCATCGTTTCCATTTTTGTCCTTCAAGAATGCTCGTTACAACAGGAACAAAAAATATGAAATAAATTATTCCTAACAGTTGGGCATTTCTGGGCCCATATCCTGTTAAAGTTATTAACCGTGAACCTGACTGTTTATTTTAATTTATTAACATTACTAAGGAAAAACTGTAGTAACTTTTATAAAAATGCTTTTACCAAAAAATCTTTTTTGACATCAATCAATTATATATCAATCTGACATTTTTTATATTATTTTATAATCCTCCTATCTAAGTAGAGCTTAGAGTATATCAACAAGTTAACTATAATGTAAAAGCTTCAACAAATTCCGATCCGCAATAATCAAAGTACAGCTGAGGAATAATATAGTGAGAATAGTTGAAAGTGATTGCTTAGGGATTCCTGATAACGTGAGTAAAAGCTGGATTAAAAAATCGAATCAGAAAATCGAATTAAATGGTATATAATATTTTAAATAATTTCTATTCGCAAAACAACGAAATACCAATCTAATAAATTATCTAGCAAAAACAAGTGGAGATAAATGAACAAACGACTCTAACAGCTACCGGGTGTCCCACTCAACTTTTCGGGGTTCGCTTATAACTCAGTTTTATGAATACAAACATGCGGTTTCCGCCAGTTTTATTGAAATTCATAAAAGTTTTTCTCTCAATGATGCGATATTCTATCGTAATGCCGATTTGACCGGAAATTAACACGGCGATTTATAGGAATAGGGCAACTTTGTTATTTTTAATATAACACCCTGTATATTTTTAGTCTAACACAAAGCTCAATCTTTACGCTTCCTAAACATATATAGTTTGTGCTACTTTCTCTGAAAATTATGGCCTAACATTTAAGTTTAACAACTTGGTGCAAGAATTAAAAGAGCCATGTCATGCGCGTTAATTTTTGCCGCCAAGGAGAGGACGTATCGGTATGTGGTTTTTTGCATTCGCTTTCAAAAGTTATTTATATCGTTCGTACCTACTTTATACCTATTACAAACGGGAAGTTGCATTGCTGCAGCCAAAAATGAATTTTTTGAGAGGCATTTTGGCAAATTCAATAACTTCATAAATAAGAGTCAGAATTGGCTCAAGTCAGATCTCGGGGGTTTTTGAGGTCGCTTATCACAATTATAATATTCAAATTGACCCCCTCGAACCCCTGGACCTCAGAAACGCCGACAAACGGCATCTCCGGGGACCATCCCAAACTTTATGCGAGAGACGAGAGAAACTGGGCAGCCGGGGGTTTTTTGGGTCACTGAATTCGAATATACCCTCGTCGAACACCCCACGGACACTTCGCGGGACCCAACCTGGACGCGATCGTCATCTTCAAGAATTTTTCTGGAAATATCGACAATAACGAACCGAAAATCGTTAAGGGGGCTTTTTGTGTGCGCTGAATCCGAATTTTATGTTGAAAACGACCACCCGAACCCCCGGTGCGCTCTAACCTGGCCCTGAACGTCATCTCCGAGGGTTTTCCAGACACAATTGAAAAAAAAACACCCAAAAATCCTTACAGGGGTTTCTTGGGGCGCTGAATTCAAATATGGCATCGGTGAACACCCCACGGACACTTGGTGCACTGAAGCTATTACCTCGACATCGATGTCATTCCCATGAATGTCAACTAAACCTGATGTTTAAGCGATTGACGGCAATGTACTGTAATAACTACATTCGACTGGTATGTTTTACCGCACTTGCCAATATGAGTTGCTTATCCTCAGTTTCTTTAGATACATTTATATTAGTGTGAGACTGAACTGGACCACGGTTTTTATCAAACAAAAGCATTCGCACTCTATAGATCGCATTTAATGGAAATGGATGGTCATGTAAACCTACCCGTGATCCCACCTAAAATAAATGTATACTTTTAAATCAAGTATTACGATATTAAAATTCACTAAATCATTTTCTTATAATTAATTGAAATTCAAAATTCACATATTAAGATTCACTAAATACTTTTCCTAAATCTAACTCAATTGGATCTATAACACAAATAATTGTAAAATTAATGTATATTGGGTTGCTTACTTTTAGGATACTTATTTGCAAATCGCTTTATCAGTTGTTGGCGATTAGCTGGACAAACCTGATGGTTAAACTTTATAGTCAATTCTGTACTTAACTTTTCGGCTATCAATATCATTATCATTTATGGTTTTAACTGGATGCTGAATAGCCCGATAGAGGATTTAAATTTTCTAAAATGAGGGGATTTGTTTGAGAGTCGGTGGGCATGTCTCTTTATCTTGGATACTTGCTGAGAAGTGTTTCCTGTGGAAGTTTGGCAGTGAAGATGAGTGAGTTTGTCTCTGTAGTATCTCGTCTACATTGTTTATTGAGTTCTGAAATTATTTTGAATTTCTGAAGTGACAATTTTGGTAATGATAATTTTCGGAAGGAGTGGGGCTTCCGCCCTGTAGAACCTCTTGAAGCAGTTGTTGAAGAATAGGTAGACGCCATTATTAGTGTTGTTGCGTTGCTGTGCCCCTGTGGTAGCAAGTTGTCTCCATAGCCTGTGGATAGGTTTAAAGGAGGATCCGTATTAAGCGGGATTTTAAGCACACCTGTTGTTTGGAGGATTGGAGTTGTTCAATCGTTCATCACGTCTTATTATTAGGATTTGAGATTTAGTGGTAGAGACGCCATTTAAAAAAAAAATCTCGATTTTTCGAGGTAAGTCTTTTCCATAATATTTCTCTTGCGAACCTACATCTTTCATGGTTTTATTTTAGATTTTTTTTGGCATGTTTTAATTGGAAATTTCCCATTTCCATTGGAAAACCAGATATGCAGATAGTTCCCCGGAATCAACTTTGAAACCAATTAGGAAGTCGGGGTAAGCTGTATAAAAATATCTTTGATGGTATGGTGCACGCGATCGGAGATCTAGAAATATTATTTAATGCAGTGGCTACTTTCTTAGTTGATTGCTGCCAGCCTCGTGAAAACACGTTTTTGTACAGGTAGACAAAGTTTTTTTGGTCTTATCTGATTAGTGTTACTTTTATTTCTATATCTACATTTTTCTTCTTTCAAAATAATACTTTCAAAGATAACATAAATGAATTTGATAATTAAAACAATCCTTTATTGTGAATAAATAAAATAAATTAAACTTGGAGTTTACCAGAACAAAAAAAATTTTCTAATCCATTGAGGATGCTTTTTAAACTATAAATTATAATGTTTACTTAATATATTTGTGCGCTTTAAGCAATTGCTTGGAGTTCTTATTTAAAGTTGTTGATATGGAATTTATTAAGGTTAAATGATATTCATTGAGGTTCAATGACTATTGCTGACTATTCTTTCGGACAGCTGCACTCAGTTGTGCTCCATTGTAATTTTAAATTGAATCTGAAACTTAATATTTTTATCATAGAATAAACGCCAGTGGGTCACCTGAACTCTTTGTCTTTGATTTTTTTAAACTATCATTATTTACATCTAGGGTAAGAGAATATCAAATTATTTAGTACACTTTGAAGTAAGTCATACGGTAGACCTGTGGGTACCAAACCCTAGAAGAGTTTTGTAAGACGAATCGGGGGTCTAGTCGTCCCGTCATCGAGTAGGCTCTGCTGCAGAGCGGATTGTGGATAATGTGAGATTATTGTAATTATTTTGTCGTTTTTGACTGGGTACAGGTTGGCTCTCTCCATAAAGTTAATAATAATAAAAAAATAAAAAAAAAATATAATAATGATAATAGAGTAAATAAATAGATGAGTAAATGCATAGCTGAAACGTAAGAAAAGTTATAGTTTTCTTTCTTAAAGGTCCAGTTATCATTAATTAATTTGTGTTCATTAGAAATTCATATTGCTACGGCCCTTGGTATGTACCACAAGTTATCATAAAGTAGCCTAGAAATTGTGCATGTATATGCATGCAATATTGAAAAATCACAAATACATGTTAATAAGTTTCAGTAACATTTTTTACCGGCGAAACAAGTTTTCCAGACAATCGTGATTAATTTATGAGTTAATATGTATTTAACTGTAAATTCTTCCTTCAATGTTTCATATAAATTTTTCGAGGACATTAAAAATATAACAATTCCTTCCTGAAATACCTGAAGACTGTTTCTCATTTCCTTAACGGTAGCTAACATATAACAATCCCAACAGTTGAACAATAGAATCACAGTATTTTTTAGGAGAATTTGCGTATTCACATTATCAAAACTACATACAACTCTTTATCAATCTCATATCTTTATAACTAATATCAAACAATAAAATAACATTTTCCCGAGCTATTTATATCAAAAACTGACCCAGGTCATTGACGTCTGTACTCCTCATTTATTTTTCTAGTAACACTTCTTTAAATCTTTTTCTATGAAAGCCATAGTAATACATCAAAATGCTGTGAATTCCGAAATTATGTTGAGACTTTATTCAATTTTTTCTACAACATTCCGCTATAAACATAAATAATTTCCAAAACCATAATTTAGATGCATAATTGAAACTAGAAGCAAGACTAAGCTAAATGATTTACGACCAAGGACGCGATTTAATTTATAACGTCTATAAATTAATCCAAGGTGAAAAGGAACAAGGTGGCTTCAGAAACCCTTTGAAGCGTTAGCGAGAAAGAGCAGCACAAGCCACTGGTGTTGCGGTAAACTCACTGAAACGAATAATTAATGGACATATGATTTTTATAAATTGATCACGATTGTCAGAAAGAATGGAACCATTTTTCAGTTGATGGAATTTTACTATAGAATTTTTTATTTATTGATGAATTGATATGATTCCGAACCAGAATGTTGTACTGGATGATATAATCCATGAAGAAACCGCAATCTTACATAAAGATACTGAAATAAGTTTGTAATGACTGTACTTTTCAATTAATAATAAATTAAAAGGCATCGCAGTGCAATGCTGAGACATGTAAAATCGGTCGTGACATCTTGGGGGCGTAACCATTTAAGTCGACTTAATCAGGTGACTCTTTCACGATTACGCCTGGGACACACTAAGTGAACTCATCCATTTTTAATGACAAAAACAGAACGTCCCAAATATGATGCATGTGATGAAATATTATCGGTGAAACACATATTAATAGATTGCAACAAATATTATCAGTAACGCAAAACACATGATATCCCTATTAATCTGAAAGAGTTGCTTGGTGAACATTCTCCAATAGACAAGCTAATAAACTTCCTTAAAGATATCGACAGTTTGAATAGTATTTAGTTCAATATGGTTGATATTTAGTCCAATGTTTGTATATGCTTAATTCGTAAGTTTGCAATCACTGTATAGATCTCATATTGTTCCGTCGCTAATAACCTTTTGGTAGATGCGACTAATTTTTAATAAGAAAAAAAAATTAAAAGATAAATTATAACATGCTGCATTCAAAAAAGGGGATACAGTTTTGAGCACTTTATGTGCGGCTGAATATTATCGACGAAGAAACAATACTGCGAAATGTGAATTGTTCAATAGAATGTAAACATTTTAATGTATCTCACAGATGAATCCTGTTGATTTTCATCTCACCAGCTTCTTGGACTATATTGGAATCTATCAATAATAAATGAAACGAAAATTGACAACAAAAGAGTTTAATAATTAATTTTTATCAAACATATTCGCTAACAGTTGAAACTTATTTGCCTTTTCAGTTTCGTATCAATATAAAGTATATAAAGTATTCCTCTGTTGTGATTAATTGCTATGAATTCCACGACGCAGTATATTATAGTTGTACATATTCCTTTATTAGAAATCTTTATAGGTCTTAGGTCTCAGAAGAGATTGAGCACTAGAGGATCTATGTGTAGGACTTATAGAAGCCGCAAAATTACTAATTCCCATAAAACTTACAGCTGCAGGAGTATCCCTTGCTTTTAACAGCCCTCTGGCTTAGTAAGGAGCCTATCAAGAAGTGTCAATGCCTGTGCTCTAATCGTGGGCTTGTACCTTGCCTTATCTGCGTTAGCCTCATCAATGTGATCAATTCTATTCAACACATGACCTAACTTAGACTGCAATTTCAAGAACGCACCGCTACTTGAAAAATCATCAAAGTCATCCACCAGGAGTCCAAGTTTAGCTAATTTTTCTTAACCGGCAATTATCTTTTCTTCCACTGAGAAAAGATCCCTAGGGTAAACCACACTACTACCACTAGCTTTCTAGACGACGTGTCATTGCAAGGGACTGCCTCATCTCTTCAACCGTCTCAGTGCCTATACCACGCACTTTCAACTCATAGACCAGCTCATCTTAAGCTAAACGATTGATCTGCATTTTATAGGACATTTTATCTCACCTCGTATACTTCTTATATTAAAAACCTCGACGACAGATACCAATATAAGCAAATAGGAGTAATAATAATAGAATAAAATATTTTATAGGAAAATATCAAAATTACATTTTTATTGTTTTTTTTCAACTACTGCTGCTATCAACGCATATATTTTTCTTTCGTGGCCCCACGTTGGACGCCAAAAATGCGACCGATTACTGCTAATGATAATACCTATAAAAAGTAATCCTTCAACAAAACGAGCTGAACTTTGCTAACCACCTACAAACGTAGGCGCTGCCGCCAGCTCTCGCGGACATGGGAGGGGTTTAAAATTGTATTCCAATAAAAATGATCTTAATAAGGGCGCCAGGTAAGTTTGCCCCGGGCAACTACCTGATTTTCATCCAATACCTCTAAACTTACCAAATAGGTGCCAATACAAAAATAATAAAAGTCATGAATCTCTTAACTACGTTCACTTACGACCACCCCTGTAAGTAGTCAAAAACATACAGTCGGCAATCAATGTAAGGCGTCTATTACGCAGGGTAAAGCAAAACGCATCACGACTGTAAAATAAATCGCACGGCTTCCATAGCAACCACTTAGCAACTATCAATAGACGTAGCCATTTCATTCAAAATGTATTACTTAGATATTTGACGTTGAATTTTATTCTATATATTAATGGCAGATAACATTTATCAGATATGAGATTGCATTTAATACTAAGAGTTATTTGGAATTATATGATAATTGGTTCCGTTTCATTCAATTCGCATCTTTTAGCTGTCTGAATGTATCTCATATTAGTGAACAATTAGTATATTATACACCAAGAGACTAAAGTGACTCATTTAATCCCGAGGGTGGTGTTTGATTCCTGAGGGAAGTAATCCACCTAAGGGATTAATGTCACTTTAGTCGAGAGGTGTGTACGCTATTTGATGCAATTTCGGTAATTCTACATACATTTTTAATAAAAATAAATCCTACTTAGGATGGACTTTTACGATACTTGGCTGGGCATAGAGGATCGACTTTTATGAAACTTGGCTGGGCATCGAGGATGTACGTTTTTACTTGTTCTTTAAATTATGTACTTTATTCATTGAAATACAAATACAATATATAATAATATAATATAAATGAATGCATACATTACAGGTGATGAATAAAGAAATAATCGATAAGTGATCAATCACTTGCTTCGATATTTGCGAAATATAAATATAAAAATAATTTCATGTATATGAACATGCTTAGAATATATAAAAATACACATGAAAACAAAAAATTTATCACAATTATACATTATGCAATATTAAAATGATTGAGCCAAAATAGAAATAGATATATACATATATATATATATATATATATATATATATATATATATATATATATATACACATACACACATATATATGCATATATACACATATACATACATACGCACATATATACATGCAAAAGCACATTCTGAAACATATAAAATGCGCATTAAAAAGTTAATCACAATATAAAATATTAAAACTAAGACAAATAGCATTAAAAATTGATACAGTAAAAATATAAAAGTATAAAACCAGAACAGAGTAAAATCAAGAAACGAGTCAGATGATGAAGAGCGGATCATCTATATTAATGCAGTATGTATGTTGATTATGGTCTCGATTCTATCAGATCGATTATTAATTTTCTGTCGTTACTTAAGATGTAATCTTTCAATTTTTTTTGAAGTTAGCTTCATTTCTTTCAGATCTTATAGTGTTCGGGACACTATTGTATAATGATTTTGTGATATAGGAGTGAGATATTTGGGATATTGATTTTTTTACACGTGGTACTACCGTAATTGGTTTTCGGCGGGTATTATACTCATGAGTGGCTCCTGTTATATCACCAGATAGGTGGAATTTCACATTGGTACAGAAATAGAATAACTGCCTGACATCCATGACTTCTGATTGTTTGTATAGTAGTTCCGAAGAAAACCTCCGGTTTTTTTTCCATTATCACTTTCAAAAATCTTTTTTGCAGTATTTCCAATGGTTTGAGGTGTACTCGGAGAGCATTTTCCCATGTCAGAATTCCATATCTTAAATGACTTTCCACTAAGTAGTTATATAATATCTTCATTGTTTTTAGTGGAAGGTAATTACTTAAATATTTAAATTAGTATAAAATGGATTGCAGTTTTTTTATGACGTAGTTTATATGAACGTCCCATTTCATATGCGGATCCAGATATACACCAAGATATTCAATATTTTTTTCAGATTTAATCCTGAGCGTGTTTTCCTGAGTTTCTAGGTCGAGATGTAAAAAAGGGCAATTACCAGCCAAAATTACAGCTGAAGGATAGGAAGTTGGTTTTCTCTGTATTGAGTGTCAAAAGTCTTTCGTCGAACCACTCCTTTATGAATCGGAGGTCAGATTCGGTTTTATGTTTCAACTCATGCCATGTTTCCGCTTTATATATTATTGCGGTATCATCAGCATACCCTATGATACTTCTTTGACTGTTCAATGTAAATATTTGATTGATGTAGAGATTAAACAACAAAACGGTTCCCTGCGGTACGCCATATTCCATTTCTCTCTGATCGCTCAATGTTTCAGCCACTTTCACTTCTTGAGTTCTGTTGCTGAGGTAATTTCTAAGTAAATTTGCACATTCACCTCTCATTCCTACTCGTTCCAGTGTAATTATGAGCAATCGGTGACTAACAGTATCGAAAGCCTTCGAAAGGTCAATGAAAACACATAGACAAGGATGTCCATCTTCCAACGCGCTATGTATTTTTTCGGTCAAAGCTAATACAGCATCTTCCGTTGAAGTATTTTCCTTGAAACCATATTGTTTATGGGAGATCAAGCCTTTTTTTATGAAGGATGTCATTCGGTTCTTCAGAAACATTTCGAAGATCTTCGATAAATGCGTGATAAGGGAAATCGGCCTGTAATTGGTAACTATCGTTTTGTTCCCTTTTTTAAAAATTGGTATTACTATCGATTTTTTGAAAGCATCAGGCCAGATTTCCAATTCCAAGCATCCATTTAAAATGTATACTAGGAGATGAACAATATATTGTGCAATAGATTTGATAATTTCCGCTCTTATCCCGTCCTTACCAACGGCTTTCTTATCTTTCAATTTTCTTATTATGCTCAAAAGTTCAATAGAATTGCTTGGTGCTAGAATCATAGTATTAGGTAGAATATCGTCAATGAATTCGTGATTACTATTTGTTTTGATTATTTCAGCAAGTGTTTTTCCCATTTCAATGAATCTCAGATTGAATTCATTTGCAATATCTTTGCTATCATGGAGAAGTTCTCCCTTTACGTTTTGGACAGCCGATATTTTATTCTGTTTTGTTTTCGAGTTACTCAATTCCCTTACCTTTTTCCATAAAAATTTTGTGTTATTTGGATTTTTTTCCATTTGCTGTTTATAATAATCGTATTTTACTTTCTTGACTAGGTTAGTTAATTTATTTTTATAAAGATTATATTGATTTTTCAGTGCATTGTTATTCGGATTTTTTTTAAGATTAACAAACATTCCATTTTTTTTGTTTATGGACGTCAGTAATGAGTTTGTGAGCCAAGGTGCAAGTTTGGAGTTTTTTCTCGTTAGTTTTTTTGTTTCTAGGCATTCGTTACTTATTATAGATATTATTTCAATTAATTCGTTCATTGCAGAGTTTGGATCTGGAGTCTAATACATAGTTTCCCAATCTACCTGTTGAATTTTTTGTTTAAATTTTTTGTAATTCAAAAATTGTGTAAATCTACTATTTATAGATTCTCATCGTTCATTTTTCCCGTTATGATCTGTAGTATAATTGTTTTATGATCAGTGATATTGTTTTCGATTATTAAAGGTATGATCATGTCTTAATAAGATTATAAACACAAGTACAAGTGAGTCGTAGGTAAAGTATAGTACGTAACTCGTGTTGTAATGCATTTTACGCACTCACGCGGCTTCGTGCGTAACTTTTCCGTTCGTGCGTAAAATGCTTCTTACAACACACGTTACGTAATATACTATTATTCGACAGCAGCAGTTGTCAATATTGCATGTAAAATAACTAAAAGTCATGAGCGATAGTAGCAATTGAAAAAAGCGATAACACTAATTTTCAAGCAATGATAGAACCAGGATAATGTTACACAAGAAAAAAAGCATAGTAGCTGTCCTCAAATAGAAAGCACCATATCGTTAGTCAAACAATACCAGTTCAGTCTAGAAAAAAATTCGATTAAGCATCTACAAGCTTATACTTTACTTTACAGGATAATCATAAGTTATAAATTATTGGTTATAATTATAAGTTATAGTTAAACAAAGATCAAATAACCAAATTTACTACAGGCGATATTAATGCATGCTTTGAAAAATAAAATAAAGCAACGTCCCTTGAGCTCAGGCGCATGCGCAGAATCTATGGTATTACCAGTATGTGGAGTAATATTTAATTGATATGAAAAGAAATCCGTAACATCAATTAACGCCTATATTTATTTCTTAAAAATAATAGACTTTTTTTGAAGGTTTAGTTCAATCGAATAAAGAATTGACCGTACTATGCTTGGTAATAAAAGTAAATAATGAGAACTTGCGTAACGGTAATCCCTGACGAAGTTCGCTACTGATTTTTCGTGTTTGACTTCCAATCTTTGGAACGCCAATCCAAATAGTAAGAGCTAGGTATGCCAAGAGTATGATCCCCTTACATGAACCCTAAAGAAAATATTTTATTTTGTCAGGTGTTCAAAAGACAATAACAAAAATTATAATTCCCCGTAGTTTGATAATTAGTTAGCACTTTATGCTACGCCATTAGAATCTAAATCTTGAATAATTATTTACTAAAACTAAAAGGTTAAAATTATATCAATATTAATATGAAACTTAGCTAATTTCTCCCAGTGTTCAAATCTGAGTACAAATGGAAATAAATATCACTTAAAATCGAATTAAACTCTAACTAAACGCATGGATTGACCTTTTTTTCCTGTTTTTAACTCGATAATATATTAAAAAGGGTAGAAAAAAACTGATAACAACAAAACATATATTTGATGTTGAAACGAAAGATGTGAATAATAAACAATCACTTACCCTTATGCACGGGGGTCCTTGTGTAAAACAATCTAAAGTGACTCCAATTACCAGGTCTGATGTAACTGACAGAGACTTCTATACGTCAAAGACAGTTTGCTCCTTTAGAGAATTTATTTGTGATAGAAAAATAGAAAAATGTGCCCAAGAATTTTTCTAGAGTTGGTAATAAACTTTATTGCCAAAGAAAAATAGTTTTCGTAGCAGGAAAAAAGAATAAGACAACCAGCACTGTTGCGGCTAAAATGGCATTCTCAATTCATTTTAGTTAGAGTATGCAAATTTGTTCAAGCCCGCTCTGTTTTAAATTTATTGTCATATCGTCTTTGTCCAAACGGAGTATTAAGTCGAACGATATATAGATAAACTGACACTACCGCTACGCTGAACGCGAATATTTAAATTCTACTTATTGTGACTACTTTTGTGAGTGCACTCAGAGTTTAGGCTACAACAGGCATCAGGTGAGTCAGTTTGAGCACTTATAGGTTATTAATATAATCTTTGGCTCCAACGCAACATTTTTTGGTCCTTCGAGTATAAAAACGGGTATAAGGGTGTCTTTAAGGGTATTTTATTTTAATTTTTTTGGGGTCTTTTGTAACTTAAAGTGAACAACTGGTGTTTTTATATAAATGTAATTTATTGTTCTTATGAATAGATTCTTGAGCATAAAATAAATAATTTTGACTCTCTACTTGAAAAATTTGGAAGTGGACACAGAAAAAACCATTGAAAACCCAATGTTATTATTACCTAGTTTGTAAATCGAAAAGTAGTGCTATCTCGATTCTCGTGTGTGTCTCTTTCTAACCCCTCTCTCGCTTGTTTTGTATTCTCCGTTGGTTCGTAAAGCGCGCGCAACTCCGCAGAAACTACATTTTCCGCCTCGCAGGAACCAGAAACTGATCGCCTCGTATCTACTTCAAATATTTATTGTTTACTCCGCTTTGTTCACTAATTCGATATTCCCATCATATTTTTGAAACTGCGTATACCTATAGAGTTTATCCACGTCGTATTTTCGGCAAATTAAAAGTTAAATAACGATTATTCTAAATTTGTTTCGCATACTTCAAAACACATTTAAAACTATTTAAGATGAGTAATGAGGAAAAAATTAATAAATATAAGACGCTACGTAAATCGTGCATGAATGAAATTAGTGTAGTCAGTGGCATTGCTGATAGGGTTAGAGTTGATAAATATCTAAGATCATTATTTAGTGTAAGATGTGCAGATATTATTGAATTAAAAGATATTTTCTTAAGACATCATACCGCTTTATTAAATATATTGTTTGCCACCCCCGATGTGGTACCTGAAGGTGAAAATGCTGTGAAGGAAGCATTTTTTACAGAATATTATAAAATTAGAGCTAATTATTCAGATCTGTTTTACAATGACGCCGTATATGTCACCACTAATAAATTACACGCAACAATGTTACAAAATGATATTTCGCATATTCGTCTGCCTAGAATTGAGTTGGAAAAGTTCAAAGGAGACTATAAAGAATTTCGTTCGTTTATTGATCATTTTAATAATTTAGTGCATAATAAAACTAGTTTGTCCGAGGTAGAAAAATTTGATTATTTGATTATTAGTTCGTTAGAATCTAAGCCGCTAATTCCAATACTAATTCTAATATGATTCCGCCAAATCCAAATATCGGTACTGCTTTTGTTGGTCAGGGAATTGTCACTGAAACTTCTCGCACTCTGTTAGCAACTGCCTACCTAGATGTCTTGGATCAATTAGGAAATTATCATACCGGTGTCTACTTGATTCGGGTAGCATGAGCTCCTTTATAACCGAAAAAGCTGCTAAAATTCTGGGTCTTCCCAAATCTGCTTATTTTCTCGATATAAAGGGCTTAGGCTCTATGTCCTCAACTATTGATACTGCTAAAATAATATTTGCATGCAAACCAGTTAGGTTGCCCTCGCCGGTACTAAACGTTGAGGCTACAATAGTTAAAAAAATCTGTGATGAACTCCCCGATTGTATGATTGCCATAAAAGGTAAACCCTAGCGGATCCGAATTTTTTTAAGCCCGGGAAGATTGATGTCCTCGGGGCAGATGTATTCTCAAAAATTATTTGTAATGGTCGAATTTCTGGAAATGAGTCCACTCCAGACGCTCTCAATACAATTTTTGGTTATGTAATGCTAGGTAAAACTTCTCAAAATACTTCACCTACCACTACTTATTGCAACTTTGTCGAAAACAGTGCTTTAAATAGTATTTTAAAGAGATTTTGGGAAGTCTAAAGTGTTCCAGAAGTAATCGATACTAAAAATAAAGTTGATATTTGTCAAAAAATATTTGTTGAAACTCATAGTCGTGTAGAGGAGGGAAAGTATATGGTTGCACTTCCTTTTAAACAAGATGTTCGCCAACTTTTCCTGACATGCGCACTTTAGCTTTATCCCGCTTTTATTCGCTTGAACGCTGGTTGCTTAAGTGCGTTCATTTATATTTGCAATATTCTGATTTTTTAAAGGAATATCTCGATTTAGGCCATATGGAATTGATCAAAGATAAGATAGTTCCTACCCATTCTTATTATATTCCCCATCATGCAGTTGTAAAGCCGCACAGTCACACAACCAAGCTTAGGGTTGTTTTTAATGCCACTGCGTACTTACCCAATCAAACATCGCTACACGACAATTTATTTGTTGGTTCAAAACTCCAGCAGGATATTGTGTCGATTCTATTATTATTTCGTTTATATCGCTATACTGTTTGTGCAGGCATTAAACAAATGTATCGCATGATTTTTGTGAATCCCGCTAATTGTAATTATCAAAGAATTCTTTGGAGGTTTTCGCCTGACAAAGAGGTCCAAGATTATCGCTAAACTCGACTAACGTATGGGCTTAACAGTTCACCGTATTTGGCTCTTCGGTGTCTTCAACAGTTAATTCAAGATGAAGGTGAAAAATTTCCTTTGGCCGCACACGTTATTCGCAATTTTTGTTATATAGATGATATTGTCACGTCATGCCCTACTATGGATCTTGCATTTAAGTTGGTTGCGGAGCTTGTGTCACTTATGAAGTTGGGAGCCTTCGAATTAAGGAAATGGTCTAGTAATAATCTGACATTGCTTTCTGATTTACCACAATCTCACTTGTCTCAACATCCGCATGATTTTTCGTCCAATTCGCTGAAAGTTTTGGGTTAAGAGTGGCATCCCCAAAGTGATTGTTTTTCTTTTAAGATTGATACACAACCTGAGTTTAAATGTACAAAACGCTATTTATTATCGGAATTCGCAAAAGTTTATGATCCCTTGGGATTCATTTCTCCCTCAACCTTCTATTGTAAATAACTTATTCAAACGCTATGGCTGTCCCGTATTGGCTGGGATGATGTCCCCTATGAAGATGTGATTTCTGCCTGGAAAAAATATTGCTCAAATCTGTCATCTCTGGCAAATATTCAAATACCCCGATTTTTTGGATATAAATTCAGTTCAGATGCTCTTTGCAATTATCAGGTGCATGGGTTTAGTGACGCAAGTACAAAGGTTTACGGACGTGTCATTTATTTAAGGATGTGTAGCCCAGCCAATACTATCCATACTAGTTTCGTTTGTGCGAAGTCAAAAATAGCTCCGACCAAGAAGCTTACCATTCCAAGACTAGAGCTTTCTGCAGCTGTTCTACTTACCAAATTATTAATTTATGTTCAGAAATGTTTCGCTGGACATATTGAGTTCGATAAAATTTGTGCCTGGTCGGATTCTCAAATTGTTTTATATTGGATCAATGGATCGACCCCAAATATAAAATCTTCATTTCCCACAGAGTTTCCTTTATTCAAGAAAATGTATCTTAATCCTGTTGGAATTATGTTGAGTCTATCAATAATCCCGCGGACGTAGTTTCCAGAGGAGCCTCACCCTCTGAGCTATCAGCACATGCTATATGGTTTACAGGACCATCTTTTTTATTGCAATCTTCCCACCATTGGCCCAAATTTCACATATCTTCTAAAACTAGTAAAATTATTTGCGATGAAGAGAATAAACTTTTGTTGTTTGCGTTAACTGAAGATCATAATTTTCTACTCGATCTTTTAAACCGCCTTCCTTCCTTTTTGACCCTAAGAAATGTTGATTCCTATATACTTCATTTCGTTTTCACCCTTCAGAACACGCAAGAAAAATGTTTAGGCGCTCTTTCTACTTCTGAAAATCATGCCGCCTTATTACTCCTTGTTAAATATACTCAACAGGTTTGTTTTATTGACGAATTAAATAATAAAAATTTTTCTAAACCGCTTCGCAAGCTTCATGTTTTTGTGGATGAGGATAACATCCTTAGAGTAGAAGGACGTTTAAAAAATGATCCACTTTCATATTCCGCTAAACATCCCATTATATTACCGCGCAATTGTCAGTTATCGACATTACTCATTCGTCATTTTCATTAAAGTTTTTATCATACAGGTTTTCGCATAACCTATTATTTGTTATCTCAACAATTTTGGATTTTATCTGCTAAGAGAACAATTAACTCTGTTTTATCCAAATGCATCAGGTGTTGGAAAGTTAATCCTCGAAGCTATCGACCCCCCATGGGACATTAAACCATTTTCACGCTTTGCAATCGATTTTGGTGGACCTTCTAATATCGTAATGACTCGTAATGGAGGTGTTCGCACGCGTAAAGCTTATTTATGCATTTTTGTATATTTCGCTTCTAAAGCAGTTCATTTGGAACTGGCAAGTGATTTGTCTACAGAGACTTTTTTAGCCGCTTTACAACGTTTAATCGCTCGCTGGGGGAGGGTATCACATTTGCATAGCGATTGTGGCACCAACTTCATGGGGGCTCGTCATGAGCTCTTAAGACGTATATGCAACAGGCAGCCGCTCATGAAACAATTCAATGGCATCCCTCGCCCGCAAGCGTACCCCACTTTAACGGTTTGATAGAGGCGGGTGTAAAAAGTGTAAAATCTCATCTTTCACGTATGCTAGGTGATCAAATATTAACATATGAAGAATTTTATACGGTTTTGACATTAATAGAATCGATTCTTAATTCGCGCCCATTAATACCAATGACGTCCGATATAGATGATATACAGGCTTTGACACCTTTCTTACATTGGAACCAATGTCAGCTATTCCTGTACCTAATTATAACAATGTACCGCTCAATAGGCTTTCGCGGTGGCAGTTATTACAAAAGCTGCACCAAGAATTCTGGCGACGTTGGCATAATGAATATTTACATACGTTACAGCAACGTTCTAAATGGTTAAAGGCTAGTATTCCGCCTACCGTCGGCACGCTCGTATTTGTTAAAGCAGACAATTTACCTCCTTTGGAGTGGATACTACTACTACAAAACAGTAAGAGTTGCCACAGTAAAAACTAAGGGAGAAATAAAAAGGCCATTGGTCAAGTTATGCCCTCTCCCTCTTGCATAGTTCGTAGTTGCCAAATACTTTTGTTTTGTTTTGTTCTTTCTTTAAGATTTATTTTAATTTTGTTTTTCTTTGATCAGTATTTAGAATACGATTAGTCGCTAAACAAGTCACTTATTGGTTATGGGGGTTAAGTTTGGTAATTTTTTTTTTAGTGTTTTTGAATGAAACTCAAGGTCTCTAGTTAATTCCACAATATAATACAAGTTATTGAAAATTCTAAAAAATTGACAATTGTTTCGATAAATCAATATCATCGTCAGAATTAGCTTATTTATGATATCTAATTAGTAAAAAAGAGGAAAAAGTGGCATTACAACTAATATATCCTAAACAAGCTGATGAAATTAAAGCTTATAAAACCATCACATATGCAGGAAATATTTCTAATAATATTTCAAAGATAATATCTTCAGCAACGAATACAACAATTTCATTCAAAACAGAAAGTAACGTTAGTACAAAATTGTAAAATGTAAAAACAAAAATACCACTATTAAAGAAGTCAGGTATATATAAACTCAAATGTCCAGAATGTAATGCTGTCTATTTGAGTCAGACCCTTAGGAATTTTGAAATACGATACAGTGAGCACTTACGAGCATACAGATTAAAACAACCAGATAAATCCCACTACGCAAAACATCTACTTGACACCAATCATTCATTGACACCCAACACAAAACTAGAAGTACTGCATATATGTGAAAAGAAACAAGAACTGGATTTCCTTGAAGAACTGGAAATTAGAAGACATTTAAGAAACCCACAATATGAAGTTGTCAATGAACAGTTAAATCTAGGGAATTCTCCACTAATAAACTGTCTTCTTAAGTGATAATTGTAAAGATCAGCAGATATAGTTTTCCTGGTTTTCTATATCTTTGCACAGTTATACTGATCTTAATTGGAAAAATGATATCCAGGATATCACCATAGGGCTAATAATATCTAAGCTTCAATATTTGTAATATCACATCTTCTTCTTTTTTCTATAAACATATATTAAGCCAATCACAAGTTAGGTTACTTCTTGGTCTAGCCAAATATAACTACTAAACATCAGGTAGGCATAAAATGAAATGTAACTTCTGTCATTCTGACGATGATATTGATTTATCGAAACAATTGTCAATTTTTTAGAATTTTCAATAACTTGTATTATATTGTGGAATTAACTAGAGACCTTGAGTTTCATTTAAAAACACTAATATGAGCATATTCCACGAAGTAAGGGTCGAGACAGTCAATTTTTTTTTTGTTTTTTTTTTATTTATTAAACCTTTTTCCCGGGCAGGAAATGTTGCCGCTAAAATGGCCTTCTCAATTCATTTTAGTTAAAGTATGCGAAGTTTCTCAAGCCGGCTCTGTTAAATCTATTGTCATATCGTTTTTGTCCAAACGGAGTATTAAGAATCAAGTCGAACGATATATATGTAAAATAACACTACCACTATTTCTTATATTTTCATGGGTTTCGGTCAGAAATAAAATCACTTGCTTATAATGGTAACGTTTCGGTCTATTTTATTTAAACCATTTTCAAACCTTTTTATTGATTTTGCCTCCGTAGAGGCTTGTCTACTACTGTCTCACAGTAGTAGAAAATGGTTTAAATAAAATAGACCCAAACGTTACCATTATAAGCAAGTGATTTTATTTCTGACCGAAACCCATGAAAATATAAGAAATATTGAGTATTAACGGTCATTAAAAATATATATGTTTAACACTACCACTTCGCTGAACGCGAATATTTACATACTACTTATTGTGACTACTTTTGTGAGTGCACTCTGAGTTTTGGCTGCAAGGGGCATCAGGTGAGTCAGTTTGAGCACTTATAGGTTATTAATATAATCTTTGGCCCTAACGCAACAAGTACATACCTATTATGATCAGTTCTGATCCAAAATAGTGGTTGATAAAAGTAGATATCTAAAATCCCTTGAAACAGGTTTATAATTCTGATACACCAGAAATATACAATTTATCGAAAACCACGATGGTCAGACTTATCAAAGTGGTTTCAAAATAATTCCTACGAATGGATGATTCTTTAAGATCAAAAATTTAAAACCACTATGGGTGTTATACACCAACTACTACCAGACTACCATCGAGAATGTGTCACGGATGTGTGTCTTCTGCCCTCACTCGAAAGATTTGGTTAGGTTAGGTACTGCTTACTACTACTTAGGTTGGTACTGCCTAGTATTATGCTTCGAGGTAGCCACAAACGAGCTTCCAGCTTTAGTAGATTGATTCTACTAATTAAGTGTAAATCTTACACCACTACCAAATTTGATATTAGCATTTAAGAATAAAGGTCAGATAGGTCATACGGAATTGTTTTATAAAAAAATCAGTTCTTATATAGTAACTATAAGAAAAATAAATAAATAATAATAATTAAATTACAATATTCATAACAATTGACGATAATTTAAGATTTGTTACCAAAGAAAAGTCTCGATTAAAAATAAACCGTTGCAAAGGTGTCCCTCAATGTTGATCGTGTTACAATATATTAACAAGTTTTCTTGCTTGTAAATTGCTACAAATGTAAATCAGCTGAAGAAATTGAGCAGGTGAGGTAACAGTTGGTTCAAAGACTTTTTCGTCGACGACTGATGATCATAACGAGAGAGCAATTTTGATAACGAGGCGAAAATAGATATTTATACATAAAGGGAATCTCTATGATGTTAACTCCCGATAGAAAATAGGTAATTAGTCTACCGAGAAAATTAACACCTACTTACTCCCATGGTGTACACAATATTTTATTTATTACGCATCCAGTACGATGTAACAAAGTAAACAGCATTTTCAAATGGTTTTTAAACAGGCTATTTTATTTGAATTTGATGTCCAAACCATCAATTTGCATCCGCGGTTACTAAGGTGATTATTGATGACGCTTGTTTAATTAGTGTTTTTAAATGAAACTCAAGGTCTCTAGTTAATTCCACAATATAATACAAGTTATTGTTTAATTGTTATTGTTTTCGTCAAAATTTTGCTGCAAAAAGGAGTATTCATAAAAATGAGAATGTTTTCTAAAAAATAATACAAAACTCCGATAAAGATCGCTCTCTTCTGGTCCCGGGAAAGTCTAAATAAGTGTATGAGAAAGAATACACAATATTTGAAGAGTGGTTGAGCAACAATCACATTGAATTTGAAACAGTATAATTGGCTTATTTTATTTGAACAGTTCCAGTCATGCAAAAATTTTAATTCACTGAATGTAGACATTTTGTCATCCAATATTCAGTATAATTCAATATTTACGTGGTTTATACTCCATTTAACAAGACCCAAAACATTCTCAACCTTCATCACTTTGTTTATTCTTCTCGACCTTCTTTGGCCTTCCGTGAAATTTTCATTACAGGGATTTGCATTGAGTTCCTATATAATAAAATTATTTTGATGAAAATGAATTCAATATTTGTGTGTCTCTTCACTAAAATATATTTAATAAAGGTTTCTGATGATTTCACAAAACTATTTACTGTCTTTTCAATTAAGAATGATGATATACTTTTCGAAATGTTTTTCTACTTTTAATTGGGGTCTATATCAATTGAGATGGAGTGAATTTTGTAACTTTGTTACCAAGTAGATATTTCTCAATCTACATTAAAGTATTACGGAAAAATATATGATCTATATTCATTTTTAGTTAAAGTGTAGTTATATTTGCTGATGCTTTGCTTTACGTATAACCAGTGCCACAAGCAAAATTTTCATCGTAGAGACAAAATTGTTTGTAGAATGTTTTTGATTTTTATGTACCTGTTAGTTTTTACTAGTAGATAGAAATTAATCGACAAAAAAGTAAGCAACGACTTTCATTTTTCTTTATAGAAAATGTCTTTTCAAAAAAGAACTAAAAGTTGACTATAAGAAAATGTATTTGAACAAGAGCAAAAGTAATAAAAAACTGTATAAAGAGTAAACTCGGACTTATACAAAAAATGATCAAAATGATTTTCAGACAGAATATATAGTATCGTACAAAAGTGTCTATTATGCGGTTTTATAGGTGTCCACTTGATAGTGCTGCAGATATTACTCCTCCCTTCTTAACCCTTTCACCACTGAATATGTTTTTTGAATATATTTTCGTTTTAGGTGAATATACTCATCGATATGGGTGAAAAAGGTATGGAAAAGATATTATTATTTTTTTGAATGACATAGATTTCACAAAAAGTCCTGGGATTATATGTCCCAATAGTTTTCTTCTGCGGGATCGTTATGTCCCATTGGTACGCATTTCAGACAACGCCAATATACTATCATATATATTTTATTGAGTTTTTTTATGAATGGAAAGGCAAAAAACAATTTTTACATAAAGGCACGTTACAAGCTATGCAGATTGTCTTCGTACGCTTTTCCACCTTATCTTTAGTACACTGATGACATCTTCTTCTGGGCGGACCTTCACTGGGCAAATGGTCGCCAACATTTATCATAAGTTTTTGACGTTTGCTTCTAGGGCCACATCTACCGCTAAGACGTCTCTTTACGGCAGCCTTCTCTCTGCCTTTCTCTATCATCTGTTAGGCTAATGGCACCAGAAATGATATGAGCTGTATTTTCTGATGGTGAATTTGTTGCAAAATAATCCACGAATTTACAACTGACGTCATCAAAAGTTTGTAAAAAACCTTACGCCATCATTTGGTAGATTTACGGTCTAGATCATACATAGACACTTTTTGGTCTGCCAAATCAACGCCACCCATATATATTGTAGAATGCGATAACACTGGGACATGATAACTCTGCCTTTTGTCCATTTCTCGAAGTTCTCTTCACAACATCTATTGTATTTGAATGATAGTTCGACAATTCTAGAACCTCCTTACTATCTCGCCATTCGCTTGCAATAATACCTTCATCACTAACCAAAAACTCTGTATCACCTCGAGCCATATTATCAAACGAGGGGTGTTCTTTCGATTCTTCATATACGTTCCGACACAAGCAAAAGGTAGATTTGCCATCAAATTCACACTCGTGAAAAAGCGATCGAAGCAAATACAAACATCCTTAGAACGAATTGTAGATGCCAACTTTTGCACTACTCTTTCTCCAAATGTACCATCTGCCTTCTCAAGTTCTTTGCCTGAATAAATATTCAAATCGTATACATATCCAGTTTTTGCATCGCATCGTTGCCAAAGTTTTATTCCTCTTTTCACTGATTTCATAGGGAGATACTGCTTCATGCTTGAACGGCCTTTGAACTTGGTCATAGTTTCATCAATTGACTGATGAGAGCTGTCCGTTCTCGCTCGTTGAAATGTCTGTTTCGAGCAGCCAACAACATCATCTAAATAGTATGTTTTTGAACAACCATCGGGCTTTTCTGGATCTGCGTAATACATTTTTGATAAAATCAAAGTACATCGGTCTCTACTAATGGCCTTTTTTATAACACTGTTGGCCAGAGATTCGTTAGACGACCAGTAATTATAAAATTCTGGTACTCGGTTATAACACATCACCAGGGTACACCCAAAAATCAGCATAATCTCATGTGCATCAGTTTTCTGTATATTCTTTTTCATGAGGTGTAAGCGTTTGTTGGTAGAATCAGCAATATGTATAAGTAAGCTTCTAAGAAATATCTTCAAAAATACTTCTAATTCAGTTGCAGATCTGTCTAAATCCAGAAGGAATGAACCCTCAACCTCAATAGGAATTTGTTTTCTGGGACTGAAAGTAGCTGCAGGGGGCCTCTACACAATATCTGTTTGGGTTGGGCGAGGAGGGAGTTGTTCATTTTCTTCTTCACCTTCTCTTTCTACGACCTCTTCTGAATCTGATTCACTCTCTTCTCCTACTACAATATCATCTTCTAAATTCTCTTCATGTCCTGGAGGACAATAATCACTATCTTCATCGGAACAATAGAATGGATCTTCCTCCGATTCTTCTGATAAATCACTCATATTATTAGCAATCTCTTCCAGCTCCTTTTGTCTCAGTATACGATCACGTCGACTCATTCTGAAAAAAATAAAAATAAATATACGTTATAATTTTACATACGACAGGTAATATTCGTCCCAGCGGAGATTACGGGTGGCACACATATTCCCATAAACATCAGACAGTACAAAACATGAAGTTCACTGATACAAAAAATTGTTTTTATTCACTCACCTTATATTCTCTCAGATCCTTCGATATTTGACCACCATACAAGATAGTTTTATCAAATTTCAGTTACTTGTTTTGCGTAAAAAGATAAACAAAACACCCAAAGGCCGGGAACACGTTGTGAAATAGGTTAGAAAACAGCAATGTACTTTTATGTGATGTTGCCATATTTGGCGAATGTTCTACGGAAATATTCAAAAACACTGAAACTGATAAAACGCGTGCATTTCTGGAAGTATTTCACCCAATAGTGATTTATTATCGGCTCTTGGGATATATAAGTCCAGATAGTGGTGAAAGGGTTAAGTTTCGAAAAACACGGAGTGGCTTTTTGAAATATTCTTTTCTTCTGTAGGGTTTTCTTTGGCTCTCAAAATTTGAGTTCTATATTTGATGAAAATATAGATTAAGGCACATGCAATTGCAATTCCAATTCCAATAACTGTTCCTAATATGCTTTTGTTATTATATGGGTTGTTCTCAACTGTAATTGGTTCTAATTGTTTCGAAATTCTGCTAATTTCCTCGAAGTCTATTTTTGTTATGTTCGGAATTTGGTAATTTCTGGAAGCACTTAACGTTTCCGTTTCAATTTTTGGTAATATGAACGGTTTGCCTTTACTAATTGGAATTTTATTAATGTATTTCTGGTTATTAGTCCATATTTCGCATGAGTCTGGAATTTTGATTAATATTGGAGACGTCACAAGATTATATCTGTTACTTATATATCTTTAAAATATTTGTTGACGTTTTTCAGGTATGATTAGGATTTCGTTTTCGGTGATTGTTTCAATGATGGTTTCTTGCAGATTTACTTCAATGATGTGGCAATGTGAGGGATCTTCTCCTTGGAGTAGTTGTGTTGTACAATTATCTTGGCATACAGTGTTTTGTCGGCAATGATATGATGTGTTTTCGAAGAAAGGACATTCTCCTTTTACGAATTAGTTGTCGTCGTTCTTGTGTGCCAAATAGGGAAATAGAGGGGTAAACGTTTTATGATTTTGGATAACTGGGAAAAAATGATAAAATTCGTAGGTTTTTTCTTTAAAAATAGGTATATGAGCTGCAAACATAAGTTTGAAATTTGATATTGTCCAAAAATTGATAGTAGGTTGATAAATTTAGGAATTTGATTAGAGTCATATATATTATATAAATCCTCAATCATTTCGAATATATCAAAACTAGTCATTATTGAATTATGTAGAGAGTTTAAGTTGGAGAATACTATAGCGTTTTCTAAGTTATCTATTAAGGCAATCGTTGATTGGCAATCTAAGTATTATCTATGTAATCAACATGCATGTAATGCAACTTGCATTACATGCAAGATTTGGCAATATTTAATTTCCGATAACATTTACAGGTCACAATTTAAAAATATATTTAAAATTAAAAACAGATGTCACTGTGGGCATTTTACGGATCAATAAAAGAATCCAAATACTGTTTAGCAAGTAAATAACAAATTTATTTTTTTCAAAGAAGAAAGTTGTGTAATGTGGTTATTTTATTGTGAAAAAATAGTGAGTTGAATTTGTATATCCGAATGGAGAACATCTCGATCAAGATTTCTCCAACGAATTGTATATTAGTACATTATAATTTGAATATTGTAATTAATAGTGGAAATCTTTAATCGGCAACCAATTTTAAATTCAGTGCTTGTGTGCTTCATAAAAATTAAGTGGAAAAGATCCTGTATTCTAAATTATATTTGGAATAGTACGAGTTGAAAGCTGTGTTCCGGTCCAAATACCTGGTGAGTTCATTCCAGATTTAAATAATGCATTATTTCATATAAAACGTCAGGCCTTAAAACAAAATTAAAACAATTAGATGCATCTAAATATTAAATTTATAAATTTGGAGTCAAATTAAGAACGAGAAATAAATATACGTAACGAATAATTAAATCAAATCAGAAGAAGATATAGATAGTATTGTGATCGGATCTTTGACATTTTCCAATTCAACTGACATTTCAAAATTATATTTGCAGATATTTCGGTAAATAGATATTAGGTGTTTTAGTTAGTAATTTTTCTAGTTTTCAATTTGTATTTGGGGTAGATAACGTTTTTGGTTATTTGTTAATGAAAAGAGAAACTTAGATTTGTTTTCTGTGTGATTTGGTAAATAATTCTTTTATTTCAACTTACAGTAGTTATCTTATATAATTATTTGAAAGACCTTGATTAAAATTAAATTTATTTCACTCAATACAAGTTTTTGATTCATATTTTGAAAGGCAAGGTGTAAAATGTAATACTATATTTTGTTTCTAATAGAATTATTTATTACCGTCCAGTTTATTAAACCACTATCGTAGCTTAAGAGGAAACTTTCTCTTCAAGTAACTGCTGAGCCAATCTCATGGTTTGGTTAAGAAGAGACTTATACTTATAGTGGTATATATAACAGTACATATTGAACGCCTCCTTAAAAGAGTATAAAAAAATGCTAAAAATATACTGACGTTGCTATTGATTTACAAAGAAACTGAACACCATGTATAGTTAACATCCGTTTGAACTAACAGATTTCAGGAATAACAATTTCTAGGTCAAGCATTGAAATTACTTTTTTAAATAGGAACCGTAAATGTTTGTTCAATGCATATATTTCAACCAGCCTCTGTATATTCTACGAAACAGAATAGTTTGAATACGATTTGCCGCATTAACCACAATGGAAAAAAAAATCGGAAAAGAGGAACAACCTCAATTATTCAAAATCCCTTTGCGGTGAGTTTATCTAACAAAAAGATAAAATTATGGAGAGCGTAGGCAGTCTCACATATGGTAATTTGAAACCAAAATCTTCGGATAAAATGCTAAACGTTCCTGTCACGGCACGTATAAATTTTTTAATTTATAGGTTCTGTGTTACAAGTTGATGCTTCTAATATTTTATTGGTATTAATACTGAAGTTGGTGAGACCCTAAACTTTAGTTTTTAGAAAATATTCAAAATTTTTGTAAAAGGAAAAATAAAGACACATTAGCCCAGGCTTAGATGTAGCTTGACCGATATTTTAACAGCCATATCTCTGCAACTATTTTTTATAGAAAATTTTATTTACTTTAATTACGGTCATCATAATAATTTTTCAAAGCACGGTTAAGGAGTGAAAATCCGAAAAAAGTTTCTTGGCACAGCATTCCGAGAGTTGCAAATTAGGATTTGGACTCACAGTAATGTTCAAACACTTGTAACGTAAAATCAAACCCCGTGCACCTATGCACTTATCCCACTTACGTTAGCGACCTACTGAAGATAGATCGAACTTGTGGCCCCGAAATCAATTACTACTAATTTAACCAAGTTACCAGCAGATCGGATGGCCGATCTATGCCACAAGGTATTTTACCCGCTAGACTTCAGCCGAAGAAGGGAGGTTCGTATGCTGGTAACGAACAATCAAAATAAGCTATAAAACCCAAGGCGCCAGGTAAACCGTACCCGAGTAAATACCCCAGTTTACTTCCCTAATCGTAGTTTACCCCCAATTAGGAGAGGATTACCAAAATCAAACTCGTAACTCAACTCACAAGAGAAATGATTTATTGCGGTGGTGGTTTGGTTTAAGTACAGTTGTATGAAAATTGTGGAAGCAGTTATTCCCACAGTGGACACTTAAGGTCCATCAACCCTTACTATAAAAAAAAATATAAACAGATCGATATGAAATCCCTCACGAACTGTGGACATTTACAAAAGTCCCTTATAGTTCAATATCTACAATAATACAATTATTTAAAATCCTATATTTCCCTACCCCAAAATTGATAAATGAATGCTCAGAAGGATTTGAAACAGAGACCAGTTCTGAGTTAAGTTAGTTTCTGAAACTTGCAAAAAAATTACAATCATATAAAAAGAAAACGGTGAGAACCTGAAGGGTTACCCATACCGTGGCTTATCTGCGCATATCAAATTGTAAACTTACCAAAAGCAAAAAAAACAATATAAATTATCATAAACGTTCCGTGTGAGCTCAGACGCAACTTACCTACTCTACCTAGAGTAATAAATGACCAAGAAAAAAAATAAATTACAAGCCACTTGTATGTTCACAAATGGTGAATTATATATACGTACAAGTTATATATATGCTATAAAAAGAAATGATTATAAAAAAAAATATTAAATGTTTAAAACTTGCGCGTCTTCCCCCGCTGGTGATAAATCCTGACGATCCACAAACTGTTTCTGAGGTAGCAATCACTAAGGTGAGGCTGTAAGCATCCCAGGAATGTTGTGGTACTACGAACCAACACCAAGGGGACTCCGGAACTAATCCAATACGGGAAATACGAATCACCAAAGATCCAACAATACCCCAGAATAAATGTTTAAAACCCAAAAAAAACAAAACCCTAGAAAAAAAAATACACTAATTAGTGTTGTCACTACACTCAATTGACATTGAACCACCCTGGGAATTCATCACATTTATCCCAGTGTGACTCCTAATATTATCCTACTCATAACCATTTACTACCCGAGTGGGACGGCCCACTTTTTTTTGAAAAAAAACCCAAGGTAGACTTCGATTATACCATCTATTCGATAACGTAAGTATATTACCCCCTATAAAGTCTAAAAGTAACAAACCCGAGATAACCACCCCTTACTAACAAGTACTTTACCCCCAACATACTATACACAAGCTCTATCCTGAACATATAATTAGGTGGTGTCATCTTATCCGCATTACTATGAGGAACAATTTCTAGTTACAGAAAATGTTAAAACAAATAAATCTCACCTGTTTGGCTAAGACAGGGTTCTCCTGTGTGCTGCTAATATAGTAGTTAAAAGCCGTTATCTGAACTTAACCGCATGGCGATGTAGGTGACTGGGCTTACAAATCCATCTGCCTCTCACAGATGAGGTCTGGACGAAATACTAACTCCACCAACTTCTCCAACTCTCACTACTCCACTCAAACCAAACTACCCCCTCAAATTCATATTCCCCTGTGGGATGAATGTGGAATCTTCATGCGAATTTGTTTTTGGGGCTCCCAATAAGCACCTGCATACAACACCACGTTGATCAGAAAGAAAAGGAAACACGACAGGTTTCATTGACAACCCACCTTTCCGTTCGAGACACTCTCACTCGAGCAGTTTGGAGCACATACGTTCTATGACCTCGGAGTGAAATTACTCTACTTGCACATCGCATATTAAAACCCCCCGTATAAATACAATAATTAACTAATCAAAAATAACCTATATTCGCAAATATACCACACCCCTCGACTGTATTTACAACATAAAACATCACTTATTATACCCTGATGTACAACCACAGTACACCGGTAGGCCACCTTCCGTACGAATCACAGATCTCTTAACGTTTGAAAAAGAAGAATAAACGAGGATATGACATATGGCGAATCAGCTGTTTGATTCGAGTAGTGAAAAGTTTGTTTACATTCAATTGTACATCATATAACAAAATTCATTCTTTTTAAGTGTATATACAGATTACTGTAACTATTCTACTGAGTGTATTTATTTCCTTTAAACTATTAGTTGGTGCTAAACAAATTGACGACCAGGCTATTGACTCACTGCATTAATGATATACCTAGAAATTGTCGACGTACGAAGCTAGTTTGACTTGATATTAAGGTAGGAATGTTTATTTATTATGACCAAAACTGCATGATTGTTGTCTTTTTTATGCGAATGATATATATTAACGAGAAAAACCGTAACACACTCATATTCAAATATAACTAACACTCCATTTCTTGTGAGTTCAATGCACCTTTCGCTTATGCTACTTTCAAAATGTTCAAACTCTTATAAAAATTTAAATATAAGCATTATTTTGAATTTATGAATTTATTCATAGCTTCAGTTATTTCTTAGCAGGTAAATAGAAAAAGGAAAAGACAAGAAAGCGGATGATCGAGAAGAAGATATAAATAGAATTAGAAAGTGGAGACAGAGCAGCGAATATTTTGAGAGGACAAAAAATGTTTCAAAAAGTGGCTGAAATTTGAGTATGAGTCTCTCGAAATAAAACGTAATAGTGGTCGAATTCTAAGTAGTACGTTCTTTAGGTCTTCAAAACCAGGTATTAGACTTCTGAACACTTATATTCTGGCTTCTGTCCTCTGGCTTCTGGTTTCTGGCTTCCGGCTTCTTGCTTCCGGCTTCTTGCTTCCGGCTTCTTGCTTCCGGCTTCTTGCTTCCGGCTTTTGGCTTTGGGCTTCAGGTTTCCGGCTTGTGGCTTCTGGCAACTGTCTTCTTGTGTCGTCGGTCCATCTGTACACTTTAAGCTTCATCTATAAGTGCTAGAGCTTAGGTATAAACTGATCCGGAATCAGCATGGTCTCAAATCTGTCCAGTGAAGGAAAAATCTTCAGTTTTCTATACATGGTTATTTCTTAAACTGAAATTACTGGTTAGAAGTACTAAAATAACTTTCCATTAAATATAGATAAAAAAATTAGGTAATTTGAGAACAAAAACCATAGTAAGGGTTATATTTTCATTTCTTAGCTATATTCCATATAAAAAATCAAAACTTTTAAAGCTAAAATAATGTGAAATTCACTAGAGAAACTTGCTTGTTACGTAACTGGTATCAACCTATCCATTTCGTAGAAAAAGTAAAATAAGGAAAGGTCAATATATCCCTTGACCCGACCTACTAGGTAATTTCCACTTTATCAAACGGCGTCCACTATTGGAAAAATATCCGGTGTAAATGGGATAAAAATAACTAGCTACTTGGAATATTAGAATTAGGACGAAAATCCAACAATTGGATTTCAATTTATGACATATGTGTCCTGTGCTTTTTAGATTCAACGTTCAAAGTTTAAAAATTTGATATATTCTTGTTTTAAAATAATGATTGAATTTAAAGGAATTCAGTTTGATTTTTATACTCATTTCACTTGAGATATTCATACCTGACTAACTTGATATATCTTTGTTATAAAATGGTTTCTGAATTTGAAGGAATTCAGTTTGATTTTTATACTCTTTTGCTTGATGTATTCATACTTGACTAACCTGAAAATGAGTTCGGGAAGATTGGGACGAACCAGGAGATAGTAAGACGAGATTGTTGATGATTACATAAGTTAAGGAAATGCAAAATCAAGAAAAACGGGAAATACTTGTATTGTTTGAAGTAAAAATGTATTACATCTTAAATACTCTGTTTTGGAACTAGGAGTAGTGATTTGAATTTAAGTTGACAATCCTGTAGACAACGCTGTAAATAAGGAAAAGAAAAGTCCTGGTAACAGATATTCGCCCTCTTCCCAAGTCTAGCTGCTTCTAAACCAGGTACATATTTTGTTGGCTTAAAGGTTTTGGAAAAACAGTATTGTCCATCTTAGGGATGTCATAAAAGGATAAAGTTTTTTAAATATTATTGAAAATCCAGTTATAAACTGCTGCAAAGTAATATTCTTTAAATGGTTCGAAAAACGCATTATCTAACGGTTAAAGATGATGTGTCGTATGTGGCGGAAATGACAATGACTCCATTAATTTTGCAAAAATAAACACAGCTACAGATAAATGGGAATCGTGGTTATCCAAAATGAGCAGACAAGGCTGCTCTTTTGAAGACTTGCTGTGGTTGTGAAAATGTTTAATGAGTAGCAAGAAAGTTCCAGTCATCCACCCCGAGGAATATGAGGTTCAAATAGACCCTGGAGGAACACTTCTAATAGAGTGATTTTTGAAGAAAGCGCCAGAAAAGATAAACATAGGCGGGATAGAGTTTCCAATAGCACTAATTAAAGTGGCTAAAGTTACAGTAGTGCCTTTTTCTGCTGATGTTGCCTTGCCCATTTTCTGCAACCATTTTTCAAGGCCTTTAGACAGTCTGAACTGTAGTCTCGTCAGTATTTCAAATCTCCTTACTTTCCAAATGATACTTATCTAAAACTTTTTATAACTTTGTAAAAAATAAACCGAAATTGTGTTTTTTATTGAAAATGGTCGCCAAACTCAATCGTGTAGCCTCCGGAGATCTAATTGAAAGAGTAGGGTGCCTTTTCATATATACTGTAAACCACTCAGCGGTTGTAGTCTTTGATTCAATCCAAGTATCTGGTTATTTTTAGACAGAAGGAGAGGTAAATTTTTATTAATTCTCAACTATCAAGTTATATGATAATTTTTTTTATGAAGGGAAGTTAAAATTGATATTCATGTAGAGAATGGAATAATGAATAGATATGATGAATGATTTATACTCAGAAATTATTTGTAATATATATGGAATGCGTAATAATTATTAGATCGGAATTTGAATGACAGGAAGAATTTAAGATTGGTTTTTAAATTCGTACAACAAGAATTCCTTACCATTGAAGGCCTTAACAATTTGCCTATACGTGGAAATATCTAGAGGATTGAACAAAAGTCCTGAAGAACACAAATGTTTACTTTTTAATACAAAAACAGATTTATTCGCTCAACTTTCTAGTAGTTACAACAATTTATCCAACAATATGTGTGGGTACAGATAAGACCAAGAGAAACTAGGTCTGCCACGCTGACAAATTTGCATATGCGTTCCACTTCTTAAATAACACTGTCCCGTATATCAACTTGTTCTGGTCTCCCATTTCGCTGTACTACGAACAGTCAGCTACTAACTTTTATTATTGATGATATAAAAGCAATTTCTCAATATCGTCCAAATGTGCGCCGGCCTCCTCTAATAATTTTTTAAACACAAAATCTTCGAAAAAAATCTATAATTTACGTTTTTCGTATTCAAGTTTCATTAATTAAATACATAATTTCAGTGATTTTCAATTACTGTCATCATGCCTTTTATCAAACGGAATCTATAACTAAACACCAGTCAACACATAGTAACGTTATAAATACTACATCGTAAATTTGACATATAAATCCCGCCCCGCTTAAAAAAGTGCTTAGATACACCGTTTACGGCCTAACGGTAACGTTTGCTTAATGGCGTGTTATCACCAATGATAAAGTTCACGTCAACCCTACACATGATTTAGTTTTCACGAGCAGACTTGCTCTATTCCCAATTACTCGAGGTAATGTTTATACCAATTATAATTAATGACTTCGCTAAATTGGAGACAAAAAGTTTGCACTGATGAATAATGAGTCACAGGACTTGAGTGGCAGTTGAACGGCATAATTTAAACTCTCGAATCGGATTTAATGGATTGCTGCCGCTTCAATTTGTATACTTTGTCAGTTTTCCAATCGACACTCTATAGGATTCTGAATTATCTTCCGAATATACCGAAAATTACCGTAATAATCTTGGAGATGAATTGTATTGTCTTGATTCGTTGCTTGTTACATCGTTTTGTGTTATATTGATCTGAAGAAATGTATAAATTGAGGTAAATAGTCATGGAACGTGTATTTGATGATTCAGTAATAAATCCAATAATACTTAATATCAACATTTAATTCAGTATCAGCAAATGTTTCCTTTTTGTACATATTTGATTCAGAATGATATTAGACTTGAAATTGTAAAGAAGCATACTTGTGTTTAAATGAAGTAGTAATATTTTAAAAAAAAATTTTTTTGAAAACCATATTCAAAAAGTGGCGCAGTTAGTAGGATACTGAAAGGAATTTCATAGTGAATATTCCTTCGGTTCCAATAGTTCCAATAGTTCGCTCACTACCGTATCTTGAAATGAGTGCTCCAGAATCCAGAGGAAGAACTGAAGTCAAGCTATGGTGAAGACAGCTACAATACTGTGAGTTGCTCATTTCCTTTGACTGTATTTACCCTATCTATGTCATTCTCCTCACTAGTCGCTAACTACATAGAGGACATTAACGAATGTGTGTATAGCTTTAGTATTTAAAACGAAATAGAAATAGGTCTTTTTTTCTGGCATAGACTGTAGTCATTTAGCCAATCACTACATATTTAATATTATTTAACAACCTAACCTAACAAAAGGGATAGCAAGCACACACTCTTCTCGCCTAGGGGTCCGTCAAGGCATTTTCAAAGTAAGACAAACACCACTGGACCACGGAAATAAGGAAATATACAAATGGGTTAAAACAAAGGAGACAACTGTTGAATAACATCATAGGCGTACTCTTGAATTTTTAAGGAGATTTATTATTGCATAAAAAACATCGCTCTTCTGCAGCTGTGTCAGCACAGTAATTATGTTGAAAGGAAAGTCCAAAAGAAACTGCAACAGAACATGATAAAGTTCAAGTTGCTCCACCCAGGTTACACCCTTGAGATCCTTCTGGCGATGGGGGAGTTATGGAACGTGTATTTGATGAGTCAATAATAAATTCCATAACAATAATATGTAATATAAATATTTAATTTAGTGTCTTCAAATGTTTCCATTTAGGTTATGTACATATTTTATTCAGAATGATATTAGACTTGAAATTGTAAAGTAGTATATTTGTGTTTTTATAAAGTAGTTATATTTTTTTTTTAAATTCTGGGGAAAATCTGATGGGATATACCCATCTTTTATTTTCATTTGGAACTAACCTTTACGAAATTTGGGTCAGTGTGTTTTATTTCTAGTTATTTCATTTTAAATAAAAAGTTCATTCTATAAACGTGCGACAATGATAAATCGATTAATAAAATTAAAAAAACGAATCAATAAACAATAAATAGTCTTGGAATAATTGTTCGAAATTCCTATACTCCAATAATATATTTTAAAATCTGCTTTTGTGAATTAATCCTATTGGAACTGATATATGAATTGAATATTAATTGAATATCTCTTTTATGGTTAATTACATCTATTCAAATTGTTTGGTAGTTTATAGGCATCATGTATTGAATCTATATATATATATATATATATATATATATATATATATATATATTGAAAATAATTCAAGAACACAGAAACTAAAATAATATAACTCATATCAGCATACTACACAGAATTATATAAACCAGTATCGGTTAATGAAAATATTTCCAATATACAGAAGATTTTAATGCAGTATTTGAAAAAGCTGTATATGTCTTACATGTACAAAATATTCTAGAGCATATATACATCATCTGTTATGTGTTAGAGAATTATTAGCACCTATTTTGATCAGGATACATAATATCTATTACCTTATAAAAGTAAAAAAAAACATATATATATATATATATATATATATATATATATGTATATATATATATATAGAAGAGATAGTTCTTCACTACTTAGATGGAGGTATAACTGAAATTCTCACTCTCACAAATATATTGAAGTTTGGAACATTTGATTGAATATCTTTAATATGATACCAAAAGAATTTATTGATGAAATAATCTATTTATAATGGAATACAATATATGAGCAATAGTTATAAGAAATTTGAATAAAAAGGATAAGACTTACCTTTAAATACAGTAGTTCATTTAAGAAGCATATCGACAATCCATTGTAAGTAATAAATAACAAGTTATAAATCAAAATTCCTTAATTAAAAGAAACATGTAATCCATATTCTAAAAATATTCATTGAACATTAATAATAGTTACAATAAATAAACATGTAATAACTTACTCATTTAACATTTAGAGAGTTTTGGTTATATATATAAAACAATGTCAGAAATGTCAAAAAAACATTTTATTAATGGACTGGAATAAGGTTATAAATTGAAAAAGAAGCAGAACCATAGAAATCTATATTTATTAAGTCAAGGAATATGTGAATTTTATGGATTGTAATTATATATTAGGAATTAGAAAATGAATCTGAAATCAACATATTTATGATTTCGGATAGCAACGAAAAATAAGAAAGGCGGGAGTTGGTTGTTGATTTTTGAATAATTAAGGAAGGTGGAGATTTAAAAAACTTAAATGGTTGAAGAATTTAAAAAGAGAAAATGAAGTTATTGTACAAAGGAGTGAGTTATTTGATCTCCATATTAAAAATACACACTTAAAAAAATTATGAAAATTGAAGAAAATTCAAAGGTATTGAATTATATTACTAAGAAGAGAATTGTAGATGAGGATATGTAGCAGGAGATGAACAAGGGTCGACATTAAAAAAAGAATATAAGAAATTTGGATAAAAATAATGACAAAATAGGATAATAAGACCTCAATTAATTCGAAATAGCTAGTATAAGGCTATTAAAACAATAATTTCTACGAAGATATATACAATATATAAAAAAATACATGTTATTGGAGGCTATGGTACAAATGAAAGAGTCATTTCAAATTGAATAATCAGTTGATGTGGTGCGGAATCGTAATGTAAAGTTCCTGAATAAGACATTAAGCATTGATTGGGAATTCGAAGTTGGAGAATAATAGAAATTACAAACACGTGTTACCTGTAACAAGAAATCTAGTAAAAAGCATCTCCATCTGGACGACATATGTATGCATGACATGGTTTTTTTTAGCAGACAGAATTTCAAGAAAGGAATATTAGTGGTTGAGATGTTGGTGTTTCTTTTTATTTTTGTTGGTACCAACATTAGGATTAGAGATGTACATTTATAATAAAAGTAATAAGAATTAGTATCTGAAACTATTAAACATATTAAAAGCATAAAAATAAAAAAGGTAATAACATAGACTTGAGTACTTACCATTTATATTTAACAAATATTTTATTGTTTGACATTTCAATATTATATTAGTATTAAAGATAGTTCATCACTTTGTTTAAATTTATAATACATAATTCTTGAACAATATAATATAGTTGTTGTATTAAAGGTATCCTTGTAACTATTGTTTATGTTCATATGAATATTACTTCAACTGATACGAGTGACAGTTGGAATCGATTATTCTACTGATAATTTCTATCTATTTTAATTGTGAGACAAAATCGATTGCTATATTGAAAGTTTCTATACATAGGCGCACCAATTAATAAAAAATAAATATAATATCAGTTATTTGAATGATTCATATATGTAATATATTGTAGATATAGAGTTAAAATCACTTCCGGATCCCAAAGAGTAGTAAGAGTTTCTCATGCTCTCCACATAAATAAATAAATACATAAAAAATTTTCTTTACTTCATTACTGAGCTAGCTATACTAGAGTTGAATATATTAAATTGATAATATAACAATTATAGTGGTATTGTCGGCAAAGTATACAACTATAACAATCCATCATAATATATATATATATATATATATTTATTTAACAAGCAACAAAGAGATTCGTGGGTCTTGCACGCAAAGGGGGCTACAGACATGCATGTTTCTGGCTCATTAGTCGTCCCAGTACGGTATAATCATAGGGTGTGAAACCAATCGCACGCTGCAGCGACAATTACTGTAGTTTATTGTAGTATGCGACTTAAGCAGCGTATTATATTGTACACACGGCTTAAACGGCGTATGTTATGTATTTCACAAATTGACAGTTGTCAAAATTTCCCGGCTATAAAATTTTTATTTTATTGAAAGATAAATTTAATGTACAATTTCTTATTACTCTTATCTCAAGGTTGGGTTCATTGCGCTATCAAAAAAATAAATTCTTTATGATTTCCAAGTTTTTTTTCAAATTAAATATTCATTATAATTCTTGTTCCTGATTTCTAACCAGTAGTTTAATGTAACTGTAGATTCTATATTATACAAGGCTATTTAATTTCTTCCTGACATCTACTAAATTTTTAATGAAATTATCTGTCGCTAAAATTCAACAAATGTCACCTTCAAAAATAAATCAAAAATTTTTATTGCATGAAATAAATTTAATTTCAATGAAACTTCTTCTAATAATTATAAATGAATTCACAGTAAGTTAAAATGAAACTACTAATCCCCAAATCGTGAAACAAACTTTAGTTTTCCCTTTTTTTTAACAACTGACTAAAAACCTTATCTACCAAATACAAATTAAAAATTGAATGAATTATAAATTAGGAAATCTAATATCTATTTACCGAATAGTTCAAATTAATTTTTTAATTGTCACCTGAATTGGCAAATTTAAATTTCGGTTGAGACGCATCTATTATTTAATTTTTTTTAAAGGCCTGACGTTTTCGATTAAATAATGCATTATTAAATTTTGACTGGACTCACCAAATAATTTGGAATTTGGCTTGTATAACTCGTACTTTTCTGAATATAATTTAGAATTCAGGATCTTCCACTGGATTTGAACGAAAGACACACGCACAGAATTTAGAATCAGTTGCCGAATACAAATTTCTACTATTATTTACAGTATTCAAATTTCAATAAACTAATTTACAATCTTTGGAGACTTCTTAAAAGATATGTTCGCCGTTCGAATATACAAATTCAACTGTGATTAAAAACTTTTTATTTTAAAAAAAAACTAATCTTGTTATTACCCTTCTAAAGGTAGATTTGGATTCTTTCATTCAAAAGTAAAATGTCTACAGTGACATCTGTTTTTTAATTTTTAATACAGGGTGGGGCACTATGAATGAACTATTTTCCGGCGTCTTAACGGCAGATAAAATTAGAAAAAATTAGACGTATAATTAAGTAGATTACTCAGGACTATAATTTGAAAATATTGTGGAATTTACAGGGTGCTCCAAAAAAGCGTGCCGTATCAAAGTTAGGTTCCTTTAAATGCAACACCCTGTATTTTATCACATTTTTTAATTGTACTATTAAAAATAATGTAAATTCATTAACATTTCCCTATACCTATCTAGTTCAGTTTCCAGGATTAATCGATTTTACATAATTTGTAGACCCTCCGAAAAAATACAATAACATCAAAACAAAAACGAATAACCACATTTGCTTTACACTATCTCACTAAAAGTTTTTAACATCCTGTTTCCAATATTTACTGGTATGCTGTAATATACAGGGTGTTTTTATATGACAGTATAACACTAACCATTTAATACATAAATTTCTGGCTTAATTTAAATGGAACACCCTGTATCTGTTGGGTCTGTTCAACGTGGGAATTTATTACCTTTCAGTTCGTATTAGGGTTGCCTATACCTAACTATGATAGTTTTCGAGAAATTTTGAATTTGTTTTTTAATATTCAATTATTTGCTGACATTTTTAAATTATTGTCCCAAGTAATCTACTTAATTCTACGTCTAATTTTTTCTAATTTTGTTTGCCGTTAAGACACCAGAGAATAGTTCATTCATAGTGCCCCACCCTGTATATTTTCCAATTGTGACATGTGAATGTCATCAGAAATTAAATAGTGTCAAATCTTATATACTGGGTTTTTCAACTATATTGAGTATATAGATAATACTGGGTTGTTCGAAAGTATGGTATATGAAAATATAAAGATTAAATTCTTTAAAATTTGGAATAGAGGAACTGTATTAATATATATATATATATATATATATATATATATATATATATATATATATCTTATCTTAGCACATGTATTCTTGGGACTTTGAATGCGGTTCAGCCCACGAACTCTGTTTCTAACCGCAGAAAATTGAGGCTCTACAATTTTTTATTTACTCGAGTGAGTGATATCATGATGATCGGTTAGTCTCGATATATATTTATCAAAGATTTAAAAGTACTATGTTTTAAAGACATCCAAGAACAGACAAGTGAGGTTTGGATTTTCGAGGAGATAGTTTTTAACAAACGAAAATTAACAGTGACCACTTTATTCAACTATTACAATGTGATAAACATTCATATTTATAACCTTTGTTGTCGAGTGCAAAGTCAGCAGGTTTCATGACGCTGGGTCATTACCTTCATGGCCTTAAAAGACGTCTTTCAATCAGATTTTTTTGGTTCAAGGCATCCATAATAATATAAGGCTTATTATGGACGTCTTAAAGATCTCTGGAGCTATCTGGGAATCCTCTTCTCCACCACTAATGTATACTGATCTTTCAGTCTGCGTTCCCATTTTATAATCCCCATTAAAAATCAAAAATTCTATAATTTTTATCCCAATTCCATTAATTTTATTTTCTCCGTGTTTTCCCACGAATCCCATTCCTCTACTTTGATCTCGTCTCTTAGTTACACAAAACCTAAAATCTAACAATATTACTGTCCTAACAATGTAAATGATATTCTCATGTTTCGATATACGTTCTGAGTGTAACGTCATGCAGTGAATAACAAATTCACTAGTGAATCATAGATATTATTATACTTTAGCTCATGTAAAATGAATGTATTATAGTAGAGTCGTGGACAATTATTAAAATCTTGAATTCGTTCTCATTTTAATAATTATCCTACTCTCTGAAAATATGACGTGATTTATAGCATCAAAAACACAAAGGACGAACCATATCTGGTCAGTAATGTAATTTCAAGTTAGACAATAATCCTTTCTCTCGGTATTTCGGGGTGAAGAGTGATCTTCTGGGCGGGAAACATTTAGTTTAATGTCTTGGATGATTAAATAGATGAGATCAACATTATTTTAAATATATTATGGTCGAGAATATGTTGTAGTAAGAGATATAATGGAAACTCTTATCAGAAATGTAATATTGTTGAAGTCATTTGTTATCTAGCACCATAGTATAACAGTGTTTAATTATATCGAATTTTAAGTGAGTTTTAGTTGAAATTTTGTTAATTATTTATTATAATTTCAAATCTATCTCATTTTAATAGGAAATAAATTTAATGAAGAAGATTTAGAGGCTATATAACTCTCTCCTTGGACTCTTTTATTATATTTCAAAGAGATGTTTGAAACGTTATGATGAAAGAATGGGGACATTTTTACTTCTTTATTTTGTCCTGCATTCCCAAATCTCATTATTTCATATTTCTTCTCATTAATTTTTAATCCCATCTTCATCCATTTTTCTTCGATCTCTTTTAGCATTTCTTCCATGATTTTTCTTCTTTTTGTCACTAGTACTGTGTCATCTGTATATGCAATTATTTGCCATCCAGTTGTTCTCAGATTTCCTTTTTGTATCTTTCTTAAAACGAATTGTAGAGCGTTGTTTATTTCGAATTCTTCCGGTCCCCCTTTTTGTGTCAAAATAACTAACTTTTGCTTGTTTCATTGTCATCTCTATTAAGTTTCTTATTAGTTTACTAACTCTTTGGCCTTTTAAAGCTTTCTTAAGTTCGTTCCTCTTTAGCGAATCAAAGGCCTACTCGAAGTCTAAAAATAACATTTATATTTCATATTGATGTTCGTATGTTTTTTCCGTTATTTGCTTAATATTATGTATTGCATCTACTGTTGCTCCGCCTCTTACGAATCCGCCTTGATATTGTCCTATGATATTATGAGTTTCAGTTATTAGTCGTCTTTGAATTATCGATGATAATATTTTATAGGCCACACTTAATAATGTGATACCTATATAATTCTAGCATTCTTGCTGGTCTTTTTTTTTGTGTATTGTTATAATTTGTCCAGTTTCCCACTCGTTAGGCATTTTTTCCTTTTTCCATATTTTTTCAATCAGTATATGTATTCTCTCGTGCAGCATGTCTCCTCCGTATTTAATTAATTCCAAGTTTATTTCATCATTTCCAGGTGCCTTTCCGTAATCTCTTTTACTTCCTCTAATGTTGGTTCTTGTGCCATAATGTTTTCTCCTTCTTCTTCTCTTTCATTTGTCATTCATATTTCCGTGTATTGTTTTTCCTCTTCCACAATTTTTACTTGTTTGTCCTTTATCCCTTTTAATTTTTTTTTAAAAAGTTCCTATTCCATTTATCGATCTCTATTTCCTGTATTTTTACGTCCATCCACTGCTTTTTTTTTCTCTTTCTGATTATTTTATTACTCTCCTCCCTTATTGTTATATGTTTTTCTCTATCTTTTGGAATGCTTGTTCGTATACATTTCAATCTAGCTTCCGTTTTTCTCTCCACTGTTTCTTGACATCCATTATTATACCATTATTTTGTCTTCTCAATTTTCTTTTTACCTATTATTTCTTTTGCTGCCTCTTGTATACCTTTTATTATATTATTCCATTCTTCTATCGCATCATCATGTTCTTTACTCTTATTTGCTATTTGATAATTTTTTAGTTGTTCTACATATTTCATTTTTGTTTGATCATCTGCTAATTTTTCAATGTCTCATTTTATTTGTTTGTTTCCGTTTTGATGACATCTTTTTTTGTCTATTTTCGATATAACAATATAATGGTCTGTGTCTGCGCAAGCTCCTCTATAAGATCGTATATCTCTTATTGATGAGTGTCTTCTTTTATTCATGAGTATGTGATCTATTTGAAAATGTGTATGCTGAGTTGGTGATGTCCATGTTAGTTGTCAGGATGTAGAAATTTTTTGCTGCTTATGATCATGTTTGTTCTGGTTGCTAAGTTGCATAATCGCTGTCCTCTGTCAATGGTTCTATCATGTATTGTATGTTTTCCTGCTACTAGCTCGATGACCGTGTCCTACTTAGGAATATTTTCTATCTCATCCTCTATTTCTTCAAACTATCTATCTTTTTCTCCCATGCTTACCGTTTCCGTCGGTGCATGTACGTTTAGTAATGATAGACTGGACGGTTTTGTTTCTATCCTCAAGTATGCAAGTGTTTCGCTTGTTGGTCGGAATTCTAGTATATTTTGATCTATGTCTCCGAATATCATGAAAGCTACTCCATATTGTCCTTGCCTCTCGCTCCCTGAGTATCTCAGACTAAAGTTTTTGCTTTCTATTTCCCCTTTTCCCTTCCATCTAATTTCTTGCAAAGCAGCTATGTTTATTCCAAACATTCCCAATTCCGATCCTATTTCATGCATTTTACCTGCCAATAACATTGTCATAACATTCTATGTGCTTATTTTCATTGTACTGTATTTTGAATTTTGTTTTCTTTTTCTAGTCTTACTGTTTTGGTCTATTGTTATTTTAATTAATGCCTTTTCATGTCTTTGTTCGTGCCCGTGTCATTTTCGATCGCCAGTTTTTGGATTGATTTTCTTTGTTTCACTTTCCTTGTTGTCCCATCTCCATTCTTCTTCGTTTATAGTTATCTTTTATCCGCTTTTAACCATGTTTCCTCTTTGTCTCTCTTCCCTTGCTATGTCTCTCATTCGCTGTTGTTTCACTCTCTCCATTATCATTAAGTCGTTGTTGATGTATACTCCTACGTCTTTGCTGTCCTTCAGTTTATTTTGTTCTGCATTATTTTTTCTCTGTCGAATTCATCATTAAACTGTATCGAGAACGTTCTGGGTTAGTTTAGTTACTGATTTCGCCTTAACATCTACACTCAACTTCTGTTTAGTAAAATTCTCAATCGCATTTTTCAATATAACAGGGTCTTCCTCATCTATTGGTAGCCCACTCATCACCACGTTGTTTTTCTTTTTGTCTTTGTCCATCCATTCCTTTATTTTTTTTATTCCATTTAATTATTCTTTTATTCTATCATTTCTAGCTTAATTATTTCGTTTTACTTTTTTATTGCTTCGTTTTCTCTTAATATCTTGATTACATATTCACTAAGCCAGCCCTCAGCCTACTCTGATTTGCTTTATTTCACCGTAAATGTCTTCCTTGAATGATTATAATATTTTTATTATTTCCTCCATTTCTTGGTTTTTATCTGGCGAGCACTCCTTCACTTTATTCTTTCTAAATATTTTCTCATTCGTCGTGCTCTAGTTTACTTATTTTCCTGCTCATTCAACCTATTTGATCTCTTGTACTCTTAGTTTGCTTTGGGGTTAAAGTGGTCATCGAATGTTTTCAAAAGTGTGTCCAATGTTTCATTCTCTCCATTGGCAAATGTAAAAGTGTTATAGATTCTAATATTTTCATTCACTGATTAGCGTTAGGAGTTGTGCACATTTTATTGAATCGTCCTTCTTGATTATTTCAGTTGCTTTCAGGTCGGTCGTTAACTTCTGCTTCCAGAATTTCCATGTCTGATTCAAGTTTCCACCGGTCATACACATGGGCGAAATTTCCCGGTCAATTTTCAGGGAAACAACAACTTCAATCATCGACGGAACCTACAACAGTTTTCGCTTATTTTTCGATCCAACAGCTCCAAGGAATCGAGAGCTTCAATTTGGTTCTAATGTTTCATTGCGCCACCTTGTTTTATGTTCATTAACTTTCGTTTTTTAGATTGGAAAGAGAAGGTAGAAAGATGAAAGTCAATGGTGTGAGGGAAACTGCTTTATTTCTCTGTGTCGACATATGACGTGACATATGGCATTGTTGCCAACACAAGATATAACAGGTGGGTTTCGTCATGCGACATAAATGCTTCATCAAAATTATTGGCCTCAAAAGAAATCAAAGTTAACTTTATAAATCCAGAATACTACAAAGATATGACCAAAATATTTAATGAAGCAAAAATAAAATGGCAATATTATGAGAATAAACTAAATCGCCCTATAAAAGTAGTTGCAAAAGGAATAACGAAACAATACTCAACAATTTTAAGAATGAAAAAATCCAAATCTTAGATGTAGAAAACATTATAAAGAAACAGTACAATGGAAACAGATACAACAATGTCAAACTATCAGTATATATGCTAATATTCGACAATAAAGAAGATGAAATTAACTGTCTCGGCCCTTACTTTGTGGAAACTACTGGTATTAATGTTTTAACATTGAGTTTCATTTGAAACACCAATTAAGAAAATGGTCACCTAGGTACCTAGGAATGAACCTAGATGCAAAGCTGCAAAGCTACGATGGAATGAACACATTAAAAAGAAGAGCTGAATCTCAAATATAGAAATTAACTGTCTCGACCCTTACTTCGTGGAATCTACTCATATTAGTGTTTTAAATGATGAAACTCAACGTTTCTAGCTAATTCCACAATATAATGAAAAATGTTGGAAATTATAAAAAATTGACAATTGTTTCGATAACTCAATATCATCGTCAGAATGACAGAAGTTACATTTTATTTGATGCCTACCTGATGTTTAGTAGTTATTTTTGGCTAGACCAAGAAGTGACCTAACTTGTGATTGACTTAATATATGTTAATAGAAAAAAGAAGGAGATGTGATATTACAAATATTGAAGCTTAGATATTATTAGCCCTATGGTGATATCCTGGATATCAATTTTCCAATTAAGATCAGTATAACTTTGCAATGATATAGAAAACCAGGAAAACTATATCTGCTGATCTTTACAATTATCACTTAAGAAGAAGACAGTTTAATAGTGGAGAACTCCCTAGATTCATCTGTTCATTGACGACTTCATATTGTGGGTTTCTTAAGTGTCTTCTAATTTCCAACTCTTCAAGGAAATCCAGTTCTTGTTTCTTATCACAAATATGTAGTACTTCTAGTTCTGTGATAGGTGTCAATGAATAATTGGTGTCAAGTAGATATTTTGCGTAATGGATTCATCTGGTTGTTTTAATCTGTATGCTCGTAAGTGTTCACTGTATCGGATTTCAAAATTTCTAAGGATCTGACCCAAATAGACAGCATTACATTCTGGAGGACATTTGAGTTTATTTATACCTGATTTCTTCAATGTTGGTATTTTTGTTTTAACATTTAACAATTTTGTACTTACGTTACTTTCTGTTTCAAAAGAAATTGTTATATTCGTTGCTAAAGATATCATCTTTGGAATATTTTTAAAAATATTTCCTGTATATGTGATGGTTTTATAAGTTTTTATTTATTCAGTTTGTTCAGGAGATATTAGTTGTAATGTCACTTTTTCCTCTTTTTTATTAATTAGCTTATTGATTATATGTAATGGATAACCGTTGGATGTTGCTATTTTTCTAATTGTATTAATCTCTCTATCAAAATTACATTTGTTCATAGGAACTAAAAATGTTCTATGTATCATTGAATTGTATGCCGCTAGCTTATGTGACATTGGAATATTGTTAATAATTCAAATTATCTTTTTAGTGATTACGAAAAGAGGTCCATGATAAATAAGAATCTTCATTATCCACAATTATATGGAACCGTTAAATTACATAAAATAACGAAACCAATTAGACCTGCAGTTTCTTATGTTAATACTGCTAATAATATATTGGCAAAGAAGCTTAACAATATACTCAATAGTTACGGATATGAGTCTAAATACTCAATTAGAAATTCAATAGAACTAATCCAAAAATTAAAAGCATTCAAATTACAATATAACGCTAAGCTTATTCTATTTGACGTTACTAATATGTTCACTAAAACTCCTCCTAAAGAATGTCTAATACTTGTAAGAAAATTACTAAAAGATAAAAATAATAATCCAGGAATAATATCAGATATACACAATTTGTTTGATGTATGTATTAATCAGAATTATTTCACTTTTGACAATAACATATATATTCAAAATGAAGGTTTACCAATGGGAAGCCCTATATCACCTATTTTGGAAAACATTTTTATGGACAGTTTAGAAAGAAAAATCTTTGAAAGTAATATTTCAAAAAACGTTTTATTTTGGTATAGATATGTAGATGCCATATTAGCTTGTTTTATAGGTAGTGAACGACAATTAGATATATTTTTCAACCACATTTACACCCAAAAACTAAATTCACACTAGAAGTTGAAGAAAATAACTTAATCAATTTTCTTGATTTGAAAATTCAAAGAGTTAATAATGTACTTGATTATGCAATTTACCGAAAACCAACACACACTGATGTGACAATTCCAAATAATTCCAATCACCCAATGTCACATAAGCATACAATTCAATGATACATAGAGCATTTTCAGTTCCTATGAACAAATGTAATTTTGATAGAGAGACAAATAGCAACATCCAACGGTTATCCATTACATATGATAAATAAGCTAATTAATGAAAAAGAGGAAAAAGTGGCATTACAACTAATATTTCCCAAAGAAACTGAAGAATTAAAAATTTGTAGAACCATCACATATACAGGAAATATTTCTAATAATATTTCAAAGATAATATCTTTAGCAACGAATACAACAATTTCTTTTCAAACAGAGAGTAACTTAAGTACAAAATTGTTAAATGTTGAAAAAAATACCAACATTAAAGAAATCAGGTATATATAAACTCAAATGTCCAGAATGTAATGCTGTCTATTTGTGTCAGATCCTTAGAAATTTTGAAATCCGATACAGTGAACACTTACGAGCATACAGGTTAAAACAACCAGATAAATCCTATTACGCAAAACATCTACTTGACACCAACCATTCATTGACACCTAACACAGAACTAGAAGTACTACATATTTGTGATAAGAAACAAGAACTGGATTTCCTTGAAGAGTTGGAAATTAGGAGACACTTAAGAAACCCACAATATGAAGTCGCCAATGAACAGATAAATCTAGGGAGTTCTCCACTATTCAACTGTCTTCTTAAGTGATAATTGTAAAGATCAGCAGATATAGTTTTCCTGGTTCTCTATATCATTGCACAGTTATACTGATCTTAATTGGAAAAGTGATATCCAGGATATCACCATAGAGCTAATAATAACTAAGCTTCAGTATTTGTAATATCACATCGTCTTCTTCTTTCTATTAACATATATTAAGTCAATCACTTCTTGGTCTAGCCAAAAATAACTAATAATCATCAGGTAGGCATCAAATCAAATGTAACTTCTGTCATTCTGGCGATGATATTCAGTTATCGAAACAATTGTCAATTTTTTAGTATTTTCAACATTTTTCATTGTATTGTGGAATTAGCTAGAAACGTTGAGTTTGATTTAAAACACTCAAATATAGAAAATTAAATTGACAATCCGAACTATCCTTTAGAAACAAGCTTATGATGTTCAAGCAAGCTTTAGAGCCTGTGTGGAAATATGGCATATATATTTGGGAGTGGGACTGCTCAAGTGATATTACCATATTTAATACAAATATTTCAGAACAACTTACTAAGGGGCATTTTCAACGCTCCTTGGTATGTAAGAAACATCGTGCTCCACAGAGACACCTGTAAGTGTAAATGGTAGCAGATGAGGTGAAACATTTCGTCAAGAAGCATGAAGAACGGCTCCACAACCACAAAGAACGTCGAAACAATCAAGCTGCTGGACCAACGTGAAATAGTAAGAAGAGTCAGCAGGACCAAACCTCTTGAGCTGGTGTAGTGGATTAAAAGCAGAGCACGGTGAGTGTTGTGTAGTTAAAACTAGAGAGAAAAAAACTTAGAAATCATCAGTGGGTTAAACTTTTTAACAGAAAATTATTAGGTACTCGTAAATCGTGCTTCTGGATTAGTTGTCTTAAAATGAAAAAAAAAACATATTTTTATTTTTCATTATGCCCAGCTTTTCTAAATAAATGAGCCAACTATTCAAACATATATTCCAATTCAAGTTTTATAAAGAGTATGTCTATTGTTTTTTAAAAACATTCATGAGACACCATCTAAATTCTTGTAGATCATCGCATTTATCTATTTTACCGACCGATTCTGCGCACTTCAGAAGCTTTTCTTTTCTCTTGTCATCCAAGTTGGTACTTCCCGAAACCCTTTCTTTAATATGATCCAAATCGATATTTCCATCTGTATCCAGTGATCCTTCTTTTTCAAGTGAGCATTTGAATAAGCACATCACTTCTGTAGTATTTTTAGAAGCCATAAAATCATCGAAAGTAGCACCGGATTTTTCAGAACATTCTTTGTATTCCTTGGTTCCCATTATCCTATCTTTGATAACGTCGTCGGATTCTGATGCTGATACCTGAAAAAAAATATAAATAACGTATAAATTTATTTTAAGTATTAATTAATTATATCTTAATTTTATTTTTAATTAATTTAATTTTTATTGATGAATTGAAACAAAAAAAAACCCTATTTTTCAATAATATATTAAACCTTTTTAGGAGTTAAAATTAATTTTAATTAAAAATTGTTTGATTTTTATTATTAAATAAAAAAAAATGAAGATAAAAATTTAGAAATTTTAAGATATATGTACTTTTTATGTTTATAAAAATTATATTTTATTAAAAGTTTTAACTTTAGTTAGAGAAAGCTTTTTTTTAAAATAAAAAAAAATAATATACTGAAAATTTAAAACAATTTTTAAAAATTAAAATAACTGATTTCTTTAATCTAAAAAATTTACTTTTATCAATTGTGAAAAAACCTAGCATTTTTTTTTGTTCATTGCGATTTGAGTTAAGCGGTTGATTGCGATTCGAGTTTACATCAAAGTTTGGGCCAATTTTTAGTATTAACATCGTCAAAAAAATTGAAATTTTTCTTTTTGTCTATTTAAAAAAATGATTGTATTTTTTTTTATCAATTTTTTTTACATTGATATTTTAGTTAAATCATTAATTTTACTTAATAATAGTTAAAATAATTCAATATGTAAAATTATGAGATAAAGCTTTTCCTTAATTTATGGGGGTGAATTAGGAATTTAATCGTGAGAAAAAGCTTTTTCTTTGATTTATAGGGGTAAGATAGCTGTCAAATCGTGAGATAAAGCTTTTTTCTTGATTTATGGGGGTAAACTAGGAGTTAAATCGTTAGATAGCTGATAGTATTTAGTTGAAAAATAACAACAAGTTAATTAGTGCTATATTTTGAATTTGTTTTTAAAATATTCATCAGTTAGAATTGAAATTCACTTTCAACAAAAATTATTCTCCCAACATCCATTTTTATTTATCTTAGGTAAGAGAAAATGTGGATATACAAAATCTGGTTTACACTTGCCTGTCCTTTGAAGCAGGGTAAGATTTTTATGAGGTCCACTTAGATTGAAATGAGAGCAAGGGCTTAAAAATATAAAAGGAAACCAGATGTTGATGTAGATGTGAGAACCTAGATAGAATATATCTCAGCTGTAGTCTTATGTCTAAACTGAAATTTAGGAAGATTACGACATACCTCCCCAGTGCTCAATTTGTGAAATAAACAGTATTCATGAAACTGAACTAAAAGTTCAAATTAATTTTAACCGTTCACGACCGGATCCAATAACAAAGTATTTATCTAATATTTACTAAAACTTTATATTATGTAGTTACAGCGTCGATTTTAATAAATACAAAAAAACTCCTTTCAACCTCAAGACAAAATACTTGATTATAAATTAACGTAGACTGCACCAACAGTGAATTAATTTAATAATTTAGGCCGCATTGTACTTGGTTGACAGCAAGCTAAATCGGCTTTTGTGAGAACATGCCATAAATTTTAATAACTTTGTTAGGAAGTTGCTGTACGTTGTATTTATTTTCATTTACTCGGAGGAAAATTATACTTTTCTTTGAAATTCAGTGCGACGAACTGAAAATGTATTTAATAAAGTAGTATGGGTGAATTGAAGGAGTAATTAACATATATTTGTACATGATATACGATTTTTAACCCCAAAATATCATTAACGAAGAAATTGTAGTTGAAAAAATCTCCAAATATTTATTATACAAAAACTATAGAAAGTGTGACATTTTTCCATACCTCATTGCATAGACGAAAGATCGAAATAAATTTGAATCTTTCAATTCCCTTTTGGGGTCATTATGGGATGAAATTCGGAGGAAATAAATATTTTTAGACATGCATTACTAAAAAAAGTTGTAGAATTTAGGACTATAGGATTCCACTGCTATTATGTACAGAAATACGAAAAAATGTTAAAAATCTCATAAACATACTAATAGACACGCCGCTTATAATAATATCCGAATTATGAAATATTGAAATTTAAGTTAACGGAAAGAAAGAAGAAAAATGCTCCCTCATGACGAATAGAGGCTAAACTTATGTTGATGCAAAATAAGTGAAAGGAAAATAAATTCTGACCAGTAGGGGAGGATGGGGCACAACGGAACACGAGGCACAGTGGAACAGTTCGAGTACCGGATTTACAGAAGTGTCCAGTGCAACGGGATTCCGGCAGTAAAGCGCTGCGGGCCACACCCAACAATGTCAGCTAATCGTCCCCTGCTCATCAGTCGCGTACCAAACTTGACGAGATAATGTGTTGTTTTTCGCTGTGAAAGTAAAAATTTTGCGCCAACGGATTTTTGCCTCCAGGTAAGAGTGATTATTTAATTCAATCGGCTTTTTTGGCATTTCATTGTACATCTATCCCTGAAGTTTTTGCTCGAGTTTCGCATTTCTACTGCTTCACGTTTGTGGTACAGAGTATGGGAAAGCAAAATGGCGTGTTTGGGGTTCCTTGAAACAGATGAATTTGAGGCACAATGAAACGTTTCAATGTGCCCCATGTGTTTTTCATTTTACAATAAATGTGGTTTTTTCTCCTTGTTTCAGAAATGTTGCGAAATCGGCAGCGCAAGAGTACCAAGGGGCTCTTCTCGGAAGATGACATGAAGGCAGCAGTGGAAATGGTCATGAATGGAAACAGTTTAAGACGTGCTGCTACATTGAAGAACGTTAGTTATGTCACTTTATCAAGATATGCGATGCGAAGAAAAGAATATGGTGATGGTCGAGAAGAGAATATGAAATATGCACCTAACTACACAGTTAGGATGGTCTTCACACTGAAGCAGGAGGAGAAACTGAAAAACTACCTCATTATGTCCTCTAAAATGTTTTATGGCCAACCAGTTGAAGATTGCAGACGAGTTGCATACGAAATGGCAGTTATGAACAAAATACCATGCCCTATATCATGGGGTCAGAAGAAAATTGCAGGAATTGACTGGTTTTACGGTTTCCTGAAAAGGCACCCCAAACTCAACCAACGAACTCCTGAGGCTTGCAGCTTGTCTCGTGCTACTTCGTTCACCAAATCAAATGTTTGTGTGTTCTCCAATAACTTGGAATCACTGTATCGACAACACCCAGAGTTTGAAGATGGGAGAAGGGTGTTCACTTTGGAAGAAACAGCCACATCAACTGTGCAGAAACCCCAGCGAATTGCCGCTGAAAAAGGCGTCAAGCAAGTGTGCAAAGCTACAAGTGGGGAAAAAGGCACTAACGTCACTACAGTGTCCATAATGTCTGCGTCTGGCAGCACAAATCCGCCAGTCATGATTTTCCCACGTGTTCATGTCCAGGACCACATGAATCAAGGAGCACCTCCCGGCACACTGGCCTTAGCCACCCCTAGCGGTTGGATGACATCAGAACTTTTTGTGGAAGTTATTAAGCATTTCATTCACCACACTTGCAGTTCTGGAGAGAACTCCACTCTATTAATCTATGACAATGTAGAAAGTCACTTGTCCCTGGAAGCTCTTATGCTGTATAAGGAGAACGGTGTCTCAGTTTTGACTTTACCTCCCCATTCATCCAACAAAATGCAACCACTAGATGTTGCTCTTTTCGGGCCTTTTAAAACTTATTATAATGCAGCACTTGACTCTTGGATGATGCAAAACCCTGGCAAAACTGCTTCAATTTAAAATACAGCATCCTTCGTGAACACAGCTCATCGGAAAAGCATGACACCTTCCAACATAATTACAGGTTTTAAAAAAAGTGGGATATATCTGTTTGATGGAAATATTTTTACAGAAGCAGACTTATGCAATTATGTGACTGACCGACCGCTTCCTACCGTTGTGAACGATCAACCACAACAAATGTTTATGGTGTGCCAAGTGATTTGCTCAACGGTTCCCTCCCCCAAGAAGTAGAAGGAGCAGCTTCCCTAGAAGAAAGAGCAGCTTCTATGGAAGAAGCAAACCATACAGACATCGGTATCCTATCTCTCAAAGATTTTCGTGGTTATCCTAAAGCAGGAGAACGAAAAACGAATCGAAAGCAGCGGAAGAAAGGAAAGAGTATGATAGCCACGAGTACTCCAGAAATGAAAGCCATTGTAGAGAAGAAGCAGCCGATTTCAACTTCCAGAATGGTATTAACTAGAGATCGTGACTTACATTTAAAACACTAATATGAGTAGATTCCACGAAGTAAGGGTCGAGACAGTTAATTTCATTCCAAAATACTGTCTGTTAAAAGGCAGATGTCCGTAAATCAACCAAAAACGAAGAAGAAAGAATCTAGTGAACATGCTCCAGTTCATTCATCAGAGGATAACGAAGAAGACGATGATGACATTGAATATGCAGACACAGACGACGACATGGACACAGATGAGATTTTTGCTGTTGAGCCCGACCATTTTGCAGAATTGAATCGACTTCCTGATTTGGGAGATTATGTTTTGATCGAGTTCAAGCTTAAAAGCCAATCTAAATTCTAAGTTGGTCAAATCACCAAGATGAAAGATGATGAGAGGGACTATGAGGTCAAATTCCTACGATACCGAAAATGCAACACCTTTGTCGAACCTCTAGTGGATGACATAGCCCGCTATTGATGACAAAAACATAAATATGCTACTGGAAAATCCTTCTGTGGTCCAGGGCACTAAAATATAAACGGGCTTCATCTCATTTAACGTTGATTTTGGCAATTTGAACATTGGCTAATAAACAAAAGTATTTTGTGTTTTCAATTCCAGATCCTCACCTCTTTTTTCAAATGCCTTCTCTTGACATTTTCAATTCAAAAAATAAAGTTTTTTATGAATTATCGTGTTTTTTTTCAATTGTTCAAAGGTACCCATGCCCTGTGTCATTGTACCCCAGGAATGGGGCACAATGACACAAAATTCATTTTTTGGAAAATGGCCGCTCACGGTCACATATGATTTCAATAATAACGGTTCATGCATTTCTTTCATAGCTTAGATCCTTAGGTCAAAGGAAATCATTAAAATGCTGAAAAAAAATTCATGTGGGGAGCTATGGGCAAAACCAACTTTTGTGTTCCATTGTGCCCCACCCTCCCCTAGGTGGGTCTTCAAGATAAAAGACAATTGTAGATATAAAGCCAGAGGTGGTCAGAGGTTGTACACAAAATAAAAAAGATATGTACTATGTGATCATTTTTAGTCCTCTGGTGGATACCACAACACTGAGATTATTATTCTACATTGCAGCCAGAAGAAATTGAATCATCCAAACACTTGATATAAAGACAACCTATTTATACGCTGAATTAGACGAACCAGCCTACATAAAAGTACCTGATTGATGTAGCTATATAGCTTCGTAATGTAAGAATTTTGGTGGGGCATAAGACTCGACAGCTTAGGCTGAAAGGACTCTCGACAGTCCTCGAGCAGGATTATTGAATGAAGAGGACTATATGAAAGAAAATAACAACGAAGCAAAAGTTGCTTATAAAGCTCACACATTTAGAGGAACATACAATTACTGTGTGAAAGTAGGTTATAAAATAAAAGAATGTAGATCAAACCCAGAAGGAAAAACCAATCAAGATCAGAAGAATCAACAAGTGGCCGGTTCAGGCATTGTAATACATGTACGAAACATAGACATACATCCAAATGTGTAAATACTGCAAGTAACAGGCGCGTGTCAGGCGGCTCCGCAGACCCCGTGTGGTAGTATATTGGGGGTCCCTCAAAAAATTGTCAAACAAGCCGAAAATATAAGTACGCCCACATAAGACTTTCGTTATTAAATCGATATTTTATGGTTTAACATTTCTTTCTACTATCTATCAATCCTACCAATAAATCTGCTCAAAATGGGCAACGGAATGTATAGTTTGATAGTTTTTATAATATGTGTACTCATAAATACTGTTCCATAAATCGTATGGCAGTCGAGGCTAAATAAGATTTATTTGTAAATTCGAAGGAAAGGGCAAAAGGGGCTGTTTTATTACTTCAAGTAGTCGATAATATATTTTCAGTTTTAGGGTGCTAAAATAAGGTTTTTGGTTTAATTGGAAATATAAAACTGATTGTGGGGCACAGCAAAGGCTTTTGCCACCAGCTGTCCCATTTTCAGCCGGTAGAACCGTTGTCTATTGCGACTCTGATTTTCTATTTTTTTATTTATTTGCTATAAAGTATTAGCTCGCCGATATTTGAAAAATTAGAAACCGATTGTGGGGCAGAACAGAGGCTGTTGCCACCAGCCGTTCCATTTTCGGAACGGGCATAATTTTCTCTGAATTACTTTTGATTCATCTTAGTTCTAAGATTATATATAGTTTTAACTGATCGGCAATTTGAAAAATTTAAAACCGATTGTGTGTCGGAGCAGAGGCTGTTGCCACCAGCTGTTACACTTTCGGAACGGGCACAATTTTCTCTGAATTACCTTTGATTTATCTTTGTTTCAAATTATATATAGTTCTATCTGACCGACAATAAGAAAAATTCAAAAACTGATTGTGGGGCGGAGCGGAGCGGAGGCTGTTGTCACCAGCTGTTCTACTTTCAGCCGGTATTCGTTTTATTTCAATTTTTTCGATTATCTACTCTAAGACAGTTCTTTTACTTGTATTTGGGTAACCGCTTCCGACCAAATAATCGAATAATTAACAGATAATTTGAAATTTAAGTCTGATTGCGGGGCAGAGCAGAGGCTTTTGCCACCAGCTGCCCAACCGTCAGCCGGGAGTAACTTTTATCGAGTTCACTAATTTTTTTTGTTAGAAAAGTATATATTCTCTTAGAATAATAAGATTTTCAACCAATCCTGAGGCTGTTGCTACGGGTTGATTGATAATGTAGTTTATGTCCGATAGTTTTTTTTATAAACTGGTCTGGTCGCATTTTCCCCCCTATCCCGATTGACCGTTCCTACTGTGATAAGTATTTTATTGTTTCACTGCTGCTCTCCGTATAACTACAAACTGCTTATACTGCTTACGCTGTTATTAACAATTGCATTTGCTTGCCAACCCCTGGTTTATCGTGCCATTGCTCACATCCCTTAATACCGGCAAATTTCGCATGGTGCATAATAAAATAAGGCTTGAACACATTTGCATACTATATATATTTAACTGATTTCGTACCGCTTGAAAATACTCAGAAATGGTTAAGTGTTATATAAATAGGACTTGTAATATACAAATAAATACAATCAGTGTTTTCTTCATATCCCGTAGAATCGTCGTCTATGGGTTATAGTTTTGTAGAAGTGTTAAATTCAACGAGACCCCTGGAATTTTCCATAACCTCCACCTGAGGCACTGAGACACTATGGGTTAAGGGGCCGTGGAGTAAACCACGTAAAATAATCTGGCGCCCTAGCATTTGTTTCAAAAACTTTGCATCGAGGATGTCCAAAGTGACGCGCCAGTTGGCAAGAACCTGTGTGAGGTGAAAGTCACAAATTCTCTTATTTTGTTTTTGAAAAAAATTAATTACTGATTAGTAGTATACCTGAAATTTGTACTGTGTTTCAATTGTTTCTAGTATTCCCGGTTACATCGGTTCAACCAGAAAGAACTTTTTTAATGTTCAAGCTACTAAAAAGCGTTTTAAGGTCTACCTTGAAAACAGAATCACGTTAGCTCATCGGCCATAATATATGTTGGAAATGAACGAGCAAAAAATGTGAATTTGGATAAAGTATTAAACAAGTTTCCCTCGATAAGGTACAAACGCTTCCATGAGTTCAATACATGATATTATATCTTATAAGTCATTTGCTAGGTGTCTTGGGTTTAGCAAAGAGTATTTACGGTAACAACAAATAGTTATCGTTCCAATCGATTTCTGATTCGATTTCGAGCAATTAGTTTGAGGTCATTAATGAAACCATTTATTTTGTTTCCAAAGATGTGGAAATGCCATAGTATATTCCCATCACAATCAGAGCTTAACGTCGCTAACGATAAATTGGTTATTTTAGTAAATACCAACTCATCATTAAACCCAAATAAGCTACCTAGCAACTAAACATGTCAGAGCACGTGCTTAAATCTTAGTTAAAATTAAATGTCTCGACCCTTATGTCGTGAAATCTACTCATTTTATTGTTTTAAATGAAACTTACTATTTTTAGATAATTCCACAATATATTCAAAAAACTTTAAAAATTCTAAGAAGTAAGTTTCATTCAAAACAGTTGAATCTTAGTTATTTTTGTTTTACTAATACATAATATGTCTGTTGTATTGTTTATAATATTTGAGTAAATCTGACCTATAGAGACAAGATATCCAATTGGAAGCATAGATCTTTGTTTTTTGTCATTCCTATGTATTATAATACAATAATATAATAATAAACTGAATTGACACAATACAAAATTATAAGACATTTATTACATGTAGAAAGTTGTTGCCCAAAGAAGTTTTAGGCAGATACCTCATGGGATAATTTATCTGAAGATGAATGACATGGGGGCCCCTAAAAAAGTTCGCGGGTGGGTCCCAAAACATTTTGACATTCTACTGGCAAGAAAAATAATAATACCCAAGAGAAGTGCAAATACAAAAAAGAACTAGGAAATAATAACCCAAGGAAACAAAACAATAATGTCAGCTTCTTCATGGAGACGTAGGAGACGAGATAGAAAAGAAATGTGAGATAGACACTACATTTATTATTCATAGTGGTTCAACAAGTCATCTTATCCATGAAGAACATCTACTCTGAGACTTGAAGAAAGACGAAGTGAACATTGGACGTGCACAGAAAGAATCAAATCGGTTAGAAAAATTAATAGTGACACTGTTACTCTGACAAATGTATCTTATATCCCAGATTTGTCAAAGGATCCGTTGTCAATAAATATGGTGAAAAACAAAGGTGTTATTGCAATAATTGATGCTAAAAATGTAAAATTTGTTCATGGAAAAGTAATCTACAACGAAAAAGATGTTGCATTTACTGCGAAAAAAATTGAATGGTTTGTACATTGTTGATTTGTCTATAGATGAAGAGGTCATGTTAACTCAAAAAAAAACGTATATAAAACTTGAACATCGGAACTTTCGAAACTTGAGGATTATTCACAAATTGTGTGATGAAGTATATGATGTACTTGAAAATTATAATGAGCAACGATACCTTTAGCATTAATCCACCTTGATATATGTTGTGAAGTATCTCCTGCAACGTATGACTGTGAAGAATACATTACGACATGTCTGGATCATTATACACAATTTTTGAAGATGTATTTTCTATACACAAGAATGAAGCTGAACAATACATCAAATAATACATCTGTAAAGCTACGGCGCACCTCAATCTGACTTTAAAACTGAGACTAGAAAACAAATACTCCAAATACCCAAGATATTTCCTGGAATGAAGACTATAGTAACACCCTGTAGGGGTGTATTCTTTATACATCAGAACAGTTACAGTTTTTGGTGTACCTGTTCGATATTCTTTTTCAATGATTAGAAATTTCCTTGCATTTGTTTTCTCATGTATCATTCCTTTTACTATCAATTTGTTTGTTTTTTTGTAGCAATTCATTTTCTTTTCTCTGTTGAATAATTTTGATTATATTGCCTTTCACATTTTCCATACATTATTCTTATCAAATATCTGTTGCCTTTCCATATCAATAATTTTTCTTTCCATTCACCAATTACAATCAAATCATGATTTATATCGTAAGGGTGGCCAAATGGGAATCCAAGTTTAACAATTATGTTGTTTTTTTCTTTTCGCGGATTGCAATGAATATTTCATTGTGGAGTTTTTGTTAAATCGTATAAAGCAAACCCCCCTCGTTAAGCCTCTCTCTGAAATAAAACGCTTAGACTTGTAAAAACCACAAAAGAAATATTAGTCTAGTTAGGAGACGTAAAAACTTTGAAAAAAAATTACCTAAAATGGAAAAAGTATTCCAGTATTAGAAGTGGAGAAGGAAGCTAAATAACAAAGAATTGGCAGTCTTGAGCGTTTTTTTTTATATATAAACGGACTTTTGCTCGACAAAGAAAAATAAGCGTAACTGTAAAATGTAAATCAGCGCAACAAAACCTTCTATACCTGTACGCGGAAAGTTGAAAATAAGGCTGTATCATAATAAAAGTTAATCAAAATATAAAATATATATGCGAGTTCCTAAATCCCTGTAAATTTATTTGTATTTGGATAAAAATATATAAATATTGAAGCAATTTACTTCAACAACCGAGGTAATTGGTAAAATTCATCGTCTGAAACTGAAAATTACAAAAACTTCTTTATCTACAGTTGTTTTATGTTCTATTATCAATGAGGTACCTTGTATATACATCAAGTATAATGGATGGAAAGTAAATTTTATTGCAGCGTGAAATTATTACATCAATTTATGAAAATAGAGCTCACAACCATTACATAAGTGGCACCAAATCGCCATTAATATTGGCATTGTTCATTTTGGCTACTACCCAAATTTCACTAAATAAAAATTCACAAAATTATGAAAATATCCTAATCATTGACGAAATATATATTTTTTCACAAACCTGGGTTGATAATGATGAATTTTAAATAGTAATAATCAGTATAGTTATATCTACAAAGTGTTACGAAACAGCACACTGGTATAGTCCCTGAATCCGACTCTGTCTATGCCAGGTATGAAAGTTAATATTATGACGGACGCGCAGGGATTGTTTACGATTGTGACTATCTTATCTAAACTTGGTTTTTGTGACCAGTCTTATCTAGAAACTGCCAGAAAGCCATTTGTTTTTGAGTAAGCCGCAATCTCGAATTATCTAGTGAAAAAGACATTAACATATAAGGGACCGACCAGGAAGAGTTAGAGGAGTGATCTCGAGAAATAAACAATAACACACCGAAATACCGAACAGTAAAGTGTTAATATAAATTAATAATTAAGTTTGTGTTTTTGAATTGAATTTAAGTGATTAGTTGAGTATATATAAATTAAGTGTTAGTGATTAGTTTAGTGTTTAAAAATTTATCCCACCCGTTTACCGTTTAAATAAATAACAAAAACATTACATTGGTGTCAGAAGTGGGATAATATAAATAAATATCTACGTAAAAATGGCCAAGAGACTAAGGGACTTGAAAGTGACTGAGTCAAGAGCACAAATGGAAGATCGTGTGTTGGAAACGTCCGGTAAGAAAAGTGAATCAGTAGAAAGACTTAAAGTGGCACTGGAAGATGACGATTTTGATCCAGAAACATTTTTATTTAATGACGAGGCTTCCAACCTAATCTCGTCAATTTCTGCTAACATGGACGAGAAGATTTCTGCCATGAAAGAGAACATGGACGAGAAGATTTCTGCTATGAAGAACGACATTTCTGCTAAAATTGACGACAAGATTTCAACGATGGACGAGAAAATCGAGAATAAAATGTCAACGATGGACGAGACAAGGAGTTAGAAAAAAAGATGACAGATATAAGAACTCAAGACACGCCAGCGGGAGAAAAGAAGACCGAGCTAACGAAACCTTGCAAGACAGAAACACACCCTAAGTTAGAAGACATTGGTAGTTTCACCCGAGTCAAGGCCCCAACGTTCGATGGAAAAATGTCGTGGACCAATTATGTGAAACAATTTGAAGCAGCCGCTAGAGTGAATAATTGGTCCGATAGAGAGAAGGCAGTGAACTTAACTATCGCGCTTCGGAGAGATGCATTAGATGTTATTCAGACGATACCACTTGAAGAAACGGATGAATTCGAGCAGCTGAAGAAGAGGTTGGACATGCGATACGGTCACGAACATTTGGAACATTTGTACAAATTCCAGCTGAAGAACCGAAGATATAAACGTGACGAAACCATTCAAGAGTATGAACGGGATATTGCCCGACTAGTTCGATTTGCTCATCCGTCAGCACCAGATAACATGATGGATTGTTTAGGCATCCAGGCCTTCATTGATGGCTCACGTGACCCCGATATACAGAGGACGCTTCGTTTAGCCCATCCGAAAACATTGGTCGACGCATTGACTGCTGCGCTTGAATATGAAGCAGCCACGATGGCTTCCAAATACAACAAAGGTAGGACCATACAGGAAGAAGGTGACGATGACAGACTTGACCAGATCGTCAACTTGTTGAAAGGTATGGTAGACAAGAAGCCGAAGAAAATCGGGTGCTGTAATTGTGGCGAGCTAGAGCATGCACGCAGTTCGTGTAAGCGTCCTACGACTCCTGCAATCGAAGAACCTCTTAAATACAAAGCAGCCACGAAGAGCTCGCGCTACCACAAATGTAGAACCATGCAGGAAGAAGATGACGATGACAAACTTGACCAGATCGTCAACTTGTTGAAAGGTATGGCAGACAAGAAGCCGAAGGAGATCAAATGCTGGAAGTGTGGCGAGCTAGAGCACATACGCAGTCCGTCTAAGCGCCCCAAGACTCCTGTAACCCAAGAGCTCCGGTTACAGGGGTGAACATCCAGCTGATGTGAATCACCGAAAAGCCAACTCGTTGCCTAGACGGCCATGCCCTATAGACTATTCACAATGCAACAAGTCGAAATCTAAGGAAGTTGCAGTTTCAATAATTACAGTAGTCAATGAAGAATGGTCACCCACCAGGATCAGAGAAGATCAGGAGAATGATCCTTGCCTAAAGATGATCCGGCAATGGAAGGAAGAAAATCGGCGACCAACATGGCAAGAAGTAACAAAATTTTCACCGAAACTCAAGGCGTATAGGGCTCAGTGGGACTTCCTTGTCCTGGAAGAAGTGCTGTTGAAAAGAGTCCTTGAAAACGATGATGGTAGCGAGATGAGACAGCTAGTTATCCCTAGAACGAGAGTAGCTGAGGTACTGAAGAAGTTACACGACAGTCCATCGAAAGGTCATCTGGGAGTGAAGAAAACCCTTCAGCGAGTCCGTAAAAGGTTTTGTTGGATGAACAGCTCCGACGATGTAAAGGACTGGTTTAAGAAATGTACGACTTGTGCTACGAGTAATGGACCACATCGCAAGAGAAAGGCACCCATGAAACAGTACAATGCTGGAAGCCCTTTCGAAAGGATTGCTTTAGATATCTCTGAACCATTTCCGACGACTCAAAATGGTTTGCAAATACATACTGGTTGTAATGGATTATTTCAAGAAGTGGGTGGAAATTTACGCTATTCCGAACCAAGAGGCCACAACTGTTGCGAATGTATTGGTGAAATAATTTATCAGCCGATATGGAGTGCCCTTGGAAGTCCACAGCGACCAGGGGAAAAATTTCGGAAGGAGATTTGCGAGAAACTGGGAATGAAGAAGACCAGGACCACAACATTACATCCACAATCAGGACTATTGGAAAATACCTGTCCAAAGTAGTATCCAGCCATCAGAGAGATTGAAGCCAGTATCTTTCCCTATTCGCATTGGCTTATCGATCTGCCGTCAATGAGTCCACGTGTGAAACACCGGCGGAAATCATGTTTGGACGTGAAATGAGGATTCCTTGTGACATGGAATTTGGCTGTCGGTCTGGAGAAGATCTAGCTGGCGAAGACTACGTGATCCAATTGAGAAGAAGGCTGGACAATATTCATGAATTAGTTCGAACACATCTATAAGTTGCCAGCGACAGAATGAAAAGTAGGTACGACACGCAGGCCACAGATGGCGATTTTGAAGAAGGGGACAAAGTATGGTTACACAACCCGATGAGGAGAAAAGGATTCTCTTCAAAATTACAAAAATCAAGGGAAGGTCCATACTTAATCAAGAAAAGGATCAATGATGTTATATATCGCATAAGCAAGATCCCCAACGGAAAACCAAAAGTAGTTCACCAAAACCGACTAGCGCCATTCCAAGGAGACCATGACCTAGAGAAAGGAGTACACCATATTCGAGATGTGTCTGACCCTACCATCGATTAATTTATGAGCGAGGTACCGGGAAAGCTAGATATGGAGTTACTTCAGAACAACGACAAGATTTGTTCACTCTCCCGGAAGATTATTCACTGGCATACAACATCCCCGCCCATCTCAAGAACGCACGAGGGTTGGCATCCGTCTTTCGAAAGAAGTTCGGCAATTAGAAAAACTTGAAGAACAGATTCTAGCCTCTGGCAAGAAACTGAAACATAATTCGCGGTGAGTCTTCTATGTCGTAACTAAAAAGGAGTTTCGAGATCGATCTACCTACCGCGATGTGTGGGAAGCACTTAGTAACTTGCGAGACCATGTGTTAGAATCCAGCGTGAAGAAACTGGCTATGCCTAAAATAGCGAGTAACCAGTTGGATTGGCGAGTTATCAGGAACATGGTAGAGGTTATCTTCCAAGATACCGGTGTCGAGATATTAATTTGCAGCTACAACCCCCGTTATCAGTATCCGATGAAGACGGTGCCCTGTTATTTCCATACGATCGGAAAGTGTAGAAATGGGGCCAGTTGCCGATTAAAACATCCAGTCTCGGCTACACAAAAATTCCAGGAGGATCTGCCGTTTAAGGAGGGGGTAATGTTACGAAACAGCACACTGGTATAGTCCCTGAATCCGAATCTCTCTATGCCAGATATGAAAGTTAAAATTATGACGGACGCGCAGGGATTGTTTACGATTGTGACTATCTTATCTAAACATTGTTTTTGTGACCAGTCTTATCTAGAAACTGCCAGAAAGCCAATTGTTTTTGAGTAAGCCGCAATCTAGAATTATCTAGTTAAAAAGACATTATTACATAAGGGACCGACCAGAAAGAGTTAGGGGAGTTGATACAGTGATCTCGAGAAATAAACAAGAACACACCGAAATAGCGAACAGTAAAGTGTGTGCATATAAATTAAATTTAAGTGATTAGTTGAGTATATATAAATTAAGTGTTAGTTATTAGTTTAGTGTTTAAATTAATTAGTAAGTAGCCATACCATGTGTTTAAAATTTATCCCACCCGTTTACCGTTTAAATAAATAAGAAAAACATTACAATAAGAATCAATAGCTCTGGCGGAAGTACTGTTTCTTAAAGCATACCTTATAGAAAAAATAGTGTCACCTATCAACTCTGATAGAAAATATATACGTTTAAATAATTTCAAACCAATAAAAATGGATTAGTCTAAGTTAATATTGGAAATTAGTATCAAATAATCTATAAATACATACTGCGATTGTGAACATAGTGATAACAGAAATCATCCATAGCGTGTACATATTGATTGGTGTGGTAGCTATCAAGGTTCAAATTTGACAATATAATGTTTGCGTATATATATAAACCGTTTATAATGCAATCGAAATTATACATTCATTAACGTTATTATGGATAACGATTGATGTGATTAACAACAAATTGAGTTTATCATAGTTTGATATATAACGCTAGATATATAATGATATTTTTTTGTTATAAACCACTGTCATATCCGTTATTTTACAATTTAATATGAATTCAATAAATAATATATTTATAATCCGACCGGATGTTGTAATATTTTTCTATGCAAACTAAAAATAATTTGAGCATATACATGATTATACAATATGTATTCGAATTTGTTATACGATTATAATGTGAAACATGTCATCCAACATTGATCTGAAACAAATTGAAGTTAGCCAGTATTGAATATTCCATAGTCTTTCTCATCGCAAGCGCAGCCATTATTTTGAAAGAGCGGTAAGTTTAAAGTTTCACATTATTTTGTGCTACAAAGGCTAAGAAAGTATCATAGACGTTAGCGGAAAGGCAAAAAGTAAGCTAGTTGAGAGATTAGCTGTCAATACAACACGGATTTTCACAAATAAAAACATGAAAACGACAAAAACTAAAGTTGACTACTTTATAACGAAAAAAAATAATGGTTCAGAAGTCGATAGGGTCGTAGTAACTGAGGAATCAGTAAACATCAATTCCCTTTCTAAAAATAATCCTAGTGTTAAAAACTTCTCTTCATACATTTCATTTTCGATTAAAGATTATCAGAAAGGGAATGATACTCTACAAGAACAAAAGGATACGCCTAAAAATGATGTAGATAACAAGGAATATATTAACAAAGTGAACCAGACCAATGATCTATCGACATAATCTTAACTTTCCAACTCCGTAATATCTACATCCAATTCAGTAGCAAACAACATCAATTCAAATTCCTTATCACGCCGATCAAGTGAGAATGACAATAATAGAATCCGAGATTATTCGTACAATGATAGTAGTTGCGAAAGAGCTGTTAACAATATCTCCACAATCAGATCCATAAAAGGTATTCCCCAAGAATCTTTGGGTCTCAAAGCCCTGCAAAATATTGGTAACACATGTTTCATGAATAGTATTATCCAATGCCTATCAAACACAAGGTGGCTATTAGAATATCTAAAGAAAGACGCATACATAAGAGATATTAACATAAACATATCTAGCATGAAAGGAACACTAATTGAAGCATTTGCTGAAGTTATTCAAGAGCTTTGATCTGAAGACGGTTCAGACAGAGTGGTTAATATAGTATCATTGGAAAGTCAGATTCAGCGATTTACTTCACGGTTCATGGGATACACTCAACATGATGCACATGAGTTTCTTCGTTACCTATTAGCAGGACTTCACGAAAATGTCAACAAGGTGTATGAAAAACCAAAGCCCATATTAACAGAAATTGAAGACAAATTTAGTGATATCAAGGAAGCACAAGAATTTTGGTTAAGATATACTAGAATGGACAACAAGATTGTGGATAACTTTGTTGGTTAATATAAATCAACAATCAAGTGCACACACTGTAGTCACTGTTCAGTTACCTACGATCCCTTTTGGGATTTATCCCTTTCAATACCACAAAGAACAGGTCAATTACGACTTTCACAATGTTCAGATTCGTTTACAAAAGAAGAAACACACGACGGTGATGAGAAACCAACTTGTTCGAAATGTAAGGAACGAAGACGATGCATTAAATCATTCTCAATTCATAAATTTCTGAAAATATTGGTTATTCACCTAAAGCGCTTTGCGCAAACAGAAAGATTTAGTGGAAAACTTAATGTTTTAATAGAATTTCCAATAGAAGGGCTTGATATGAGCTATTACGCGGCTGATAATGTGGCACCTTGTATGTACAGCCTCTACGTTATATCAAATCACTTTGGAACCACTTATAATGGTCACTTCACGGCATTTTGCCGACATCCCTACACGGGTCAGTGGTACGATTCAAGAGTGCTAATAATATCGTGAAAATCTTTAGTCAGTGGAGAAGCATATATTCTCTTCTATGAACAAGATGACACAAAATCACACCTTTAAGTTTAAGAATGTTTTTTTATTAGTTTTTAAATTGTATTCTTTCATTGTCAACCAATGTCTTATTTGTTTTTTCCTGCAAAATTTATTTATATATTCATATATACATTGTATCCTTTTAAATATTAATAAAATTTAAATATTTACTAATATGACGTGTGAATACAACGAAAGCGTGATTGCTATGCAGCTTGATGATCATTTGGGACTAAACATTCATGTAAAATATCGTACGGGTATATTATGTACATTTTGCGAGAATAAACTGGATAACAGAAAGACAAGTTTTAGGAATGTATCGGCATCCAATTTACTGAGTATACAAACTCATCTAGATAATGAAAGTTTTTTGTCGGTCTATGAATATATAAATGATACAAACATCTCAAGTGTTGATCTTGTAGATAATGAATTTTTAGATACTATATGTTACCATATTGATTTTATTTGCCCTATTTTAACAAAAAAGTATCTAATGTAACCAGAAAATCATGGGTTGATCGCGATTATGTGCGGATGGGTAGTGATCTTAGGAATTTGTTTTGGTTAATAAAATTTTCCGCAAATCCCGATGATGATTCAAACTATAAGAGGTTGAAACAGGATTATGTCACTGAAATTAACAAATCATGAAAATTGTTCAACCAAAATAAATATATATGGCGAACAGTACAACATAAAATTGGAAAAACGAGACATTCTACTATTGTTACCATTGATATAAACGGTAAAATAAATACGAAATTGCTAATTTGTTTGCCACTTTTTTTGCAACGAATACTAAAAAAGCAATAAATACCCACTTTGCTAACTGTGGTTCTGAAAGTCATGCAACAATGTATGTCGCTAATACTTATTATTTCAAACCTGTTATGCCTGAAGATGTATTGGATGTAATTAACTGCCTAAAAAATGTTAATGCCGAGGGTGTTGACTGTCTTTCGACAAAGATCATTAAAAGTATAGGTCCACAAATCGCATGTACTCTAGCAGACATTATCAACTACTCAGTGGAAACAGAAACTTTTCCATCAAATCTAAAGATAGTAGTGGTTTCACCAATACATAAAAAAGACAGCCGTCTCAGCCTTGACAATTATCGGCCAGTAACTGTCCAAACTGTGATATGTAAACTGATAAAAAAAGTATTTATAAACAAATGTTTTCTTTCCTCAAAAAGTATAATGTTATATTGGACCATCAGCATGGTTTCTTACCTTGCAGATCGACGGAAAGTGCATCCGTAGCTCTGCTTAATTTTATCCACATCCTATTGGATAGAAAGAGGTATGTGGGGGCGCTCTTCTTTGATCTTTCAAAAGCTTTTGACTCGATTAGTGCTGATATAGCAATAAATAAACTACGAGATTTAAGATTTCGAGGCAAATTTTTATCGTAGCTGAAATCATACTTAGAAGCCCGAAAACTTATTGTCAGAATTGAAGATCAGAAGTCCCTCCCCCAACCTGTGGAAATTGGCGTACCTCAAGGATCAATCTTAGGGCCTCTGATATTTTTATTATACATAAATGATCTTTCTAAATATGTTAGCACTAATCATTTAATACTATATGCAGATGACACCACGTTAGCAATTGATTCTGAATCTCCGGATGAGTTGCTATTAAAGATGAATATTTTATCAAGAGAATTTATCAGTTGGCGTGAAAGAAATTCTTTGATAGTAAATTCGACAAAAACCATCTTCATGCATTTTTCCATATATTCCTGAAAAAAGCTGTATCTCAGTTGGGGGACTGATGTTTATTTTTCGAGTTCTACGAAATTTCTGGGAACCTAACTCGATAAGGATATGAGGTGGAATACCCATATCAGCCACATTTGTAAAAAATTAAATAGTAGTTACTTTGCAATATTACAGCAAAAAATTTATTTACAACTAGTCAACTGATCAATGTTTATTATGCAATCGTATACTCCCATATTTCCTATAATCTCATTCCGTGAGGAGGGGGGGTGGTTTGGCACGGTAAATACCTCGACGATTTTTATTTCTCAAAAAAGGATGTCCGTCTAATTTTTAATCTATATTATAGAGAAACATGCAGAAATCATTTTAAAGATTTCGGTGTACTAACTTTTTATTCTATTTACATCTACAAGTACATGTTATATGCAAAAAGTAATTTCAGTGAATTTAGTCTTAATTCTGATTTCCATGATTACCCAACCAGATCTGGAAAACTTATACGGCCACCAAAATATGAAACCTCATTGTTTGAAAAAAGTCCTGTCTATAAAGGAATTCAATTCCTGAATCATGTGCCCAGCTGTATAAGATGTGAGAGCGATTTCAATGTGTTCAAACAAATACCTAAAAAAAATTTAATTGTCGAATGTTTCTATGATGTGTCAGAGTTTTTGAACAAACGATTTTAAATTTAGTGTTTAATTAGTATTCAATGTAATATCCTCGTCTCTGTTTGACCTGTCCTATATCATGTACTATGATCAAAAAGGATGAATAAAGTATTATTATTATTATATGAATAAAATTGAGAAAATAATTACATAGGCTTTCAAAAAAAAGTTTTAATTTTGATAGGGGTGACAGACTGGTTCAGTTCTGCAATGAACAGAACCTCATGATAACTAATACTTTTTCCAAACTGCACCCTAGGCGACTATATACATGTACCTCCCCTAGATACACAAAAGAAAATATAATCAGAAACCAGATAGATTACATTATGATCGCACCATATTTTAAAAAATATATTAAATCTGTAAAAACGTATCCCGGTGCAGATGTCGGCAGTGACCATAATCCGGTGGTAATGAATTTCAAAATGCAGCGCTTTCAAAAAGTACAAAAAAAAACAGACACACAAAAAGATAGACGTTGACAAACATAAAAACCAAGACAAAAAACGTGTTATAAGGCAAGGACTTTAGAACAATATGAAAAAAATTGAAAGGTCAGTACAGAGGTAGAAACGGTTTGGGGCAACGTAAAAACTGCTATAATAGAAACTCAAGAACAAGTAATTGGTTACCTAACATATAATAAGAAGCAGGAATGGATGACTTCTGAAATATTAGATCTAATATCAGAAAGGAGGTCACAAAAACAAAATCCAGTGGAATACAAAAAACTCGATAGGGCAGTTAAGAAGAAATGCAAAGAAGCAAAAGAAAAGTAGCTATCAGAGAAATGCTCTGAAATCTAAGACCTCCAAAGAAAACACGACTCTTTCAACTTACACAAGAAAGTCGGAGAAATGACAAATTGAAACAAAAAGACACCAGTTTCAATACTAAGGGACAATAGGAACGAAATAATAACAGAAACTGAAGCCAAACTTAAAATATGGAAAGAATATGTAGAAGACCTGTTCAATGTCAATAGACCAGAATTGCCACCAACAACCGACGATCAGATAAATGGAAAGGGACCCGACATACCGAAAGAGGAAGTCATACATGCTATAAAAACCCAAAAACACAGAAAAGCAACTGGCACAGATAAGACACCCGCAGAAGTACTCAAACTTAAAACAGGCGAAGAAGGAGCCGGACTAAACATATTAACTTCACTACTTAACGCTGTTTATAGAACATGTACTATACCCTCAGACTGGCTCAGGTCAACGTTTATAATATTTCCAAAGAAAAACAACGCATCAAAATGTGACGAATATCGAATGATCAGCTTAATGTCTCATGTTCTTAAGGTATTTTAAAGAATAATTCATACGCGCATCTACAAAAAATGTAAGTCAGGTAGATGACTGTCAGTTTGGATTTCGGAATGGTATGGGTACAAGGGAAGCACTGGTCTCTCTAAACGTCTTAACTCAAAGATGCAGATATATGAACGTGAATTTATTTTCATGTTTCATTGATTACAAAAAGCGTTTGATTGCGTTAAGCATGACTAACTATTGGAAATTCTTCAAGCCACGGGAATAGAAAAAGAAGCGATCATAATCATTTCACAGTTGTACTGGCACCAAACAGCAGACGTTGAAATTGAGCAATCAACATCAGAGGCTATTACAACAAAGGGGGGAGTAAGGCAAGGTTGTATCCTGTCACCTCTGTAATAATCAATCAATAGATTCCACTATGATCCTACATAAATAAAGAAAATTCTATCACCACTTGTAATAACCAAAAAAAACTCTGCTGTCCAAAAATGTCCCGAATGGACCGAGAAGGCAGCGTAGCTGGCTGTCACCACCCACGTTTCCGTGGGAAACAGGAGTCGGCGGTTCCTGTAAGAAATGTCCGAAAGAGCTGGCTTCGGCCTCCGCTGCTACCAGTTGTCGTTGGTAATGAGAGGTCTTGTATTATGGGGTTACGTCAGTTAGAGGGGTGTGTTGAGGGAAAATTTTAGGTGTAGATCTTATGTGTATGGGTTAGGTATTCCTTCTCTCCTGGTTGAGTAAATAAATTAACCGATAACGATTTCTTAAACGAGTTTAATAAAAAAATATATAAGGAAGAAATAAAAATAATTACACCAATTTACAAAGCGTCGGGAATACTCGTATATAGAGTCCCGTGTCTACAATTCAATAAAACCAGTGATAGGATCGAGAGAAAACTTGAGATATCCCCTTTAAGTCAACGCGAATGACTCGCAGAATAAAAGAAATTTGTTATTTTTTTTTAAAAATTGATCGTCAGAACCTGAATATTTTCGCGTACCCTAAATATGAACTGTGATATTAACAATTTAATTTTCAACCTCAAATGTGCTCCCTATTCCTAATTCATACGGTGATATATCACCATTAAATGTTCGTGTGCGATATGAACTACCATACTCCAATTAAATTATATAAACATAATATCATAGAAAGCGGGCTGGCAATGTTTATAACCTGACCAAACTACAGAAAAAAAATCATAATACACTGTTAGTATAATTTGAAATCAGACTTACCAATTCCCGGACTGGGTGTTCACAAAACGCCGACGGACACGATTCGCGTTTCGAACAAAAAGAAACCCTTTTAGAGCGCATACAGTAGACGCTCCCTTGTAATCTGCTTTCCCTTTTCGAGAAAAAAATAATTATACCTGACTGCTAAAACACTACTTTAATTATAAAGTACTATAACTCAGGACTCCTCAAAAACCGCTATTCGCGAAACCCCAAAAGAAAACTTGACTGTTCCCGACCGCGAGTTTTTACCAACTGCCCCTCATTTGTTACTTTTTCGAAGTTTCGGAATTTTTCCTTGCTCAGCAATCCTTTATTTTTTTTGTACCTGTTAGCTTCTGATTGGTGGAACTTATCGTTCGACGTAATTGTGTAATAGGTTTTTTACCTCGATTAACAATTGAATTTATTGGATTCCGCAAAATTTCTTTATTTTGACGCAATTATTATTTCCGGTTAAAATATTATTTTTTTAATTCTTGCACCCAGACAGACGCTTAGATAAGTGGTTTTTTCATTTTATCGATGTGAACGACCGTTTTCTATAGTTTAAACGTTACAAAGTAAAAAGTAATTTGTTATACAGGATGATTCTTATTTTGGTATTTATTACATTGCCACCCCCTTTGAAAAAGTGTTGGACTTACCTGTCCAACACCTTTTACGTGCATCCCCTACGCTAAACTTATCTAAGTACAAAATTGTGTCACTGCGTTACATGTTACCGCGATTTCACCTTGAGCACTACGCGTTGTATGCCGCACTGAGACACTGCTTGTTGACTGCTTGCATGTTTGTGTTCACCGTTGCAATACCTATGACTCCCTAGTTGCACTATGTCGCTTTTTCCTCTGTTAGGTGTGGTACAATACTAATTTCCTCTCTGGTTTGTACTTGTTTATGTATCCAGAAGAAGATGGATAGTTTTTGTATTTGAACATGAAGTCGTTCAGTAAAGGATTAGATATCCTTCCATAGTACTGCTACTTTATTAGTTTGGCGGAATTATGGGGAGAGAAACCGTTTTGGCTTCAAAACTGTGCCCGTGGAGTGGGGCGAGGACGATTTGTAATTTGATAAGCTTTTATCGGATTAATTGGAGGTGGTCTAAGGACCACAATTTTGGCTATTTGCTTGTTGCGAAGTACTCCCTCGTTATGTGCCTTTTGTTTCCTGTATTGCCGACTTCTCGGCTATTGTCGTTGATTCCACGTTTGCTTATTGTTTGCCGCGCACTTTGTTTGCACTTGGTTTTAAATTGTTTTTCGTTAACTAATTTATTATGCTTATAGTAATGTTTTTATTCCTAAGAAACTGTTTGTTCCGCGCGCTTTATTTGCACTTGGTTTTACATTGTTTTTGATTATTAATATATTATACTTATAGTAATGTTTTTATTCATAAGAAACTGTTTATTCCGCGCGCTTTATTTGCATTTATTACGGAATGTTTATACTGCCGCGTGAGTCAGTCCAGTGAACGTTGCTGGATGATTGCGCATTGACTTCTTGAGCGTTTTCCTCGTCTTGCTGGGTAAGCTCAATTTTTTCGTTGGACTTCTTCTTTCTGTCATTTTTGTATAATACCCATGCCGTTAGGCTTGACCATATGCCTGCGAATATAGCTATGCCGCAGCCTATGGTTTGATATATTCGTAAACTGTTTATTATTACTCCGCATAGATAATGCAGAATCTTATATACGAAGTAGAATCCTATGAGACCACTTACGACTGTTCCTAATTCTGAAAACCATCCCCATATATGATTTATGGTTGTGTGCGCGAGTTCTTTTAGTTCCTTTTCAGTGAACATACTGGTGACGCTGTAGCCTTGGTCCGCAGCTGGTAACCCTGCTGTCCGCCTTATAAGTATGTTTAGGACTACTTTCCGTTCTGTGCCAAAGGTGAGTAGTCTGTGTGCTTCCTTAATTTCTTGTTGTGTGTATAGGCTTTCTGCTCCTACTTTTTCTATTTACTTGTGCCTAGTCCATCACTGACTCTGGATGTGTGTTGTGCATACTATAGTGAAATATCAACCTTGAAACTTCGACGCTGCAGCTCCATACTTTTTGCGTTCTAAACTCGTTTCGTTGAATCACTTGGACTGACACGGTTTCACTTGCATCCGACGTTTCCGGAGGCTCGCACGGTTGAATGTCTCTTAGCGATAAAACCGTTGCGTTAGTTTTCGCGTCCGCACAATCGTAGGCTATTGAACCATGTGTTCCATGTAGTATGGCGAAGATTAGTGTTAGGGTAGTCATGGTATGCTGTTGTGTGAACATTGTCTGCTACTGTCTCTGGGTTTGTTTTCTTCTTGTTCTATTTGTAAGTCCCATTTCGCTACGCACGAAAATACTGTTTTACATACGCAATTACAAAATTAACAAACAAAACAATGACTAAAATTAACAAAGAACAATAATATTATTAGTGTACATGCGTCTTATAATGTGCTTGTATACTACAGTACGGGACATAATCACAATACATATTTATTAATATTTGCTTTTATAAGTTTCACTTATCATAGGTTTCATATCCCCTTTATAGTAATTATAAAAGCAACCTGATATGGTTGTCCTTTTTGATAATTAAATAATTATTACTAAGTACGTTAATATTAACCAATGCTTCCTATAGCCTTTATTTTGGTTGAACGCAATTACAAAATTAAACAAGAACAATGACTAAAATTAACAATGATTAAAAATTAGCAATTATATTCTAAGTGTACATGTGTCTTATAACGTACCTGTATACCACTGTACGGGGCTTATAATCACATTATATGTTTCTTATTATTTGCTATTATAAGTCTTATCTATTTTAGGTTTCCTATATCCTTTATAGTAATTATAAAATCAACCTAATGTTGTCCTTTTTTTGATAATTAACTAATTATTACTAAGTACGTTAATATCAACTAATGCTTCCTGTAACCTTTATTTCAGTTGAATAACTAGTACTAGTACTATTTAAACTTAAATTATGGCTTCCTGTAGCCTTCCCTAAATTAAATAAACCCCTTATGTTCATATGTCATGCATGACTAAATAATAATACTAATAATAAGCCTTAACTTGAATTATTCGCGGCGTCCTATATGGACTTCCCTAAATAAAATAAACCCCTGATTCTTATGTCATTGAATGACTAAATAAAAAATTAAAATTATGAAAGGATTCCTACCTACAACCTGGTAGTAAATTATTTGAGAGGAAAAAATAACAAAAAAAAACACTTTGCGCAAAGATTTAATGTTACGGTATCCTTTTGTGTATCCCTGTAACATTTCTAATTTGTTTGTTAGTTAGTCCCCCGTACTATATGTAGGACTGTAATGTCCAACAAATTTTCTTTCTCCTTTCCCTTATAGTTATTTATACCGCATTATTTGAATTTCCACTAAAAGCGGAATTTGTTGCGAAATTGAAACTTTTGTGAAACAACTTGACGCGTAACCCTATTTTTTTTTCGCTTTGCTACTCACATTCGTACCGAAAATCAAAACATATTTTCAAGACAATGAACCTGTTGTCATCGCTGCTAACACTACTTCAGCTCGGGTGCCATAGGGCGTCACGCAGGTGTTTTAGCCTGACATTTGTACCATACTTTGGCCGTTCCCCTTGCGCTAGTGCGTAGAGCGTTGACTTACTACGGTTTGTTTATTTTGATTGCAGTTTCTGTGCGATAAGGATGGGTTACAATGTTTCTTTATCAATTCTATTTTACATATTTCTAATCAATTGGTTTCCCTACAATAACCATGTATATTCCTGCTTATATTGCATAAATTGACTTGGACTTCCAGGTCCATTTTTTTGTTATTTATATTTCTATCTTTTTCCCTCCCCGTTTTCGTGGACAAAACTCATTTATTAAAACGTTTTCATTAAGAGTTAACTGTAAGAGAACTTAACTGTGTCGTTCTCTACATTCTGCTTCGTATATATTTCTCAAGTCAGGCCCTGCCTACTTGACTTTGCATAAGCAATATCCCCTTGTTTTGAAATTGGAGCACGGCAAATTTGATCTCATATCACCTGCTTCTGCGTTCTTGAACTCTACTGTGAGTTGGTATGCAGGAGATATACAATTAAAAATTTATTAGTGCATTACTGTAAATAGCTAAAAAAATTCATTTATCGTCATAAATGTGTAAATTTTATTAATCTATTTATTCATATTTGCTTTGCATACTTCGACTTGATTTATATCTCTATTATATACACATATTGCCCGCTGATAATTGTTTTATTGCCAAATCCCTTTTGATTCTAACGCGGTTATTCTTTTTAATTCTTCTCTTTTACGTTTGTACTTTATCTGTACAACTCATTTTTCTTGTATATTCTTCTTTTCATTTCTGCCCTCCATTTTTGCATTAACACCATAATTATTCATTATACCTTATTGATTCCTTATAATACGTGTTTTTGCACGTTAATCTCATTACTGTCCTCTAATTAGAGGAAACGGGATATTCCTTCTATAGTAACTAATCTTTTATACAGTAACTGTACTGTTTAGTATAACTTGTCCTGTAATTAGTTTTTAGTGTTGTCAACTCATTGACACGTTGCTCCTATATTAGAATTTTTGCATAATCAAGTTTCTGTATATTGCTTGTTTTCATGTATAAGTATAAACAGTGGCAACAGTGAGATAGTTTGTTATACTATCCTCCCCTATATTTTCCTTTGATTATGTGGTTATCGCCACTATTCGGAAAAGCATACGTAGCGCTGCACACGAAATCTGGTTGATTATGGTGACGTTGACGTATTCTGCTTGATCTCCGAAGAGGTATACTTAGTGTTGTGCTTTTTATTCTCTTTCTTTTTGTGATGGATTGTACGGGTTTGGCATTCGCCGCGTTCCCCCATAGGGGTAGTGCTGCCACTCTGGCAGGGGTCACTCCCGTTTCATCAATTTCTGTGTCCTCTATATTCGTTGCGTTTTCTTTTGGCATTTCTTCTTCTATTTCGAGGTCCCTATTTTCTGTCTCTTCATCTCCATAATATCTTTTTAGCCTATTAATATGTACAACTTGTTCCTTTTTTCCCTTATACGATTTTATGAGGTAGGTTACTGGTCCCACCTTTTCTTTAACTATGTATGGTCCTATCCACTTTTTTTGTAATTTCTTTGATATTCCAACCGTATTACTTAAGTCTTTGAGGTATACTAAGTCTCCTGTGTTGAATTCTCTATATTCTGTCGATTTGTTGAATCGTTTTATTCTGTCGTTTTTTGCTCTATCGATATTATTTTGTACTTTTATGTACACCTGTGCCAGTCTGGCTTCTAGCTCGGCTGCATAGTTTTCATCCATATCGTACCGTTTCCTTTTCGGCTCGATAAATTTGTCTATTGGTAGCGATTGTTCGCGACCGTGTAATAGGAAATACGGACTGTATCCGGTTGATGTGTTATTGCTGCCCCTATATGCCATAAGGACATATGGTATCCATTGGTCCCAATCCTTTTGGTTGTGCGAAATGTAGTGGGAAAGCATATCCTTAATAACTCTGTGCATTCTCTCAATTTGCCCATTAGATGTAGGTGCGTAGCTTGCAGTGTGAATCTTTTTTATATTCAAAATTTCGCATACTTCTTTCATCAATTTGGACATGAAGTTACTACCTCTGTCTGTGAGTAATTTTTGTGGAGTACCGTGTCTGCACACTATTTCCTCTACAAATGCTCGGGCTATGGTTTGCGCCGTTTGATCGGGTATAGGTATAGCCTCACAATATTTTGTCAGATGGTCTTGGAAAGTCAGCAAATATTTGTTTCCTCTATCTGACGTTACTAATGGACCAACTATGTCCATTGACGTAATTTCCCATGGTTTGCTTACGGGGGTGAATTTCTGTAGTGGTGCTTTTTTGAAATGCGGAGACGTTTTACGTCTGTTGCATGAATCGCATTCTTGGCAATACTTTATAACGTCCGCCTTTAGTGTTGGCCAGTGAAATCTTTTTTCTATCGCCGTCATAGTTTTTTGTTGTCCTTGATGACAATATAAGGGTGTGTCATGGAAATCCTCTAGCGCCTTTACTTGTAGTGATTTAGGAAGTATCAGTTTGTCAGAACCCTTGTTGTCACTTCGGTATAGTATGTTCTCTTTGTCTAAGTAATATGAAGTCGTGGTATCCTCATCCTTTGCATTTATTTGTTGTATGATTTTGTTACCAAAATTGTCTTTTCTTTGTTCTTTTAATAGTATGGCTCTATCCCATATGGGTTCCCATTCTGCACTTTCTTCCATTGTGCGATGTCACTGCCCTTGTGCTTTTCCTCAATTATTTCTATTTTTGTGTTAGAGTTGAAAAATATGAATTTACTCATTTTTGCCACTTCTTCCCATTGTAGTCCCATGAGTTGACCACTTGATTTCACTAATGCTACTGCTGGCTGTTTGTTTGCCTCGCAGCCTTCTTTGAGTTGCTTGATGCACTCCCACACATTTTCGCAGGAGGATTGATCTTCTATTGTAGATTTTTCTATTATGTAATATATTGTTTTCCCTGGTGTATTCCATTCTAGGATACCTGGTATTTGTTGGTCTAGGTCGATTTTCGGCCTTCCCATTATTTCTGCCATCTCGCGCAGTAACGCGTCATTTGGATGACCTTTTCTTGGTATAAATAGTGCTAGTGCCTGTTGTTGGGGTGTAGTTAGAGGGTTTTTTTCTACTATAAGGTCATTCGTTGCTACGGTGCTCACGTTATTATCAATGTGTTCTTTATATTGCTTGTAGCCGACGTTTATGAAATTGTTTGTTGTGTCATGCATTCTGCTAAGTGCGTCCACGTTTCCGTGTTTACGGCCTGGCCGGTGAACTACTTCAAAATCATATTCTGACAGTGTTAGTGCCCATCTCGTTAATCTCGAGCTGGGGTCTTTAAGAGATAATACCCATTTTAATGGTCTGTGATCGGTTATTATAGTAAATCGCTTACCATATAGGTAGCATCTAAATGTTTTTACACCATATATTATGGCTAATAATTCTTTCTCAGTAGTTGAATAATTTAACTCTGCTCTATTTAACGTTCTACTTGCGTAAGCTATGGGCTTTTCATGTCCCTCTCTCATTTGACTTAGGATTGCTCCGACGCCTATTCCTGATGCGTCTGCTGATAGAATGAATGGTTTCGTAAAGTCTGGAAATATTAATAACTTATCTGTAGTTAATATTTGTTTTAATTCATCCATAGATTTAAGTACGTCATCGGTTATTTTAAAATCCACGTCATTTTTCGTTAAGTTCACTAGTGGTGCTGCTATATCTGTGATGTTTGGAATAAATTTTCTGTACCAGTTAACCAATCCTAAGAATCCTCTTACTCCCTTAACTGTCTTCGGTAGGGGATACTTTTGTATAGCCTCAATTGTTTCTGGATCGGGTGAAATTCCTTCGTGTGTTATTACGTGTCCTAAATATTTTACTTTTTGTAGTAAGAAGCTGCACTTTTTTGGTTCCAGTTTTATATTTGCTAGTTGAAGTCTCTCCAGAATGTCTTCTATTCTTTCTATATGTTCTAGCTCTCCTGTATAGTTAAAGATAATAATATCGTCTAGGTATACCATGCAACTGGTTCCGGTTAATCCTGCTAGCGTTGTATTCATAAATCTTTGAAAAGTCGCTGGTGCGTTGACTAGGCCAAATGGCATTTTTGTGTACTCGTAATGACCATGGAAAGTGCTAAAGCCTGTAAGAGGGATGTCTTCTTCTTCCATGTCAATTTGATGATATGCTTCTGCTACATCTATTACTGAAAAAAGTGTCTTTGTACCTGCTTTATAGCCTTGTAGTAGGTCCGATATGTTAGGCAACGGATAGTATTCCTTCTTTGTTACCGCGTTTAGGCCTCGGTAATCAATGCACATTCTTACTTTCTCTGTTCCATCCGCTTTCTTTTTTACTACTAGGACTACGGGGGCCGACCATGGGCTTGATGATGGCCGGATTATTCCTCCGTCTAGTAACCTATCAATTTCGGTCTTCAATGTTTCCCGTTGTTGATATGGAATTCTATAGGGAGCTTTGCAAATTGGCTGAGCTCCTGTTTCTAGTACGATTGCATGCTTTACTTTGGTTGTACTTGTCAGAATTTCATCTTCGTCTTGAAATAAGTGATGATATTTACTTAGAAGGCTTGTCAGCTTCTCTTTCGCTTCCCGTGACAAATGTGACATGTCAAAGCCTTCCTCTATCCATCTATTATTTGATACATCAAATTTTGCAATCACTTGTGGTTTTATTTTTGGCTCTTGCTCTTCCTCGCATTTGTATGCTTTACCTATTTTCTCTCCCTTCCTTAGTTGTACTTCATTAAACGATGCATTTATTATTCTCACCGGAATCATTTACTTGTTTGGTACTAACGTATTTGCCATGCGTATAAAGCTGTTGCCCTTACTTGTGGCTTCACATACAATGTTTATGCTTTGGATCTCCTTTACCAATTTTGCCAGTGTGCACACCTCAGTTCTAGGTGGTATAAGTAGTGCCTTATCTAAAATTATATCCGTCTCTGTGCGTGATGTTTCTTTTTCTTCCGTATTGTTTTGGTTGTCATTAACCTTTCTTTTTGTTATTTTCGTGGATAGTTGTTCTTTTTGTTCATTTCCTGCAGATTGGCTTGAAAAAGTCTGTTTTGTGTTTTTTTATATCTCTTTTGTTGGCTTTTGGTGCATTTGCCTCCCTTCTTGTTTTTTTTCATGACATCTGATGTTTCATGCGGTCATATGAAATTTTTGACTGTTGATAACCAGTTTTCCCATTCTTTTCCTGATGTCACAGGCTTTCTTTCTTCTTCTGTGTTGATTCTTTGTTGTCGTCTTGGCTGTGCTGACTGTTTCTTCTGTTTTTGCTTCATGAACCTCCCTACTGTATCCAACCATTGTTCCCAGTCTTCATTTTTGCTTACTTTATCATCTTGGACTGACATCATTTCCATTACTTCTCTGGTTGACCTCATTAGTATCCTTTGTCCCCATAGTAGTAGCGACGGTTCTCTTTTGTAAGATATTTCCGCTTCTTGTTGAGCTAAGAAATCTCTCCCAAGTAATACTTCTACGTCCTTAAGCATTTTGTCGTCACAGACTATTAGTTCGAATGACGTTCCGACTCCTCCTGTTTCTGTTTCTATGTTTGATTTTGTTGTTCCATGAAGCCGTATTTCATGTCCCGTGATTCCTCTTAAGCATAATGATTGAATGTCTTCACTACACATTTCCGTTGGCTCCACTAGTGACTGTCTTATGAGTGAATAGGAGCCTCCTGTATCTATCAAGCATGTTCTCAGCACTCCATTAATTTTTAGGGACACCATGTATGGTATTTGCTTTGTCCTGTAAAAATGTGGAATGCCGTTTTTTATTTCCCTTGTTATTTCTCTTTGGAGGCTCGCTGGATGGGACCTTCCTGCGGCCTTATTTAATCTAAAAAATGTTCCTGAGACGCGTTGTTTCCTCCATTGTTGTTGTTGGTATTTTGTCTGTTTTTCCACCAGCCATTTTGCCTGCCACTGGAGTTTGCTCCCGTGTTTTTCCTTTGATAATTGTCATTACTATTGGGTGGACGTCTGTTTTGATATTGGTTGTTGTATCCCCTCGACGTGTTGCATTCCTTAGCCCAGTGCCCTTGTTTTCCACATCGAAAACACGCATTTTTCTGCTGCCCTCTTCTTTTTTGTTCGTTTGCACGGCACTTGGTTGTCAGGTGTTACGCTTTTCCGCAGTGTTGACATTTCCTTATTTGAGTGGGCTGTTTTGCTCTGCACTCGTTTGTCCAATGGTTTGTTTTGCCACAGGTGTAACATTTCTTTTGTGGGTTGTGCTGTCTAACGTTTCTGCAATTTATTTTCTCGTGGTTATCTGCCCTACATATGATGCACCATTTGTCTCGTCCCATGTACGCTACTGTGTCAGAATTTGTTTTTCCTCTTAGCATCATTTGGGTCATTTCCTGTAGAGCCACTATTTCTTCTGCATTCTCCAAGTCGAGATGTGGTTCTTTTAATAATAATTCTCCTGTCTCTTTCATCAGGTCCTTCCTAAGCCCCATTTTAAATTGATTTAATACTAGATCCTTGTTTCCTTTTTTCAATCCTGGAATTTCGTCCTGTGACGCTCCAACCAGATCATCTTCCAGAGCCTTCGCCGCTAGAAGCCGCAACCGCGTAGTGAAGTCAGCTACCGATTCATCGTGTCGTTGGTAACAACTACTAAGCCTCAATAAATTATTACCCGGTAAACATTTCGGAGTAAATTTACGTATTAATTTTTCTTTAAGTTCAAAGTAATCTAAGTTATCTAATGTTGTATCAGATTTAAAGTATTGATAGGCAGCGCCTGTTAATTTAAATTTTAAAATATTTAATGTATTCTCCTGTGGCCAGTTATCTAGCCTGGAGCGTTGCTCCAATTTTTCAAAATATCTAACAGCATCCTTGCCGTTAAAATCAGGTAATGTTGCTGCAATAACCCCTAATGGTTGGGGGGGCAGTTACACTACCAGTGGTCCTGAAGCCGTTGCAGTTTCCCCTGCAACTTTTACGGCTGCTTCTGAAGTTTGTTGATTAGCACCTATATTAGTGTTAGTAGGCATTTTTTTGTAGTTTGGTATATTTACTTTAAAAAGCACACAGCACTAAACTATCTTACCTTTTGACGAATCTTCTGAAAAAAAAAATCAAAAATATGGAGAAGGGGGTTGTGAGTTGGTTTGGTTGGGCTTCGCCTATGTAACGATTTTTGAGGATATGTACCTCCAGAGTATCACTTTGTTCAAATTATTTTGAATTTATACAGAATCTAATTTCTATAACTTTGTATATTTGCTTAATTAGAATATATGCAGCCGGTTCTGTACTATTAAATGCTCGGTTTTGTATGACAATTACTACGTCCTTGTTGTGTTTATTTTCTTACGATAGACATCAAAATTGTGTCGTTATATTTTCTTCAAATTACTAATATTATTCCTATTAATAGCATTTTACAGAATGTAGTAGGTAAATGACACCTAATTATGTTTTGTAACTTGATAACTGTGAATAGAATTGAACTTACTTGACTTTTTTTCTTATTTTCACTTTCAATATAAATTGTTATTTATACTCTGAATTCTAAATAGTCTCTAAATTTGTCAGATACTTATATGTACTTGTTCTTCGTTTTCCTAGCAATATGTATATAAATATATTTTGTAAAGCCGTGTTTCAAAATAATTATGTATTAAGATATCATTTCGATAATCCAACAACAAACAGCTGTGTGTAGTGTCGTTTTACGATATTAATTTACCGACGGGAAATGAGGAATGTAGTAATGACGTAACCCTTCAGTTTAGAAACATTATGATGGACGGGCCCAAAGACTCTGAAAAAAAATGCACAAACCACTTCAGGAAAGATTTAATACCCAAAACTGACGACCCTAAAAAAAATCCGAAAACCGCTGTCACCACTGTAATACCCTATGATAATCTCATGGTGCAGCAGCTATCAACTCAGCCGATGTTCCTGAGTAGGATTATTTTTTCGACCTTGTCTGGTCTAGATCCAGTGTGTTTTGCAGTAGCTGAGCTACACGTCAGGGTGTGATTGTTCATCACGCACACTGATCTTGGTCTAGTGGAAGCTATGTGTTGCGCAATTACTAGACCCTGGTTAAAGAACACTTCGTTGTCACTCCTTAGTTGACCAAAGTATTCCACCTTTACGCCATTCGGCATGTTCACCTCAGGTAGGTCCTTAGCCTTGCCTGAGTATGGATTTTTTGTCGACCTTCTCTGGTCTAGATCCAGTGTGTTCTGCGCCAGCAGTGACACCTCGTGCAGGATTTGATTCTTCACCACGCACACTGGTCTTGATCTAGTAGAAGCTCTGGTCCCGAAGGCTCTATGTTGCGCGATACTAGACCCTGGTCGCGAACCGTCATTTCTCCTCCTGGGTTTTACCTCTCACAGGGAAATGGCTCTGGACAACCGCTGTCACCCTCCCTGGGGTGAGGTTGTACAAACCACCATGCGCGGAGTACGGTTCGACAACCGCTGTCACCACTGTAATAATCAATCAATAGATTCCACTATGATCCTACATAAATAAAGAAAATTCTATCACCACTTGTAATAACCAAAAAAAAACTCTGCTGTCCAAAAATGTCCCGAATGGACCGAGAAGGCAGCGTAGCTGGCTGTCACCACCCACGTTTCCGTGGGAAACAGGAGTCGGCGGTTCCTGTAAGAAATGTCCGAAAGAGCTGGCTTCGGCCTCCGCTGCTACCAGTTGTCGTTGGTAATGAGAGGTCTTGTATTATGGGGTTACGTCAGTTAGAGGGGTGTGTTGAGGGAAAATTTTAGGTGTAGATCTTATGTGTATGGGTTAGGTATTCCTTCTCTCCTGGTTGAGTAAATAAATTAACCGATAACGATTTCTTAAACGAGTTTAATAAAAAAATATATAAGAAAAAAATAAAAATAATTACACCAATTTACAAAGCGTCGGGAATACTCGTATATAGAGTCCCGTGTCTACAATTCAATAAAACCAGTGATAGGATCGAGAGAAAACTTGAGATATCCCCTTTAAGTCAACGCGAATGACTCGCAGAATAAAAGAAATTTGTTTTTTTTTAAAAATTGATCGTCAGAACCTGAATATTTTCGCGTACCCTAAATATGAACTGTGATATTAACAATTTAATTTTCAACCTCAAATGTGCTCCATATTCCTAATTCATACGGTGAGATATCACCATTAAATATTCGTGTGCGATATGAACTACCATACTCCAATTAAATTATATAAACATAATATCATAGAAAGCGGGCTGGCAATGTTTATAACCTGACCAAACTACAGAAAAAAAATCATAATACACTGTTAGTATAATTTGAAATCAGACTTACCAATTCCCGGACTGGGTGTTCACAAAACGCCGACGGACACGATTCGCGTTTCGAACAAAAAGAAACCCTTTTAGAGCGCATACAATAGACGCTCCCTTGTAATCTGCTTTCCCTTTTCGAGAAAAAAATAATTATACCTGACTGCTAAAACACTACTTTAATTATAAATTACTATAACTCAGGACTCCTCAAAAACCGCTATTCGCGAAACCCCAAAAGAAAACTTGACTGTTCCCGACCGCGAGTTTTTACCAACTGCCCCTCATTTGTTACTTTTTCTAAGTTTCGGAGTTTTCCCTTGCTCAGCAATCCTTTATTTTTTTTGTACCTGTTAGCTTCTGATTGGTGGAACTTATCGTTCGACGTAATTGTGTAATAGGTTTTCTACCTCGATTAACAATTGAATTTATTGGATTCCGCAAAATTTCTTTATTTTGACGCAATTATTATTTCCGGTTAAAATATTATTTTTTTAATTCTTGCACCCAGACAGACGCTTAGATAAGTGGTTTTTTCATTTTATCGATGTGAACGACCGTTCTCTATAGTTTAAACGTTACAAAGTAAAAAGTAATTTGTTATACAGGATGATTCTTATTTTGGTATTTATTACACCTCTTCTGTTTAATGTGTATTCTGAGACTATATTTAGTGAAGCGCTGCAAGGGGTCCAAAGAGAAATCAAAATCAATGGAGTCCTTGTTAACAATCTGAGGAAAGCCGACGACTGTGTTGTGCTGGCCGATTTACAAGATTTTTTGAACCGTATAGTAAGCCATAGTGAACGGCATGGACTACTCATGAATGTGTCTAAAACTAAGCTTCTTGTTTTTTTAAAGACAAATATAATTGCCAATTTGTCCATTAACGATATAAGTACAGGTAGAACAAGTAAATTCATTCAGATACCTGGGGACTATCATTAATAATCAGTGCGACCCCAAGATCGAAATAAAAGCACGAAATGAGCAGGCCAGAAAAAGTTTTATTAATATGAAGCAATTTTTCACGAGACGCGAACTGAGCCTAGAACTTCGAATGCGCATGATCAGATGCTATATACTTTCAACCTTGTTATATGGCGCAGTGAAGGGTGGACTCTTGATGCGTCTACAGAGAAAAAGTTGGACGCGTTTGAGATGTACCTATACCGTCGTATGTTAAGAATATTGTGGGTGCAGAAAATCGCCAACACGGAAGTCCTTGCGCGGATGAAAAAATCAAGAGAATTGATGCAGATTGTTAGGAGAGAAAGACGAGATATATAGGCCACATGATGAGAGGCGAAAGGTATGAACTATTGAGACTGATCATTGAAAGAAAAATACAAAGACAAAGATCAGTGGGAAGATAACAGAACTCCTGACTGGAAGACTTAAGAAAAAAGTTTGAATGCATTTCAATTGACATCTTCAGAGCCGCTACATCCAGAATAGTAATTGCCAATTAAATCGCCAACTTTCGACAGGAGACTGCAGAATAAAAAGAAGAAGAAGAAGAATTTAGATAACTGACTATTGGGTAGTTTTAGTGCTGATTTCAGAAATAATATTGGTTTTTTCTATCACGTGAGGTTTATCTACAAAGTGAGGTGAAACGTTTAGCGAAAATCGTAAAATTGACCTGTTTTATATCGGTGTTATTTATGTACATTGTTATTAAAATTGCTTTAACCATAGATAAATCTTAATAATACAGTAAGAAAAACTAATGATGCTTTACTACAATATATTTATGTCTTTGTAATAACGTTTCCCTTTTCCTTCAAAATTTCGTTTAGTACTTTTCCTGCTGTGGGTTTGAAGATTTTTCCTCTTTAACATCCAATAGTAGTCAACCATTATGTAACGTTCCAGCGTCCTTGATATCTGCGTTCCATTTCTTTTATATCCTGGTGGAATCGTTCTCCTTCTTCTTCGCTCACTGCTCCAAGATTTTCCGGAGAATAGTCCAGATAAGAATGTAGGAAATTAACTTTCCCACTCATATTATAGCCCAAAAGTTTGTAGTTATTTAGCAAACTGCCAACAATATTGTTGTAGCTTCGGCCTTTTTTATTTCCTAGGAAGCCAGTTACCACTTGTTTGAAAGATTTCCATTTTTCTTTTCCTGGTCTTACATTTTCAACTCGAAGTCTTCATCCTTCATAAGTTTCCTTATATCCGGACCAACAAATACCCCTTCTATAAGTTTTGGCTCAGAAAAACCGGGAAACTGCTCACAGAGGTATACGAAACACTCTCTTTCTTTAGGCAATGGTTTGACGAATTGCTTCATTAGTACCAACTTGATGTGAAGTGGCGGAAGTAGAATCTTTTAAGGATCCACTAAACTCTTTTTCTCCACATTTTTAAATCCAGGAACAAAAGTGCTTCTTACTGGCCATTCTTTTTAACGTTCACGACTATATCATCCACAGAGGAAGCTGGGCAACTTTGTGTAACCACTCTGTTGGCCTAGTAACATAGAGATCACTTTTAAATCTTCACAAACAGTTCATTCATGATAGTACTTAAGAATGTTAAGTACCACTTTAAGGCTCTCTTAACAACTTTCTTTCGAGCGAACTCAATACCCTACTGGTACAGACGCATATTGGTTGCCATTGTGAAGAAGAACAGCTTTCAGGCTCCTTTTGGAGGAATTAATGAAGAGTCTCCATTCTTCAGGGTCGAATTTTATATTGAATGTCTCCATCAACCAAGGAATATTAGTACAAAATACAAGATCACCCTCTAAAGAGAAGAAAGGCTCAAATTATTTTTCTGTACCAAGAGAAGGATGCTCCAGGAGCCAAAAAATGTTTTTCTTTCAATCTCGACCCCTAAAACCTCAGCTGAATCATTTGCAAAGCCGTTTTGGCTCTTTGTTGGTGGGCTCGTGAGTACCATAATTTTCGTTGTCATCACTGCCTGGAGACAACTGATCAACATCATCTAAAATGTTTTGAAATGTAGCTGGGAGACAAGATACTGGTAAATCAGAGCCATGAGGAACCGGGCACATATCTGAAGGAATGTTTGGATACGAAATCTCCTTTTTATTTTTCAAATTTAAACCTTGCACACAGCAAGAGCAAAAGTTACAAGCATCACTGTGATTTGCAGGTTCTCTCTAAATCATAGGTATTGCAAAACGAAATTATTTCTTCTTACATTGATACCATTGTCCCAGTTCTTCAACACACAGAGAACACACTTTGTGAAGAGCCCATTGTTTGTATTGATCTACCAGTTTCATATCAAAGTAATCAAACTAAACCTTTTTAACATCAGAAATGTTTGTCTGTTGCTTTTTAACAGTGTGAGTCCCACAAATGTGGTTACATCCACACTGACTACAGACAGTAACTTGACATTGCAGTGGTGAGCAGAGAGTGGATGTAAAGAGAGGAAGGGGTATTAATAAATACAGAATAGTGGCTGTAAATCTTATATGAACCAACTTTTACCAGTTTTACTGTACAGTTTCTTAAACAAAAGAAAGGATATCTCATGTTTCCAACCTAAAATTAAGTTGTAACGCGAAAAATCGCCCGCCTGCCGAAAATATAATTTGGCAAGCCTGTAAACAGCGGACTACGACAGACCATTTCGGAAAATACCAGGCAGTCCCACAAAATACGGTCGATGATAGAATGAAAAGCTAGGCAATCCCGCGAAAACCTAACAACTTAGAGACACAACCACTGCGCGCTGAATGCAGTTGTACTTATACTATTTTCTAGTAGAGGGTATCATATAAAAGAAAACTTTAAGTTTCTTTCTCTATTCTCGTAATGATGGCAATGTCAAAGAGCTTAATTCAGCTGGAATGTGATCTGTGACGACATGAATTATGACTAATAGAAGCAATGGTGTATTCTTTTATAGAAGTAGAAGAAAAATATTCATTTTGAAATCATTTTATAGCACATGTGTTTGCAGTCTTTTTTAATAGTAGTTATTATCTGTGTTTGTAGTGATAATTTTTTGCATAGACAAATTATATATTGTTTTTTTTGGAAATGGATGAAAATTATAAACTCCATTGATTTAGAAAATGTTGTGTACTGGTATGTGGCTAGATGGGTTGTGACAATCGCATTGGTAAAATGCATCGCTTTCCAAAAACAGTTTCGAAAGTATATGGAATGTGGCTAGAAAATATACATCCGCAGAATTATGATATGTATTCCGTAGAGGAAGTATATAAAAAGTATGTGGGGTGTGAAGAGAGCACATTGAGCACTTTGAGTGAAGTTGTAAAGTTGCAGGTACGAAAAGGGGCCTTATTCGTGATGCAGTACCAACGTTACATTTTGCCAGTAATCTGAATCCTACCCCTGGATCAAACTGGAGAAAAGGTAGATATTTAAATAATGTTATTTGGTTTTATTGACCAGGAACAAAAGTTTTTTTTTGTATTGATAGATTGTTAGTCCTAGTCTAAGATTGTTAGTATTAACATAACCTAGGAACTAATCGCTAAAAAGCTGAGACATAAAAGTCCAAAAAACGTCTATAAAATGTTACATTATTAAACTGATCGTACTGTTCTGTGAACATTCTGTGCTTTTATACACATATACAAGTTTTACAGACTTTTTCAGATTTTAAGTACCATATCATGTACGAATTGTTTTGAATGCTATGTGTTAGTTTTTCGGAGATAAATAAATGATCTACACTCAAGAACAAGAAAAGTGTGCAATAACACTTGAAAACAACTATATTTCACAGTTTTAACTTGTTATACATATCCCGTGGTAGATCTTGTTATCAAATCATATTAATAATTATAATAACAGAGTAATGTTACAAATTCTGCTTGTTTGCCTATAAGAGAGATGACTTTCTCTATCTCGGGTCTCATCAATGTAGGCAGAAGATTCTTATTCAAGTCATTCAGATATAAGAGCCCTATTTATCATCTTTAAAATGTCCAAGCATATCCTGCCCCAGTAGTAAGTTAACTGTTTAAAGTAGGTATAGCCTTTGTAGTGGAAATACAAGAATCGAATCTGTGGGGGCTGAAATGTCGTTGTAACTAGCAGTAAAAACGCGTTCTCTCGACGGTGTATATATTCAAACTTCCTAACAGCACAAGCCAAATGTACACAAGCTGGATATAGTTTCTTTGTGGACTGCTGGCAAGTTTGGATAAGTTCAACTTTTATGTAAGCTCAACATCTTGAGGTGGCCACACCATCTTTTCAACATTAATATATCTTAAAATTATGTGGGCTGAACTATAGTTACTTTAGTTTTTATTATTCTGTATACTTGTTGCAATGTTAACATTTTCCGTTATAATTATTATTTATATTTTTGTCAGTGTAAGAAATGTTTTTATATTTTTAGTTGAAGTAAGTTTTACTGCTTAGCAATAAGAATTGCCAATTATTATTTATATTTTGTCAGTGAAAGAAATGCTTTTATATTTTTAGTTGAACTCGAAGCAATTGCTTAAAGCGCACAAATATATTAAGTAAACCTTATTATAATTTAAAGTTTAAAAAAGCATCCTCAATGGATTACAAAATTTTTTTTGTTGTGGTAAACTCCTAGAATAATTTATTTTATTTATTAACAATAAAGGATTGTTTTAATTATCAAATTTATTTTTGTTATCTTTAAAAGTGTTATTTCAAAAGAAGAAAAATGTAGATATAAACATAAAAGTAACACTAATCAGATAAGACCAAAAAAAACTTTGTCTACCTGTACAAAAACGTGTTTTCACGAGGCTGGCAGTAATCACTGGATACAATGGAAAATAACTTTCACCATGTGGCGACAAATACATCAGACTAAGAAAGTAGCCACTGCATCAAATAATATTTCTAGATCTCCGATCGCGAACACCATACCATCAAAGATATTTTTATACAGCTTACCCCGATTTCCTAATTTTTTTATAGTTGATTTCGGAGAACTATCTGAATATCTGGTTTTCCAATGGAAATGGGAAATTTCCAATTAAAACGTGCCAAAAAAAAATCTAAAATAAAACCATGAAAGATGTAGGTTCGCAAGAGGAATATTATCGAAAAGACTTACCTCGAGATTTTTTTTTAAATTGGTGTCTCTACCACTAAATCTCAAAGGGGCACAGCAAAAGCAACAACACTAATAATGGCGTCTACTTATTCTTCAACAACTGCTTCAAGAGGTTCTACAGGGCGGAAGCCCCATTCCTTCCGAAAATTATCATTACCAAAATTGCCACTTTAGAAATTCAAAATAATTTCAGAACTCAATAAACAATGTAGACGAAATACTACAGAGACGAACTCACCCATCTTCACTGCCAAACTTCCACAGAAAACATTTCTCAGCAAGTATCCAAGATAAAGAGACATGCCCACCGACTCTCAAACACATCCCCTCATTTTAGAAAATTAAAATCCTCTATCGGGCTATTCAGCATCCAGTTAAAACCCTAAATGATAATGATTTTGATAGCCGAAAAGTTAAGTACAGAACTGACTATAAAATTTAACCATCAGTTTTGTCCAGCTAATCGCCAACAACTGATAAAGCGATTTGCAAATAAATATCCAAAAAGTAAGCAACCCAATATACATTAATTCTACAATTATTTGTGATATAAATCCAATTAAGTTAGATTTAAGAAAATTATTTAGTGAATTTTAATATGTGAATTTTGAGTTCAATTAATTATAAGAAAATGATTTAGTGAATTTTAATACCATAACAAGTCCACTCTTTCTTCGACTCGAAGCTAGTCGACTGGCGAGCACGGGTTGTACTTCAGGAGACAACCCGCACATCTATAGCGAGCACTGAGGGATAACGTTTTCTCGTTATACGTTTTTAACGCCCATAACGTGGGGCCGCCTAATTTCTTTTTCTCAGCAATATATATTATGAAATTTTTTTCTGGACCTTGTAAATTTGATCTTTTGGTAAACTTTGATAAAATTTCAACCTTTTTTAGAAACTTAAATTTATTGTAGATTTAACTTCAGTTATTGATTCATTAGTAATTGATTGCACCAGATGCAATTGGGTTTTGTAGTATATCTAGGGTTGGCTTAACTTTGAGGGTAATTGTTTCAATTGGATAATTTCCCTTAACTAGGTATTGATAGTGCCAGATTTAAGTGATTTTGTTGTAAATCTGGGGTTTGATTTCTCAAAGGGAATTGTTTTATTGGGCGTTAGTGGTAAACAATTTACCGAATTTTGTTGAGCAGTGTTAAATATTAAACTGAAGTTTTCATAGTGGAAACACACAAATTGTTTGTGTGCCTTGTTTTTTTTCTTTTTCAGATAACAAGTGAATAAGAAGATCCTTGATATTTGTATTATTGATTGATTAAAAATTGTAATTTTGAAATTTTATCTGGTAATCTATTGTAAAATATTTGTAATTTATATATAGTTAGTTATTATTTATTGTCAGAACAGTAATTGAATTCGTAAATATTTTATTTTATGGTAGGTTTATCTGATTTTCGACGATTGTAAGCTGCATTGTGGGTTCAAACCTTAGCGGGTCGGTGTTTTGGGACTGGTACCTTGGTCTCGTGGACTTCTGTATTTTGGAATCACTTTTGAGGTAGGAGCGTTGCGTAGGTTCGAGAAGTACACTTGGTAGATAGAAACTCTGTGGGTTGGTGATATTGTCTAGACGAATAGTAGTCCAGGAGGAATTAGACCCCAAACCTTTGAAATATGGCTGTGTCGTGACGTAGATTAGATATTGGTTGGAATTGCTCGGAAATCATCTAAGAAAAGAAAATATGAAGGTCCGCCAGCTAAGAAAGTTGTGCCATTTGCAGGAAAAATCATAAACTGCAAAAAAACGCAAAAATCGCTCATTTTTTACGATATTTCTTAATATAATTCTTTAAATAAGCAAGATGAGAAAAAAAGTATACTTACGAATTTGTCCTTTATGGAATTCTCTACAAGATAGAATTGGTTTAAAACCGATATATTCAATTTTTTCGTTGAGAAATGGCGATAAATTCAAAAAAGTAGCTAAAAAACAAGGTTATATTGAAGCATTTGTTTCGCAGATAAAAAATCATCCAATCACGCTATAAATTGGATTTAAGAACCCTATTATAGTTTAAAACAATATGCCGAAGGCCGATTAAATTGACCTGATAGTTTTTACATGAATTAATTGTTAATTAATTTCCGCGAAAAAATTAACGTCATTTTTGCGTTCATGCCAGGCTTACATTTTTGAGTTGTGATAGGCGCCGACTTTTTTACAACTACTTAGACTTCTAAATTATAATACACAATAGTTATAATGAACAATTTTTAAGTTTTCATCATTTTTTTACGCGATTTTGAAAAGTTGAAAAATTACGTCTTAAAAATAACTAATTTTTGAAGCGAATTTGGATACCGAAGAAAAATACTCAAAATACCTTAGAAAAGTTCTCGGAAGGAGGCTCCTTTTAAAAAAAATTCGTTTAATTTGGCCGAATAGGTGCTGAGATAATAAACGCCAAAGATCGAGAGTGTTTGCGGTATAACTATTAATGTTGTGACAATGAAACAATGCCAGCAGATAGATTTTTCCGAGAAGTTTTTGTATGTGCTTTGAGATATAACATCACTCTTGTGCATGAAGTAGGAAAAATCAAAGACAGTTGTAACGGTAGCGTTCGGCGCGTCAAATCAGAGAGGAGTGCGAAACTTGAAATCGACGTTTCAAATCGAGCGCGGCGCAAAAAGTTGCTGTACATCAGCTTCTATTGGGCCGATTCCGATGATTTTTTTTTTAAATTGATGTAGCAAAATGAAAGAAACTCATTTTTCAGAATGTCGTGTACCAATTATGACAATTTGGGCATCTACAGTAACTACTGATAATTTGGCATTTTTTATGTTGATAATAATCATTGATTATAATTATGTCCATGCTAGGATGGTGTTGTTCATTGCAAATTCGTATAGTTAAAATAATTAGTAATCAAAATTACAGGTAGTACAATTAATTGTTATGTATATTAATGGTATATTTTATTTTATTATAAGATCTACATACAATAAATAATGATATTTCGCGTTTTTGTTACAATATAATTGTATTCTACTTTTTCACATGAATTTATTATTTTATTTCATTTCAACTATACGACTTTGCGATGAACAACACAATCCTAGTATGGACATAATTATAATCAATGATTATTATCAACATAAAAAAATGCCAAATTATAAGTAGTTGCTGTATATGCTTAAATTGTCATAATTGATAGACGCCATTCTGAAAACAGAGTTTCTGCCATTTCGCTACATCGATTAAAAAAAATCATCAAAATCGGCCCAATAGAAGCCGAGATACAGCAACTTTTTGCGCCGCGCTAGATTTGAAGCGTCGATTTCGCACTCTATCCCCACTCTCCTCAGATTTGACGCGCCGAACGCTACTGCTACAACTTTATTTGATTTTTCCTACTTCATGCACTAGGGCGATGTTATATCTCAAAGCACATACAAAAACTTCTCGGAAAAATCTATCTGCTGGCATTTTTTTTATTGTTACAACATTAATAGTTATACGGCAAACACTCTCGATCTTTATTATCTCAGCACCTATTCGGCCAAATTAAACGCTTTTTTTTAGAAGGAGCGTCTTTCTAAGAACTTTTTTTAGGTACTTTGAGTATTTTTCTTCGGTATCCAAATTCGCTTCAAAAATTAATTATTTATAAGACGAAATTTTTCAACTTTTCAAAATCGCGTAAAAAAATGATAAAAACTTGAAAATTGTTCATTATAACTATTGTGTATTATAGTTCAGAGGTCTAAGCAGTTGTAAAAGAATCGGCGCCTATTACAACTCAAAAATGTAAGCCTGGCATGAACGCATAAATGACGTTAATTTTTTCGCGGAAATTAATTAACAATTAATTCATGTAAAAACTATGAGGCCAATTTAATCGGCCTTTGGCATATTGTTTTATACTATAATAAGGTTGTTAAATTCCAATTTATAGCGTGATTGGATGATTTCTTATCTGCGAAACAAATGCTTTAATAGAACCTCGTTTTTTAGCTACTTTTTTTGCATTTATCGCCATTTCTCAACGAAAAATTGGATATATCGATTTTAAACCAATACTTGTAGAGAATTTCATAAAGAACAAATTCGTAAGTATACTTTTTTTCTCTATCTTGCATATAGAGTTATATTAAGAAATATCGGAAAAAATGAGCGATTTTTGCGTTTTTTGCAGTTTATGATTTTTCCTGCAAATAGCACAACTTTTTCAGCTGGCGGACCTTCATATTTTCTTTTCTTAGATGATTTCCGAGCAATTCCAACCAATATCTAATCTACTTCACGACACAGCCATGTCAAACTATAGTGCTCCTGTCCTATAGGCACTTTTGGACAGTCGGTGTCTGGATTTGGGTTTCAAATTCCTCATTAGGTTTCAGTTGGAGAGACGCACTTGAGGTACAGGTGTGTCTGGGGAAAATTATTGTTCCGCTAGGTTGGAAATTGGTTTGTTGCTTGGATTGCTGGTCAATTGAACTTAGAAAATGTGTCGTAGGTTGTAGTTAATCGACTGGTTTAGGATGAGCTTGTGTATGAGTTGACGATACGCGGTATTGCGAGCGGCACAGTGTCTGAGGTGCGGCGTAGTTTAGCTTTAGCGTTGCAAGTGGAGAAGGAAGATGATAGTATAGACCTGCCAGAGTAATAATAATGATAATAATAATAATAATAATAATAATAATATCTTTATTGCTTCAAATTGATACAAATCAATATAGCAAGAAATCCGGTACAGTGTCTATAAATAAATACATAGTTCATGCAGCAAAATCACTATGAAAATTAACAATAAAAAAGAGAAAAAAAAAATAAAAAATTTGTGTAAAATCCAAGCTATTCGTTTATAATAAATGAGCGAATTTTGAGTACGCCAATGAAATAATTCGAAATTTGCTTGATATCCGCCAAAGAAGCAGTATTTAATAAAGCAATGAAAACATAAAAATTATGCAGATTTTTAATAATTTGCACTCTAATACAATCATACATCGTGCATTGAAGCACAATATGTTCAAGCGTTTCATTTTGACGCGAGTTGCACAGAGTACAAATTTCTTCTTGATTAATGGTATAAATACTACTATTATACGTTATTCTAACCAAAGTTTTCGAACATAAACGGATCTGACAAAATATTCGAACTAATTTAATCGGCAATTTACAAGTTAGATAATCTGCAGGACCTGAAGTGACTGTTAAATGTTTATATATTACACAGTAATTACTATAAGCAAGGCGTTGTAAGTCGGAACTATACAATTTTTGTTTGAAATTCTCAAGAATTGCATCGTAATGGCTTTTTAGTGAACCAAAAGAGAGGTTATTCCACATGTCGTTCATCCCGAGGTCTATAAAAATCAGTTCCATTTGTAGGGCCCAGTTATAGCAGGGGTTGTCAAAGTCCTCTAACTCTAAGAGCCTGAGAAAGACAATCTTTGGCAATCTGGTATTTGCAAAAGAAAACATTTTTAATAACCAATTGAGGCACAACTTAAATACCGTATAATCAAGCCTATTAACACCCACCTCAAGGCGTACTAAATAATCAGGAGTGTTTAGCGGTAATAGGAGCAATCTTTTGAAAAACCAACTTGGGTTTTTTCAACAATGTTAAGATAACGCAGACCCCAGACAGGGACCGAATTGGCAAGTGTATTAATTACTATGGAATGATACAGGGTTATGCGCGATTGCCAGGAAGTTGTTTTTGAACGTGAGAGCATATTCATGACAGCACCTATGGCTTGTTTGCATTTGGAAGAGGTATTCATTGTGTGTTCGCGAAATAATGAAGAACAAGTGAGAGTAACCCCTAAGTATGTATAGTGGTTAGTCATCTCAATTTCTACTTTGTTGAACAGAAATTTGTAATTTCTTGTTATTTTGTGGCCGCTTCTCGAGAAACACATAATTTTAGATTTAGAATTGTTAACAGTAAGTTTGTTAAGGCAAGTATATTGTTCAAGGGTGCGTAGCTTTCTAGCCAGATCTTTTTCAGAGTCAGCAAGGATAACCAAATCGTCCGCATACAACAGAAGTAACAAATCATTCCTGTTATCAATATTAATTCCAACCATACCAGATTTTCTGAAGAAGTCGTCAATATCAGCAATGAATAGTGAGAAAAGCAAGGGACTTATTGGTTCACCCTGCAGAACGCCCTCATTTATTTCAAAGAATTTAGAGTATTCATTGTTAACTTTTACACAAAAAGAGGATTTGTCATACAGAGCTCTGACTAGGCGAATAAATTTAGAACTGATACCCAGTTTAAATAATTTTTGCCATAAGAGGGGATGTATAATAGAGTCAAATGCGCACTTCAAGTCAATAAAAGCGGCAAAGACTCTTCTGCCTTTGCGATGTAGGTGAGTTTGAATGGTGCTATTCAAGACAAAGATGTTGTCCATACAACTTCTGTTCTTCCTGAAACCCGCCTGAATTTCTGGGAGAATATTATTACTTTCAACCCAAGAGTTTAATCTGTTCAACATGATCATATTAAAAAGTTTAATAATAGTGTTAATGCAGGCGATGTCCCTATAATTACTGGGGTTATCGGTGGGGCCCTTCTTGTGTACCATTGAGAGCGATACTGTAGACCATTCAGTAGGGAGAGCTTCGTTTTCGAAAACTTTATTAAACAAACTACACAAAAAAATACACCAGTTTTGAGGGAAATATTTGAAAAACTCGAAGGGAATTCCATCCAATCCCGGGGCTTTGTTCCTTTTGCAACTGTTAGGCACCGCAAAAACTTCAGATTGGGAGATTTCCGTGTCTAGAAACGGCCATCTGTAAATATTGAAAATCACATTTCACTGTGGTAAGGGTATCAAAATAAGTTTTCCAGGTTTCAAGCGATACACTTGAGATAATCTTATTGGGACGGAATTTTTTATAGTCCTGGAAAATGTGAGACAGTCATTAGAGTTACTGAGCAATTGAACCATATTATTTTCAAATGCATTTTTTTTGCTGTATATGTGCTTTTAAAAGATTTTTTCGCCAATAGGTAGTCATTTTTGACTTCATCAGGAAAATTATGAGTTTTACAGATTTTAAGTTTAGACTTAACTGACTTTTTTAAGTTAATGCACTCTAAGTCAAACCAAGGTTTGTTATTATAAGTGAATGGTTTGTTTAAAGTTACACATTTTTTCTTCATACCACAACTATCGGCGGCAAGGTAGATTGAATCACGCATAGCGTGGTAACTTCCTGTATTACCATTGGACAACATTGCTAAGGAAGAGTTGCGCAAAATATGCTGATACCTATCTAGCTGCAAATCATCCCAAATTAATTTAGTTGTTGTGGACTGTTTATTGCTTATGAATGTGTCAGGTATGATAAAGTTTCGTGTTATTTCAACCATTATAGGGAAGTGATATGATGTTACCGGTTCATTATTTAGCACTGCAAAATTTTCAATTAATGAAAGAGAGGCATTAGAGCACCAAATTTGATCAACAGTAGATTTACCGTTGGAATTACAAAATGTGAATTGACCCGGCCGATCTTTAACTGATCTACTATTAAGTATGGTGAATGAGTTATCATTCATAAACTCAGAGAGTAAGACACCTCTATTATTAATAATTGAATCAAGACTAATTCTTTTGACAAAAAGGCTTGTATTTTCAAAAATCTTCTCAGGAGTTTCACACTTAGCACCAAGACGGCAGTTGAAATCTCCTCCAACTACATACAAGAAATATGCCGAGTGCAGCTCGGTCAATGTTATGTGAAGGCTTTCTAAGATATACTTAAGCTCAAAACTAGGTTTAAAGTACACAGCACACAATATAAAAGAGAAACTTTCCAGAGAAATCAAGCAGAACAGCCAATGAGGAGAACTGTGTAGTAACCGAACATTGTAGTGTTTTTTTATTAATATAGAGATCCCCCCACCGGCCCTACCCATCGATTTCTCCTTAATAGCGTGAACAGAGTAAATGTTGAGATCAAAGAAATTTAGGATAGAGTAATCACTATCATGGGTAGCCCATGTTTCGCATAAACAAAATATATCAACATCTTGTGAGAAAACGGCATTTCCGCAAATTCAAGATACGCATTAGATGTGTGGCTATCTAGTTTTTTGACAGTCTTTGGTCTGCTTTAGAAGTTTTCATTACTTCTTTATTTTCGTCATCTTCGGTAGGTGATCTCTCACTTGTGGTTCTTGTGCCTGTTTTTCTATGTGGTGTCACGCCGAGGTGTCTCTTCCCGTCTTCAATTTCCTGGCTCCTCATCAATTCCTCTACTGTGTATACAGTTCCATTCACTATGAGTTTGTTGTACCGCATTGTTGCACGCTTTCCTAGTTCTCTTGCCGAGATCAAATGTTTTCTTAGCACTTTACGTTGTTCCTGTACATCCCTCGGGAAGTCTTCATTGATGCTAAATTTAGTTCTTTTAAGTTGTTTACTGGCTTTCAGGATGTCAATTCCGTATCCGTATACAGCTGCAGTTGAGAATAAGTTAGATCGGATTGAGCCAGGTGTAGAAGAGTTCAATGAAACTCGTGTGAGTGGTAATTTCCAGAAATTACAGAGTCAGTTGCATGTCATAGGTCGGCTGGAGCGTGTGACTAATTTCGTAGCAGGTGATGCTGGTGTTCGACAAAGGGCGAAAGTAGATGAACTAATGGCTAAGGCGCTCTCTTCACTCGAATAATTGGGAAGAAAGGCTTCCAGACAGGAGCGTTCTCATCAATCTCAACCTCCCCAGTTAGAAATTTTTTCTCAACCTGCAAATTTGTCATTAATCCGTATGTCGACTCTCAATGAAATAAGACTACCTCCTAATCCTGGTAATGCGTCGAGGAACTTGTCTAATATTAAGACGATCTTTCCTAGTAAGTGGGGTTTGGTATTTTCTAGAGATCCCAAAGGTATTTCACTATCAAGCTTTCTGGAAAAAGTGGTGTCTCGAGTTCCACGTAATGTGGATAAGAACATTTTGTTAGCTAGCGGGATCGACTTATTTCCTGAAGGTGAATTTAGGAACTGTAGAGTCAAGTTCAGAACTAACTAACTCCTTTAATGTACCAAACACCTGGGCATCTACATCACTATCCATTTTGAATGTTTTTTAGTGACAATTATATATTAAACCTATATAAGTGATAAATCTTTGATTTTTGTCACTACAATAAACAAATGGTGATTGTCATGGAAACGATTTCACAGGAAAAAATCGTTATGCATTCACAAAAATTCCTTAATTAACGATATTGTTGATTGCAATTTCAGAAAAATGGTATGTGTAATCCGTAGTAAAAGCACCTTCCTGTACTTCAATGTTTGTTTGTCTCAGTCAACAATTTTACATAGTCATCTGGAAATGTATTTCTTTTACTACTAGAGACACAATTGTTTAATATTTGTTGATTTCAACTATTTCTACATATGCATTTAAGAAAAAAGATTGCTGTACTGACTTATTTCCAGAAACGAGACTGTCAGACCAACTGATTCATTATCACTTAAAAGGATTGGTATAAATAATGATTTTTGCTTCCTATTTCTAAGAGAAATCCTTGTAATAAGCTTAATTATTTATTATTAAAACCATATTTCATAGGTTATACACTAAAATTGGAAGCTGACAAACAACGAATTTATTATTAATACATCAACAGCCATCGGAGCACGAACGAATGGTAGCAAACATTTGCGAAAACGCGTCCTTGCCAAATAAATATTGAATATGTAAATATTTGCCAATAATCACAAACGGTTAGCTCGCTCGTTGGTTGGAAAGACTTTGAATATTTATGTAAAGTATTATAAACGTATATATTTATATTGTATAAATATATTTGTATTGCAGTATTTGATATGTTGAAAAAATTATCAAACAGAGTTGTTTTGTTAACATTATTTTCAATTAATATAACTCTAGTTACAGGCCTATAAACTTCTAACACAACAAAATAGAAGAGTGCGTATATAAAAAAGATATACAAATATCGCATGATATGTAAACAACACCATCAAAGAGATTCATGGGTAATTCACGCAAAAAGAAAAAGGGCTACTGAAATATGCAGGTATGCATGTTACTGGCTCGTTAGCCTCAGTATGGTATAACCAAATAAAGGTGTTTACTATGGGTCGGAAGGTTGCTGGGGAGATATATGCGCCTCCGTGTCGATCTTGGTTGTTGTCCCGAAAACTCGGGATCTTCCAATTGAAAGCACAAATGTGCGTTTGGTGCATTGGAGTATACATTGGTCAGACCACAAAATATCTAATGAATAGAATCAATGGTCACAAATATGAAAAAAAATAAAACTGCTTTAAGCAATCACATAAAAGAACACAACCATAGTTTTAATTTTGAAAACACAAAAATACTTAAGACTGAAAATAGCAAATAAAACTGGAATTCTATGAAATGGTATATATTCAAAAAAATAAACATTGCATTAACTCAAAAACTGATATAAATAATCTAAGCAAAATATATTACAACCTAATAGATTAACCACATTTCTCAGTGTACTATACTTTAATACATTTTTCAGTGTTGAGTTGTATATATATTTTATAGGCATAATCAAGTTCAAACCAACAAGAAAACACAAAAAACAAGAATTCAACCAAAATTTGTCCTTTTATTCTCTAAGTTGTAAATGTCGATTATCTGTTTGTGAATGTTTGTAATTTCATAACGTGTTGTTTCTAATAAATGTTTTAAAACAAGGATGACTCTCCTCAAATATTTGAGGAGGATATATGCATCGTTTTGTGGTAAGCTATTTTGATTTGAAAGATGTTTTACAAATATTGACACTGCTTTTTATCTTGTTGTAGTATTTTGATAAAAGCTTGACTGTATAGCCGAAACGTTAATAAATATGTTTCTTAAACTAAATTTCCGTTGGATTTATAATAAGAACCTAATCCCAAGAATAAAGAAAAACAATATATCGAAGAGGTCCAATAACTTTCCATCAACTATCTCTCTCTCTCTCTCTCTCTCTCTCTCTCTCTATATATATATATATATATATATATATATATATATATATATATATATATATATAGGGTAACTGTTTTATTGCGGAATGCGGCAATGTGAGAAAGAAAACTCGGTTTAGATAATCTTTAGCTTTCGATAATTTATTATTATCATTATCAAAGAATCTACTTCCGCTACTAAAACCGCACTTTGAACACGGGTTTGACATGCACAAAACGACTCTTTAAACACTAGTGTTTGAAATGCGAAAAGTCACATCTCGTTTATCTTTTGTTTTTTAAACGTCAAATCAAGTGTATCTTTTGTATGTTAAATTACATGCTCCTTGATAATTTTGTTATTCTGCGTCATTTGATTTATCAGTCAGCTATCAGTCATCGTCCGTCATGTAATGAATATAATTCAAATATAATATAATGTTTTCCTTCCCGCGGGCGGAGAAAAAGTATAGTAAGCACCTCGTGTTAAAAACGTCTTTAGTCACTCGTTTCACAAGGAACTCGTGCCTAGTAAAACTCGTGACTAAAGTAACCGCTTCGACACTTGGTACTTAATATACTATTTCTTTCTCACATTGCCGCATTCCCCAATAAAAAAGTTACCCTTGTTTTGGCAACGAACTACTTTCGTCTATATATATATGTATATATATATATATATATATATATATATATATATATATATATATATATTCATGGGTAATTCACGCAAAATAAAGGGCTACTGAAATAGAATGGTAACCGTGGACATGCATGTATCTGGCTCATTTTGCCTCATCAGCACGGCATAACCAAATAAGGATGTGAAATTTGGGAGCAAAGATGTTAATCGAAACATGGGAAAACACAAAATAACGGATTTCAGCAGGGAAACCAAACGCTATATGCGCCTCCGTGTCGATGTTGGTTGATGTCCTGAAAACTCGGGATCTTCCAATTGAAGACACAAATCAGCGTTTGGTTTCCCTGCTGAAATCCGTTATTTTGTGTTTCCCATGTTTCGATTAACATCTTTGCTCCCAAATTTCACATCCTTATTTGGTTATGCCGTGCTGATGAGGCAAAATGAGCCAGAAACATGCATGTCCACGGTTACCATTCTATTTCAGTAGCCCTTTATTTTGCGTGAATTACCCATGAATATATTTGTTGTTGTTGTTAACATATCACGCGATATTCCTACATCTTCTTTGTTATATATATATATATATATATATATATATATATATATATATAAAACAGAATTCATCTTTTCATTAGTTATTTATATATATATATATATATATATATATATATATATATATATACAGGGCTCACGTGCCCCAACATAATTTTTTTAAATGGGACAACCTGTATAATATTAAAAAATTTTGGATATATCATTCAAAAACAAATTTAACGGTACAACACTTGTCATCATTGTATTGTGCACTATTGATAATAGGGGCAATTAAATGGGGGTGGCCATAGAGTTGCACCATTTCGATCAATCCATTTTTCAGGAAATGTGTTATCAAGATATTCTCTAATTGGCCCACATTTGAAGTAATTTTTGTTCAAGAAATCGTATTGAGGTGTATGGATTTATCTGAACATAAGACAAAATATTTATCTTTTGACGAGGAACTTGATTTTTACCGCTTGGGAAAGGAAGCTTTCGTTCGACATAGAAAAAACTATTCTAGGAGGAAACGATTTCTGAACAAACCTTGAGCATGAGTTTTGTTTTTTCCACATTCTCCATAAATAAATTGTGTGTCAACATATTCATCGTAAGTGAAAATTGTAGGCATTATTTACTTATGATTACAGTGTCTTCACAAGATTATGACCAATAATCTTGAATAAACTTTACCAAACAATGATGAACAACAACCTATGTTGTTGCTACTATAGTTATTTGTTTTATAGTCAACTAAACTTTTGCAAAATATTGCTTCAATAAATTTAGTAAAAATTAATAGGCCTTATTATCATTATTGCACAATACAATGATGACAAGTGTGGTATCGTTGAATTTGTTTTTGAATGATATATCCAAAATTATAATACTATACAGGTTGTCCCATTTAAAAAAATTATGTTGGGGTCACGTGACCCGAAATGACAGGAAAACCGGAAGTCATTTTATAATGAATATAAGCATCAGTTTCAATTGTTTATAACTGCCAAATTTCATTCATGTCATATGAACAGTTTTCGAGAAATTTGACTGTCAAAACGTCGTGGGACACCCTGTATATATATATATATATATATACATATAAGCAACAAATATTGGTACAATGTACTATACCTTTATTTTAATGAATATAACAAATAAATTTTTATTTGTCCACGTTACGAAAACAAAATTGTACAATCCCTGGTTGCAGCGACAATATTGAACACCAAACTTAAGCACCGTATGTTATATTTCAAAGTTGACAGTTGTTGTCAAAATTTCCCAGCAGAATAACGAAAACTGTTTAAAATATTAAAATATGAGTTTATTTTATCTTGAATTACTTGACTCTATTCTCAGGTGGATTAAGTTCGTTCTAATATAACAGTTTTTAATAAATTTTAAATTATCTTCTGAATTAAATATTTATATGATTGATCTGGTTCAATATTCTCTCCTGTGAATGTGTATTGAAGATCGTAAATATCACTTAATTGATTTCTGACACTTATTATCAATGAATGACTTGTCTGTCACCAATGATTCACTAAATTTCACTGTTCAAATGAAATTCCTGTTCAATTGAATATATCTACGTCTAAAATGATTTATATAATTTCGAATGAAAATACGTTTTAACAATTATGTATAATTACTCATATCGACAAATTCCAAATTTACCTTTCCTTCTAGAAACAAATAATGATATCGTATCTTTTACGAATAAATTATCATTAAAACAACCTACACAGTAAATAGCCTACTAATGTAATTTAAAAAGTTCCTTATTCCTTTCCAAAAATGTCGAATACACGATATTTTTTACTAATTTCTTCCACTATTTAATTGGTCGATAAGTATACTTATATTTCGTAGTTAATTGAATTCAATATATAATCTCAGTACTTTGATGCATCTACTTTCAATTTTGTATCAAGGCCTGATGTTCAATGATATAATAATAATTCTGGAGCGAACTCACAAGAAGTCTGGATGTAGAGAAGAAACTGCCAACTCGTACAACTGCAAACACTAATTTTCGAAAATACACGCACTGAATTTATTCTGAATATGCCGAATAATACCTTATATCAATTAATTACAATGTTCAAATACTAATTACACAAATTTTTTGGAGAGATCTCACATGAGATGTTCCCCGTTCGGATTCTCAAATTCAACTACTGATTCTGTAATCACTTCTATTTTCTTTAACCTTGAATGCATTTTTCAATTGTGACAGGTAAATGTCATCAGAAATTAAATGATTTGCCAAATCTTACAAATACAGGGTTTTTCAACCATATTGATTTTATAGACAATATATGGTTTTCCGAAAGTATTGCATAAATGAAATTCTTTAAAAATTTGGAATAATAGAATTGTATTAATATATATATATATATATATATATATATATATATATATATATATATATATTTATATATATATATATATATATACATACATATTTATATGTATATATATATATATATATATATATATCCGTATCTGTGAGATACCCCGAACAATATTCTTTCATAAAATTGTCACTTGTATACATTTCGGAGGATGTATCGTGCTGTAATAATCAATAAGATAATCGCATGGTGAAGCAGTTATCAACTCAGCCGATGTTCCTGAGTAGGATTATTTTTTCGACCTTTTCTAGTCTAGATCCAGTGTGTTTTGCAGTAGCTGAGCTACACGTCAGACAGCGTGTGATTCTTCATCACGCACACTGATCTTGGTCTAGCGGATGCTATGGTCCTTAAGGCTTTGTGTTGCGCAATTACTAGACCCTGGTTAGAGAAAACTCCGTTGTCACTCGTTCGTTGACAAAAGTCTTCCACCTTTACGCCGTTTGACATGTTCACCTCAGGTAGGTTTTCAGCCTTGCCTGAGTATGGATTTTTTGTCGACTTTCTCTGATCTAGATCCAGTGTGTTCTGCGCCAGCAGTGACACCACGTGGAGGATGTGATTCTTCACCACGCACACTGATCTTGATCTAGTAGAAGCTCTGGTCCCGAAGGCTCTATGTTGCGCGATACTAGACCCTGGTCGCGAACCGTCATTTTCCCTTCTTGGTATGGTAGCTGAAACGCTTGCCACCGTTCGTGGGGTGTGGTTTCAGACAACCGGTTTTATCTCGGGGAAATGGTTCTGGACAACAACTGTCACCCTCCCTGGGGTGAGGTTGCACAGATCACCACACATGGGGTACGGTTCGACAACTGCTGTCACCACTGTAATAATCAATAGATTCCACTATAATCCTATATAAAAAAAATTCTATCACCAGTCATAATAACCTAAAAAACTCTGCTGTCGAAATGTCCCTAATGGACCGAGAAGGCAGCGTAGCTGGCTGTCACCACCCACGATTCCGTGGGAAACAGGAGTCGACGACTCCTGTAAGAAATATCCGAAAGAGCTGGCTTCGGCCTCCGCTGCTACCAGTTGTCGTTGGTAATGAGAGGTCATGTGTTATGGGGTCACGTCAGTTAGAGGGGTGTGTTGAGGAAAAAATTTAGGTGTAGCTCTTATCTGTATATGTTAGGTATTCATGCTCTCCTGGTTGAGAAAAAGAATTAACCGACAATGATTTCTTAAACGAGTTTAATAAAAAAAATAAGAAAATAAAAATAAATTACACCAAATTGACAAAGCGTCAGGAATAATCGTATATAGAGTCTTGTGACTGTAATTAAATAGAACCAGTGATAGGATCGAGAGAAAACTTGAGATACCCTTTTACATCAACGCGAATGCCTCGCAGAATAGAAATAAATTTGTTATTCTAAAAAAATAATCGCTAGAACCTAAATATTTTCGCGCTCCCTATATATGAAACTTTGATATTAGCAATTTAATATTCAACCTCAAATGTGCTCCCTATTCCTAATTCATACGGTGAGATATCACCATTAAATACTCGTATGCGATATGAACTATCATAACACAAATTAAATTACACAGATATAATATTATAGAATGCGGGCTGGCAATGTTAATAATCTGACCAAACTACAAAAAAGTCATAATACACAGTTAGTATAATTTTGAAATCAGATTTACCAACTCCCGGACGGAAAAACGCCGATAAACACGATTCGCGTTTCGAACAAAAAAAGAAAACCTTTCAGAGCGCGTACTGTAGACGCTCCCTTGTAATTTTCTTTTCCCCTTTCGAAAAAAAAGAAGTTATACCTGATTGCTAAAACACTACTTTAATTATGAATTACTGGAACTCAGAACTCCTCAAAAACCGCTATCCGCGAAACCCAAAAAAAACTAGACCGTTCCCGACCGCGAGTTTTTACCAACTGCCCCTCAATTGTTACACCTTCGTCGTTTCGACATTTCTCCCTAGGTCTGCAATCTTTTTTTTTGTACCAGTTAATTTTTGATTGGTGGAACTTATCGTTCGACGTAATTGTGTAACAGGTTTTTTACCTCGATTAACAATTGAATTTTCATTTGATTCCGCAAAATTTCTTTATTTTGATGCAATTATTATTTCCGGTTAAAATATTATATTTTTCTTTTTGCAACAAGACAGAACGCTTAGATAAGTGTTTTTTCCATTGTATGAATGTGAACGACCGCTTTCTATAGTTTAAACGTTACAATCTAAAAATTAATTTGCTATACAGGATTATTCTCCCCATGTTTCTTATTTCGGTATTTATCACAGTGCTACCAAACCGAAATTTCTCCAAAAATGACCAACAATGTGACACTTCAGGTACCAAATCACCCGTTTTACTAGCTCTGGTAATTTAAAAATCAATGAGGATCATCTATAAGACGCCCTGAACAATATTCTATCATAAAATTGGTCACTTGTATACACTCTGGAGGCTGTATTATGCTAACAACCCGAAATTTCTCCAAATTGGATAAAAAATGTGGCACTTCCGGTACCATAGCACTCGTTGTACTAGATCTGGTAAAGTGAAAATCGATAAGGTTTATCTATAAGATGCCCTCAACAATATTCAGTCATAAAATTGGTCACTTGTATACACTGAGAGGCTGTATCGTGCTAACAAACTGAAAATTCTCCAAAAATGACAAAATTTGGTACTTCAAGTACCATAGCACTCGTCGTACTGGCTTTAGTGCGCTGAATATCAATAAGGTTCATCTTTGAGATGCTTTGAATAATATCCAATCATAAAATCGGTCACTTGTAGATATTCCGGAAGCTGAATCGTGACAACAAACTGAAATTTCTCCAAAAATGACAAAAATGTCGTACTTAAAGTACTATAGCACCTGTTATCCTGGCTCTGGTAAGCCGAAATTCAATGGGGTTCATCTGTGAAATGTCCTGAATGATATTCAATCATAAAATTGATGACTTGTACTCCGGAGGCTGTATCGTGCTAACAAACTGAAATTTCTCGAAAAATGACAAAACTGTACTTCAGGTACCATAGCAACCGTTGTACTGGCTCTGGTGAGCTGAAAATCAATAGGGATTATCAGTGAGATGTCCTGAATTATATTCAATCATAAAATTGGTGACCTGTTGCACTCCGGAGGCTGTATCGTGCTAACAAACTGAAATTTCTCAAAAAATGTACTTCAAGTACCATAGCATCCGCTGTACTGGCTCCTGAAAATCAATAGGGATTATCAGTGAGATGTCCTGAATAATATTCAATCATAAAATTGGCCACTTGTTGCACTCCCGAGGCTGTATCGTGCTAACAAAACATGTAACGATAAGTGGTCGACGACAACGACGACGATGACGACATACACAGAGGATTTTACTTAAAAATCATTTTTTCGTGTTGTTTTTGATGAAAAACGTAAAAATGATCCAAAAAAAGTTTCCAAAATAACAACTTTTTTTAGGGTAAACCAATACTTCTCGCGCATATTAGAAAGGTTGGTCGGAAAAGTAAAAATTCGTATTCTCTTCAGTAAAATACGTAATTCTCTAGGTGGTTGCGAAATTATTCTTAAGTCTGCTCTCATCGGAAAAATAATCGATCCACTCAAAAAATTGATAGACTGCTTAACAAATTTATTATTTTAAATTCGATTTGATTAATATATATTTACATATTGTAGGATATCTATGTAACTACCGAAGTCAACTTATTTTGGCCCCTTCAGGACGCCTATGTTCTAAGAGGGTAGGTTATAAGAAAGTTAGTCAGGCCGAAGGAATTTGCTGTAACAGATAGTTATTCAGTTTTTCAGAAGAGGCACAGAGTAGGGAAAATTTCGATTTTGTTATTCAATTGAATAAACTTCATTCATGTGAATAGTTGGTATTATTTAAAAATCGGGTTTCATCAAAAGCTAATTTAGGCTTTTTCCTTTGTAATTTCATGAAAAAATAATATTCCTTGAATTGAACTTTTTTTTTTATAAAAGTAGTGCTTCGAGACTGTATGATGATACAAAATAAAAATTAATGCGTTTTCTTCTCTCATTGAAATCTTTATCAGCTTATGGATAAAAATATATTTTGTGGAAAAACCCGAGAGAATTGTTTGTTTTTTTCACAAAATCTTGTAAATATCCGATTCTATTACGACTCGCATCTCACAAAGACTTTAGAGACCCGAATTTAGAGCTATCGGGAATACAGCACATAAAAAACAGTATGGATTTAGAGAGGGTCATGTAAGACACGTGTATATTTTGTATCATTTCAAACAGTATTTGCTTTCACGACGAAAAAAGTGGACAAAAACCTGTTTAGAATTAACGATACTCATGTTGTGTGATAACTCAAATGATCGATTCTTCGATCCATAATTATAGGAATCTGTAGTTTCTCGAATATCTAATTATTCTTCTCATCGGAGTTCTCCTATGATATATTTGGTAGGATTCATATTTCAAGTGAATCACGCACTGTATTTAAAAGAGTAAACAATTTTTTGTCGTATATACTAATCACCTGATATCAAGACGACTATCGAACAGTCCATTTTTAAGAGCCTTCACGTGCAGTGTAAGAAAATAAGAATGCCGAATAAACAAAAATGAAAGGCGTTTGGAATTGTTACGCATGAAAAAGAAATTTGCAAAACTAGAGAGGGCATTAGATAACTGTTCGACATCTTCTGATTTAGATAGTTCACAGGGTAAGTGTGTGATTTCAAATTTCATATTTTCAGCAATATGCAGTGCTATTCGCTATAAAATGTGCAAGAGTAGAGATATGATTTTCAACATATTTTATATATACAGGGTGTAGTTTGTTTTGACTACAATGCCCGCAAACAATTGTTTGCTATTAAATGCTGTCAATAGGTTTCTAAACACATTCTTATATACAGGGTGTAGTTTCTTTTGACTACAATGTCCGCAAGCACTTGTTTGCTAAATAGATAACTAGTATTACTGTTTTTTAACACACTATATACAAGGTGTAGTTTTTGTTTTGACTACAATACCCGCAGACACTTGTTGGCGTATTTCGTAAGGTTTTATTGTAAGGACGAAAATATATAGTGTACAAGCGCACAATAGAAAAAGATAAAAAATAAATAACCTTTTTCACAGTCGTTCCCTAGCTCTACTAGAGGATCTTCTTCTAGAGAAATCGAAGAGCCGTGTCAAACTACTCCACTATTAGACCCTGTTGACTTCTCCGATCTAGCACCGATACTACAAAATGTGGATGTTGATAAAAGATTATTAAACTTTTGGGCGAAAATCCTATTTATCAAAATAAAGAAGGGGAAGCCATACATGAAGAACTGGTAGTGCGTTGGTTGAATTACTTGACACAAGGCATCCCAGTCGACACTAAGAAGGAGTTAATCCTTAAATACCCTACCTCAGAAAATTCTGCTCCTCTCCAAGCACCAAAAATGAACGATAAAATAAAATCCATTTTATCAGCTCAGGCTACGAAAAATGATACCTCCTTTACAAACTTACAAACACAACTAGGAGCTGGATTGACTATCATTGCCTCACTTTTGACCGAGAAACTTTCTACCACATCGAATGATACTGATAATGAATTGGTGCTAAAATTATCAGATACCTCCCAACTTTTCGCTAGCGTCCATCATGCGGTATCAATGAAAAGGAAATGGGAGGTGAATCTGTCTATCAATCAGGATAGCAGAGTGGCTGCCCAACAGAGTACCATAGATGAGTATCTTTTCGGCTCAGTTTTCATGGAAAAAGTTAACTCTTGCCAAGCAATGAAAAAAGCTAGCGAAAACATTGAGAACAAACCCTTCAAGATAGTATACAGCCACTCAGCCCCGGGAACATCAACTAGTCATTCTTTAAACTCCAGGCATCAGATATTCAACTAAAAGATGGAAAAAGACATGCAGAAAAGAAGGTAGGGAACCAGCAGAGACCAGAAGAAAAAGTTCGAGAAAACTCCCAACCGTTATCATCAACATCAGCCGAAAATACCGTACTACAAGCAGAGGTACCACAAAAAATTGCTTGTCGTTTAAAATCTTTTTACAAAGAATGGTTAAAAATTGTCCATAATAAACAAGTATTGAAATAGATTAAGGGTATAAGGATACCTTCTTATATCCAAGCAAAACTGGAAATTATTCCGTTAAAAAATATATGGAATGGAATTATACGTGATAGAAATTTCTATCCTTCTTAAAAAAGGAGCACTGGCAAAATGCAAGAACACTAAAAATCAATTTTTATCGTCTTATTATATATTGTAAAAGCATCTCACCCAAGCAATTCTCCTTGGAAATATTCTCAGACGCATCCATGACAGGTTGGGGTGCCGATTGAAATAGTCAAACAGCAAGGGATTTTTGGAGCAACGATGACTCTAAGAGACATATCAACAATTTAGAACTAGAAGCCGCCTACTACAGTCTAAAATCATTCTCAAAAAATACATTTAACCTTAATATTCGAATCGATAATTAACAGCAATTGCAACCATTAATCAAATGGGGAGCATTAAATTTAAGCAGCTTAATAATATGGTAAAGATGTTATGGGACTATTGCGAGACTAAAAACATTTTTATTTATGCGTCTTACATAAATACAAAAGAAAATGTAGAAGTGGACTTCCTATCACGAGTTACATTACCAGAGACAGAATATGAATTAAATCAACAAGAATTTATGCAAATCAGACATTTTTTTGGTAAACCATATATAGATTTGTTTGCATCCCAACTAAAGAAGAAATGTGATAATTACTTTTCTTGGAGACCAGATCCCGATTCCTTATTAGTTGATGCTTTAACAACTAGATGGGAAAACTTAAGGTTTCACGCATTTCCACCTTTTGCCTCAATCCATAAAGTTATTGAAAAAATTCGAACGGATAAAGCCACAGGCATTTTGGTTGTTCCAAATTGGCCGTATCAGTCATGGTTTCCGTGGTTTCGTGAATTATTAATAGAAGAACCGATTTTTCTTCCACCACATGATAATTTAATTTATTCTCCTTCCAGAGAGATGCACCTACCACACAAAACACTTTCCCTGGTGGCCGGAAAATTATCTGGGAATCAGTCTACAAACGAGAAATAAGCCAGGCCGTTATTCCTGTGATGTTAAATTCTATTGGGGAGAAAACCATGAAACAATATTCAGTTTAGTGTTTTAAATGAAACTCACGGTTTCTAGTTAATTCCACAATATAATAAAAGTTATTGAAAATTCTAAAAAATTGACAATTGTTTCGATAAATCAATATCATCGTCAGAATAACAGAAGTTACATTTCATTTGATGCCTACCTGATGTTTAGTAGTTATTTTTGGCTAGACCAAGAAGTGACCTAACTTGTGATTGACCTAATATATGTTAATAGAAAAAAGAAGAAGATGTGATATTACAAATATTAGCCCTATGGTAATATCCTGGATACCATTTTTTGATTAAGATCAGTTATTATTCAGTTTGTTTTAGGAAGTAGTGGCGTTTCTGCCTAAAGCACAAAATTCATATTTACATTTATAATCTAAATTTAGTATTTGCATTTTTGTTAAGTTGCTTTAATGAAGGACTTCTCTATTCCTCCATCAATACATATCGATCATCCCTAGCGTTAATACTAAACTTCAGCCCAGCCGATGAGAATGTATTAAAACGGTTTTTAAAAGGTGCTTATAACAACAGACCATCCACACAAAAATACTCGGTAACTTGGGATCCTAACCCAGTATTACTTTATTTAGCAAAAATATACCCATTACATTATTTCACTTTGAAAGATATAACTCAAAAGCTTTGTTAGCCTTAATATCTGCTAGTAGGGTACAAAAAATATCAGAAATATCTCTGAAAAATATATTCTGTAAAAAAGAGAAAATCGAAATAAAAATCAAAGAGCGAATAAAATCATCAGGTCCGAATAAATCCCAACCTTTTTAGTATTACCCTTTTTCTTTGACAAACCTGAATTATGCGTGGCAAAAACTCTTGAGTACTACCTATCCATCACAAAACTATTCAGAATAGATGATACGGGATACCTTATATTGACACATAAGAAACCATTTCATCCTGCTTCTACCCAGAGTATAAGTAGGTGGATTAAGGATGTTCTTAAAAAAAGTGGAATAGACACAAGCATTTTTGATAGTCATAGTGTTAGACATGCTAGTACTTCTGCTGCCTACAGAGCAGGATTAAACATAGATTTAATAAAAAATACTGCTGGATGGACGCGAGATTAATCAGTATTAGCAACATTCTATAATAGACCGATGATAACCAGTGAAGATACTTTTTCAAATTCTGTTATTAAGAGATGTTTTAAAAACACCGCGCAATAATTATTAACAGTACTATTCATATAAGTAACCCATAATAGTTTCACTTCAAAAATTTTCCTTTCTTCCAGAACAATGTGTGTGTGTGTGTGTGTGTGTGTGTGTGTGTGTGTGTGTGTGTGTGTGTGTGTGTGTGTGTGTGTGTGTGTGTGTGTGTGTGTGTGTGTGTGTGTGTGTGTGTGTGTGTGTGTGTGTGTGTGTGTGTGTGTGTGTGTGTGTGTGTGTGGGAAAGAAAATGGCTAGGAAGCAAGTCCATTAGCCACAGAATTTTTCAATGAGTCTACCTAAATGCTAATGTTTACGTCTTTGATGAAATTTACCAGTAGATCTAAAATACGACAGTTATCTGAGCTTAAAAGGTGAGTGAGGTTTAAAGGTAGGGAGTAGTTTTGCTCAACAAGTGACTTTATTAAACTGTTTGTTTTGTTAATGTAATCGCTGCATCCAAAGAAAATGTGATTAAGATCAGCATAAGAATAATCGTTGCAGGTACACGATGATGACTGTATAATACCCAGCTTGGCAAGATGGGCGGGATATCTTCCATGGCTAGTCTTCATTCTAAATATACTTGCTGAATAAAATTTAGGAGTTGTATAATCAAAAATATAGTTTGGAGGTGAGGGTATGGTAGGATGAATTTGAAAATAGGTGTTATTTGAGGATTGTGAAGTGTTTTCCCAGTGTTTTCGCCAGGATACATACATTTTATTTTTCATTGAGCTAATCGCATCTTTTCCAGTGTACACATTACAAAAAACTCCATTCAGTACCGAATCTATTGCTAATCGATCAGCTTTTTCATTCCCATATATTCCAATATGCCCCTTAGACCAAATGAGTGTCATATTCAAATTCAACAATATTGTTTTAATGTCACATAAAATAGGACATTTCATTCTTTCGAGATGAGTCCCTTTCATAGCACACAATGCTGATCTATAATCAGATATAATCACACCGCCATCTTTTTTAGTTGATTTCAGCCAGGAGAGGCCCTGTAAGATAGCATACAGCTCCGCAGTATATATAGTACATATTTCGGGTAATCTGATTCGTAACGTTTGATTTGTATTGTGAATGTACACAGCACATCCAACTCCATCCCTCATATTAGATCCATCAGTGTATATTATTGTCTCGTCAGCAAAATCTGCTAGTATGTATTTAAACAGGATTGTCTTAATGCGGTTAGATTCCGTATAATTCGGGATTATGACTTTGTGGACTTTAAATATAGCCTTGATAAGGAATGTTATATATAGGTAATGTTTTGTTGGTTCTGTATATTCTATTGAACTCATTGGTTTGAATGAAGGCTTCCGCGAGTGAAGCTGTATATCTTGTGGATTTGATTGCAGTTTCCAGTTCCATGATATCCAAAGATTTGTCGACATTGTGATTGCTGTGGTTTTCTGTCGGTTCTTCTTATATTTGGAACAAAACTTGAGGAAATGTTGTCAAAAATTTGATTTATAAGGCTTTCAGATATTGGCTGTTTTTTCATCGTAGAATTTTTGTTTGATATTTTTCTAACAAATGCCCAAATTTTTGTGATCGGTGTGTTTTTATTTAAACTGCTAACAAATTTTTTCCAGCATTCCTGTTGTTTTTGTTTAAATAGTAGTTTGCTTCTAGCTTGAATATTTCCGAATTGTAGATAATTCTCTAAGTTTGCAGTGTTTTTGTACATTTTATAAGCGTTCTTCTGTTTATTTATAATTTGAACACAATCATTGTCCCACCAAGGGGTGTTTGACACTTTTTTAGATCCGCCAGTACGAGATTTCATAGAATTGGATGCTGCTTTATTTATTATTTCAAGAAAAGATTCTAATGAGTTTGTATCGTTAATTAGGAGGCCGTTTACTATCCACTCCTGGAAAAGCTCCCAATCGGCAGAAGACTCTATCCATTTTCTTGATGGTAATACAGGAGAAGGAATATATTGTCGGGATATAGAGATGTGTATAGGAAAATGATCAGATCCTAATGTATCATCTATTATATTCCATTCTGAGTAACTCATCAAACTAGGAGAAACTAGGGTAAGATCTGTTGGCGAAGGTCGTTCGTTAGGCCTACTAATTTTTGTTGGATTGTTATCATTTAAAGTGATTAAATATGTTTCATCTATAGCGTCTATTAATCTGTTACCTTGTGTGTTGTCGAGTGTAGATCCCCAACGACTGTGATGACAGTTTAAATCACCGCATACAATAACATCAACCTGAGTCTACAAGAAAATATGTTCCCACTCTTTCGTAGTCGCTTGTATGTTAGGAGGCTTATAAACACAAAGTATAGATATATTAAGGTCATTCATATACACTCCACAAATCTCTATTTTGGAATTAAAATTTTTACGGAGAACTATTTCTCATTTAGAGCAATTAGTTCGAAACTAGTAGTTGAACCAACTAAATAGTTTAAAGGGTCAGATTTATTTTTTATTATTGAATTACAATTCCAATGAATTATATTTAGGGTTCTAATAGAATTCATCATCGTTAGAATCAGGTAAAGAATTTATAATTGTTTTAATGTCGTTTTGTGTTTCTGGAAAGATATCCCAGTCTGGCACAACTAAATTAAATTTTTTAATAAGATGTTCGAAAATGTAAGGAATTCTACGTAAAATTTCGATTTCTAGCTTTTCTCTGTATGACTGGAAATAATCCTTATGGGGATTAGGCAAAACAGAATTACTAGTTGTGGCCTGAGGTTTGAAGGTAGGGTTTTTTTTTTAACTATAAGAGGAGAAATAGCCTTGCGTTTTTTTAGGAGAATGAGACTGTGGACGTGGTACCCAGTTTTTACCACCTGAAGGATTCTCACTATCTTTGTCGTCATTCAGATGTGGGAAGTTGGTGAGGTTGTTTAATAAATTGTACCTATTGTTTGAGGTAGCCTTGGAGTAGCTTGGGTTAGTAACCCTTGACTCCGCTTCTTTAGATGATATATTTTGTTCAGATATGTTTTTTTTTAAATCTTTAATTGGTGCTGGTACTTGGGACGTTCTTTTGAGATAGACTTATGACCGTTTTGTTCGCAATATATACAAAATTCCTCACTTTTACATTCTACGCCGTCTTTAACATCATGAATTTGTCCACACTTTATACATTTGTCAGTGGTACTTTTACAATATTTTTTAGTATGTCCATATCGAAGACATTTGTAGCACTGCACTACTGGATAAACATAAGGTTCTACTACGAACCGAACTAAATAAATTTTAACTGAAGTAGGTAAAGAATTTCCTAAAAACGTAACAATTAACATTTGTCTACGTACTGTATCTCTTTATCGGAATCAATAATTTTGCGCTTCATTCTTTTAACGTCTACGACTTTTTAATCGCTTTCAATCTTTTCCAATATATATTTTTCATTTAAAAATGTATCAACTTCCCTAATTACGCCTTTTTTATGATTGAAAAAGGTCGGAATATACGCTATCAATTTGTTATCTTTCATTATTTCATGTCGAATAATTGAATTTGCAGTATGATAGTTTTTAAAAATAGTTTTCACTTTATTTCTACCTACTAACTTAATATCTACAATATCATTTTTCAAATTCCTTTGATTAAAAACTGCCAAAATACGAATACTTGTTTCTGAAGGTTCAACGATAACATAGAACGGTCCAACGATAACATAGAACGGTCCAACGATAACATAGAACGGTCCGATACCATTTGGAGTATATTTATTATTTAAATTGTACTTTTTATGTATTTCAATGTCTATTTTATCAGGAGGGTCGTGTTGAGATGATGGCCCTCCCCCATCTGAATCTTCAGTCATAATAATATAAAGGAATTAACTTACCCAATGCCAAATATTTTATTATTTATACTAATAAATTGAAAACTAGTCTAAGATAATTTACTGTACTATTTAAAGATAAGACACACCACACAAACTAACTATTCTATTCGAAGGTTAGAACGGTGTTCCAAAACAATGATTATAATATATAGTAACTATAGTTGTTGTTATAATTTAATTTTTCCTTTTTTAATGTGTTGTATTAGTTTTGTGTTATATGATTATGAAATTACTATTATACACTGCATTTAGTCACCCTAATTGTATCTTTAAACATCTACCAAATATATCATAGAAGAACTCCGATGAGAAGAATAATTGAAATATTGTTTGACTTACCTGTAGGGAAGATCAATCTCAATTATTCGAGCATCGGAGTTCTTCTATGATAGAGCCCTCCCTCCCTCAATCTACCCAGTTAATAGAGCGATTAGTTCAGTCACCAATGAACTGTTCGATAGTCGCCTTGAAATCGGGTGATTAGTATATACAACAAAAAATTGTTTACTCTTTTAAATACAGTGCGTGATTCACTTGAAATATGAATCCTATCAAATATATCATAGAAGAACTCCGATGCTCGAATAATTGAGATTGATCTTCCTTACAGGTAACTCGAACAATGTTTCAACTATGGTGATGTTGAATATACTTCTAGTTAAAAGTAAATAATTACTTACTGCGGTTTTTTTCTCAAGTGTAGTTTCGTGGTTAGAAAGGCTCAAGTATTCGTGGCGAATTTACAAGAAAACAAGTCGGCTTGTAATCTGGTGCATATCGTACATCACCGGTGGAAAGCCTTTATTCAGAATTAGGGGAACCATCTTTATGCACGAGAAGAAAAATATTGACATTGTCATATGCAACCTCCATATTATATAATACTGAGCATCCAATGTACCCAAAAATTCATACAGATGAATTTGACAATATCGCAAAACAACAACCGAGTCCAACTTTCTGTAATCGCGTGAGACAATACAAAGCAGATCTTCAAATCAAACATGTTCCTATATTCAAGGTTGTTTAAAAAATATGAACTACCCAGTTTGCTGATAAAAAACATCTTCCAGACAAAACTCATTGAATATAATGACCATTTCAAAACATATACGGATGCTTCGAAAACTCCAGCTGGCGTCGGAGCCGCGGTTGTTACGGCAAATTATAACTTATCTCTTAAATTACCTACCTGCAGTACAGTCTTCACTGCAGAAATATATGCATTGCTACAAGCCCTTAAACTGTCTAGAAATGCGAATGCTTCCAACATCCTCATAATCACAGATTCCCTCAGTTCATTAAAATCCATCCAGCAAGTTTATAGTAGTCATCCCATTGCTATGAAAATGAAGAAGGAACTCTTCCAGCTACAAGAATCCCAAATGAATGTAAAACTTATGTGGATCCCTTCCCACATAGAAATCCAGAGTAATGAAGAAGCAGACCAACTGGCAAAACAAGCAGCGGAAAATGATAGTGCGGTAGTTGTAAACGCGATAAGTGCGTAGCAAAATCAGTGGCTGGATTCGAAAGCAAAATTACGCGTGGTAAAACCCAGTGTAAAACCCTGGAAAACAATACCAAACAGGCGGCCCAACCAAGTACTACTGACAAGACTAAGGATAGGACACACTAAACTGACGCATCAACATTTACTTGCCAGGACAGACATGCCTCAGTGTAATACATGTTCCAAGCAGATAACAGTGAAACATATTTTGGGTGAGTGTTCCAGATATGAGGACGCCCGAGTGAAAAACAATATACCAAACACATTGAAATCGGTATTAGGACAAAATTGTGACATAAATGTATTAGTTCGATATCTTACTAAAATTAATGTAATCAAAACCTTGTAAAATAATCTTTGTCGCTAATAACCGACATGATTGATGCGACAATAAAAATGGAATTGAAAAAAAAAGTCGGCTTGTAAAAATTTCTCACAAGATCAGTACCCAACTAACTGACGTGTGGAAACCACATGTTATCGTCTGATGCTAGGTTATTGTGAAAATTTGCTGAACGATTGGTTGTTTTCTTAATGTCCAACCTAGATGCTGTTGTGAAAATGGTTATTGACTCCGAAGGTCAAGAACGATACTTACAAACTGATATGAATCCAGACCCTAGCAGCGTTGATACACCTCTAACAATATTTAACCTCTATAATATAATCAATAAACAATACACATTTGGTATTTTTAAAATTCAACTAATTATAGAACGCGTTAAAGACAATACACAAATAATATTTACTACAAAATTGGAAGTATTGTAAACATCTAGATCATTATTTTTGGTTTAAATGAATCGATCATAATGTATTTGTACCATTGAACTTGACCGTTCATAGTAATTTACAGGTCATGCATTTAGTATAATTTAAGTATTATCTAGTGTGTAAATAAAACTCAGTGATATTGGATGATATGGTTTATTTTAACCCTCCAATCCAGAATGCATTTACAATAATACATGGAATCATCGTACAACGTATGGCCGCTTTCCCTTCATAGCAACTACCTACATTTCATACATCACATGGCGATCCTGTCATCCTATTTGAGTTAAAAATATTTATGTTGCTAATAAACTCGTTACTAATACTGATCTGATCAATGAATAATTGAAAGCGTAGATACCAAATGATTTGCTTATTAGAAAAGGTTTTTAAATGAAACTCACTGTTTCTAGCTAATTCCACAATATAATAAAAATTGTTTAAAATTCTATAAAATTGACAATTGTTTCGATAAATCAATATCATCGTCAGAATGACATTTCATTTGATGCCTACCTGATGTTTAGTAGTTATTTTTTGCTAGAATAAGAAGTGACCTAATTTGTGATTGACTTAATATATGTTAATAGAAAAAAGAAGAAGATGTGATATTACAAATATTGAAGCTTAGATATTATTAGTCCTATGGTGATATCCTGAATATCATCTTTCCAATTAAGATCAGTATAACTGTGCAACGATATAGAAAACCAGGAAAAACTATGTCTGCTGATCTTTACAATTATCACTTAAGAAGACAGTTAATTAGTGGAGAACTTCCTAGATTTATCTGTTCATTGACAACTTCATATTGTGGGTTTCTTGTATGTCTTCTAATTTCCAATTCTTCAAGGAAATCTAGCTCTTGGTTCTTTTCACAAATATGCAGCACTTCTAGTTTTGTGTTAGGTGTCAATGAATGATTGGTGTCAAGTAGATGTTTTGCGTAGTGAGATTTATCTGGTTGTTTTAATCTGTATGCTCGTAAGTGTTCACTGTATCGGATTTCAAAATTTCTGACCCAAATAGACAGCATTACATTCTGGACATTTGAGTTTATATATACCTGATTTCTTTAATTTTGGTATTTTTGTTTTTACATTTAACAATTTCGTACTTTCTGTTTTAAAAGGAATTGTTGCATTCGTTGCTAAAGATATTATCTTTGGAATATTATTAGAAATATCTCCTGCATATGTGATGGTTTTATAAGTTTTCATTTCATCAGTTTCTTTAGGAAATATTAGTTGTAATGCCACTTTTACCTCTTTTTCATTAATTAGCTTATTTATCATATGTAATGGATAACCGTTGGATGTTGCTATTTGTCTAATTGTATTAATCTCTCTATCAAAATTACATTTGTTCATAGGAGCTCTATGTATCATTGAATTATATGCCGCTAGGTTATGTGACATGGGGTGATTGGAACAATATGGAATTGTCACATCAGTGTGTGTTGGTTTTCGGTAAATTGAATAATCAAGTACATTATTAACTGTTCGAATTTTTAAATCAAGAAAATTGATTGAGCTATTTTCTTCAATTTCTAATGTAAATTTAATTTTTCGGTGTACATTATTATTATTTTTTGGTTGAAAAATACATCTAATTGTCGTTCACCACCCATAAAACAAGCTATGTCATCTACATATCTATACCAAAATAAAACATTTTTCGAAATATTACTTTCAAAGATCTTTCTTTCTAAACTGTCCATAAAAATGTTTGCCAAAATAGGTGATATAGGGCTTCCTATTGGTAAACCTTCATTTTGAATATATATCTTATTGTCAAAAGTGAAATAACTCTGATTAATACATACCTCAAATAAATTAAGTATATCGGATAGTATTCCTGGATTAATATTTTTATCTTCTAGTAATTTTCTTACAAGTATTAGACATTCTTTAGGAGGAATTTTAGTGAACATATTAGTAACATCAAACGAAATGAGTTTATAGTTATCTTGCAAGTTGATTGCTTTCAATGTTTTTATTAGTTCTATTGAATTTCTAATTGAGTACTGAGATGCATATCCGTAACTATTAAGTATATTGTTAAGCCTCTTTGCCAATATATTATTAGGAGCATTAACATGAGGAACTACAGGTCTAATTGGTTTCGTTGTTTTATATAATTTAACAGTTCCATATAATTGTGGACAATGAGGATTCTTATGTATGATAGACCTCTTTTCTTAATCACTTGAACTATTAACAATATCCCTTATATTATTAGAAAACTTTTTTGTTGGGTCTGCTTTAAGAACTTTCACATCGCTACATTCTATAAAGTTATATATTTTTGAATTATAATTTTCAGTTGTCAAATTGCCAGTTATGTTCCCCTTATCAGATTTTGTAACTGTTAGGTTACTATCTTCTACTTTCTTCTTAATTGCATTTAAAACTGTGATGTAATTTTTTGTTCGACGTTTAACTTTTGAAGGTTCAATATTTTTGATTAAATTGGCTATTTTCTATTTCTCATAAAGAAAATTATTTGAATTAGATTTTAAAGCTATTTCTGACTCTGTAGATTCCACGAAATAAGGGTCGAGACAGTTAGTTTAAATAGAAAAGGAGTAATAAAAAGTGTTGATAGGATTTTTGATGAAGAGTTAAGATATTAGATTGTTCTGAAGGACAATCAGTGACGTCGACTAGCTTCGAGTCGAAGAAGGGGTGGATTCTTCGAAATGTAGTTAAATTTTAAATCAAAGGGCACCAGAAAAGTTTTTAGAAACACCCAAGACTCCTTCAAATCAACCCCCAACTCTTAAGATGGTTAAGACACTTTTCACACACTTGAGAAAGTTACAGTTGAACTTCTAAAATAAAACCAGCAAATATCCCCTGATTGAACTTCAACAGATTGAACCTTGAGTTTCGTTTCAAGAATTTTTTTTAACAATTTACAATAAGATAAACAATCCGAGCTTGTGCTGAAGGCTAATGTTCAGAATATTTATGAATGAAGTACAAATATATAAGTGTATAAAAAGCGAGAGAGAAGATATTTTGACTCATTTTAAATGCAATTTACTATCAAGGTTTTTTCAGTAGAAAAAAGTTTGGAATCATGACTCCCAAAGAATTCACCATTTAATTGTCATTTTATGTTTAATACATTAATCTTATAATTCAAAAAAAGTCCATCACCGACCATATCTCGTTTTGTGTTGTACCTACAATATCCTCTAGAAAATAAATTTCTTCGTGTTTTATAAGTACCATTTTTTTTAAACACATTTTTCGATAGTTACTTGTAAAAAAACATAGTTTTTTTCAATCATCAATAACTTGAAAAAATATTGATCAAACAAAAAAACTATATAATACATTTTTTTCTAAAAATTTGATCTTCCATCGATTCCCTGTTACTTTGAGCATAGGAATTACCATCCCCGAGAAGGGGCGGAAGTGCACATCGGCACTATATAACTTTTGTTATTCGAGAACTTTAACATCAACTCACCAAGTTTGAAGTATCTAAATCGGTTTTGTCCGAAAGAATTCGAAGGTGAAAAATGCAAGTAACTAGTAAATTCATTTGAAATGCGGTTATAAAACCTGATAAATGTATATAATTTAAATAACAATACGAATGGCTTTTGTTCACAAATGTTATCAAATTAATCACCGTATTTTATTTGATATCAATATATTATCCAGTCCGGACAACCTGGAAGCTTGTTACATAGTAAATATTTCCTAAATTACAAAACAATTCGAACATTTGCTATTAACGGAAAATATGGCTTAATAATAAATAAATCGAAAACTTAAATCATGACAGTTAATACACAAGACAACAGTTCCTCACAAATAACAGAAATTGCAGGCTATGAAGTGGTAAAAAATTGCAACTGTCTTTGTAACGCAAAAAATCGCCCGACCGATTAAAATTAAATTTGATAAAACTGTCGCTGGTTTTGACGAGAGGCCAGTGTAATGAGAACGAAGCTAGTTCCCCATCAGACGTCGAATAATAGACCACGTTGTGTGAGTTTCAAAAATTCGCGCACTTAGGCAGCCATTTTACGTGGAAAGTATATTACCTGATTAGGGAAGGAAAATTCGGTGTGAGTTAGCATCTAGGGGGTCCGACCCAGCGTTTTGCTGTGGAAAACCGTTGTAACGATCCATATATTCTGTGCTAACTAGTATTCTGTATCCTTCTGTTATATATTATGTTGTTTCTTAGCTCTGGTGGCATCTTCTACACAAGTCTGATTCTATATAATCTTCAATGATGAATTTCCTGTAATTTTTTGTTGCTATTATTCAATCTTGGATTACTGTTATAAATCCTCCTGTACAAAGGAAAAGGTCTCCAGCCTGTAGCAATTTATATGATAGTTGTTTACCTATGTCGTGTAGGGCTTTCTGTATCCATGTCTCTATATTTTGTTGTGGGGTTGGTATTTATATGTTATATGAAATTTCTCTTGGCCAAGATTAAATGGAATGTATTGTTTGTCTGTTTTATTATTATTATTGTTCTGTTATTACTATTTATATGTAGACAGCTGTTTCAACAATTTACTTTTGTTATGCTTTGTAATTTGTGGTAAATAAACATATTATTATTATCTAATGGAACTCTAAATTGCATGCTCAAAGAATCATTTTCATAGGAACACTGACTACTACATTAGAAAAAGAGGTTAGGAAATAGTTCTAACGTTATAAATATAAGTAATTTACCTAACAAGACTGAAATAACCGGCACTGTATAATCACGAGATATGTTGTTCCTTCAATTTCTATATTACGTTCAGAATTTACAGGAATATTTAAGTATGCATCAAAGATTTCTCGCAATTTATTTTATACCGCATCTGCTCTTTCAGTGGCATCTACCAAATAATAAATTGTTCAATACACAAAGCTGTTTTAATGATTCTATTGTTTCGTAGCATCTCATTTAATGAATTTTCATGAGTATGATTAATGTATGACAAAGACATTCTCCATTTTCTTTATAAAATGTTTCTACCAGCTGTTTGCAACGAAATATTATTTTTGCAAATTAATTTTTCCAATGAAATGTTTATACAGTGTGGAAACCACTTATGGAATAAAATTCTTTATGTCATTATTTTAGAAAATTATAAAAAATGCCCTGACACGTTAACTTTTGAATTGAGTTGTGCGTTATGCAAACATACATTTAAATGTACAGGGTGATTCACGCAAATATGCCATGGTCGGTGTTTTTTTAATGAATCACCCTGTATATTTGCATATTTTTGAAATCCTCTTAATGAACTGATTCCAACAAACTAAATAATGTATGGTCAATTATGAATTATACAGGGTGAAATTTTAAAATTAATAATTTATTACACTTGAAATATTGGTACTTTTTAAAATTAGCTAAATATGGATTTATCAGAAATCTAAACTAAATAATTATTAGACGTATTTGTTATTAAACAAAACCTGCTACGCCCATGAATTTCATCATAAAATACCTAAAAATTGCCTAAAAACGCCAATAATTAAACAAAAACGGTAAATAATGTGAATTGTTTTCGATTCTGTCAGTTGTTGATGTGTTGACAGTTTATACTGAAAAAGTAAAATCTTTGTCAAACACTCTTTCCTTGTCGACATAATAATGAAATATTTAACTGAGGCTCACCGAATTGAGATTTTAATGATGATCGGGTATGGGGATAACTGCAGAAGTCAAGTTGAAGTGGCAAACTTATTTAATCACATGTATCCCGAATTGCCTAATATTTCACAAAGTACTGTGTCTAAAATTCATGCACAATTCAGAGAACTTGGACAAGTCAAACCATTGAAAAGAAAACCACACTTCGTTGAAGATGATGAGAAAGTGGATATTTTGTTAAGTGTCCAAGAGAATCCAACTTCTAGTACACGTCAAATTGCCCGTGAAAATAATGTTAGTCATACAACTGTTCTGAGATGTCTTCATAAAGAAAAACTTCATCCCCACAAATTAACTTTTGTGCAGGAGTTAACAGAAGACGATCCAGATCGTAGAATGAATTTCTGCGAAAGATTGATGAATAAGCTGAACAGAAATGAGATAGCTCTTGGTACCATTCTTTTTTCTGACGAATCAACATTCACATTGAATGAAGAGATAAACCGACAGAACTGTAGATATTGGTCAGCAGAGAATCCTAATTGGATGCGTGAGACACATACTCAGTACCCTCAAAAGGTGAACGTTTGGGCCGGTATCATAGGCGACCATATTATTGGTCCTATATTTATAGATGGAAATTTGACAGCTGAAAAATATTTAAATATGCTTAGAAATGAAGTTATTCCTGCGTTGGCAAACTTATATCCCAACGCAATAGATCCTAGCTTACCGAATGAAAATGTTTGGTTCCAGCAAGACGGGGCAACACCCCATTATGCTTCAATGGTAAGAACTTATTTAGATGAAATCTTCCCCAATAAATGGATTGGACTAAGAGGTACTATTGAGTGGCCAGCTAGATCGCCAGACCTTACGCCGTTAGACTTTTTTCTGTGGGGTTATCTTAAGAACGAAGTATATGCAACACAACCAACTAGCATTGTAGACCTCAAAGACAGGATAACTACAGAAATACGGAATATTTCACCTCAAACTTTAAACAAAGTTAAGGAGGAGCTCTACAGGAGACTGTGCTACTGCCAACAACTAGGTGGAGAACATTTTGAGCATTTATTTTAATGTATTTATGTGTTTAATAACTGTAAAAATAAAAATTTCACCCTGTATAATTCATAACTGACCATACATCATTTACTTTGTTGGAATCGATTCAATAAGAGGATTTCAAAAATATGCAAATATACAGGGTGCTTCATTGAAAAAAACCACACCGACTATGGCATACTTGCGTGAATCACCCTGTACATTTAAATTTATGTTTATATAGCGCACAACTCAATTCAAAAGTTGACGTTACTCGGCATTTTTTATAATTTTCCAAAATATTGACATAAATAATGTTATTCCATAAGTGGTTTCCACACTGTATAAAGAACCAGGCAGCCGGTTTATGGAGAAATGGGCTCCGGTGAAATTTCATGATTTGTTAGTATATTGTAGTTGACAACTTTCTGAACAATAGTGTCCATGGGCCCAACTCAATCCTATGACTAGTTTCAGAGATACAGGGTGTTAAAGTTGGAAAATAGCCATTTTTTAAAAGCATGTATTTCTAATTTTCTTCATTGTACCAACAATTTTTTGCTGTGATAGTGTTCTAATGACACTAAATATCAGTCCCTCATGAGAGAAAGTTTCATTTGCTACAGGAATACTCAAAAATTCAAAAAACGGAACGTTGACTTGAAATATAATTCAACTTTCAGGAATTTCAATATCTGGCTGGATTTGTTTCTGGTTGGTTTATAATAATAAGATATGCAAACATTTTTTACAGAGCGAGTCAGAAAGTTGATCGCCCCTGTATCATATATTTAATAAAATTTTATATGCTTTGTAGTGCATGTTAGTAAGTGACATTAAGTCATTTTGAAATAAATATAATTTATATATGATATACAAGGCTATTCAAAATATATGTATGGAAGAAAATCCGAGAATCGGTTTTTTTTTGGAAATCTCCCTGTAATTAAATATTTCCTACGTGAATTTCTGTGATAGTTTCATATTACCCTTACTTCGAGTTTGTTCGTCGGATGTAGAAGTTTTGTCAACGTGCTATGATCAGTTTTTTTATCCCGACAAGCCTATCATTATTTTCTTCATATACGGGTGTCCCGTAAAGACCACGTCAAACTGATGGAGAATGTAGATCAAAGGGTGCCCTACCTGCTATAAAAAAATCTCCCGTATAAAAGTCTCACCGTTTTCGAGACATCTAATTTTTATAAAAATTATGAATTTTTGCCCCGCTCAGTAGTTTTTTTGTGCTGTTGGTACAATTTTACACTTTTCTAATTCATTTACTCGGTGAAATATTGTTGAATAATTATTCTAACTTCTACGTTACGAAAATACTCCGACCATTTCAGAGGGGGGCTGTGAGAAATGTTTTTATTAGAAGTTTGGGAGTAGATTTTTTTAGGAGTTTAGCCCATCGTAGTGAAAACAAAATGTACTGGGCTACTGCTGGAAACTACATCAATAAATTGCCTATTTTATGGTGATTTTAAAATGGTATAACACAAGAGATTTGTAATCGTAAAAAAAAGATATTGACATTTATATCCAAAAGGGGACGTTTCTGACAAAGTATCAATCGACGGTTTTTATTTAATTACTTATTGTAAGTTACAAATATTTTCAATGACGTTATAATCATTTACAACCATTATAGTACACGTTCGAAACGGCGACCTCCTTCGCGTATACAGGCCCCACATCGGCTGAGAAAACACCTTTGCACTGCCCTCAAACTTCTATCACGATTTCATTTGTCATCTGAATTTGATGTTTTCCGTTATAATATACCGAATACAAATTACGTCATCAACAAGTAACCCATTATCATCAAACTCTTCAACTTAAAAAAATCAACACCCTGTATTTCTCAAAATAAGAATAAGTCCCTCCCTCAATTTTCATGACTTTTTTAAAAGCCAGTCAATCGAAATAACATGAATTCATACTGAACAACATTATACAATCAAAAGTCATAGTGGTCTGTGAGAACAAATTGTTGGTATTTAGACGTATCTGTCAAAAATAAACTATTAGTTTATAAGTGTATCGTTAAGATGTACCCATTGTGTCATGATTTATTGATGTTAGCATTATTCTAAACAATTTATCATAAATACTTTTGTTAGTTCAAGTTTATGTTTGGAAAGTGTTTATTATGGCTTTCGCGAATAGAGCAAATTGCTATGCGTATAGCAGAAATTATAATAGACAACTAACGAATCGTCTTTATGACGAAGAAAACCTTTTAGTGCAAGAACTCGCAATTTTGAGACGTGAAGCTCGTGGAGGATCTCCTTTGAATATATTGATGAAGATAGCAGGGTATGTTTCAATTGTTCACAAGGTATATTGTCAGAAATCAGAGCAATTGAAAATAATCCAAATCATCTCAGGATTAATGTACTTTTCCCGGCTAAATCACATACCTGCATGATATGTAATGCCAATTATAATATTCGGAGACTCTCTATTGAATGTAGGGTTAATATATTTATTATTTCGAACATAGTTGTTCTTGACTATGTACATATATGTCAACATCATCTCAATGAAGACGGCCTTCTTTTGAACATGTTGCATGGTGGATTACGTTCTCTCAACCGACCATACGTGATAAACGATCTGTTTCAATTTCTCCAGTGCCTTCGAACAGCTGCAACCATGAATCAAGGTCGAAACTATGAAAATCATTAACAGCGATTTCAAAGAATAATTTCAATGAATTATATGAGACCTGTAATTTATTTGAGCATGACGGAAATCGTATAGTCATTACAAGAAAACACTTGACGACTTCCGTTCTGAAAATGCGACATGGCTTATCAGATAATTTTTTGAAAATAATATTTCATTATCCTTCTCGTCAGACAACTAATTCGATTATTAATAAGGTACGCTTGTGTTTAATCCAACGGTTTGTACCATATAATATAGGATTTGATGCAATCACCAGAGAAAACTTAATAGAAAGACATGTCTCGGGATTTACCAACAACCTTTATAATTCTCAGCCTGGCGTTCCCAAAGCTATAGTATATATAGACTACGTATACCAAAATAAAAAGAAGTTCCAATTTTCGAGTACTAAGACAATCGTACTGTTATTATAAAATGCAGCATATGGTAAAACCTGATTTGGTAGTCGCTCCCGATGGATACATCCTAGCAATTAATGGAGCATATTTTTCCGACGTCGGAAATAATGATGCCACTATTCTATAGTCTTAGCTAAACAACGATATAAATGGAATGATGAATTGGTTTCGAGAAGGGGACATTGCAATTGTGGACAGAGGGTATCGAGATTCGGTTCCGTTATTGCAAGAGATTGGTATCAACCGTCTTATACCTCCTCTTCTTGTGAGAGGACAGACTCAATAGGAAACTCGTGATGCAAATTTTGCACGATATATTACAACTACACGTTGGATAATGGAATCTCGTAATGGACATTGAAAGTCAATATTCAAATTCTTGAAAAATACAATTTCGATACACCGTGCTGCTAATATAAAGGAATATTATCAGATAGCTGGAGCTCTAATAAATAAAATCCAACCCCCAATAACTATGCTTGGTACATTACAAACAGCGCAGGAAATATTAGATCAATTAGAAGAAGTTAATATTATGCAAACAAGAGTTCAAGCTGAAAACCTACATTTATGGAAGGGTCATTGGACTTTATTAAACCACTTGCGCGCACCTGAATTTCCTCGTTTGGATTTGCATTATTTGAAACAGCTGACGGGAATTTATCATGTTAACTTGGCAAAAAGTTATATTCACGACAAACTTCAAAGAGAAGAAACAAATATTCTTCAATTCGATGAAATGATGGGGGAGCCGAACATTTTACGAATGCGAGTTTACTCCAGGTTTCGTAATTCATGTAAATATATGTTGTGGATAGCTTTCGCTGTTGAAGATGATATCGAAAATCAACCTTTGGAACTTCACTATTATTGTACTTCTAAGTCGGGAGCTAGAACTTTAGGTACATGTGCTCATGTGGCCAGTGTTTTATGGTTTTTGGGTTGTGTCAGATACGAACAGAATATGAAATATCCAACTACTCATCTTCTAAATGAAATAACTGATGCAGCTGAAAGGATGGTACCAGAAAACATAGGTCATGGTCCAGATATTTTAGACGTTTGAATTCCTTCAGTAACTTTCAGTAAGTTTTTTCCGATATCAAAATTAGCTTGTATTTAATTCTCACCCTATATACGCGATTGTAAATGATTATAATGTCATTGAAAATATTAGTAACCTACAATAAGTAATTGAATAAAAACCGTCGATTGATACTTTTTTTTGGATTTAACTGGCAATTTTTTTTTTTACGATTACAAATCTTTTGTGTTATACCATTTTGAAATCACCATAAAATAGGCAATTTATTGATGTAGTGTGCAGCAGTAGCCCAGTACATTTTGTTTTCACTACGATTGGCTAAACTTCTAAAAAAAATCTACTCCCAAACTTCTAATAAACACATTTCTCACAGCTCCCCTCTGAAATGTTCGGAGTATTTTCGTAACGTAGAAGTTAGAATAATTATTCAACAATATTTTACCGAGTAAATGAATTAGAAAAGTGTAAAATTGTACCAACAGTACAAAAAAACTACTGAGAGGGGCAAAAATTCATAATTTTTATAAAAATTAAATGTCTCGAAAACGGTGAGACTTTTATACGGGAGATTTTTTCATAGCAGATAGGGCACTCTTTGATCTACATTCTCCTTCGTTTGACGTGGTCTTTACGGGGCACCCGTATATGAAGATAAAAAAATTGATCATAGCACGTTGACAAAACTTCTACATCCGACGAACAAACTCAAAGTAAGTGTAATATGAAAGTATCACAGAAATTCACGTAGGAAATATTTAATTACAGGGAGGTTTCCAAAAAAAAATCGATTCTCGGATTTTCTTCCATACATATCTTTCGAATAGCCCTGTATATCATATATAAATTATATATATATTTCAAAATGACTTAATGTCACCTACTAACATGCAGTACAAAGTATATAAAATTTTATTGAATACATGATACAGGGGCGATCAACTTTCTGACTCGCCCTGTAAAAAATGTTTGCATATCTTATTATTATAAACCAACCAGAATGAAATCCAGCCAGATATTGAAATTCCTGAAAGTTGAATTATATTTCAAGGCAACGCTCCGTTTTTTGAATTTTTGTGTATTCCTGCAGCAAATGAAACTTTCTCTCATGAGGGACTGATATTTAGTGTCATTAGAACACTATCACAGAAAAAAATTCTTGGTGCATTGAAGAAAATGAGAAATACATGTTTTTAAAAAATGGCTATTTTCCAACTTCAACAACCTGTATCTCTGAAACTGGTCATAGGATTGAGTTGGGCCCATGGACACTATTGTTCAGAAAGTCGTCAACTACAATATACTAACAATTCATGAAATTTCACCGAAGCCCATTTCTCCATAAGCCGGCTGCCTGTTCCTTTGCCGTGCTGGTATTTGTCACTTCTGGCAAATTAAAAGTAGAAATCAGGATAAAAAAATCTTGTGGAGACTCTAAAATAAATACTAAGTTGGTTTAATTGAATTTTGTGACCAATAAACTAGTTTACATCTGGTGTAACAAAATGTCTGTGAATATTGAATAGGAATTGGTACAAATTAGATAAATTTTGGAAAAATGTTTTTCCATATGACCTAAAATATCAACATTCACAGAGTATAGCAGACCTGTGCTTCTATTAGCAGGATGAGGAAATAGTAACCGCTTTTGATTTCCTTCACAACACAATTTAGTAATCAGTGACTTATCTGTGTACAACATTCCAATGACAGCCATTATTTCATCTTTTCTAGATAAAGGTTGTTCAAATGTCCTAGGTGATTATGACACAGAGTCCATGGCACTGAAGACAGTGGGTATCAATATTTTTTGTTTCCAGTGTTTAAATACCTTGTATTAGACTTGTAGTTGCTATAAGCTGATCCTTCTTGTAAATATAACAATTTCAATCTGCAAAAGACCCTTTGACATTAATCGATGGTTAAAATAATGTTAGCCTTCGTTTGTAATGCCATCCTTGTAGATACATTCTTGGATTCCCTTCAAAATTAGGAAATTCGCGACATAGTTACTTCTTGTACTTTTTACAAGACTTTAAAAAATTTCGTTTCAAAGCTCTTCTGAGTTTTTCTTGATATTTATAGATTTATCGTAATGGTTTTTATAAAAAATAGTTAATAAAAGACATAAACATAAATATTTTCTTTTTATATACAACGAAAGTTCGAAGCAACTTCTGGTAGCTGTGAAAATTAATTTTGTAGGAACGATATGTTTTTTTTGATTAGCCAAACAAAGATAATAAAAATCAGACTTGTGTAATTATATATACAAGTTCCGCATCAATTGTAATCAAACAATCATTTCTGCTAATGTGTTATATAAACCTTAGTAATCTATAGCATGCATCAAACCAATTAATGCATTCACTAACATAGACATAAACAACTAGATTGTACACGACAACATAGACAGCAATATAATATATGATATTATATGGGGACTCGCTAGGAAAACAGATAAAATCTATTAGTTATTCAAATTGAAATCATTCTCACTGAATCAGATAAATTATATCCGAATGAACAGAAAAATAAATAGAACAGTACGAACATAATGAATATTGTCTCGGTGATTTAACTTGAAAAAATTTTGTCAAGGCCACGAAGAAGTTGAAAATACCTAACACGTTATAATAACACATTCTGAGACAAACATATTTCGTTTATGTTAGTAAATTTTAATTTTATAAAACAAAACTATCAAATTCTCATATAATTTACACTCAATTGGTTTAATGTAAACTAAGGACCTCTCTTACTAATTTCTTTTCACTGCCGGAAAAAACGTTTGACACTTTATTTCTGTTGACAAGTAACAAAATATCATTTTTTGTAAAAATGACTTCTTCTCCGGGAAAAAGTACTTTTTCCTTTGATAAATATACACATAAGTAAAAGTGGAAATTTAAATTTAGAATATGCAGTGTAAAGAGATTTACTTATTTTTGTAACATTACCTTCTTCACATTTAACTCCTTGAGGTGGGTAAATATAGATTTCCTCCTTCAGGTAACCATTTAAGAAGGCACTCTTTACATCTAGTTGATGAAAAATATAGTTCTGTTGGAGTCCAACAGACAACAAGGCTCTAATAGTTGGCATTTTTATAACTGGAGCGTATATTTCATCGTAATTAAATGAGTTCTTTTTTGCGAACCCTCTAACCACTAATCTAGCTTTATATTGGTCTCCTACTTTGGTTTCCAATGGCTTAGAAACACTCACTTTGTGCTTAATATTTCTTCATTATTTGGCATTGCAACTTCTATCCATGTTCCATTTCTTTCAATAACTTCAATCTCTTTACTCATCGTGTTCTTCCAAAAATGTTCATCATCTCTATTTTTCAACTATTCAGCATTTTCTGAGACATCTTCCACATATGAAATTACATCAAATGCCATGAATAACGTGTATTCATTATATCTATGTGGTGTTTTGATTCTTCTACCCGTTCTTCTTCTTTCTATTTCAATTTCTTACTCTCGATCTAAAAGTTGCTCAATATTCTCCTGTTCAATTTCCCCATTTGAATCTCCCACATTTTCCTCATCATCCTCTTTTTCAGTTTTGACGTAACTTCTTTCATTTTTGAAATAAAATTTCTTTCCATTAAAAACTACATCTCTAGCTTTTGTTTCTCTACTTTCAACAAACTGTAACCAGTCAAACTATATCCAATCATAACATAAATTCTAGATTTTTTATCTAATTTACTTCTCGGTATATGTCCGAATGTCACTGAACCAAATACTATTAAATTCTTTACAAGGCTTCCTCCCATACCATATTTCCGCTGGTGTAACATCTAAATTTGCATTTGGACTCCTATTTATAAGGTAAGTGGCTACTCTTATTGCTCCATTCCAAAATATTTTTGGCATATCTGCATCATAAATCATAGATCTTGCTTTCTCCACCAAAGTCCTGTTGTATCTATTTGCCTTCCCATTCTACTGCGGTGTGTAAGGTACAGTATAGTCCAAGACAGTTCCATCCATTACCTCTAAAAAGTTTTTGAAACCCAAGGATATGTATTCCCCCCCCATTATCTGTTCTAAGATCTGATATTTTTTAATTCAATTTTGACAATATTTTTTAAAACAATCAAATAGTTCGCTTTTGTTCTTAGAAATATACACACAAACAAAATTTGAAAAATTGTCATTAAAAGTGACGAAGTACTCTCACTTGCACATTTTCTCCTCGAACTTCTTTGTTATGCTGCAGAAGTTTTCTGCATTTTTTCTTAAAATGTCCCCTTTCACCACAGTAGTAACATATTCCCATTTGAGTTGTAGAAACAGCAAGTTTTTCAAATTCTAACTTATTTTTTACTCTTGAATCTTGATTCTGTGCTTTTCTTCTCTCAACCTCATTTTTTAGTTTTACTTTCACAAAATTTAATGTAACGTCACTTAGAGAAGAATTTTCCAAAATTATTGACTCTGTTTCATACGATTTTGGCATTGCTAATAGCAAGGTACACGCTAAATCTTCTTCTTTAAAATCTGCACCCGCAGCTTTCAACTGTCTGATTACTTCATCAAAATTTAAAAGAAATTTACCTTGATTTTCTTCTCTTTTCATTTTCATCGACATTAGCTTCTTTCTTAATACTAACCGACATGGTATTCCTTTTTTCTCATTTCTATCTTCTAAGTTCTTCCACATTTTGAACGCTGAGTCACTTTCTCTAATTAAATCAACTTGATCATCTCCCAAACATTGTACAATTAACGACTTACATTTATTATCTTTTTGTTTGCGTCTTTCCACTATTTATCATATTTGAATGTTTCTTCAATATAATCCACTTTAATACATTCTATAACTTTTTTTTCTTCGAGCAGTATACAAATTCTGTATTTCCGTGTGTGGTAGTTATTGGAATTTAATAATTCAATGTTATAATTATTCGTTGTATTACCTGCCATCTTAATTTTCACACTTCAATTTTCTGGTCACTTCCGGATATCATGATTATGGACAAACTTCATGTTATGATCAATCTGAACTAAATAGGTAGAATGACTTATAATTTTTACAACTTTCTTCATATATTGAACGATTAGAACAATTATTCTTGTGTAATTTGGTTGAAGAGGATGAAAAAGTGCCGCTACTGTTGACTTTGATTGGAGGAGAGGCATATAATATCCTTAAAGATTTCTTGCCACTAGATCTGACTAGTACTAAGTCTTTCAATCAACCAAAAAGGCTTTGTTGGACCACTGCAACCCTAAAAGATTAGTAATTACCGAGCGTTATAAATTCTGTAGTGCCTTCAAGTAATTCAGTGAAGACATTAAATCATTTGTAACAAGACTTAAAAAGTTTGTCACAATATTATCAGTCTGGAGCCTTTTTATCTGAATGTCCCAGGGACTGGTTGGTCTGTGGAGTTCGTTCTAGTTCATTAAAAAGAAAATTGTTATTGTAAGACAACTTAACATTTGAAATTGCCATTGATATAGCGTTATCAGCAGAAGTAGCTGAATGCCAAGTGAAGTCTAAGGAAATTCCATCCACAAGTCAAGAAAAGAGTTTGTATGTCTTAGCAAATAAGAAAGAATCCCGGCATCAAGCTCTAGTTGCAACTTTTCGTCCTTGTTATCGATGTGGACGCAAGCATAATGCCAATACTTGTTCAGCAAAGAACTGGGAATGCTTCAACTGTGAAAAGTCTGGGTATAGTAACAGAGTATGTAAAAGTGCAGCGCTCAAGTTAGTGGAAAATGAAGTCGAAGAGGAACCTTTAGTCCTTGGATTTTTGTCGGTCTTACTGTCAGATAGAGTAGAACCTGAAAAGGTGGAATTGGAAGTTGAGGGTAAGCAAGAAATATTAATAAGTGAGAGGTCGCCTACGTCCGATCACGGATATGGCACTGTAAGAAGAAGAAGAAGAAGAAATATTTGAAATTGACAGCGGAGCGTGTCGTACAGTGATGCATGTCAAGGCCAGTGAGTCAAAATTCTTGGAGAAACAGATGTTTTTATCAAGCATAAAAATAGTATAGTTAACTTACCTTGAGTAATTTTAGATTGTAGACATCTATTTTCACCATTGTTGGGACGAAATTGGTTAAACACTTTAAACCCTGATTGGAAGGATGAAATAAATTTTTAATATGAAAAAGTCAATATGCCTAAGGTGTCGGACTGCCCAAAGTAAAGTAGTAGCCTTAGTAGTAATAATACTCTAGCAGCTAGTCATTTCGAATATCATCTCAAATTTAATAACTGAATTCAAAACTGAGTTTGAAAGCGTGTTTATAGAAAAAGCAGATTCCTTCATTCAACATGTTCAGGTGGATTTAAAATTAAAAGAGGGAGCACAACCAACCTTTCATAGGGTATATGACATGCCCTATGCTTTGAGGGATAAAGTTGAGGCAGAACTTTCGAAAATGGTCAAAATAGGTATTACTTCACTGTCATTGATCTTGAAGAAGAATATCAGCAATTAAGAGCAAGTGAAAAGGCTCAACAACTTTTAGTTATTGATACTCATGTGAAATTACTTGCGTATACTAGATTGACTTCAGGCATCATTGCAGCACCAGGAATATTTCAATCAGTTATGGACAATATTCTTTCCGGATTGAAAAACACTAAATGCTATCTGGACGATATCTCAATTTTTCAATTTTTGTGTCTTTATTACAGGAATATACAGAAAATGTTGTGAATGTTTTAAGAAAATTGTCATATTATAATGTCAAAATAAATAGGGAAAAATGTCGTTTCTTTCATACTAAAGTCACGTTTCTTGATCATATTATTGACGGTAATGGTGAACATCCAGCTGATGAAAAAATGTCTGCTATTAAACCGTGCCAAAAACAGTATCGGAATTGAAGACATATCTCGGGTTATTAAATTATTATGGGAAATTTATCCCAATGTTGTCAACAAAGTTGAAACCATTGTATAGTTAATGAATTTATAATATCTGGTTGGACGGGATATGTTTCGGAAGAAGTCATTAAACCGTATTTCAAGGGTCGTAATGACTTGTCAGTAGAGCAGGATTGCATTTTACTAAGTAGTAAAGTAGTTATACCGAAGTCGCTTATTCAAAATGAAGTTTTGAATTTATTTCATGAAGAACATAATGGGATTGTACGTAGTAAAATGTTCCTTCGCTCTTATTGCTGGTGGCCTAATATGTCATCAGACAATGAATAATTTATGTCTTGTGATAATTGTCAACAATGTCAAAATTTCACAAATTCCTCAAGTTTGTTATGGCCTTGAGCGCCTGCTCCTCATAATTTTTATAGGGTCCTCGTTGACCTCTTTTTCAAGCATAGTTCTGTTTTTTTGATATTAGTGGATCAGAAATCAAGGTCGATTGAAATGAAGTTAATCTCTAAAGGTACCAATGCATCTGAAACCATCTCTAAGTTGAGATGTCGTTTCAGTTTTTGGGCTCCCAGTGGAGTTGGTTTCAGACAATGGCCCTCCTTTCAATTCCAATGAATGTGTGTCTTTTTGTCAAACTAATGGGATAAAATCTGTAAAATTACCACTTTATCATCCTCAGAGTAATGAGGCAGTGGAAAGAAGTGTGCAAATTGTAAAAAAGGGCTTGGACAAAGCTCTATTCTATTTCAGAAAGGTTAATTTTTGAAAAACTACAGAATTTCTTATTTACTTTCTCCACTGCAACAGGATGTTCACCGGCTGTAAGTGTTTTTAAGATTAGAACTAGAACGACGTTTGACCTACTTATGCCCTTTTGCCATAATCTCATGAGAAACCAGTCTATAGAAAGGAGTGCTAATAACACCAATCTCAGCAAGAATATTTTATTTAAATTTCATAATCTAGTGTATGTTAAAAACAAACAGACAAGATTATGGCAGAAGGGTTTAATAATGAAGGTGCTCAGTTTTTGTACATACTTAGTTAAAGTTAACGATGTTATAAGGTTAGTGTATGCAGAAGATATGCTTTTAAAGGGATGGTCACCAATATCAAGTGATTTAAATTCAAAATTTTACCTGGGGAGGAAAGTGCGGAGGCGAAAGGAACTGTTCTCAGTGGGTCAGTGCAAACTTCTGTCGCGAGTGCACAACCACCTTTATCTTTACCTTTGGCGGTACCTGAGTCACCTCATTCAAAATCGGTTAATTCAATGAAAAGTGAAGCTGAAGAAGAGAAGGGCATATTTTTTGCTACAGTTCCATTACTACTAAATCCTTCTAGTTCAGCTTCAACTTCCAAGCGGATGCAAACTCGTTATGGAAGATATATAAATCTTCCAGTAAAACTAGATCTTTGAAATGTGGGAGAGAAATGTTAGATATTAAGCATGATGGATTGACAAGCATGGCAGCGGGGGACTATCAGATGTCAGAGCGGGGAGCTCAGCTGTTCTTATTGATATATAAAACAATGTCCAGTATTGTTATAAATAAAGAAGTTGTATAATTACAAGTCACTCTTTAAATAAAATACTAATCAGTCTGCTAAAGACTCAGATGCTAGTATATCTTTTAGACGATTGCCTATATGTTTCGCCCCAAATTAAGGTTAAAAAAGTGAAACTTTTTTCCATCAATGGTTATGTTATTTACCAAACTAGCTGTTCCAATCGTTCAACATATATCTCTGCATCAGACTCCTTGGGATTGAAACGCTCAATTGTACCAATTAAAGACATTTTTTTGTGGGCTTTTATGACTTAAAACTTTGATTTACAGACTGACTTTTGACAGGCTTAACTATTAATGACTTCTAAACATCACTCCAACTTTTCGGCACGTAGAACGACCTTTTCTCGTCGCCAAATTATGTTATGGATTCGACTTTAATAAAGCAAAGACTTCGGAAAATAATATTTTCAATGCACGGATACTAACGTCATGACACATATAACAGATATATGGAAAACTACTAGATCATAGAATACACTACACTTAGTAGACTGGGCTCATAACCTTTTATAATTTTGTATATTGGGAGATTAATAAAAGTCTATAGATCAGTTTTAGATGATTCTATTACAGTAGACAACACAAACTCATATTTACAAAGGAGCAAAATATATTAAAACACAACTAACTTAAACTGACAATTCCAATTATTTTTTCTGACAAAATTAATTTTTCATCAACAGTAAAAACACAAGAGCTTTTTTTTATCGGATAAATTTCTCTTTGCAACGAAGCAGGTGGAGCGATTTTATCTAATGTCAGTTTTTCGAGCAAATTTAGTGATTGGCAAAACTTTGAGTTAAAGAGAAATTTATCTGATAAAAGAAAAGCTCGAGTGTTTTTTGGCAAGATAAATTAACGACAGAATATATGGATAAACAACAACAATAATTATCTTTGTTAATACAATAAACTACAGAATATATGGATGAACAACAACAATAATTATCTTTATTAATACAGTAAAATTCGATTATTTGAAAGTACAATTATTAAATACACAACTGTTATAAATTGTTTGCTTTGGTGTACTGATTTGAAAATTTTCTTCTGTGGTATTCACACATATGGAATATTCATTTTGATTTCTCGGACTCGAGGATCGTAAGGAACTAATAAGATTCTCATGATGTTCATGGTCAATTTGGAGATAGGGTTTAATTGAAGATGAGTGTCCCGTTATTTTTATAAGCTGTTGGTCACTTACTCCTGCTTTTGCTAATTGAGACACTATACTAGCGCGATTTGAATTATTGGTCATTTTATTATTTGTGATGTCGTGTCCAATTTTAGTGGCAGAATTTTTGGACCAAGTAGAAATCATATTGATACCTATTGGAACATTTTTATACCAACCTTTAGAATTTGTGTTTTTCCAAAAGGGGTTTGGAGTTAAAAAAAGTCGATAGGATGTTATGTGTTCATTTCTTTTTTGTAAGAGTAATTTTAATAATCTAACGGGACAAATACTTTCATCCATTTTATTTTTTACTAACCATTTGCTGTCGGTCAATTTTTTCGATCCACCTTGTGCCGTCTTCGAAAATATTGAATTATATTCAAATCTATTTGTTGGAATTCCATCGTGGTTTTTTTCTTCTTTAAAATGGTATTTTTACAGTTTACAGCTTCTCCTCCCCTCCAAGCTAATTCATTCATTCATTCATTTTTGTAGTTCTTTCGGGTACTTCTGCATTCCACAATTTTGCCATTTTCAGTATATCTTTCATGTCCAATGCTACAGAATAATACCTTCCTTTTCACTGGAATAGCTTGTAATTCTTTCCGTTTACTATTTCTCGCATCACGAGCTTCTTTAAAAGTTATGACGACAAAAGGATTAAATTAATTATTGTACTCACAGAAATATTTTTCTTGTAACATCTTCGCAGTCGAATTCGAAATTGATTTAACCGCATATTCTTTATAATCATCTCCATTTTTCTTCTTCATATTATAGGCCAACTCTGCCTGGGGTAGGGTGAGGAACGGGTGGATTGAGTAGCTCGGAAATCACTTTACTGCAGCCGGTCCCAAGCCCGGATAAAAGAGGAGGGTTGAGCGGAGGGTTAACTACCCACCCTCGGAAAAAAGAAACTAGTTATGAAAACTGCAACTTTGCCTCGGAACCGGAAAGATAAACACAAAAAACGACAAATGCAATGTAAAAGGACCATGAATATTGGAACTTGGAATGTCCAGAGTTGGTACAGACCGGGAGCTGCTATAAATGCTGTGGAACAACTGGAAAACATAGGAATGGATATAACAGCAGTCCAAGAAATAAGATGGCCAGACTATGGAAATATAAAAATAAGTAAATCCACCATCTTCTTCAGCGGTAACAGAAACGGAAGACATGAATTTGGAACGGGCTTTGTGATTAGAGACAACCTAGTACAAAATATACTAAATCTATAAATGAAAGGATATGCTACATACGAATGAAGGGAGAGCGATACAACATTTCGATTATCTCAGCGCATGCACCAACGGAAGAGAAGGATGAAGATATCAAGGATGACTTCTACGATGCCCTAGAAAGAGAGATAGATACGATGCCCAAACATGATATGCGCATACTCTGCGGGGACTTTAATGCTAAAATAGGCAAAGAGCCTAGCCTATACCCCACAATAGGTAAACATAGCCTACACAATATATCCAACGACAATGGCTTAAGACTCACAGAAACTGCAGCAGCTAATAATATGCTAATAAAGTCAACCATGTTTCCTCATAAAGACATCCATAAGCTAACCTGGGTCTCAAACGACCATATTACGCGCAACAAAATTGACAACATCATTGTAGATGCCCGTCATGGTAACAATATTATAGACGTAAGAAACCTGAGAGGAATAGACGGAGACACAGATCATTACTTAGTCAAATCCAGAATATCTAGCCACAAATACAATAAAACAACAATAAACTCACAATGGAACATGGACGAAATACACAATGCAGGGAACAACAAAACTATAGAGAACAACTTGAACAAACCTTGAACTCTGGAAGAGAAGACATTGATATAGAACAGCTATGGGAAGCGACTGCCGAAATAATAAGCAAGACAGCTGACAAGATCTTTGGAAGGAGTAAGCAGAAGAGGGCAAAAACATGGTATGACGAGAAATGTCGGAAACAACTGGAAAAAAGACAAACAGTAAGAAAGACTTGGATACAACTGCAAACAGACCAAAGTAAAAAGGAATATGACGACTGCCGAAAATAAACAAGAGAAATAATACGTACAAAGAAAAGAAACTACGAACAACAAAAATATGAAACTATGGAGAGAGACCAGCCCAAACCAGGCTCCAGAAAATTCTATAAAGCAATTTCCTCTGAGAAAAGAGGGCATAGAACCAATTCCATCCATACACTGACAGACAACCAAGGCCGCATGATAATCGACTGTAAAGAAATAACTGAAGAATGGAAAAAGACCTTCTAAACATCATACAGGAAGAACAGCACAAAGAAGAGATCTATATCACAGCGGACATGCCCGTCAAAAATCCCTCCTTTTAAGAAACCCAAAAGGCCTTAAATAAGCTAAAAAATCACAAGGCGCTGGGTACGGACGAGATACCAGCAGAACTTCTGAAATATGGGGGAGACGCACTACATCGCCAAATCCACCAGCTAATAACGCACATATGGTTAGAATAAAGGATACCAGCACGATGGAAGTAAAACATAATAGTGCCCATCCACAAAAAAGGGGACAAAACAAGATGCGCGAATTATAGAGGAATCTCACTCCTAAACACGGCATATAAAACCCTCTCAAACATCATTCTTAGTAGACTAATCCCTTATGCTGAAAATGTCCTAGGCGAATATCAAGCCGGGTTTAGGGCAAACAGATCAACAATAGATCAACTATTCACGCTGAGACAACTTCTAGAAAAGGGATGGGAGTATAACAGACCCATACACAATCTTTTCATAGACTTTCGACAGGCATATGATAGCGTAGAAAGAAGCCAAGTATGGAATGCCATGGCGGAGTTCTCAATACCAAAGAAACTCATTCGGATGACCAAAGTCTGTATGGCGGGTGGAATATCTAAAGTACGTATAAATAATAAACTGTCTGGCTGCTTTGAAATCAACAGTGGACTTAAACAGGGTGATGCGTTATCTCCACTACTTTTTAACCTTGTATTAGAGAAAGCCATTAGGTCGGCCGAAATAAAAACAGAATTGCAATCGGTTCAAGGTCTCAAGCTGTTACTCGCATATGCAGATGACATAGATCTCGTTGGAGACTCCATACTATCCACGAAAGACATTTTAAACAAGGTGGAAAGAGCAACAAGTGAAGTAGGGCTGAAGATTAATGAAGAGAAGACGAAATATATGTGTATAAATAGAACGACACGAAGAGACAGAACAGGACAAAATGTGACGATCAACAACTTTAATTTTGAAAGAGTACAACGTTTTAAGTATCTGGGGGCCTTAATCACAGCGGACAACGATGTTACCGAAGAAATGAAAGACAGAATCCAATCTGCAAACCGCTGTCTATTTGCACTGAATAAGCTCATAAAATCAAAAAATCTCACAAGAAGTTCAAAGATCAACATCTATAAATCCATCGTCAGACCTGTAATAACATACGGATGCGAAACGTGGATCATGACCAAAGCAAACGAGGAAAAGCTCAGACGCTTTGAACGAAAAATACTTAGAAAATTTTTCGAATCTCACCATGACATCACCACAAACCAGTAAAAGATCAGAACCAATATCGAATTAAAAGCACTCTACAACGACGCCAATATTGTCCAAGAAATTAAATCACAGCGACTAAGATGGGCAGGCCACGTGCACTTACTGCATAACAAGAGACTTGTGAAACTGGTATGGGAGGAGATTCCCACAGGCAAAGGACCACTCGGACGTCCCAGAATGCGATGGAGAGATAACATCCAAGCAGATCTCCGGAAAATGAACAATCCATTTGACCCTAGGTTGATGGAAGACCGAACAAATTGGAAAAAAGTTGTACAGTCAGCCAAGACCCACCCAGGGTTGTAGCGCTACGTGATGATGATGATATTATAGGCCCAATACTTTAATATATTTGATACTTCGTGTAATAAAATTATTTCGGACAATTCATACTTTCGAACTTGACAAAACTCCATAAATTTTCTCCAGATTGAAGCTTTTGTGTTTTGTGTAGATTGCGGTATAGATTTCTCGATATTTGTCGTAATTTGCTCAGTCGAAACGATTCATCTTTTGGGTTATTATAGCAACAAAGTTAAATAATTACCACACCAATTCAAAATAAAAGCACTATATGTTTAAAATTCAAAAATCTGACAGACTAATCGACAGTTTTTGCAGTTTTGCCAACACTTAATTGCTGTGAAATTTTAGGTAACCAAACTTGCGACTCATTGTCATTGTGTAAAAGTGACGTCCGCTTACTAGATATTGAGGAAGAGAAGTTTTTATCCGATAAAAAAGGATGCATCTTTTTTATCGATGTCAAAGTGACAATAACAATAACAATAACAGAGTTAATTTATCAGCTACTAAAACATCGAGTCAAACTCGATTCAATAATAGTTTCAGGGAAAGTATTATATATTTTCCAACAGAGTTTGTCGGGTCATATAAATCCAAATATACTACATTTTGGTAATTTTTAGGGAAATTCCGGTTAGTAAGCACGATACAGTCTTTAGAGTATATACAAGTGACCAATTTTTTGATTAGATATTATTCATGGCGTCTCATATATTTTTAGCTCACCTGAGCCAGTACAACGGGTTATACAAATCCATTCATACAAATCTACAATTATTGGTAATTTTTGGGAGAATTTCGGTTTGTTAGCCTCCGGAGGGTGTGAAAGCAGCAAAGCTAGCTCTAATCTTAAAACCGTTTATATAATATTTTTTTTGTTTAAATCAAAATAATGTTTAGTATAAGTTTGTGAAAAAATACTCCCTCATATACGATTTGTTAATTACTTCAAATGCAACGTTAATTTAATACTCCATTATCTGAAAGTAGACGCTATTAAAAAATGAGTAAGTAAGCAGATTGAATAGAGCAGAACCTAGAGTAGTGCATTGTACTTCCCAACCTATTGTTTGTAATATTTTTAGCGAATGTATATTCGAACAACGGTGATCGTTATATCAATCCTTTTCACTTAGGAAAAATGCTAGGTATTAAAATTTACACAATACATATTTTCAGTGGCGAAATTTCTTTGAAAACATTATTCTGGTAGCGCAAAAGCGGAAAACGACGCCAGATAGTCGCGTTAGGATGCCCCTTCTTCTATTCTCCGGATATTCGGAAAGTTTTGTATGAAATCAGTGCTATAGATATTTGTTTAAGATATATATTCAAAAGTGGTTTTAATTGATGTGAAATGGTGCTTTTAAATAAAATGTTATGCACAAAGTAAGTGAAATTTTAATTATTCAATTTAATCTATAGAATGATCCAAAATTGTTGGTGTTTATCACGGATTATATAACATATTTATACAATCCGTGATAAACACAAACAATTTTGGACATTCCATGTCTATGTCCACATGCTTCTTATTGGAATTATGATATAATTTCAACAAGCTCTTAGAAGCTTGTCATATGATATGGAATTTTTTTTAAATGTTATCAGTTACTTCTGTTATTGTTACTAAATTTTGTTCTGGATCAATATCAAGATAATGAAAAAAAAATTTTCACCCGTTGATTAAGTCAATCACATGCCTTGATTTTGGAAGGTTGCCATGACGACAACCTAAATTTCTCGGAAAAAAACTAGCTGCAAAATTAATAAGTGATAATTTCCCTGGCTTCACAGATGTCACGTGTTGAGCCAGAATAACAGAAGTGTAGATAACTTTTAACAAATATTTATTTTTAATTTAAAAATAAGTACATGTTATTTATTATTGAAAACATCAATTATTAATTGCAAGTGTTTTTGAAGTTAATTCTCCATTTTTTTTTCATCAACGGCGAATAAAGTAAAGGGCTGTGGGTTTTTCCCACTTTATTTATTTTGAAAGAAAAACAGCAATCAGAAACTACATTAAATGAGCTATTGTGTTGGCTTAGAAACTAATACCATAGTTTCTCCACTATCCTGATGAGGTTTCCCCATTGGGAATACCTCGTACACGTACACCTCACTTGAGGTTTATTGGCCATTTTCTCTTCAATCTTCGAGGGATGTTTTCCTGTGTAAGTGGTTGTAGAAGGGGGATGTCATATGATGTTATCGACTTCTTTCTTTTATTGTTTCGTGAATGGTTGGCACACGAAGGTCTTGATGGAGCGTTTGGTTTCTGATGTACCACGGAGCATCAGTCATTGCTCGAAGAATTTTTGTTTGAGCTCTGTATGATGGCGATGCTGGACCTACTAACACTTCCCCACAGTTCTATACCATACGTCCACATGGGCACGATAATTGTTTTGTATATAAGGACTTTGTTCTCAAGTGACATTTTTGATTTTCGCCCTAGTAACCAATATAGTTCTCTCATTTTAGAATCAATATGCTTCGTTTCTTTATTATATGTTCCCTCCAAATTAGTTTAGTCTCTAGGTGAATCCCTGGGTACTTACCACTTGTTGATCTAGGAACTTCAATATTATTGATGTACACTGGTGGGCACAGTTCTTTTTTTAAGGTAAAAATTCTGTGTTAGGACTTAGTGGTGTTCATTTTAATTTTCCATCTTTGATGCCAGCTTTCCAATTTGAACAGATGTTCTCGTAGGTTTGGGCTTGCTACTACGGGGTCTTCATGGATAGCCATAAAAGCTGTATCGTCTGCAAAAGTTTTAACTATAGTGTAGTCAGTATTTGGTAGATCAAAATTATACACTAAATAGAGGATTGGTCCTAGAACACTACCTTGTGGGACTCCAGATTTAATGATTTGTAGCTCTAAGGTTTCTCCGTTTACTCTAGTTCTGAAATATATGTCTGTTAAGTAGGATTTTATTATTGCGTAGTACGATGCAGAAAGGCATTGTTTTATTTTTTAAATAAGTCCATCATGCCAGATCTTGTCAAAGGCCAGGCTTACATATAGAAAAACTGCTGAGCAATATTTTTTTGTATCTGTCGCTTCGTTAATGGCATTGCTGCATAGTAAAGTGCTTCAGGTGAAATCCAAACTGGTGGTCTGGTATTATATGAAGAAGTTCATTTTTGGTGCGTAGAAGTATCAACTTTTACAATAATTTGGATATCGTTGACAGTAGGCTTACTGGTCTGTATGAAGCAACGTTGGTCAACTTTTTTCCAGGCTTTAAGAAAGAGAATAATTTCAGATTTTTTCAGTTCTTTAGGCTAGTAGTTAAGTCTTATCATGGCATTAAAGATATATGTTAGCATAACAACTTCTTTTTTGGTAGCTCCTTAAGCATTTTAGAAGTTATCTGATCTAGTCCAGGTGATTTTCTGTAATAGAGCAGTGAGATACCATCCTTAATTTCCTTAGGAGTGAATAGTTGTATTTCTATTGCTGGTATGTTATCTGGATTGTCATTTTGTAGGTTATCTGAAATCGGTTGAACGAGAATATTATCTACAGGAGTAAAAACACTGGCTAGGTATTCGGCTAAAAAGGTCTGCTTTTGGTTGATTTTATCACTACTTTCTTTCAGTTTTAATTTTAGTCTGTTCTTTTTGTCGCTGTTTTCTATTTGTGTAGTTTGTGACAAACAACTCCTTAAAACGTCTCTTCTTTTCCTCTCTTGACATTCCACTGAACACATTTTAAACAGGCATGAAGTTGTTTACATTAACAGTTAAAGCGTCTTTGGTAGGGTTTACCTATACATTTCTATTCACAGTTTCACACTTTTTGATATTGGGCTCGCTGATGCAAATAACATAACATTTCTTGTTAGCGGCAGTGAGTGCAGCAATGTCATGGACTGCGACACTACAATTGGCGTTAATTTGTGATATTTTCAATACTGGAGTAAAGTTTTTGACGTTTCATTCTTTTAGTCGTACACAGGGCTCTACGGAAGCTAATCCATTTTCCGGTATTTAACTTAACTTTGCAAACTGGGCAGAACGGTTCATCTTTGCATTCATTCGATAGATGTTCTTCCTTTCCACAATTATAGCAGGAATTTCTACTATCTGGACCCTCACACTCTTCATTCTGGTGGTTGTATAGCCAGCATCTTTTGTAACGGTCGACTCTCACTCTAGGTTCGATCCTGCAATTCGATAGCCCAATACGAATATACGGGTTCTGGGTTAATTCACGGGTCTTGTCTTCGGATACAGATATTGTGAATGCCAAAGTGTTGCCAGTATTCGGCCTGAGATTTCCAATAACCTAACATTTCGCTCTATTGCCCCAGCCACATCATCTACGGTGGCTGTTGCATCAATCCCACGAATGTGGAAAGTTTTCTTTTTAGGCCAATGGGTACCCCTCGTGCTCACTTTCATATTGGTGGATTCCACTGCTCCTTTTAAGGAATTCATTCCTTCCTGGTCCTTATCCATGGTTATTAGAATCTTACCGTCTTTGATTTCTCCGATTTTCCTTATGCTTACAGCATCTTTTGTATTTTTAACAGTTCCCTTTATGGTCTCTAGAGCTTCTAGGTACGTATTATCGTACTTGTTGACTATAAGGGCGTATGATGTTGGTTGTCGTTGGCTTGTCACTAGCTGAACACTTTCCGTTTCCTGTTTGTTCTTAGTGGTATAGATGAAAACCTCTATACCCGAGCCATGAAAGACACACTCAACGAGTTTCCTAAACTTTCCCAGGGTTATATTGTCAACATGGTGAAGTGAAACCTGACCATCTTCTATTGTGTTAGCTATGACAGCCCTTAGGGAATTCCGTAGGTCTTCTTCACTGAAAATTTGTGACAATTTTATGATTTTCTGAGTGATTGTGTCTTGCCCATGGTCAGTCCTGCGTTTTGTGACTTGCTCAATCACCGTATATTTTTCATTAGTGTCAACAATGCCTAGAAACCTATATTTGTACCGGTTTTGTATTCCTACAGTCATATTCGTATCACTCGGTTCTCCTATTACCACCTTGGTTATCATCGTCTTCGCCTCCAGGGGATCACCAACAATCACTGCTGTGGTACTGTATGCCTCATCACTCCTGTCCATATTGATTATGATCTTGCACTCAGACAAGTCTAAAACTGTCTCTATTGATGTATTTATCTTAGATTCATTTGCCAATATTGTTTGACAAAGGACACCCCATATAAATTAAAGCCTAAGTCAATCTTAGGGAATCGTTAAGCAGTATTGACATATAAATTTGTTTTATGGCCTTTTTAGGTACAGTTAGAAACGAACAATTTTTCCTTCTTTTCAAAACTAAGGACTTATTGGGTAAAACAGCCTAAAAACCTTGTTATTTTCAAATAAATCATATTTCTATTCTGAATAACACAAGAATAATATAATGTAGGAACCTTATTATCAAAAACTGTAACTTAAACTAGGAAATGCAACTTAAAAACATACAAACTAAATTTTGGTACGTAACTTTGGCAAGGTAACAATTATACCGACTCTGTGTCCTCAACATCAGGATATACAAAGTACAAACCCTTTTTACGTAAAAAGTTAACCTTAATATCGCCATCCTTTACTTGTACAACCTATCCTATGTAATGAATGATATATATTTTCCCAGGATATTTAACGATCACCCAATTCCCAAGTTTAACGTTTTGAATGTCAGCATGGATACTTCTTCAATTATCTCATTCTCTACTTGTTCATTTTCTGCAGTGATCTGATATTCAAAATCTTTCGGCTCATTGTCACTGTTATCATCATACATTACCTCACTTTCTGACGAACCGGAGCTAGGTTCTTGTGATTCTTCTGCCTTTCTTTTCCTTTTTTTTGCCAATGGTTGCTTTTGGTTTTGCTGGTTTTAGATTGCTTTTCTTCTTCCTTTTCACGAAGTCTTTTTAAAACATCTTTGTCTGTTAGGCTTTTAGCAAATTTTTGTGTTTACTCTGTTTTTCTTTATAACGGTCGATTTTTTTGTGTTTTCAGTCCTTAGGACTGACAAAATTGAATTCACTAAACTTGTTTTAATATATTCTGGAGTAGAAGGACAGGGAGTCTGTTCTGTTATTCTATTCCTTATGCTGTAAAATGTTGACGACAATTGGCCATTTTCGCCTGAGTCCCTAGAAAATGTGGATGGCATCTGAGCAGAATCCTCACCGTTAACAATGTGTGCCATCTGTGATGTTCTCTCAGTTTTTCTAAAGACAAAGGGTAAATGCCTGACCTATCAAAGCCACCTACCGTGCTACTTCTGGACAAACTTGGAGTGTTGGCCAATTTTTTCAGTAAAGAAAGGAATACAATTTTATCGACATTCTTATAACCCGATTCTTGATAAAAATCTCGAAGTGTTTTTCTCCAAGACGCCTTAACATATTTGTAAACGCCAACATCCTGAGGCTGAACTAAATGGGACGTGTGAGCTGGTAAACAGAATATTTCGATATTATGTTTTGCGGCTGTTTCTACCAAGTCCAAAGATAAATGTGAGTTATGCCCATCCAAAATAAGAAGCTTAGTACCGTGTAAATCTGAAGTTGAAGGAATAAAACAGTTAGTGAACCAATAAAAAAACTAAAGGGACTCCATCCAACCAGGCGGTGACCAAATATAACGATTATTTCACTCAATACAAAATACGCGCCTTCGATTGGTTTAAATATGAAGATTGATATCTGAAAACACCATGTTTTCGATTTTGTATTTCGGCACCCAATTGGATACATGCAATTTTCCTATCTGTGTGTTTCGCTGTCAGAAAATGTCAAATTAATAAAGAAACGTCAGAAATATTGTATCAAGAATGAATTCTTAAAACCGTTTTGGTCTGTTTGATCTAAAAGAGATTCAAAAGAAAGTAAAAGAACAAATGCCGCAAAATACCGTGCGATCTAAAAAGTACGTGTGGAAACAATTCATGGAATTTTGCAACGAACGTCATCATAGCCCAATTTTCATTGTTTTCGTGAAATAATCTTGACAAATACAACTCGTGTAATTAATGATTATCGGAAATTTCTTCTCTTTTTCGAAACAAATTGTTGTTTTAGGAAACCACACTCGCGCTTACGCGCTCGTGCGGTTTCCAAACAACAATTTGTTTCTCAAAATCGAAGCAATTTGTAGTTCGATAATCATCATTACACTTGTTGTATTACTATTGACAATTCTCCGGTCCGCACGCACCAAGTGGAATACAGGAAGTCCTTTGTAGTTGATAAACATTGGTAAGAAGTCTCCAACAGCATTGCAGTACATAAGGACCGTGTACGTAGCTTTTGTGACGCTACCGACTAATTTGTTTGGATTTCAGCTACCCCTTTTGCACAACACTTTTTGGACACCTGCATCGGCTTGGAAACCAATCTCATCACAGTTAAAGATGTTTTGTGGCTTTTTATCCAAACCGAAACGAGAATAGACAGCTTGCAATATATTATAACAACCTTCCATTACCTCCCGTGACCCCGCTACAGCTCTATTCTTGGGAAGATTTTGAGCTACTCGTCTACTTATTTCTTTAGACCATATTTTTTCGAACATCATGCACTAATTAAAACTTGCCATTCCATTGCGAAACGGATTCGGTCGATCAAGTTTTTGCACGTAGTCTTGCACACATCTTTGGAGTTGTAGTGGGTCGAATCCATAGCCCCATTTGCCAAGCCTAACTAAGGTATGCACCAACATTTCCTGTTTTTCATAGGTTGGAACTGTAGGACGTCCAACAACTTTACACTTAAATCCTTTAAACTGGTTCATTAGAGTAGTCCGGTTTATGCCATAACGTTGAACGGTTGCCTTAAAACTGTCACCATTTCTAACTGCTTGCATAGCCTCGTGATCATAGGATTCGTACTTTCGAATAATAGGGCGACTGGGTTTCTTAGTGCGTGCCATCTACAAAAAATTTGAGAGTCAAAGTTGGCCTAAGGATTACATTGTCAGTGTCAATGTTGGACTAGGGGCTAACATTGACACCGTCCAACATAAACTCAGATTAATTTTCATAAAAAAATATTTAGTTTCACAAAATCATTTACTGATACAAAAACTGATTTATAATATTTAAAGTAGAGCTTAAATTACCTTTAACACCAAAACTGTTGACTCAAAATTCACAAAGTTTTCCATGCAAATATTTGGAGCACGTTAAAAATCAGCTGTTAAAAGCCGCCGTTATAAATCCATAGGTTGCTGCGAAGCATGCACATTACGTCTATACAAAGCCGTCGGATGGTAATAGAGCACCATAAAGAGAAAATAGTATGGCTACCAATGTAGTCACATTTTTGATTAGATTTGATGGAATCCCAAGAATTGACCTGCTTCAATTTCTCAAGATAATTAATTAAATATTCAGTCAGAATAGTTGCCTAACAAGATTATTCCAAAAATAATTTATTGTTTTAACTGTATGTACTCTACAAATGTATGAAGGTCTGTTAGTTGTTTTAACTAACCGAATTCACATTTATTTTACCTTTATATATCAGATCGGGTATAAAATTAAATAGTAAATAAATTCCTTAGATGAACTGTGACGCTTATGCTTTACCACCTGACTAGCATCTGTGACCTTTTCGCGTGCTGTCAGTCAATAAGAAACAGACTATAGTACCTACATATTATGAGCAAAACTCTCTTATCTTTTATATGATTTCAACTATTTTTCTTTTTATTTTATAACTCCTTCAGATTTATGTAATGTGAATAGTTTTTATTGAAATGCTTTGTACCTAAATCATTTCTACAGTACTTCTGCTTCTACATTCAACCACACATTTTCAGAAAAGCAAAATATTTCCGCTCTAATAATATATTTATATGAGTCATATAACAAAATGTTTTGATATCTGGCAAATATACTCAAATTAGTGCTACCTTCCATCATGTCCAAACTTCTTAACTTTCCTACATCTAGTCAATATACTTTCAAATTAGAAACATTTTATTTCCTCGACCTCAGAAATCTGTAAAGTTTCGACCGCACGAATGTTGAAGTTAGAACTGTTTAAATTCTGGTAAATTAGCGGAGTATGATGTAAATGGAAAGGGAAATGTTTACATTCAGAAGATTTTTATTGGAGAATCCAAATATTTGTTTTATATCAAATTCAGTCGTCGTTTTAATTCGTCATAACTTTTTCGCTGAAAAACTGTTTGACTATATGTTAAGAACCAATTTCGAAATTGATGTACTGATATACAGTACCATTTTTTGGATAATACAACATCTGAATACAGGGCGAGCCAAGAGTCGAACACATGCTTTTCTCAATTTTTTCAAATGAATCACCCTGTATTTCATTCCAAAAAGTGAAAATACACCTTATAAACTTTCATTTATATCAGGCATTCCCTGTACCTAAAATGATTAATTTCTGAGATATTGTCAATAAAAAAAGGTTTTTCAAATTCATTTAATTGTAACAAGTTAGCTATGGAATAATGACAAGTATTGATTAGTAGCATGACATTCAACAAACTTCTGAACTCGTATATGAATTTGTGAAGACTCATTTATTACTATTTGAAATGAACTTTCCTGTTGAAGAATTAACAGACATATTTTGGGTATTGGGAGAATGTAGTAGGAATTGTTTATTATCAATAAAAATTTACCAAGAGCGATGTCTGCACGAAGACAGCCCACAAAAAGAACGTTGGAAAGGTTAATGGATCGTTTCAATCGTACAGGTTCAGTACTTTATGAAAAACATGAAAGGACAAAAATTTCAGTTACTGAGGAAAATGAACTTAGTTGTATGCTGGTAGTTGCGGACAATCCTTATGTTAGTACATGTGAAATTTTGCGCCAACAGGATATCAGTGTAACGTCCGTCCAAAGAATACTGCATAAAAACAAGATGCATCCATACCGGATTCAGTTATGTCAAGAGTTACTCGACGATGACTTTCCGCGAAGAGTTGTTTTTTGCGCGTCGGCTCAACAACAAATACATAATCAGATCGATTTCTTTGATTTTGTCCTTTTTGAAGATGGAGCAACGGTTCATAAGAACGGTACCATGAATAGACATCATTTCCATTACTATTCCACAAATAATCCCTATCTTACATCAACTTAAAGTCAAAGTAGGTGGTCTATGAATGTTTGGGGTGGTATGATTGGATTCTACGTAATTGGACCACATTTCTTCGATGGAAGAGTGAATGGTCTAATTTTTTTAGACTTTCTAGAAAATCATTGACCAATACTGTTCATTCGGCAAATAGTGTGGATTTTACACGATGGAGCTATGGTATATCACACTGCTTTAATTCACAATCATCTGAATATCCATTTTCCTGACAGATGGGTAGGAAGGGGAAGACCCATTGCATGGCCATCTCGATCGCCAGACTTGATTAAAATTGACTTTTTCATTTGAGGTTATGTAGAAAACCGTGTTAATCAAATATTACCAACCACACAAAACGATATGAAGGAAATAATACGAGAAGCATTTCAGAGTATTAATGTAGAAACGTTGAGAAATACAAGTCGATCTTTGAAGATCGACTGCAATGTTGTATTGACGTTTTGGGTGGTAATTTCGAACATTTGGTATAGAATCAATTATCAATTTACAGTTCACATTTGACTGATGTTCTGTTATTTTCGTAAAAGAATTTGTCTTACTGTCATTTTTCTATATCTTACTTCTTTCAATAAATTATTTTTTCTATAACTGCTGTGGAAAGTAGCATATTTCTCATAGCTTACTTAATTTCAAAACCATATATTCCTTACACTGTGAGAAATATTATTTCTCACGGCACTTTACCCACATTACATACATTTATAAGGAGAATCCAGTAGGGGATCCTCGATGCCCAGCAAATATCAGAAACTTATATTCGATGCCCAGCCGTTTTCGGTGGGTGGTCCTCGATGTTTAGGCTTTTTCTATAAAACTATTTACTTGTATTCTTTAAATTTGTGTAGTTGTAGAAAAAGTATAGTGTGCAACATGTAGGAAAAGTACTTTTCTCACTCGTGTTTTTGCGGAACTCGCCCTTGGCTCGTGCCACAAACTTCCAAACTCGTGAGAAAAGTTGAACTTTTCCCACTTGTTGCACAATATACTATTTTCAACTCTTTATTATTAAATTGACAATATCGTAGAAACTAATGATTTTAGGTATAGGGAATGCCTGATAAAAATGAAAGCTTATAAGGGGTATTTTCACTTTTTGAAATGAAATACAGGGGGATTCATTTGAAAAAATAGAGAAAACCATGAGTTTGACTATTGGCTTGCCCTGAATTCAGATGTTGTAATATCCAAAAAATGGCACAATATCATGAATCTAGACCAATATCAAAATGTTACGTCTACAAAATATTGATGTCAAATTGTTTCGTTTGGACTATACAAGGCGTTGAACTCACAACGATTTTCGTGTACAATTGGGCTTAACTTCTGGAATACCCTATATACTTAAATGAAACTGTACACAATGTATTGGCGAGATGGGCCCAATCAGAATCTGAAATAATATATAGGGTGTCTCATTTAAAAAAAAAGTATGTTTGTTTCACCCTGGTGATAGGGAACACCCAGTACAAATGACAATAATTTTAAAATGAGAATTTTACAGATGTCTACAATTTTTGTATATAACTATATTCCACACGTTCTATAATAACGGGTATATCGAACTTTGTCACACTAAAAGCGCACCCTGTATATCAAGTCTTAATTGGTCGCTATTTGCAAAGTTTGCCGAGGATCCGGAAAGTAAGATTCATTTTCTCACTGTGCACTTCAAACTCGTTTAAGTTACTGCTTCCAAATTTGTAATTTCTAAGTTGTTATGTTGTTTTTGAGACTGCGCGTCATCTATATTCTAATAAAAATAAAATAAAAAGTATTATTTTCATTATCATATTCTGAATATATCTTTTAACTTCTTCGCGCGTTATTCTTTCAACTGTTTTCCAGTCATATTTTATTTCCGTGATATCAAATCTACAATTATTTACTCTGTTATTGCTTTAGTTTCGTCTTTTGTTTTGAAATTCCGTAGATAAAGCTCATTATTCATTCTACAGTTAATTAAAAACACCGCAAATATCGTTTCAAATGCTCATTAGAAGTTATCTATAATTAAATCTGCAATCTACCCATAACAAAAATATCATTGTTTCAGCTCAACGACCCCTATATCAAAAGTAAGACATTTTTTTGTAAATTGAGCATATCCAGTTCGTTGGATGGGAACATTTTTTGTCGATAGTAATTGCCATTAAAAAGATCAGTTTCGGTTTGTTTCGCCGATGGGTTTCTAATCTTATCTTGCTGTCCATTTTTTATCACTTCTGATAGTTAAATACCCGTTACTGCTTTAGCCGACGGAAAGCACAGACAGATTGTTATAGATGGATTTGGATTATTTCCTACTTCGTGAAAAATTTGTTAATTTCAGAAACAATTCGCTAAATTATATGGTTCTCGATTAACCAAGCTATACTTTATAATATTTTGTACTAAACTAAACTTTTACAGAAGCGAGCAATAATAGTTATTTGTAAAACAAGTGTCACAATGACTCGTTTTGTAGTACGAGTGAAGCGAAGCAGTGAGTTGTGCAAATGACGAGTACGACGAAAAGTCATTGTGGCACAAGTTTTACACAATATTTTTGTAATTATTTAAATCAAATAGAATTTCATATAATCCCTGTTTTTAAACTAGGAGGAGTGGTTTGAATTTAAGTTGGCAATTCTGTAGATTCCTAATTGGTCAGATCACAGATGGTTTTATTCAGCACTTCTGACTTTTGACATATTATAACCCAATAATTGTGTAAATTGTGAACAAACTTTCATTTAAGCAAAAAGAGGATGATTACTTGTTTAAAAAAGAGCTTCTTCGTATATGCTATTGCCATCTATTTATATTATATCATGAACAGAAGTATTTCTGTAATACATCTTCACATAGATATCTGGTAATTTATCCCAAAAATCGAACGTTTTGTATAACTATATATTGATCCTATACAATAAAAAAATAAACATTTGACAAATCATTGATAAATAAACGTTAGCGTACTTTATTCATTAATATTTTTAATATATAAATCATTCTAATTTACCTTTAATATAATAATTTGCTAGCTAGAACAACGCTAGACCATTTTATTTTTAATTTGTGTCAAGGTTCAATAACCAACTGTACACTAAAAATTACCATAACAGTTTTCAAAGAGCTTCATTGTGACTAGGTAATAGTATATTACGTAACGTGTGTTGTAAGAAGCATTTTACGCACGAACGGAAAAGTTACGCACGCAACCGCGTAGCGGGGAGTGCGTAATTCCGTGAGTGCGTAAAATGCGTTACAACACGTGTTACGTACTATACTTTACCTACGACCCACTTGTACTTGTATTGATGAACTTATTAATGATACTTTAAGAACATCCACAATAAGATAGTTTCAATAATTTTATCGTATAACATTTGATTACATAATATTAGTTATGATAATAATTGTTCATGGTGACATTACAGTTGTTAAATATAAACGGTAAATCGGTTCTTCTGCTTGTTGAAGCGTAAGAAAGATTTAAATTATTAGATGTGTTTGGTAAACTTTCATTTTCATTACTATTACTTGTAACTGCTATTACAGATGCTATTTTAGATGAATTGTTTGTTTGATTATTTAAGGAATTATCCACAAAGCCTTCAGCTACGGCCGATGACTGCCATCCGCCGTGTCTTTTCAAATCCAATAGGTCGCCACCCGCGTCAACAAGAATAGTCGCTGACGAGCGCCGGAAGCAGTGCCCAGTATAAGTTGCTGCGTCTGGTAGTCCCAGGTGTATAGCAATTTGTTTTGGTACGTTCCCTATTTTATTGATACCAACACACTGCCTGGTACATTTTCCGTTTACATAATTAAGAAAAAAAGGTAATTCTGTAGCCGCATTTACTGCAGAGCGAAGGTTAATATATTTTTTCACTTTGGGGTAAAAATATTCTGAAACCACAAAAGAACGTTGTCGCTTAGTTTTTGAATCGGGAATTTTAATAACAAATTTTTTTCCTGTATCTTGAACATGCGATGGTTTTATATTACGTAGTTCTTGTTTTCTGCAGGCACCGCTTATACCAATTATAAGAACAACTCGAAAGAAAATTTACATAAGTATCTATTAGTATATTGAGCACTGATGCGAAGATGTTATGCACCGGGTTATTTTGCCGACCAGAGGAGTGGTCGAGTGATCAGTGTTTAATTGCTGGTTGTCTTACACACACATATTTTGAAAGGAACACTTTAACTAACGAAATAATATATTAACATTGAATAATTACGCAGGAATAAAGAATAATATGAATTACCAAAATGGCGAACTTTTTATATATATGTCAAAATGACAATCTCTGCCGCTGTTCTATTTCTGCTGTCGCAGACCTCGTCGACCAATCGTTACAACTCTCCCCCTCTGCTTCACGAATCGTCTCGAGAGTAGGAGCAGGGAAGTTGGAGGTCGCTAAACAACAGGAACAACTTTTGGGTTTAGCGATTCTTCTCCTTGGAGGAGTTACGGTTTGGATCTGAGCCTCTTCTTCCGAGGTATCCTCTTGTGACATATCTTCCGGAATAGGGGTCGCGAAGATAACTGGAGCTGTGGGAGTCGACATCTCAGTTTCCGGTACAGTCGTCTCTGATGTAACCAAAGGATTATTACGTGGTCGACCTCTTTTTCGGATTGGTCGTACCGGCACTGAAACATTAGCATTGGCGAGGTTATGGTATGGAGTCAACGCTGATACATGATATTTTCCAACCACTTCAAAAGGTTTGCTAGCGGTACCAACCTCGTAAGTTGTCGGAGTAACCATACGATGGATTTGGTAGGGTCCATCGCGACGCGGAGCGAACTTACTAGTATACGAGTCCTTGGATTTACTAAGTGCGTGTACATCTACGAGTACAGTATCACCTACTTGGAATGGAGCGACTGGTCGGTGACTTTTATCGGTATAGTCTTTGGCACGATCTTGAGCTTTCTCGTGATTTTCTCGGGCTACACTTAAGGTTGTTGCTAAAGTCTGTAGATATGGTGATATCTCGGGTACAAAATTGTCACAATCCAGGATAGCACGAGGGTCGCGATTATCGTCATCTGGCGTTCTTAATTCGCGCCCGAATCTCTGCCTCTGTTCTATTTCTGCTGTCGCAGACCTCGTCGACCAATCGTTACAGCACAATATACCTTACCTTCATAAACAAATATTTATCATCTGGTGCATTTTCTAGGAAATTATTAATGTTCTTGTTTGTTAAAATTTGGGATTTTTTGGGTTTAAATCCGTCAGATTTTCTTTTAAGTAGAGCTTGTAATTTGGAATAGCTTGCAATGTTTATATTTTGATTTATATATATTGTTGTCCTCAACATAGAGTAAAAACACCAAAGTGAAGAAGGCTTCATATTTTTTGACAAATCTTGGAAATATGCCATCATAACATTCTCGGAAAATGATTTTACGCCGTTTTTTAACCTCCATTCCATGAATTTTTGGTATATATGTTTGTAACGACTCTCAGATTTTGCCGGTAATAAGTCGTTTTTGGCTAATTCAGCGATTTCAGTTATATTGGGTTAAATCTATTTCACGGTCACTCGACATTTTTCATTTGAACAAAAACTACACCAACAGAACCTAGCTATAAGGTTATAAAAATGTAAATTTATTGACAATTCTTGATTTTTCTTCTCAAATCCCTATCGCAGTCCACTTAATTTGGATGGTTTGACAGCTTATATCATTATATATGTTTGTTTACAAATATTATGATACATTTAGTCAACTAAAAGATGCGGAGTGAATGGAACGGAAGCAATTATCATATAATTGCAAATAACTCTTAGTATTAAATGCAATCTCATATCTAATAAATGTTATCTACCATTTATATATAGAATGAAATTCATCGTCTAATATGTAAATAATAAATTTTGAATAAAATGGCTACGTCTATTGACAGTTGCTAAGTGGTTGTGCCGTGCGATTTACTTTACAGCCGTGCGTTTTGGTTTACCATGCGTAATAGACGTCTTACATTGATTGCTGACTGTATGTATTTGACTTGTTACAGGGGTGGTCGTAGGTAAACAATGTTATAATGGAGTCTCTTTTATACGTGAATTATAAAAAAACAATTATAAACGCTTGATCACCATATCTATTATAGTTTAACAAACTAAAAATGAGAGATATGTACTGATTTGTTTACGATTTATAGGTATTTTGATATTTGTTTGTGTTTTTTTAGTGAAACACTTTAAGTTTTGTTTAAATATTGAAGGAATAAGGACCATAATTATATTAATAGCGTGATTGCAATAGCTAGTAAATACAAATATTTCGTAGGACCTAGGCCAGTACAAGCAGTGGCGATCAAAATATTTGAAATGTGGTCGCAAACTTCAATCCAAACATATATTGTGTAACCTTTATGAAAATTGGAGACATGCTATGGACCTTTTTTCTAGACCCTAGTACCCACGGCTAGCTCTGCGCAGAAATTTGTTTCGGAATACTAGTTTTACTTTATACACTAAAAATGAACAAATAACGAATCGTTGAAGAAGCTTTATCTTATTAACAAGCTAGGGCACCATGGTGAAAAATCGCCAGAGGAAGGGGACAATAAAATAGGTCAAGCGAAGACGAGGTAGAAATTTAATAGAAGTTGCGAAGAAAATAGCTTACATACTGTTATGAAATAGCACACTAGTGTAGACCCTGAATCCGACTCTGTCTAAGCCATGTATGAAAGTTAACCAATTAGCGTCCAGCGATCTATTCATAGATCACCACGCAAAGTACCGCTTTTGAAAGATGACGTTAAGGCAATTCAAGTTGTTCCCACCCCTACCCTTACTTTGGTGTAAAATAATATAGGTTGTTTAGTTTGGTTTTATGACCTCTAATAGTTGGTTTATTTACAACTTATAAGAGACATTTTTTTCGTCGAGTGTTTTTTAAAAGATATTCTGGAGTATTTATGAAAAACGATTAGGTAAGTGAACCCTATTTTAAATATATGTTTAGAAATGTTTACTCTTACTATATATTTATGAAATATGAGCAGTATTTGATTGTATTCTTTTTGTCACGTGGTTTTAAATAGCGATCTATAAATAGATCGCTGGGCGATCCAGGGTATATAACAAACAGTTTTCATCGATTATCAGTAATGAAATTGTAACAATAGTAGAGGCGTAAAACACACCGAATTATAATAATTTATTAAAAATGTATTAAATCGCGGAACAATTACTGTGATTTTTGTTGAGTAAGGATAATTTTTCCCATTTTTGAGGAATAGCTATTTGTATTACTAGGGAGGAAAGTGCCACTTTTCCTCCCTCAGGATGTAGTTTAAAACGAAGGGAGGAAAAGGCACTTTACTCGCATGTGATACGTATGATTTTTCCTCCTTCCCACCTTCTTTTGAAAATTTATTTACGACACAATTAGGTAACGAATATAATTAAGAACACAAGAATTATTTATTAAACAAATTTATCAATATATGTTATACAATTAAGTACATAGTATTGTTTAACTATATTTTAGAATTATTTATGTTAATATTGAATGTGCAGTTTTGAGCAGCACTTATATGAACACAATTGGAAGAAGATAGGGTTTGAACAGGAGCTTTAGTATTTGAAATATTTTCGCTTAGCACATTGTAATGGTAGTAACCTCTAGAAGTGCTTGGCTGATTTTGATCAAGTTCAGGTTCTACATTATTTCCCATAATTTGATCAGACATTTTTTTTTGTGTAAGAGTGTTCTACATAACCTTCTGCGATATTGGTTGATTTCGAACCGCCATGCTGTTTTAGAGCTAAAATATCCCCACCAGCGTTTACTAACAGAGTTGCTGAAGTTCTTCTGAAACTGTGCCCTGTGTAATGTTCGGCATTTGGAAGATTGAGATATTCTGCAATTTTTGTGGTATTTTGGATATACTATTTTTGCCAACCACTTGATTTATACATTTGCCTGCTTTAAAGCATACCAACAATCGTTTATGCTCAGTTTTAGGACGCAGACAGATATACTTTTTAACGATTTGAACAAAATTTGGGCCGTTACCTGTTGTAGTATTGATAACGAAAGTTCGTTGTTTATACGTTTTTGAAGTGTGGATATTTATGACTGAAAGATTGTCTTTCTCTTCAATATCACCCATAGTCATTTTAATAAGCTCATCACATCGACATGCTCCAGAAATTCCAATAACAAGGACTACCTATGAATATTTTATATAAAAAATTAAATTATTTGCATGGGATTTCATTTCTAACCTTCATTAATAAAAAAACATCATCGGGGGCTTCCATTAAGAATGTATTTATTTCTTCTCTTTTGAAAGTTTTAGCTTTATTTGGTTTGTATCCGGCATTTTGACGTTTTAGAAATGCAATCAACTTTGGATATTTAATATCGACATTGTCCTTCATTTGTATCATTGTGCATAGCATTGAATATTTAGACCAAAGTGTTGAAGCTTTTAATTATTTTCCTTGTGAAAAATATGCTAGTGAAACATTCTCTGAATATTTATGTATCTTGTTGTCTTCAGCCCATTGCTTATATTGTGCATATTGTTTTTCATACCTGTCTTTAGGTTTTTGTGGTAGTAAGGTTAATGACGCTATGTTGGCTTGTTCCTTAATATTAGGTGGTGTATTTGGAAATTCAAAATCACTTGAATCGCTCTCCATTTTTCAAAAATACAACTAAGTTTAATGAATGTAGCGACTTTGCACCTCAAAAGTCAATCGCCGTGTTTACTGTCAGTGAGCCACAGCATACTATGCTTTTCTTATTCTGAACTCAAAAAACGTATATCTAAGATTCCTGAAGTTGAAATTTGTATTGAAGAACTACGTTGAAGTAACATTAATGTTTGATTTTTACCAAAAAACAGGATATACAGGATGTTCTAGAAATTATGGAAACAATATGAATATAATGAATTCACAAGTTTCATCGTTTACAACTTACTTGAAATGAGGGGGAGGAAAAATACCTTCCTCCCTAGGCAGGAAAGTACTTTTCCTCCCTAGGGAGAAAAAGTATTAGTCTCCTCCCTGATTTGAGGGAGGAAAGTGTGTACTTTCTATAGGGGTAGGAGGAAAACACTTTTTTTAGCATTGAAAATGAATAAAAATAAAACATTTAAGAATTTAGAAGACGCTGTTGAGTACTTTCATTCAGAGGAAATAGAAGGCGACATATTGGCATTGCCACCCGAAATAGATGAGCTCACTGACGAAGAATTACTTGATGATGAAGAAACGGGTATCCCTGCTGTAACAGATGTGGCCGGCTACGTAGAAATACAGCTCAAGGATCCCGAAGACGACAGTGAAGAAGACACCGAAGAAAATAATTTGCCGTCAACAAGTTTAGTTTTCAATAAAAAGAAACCCAAGATCAAAAAATTGCAGACAAACTGAACAAAGACAAAACCAAAGTATACTGTTGGAGCCCCGGAACAAGAATTTCTCGAAGCAGAGAATAATCTAAAAACTTCCGTGAATAAGATGACTCCTGGAGACTTATTTCAACAATTTTTTGATGACGACATATTAGACATGATCACCGAAGAAACTACCAGGTATGCTGTAACTCAAAAAAATCGCCACGGGTTTGTGATCACTAAAGATTATGGAATTGACTGTCTCGACCCTTACTTCGTGGAATATGCTCATATTAGTGTTTTTAAATGAAACTCAAGGTCTCTAGTTAATTCCACAATATAATACAAGTTATCGAAAATTCTAAAAAATTGATAATTGTTTCGATAAATCAATATCATCGTCAGAACTGAATAAAATATTTATAGATCAGCATTTTTTGAAGAAACTAATTAAAAAAAATTTTGCGATTATTTCTTCTAAGTTAAATTTGCCCAATAGAAGCAGAAAATTCAGATTTTCCAGAAAATTTCGACAAAAAAATTATTTGGGCGTTAATGGGATAAAATTATGACGGATTCGCAGTGATTTCTTGGAACTGTTTACGATTGTGACTGTCTTATCTAGACATCGTTTTTTGTGACCAGTCTTATCTGGAAAATGCCAGAGCCAATTGTTTTTGTGTACGCCGCAATCTAGAATTATCTAGTAAAAAAGGCACTCATCATAAAGGACCGACCAGGGAGAGTGAGTTAGAGTTGATAAAGTGATCTCGACAAATAAACAAGAATACACCGAAATAGCGAACAGTAAAGTGTTGATATAAATGAATAATTAAGGTTGTGTGTATATAAATTAAATTTAAGTGAATAGTTAAGTGTATATAATTTAAGTGTTAGTGAGTAGCTTAGTGCTTAAATAAATTCGTAAGTAGTAGTGTTTAAAGTTTATCCCAACCGTTTATTGTTTGAATAAATAAGAAAAACATTACATTGGTGTCAGGTGTCGGGTAATATAAGTAAATTGCTACGTAAAAATGGCCAAGAGACTAGGTGATCTGAAAGTGGCGGAATTAAGAGCAGAATTGGAAGATCGTGAGATGGAAACGTCCGGTACGGAAAGTGAATTAGTAGAACGACTTAAAGTGGCACTGGAAAATGACTGCTTTGATCCAGGAACAGTTTTATTTAATGACGAGGCTTCCACCTTAATAGCGTCAATTTCTGCTAACATGGACGAGAAGATTTCTGCCATGGATGAAAAGATTTCTGGCATGGAAGAGAAGATTTCAAAGAATGTGAAAAACGATATTTCTGCCATGGAAGAGAAGATTTCAACGAATGTGAAAAGCGATATTTCTGCTACTAAGAACAATATTTCTGCCGATATCTTATTAATGAAAAACGACATTGCCGCTGACGTTGAAAATGGAATTTCGTCTTTAAAATCTGGAATTGAGAATAAGATATCAACGATGGACGAGAAAATCGAGAATAAGATGACAACGATGGACGAGAAAATCAAGGAGTTAAAAAAAGATGACAGATATAAGAACTCAAGACACGCCAGCGGAAGAAAAGAAGACCGATCAAACGAAATCTTGCAAGACAGAAACACACCCTAAGTTAGAAGACATTGGCATTTTTACCCGAGTCAAGCCCCCAACGTTCGATGGAAAAATGTCGTGGACCAATTATGTGAAACAGTTTGAAGCAGCCGCTAGAGTGAATAATTGGTCCGATAAGGAGAAGGCAGTGAACTTAACCATCGCGCTTCGAGGAGATGCCTTAGATGTACTTCAGACGATACCTTTGGAAGAAACGGATGACTTCGAGCAGCTGAAGAAGAGGTTGGACATGCGATATGGCCATGAACATCTAGACCATTTGTAACAATCTCAGCTGAACAACCGAAGGCAGAAACGTGATAAATCCCTTCAAGAATATGAAGTGGGCATTGCCGGACTAATTCGTTTTGCTTATCCGTCAGCACCAGAGAACATGATGGAATGTCTAGGCATCCAGGCTTTTATCGATGGCTTACGTGACCCCGATATGCAGAGAACGCTTCGTTTAGCCCATCCGAAAACATTAGTCAACGCATTGACAGCTGCTCTTGAAGATGAAGCAGCCACGATGGCTTCGGGATACAACAAAAATAGGACTATACAGGAAGAAGGTGACGATGACAGACTTGACCAGAGCGTCAACTTATTGATAAGTATGGTGGACAAGAAGCCGAAGAAAATCAGGTGCTGTAATTGTGGCGAGCTAAAGCATGCACGCAGTTCGTGTAAGTATCCTACGACTCCTGCTAACCAATAACCTCTTAAATGCAGAGCAGCCACGAAGAGCTCGCGGTACAACAAAGGTAGGACCATGCAGGAAGAAGATGACGATGACAAACTTGACCAGATCGTCAACTTGTTGAAAGGTTTGGCAGACAAGAAGCCGAAGAAGATCAAATGCCGGAAGTGTAGCAAGCTACAGCACGTACGCAGTCTGTCTAAGCGCCCCAAGACTCCTGTAACCCAAGAACACTATGGACACAAACGACCAACAGACGAGCGACAAAGACATGGTGCAGGCTTTCGCGGACGATCAAATAATTGTGATATCAGGAACTTCACTGAGGGAAATAGAAAATAAATGGAAGGCGGTTTGGGAATCATGCGAAGACTGGGCATGTCGGAATAAGCTAAGCTATAACAAGAATAAAACCAAAGCAATTTTTATTCCGCACAATAGGAACTCTAGAGCGCCCAGAATCAAACTCGACGGGCAAAACTTTAACTTGTCAGACAATCTGGAGTTCTTAGGAGTAACTATAGACACAGGTATGCTCTGGCTGGACCACGTTAAGAAACTACAGACATAGCCAATAAAATTTACGCCATAGCAGGTAGACAATGGGGCAGAAAACCCGAAATATTAAAAATAATATATCAAAGGGCAATAAAACCAATGATATTATACGGGGCAGAGATATGGGGACAGCGATCTCACGACACGAGATTAATGAAACAATTGAACGCCACTGAACGACCCTTCCTAAGGGCAATCACAAAAGCATATAAAACAACACCAACGGCAGCCATGCAAGTAATTGCAGGCTGCATACCATTAACAATCGAGGCAAACGAAATACATAAACACTTTGAAAAAACAAATGAGATCACACAAAACATACGAACCTTACCCATTGACAAGACTCACCCAGCACGACATAGGGGACTAGAACACGCACAACAGCCCACAAACATAAACATATACACAGACGCCAGTATAAAAAACGACACAAAACTATAGGAATATACATAAAAACAAAAAACGGAACAACAAAATGCATATACCAAGTGGACACTGACGCACACATACATGAATTGGAGACACTGGCCATTAAACAGGGTCTAGAGAAATACTGCGAAATAAGGCGCCAAACGGATGGGGAAGATCTTACCATACACACAGACTCAAAGACAGCAATACAAGGCATAACACAAACGCGGACAAAAAATAAACTGAATACACAAATTATACTACTAAAAGATACATTAGAAACAGTGCATAAAGTACAATGTTACATAAATTACAAAACCAGACATGACAGCGACATAAAAATCGCACACAATTTAGCAACCAAAGGACATAGCAAACCAGCACCAGATTTTAAGAATTATAGCAAAAAAGAATTAAAAACAACATTAAAACGAAATAAACTTGAAAGCTAGCAGAGAAAATGGGAAATAGAAAAAACAGGACGCAAAACATATGAATTAATCAAGACAGTTTCCGAAACACTATTTGACATTAACTGGAAAACAACACAACTATTAACAGGACATGGACATATGCAAGAATACTACAAACGATTTAAATTAAGAGAAACGACAGGAAACTGCATCATAGACGATAAGACGGAAGACCAACACCATATTATACATGACTGCACACGTCCCCAAAGACAAATAGCACGAAAGACACTAATAGACAGACTAAAAACGATCAATAAAACATACCCGCCTATAGATATTGACGTAACAGACAAAATTCTGGTAAAATGGATCAACGAATGGGGACAAGGTTGCATATCCGACGATGACGATGAAACCATATGAAGAGGGTACAACAGGCTGACAAAGGGTAAAAAGGGCAACTTTCCCCGTTGATTTTTGGAGTGTGGAGTTGGTGTGGAGTTCATCTTGACAGTGGGTCCGCTGGAGAGAGGGTATGGGTATGTTTTCGCCGCATGCCGGAAGGTGGGTCGGCAGGCCACTTTGATGTGGCAATTCTTTCCTGTAACCCAAGAACTCCAGTCACAGGGGAAATCAGACAGGACTGAACATCCTTCTGATGTGAATCACCGAAAAGCCAACTCTTTGCCTAGACGGTAATGCCCTGTAGACTATTCACATTGTAACAAGTCGAAATCTAAGGAAGTTGCAGTTTCAAGAATTACAGTAGTCAACGAGGAATGGTCACTCACCAGGATCAGAGAAGATCAGGAAAATGATCCTCACCTGAAAATGATCCGGCAATGGAAGGAAGAAAATCGGCGACCTACCTGGCAAGAAGTGTCAAGATTTTCTCCGACACCATGGCATGTTGAGCTCAGTGGGACTCCCTTGTCCTGGAAGTAGGTCTGTTGAAAAGAGTCCTTGAAAACGATGATGGTTCCGAGATGAGGAGACAGCTAGTTATCTCTAGAACGAGAGTAGCTGAGGTACTGAAGAAGTTACACGACAGTCCATCGGGAGGTCATCTGGGAGTGAAGAAAACCCTTCAGCGAGTACGTGAAAGGTTTTATTAGATGAACAGCTCCGACGATGTGAGGGTCTGGTGTAAGAAATGTACGATTTGTGCTACGAGTAATGGACCACATCGCAAGAGAAAGGCACCTATGAAACAGTATAATATTGGAAGCCCTTTCGAAAGGATTGCTTTAGATATCGCTGGACCATTTCTGACGACAGAAAATGGTGGCAAATACATACTGGTTGCAATGGATTATTTTACAAAGTGGGTAGAACCAAGAGGCTACTACTGTGGCGTATGTATTGGTGAAAGAATTTATCAGCCGATATGGAGTGCCCTTGGAAGTCCACAGTGACCAGGGAAAAAGGGAGAGAGATTCGGACCACTAGATTTCCCTATTTGCATTGGCTTATCGATCTGCCGTGAATGAGTCCACGGGTGAAACACCTACGAAAATCCTGTTATTTCCATAAGATCGGAAAGTGTAGAAATAGGGCCAGTTGCCGATTCAAACATCCAGCCTCGGCTAGACAAAAGTTCCAAAAGGAACTTCCATCTAAGGAGGGGGTAATGTTACGAAATAGCACACTAGTGTAGACCCTGAATCCGACTCTGTGTAAGCCATGTATGAAAGTAAAAATTATGACGGATGCGCAGGGATTTGTTAAAACTGTTTACGATTGTGACTATCTTATCTGGACATTTTTTTGGGACCAGTCTTCCAAGTAGCATGCAATGAGTTTACTGTTGCTCAGCGACGTTTGTACACAATTCACAATTAGCCCCACATTCCCATTCAGGACTCAATTTCCTGGAATAAGGCCTTTCAATCTCTGGTGTGATATTGGTTGCCTATATGTAGGAGCCATTTGCCGTAAATTAGTTTGAATTTATAAACGACCTTGCCATTTTTATCAAGCCCTGTATACCGGCTGTCTCAGTGAACCGTTACAAGACATTTTTACGGGCCTTAAAATCAGCATCGTCATGTTTTTCAAATACATCAATTCGAAATCTTGGCTCCCCTTCTCTATCACTTTCCTCCGATAAAGAAGAGGGGTCTGTATCCATTATTGTTTTATCATATTACGGAATGTTATATTGACAGTTCCGTTATAAGCATTTAACTGTCAAAAATAACACCTCGTTTAAAATATAACGGTACCGTTAGATTTTAATCGAGTGTTCTGAATACGGGTGTATGTCGTTGTGAAAGTATGACTGGAGTGTCATCGTCCATTATGTAATATATCAATAATAAATGCAACAAAAATTAACAACAGAATAGTTTAATAATAAAATTTTATCAAAGGTATTCGCTAACTGTTGAAACTAATCTGCCTTTACAGTTTCGTATCCAAAAAAATATTTCAACATTCCTATGTTGTGATTAAATGCTATGAATTACACGACGCTGTATATTTTAGTTGTACATATTCCTTTATTCGAAATCTTTATATATGGGGTGTCCCTCAATGTTGACAGTGCTACAGTCGGCTAACCTGATTTCCTTTCTCGCCCCCGTGAAGACAAGTTTAGCTGAAACAAAACAGAAAACATCCACATTATACTATAACATACTAAACGTTGTATAAGAACGATTTTTTTTAATTGTTCTCAGCGTTTCTATCTGAAACCCTCGTAGGTAACAAAAGTTTTCAGCTTATCTGAAGGACATATGCCCGTATAACCAGTCCTACTTCATTTTGACCCTGTTAGTTCTGTAACCAAGTAACGGTCCTTATGTAACACCTCAGCAATTACGAAGGGTTCCTTATATTTTGATTCAAGCTTTCTGTTCTGTCCGTCATTAGAGCCTTTATTTGCTTGCACCAGTACGTGCTGGCCAACCGTAAACTGCTTTAAAGGAACATGTCGGTTATCGTAATATTACTTTCGCCGGCGCTGTTGTTTTTCCGTTACTTTAGTGACGTTATCTCTCAATAACTCGAGGTCCGGCCGTTCACTGCCTACGACCTCTGACGTAATAAATGCTGCAACGTTTACACCTCTGGGGCGATACCCAAAGAATACCACGTAAGGTGTATAACCAATAGTAGAATTAACCGTTGAGTTGATTCCTCACTCACCCTTTCGTCCCACCGAGTCTCATATTCCGTTGAAGCTGGAATAGATGATATGATAGAACGGCTCACTCGCTCGACTATAGACTAAACTTTTCTTTAGGGTTTGAGCTGTGTTGAGCGGAATTAAATTGTTTTCCGTCAAAGGACCAGTCACGGTATTACAGTAACGAGATTTATTTTATTTTATATCGTTGATTGTTGCACTGTCGCTTGGGCGTAATGTACCTAAACGTGTTTGGACTATTTTTATTAAAGAGTTTATTATATTGTTTTATGTTGCTTTTGCAATTAAGACCTTTACTACATTTTTATGTTTTTAGAATTTTAACTTTACATGTTAATGATTATTTAAAATAATTATTCATTAAAATGCCGGATATGTATTTGCCGGTAAATGAGTGTTTTTCATATCACTTGCTCGGTTCACGTTCTAACGATGGTTGCGAAGGAATTGCAGGCTGGAAGAATATTTATAGGCTGATCGAATATTCTAAAGTGTCGTTAGAAAGGAGGCGGGGATTACTTGTTTTGCGAAATGTGTACATGCAGAACCATACGGTTTGCTGCGACCGATGGGTATTTTAAAAAAAGAAGAAACGATAAGGTTTTCATTTATTCTCGACTGTGAAGCTTTATGGTAATTTCTTTATGAAAGAAAGATTAAAATTGATGTTTGTGTAGAAATTGGAATGTTAAATAGATGATGAGTGATTTAAATATTGGTAATATACATGGAATGTGTAATAATTAGTATACAGGGGTGAAAATGAATGTAATTTATAATGCAGGAAGAATTTAAGATCAATTTTTGAATTCGTACACGTCCATTTGCTCGAGTTGCTCTAGCGCAGAGTATCCGTTTGATGTTCAGACTTTGACAAAAGTATGTGAAAGCTTTGCTGATGAAAGCCGTTCCCCGATCGCATATTAGTCGATGAGGTACACCAAACTTGTATATTACAAAAGAAAAATTGATGAAAACAAATAATTTACAAAAAATCTGTTGAATATCATAAAGGAGTTCTGCAATAAACCTAATAAAAACAGGGCAATAAAGAAAATTAAATTAAATCTGATAATGGTGCTGATATAACTGAAAAACTGCAAATTGCAAACCACTTCAATAAATACTTCTCTAGTATTGGTGAAAAAATGCCTAATGCAATTCCTCGAAGTCCAAAAATAAAAACCAAAATTAAACACGTCTATTGAACAAGTAACGTTGCCTTCAATATAGAATATTATGCCCACATGGAAGAGCTGCTCAGTTTTTTTGAATAAAATATTATATCAATGTAGTTATATTTCAATAAAAATTACTGATATACTCGTATAATACACACATCATCCAAAAAATACCTGTACCTGTACGTTCAACATTTTATGTAAGTATTTCCATTGATTTAGTCGATATTAATTTTGACGTCGCTTCCGACTATTTTTATGAAATTTCATTTGAGCACTCCATTATTAACTTTCAATCTATTTAACAGTGACATAAACTAAAATAAAGTTAACGTTCAAACTGATTAATTCTCATTTATCACAATTATTTGTCGATTGAGCATTAAAGTTTCTCTTTCCTCTCTTTTACATTTTCTCTTCTATTCCGGAATTTGATTAGATTGGTATTTTTCACTGTTAATTTTCCCTTGGTTATAACGGTGTCCAAAAATATATTCTTCTTATTCCTTGGAATTAAGTGTGATTCTCATTTAAGTTTTATCTGTGACAAACTTCGTGCATCTCATTAATTATGCCGGTTTTGTGTGTACCTAAGAGAAAAAGCGCTAATTAATCAAACAGAATACAACTCGAAAATTCCAACGTATTCAACAGACAAATATACAGGGTGTCAATTTGTAAACTTCCTCCCTTAATACCTTCAATCCAGTAAACAAAATGAGAAATAAAAAACATAGGCACAATTTATTTGAATATTTGTAGCCTTTTGTTTCGATCCCTAGGAGGGGCGATTTTACCCAACTTAAGTGACAATATGAAATACAATGGCTGCGTTGCCTTCATGTGGATAAGGATAACTTCTCTTGACGTAGGAATTATCAAACCTAAGGAAATATCAGTCAATACCAAACATCAGTGAGAAGCAGTTACCACAGTGCTATTCCAGCAGAACTTGTGCAAATATGAGTGTTATATCCCCTAATGTTATGTTTCACTCTATACATTCACCTTAAATTTTTTTATTGGTGTGTCTGTCCTAAACTCTTTTATAGGAGTATCAGGCGCTGTTGGTGAGTTCTTATGATCCTTTTTTCACCGTGGATCAATCTTGCTTTTTCTTTCCTTTTGCATCTTCTATAGAGTGGTGTGGTTTTTTGCCGTGTTTACCATCTTTCTCCATTCTTTTCCGTCTCTCACTATTTTACTCCAAGTCAATACTTCCACTGTATTCGGGTCATCGTTTACTTGTTGTTCCAACCAGATTTCGGTCTTCCTCTCGTTTTACTTTATATTGCCATCCACTCAATGACTTTTTTGCAAATGTCTGTACCATTTTGGTTTCTGGGGTCTTATATACTGTAATGTTTTTCTTATTTATTTAAACAGTAAACGGGTGGGATGAATTTTAAACACACGGTATCGCTACTCACGAATTTATTTATACACTAAACTACTCACTAACACTTAATTTATATACACTCAACTATCCACTTAAATTTAATTTATATACACATAACCTTAATTATTAATTTATATCTACTTTACTGTTCGTTATTTCGGTGAATTCTTGTTTATTAGTCGAGATCACTTTGAAACTAAAACTAACTCTCCACGGTCGGTCGTTTATATATGAGTGCCTTTTTTACTAGATAATTCTAGATTGCGGCATACACAAAAACAATTGGCTCTCGCATTTTCTAGATGAGACGGGTAACAAAAACAATGTCTACCTAAGATAGTCACAATCGTAAACAATTCTAAGAAATCCCTACGCATCCGCCATAATTTTAACTTTCATACATGGCTTAGACATAGTCGGATTCAGGGACTATACCAGTGTGATATTTCGTAACATTACCCCCTCCTTAAATGGCAGTTCCTCCTGGAACTTTTGTGTAGTCGAGACTGGATGTTTGAATCGGCAACTGGCCCCATATCTACACATTCCGATCTTATGGAATTAGCAAGGCACCGTCTTCATCGGATACTGATAACGGGGGTTGTAGCTGCAAATTATTATCTGGACACCGGTATCTCGAAAGATAATCTCTACCATGTTCCTGATAACTCGTCAATCCAACTGGTTACTCGCTATATTAGGCATAGGCAGTGTCTTCACGCTGGATTCTAACACATGGTCTCGGAGGTTTCGAAGTGCTTCCCACACATCGCGGTAGGTAGATCGATCTTGAAATTCATTTTTAGTTACCACGTACAAGACGTACCGCGAATTATGTTTCAGTTTCAGTGTTTCGACAGGGGCTGGAATGTGGTCTTTAAGTTTTTCTGATTGCCCGAACTCCTTTTGAAAGACGATTGCCAAACCTCGTGCGTTCTTGAGACGGGCGGGGATGTTGTATACCAGTGAATAATCTTTCGGGAGAGTGAACAAATCTTGTCGTTTTTCTGAAATTATCCATATCTAGCTTTCTCGGTACCTCCATACGCGCCTATAAATTCATCGAAGGTAGGGTCAGAAACATCTCGAATATGGTTTACTCCTTTCTCTAGGTCATGGTCTCCTTCGAATGACGCAAGTCGGTTTTGGTGAACTACTTCTGGTTTTCCGTTGGGGATCTTGCTTATGAGATATAAAACATCATTGTTGCAGTGGGAGCAGTCTGTTGGGCACGGCCGTCTGGACAGGGAGTCGGCATTTCCGTGACTCACACCAGCTCGATGTTCGATGTGGAAATCATTCACTTGAATTCGTTCAATCCATCTAACGATCTGGCTGTCGGGATTCTTGAACTGCATCAACCACTTGAGTGCTGCATGATCAGTCCGGATTAGAAACTTCCTACCATAGAGATACTGGTAAAAGTGTTCTACGGACTTCACTACCGCCAAAAGTTATCTTCTCGTGACGCAGTAGTGCCGTTCTGGTTTGGAGAGGAATTATTGAAATATCCCAACACTTTTTCTTGCCCTCCTTCGATCTGTGAGAGCACTCCACCAATTTATACGTTGCTTGCGTCAGGGTCAAGAATAAAGTCTCCCTCTGGTGATTGATATCCTAATATCGACGCCGAGGTTAAATGCCTCTTCAAGGTTTCAAAAGCCGTTTGGCAGTCTTCGTCCCATTGGAAAGTTCTTGCTTCTGTAAGTCGCGTTAGAGGCTTGGCAATATCTCCAAACTTCCTAATAGATCTTCTATAATACGTCCAAAGTCCAAGGAAACTCCTAATTTGATGTTTGTCGGCTGGAAGCGGCCACTGCTGAATGGAAGGAATTGTTCTGAATCCACCGCCACTCCTTCATTGCTCACTATATGACCTAGATAGTTGACTAGGATTTGGAACAGCTGACAATACTTCGGTTTAACATGAGCTGGGCAGCTTGGAGTCGTTTGAATACGTCTTCCAAATTCTTCAGGTGTTCGTCAAATGTCTTCCTCAGTACTACGATGTCGTCCAAATAGATCAGGCATGTCGTCCAAGACAACCCTCTTAAGACATTTTCCATGAGTCTTTCAAATGTCGCAGACGCATTACAGAGCCCGAATGGTATGACGTTGAATTGCCATAATCCAGAGTCAGTGGTAAAAGCAGTCTTCTGTTTGTCTTCTGGGACCATCTCCACTTGCCAATAACCAGACTTCAGGTCCAAGGTGGAAAACAGTTTGCTGCCGGCCAAAGTATCTAGCGTATCGTCAATTTGAGGCGGAGGATAGCTGTCTTTCTTCGTCACGTTGTTAAGCTGGTGATAATCCACGCAGAATCTCGTAGTTCTATCCTTTTTCTTGACGAGCACTACTGGAGACATCCATGGACTAGTAGATGGTTCAATTACTTCTTCTTCTGCCATCTCTCGAATTATTCTTTCAGCTTCCTCTCTCTTCGCTCGTGGAAGTCTTCGAGCTGATTGCCTAATTGGCTTAACATTACCAGAATAGATTTTGTGTTAAACAGCTGATGTTCTACCAGTCTTGCCTCCTTTTGGTATGAATAGGTATCGATACTTCAAGAGAAATTCTCTCATTCTCTTTTTTCCGCTCGATCCAAAGATTGACCAGCTACTGATAACATCTGTTCGAATCTGGCATTAAGATTGTCATTGGTCGATGTTTGACGAACTATAGACGTCACTGGTACGCAGGATCTAATTCTGGTTTCTTTCTTGATGGTAACTGGGTTTTCATTCACGTTTATCACACGTACTGGGATCTCTTTCGCCGACGTAACCAATCCTTTTCAATTACTACTCCTTTGGCAACCTCTTCGTCGTGATTCCTTGGCTCCATCATAACCAGTATACCTTCCTCCATGATTCCCTGTAGCCGTGCTACTATCATGGTTTCGCTTCGTGCAGGTAGAACAGTATCTTCCTGTACAGCTGCTAACACCGTGTTGCCTTTATATGAATGAAGGATTACCTCCTCGGAACCCACTTTAATGATTCTGTTTCTAAAGTCTAATTGGAAACTATGTACATTCATTACGTCCATTCCCAGAATCACGTCTTCTTCAATGTCAGCTACGATTACCGTATGCGTGACCTTTTCTGCGCCAATTCCCAATTGGATTTGTGTCTCACCGTGAACGTTGGCACTCTCACCTGTGGCGGTCCGCAGTCGCAGTCTCGTTGGTTAAAGCTTCTTCTTGGAGTTTATTATTTCTGGTCGTATAATGGTTCCAGTTGCTCCAATGTCTACCAGCAGAGTATATATCTTGCCATTCACTCCTCCATCTATGTATACACTGTCGTTGCGATATCTGAGCGAAGCTATCAGTATGAGAGGGTCTTTGGAACGTTCATGGGTCGGTGCTGTCCCCTCGTAGCCGACCCGTTCTAGTTTTCCTGTGACTGGAGTTCTTGGTTTGCAGGAGTCCTGGGGCGCTTACACGAACTGCGTACATGCCCTAGCTCGCCACAAAAACAATGTCTAGATAAGATAGTCACAATCGTAAACAATTCTGAGAAATCCCTGCGTATCCACCATAATTTTTAACTTTCATACATGGATTAGACAGAGTTGGATTCAGGGACTCTACCAGTGTGCTGTTTCGTAATAATACTTTACTCTATCTTCTCCCTCCATATGGATACTTGTTTCGTAGATCATGAGTGTTCGGTATTAATTTTCTTGTAGATTCAATGGCCCTACAATTCTTCACAATATTTCTTTTCTATTATTCTCAGTTTTTCTGCGTCCTTCTGTGGTAAGTTCATTACTTCATCTGGTCTATTATTGTTTAATAAATTTTTATATTGGTATTTTTGCTTTTAGTAATGTTTGGTACTTTCAGTACAGAATATTAGGTGATTTAGTTCTCTCGTTTATCTCTATATTTATTACATTTTTTCTGTCCACCATTACTCCAAGGTATTTAAACGTGTTTGTTGTTTGAAAAGTGTATTGACCTATTTCTATCTCTATACCGTTCTCAATATCTCGTTTTGAGTCCTCTGGTCTCTACTTTTTTACTAAGGTTTTTTATATTTTTTCCTTGTCTCTTCCTAACAGTACTAGGTCATCCGCATATTCTATTATCTGGGTTTTGTTGACTCCTGTGTTTCGTATCACTGCCTTCAGTGAAATTTTAAATAGTACTGTGGATAATCCATCCCCTATCTAAACTAATCATTCCCGTATTTGAATTGGTCATAGTCATCTTTGTAATTCTTATTAATTTTTTTGGTATATTAATTCATTTTCCTCATCACATTTAGTAACCAGTTTCTTTTAATGCTGTCGAAGGTTCGTCGAATTTCATGAATACCTAATAATATATCAAAATCATTCTGATTTGTCTTTATCTTAGAGCTTATAATGGAGCAGAATTTTTGACCTTTGAGATATTACCCTTATATATTACCAAATTACTACGATAATACAAAGGATATCTCTAATCCGCTTTTCCATAACTCAATAAATAATTATCCTATAAATTATTTAATCCAAGTTAAAAAGATTTAGCCTCTTACATACGAATATTACGGATTAATAATTTTCAATACCTTGTAATTCCTCACAATGCAAATAAATTGTTTATTTTTTCTCTCGAATACGACGGAATTTTATTTAAATTACCATTTCATTGGATATGAGCACATTTAGGTATATAGTGCATGTGAATGATTCGTTTATTAGCTATCCGTAGTCGGAAATTGATATTTTAATATAGGAGGGATCAACGGTACAAGGATTTTTTTCATTAAACACATTGTATTGCGGCAGTAAAGATTTATACGTTGAGGGATGAAAATGATTTTATTAATGCGTCCAGAAGTTGTCGTTTGGAAAAACTTACTTCAGTAATAAATCACGGTTTCCTGACAGAAGATTTGTAAGAATAATATTCTAGACTAAAAAACTCACTACATATGAAACTGAGAATGAATATTGGGAAATAGTTTGATTTATTAACATAAGATTGGCTTACGTTCTGATTTTGATAATTCAGTTTCATTGTGAATGTTTTCAATATTAACACTTTCAGTCTTGCTGTTGGCCTATTTTTCAAAAACAAGTCTCGTTAATTACAACATATCTAGCTGCTGTAAAATGTCCTGCTTCCACATCCCATATCTTATACTCCTTTGGTAGATGCTTCTGAGCATTATTGGTGATGCCATGTTTCCCTGGTACCCTCCTATTGTGACTGGTTTGGATGAAGTAGACTACTTCCTCTGAGGTGGTGGTTTGAGAGATCCATGTCCTTGTCTGGGTGTTCGTTTAAGATGAACTGGCGTTCCACGGTCCTTCTGAAGGCTTACGCTTTTTTCTCGTCCGTTGACTCCGTGTATTGTTGGGGTCTCTCTTTTGCCTTGTTTCAGTATTTTGGCTGGCTTCCACAGTCTTGGTGAGTCCAGTTCCAGTTCTCCTAGTATGTTCTCTCAGTTTATGGATCGGTGTTGCTTCATTTGCGTGTTGACTTTTTTCGGTTCTCTTTTGTCTTCCGGGTTTCTTGTCCTGTTGGCTCTCCGTTTTGCACTCTGTTTTTCACCCTAATGAGTACTCGTAGTAGTTCATCGCTGATATTGGAGAACTTCTTGTAGTCTCCCAACGCTCGCTTATTGGATGGCTTCTCAGTTAATCTTCCAGTTCCGCTGCATTGGTGATGAATGGTACTGGTCCAATCAGCTCTCCAGCTCTGCGCTCCCAGTCGATCTTTTTCACTTTGTACTTTCACCTTCTTCCAGTGTGAGGATGACTGGCGAAGAAGGAGGTACCGACCACAAGTACCTCCTTTTCCGTAGGTGATGTCTCATAACTCTGTGATGCCTTGTAGTATGGTTCAGTCCAGTACGTCTGCTTCTCCTCTGGCAGGTGTGTTTTGGTCCTGGTGGTCCTATAATGTGCAGTTCTGCTCGTCTGTCTGCGATGTCTGTCAGCTTTCTTCTTACTATGTTAAGGTATCTGCTGTTTCACACTTTGGATTTGGCGTTGTCTCCCATCAGGATTCCTTAGATTTTAACGGAGTTACAGTGCACTGAAACCAAAGGTTTATTGTGCCCCCCTATCAGAGCTGTTCTAGCTACTACTACAGCTCAACTTCCAGTTCCAAGGTACTAATGAACTCTAGTATTTGGAACGGCTTCAACGAGGTTAAGTCCTCACTCTTACAAGTTTCTTGTCCGAAGCATTTCTTGCGTTGGCTTGCATTGGCGGGACATTTCAGAACTAGGTGATCCGGAGTTTCATCCTCCACCCCACAGAATCTACACTCGTCAATATCTGCTAGACCTATTCTCATTAAGTGCTTCCTAAGGCGGCAGTGTCCTGTAAGAAAGCCCGTGAGGAGATGTAGCTTATATTTACTGAGGTCCAAATATTTTTTGAATCTAGCAGTGTCAAAGTTCCACAGGAACTTTTTGGAATGTTTCAACCCGCGAAGGCACCGCCAGAGTGATTCTCTTTCGGTTTCCTCCTTCTTCCGAAACTCTTTCTTGTAGGAGCATTTTGCTACACCACAGAAAGACTCTGGGCCAATAAAGGGCATTTGTGCTCCTTTTCTGGCTCGCCTTCCAGTTCTAATGAACTCTAGTATTTGGGACGGCTTCAATGAGGTTACGTCCTCACTCTTACAAGTTCCCTGTCCGAAGCATTTCTTGCGTTGGCTTGCAATAGCGAGGCATTCCAGAACAAGGTGATCCGGAGCTTCATCCTCCTCGCCACAGAATCTACAGTCGTCAATCTCTGCTAAACCTATTATCCCGGGAAGGCACTGCCAGAGTGCTTCTCTTTCGGTTTCCTCTTTCTTCCGAAACTATTTCTTGTAGGAGCATTTTGCTACACCACAGAAAGGCTCCGGGACATTGAAGGGCATTTGTGCTACTTTCCTGGCAAGTGTATTGGCCTCTTCATTTCCCGTGATTCCCGAGTGGCCAGGAACCCAGACTAAAGAGACCCTGTTATTCTTGCCTAATTCATCAAGTTTTCTTCGGCACTCCCATGCCAACTTTGAGTCAATGACATGAAAGCTCAATGCTTTGATAGCTGCTTGACTATCAGAATGGATAGATATGTCACATTTATGGTAGTTTCTTTCTAGGTTCATTTCCACGTATCTTTCGATCGCAAGTATTTCTATCTGGAAGACGCTCGGGAAGAAGTCTAACGATAATGAGTATCTGATGCCATGCCCAAATACTCCAGCGCCTGCTTCAATGGTGGTTTTTGAACCATCCGTATACCATCTAATGGTGTTTTCTTTGAGAGTTTGGGTGGTGTATTCGCTTTCCCAGTCTCTCCTCGTATTTAACATCGTGGTGAAATTCATTTCGATGCTTACTATCCTGATCATTTCGTCAATGGGAAGATTCGATGATGAGATGTATCTTGTCAGAGAGGACCAGGCTCCCTGATTTTTAATACTACCATTGCCTGAACCTTCCTTAGATATTCTAAGTATTGCCTCTTGGGCAGATCTTTCTATCACCAGATGTAGAGGTGTGAGATCTGAAATGATCTCAAGTGCCCTAGTTGGACACGTTCTCATATCTCCAGTGATGAACACACAGGCAAGCCTTTGAACTTTGTCGAGGGTCTTCCTTGAGCTGTACTGACTTGCTTTTGTCTGCCAAACTATTGCCCCTTACGTAACTGCTGGTCTCACAATCATGGCGTACATCCATGGCAGTATTTTTGAGTTACAGCCCCACCTCTTACCAGCTAGATTTCTGCACGCCATCAAAGCTCTTATTGCTTCACTAGTAGTTATTCCAACATGCTTATTCCACAGAAGCTTACTGTCTAGGGTTATCCCTAGATATTTAACCTCTGATTTTCATTCTATGATTTCCCTGTTCAAGGATATGGGTTTCATGGCTGGAAGTGTTCTTTTCCGCGTAAATGGAATTACTCTAGTCTTGCTTGAGTTAATGTTTATCCCCACTACAAGCCCCATTGCTCAATGATTCTGAGGCCCTTTTGTAATAAATCAGACAAGGTGCTCTCGAACTTGCCTCTGACTATTAAAACTATGTCATCGGAGTAGCTCATACGTTCGAAGCCAAGCTCAGTTACCCTGTAGAGCAACTCATCTACTACGAGGCTCCATAGAAGGGAACATATCACTACCCTTTGAGGTGTCCCCCGAGTGGCTTTAACTGAGGGGGTTTGATTCCCCACCTGTGTCTCAGCTATTCTCGTTGTCAACAACTCATACATCCATTTTACAATGGTTTTATTCACTCCTCGCTTTTCTAATGCTCCTTTGACAGACACATGAGTTGTGTTGTCGAAGGCCCCTGATATATCCAGGAATGCGCAAATTGCGATTTCTTTGTTATTCAGAGTTCTTTGGATGACTTGCGTCAGCTGACACAGAGCCGTCTCAGTTGATCGACCCGCTCTGTAGGCATGCTGGCATTTGTGAAGTGGTATATTCTCCAGTTTCTCTGTTCTTATGTAGTTATCCACTACTTTCTCCATCGATTTGAGTAGAAACGATGTTAGACTGGTGGGTCTGAAAGATCGGGGATCAGTCCCATCTTTTCTCCCTATTTTCGGGACTCCTTAGTTACCGTCTGGAACAAGGACTTCTACATCTTATTCATGCAGGTCGTCTGCAGGTCTATTGTAAGATGACAGATTCGCTGAAACTTTTTTGGATTGCAATTATAGTGGCTTCCATCGTCAGGAGGTCTGATGTGATTATTATGTGGTGGTCTAGTTCGGTCTTCACTAGTATAGCTGTTTCTCCGCTTCTGGCGTTGTTGTCGTCTCTGTAGATCCTGTAGTATGGCCAACTGATCTCGTTGTTCTCTCCCATTTGCAGCTAAAAATATACGGCAGCTTCAACTTCTTTTGTAGATTGTCCGATTGTGCTTTCACAAAACAATTTTCTGTCATCGTCGTTGTTGGTTACTTTCACAAACATGCTAAAATTCAACTAGCTATCAGAAAATATTACAGGAACACAAATAAATACTATTATTATTATTTATCTAAAACACTACTAGCACAGTATGAATATCAACAGCTGATATCGACGTCCATAAATCAGAGTGGCATGGAACGTTACGTTTCTTCTCGATCAATGATGTTGCGTTTCGCAAATTTGTATTTTGCTTCCTCATTTTGTACAATCAAAAACGAACTACATGAGAAAATAATGTTTTAGGATAACTTCGGGAGAATAATGACTAGGTGAAACAAAATACGAATAAATTTAAACTACATGGATATTCCATATCGGTTGCTATCTCTTGACTTCTATTATTTTTATAATTTACATTTTATTCTTAGCACAATAATTGTCATATCAGTTATGCACGTATTTATTAATTAATTCAAAGAATTAGCACCAAAATAATATATATAAAAAATCAAGAAATAATGTCATATTTCTCTTAAAAACAGCTAAAGTTTTTAAAAATCTCGATTTGGTCTTTCCATCGACTAAATACACTGATAAAACATAAAATTATGAGAAAATTACAAGATATATCTAGTCCTGAGAAGATATATAATTTTTATGCAACTTTTATTTTCTTTTCCGAGAATATCTTTTTTAAAAAGACAAAAATAATTTTTAGTTTTATTTCGAACTGTACAAAGCGTATAACAGAGTATCAAAATTAACAAAAAGTGATTAAAAGAATTTACACACGGTATATATAACTTATATAAAGTGTTTATGTTGCAAGTGTTCCTCAGATAAGGCTGATTTGTGCCAAAATTTTTTAATTCGTCTGATAGATCCATATCGTCTAAATTCGGGAGATAATCATTAATTTGCAAAACTTCGTCAATGTCATTCAAATCGGTTTCGTCATAATTTACATCTATTGATTCGGTTTCGAATGCGTTTAGATTTTAAACATTTCGCGAAAGAGCAAAGGAAAAATAACCATTGTAATGGCTTGTGGTCGGTTAAGATTGTAAAACGTTTGCAAAAGAGATAGTGTCGGAAGTACTTGCATGTCCATACTATGGCTAGCAATTCTTTCTCATTTGTAGAAAAGTTAATTTCAGAAGAATTCAAGGTTCTGGAGGCATAACAAATTGGATGATTATTTTGAGACAAAACGGCACCTATTGCATAGTTTGATGCATCTGTTGTCAGTTCAAATGGTTTTTCTAAATCTGGGTACGCTAAGACTGGTTCTGATATTAAAATATTTTTACAAGTGTCGAAACAGTTAAGAAATTCGGTTTGTATGTTCAACTTTCATATCTTTCTTTAAACACATGGTTAGTGGTTTTGTTAATTTTGCAAAGTTTCTTATACATTTTCGGTAATAACCGAGAAGACTTAGGAAAGATTTGATATTTTTTGTTGTTTTAGGTATAGGAAAATTTTGTATCGCTTTGATTTTATTCGGGTTTGGTTTTATACCTTCAGGTATTACAACGTGACCTAAATATTCTACTTATTCACGCATTTATCTAATTGTATCTGAAATTGTGCTTCACGTAGTTTGATAAAGAATAATTTTAAATTTTGTATGTGTTCTTGTAGGCTTGTGCTGAAAATTATTATATCATCCATATAGACCATACAGATTTTATTTTGTAAGTGTTTTAGGACTTCATTAACTACTCTTTGAAAGGTGAACGGGGCGTTTTTAAGTCCAAACGGCATTCTGAGAAGCTCATAAGGACCGCCATAGCACCCCTCCCTTTCACAACCAAGCCTCTGATGGTTACATCATCCACACTGATTTTTATTGCTCTTTTTGAGAGCATGTTATATATCCAGCAATTTATGGTTTGGGGGATATATTTGTTGGAAATTGCATTCGCTATTTTAGGAAAAGTGGTTCTATCAAATGCTCCTTCTATGTTTATGACTACAGCCAGGGTGGACTCCTCATTTTCGAACAATCTCTCGATGCGCCCCGCTACGAGAGGAAGAGCCGAATCGGTGGATTTCCCTGGAGTGTATGCATGTTGATTTGAATGTAATGGATTTCGTGGTATCACCACATCTCTTAAGTATCGTTCGCACAACCTCTCCAAAGTCTTCATTGAAAACTATGTGAGGCTAATGGGTCGATATACTTTTGGGATGGAATGGTCCATTCTTCTTGGTTTTGGTATGAAGACGACTTCGACTTCCCTCCAATCTTTTGGAATATACCTCAGTGCCAGTGAGGATCTGAGGGTTCCTACCAGGTGCGGCATTAGGTCATCCAGGCCCCACTGAAGTAGGGCTGGATAAATGCTGTCTGTTTCCGGGGATTTAAAGGGGGAGAAGCCTGAGATGGCCCACCTCAGTCTATCCGAGTCGACGATCTGTCGAGATATACGCCAGTCGTCGTCCGTCGGGTGATGATTCTCCTCATCATCCCAGGCTGCCGAATTTGTGATTTTGGAGTCCGGAAAGTGAGTTGACATCAATAATTGAAGGGTTTCCTTTAGGTTGGCAGTTTTTCTGCCATCCTCTCTAGTATACCGACATGACGGTGGGGATCTTTTGAGAGGGCTTTTTCGAGTCTAGCTGCTTGGGGAAATCCTCGATTTCCTCGCAATAGATTCTCCATGCTTCTCTTTGTTTTTGTCTAATGACTTTTTTATACTCCTTCAGGTGAGACTTGTGTTCATTTGCGTTTTCGGAAAAAGAGAATTGGGCATCGTCAACTTTTCTATATTTAAAAGATATATCTACGTATTGATTTATTAATTTCTTATTAATAAGATCTATATTCAAATTCATAATAATTAGATCTTGTAATCCGATGATTCCATTATTAAAATCGTGAAAATCATATAGGATAAAATCTATAAAATAATTATTACATTTCAGTTCATTAAATGCTTGTACCATTGCTTGGTATCTTATATTTTTACTTCCTAAAGTGGTTGATAAAGTAATATCAGTTTGATAAATCGTTTCTGGATAAAATTGTTTAATTATCGATGGTTTTATTATAGATCTAGTACTACCAGTATCTATTAGTAATTTTTATTAAGGATTTTTAATTTCTACGTATGGCAAGGCATTGTTGGAAACAATGTTAATTTCTGTTACTTGCTCTCGTTGGATGGGCCTGGTATACAAAGATGTTGATTAGCATTTTCTATTTCGTGTTATATTATCGGGTTCTATTGGCTCGTAATATCCATTTTGCAAATTGGGATCATTATATTGATTAGAATGTAACTCTTCGGATATGGTATTCGGTATTTGATTCGTATTATTTCTAAAATAACTATTATTTTGGAAACGATTTCTCGTTTGCAATGAAGGGTTTCATGACATTGTAGACATTGGTGGGTTTGGCAATTGGCTTTCTGGAATTTTATTTGGTCTGAAGACATTTTTAGGTGGACCAAAACTTGACGATTTGTTAAGAATTTTCTGTTTTGTGGAATGGGTTGTATGTCGATTGGTTGGCTGGGGAATTGCGTGCCATTATTGTTATTTTGTTGAAATGATTGAGGGGGACGATAATTATTGGAATATGACCTATTATTGAAATTGAATTGAGGTGGATGATAATTATTATTGGAATATGACCTATCATTGAAATTCCGATTCTGTGGATTGCTATTTGGAAACTGTGCATTTTGAGAATTGTTGTGGGTATTATTTCTAGGATTGTAAGGTTGCGTATTATTATTCGTTCTGTTTGGTTGGTGAAATCTGTCGTTGAGATTTCCGTACATTTTATCAAAGTTTTCGAATTCTGTAACATAACCCATTACATCCTCTAAGCTCTCTGGTTTTTTCAAATGCATATAATTTTTTAATATACCACTACATCCCGCTATAAATGTGTTTAAAGCAACTTTATTATAGTGGTTTATTTAACATTCTTCTTCTAATTGGTTCATATTTATATCATTACTAACCCTTTGTAATAATCTACTCCTAATTAACTGTAACCTACTTCCAACATTTATTAAGTGTTCTCCTTCAAGAGTTCCACTTCTCGTCAATTCCTGTACTAAGCAATCTAAATTACGTCTATCGGCAAAACATTGAACTAAAGCTTGTTTCAATTTATTCCAATTATTTATTTCAGTTCTATTTCCTACTATACCTTCCGCTCGTCCTTCTAATTTTTCTTGTACACATTAAAAAATATGTGCTTTTAATTCATCATATGCATTATAAGTAGTTATTAAATTTTCACACTTCAAAATAAATTTATTTAAATAATCACAATCACCATTGAAAGGTTTAATATTGTTGAACTTTTGTTTTAAGAGGTCCCAAATAATAGCATTCGGCATATTGTTTGCGTTATTTGTATCACTCAAGTTGATATTCTTTCAATAGTTTTAAAAATATTGTCGATTTCAATATCACTCATAATTATTTTTATTTACTTTTAACTTAATATATCCTTCAAGACCTTTAAATGGCGCGAAAGGCAAGAAAAGGAATTTTTTCGCACTAACGTTTTCTGAAGAACTATGTCTTGTTATGTCTTCTTCTTCTGACTCTTCGGGCACTCTGGAACTCTGCTGGATGCGATGTAACAATGTTCTGAATAACTATGGTTCGATTTGCACTTAAAACGTTAGAACATTAAAAGTTGTGAAAATTCACGAAAAAGGTCTGACTCGAACTGGACAGTTCATTTTAATCACAACTCGTACCGGATCCTACTGCGACTGCGCCACTTTTATTTTCTATTCCGAAAATATCTTTTTTAAAAAGACAAAAATATTTTTGAGTTTTATTTCGAACTGTACAAAGCGTATAACAGAGTATCAAAATTAACAAAAAGTGATTAAAAGTATTTATATACGGTATATATATAAAGTGTTTATGTTGCAGTTTTGCATGTATTCCTCAGATAAGGCTGTAGACATAACTTGCATTAAATATGTCAGTGATAACGTTTTCTACTTACCAATCTTTGTCGAATGGGCATGAATAATACTGTTTACCCATTTTAGTCAAAGCATTAAACACATTAAGTTATGAAGTACCATTCTTTCGATGACACATACCATTTTCTGAATTAATTTTTGGTAAAAATCACTTATCAGATGCTTCTTGTTGCTTGTCGTAATTTAAAATCACGAATCTACGATTTTGTTACAAATAACGATCAAAAATTTAACATAATATCTTTTTAATCACTTTTGTGGTGTGATTCGATGGCATTATTCATAAAGCCCGACCATTTCAATACTTCCAACAATTTTCATCGTATTTTTTCCTCACTTCGAACATTACTCAAACTGTCAGAACTTTATGAATAACTTTATTTTTATCATTCTGTTCATAACAATAAAATTATAAAGTGCCCGCATCTGCTTAATCAAATTTTTCGATCGAGCTTAAAATGAGAATAAATTAAACTGAGATTCGAGTAAAGGCGAAAAGAGATTTATATTACGTGAATATTTCTCAGATTATTATGAAATTCATCTCAATCTAAGTTCAACAGCACAAAATACCTCGTATAAAGTAGAAAATGAAAAAAAAAATAGAACAAAAAATGTTATTGCTTCCGTTCTTTGAACAAATGGTAACAAAATACCACAGATTGCTTACACCAGATACGAAAGTTGACAGAGACAAATAAAAAAGGAGATCGACGGCCTTTGCGATTTAATAAGATTTACAGGGTTCTCTGGAAATCCCGTTTCCATTTAGAATGCTAGAACGACCACGTGAAATCTTTGAAGAAAGTTTTCATATATTCCGGTTTATAAAGAAAAGATCCGGAGACTCAGCCAGAAATGATTACGTGAATATAGAAGATATAAATTTATTTTTATTGAATTTGAATAGTTAGTAGGCAAATCGTCATATTTTAAGACCAATATATGGAACCAGTTAACTCAAATGATAATGTTCAATGTTTGAAACCTGTTAAACAAACTTAGGCAACAAATAGCAACAGCGAATTTGTTATAACATCAACTTCACACAATTAATAAAGTATGTAATTCTCTTCATATGATGGTGTTCTGAATTTATTTTTGACAAAAATCATTTATTAGATTGTTAGGCCTAATAGAAAACTAAATTTGTCCAATTATTAGAGAAACATATTTTTATTTGAAAGTTTATAGTATATTCAAAATCAAGAGTCATCAAACTCAAACAAACACACACATGTGTACCCGTAGAGTATGGAATAAATTCGTTATTTCCAAAACCAAAGGTCTTTTCACTAAAACCTGAAACACGTCGATTTTTAATTTCAATATTCTACATTTAACAACAAAACTTCATTATAGAGGGTGATCCATATTAATGTGATGACGTCATCGGTAATTTTTTTAAATGTAACACCCAGTATTTGGTGTCAGTTTTAGATGATTCGTACCAAGCTGATTCTGAAAAAGTATGATACTTGGGGCCTAACGAACAGAATTTGAAAGATATGCGCTTGGAAAATATTATTTTTTGTTTGTTTATGACCAAGGAACGAATCCATTAGCCGAATATGTTTTAATTAAATTATAATTTTTTTTGTATATTCTTTGTACAGAAAAGTAGGAATCCCAACCAATATTTTTATCTATGATCTATCATACAATATAATACATATATAGTAATATAACTTTCTTTTTTTCTTTTCATTTATATATTTTGTCTATTCCATTTTTTTTTCATTTATATATTTTGTTTTGTCCATTTTTTTTTCTTTTTTTTATCTAATGATTAGGCAAGGACACATACCACGCTTAGGGGTCTATCAAAGCGTTTTTAATACATCACTGAACAGGCCTCGGATAGAAAGGGTTACAGTTGGGGTAAAACATAGGATTACTTACAATGATCTGTTACAATTAACAACGTGTTTATACAATAAATTATACATTAATATATCCGATGATTGTACGAATTGCTGTAAGTTAAATTTAATTCTTGACGAGTAAATATAATTATACAAAACATCTAAGAATTTTAGATTTTTATCCTCATTTAGGTTACAGTTCCATATTATGTGTTCCAGAGATCCTTCTTTTCCACATTCACACAGACAACTATCTGACAGTTTCATTTTTTATTTATGAACAGGTGTTAAACAATGATTAAATCGAATTCTGCAAATTGTTGATATAGCTTTTTTATGGAAATTTGTTCTCTTGAACCAAGGTTCTTGTTGTATAGTTAGTTGAATAGTTTTATAGTAAAGACCTTTCTGGGATGTATTAAATAATTGTTGCCATTTATGCATTACACTTTTCATGATCAATGGATGAAGATCTTCCACCAGATATTTATATTCCCCATTGTACATATATTCTCTATAGTTTTTTGCGGCTTCATCGACTATTTCATTATAGTTTATTCCACAATGTGCCTTAATCCCACATAATGAAATACCTAATCCTCTGGATAACAATTTGGGGATAAGTTGTATAATTTCGACTACTATGTAACTGAGACTTCCTTCAAATTTTTTTGTGATGTTTTGGATCGAAACAATTGCACGTTTGGAGTACGAAAATATAATATATCTGTCGATTATTTCCTCTAAAAAATTGATATATTTAAGTGTTTCTAGAATCGCAATTAGTTCAGCAGAGAATATTGATAATTTGTTATTTATTCTTATTCCCAAAGAATTCCCTTTCTTCGGATCATACAGTGCTGCTGAAACATTTATTTGAGTTTTTGATTCGTTTGTAAAAATAAAATAATGTTCAGGGAAAAACTCTTCAACATCATATAGGAACATACTATTTCTTATTGCAAATGGGAAATTATAGTAATCTCTTAGATAATACACATTCGCAGGTTTAATATCTTCCCAATTTACAGAGAAGTATGGTAATTTATTTGAGATGTAAATGACTACCTGTAATTTTTTTTCATCTGTGTATGAGGATACTAACGGTATCGTATTTTTCTTTTTCCAATAATTCACAATCAGATATAGATAATTCGTGAATTTTCATCAATATGTTGCTATTTTTTGAGATGAGTTTTAGCAGAAATTTGTCTATAAGGTACTCTATTCTGAGAATTAATGGTGGTTCTGTACATTCTACAGCTAGGTTTGATATCGGAGTGCTTTTCATAGCTCCTAAACACAGACGAAGTGATTTATTGATTATTCTCTCCAGCTTTTTCAAATGAATTTTATTTATACCTAATAAAAGTAGAAATCATTATTTATTAATTTCAAAAAACTAGGCGGCTAGTTTTTTTGTTATTGTGAAATATCATTATTTCGATTGACATTCAGTAACTGTTAAACAGAACAGTAGTTGTTGTATTAATACGTGAATTTTCTGTAGTATTGCTCCTAATTAATTTGAAGTAGAAATTAATTTACGTGTAAAGCAAAGAATTGACATACTTATGATGATTGGGTATGGACACCGATCGCGAACTCAGATGGAAGTGTGTGACTTATGTAATAAAAAATATCCAGAAAGACGCATAACGCAGTCAGCAGTAAGTAAAATTGAAAATAAATTACAGTTGAAAATGCACGCAAATCAGGTCGCCCCTCTGTAAATTATGATACAAAACTAGTTGTTCTATTTTCTTTTGAAGAAGATATGCACACTTCTGTTCGTAAGGTTAGTCGTGATTTCGATGTCAGTAAAACAACTGTACACAAAGTATTAAAATCGGAGAAATGGCATCCCTTCAAAATCGAACTCCTACAGGAATAAAACGATGATGATCCAGATAGAAGAATAGAATTTTCTGAAGTCATGATGGATAACTGCCACCGAGACCGTCTCCTCCTAAAAAACATAATTTTTTCTGATGAAGCCACTTTTACATTGAATGGCGATGTCAACCGTCAGAACTGTAGGCAATAGGTCGAAGAAAACTCCACTGGATGCGTGAGCATCATACACAATACCCGTAAAAGGTGAATGTATGGGCTGGCATTGTAAGAAACAGGATCATCGGACCCCACTTTTTCGACGGAACTTTAAACGAGCCAACGTACCGTCAATTTTTAAGGGGATATCTTGTACCTACTTTAATTAATTGATTCCCCAGTAGAATAATTCCTTGGAGTTTTAATGAAAGTTTATGGTATCAGCAGAATGGTATGCCTCCACATTATACTGCAGATGTTCAAAGGTATCTCGACCAAATTTTTCCGAACATATTGAATGGCCAGCGAAGTCGCCATAATTGAATCCGTTGGATCACTTCATGTGGGACCATCTGAGGAATGTTGTTTAAAAAACAAAACGAGCAAATATTGAAGAATTAAAAGAGAGAATTTGAACAGAAATAAACAATATTTCTGAAGAAACCATAAACAAACTTCAACAAGAATTTATTCAACGATTTGAGTTTCAGTCAAATACAACAAGGGCTACAGTAGAACATTTAAAATAATGTATTTATTACGGGATCACTTTCCAATTGTTAAATTAATCGTTCGAAAAAAATATAAAATAATTGATTAATTTCTACTTTTATTAGATATCAATAAAATTTATTTTCTACGTGCATATCTAATTTTGTCCGTTAGAATCCAAGTATCATACCTTTTCGGAATCAGCTCGTCACGAATTATCTAAAACTCATACAAAATACAGGGTGTTGCATTTAAAAAAATTACCGATGACGTCATCACATTAATATGGATCACCCTGTATAATGATTTTTTTTTTAATGTAGAATAATAAAATTAAAAATTGACTTGTTTCAAGTTTTCGTAAAAAGACCTTTGGTTTTGGAAATATCGAATTTATTCCATATTTTACGGACACACTGGATGTATGAAAATATTTGAGGAGCCCGTGCATAGAAAGAGAACAATTCATGCCTCCTTTCCAGCATTTCCAAAGTTTTGAGCATGAAAACAAATCGTTATTATGCAGGTACATTAATCATTTTCATCTAGTTAATATCAACTACTATACCTATTGTCTCAGAATTAGTTTTTTATCAGATTTGAGAGGAAATTATTTGAAAGTATCAATATATAAAAATTAGAAAGAATCAGGGATGGGAACGTGGTATAATATGAAATATATACTCTGAACTAGATTGACATATTTAAAAAATAGCAACAATAATCCAGACATTTTCGTCATCGATTGTTCTTTTAAATAGGCTCTAAGTACTTTTTCGTGTGCAATATTTTCAACATATTTTTTGTGTCACCTACTCTTATAATTGGCATAGAATTTTCGTAAGTTTTTTTGTACTTTTTAATAAATTTAACTTCAACAATGACATGAGAATACTTTTAGATGTAATGGATTATAACAAAATAATGAATTGGAATTAATTATATTCCTGCCTCGTCGAATAAATATTTAGTAGTACCTCCCTGAGGTACCAAACGCACACATCCTTAGCTATTTTAAAATTATCCCATATCTACCTGCCTCGGTGCGGTCGCTTCCTTCTCATTCTTCTTGTGTGCGCCGATCGTATCACATCCAAAATTTGTGTTACTCAGTAAATTTCCACTAAGAATGCTAAATTTCCACCAAGAATGCCAAAATAAAACTTGATAGGATTAGAAAGAAATTGAAAGCACTAACAAAAGAGCTAGAGAACATTAAAAAGTATATTTATGACTCTAGTAGTGAAAGTGATTCCTCAAATAGTGATAATGATGAAAGCAGTCGTCATACATCACCGAGAAGAAAAACAAGGCGACAAAGTTATAATATCAATTCCGACGATGAATATTCATCCAATTCAGGTAGACGAGACCAAACTCCAATGTCAAATGTTGTGGGTAAGATTTTCGAATAAACCTAATTGTTCTAAATTAACCCTTTTCACTTGGGCTAATTAGAGGGAATGTAGGTTATCTGGTTAATCGAAGGACCACTACGGTTGTTTTTCACTGATGTAATGCTGAACCGTAGAATGAAATTAAACACTTATATCACGTTACGTTTTATATTGTCATGAACTTATAATGTTATTTAATTTTGCGTCGACAATTAAGACTTCACTGTTATTTAGGCGATACCTGAGAGTATTTTGCACATACTATGATGATTTATGAGATGACTAAAGCTTAAGGACACATGTTTGTTCCCGGTATGAAAAATGCCGGGTGCTCTTCTAAACTGAGTACCTTTGTGTACCACGTTCAATGATGAAAGAGAGAGAATGTAGGGTATATGGCGTATTTATACGTCACGTGACGTAGAATCAAGGAATGATCCAATTGTTCGGGTCTAACCAATGGGATAAGAGTATTTTAAAATGTAACGTTCAAACACAAGTGAAATTGCCAGTTGGAGATATGTTTTTTTTGGGGCTTGAAACGGTTTCGTAGATACAGATAACAGGATTTGGACGAACGTTTTTATGAAGAGATAAGATGTCGGGGACTTTGATATATTCAGTGGAATTTCAGAAAACGATATTTATCTGTTTTTCTTAGGTGTTATTAAATTTAAATGACTTTTTCAGTGATGTAAAGAAATATTAACTGTTGAAAATAAGGATATATTTAGTTATATGTTTTGAGCATAATATTCGAAAGGTAGTATACAGGGGAAATTGAAATAAAATCACGGGAGAATTTGGTAATTAAAACCAAATTCGAACACTAATTCCCTTTCTTTTTACTCGAATTGTTTTTGTCTATTTTGTTGTATGATAGATAATGTAAAATCGTACTAAATGCTACTAAAATTATATGTGATATTTTAAAATGAGTTATTGAATTTAATTATGGTATTAGATTATAGAAATAATTGAACTATACAGGAAGATTTGATTATGATATCAGATCATAGTTATTTCTATGTAATTGATTATGATGTCAAATTGTAATCTGATTATGATATCAGATTATATTTATTTCTATGTATTTAATTATGATGTCAAATTGCAATTTGATTATGACATCAGATTACTACGGATCATATTTTCATAACTTGTTTGATTATGATATCAAACTCCAATCTGATTATGATATCAGACTTAACTGTAATTAACTATGATATTAAATAACAAATGAATAATATTACACCGTATATAGGTATGCGATAGTCTATAGGTACACATTGCCATACCAAGATGCAAATATGTTAGGATGCACTCTTTCTGATTATGACATCAAAAGAGTGAATTTTGTTTCATGGAACAAAAACTATTTGTTTTTTCTCTTTGTCTATATTTCAGAGGAAGAACGGAGCGATAAAATCCAAGCATCAAAACCGCTTGATGATGAGATATTAAATATACTGGGGGGAAAGGAGGTGGAGAAAAAAGTGCTGGGACCTCCACTTCAACAGGATATAGCGGAAAAGTGGTCTCATTTAACTAAAGAGGGGATGGATGATGAAACAAGAAAAACTCTCATAGAAAAACATCCCGCTCCGGGGAATAGTTCCTTCCTCAATCCTCCAAAGCTAAATGAAGTCGTATCCTCGGCGTGTATACCCTCAGTGATAAGGAGAGATATCCGGTTGAGTAACCTCCAAGCACAACTGGGAGCTGGCGTTTCGGCTATAGGCACGGCTCTAAATTCAATCGTTATCAATGAAGAAGAAAATTGAGGCCCTAGGAGATGCAGCACGTCTTTTATTAGATCTTTTTTACCAAGAAAGTAAAGCTCGTCAAGAACTCATAGCTATCAATCTAAATAAAGACTCACAACAAGTCTTTCAGAAAGCTAGCTCTGATGAGTGGCTATTTGGAACACGATTAGAAGAAAAACTGAAAACTTCTAGGGATTTGGCACGTTCTTCATTAGAACTCAAGTTAGCCAAACAAACACCAAAAAATAATTTAAACAAGAAAAGTTCACCTCGGAACCACTTCAAGCAGGACCGCCAGGGTGGACGGCAATATCCGTCAACGACAGAACAAAACCGGACAAGAGAAAGTCGAAAGACGATACCAGTACCGCCACAACTAGAGGTGAGTAGTTATGCTGGTAGATTGCAAGACTTTGTTTCAGTTTGGAAGTCAATTACTAAAAATAAAATTATTCTATCATGGATTTCGGGTGTTAAAATTCCATTCGTAGAGCACCCAAATCAAAAGAAAATTCCGAAATAACCAAAGTGGTTTTATAGGGATGATTCAGATATTACGCTATCTATCAAAGAACTTTTATCTAAACAAGTTATTACCAAGGTTCGCCCTGTGAAAAATCAATTTCTACCAAATATTTTCTTGATTCCAAAACCAGATGATACGCGTAGGTTCATACTCAATCTAAAAGGTCTTAATAAATACATAAAAAATGCACATTTCAAAATTGAAGATCAAAAAATGGTTGCTAAAATAATAAGACGCGTATTATCTGGTTTCTATTAACAATTCACATAGGAAATTTTTACGATTCAGATTTAGAGGAATTTTATATCAGTTTAACTGCCTTCCCTTTGGAATTAGTTGCGCTCCCAGAATTTTTACGAAAATCATGAAACCCGTTGTTAAAGTACTTCGAGAAAGAGGTTTTACTGCAGTTTTGTATCTAGATGATTTTTTATTATTAGGCAATAGTTATTCAGAATGCTTAAAAAATACTTTAGCAACAACTAACCTTTCACAAGACCTAGGTTTTATTAATAATTATAAAAAGAGCGCATTGACGCATGCCCAAAAATGTAAATATTTAGGTTTTATCTATAATTCGTTGGATATGACTATTTCCCTTCCTAAAGAAAAACGCCTAAAAATAACAAAACTCATAAAACGCATGTTAACGAAGAAAAGTTGTAAAATCCGGGAATTCGCTCAACTGATTGGCACTATAGTTTCAGCTTGCCCGGCCATTAAGTATGGATGGCTGTATTCAAAACAATTTGAAAAAGAAAAGATGCTGGCATTGAAAGGAGCAAGAGGAAAGTATATTTCCAGTATGATTATTCCAGAACGAATAATAAGCGATTTCCAGTGGTGGTTAGAAAATATCATGGTTAGAAATAATCACATAAATAGTACACAGTTTGAATTGGAAATATTTTCAGATGCTTCTCAAAAGGGTTGGGGCATTTATTGTAATCGACAAAAGCCAGGGGCGCATGGTCAGTTAGCAGAGCAAGGCTTCATATTAACTGTCTTGAATTATACGAGGCGTTATTTGGGTTGAAATGCTTCGGAATATAAAAATTCTCTGCCGCATTGACAACACCACTGCTATATCGTATATTAATCGTATGGGTAGTGTCAAATATGATCGATTAAATAAAATTACCCGTAAGATATGGCAGTGGTGTGAAAAAAGAAACATATTCATATACGCGTCATATATTACATCAAAAGGTAATAAAGAGGCGGATTTACAATCACGAACTATAGATATTGAAACAGAGTGGCAATTCGCAAATAGTGCATTTCAACAAATCATTAGTAATTTAGGAGAACCGTCTATTGATTTATTTGCTAACAGGTTAAATACTAAATGTGAAAAATTAGTTTCATGGATGAGAGATCCAGACGCCTTTGCTGTTGATGCGTTCACGATAAAATGGAGTGAATTTTTCTTTTATGCATTCCCGCCATTTTGTTTAATACTTCAAGTACTACAAAAAATTAACACTGACAAAGCACAAGGAATACTGGTAGTACCGTTCTGGATCTCTCAGCCATGGTATCCGATATTTAAATCTCTTTTAGTTAGCAACCCAGTCTTTCTAAGTCCTAACAAATTGTTATTATTTTCTCCTGACAGATCCCCTCACCCTCTGAACAAAAAGCTTACCCTGGTGGCAGGAGTCTTATCGAACAAGCCCTAAGGTATAAGAAAATCCCAGAAATGTCCATTACTGTATGTCTTGCATCTATAACGGAATCCACATTAAAACAGTATAACTGTGGGTTAAAAGTTTGGTGGAATTATCGCATAGACAAAGACGTGGATCCCTTCGTAGCATCTATTCCTCAGATCATAGAATTTTTATCCCTAGAGTTCAATAAAGGGGCCTCATATGGCACCTTAAATTCAACAAGATCCGCTATCTCTCAAATATCAATGCACGATATAGGCTCAGATCCCAGAATCTAAAGGTTTTTCAAAGGTGTATATAGTCTAAGACCCAGTAGAGCACGTTATGACGTAACTTGGGATCCAACCGTTGTGCTTAACTTTATAAGATCCCTAAGTGATGATCAATTAGATGTACTGTCAGAAAAATTAGCCACTTTGTTAGCCCTAGCTACTGGTCAGAGAATGCAAACACCACTAGCAAGCATAGACCTACAAAATATAATCACAAATGAACAAAACCTCATAATCAAAATACCTAAACGAATAAAGACGTCAGGTCCAAAGAAATATCAACCTTTTCTATACTTGCCCTTTTTCCACAAAGATCCAAATATATGTGTTGCTGGTACTCTGCTCAAATATTTAGATAGAACAAAACTGTTACGAAACAATAATAATCAAAACATGTTTTTAACCTACAAGAAGCCGCATCGTAATGCCAGTTCTCAGACGATTAGCAGGTGGATTAGAAACATGCTAAAACAAAGTGGAGTTGACACTTCAATTTTTACGAGCCACTCAACAAGACATGCTTCCACTTCAGCTGCAACCAGAAGAGGAATACATATGGATCAAATTATGACCTGTGCTGGAGGGTCTACCGAGTCTAATACATTTGTCAGATTCTACCAGAGGCCGATACTAGATAAAACAAACTTTACCAGAGCGGTATTTGATAAATTATAACGTTACTTTAAGTTACCGTTGTATAAGGTTTGTTTAATTTTTCACTTTATATTTTTTAGTTAATAAACAAAACAGTGAAAAACAAAATTAAATCTGGAATTTGTCGCATCTAACTTTAAAAATCTACTAAATATTTATTCGACGAGGCCGGAATATAATTAAAAGATCAAACGAACTTACCTTAAGTGAAGTTCGATCTTAATTATATGTAGGCCTCGTCGAATAAATATGTCCCACCCATTGCCTTGCTGTCCCTTCATTTCCCAAAGATGCAACAAATGGATACTTCAAAGAAATGAGAAGGAAGCGACTGCACCGAGGCAGGTAGATATGAGATAATTTTAAAATAGCTAAGAATGTGTGCGCTCGGTACCTCAGGGAGGAACTACTAAATATTTATTCGACAAGGCCTACATATAATTAAGATCGAACTTCACTTAAGGTAAGTGCGTTTGATCTTTTAATTTCACATAATTCTCTTTATTCTCATACATTGAAAGGTATTTGATAAACTTGGCATGACAAGAATGACATAATATTAAGCTAGCTTCACGACAAACACAATGGACACGTCATATCTAACAAATACAAGCAATCAATTCCGTTATTACATTATCCGCCAGTGGGCTTGAACGAGTAAAGTTCTATCAAGATTAGTGCGTTTTTTAGGTAAACAATTCATAATTATTGAGAGTTTTAGGACTAGTTGTATATCACTCTGTCGTGCATTTATCCTGCATATTATATCGAAATACGTGCCCTATTGATTTAATTAGTAAACACCAATAATAAATAATTTATGTGTGTTTACCGATAAGGAGATAAGAAGATCAGTTCTTCTTCACTCACTGGTTCAACTTTCCAATAGGCAACCAAGTTTGCACTATGGTGTATTTTGGTTTGCTAACAAATAAGACACAAGAGCTCTATCATTAGTGTGCCACAAGAAAGTGCCTTTCACTACAAGGACTGCAACAATAACAACTACCACATCGTAAATAAACCTACAATGCCTGAAAATAACTCTAATGCTCGTAAAAATTACACTTCATATGTAGCAGCCGCTAAATCTACACCAAAACCAACGGTTCCCAAGAAAGAACAAGCCATACTTTTCCACTCTGCTGATAACTTGAAATTATATGAATATTTTAAAGCAGTTATTGATATTATAAATGCAAGAAATATATGTTTGGCATCAAGAATTTCGAATAACAGAATCTACATTTATTTAAACAAAGTTGAATTAGTTGACCAACTAATTACCAACCATCCAACCACTGAATTTGGAGGCATGGAATTGAATGTAAGAAGATTAATTACCCCCGCAAAAGGTCTAGTTCTTTCAAATGTGTGCTCGTTAATTACTCATGAACTGATTGAAACAGCGTTAATAGATCGTGGACTACAGTTAGCATCACCAATATCTTTCCTCAAATCTAGCCTTCCCGGAGATGAATTCAATCATATATTATCCTTCCGAAAACAAGTTTATATTGTACCATCTTCTAAGAACTTTGAGCTACATACTTCCTTATTAATTTTTTTCAGAACCATGGTTATAGAATGTTTCTTTTGACTGATAAAATGGAGTGTTTTATATGCAAGCAAACCAGCCATATTGCAACCAACTGTCCTAATACTCAAATTGCTTCCCAGCTATCACCAATCAACATATAAACATCAAACGCCAACAGTCCGAATATCCAATCTGATCTTCCGCCTTAAACTACCCAGAAATCAGATGCACAGCCCCCCAATTGCACAAATAAAACCCTTCAGATATAACTAAAGCTCCTCTGTCTACTATAGATCATCCAAATATTCCGGCAACATCTACACAAAAAAGACCCTTGCCAAGTTCCACTGGCACAAAATCTCTCTCTCCTAATACTAACAACACAGCTCCCACTTTTGATATCCCATCCAAAGATATTCCTAAACCCGTTAAGAAAAATGTCAAAAAAGAATCGACACTTGAAAATAAGATATCTGAAAGTTCCAAGACAATACTCTCTGGCCTGTATAATAAATCTCCTGATTCATGTACACGTCTTTTGAATACTTTATCGCTTTTCTGGAACACACATATGTATCTAAGGATCCACTATCAAGAGCTCAACAATAAACTGATATTACTTGCTGACATGCATAGTATTTATTCTGCCCTTACACTCAAAAATCGATTTACAAGAATCAATAAAAAATCAAATATGCCCTTAATATTCAAACACGGATATTCAAAGTCTGACATCCCAGTTTCCAGGAGACAAATTTTAAGAAAAGTCACAAACGGGATTTATAAAACTTTGTCGGTAACCACTATATTAGATTTAACTTTCTAAGAACTAGCTGTAAGCCTTTGTTTCTTGTGATTTTTATTCCGTAGATATGCCACTAGTTACTCCATTGTCTGTCACAGTTTGGGCCCGTGGAAAAATTACAATTTGTAGCATCCTCCAAATTGCAATCTTGGTGAATCCCACATTGCTGATCTAGTAAGGCAATTAGAGCCTCCATACGTCCTAGTTGGTGATTTTAATGCACACATTTGGGGATAAAAACAAACTTTTGGAAAGAGGAAAACAGTTGAAAATTTCCTAAAACACAATAATGTTTGCTTACTGAGCTGCAGAAACACACTTAAATATTACGACAAGAAATCTATCTTCTATTGATCTTAGTCTTTGCCCCGTTCCTTTGCTGGAAAATGCTGGACAGTCTTTATGATAGCAATCATTTCCCAATACTCATCTCTGACAAATCAAAAACCACAATAATCTGTAAAACAAGATGAAAATTTTTTAATGCGGACTAAAATGCATTTATAAAGATTTAACTGAATATCGAATATCTCAGATAAAATTTTCTGAAAATATCGAGGAATCGGTTACAGCATTCGGTAACTGTATAATCCGAGGAGCAGAAATATATGTTGGGAAATCTTTAATACCGGCGTCCCGAAAACTCGTTCCCTCGTGGAATGACACTTGTGCAACTGCAGTCCCCAAATGTAAAACTGCATTAAACAAATACAGGAATACTAGATATACAGATAATTATATAAATTTCAAAAAATTAAAAGCCAAAGCAAGATAGTTTTCGTAGACATATTTACATCTCTCCTCCTTGTCAAATTATAATACCTGAATTTCAATTATGATAATACATCCCAACTAATATCTCTTTTACTTGTTAACAACCTGGTCGTACAGCAAATAATTGTTCTCACTCTAAAGTACTTCCAAATATGGTTCTACTAGACTCAACTCCCCAATCTCTAGTATCGACATATAAAATTAAACCAACAAATATCCCCACTCTTGCACATTCACCATCAAGCTGTATTTCTAGTCAAGATAACCTGATGGATGCTAACAAACTGGAATGCTCTAACAACCATATAAGTATACCAAACTTAGATATGTAGCCAGTTTTAAATCCAATAGATAAACCGTCAAACACGTCACTTGAAACTACCAAGTCGCCAGAACAATCGCAAAGGCAATCAAATTTATCACTAGACATTCCAAACCAATCTGAACAAACTAAGACGATTTCTGCGGCTTGTAAACGTCAAATCTCTACTTGACCTGATGGAGAAAACCAAAAACCTGATGAAGAATCATTTAGACGTCCAAAACCATAAAAAAATGTAAAACGAAGGTAAACGCAGAAGACGTATCTCACTTTTTAGAACCTATGAATGATCTCCTATTTACTTTCAAACCGTCAAATTTTATGAACTTTAGCGGATTATGAGATTTTATAATTAATGCATCTGGGTCTAAGCATGAAAGCATAGCAAAAAACTACACCAACGACTTACACAATATGTAAAATCTACTAACACTCGTTCATAAAAACTTCGATAACACATCTGTAAAAAATAATATAACAAGGATTAAGAAAAAATTGACGGCAGATGCTGACCTAACATCAAGAGACGAAGAAAGCGAAATCTCTTCTCATTCTGGGGTTCAAGATAAAATAATGGCTCACTCAAATTTTCTTCTTCAGTGGAACCTAAATGGTTTTTACACCCATCTACCGAACATGCAACTCTTAATCAATGGATTTTCACCGTTAATACTAAGCCTGCAAGAAACTGACCTCAAAGGAAATAAGCTTCCCAAAATTAGAAACTATACCATGTTTTTGTAAAAATAGACCAGTTAAAACAATTGCAAGTAAAGGAATTGCTATGCTAATAAAAAATTCTATTGGAGGGAATAGCCATATCTGTAATTCATCATGTTCATGTTACTTGAATACAGTTACCGATTAGGTTACTGGACACTATACCCAAAGGAAGCATTTATACAAAATGGGCAAAGTGTAAGAAATGCGAACCAAGGGATGGAACACTTATTCATATACACTGTTATGTAAGAACTTACAAGGACTCAGGCTGAAGTATTTTGGAGAGGAAGCAATACAATCATCAGCCCTACTCAAAATCCCCCCAAATAAGCTAGTGGCCTATATCGAGGACATAAAACTTTTGGAGTGGAAGTAGTAAACCCAAACGAATGAATACACAATGATACAACATGTGCAACACAATTTTGCCAGTAAATATTGTAATATTTTCCAACACTTTCATTAAAAGCTCCTGTACATCTTTTAGTTTAAATGTAATATTTTTGGGTGCTACGTAAAATCAATTTCATTTATAATTTCATATAATAATTAACAAGAAATTTGTGGTAAGTCTGGGCATTTCATTATTTCTCTCAAAATTTTATCCAAAGTTGGGATTTCATTTTTAAAAAAGAAACTTTGAATGTTACATCAATTATATTTTTAGTTGTATCATCGAATGTTTTAACAATTTCTGGACGACTTCCACGATGGTTAGATTGAGGGGAATCAAATTTTCAAGTGTTTTTATATATCGTGATCGTACGTTGATTTAGCAAATGCAAAAAAAGTAAAATTTGTACTCGTTAATTTCACACAAAAGTGCTATATTCTATAACTTACCCAACGTTTCTACAATTTCAAACACTATGGCAGTCATCTTTATTTCTGATTGATCATATAAGATTTGTTTTACAATGTTTTCTTTCTCTGTAGATATGAATCCTAAACTTATAGAACTCCTTCAATTTGGAAGCGAGTTCAAAGGCTGTCAGTACTTGAATAGTATCCAAGTCCATTTTCAAATTATTCCTGATACTGTTATTACATTTTAATAAAACAATAACAAAAAACCAAGAACGTCATAAATAAAAAATGGCCATTGTTTGTTAACAACTTACATAATTGATTCATCATATGTCAAAAGTGCTGAGTAAAACCGGTTGCGATCTGACCAATCGGGAATCTACAGAATTGCCAACTTAAATTCAAATCGGTCCTCATAGTTGAAAAACAGACTATGGTACCATAATAATAGTTATTATGATCAATATAATATAAATATCTACTGTAATATGTTCAGAAATATAAGAATTGTAAAAAGTTGAAGGTGTACACCGTTCATATTGTTACGAAACAGCACACTGGTATAGTCCCTAAATCCGACTCTGTCTAAGCCAGGTATAAAAGTAAAAATTATGGCAGATACGCAGGTTTTTGGTTTGCAAGAGTCGTAGGACGCTTACACGAACTGCGTGCATGCTCTAGCTCGCCACAATTACAACACCTGATTTTATTCGGCTTCTTGTCTACCATTCCTATCAATATGTTGACGATCTGATCAAGTCTGTCATCGTCACCTTCTTCCTGTATGGTCCTACCTTTGTTGTATCCCGAAGCCATCGTGGCTGCTTCATATTCCAGAGCAGCAGTCAATGCATCCGCCAATGTTTTAGGATGAGCTAATCGAAGCGTTTTCTCCATATTGTGGTCACATAAGCCGTCAATAAAGGCCTGCATGCCTAAACATTCCATCATTTTATCTGGTGCTGATCGATAAGCAAATCGGACTAGTCGGGCAATATCCATTTCATACTCTTAAAGGGATTCGTCACGTTTCCGCCTTCGGTTCTTCAGCTGGGACTGGTACAAATGTTCTAGATGTTCGTGACAGTATCGCATGTCCAACCTCTTCTGCAGCTGCTCGAAATCTTCCGTTTCTTCCAGAGGTACCGTCTGAAGTACATCTAAGGCATCTCCCCGAAGCGCGATAGTTAAGTTCATCGCTTTCTCCTTGTTCGATCAATTATTTACTCTAGCGGCTGCTTCAAACTGTTTTACGTAATTGGTCCACGACATTTTCCATCGAATGTTGGGGCCTTGATTCGGGTGAAACTTCCTATGTCTTAAAACTTAGATATTGTTTCTCTTGGCCATTTTACGTAGCAATTTATTTATATTATCCCACTTCTGACACCAATGTAATGTTTTTCTAATTTATTTAAAACGTAAACGGGTGGGATAAATTGAAAACACACGGTATGGCTACTTACTAATTTATTTAAACACCAACTCACTTACACTTAATTTATATATACTTAACTTATCACTTAAATTTAATTTATATGCACACAAACTTTATATTAGCACTTTACTGTTTGGTGTATTTTTGTTTATCTCTCGAGATCACTTTATCAACTAAACTAACTCTTCCTGATCAGTCCCTTATATATTTTAGCCTTTTTCACTAATAAATTCCGGACTGCGGCTTACACACACAAAAACAATTGGTTCTGGCCTGCAAGGTTTCGTTTGCTCTGGCGTGCCTCGCGTTCTTGAATCGGCAATCTTTTCAGGCCAGAACCAATTGTTTTTGTGTGGTAAGCCGCAGTCCGGAATTTACTAGTAAAAATAGCTTTAATATATAAGGGACTGATCAGGAAGAGTTAGTTTAGTTGATAAAGTGATCTCGAGAAATAAACAAAAATACACCGAACAGTAAAGTGCTAATATAAAGTTTGTGTGCATATAAATTAAACTTAAGTGATTAGGTAAGTATATATAAATTAAGTGTTAGTGAGTTAGTGTTTAAATAAATTAGTAAGTAGCCATACCGTGTGTTTTCAATTTATCCCACCCTCTTACGTTTTAAATAAATTAGAAAAACATTACAATATATTTTCCTACACATACATAAGCTATAGAACTGGTGTGAAACATGAAAATTAATTTCCCATTTTTCAATAAGAAGTCCTCTTGTTTATCGACTTATGAGAATTTAATCAAATAGAAACATCTCACATTGTAAACATTTCAAACTATTTTCCAAGACATCTTCAAGAGAATGTAATCGATGTTAATATCTGAATTCAGTCGAAAGCATGAACTTTGAGGTTAACTATATGCAACACTTGATAGTTTGTAGTTTAATAGATCATCTATAAAGAGGGCTATACCCAAAAGTTGTAACAATAACTTGATTTTCTGAAACTAATTATAATCTCAACGATGCTCATTACTTGAGTGCTCGATAAACAAATGAATTTCACCAACCATTATACCGTTTTTGAAAGGAAGATTCTTGTTTGTTGAAAAGTTAAAAAAGCGTATTTAAGTTCTAAAATGTTACTTCGAAGGTTTCCATCACAGTGAGTTATTATTCTAATATTTTTTGGTGTGATTAGATTAGTTATTTTCTTTTTGAAAACGCTTCCACCATATTTATTACAAAATATTTTACAATTCACAGGTTCTTTATTTTTTATTATCTATCTCTTCATTATACATTGCAAAACGTGATTTGTCTACGACAATGTAACAATATTTATCTACGCCTTGCACTGTAAACGTGTCATATTGTACTGTCAAAAACACAGTAAGCAAAGTGTAACATACGCGGATTTTTATGGTAATAAAATAGCACGGCTAGAGTATTTTATACGAGTACATATTAGGAGCCTTCATTCTTAACCATACGTGTCCTCGTAACCTAATTTCGAGAAAAACTCGAACATGTTTGTGCTCTTACACCCTTTATAGTGAAATTTTTCAATTCGCGAAATATGATAGGGCATGGGATAATAATGAATGAACTCATATTTAAAAAAAAATATATTTTCCGTGCAAAACCTAAAAAATTAAAAGAACATGTCTGATTTTGTCTGAATGCAAGTTGGATTTGTCTGGTTTTGTGTGAAAATGTATCATAATGTATTTTGCAAACATTGTATTATACAAAAAAATACAGTAGAAACCGAACCACAATCTAAAAATATTAGTCTTACAAAAATAAAAATAAGGGAAACATAAAATCTAACAAACTAGTATTCAATAGTCAGACAATAATAAAAATTAAAAAAACTTTAAAATTCAGCAGACTAAAAAATTATATATGTAAAGCATTATCATATTCCTTGCAGTTACCTTCGTTTGGTTCTTCTGGTACATCCTCCTCTTGGACTTGGGAAATGTTAACAGACAAAATTTTTGTTATAGAAACTCAATTCATGAAGTTCTTGCCACTGAAAGTTCCCGTTGTTGAATTGCTTTTCTAAAACAGTTTCAACATTATTCTTTTTTCCTGGGAAATAGCATTCCCAATAGACAGAAGATTTAATTTGCAACTTGCTTCAGAACGACCGTTTTCAATTATAGAAGCATATGAATTAACTTCGTCAAAATTAAAGAAAGCACTTCCATTATATTGAACTGTAGATTTACCCAGATTAACCATTATCTTTAAGTAAGTTTTTTTGAATTTAATTCCAGTTATTTTATTACAGTTTGTAGACAGATTTTTTATGTCAATTCAATTTAAGTACTGTTTAATGGTGCTGACGTGTTATTAACCCCTCTATGCTAAAACTAGGAAAGTTTGTTGAAATCTGCATTAGAGAACTATTATTTTTAAATTAAAGTATCTTTAAAGTGTGCCGCTTCATGTGAGTGATAATTTGATTTGTTTTGTTACTGTCATCATCCGCTTTTTTGGATAAGCAATCAAATTGCTCCTCAAATTCTCCTCAGTTTTCATCTTGGTGATGTTTAGTCGTATATTAATTACCAGGGGTGGAACATAACATTCAACAATTAATGACTCTACGCAATGTTGTAAATGCAAAGTGAACAATGGTGATGGATTCCTTGGATGTGAAGACGTATGTTCAGGATGGTTTCATTATTCATGTGTAGGATTGACAAATGTTAAACTTTCTATGCTTGATAATAGTGAGAATCTATTTTTTCATGCAACCAATGTAAAAAGAAGGGTGATATTGGGGATAAATGTACATGGAAATATTATGAGTATCAGTTACCAATAATTAATGAATCCATTCCACTTGTTAAGGAATTCATGTAGAATGAGATTCAACAAAAGATTATTGATATACTTGCGGCAAAGGACGAAAATCTAGATACCCTAAAAAATAAGTTGAATCAGGAGATACTGCCGAATATTTGATCGGATGTTGCTTTTACCAACCCTCATTTGAATATTGGTTCTGCTCCTCTATTTTCTCATGTTGTCCAGAAACAACCTTCTTATATAATCAGACCAAAAAATGAACAAGATTATGTTGCAGCCAAAAAGTATTTGATTAAAACTGTCAACCCCGTTTCTACGAATATAAACATTACTAAGGCAATCAGTCTCAAGATTGTGACAAACTGAAGGAAATGGTTGATGACGGCTGGGTGATAAATATACTATTAAGGAAATTCCTGTACTAAATCCTAGATTTACAATTGTAGGCATGTTGGAGAAGCTGTCTGATGAAGAGCTTGTTAATCGAATGAAAATGCAAAATAGAGTTGATCTCAAAGTAATTTCCAACTCTCAGTTAAAGAAAAATAGCAAGCTGCATCAGGCAGTTATTCAACGCAACATATCTAGCTATAAACAAACCTTAGCTCTGGTAAAATTGTTCGTAGGTTATGACTATTGTAATATATGTGACGCTATATATGTAAGACGTTGCTTCAAATGTTCCGGATACCATCATGTTTCAAAAATTGTAATTCATCTATTTTGTATGCCCTCTGTGTGCACAGAAGCATCAACTTAAAGACTGTCCAAAAACATACCAATACTGCATAAATTACCATAATTACCATAATTACAATTGAACCAATCCAGCCAGTCATACAGCAATCGATAATAATAACGAGAATTGCTTGGTTTACCATATTATTGACCTGGAAATACGATTTTTCGGCATAACCAGTAAGGAGTTGAGTGAACTTATATTTGAAGTGGCTGAAAAAATAAAATCATTCCTTGAATAGCGAAACCAAAATTACAGGATGGGTATGGATCAGAGGCTTTCTAAGGCGTACTCCACAAATGAGTTTAAGAACTCCAGAAAGCACATCGTTAGCCAGAGGCCAGGCTTTTAATAAACCCAACATACTCGTCTATTTTATTGCGGTAAGTGACATTTTTGACAAATTCAATTTTTCTGAGAACATATACAATATGAATGAGTCAGGTTTAACGACGGTGCATAAGAGGTCTCAAGAAATGTATACGGGTAAGGGTCGTAAATAAGTGGGTGCTCTCAGCAGTTCCGAGCGTGGTCAACCTGTAACCTTTGTTGGTGCCATGAATGCTATTGGAACATATGTACCTCCCGCACTCATTTTCCCTCGACAAAGGTTAAAAGAGGAACTTATGAATGCTGCGCCTCCTGGCAGCATATGTTATTCCCAAGTAAATGGTTGGATGACTTCAGATATTTTTTATAAATGGCTGCAACATTTCTTTATGTATACGAAGGCTTCCGACGAGAACAAGGATATATTACTACTAAACAGACATAGTAGTCAAAGAGGACTTACTGCTCTGCAGTTTGCAAAATCGAACTGTAGTCACGATGTTCAACTTTTAGACGTTGGTTTCTTCCGGCCACTTCATACTTATTACGGTGAAAACATTCAATGGTGGTTGGGCTAAATCCGGGGAAAGCGGTAACACCTTTTAAAATTCAATTCCAAATTTATTGAACCAAGCTTATTTAAAAAGTGCACTGCCTTCGAACGCTATAAATACCTTCAAAAAAACTGGAATACATCCTTTAAATCCATATATATTTGAGGATTTGATGTTTTCACCATCGTTGACCACCGATAAGCAATTTTTGGACTACCCACGTCAGGAACACGGAAATCAACCACGACAAGCAGGAGCTGACCGTCAATCAGGACCATCCAATCATAATTCATCACACCAATTAGACAGTGGTGCTCAACTAGGGCCATCGAATTGTGAGTCATGATTCCTTCAGCTCCAGTGGTTGACGACCAAAAAAGAGAGAGAATGCGTGGAGAAACGGGATCTTTAAACTCAACACCAGAAATTGGAGCGACAAAGGAAGCGATACTGATCAAAGAAACCAAAAAAAAAGAAAACAACGCACCAGCAGGCGAAAAAAAGGTGTTTGTTCCAAGTCAACCACTGAAGGTAGCCGCAGTGGAAAGAAAAACGCAATTGAGGAAACAATGTGAACGGCAAGTGAGAAGGAATATTCAAGATAGTTCCAATAATGAAGATAACTTTTTTGAAAATATTGAACAAGGTAACTTAGAGGATGTTGTGCATATATTTGAACGAACTTTTTTCTAATTCTCGATACAGAGAAAAATGGATCCGTTGTCCTACTGAGTGTGCTGGAATTAATGAACGGCGCAACCATTTCGTGTGTGAATTGTGTTTCTAAGAATAGTGTTCCTGTTGTGATTTGAAACCAAAGAATCGATTTTTAGTATAGTTTTTGTGACATTTTTTATTGCATTGTTCAGTTGTTTATTATTTTGTTACTTTGGCATAATTATTGTTAAAAAGATATTAACAAAAAAATCCCTTATTTGTGAATTATAAATTATATTGAAAACATTTAATTAAACTATTTTTGTTTGTACATACAGTGATCGATCCATCATAGGAAAACTAAGGGGGTCATCAAATAACCATTCTACTGGAGCTTGTACATTTTTTAACTGAAAAAAGAATGGTCATCCTAAACTTCATCACATATCGAATATATTCATTATCATGAGATACATGCATAAATGAAGACGTTTAATGAAAATATCCTTAAGAAGTCCAACATGGGCACCCTTCTCCTATATAGTGAAAAAAATTAAACAGATTTGAATAAATTTATAGACGAATCAGAAGAAATTTTGATGATGGCTAAATTTTACTTGATAGGTTGGACATTTAACAAAAGCAACACAGAATTTTTAAGTCTGAATAAAATAGTGAAGATAAAATTTTTTCAATTCTGTGACTAAATTGGAATTACCAAACTGATACTTTGATATGTGATATCAAAAACTTAATTACTCTGAATGATACTCCGAAAACCAATGAGGTATTTTATCAGCTTTACCGTTCAAGGACAGCAATCACGAGACGTATTTTCGAAAAGACTGGCTTCGGGAACTTTAGCATGCACTAAACTAGAAACGCAAAGAGGTGATGTATTCCTACCTAACTTCAACTCCAAAGACGAGTGTTTACATAAAATATCATGACCTGATATAACATCAGAACATAGATTGTGAAGAATCAGTAACTTAACATTATTATGGTTGTGTCCATAGAATTTAAGGTTGACTGAGGCATATGCTACTATTTTAGAAGTAGGAGAAGAAGAGACCATAGAAACGAAGCCAGTAAGAGGAAAAATTATAATATTTCTGGATCGAACGATATTAGAACCTATAAAGCTCTCTGAATTACCAGTATCCACCAAAGCATCAACATAATCGCCATCGACTGAAATTTTTATTGTAGACTTAGATAGACTAGGATGGAAAGCAGCTGAAATTGGATTTTCTATAGCAGATGTAATAGTATCTCTGTTGGACTGTTTGATTTTGGATTATTGACATATGGAGGCCCAGTGTCCATATTGTTTACAGGCAGAGCAAACAGAGTCTTTCGCAGGACATTTAAGTCGAGGATCTGTATCTGTAAAAGTTGGAAGGGTGGGTAGACCCCACAGCACTTAGGTCACAATTGGCTCATTGTGCATCCTTCTGAGGTTCGAAACTTCATTCTAGCTCGTCATCCAGCCTACTTCTCTGAAGTAGGCGATAACGTCGCCTGAATTAAGTTCCTTCATACTGGCGTGTGTTATCCTGTGCTCGCCGAATACATGAAACCTAAGATGAGAGAGTGTTTGACATTCACAAAGAATGTACTCGACAGTCTCATCTTCTTGCTCACATCCTCTACAAAGTTGGGTGTCAGAGAGACACAGTCTGTGGAGGTGTTTTCGTAGGTAGCAGTGACCAGTCAGAATACCCGTGGCTGTTCGTAGGTTCCGCCTGTTCATAGTTACGTATTTTTTGGCTACTTTGCTGTCCGCATATTGAAGCAGTTCCTTGGCAAGCCTGCAGTCTTCTGCGTCGTCCCATCTACCCTTAAACTTATTAAGGGAGTGTTCCTTTAATAGGTCGGCCGTCGCTGACGCTGATAGACCAATGAAAGTGCCAGGTCCCAAAAGTTTTTGGGAGGCTGCCTTCCTGGCTAGCGAGTCTGCAATACGGTTTGCTTTTAATTTCTTATGGCCCTTAATCCTGCCTAAAGTGACCGTGTTGTTGTTACAGGCTTCGATTGAGGCCATGTGACATTCTAGTACTAGGCCTGATGTAATACGTGGTCTGTTCAGGGCTAGTAGTGTTTGTCTGTAGTGTTGAGGCATGCTGTTCTTTAGATTTGATCCAGTTTACGGACGATTGTCAGCTGGTTTGCTTTAGCTCCCCAGGCAATCGCGCCGTACGTTAGCATAGTTTGATGGCAGTGTAGATCCAGGCAGCAACCCTAGGTGACATTCCCCAGGTGCGGCCGATGGTTCTACGACACAGCTTATGAGAAATATATGCTTTTTTAACTGTTTTCTAAGTGAGAGTTCCACGTTAACCCACTGTCAAAGGTGACCCCTAAATATTTCACCTCTGAAGAGAAATTAAGTTTGGTATCTAGGAGCTTTGGGGCTTGATGTTTTGCAAGCTTCCTTTTTTTCGCGAAAAGAACCATCTCCGTCTTTTTTGGATATATTGACAGCAAATGGTCTCTGCACCATTGTTCTATGATATTGAGGGCCTCTTGCATTAAAGAGCAGAGTGTCTCCTGGAATCTTCCTGTTAGCAGAATTACTAAGTCATCTGCGTATGCTATTGTGTAGGAGCTGCTTTCGTTGAGGTGGCTGACCAAGGAATCTAAGAGACCATGTTTCACAGTAGTGGCGAGAGCACCCCTCCCTGTGGACAAACTTCTACAACCAAGCCTCTGATGGTTACCTCATCCACACTGATTTTTATCGCTCTTTTTGAGAGCATGTTATATATCCAGCCATTTATGGTTTGGGCGATATTTTTGTTGGAAAGTACATTTGTTATTTTAGGAAAAGTGGTACTATCAAATGCTCCTCCTATGTCTATGAAAATACTCAAGGTGGACTCCTTATTTTCCAACGATCTCTCGATGCGGCCCGCTACGAGATGAAGAGCTGAATCGGTGGATTTCCCTGAAGTGTATGCATGTTGCCCCGCCCCCAGGAAGTCATCCATGTTCACAAAAGAAGCACAGATTAGCGGATTGGAAGCGAGTTAGTGCGGTACTTAGTTGAGGGTCCTCAATTTCTTGCTGACAATCTAGCGGATGGTTAGCCGTAGAAAAGTTTAACGAAGGTGGACAAGATAGTTCTTCGCAGACATTTGAGTGTAACTAATCTGCTTCTAAAGATTTAGCTTCATTGAGAGTTTGTTGTAAAGTTGATGTTTTATTTTCTAGTAGTCTTTGTCTTACACGTGGAGGTATCAAGCCACGAATAAAAAAATCTCGAATATTCTCGTTGCGATATTCGTCGGCAGTAACAGATTTAAACGAACAGTCTTTATTACTTCTTTACTTCTTTAATATAAATTTTTCCCGGGGTATTCAGTGCCTTCTCATAAGAAGAACACTATGATATGTGTTCATATAGATTGGTATCAATGTTATTGATAAGTATACTTGATTTTATAGTACTTGCCATGTTTTCTTCCTCAGGGGATCCTTCTGTCAAAGTAACAGCAGTTGCCAAAAAACTTTGAAACGTATCGATCCAATGTTTCTATTCTTTGGAAGCTGTGGGAGAGTAAGGATCAGTGTTAAATTTCTCATGATGAAGCCAACGATCCATCTTTACTCTTCAAAAAAATTTCGTTTAATAAATTGTAATAAAAATTAGGAGACCTTAAGATAGGTATTAATAAACAAAATTGAATACGACGACTAATCTAAACATTAAGAAAATATACAAGGTGACATTTTAAGACTAACGGAAAAGTGAACTAACTATATACTACAAGCATGTTGGAACTAAAATAATGATTTTGTTGGTTTTAATATGTTAAAAAAGTTGCTGTTAAAAAAATATTAATAACTGTCAAGATGTTGAATAAAAGCTGTCAAAAAACTACTCCCCAATTAATTGAATATTCTGGCAGTATTGGGTCCAATTCTACATGATTATTTACGGGAACCAATTATTTTTTATTATTATCCATATTTGTTCCTCATAATAATTTCATGTTATCATTAATTTCTTCTCCCAATCATGGAACATATGTAAAATAATATTCTCAATGTTGACGTAAGCTTATCGGATAATTTAGAATTCCTGCATGTTCAAGCGACATCTCCTGAGTTCCAATCCTATTTATTAGCATAATCCTGTGCATCCTATTTGATTTGCTATTGGGGTCGGTATATGTTATGTTTCGGTGCCAGTGAGTGAAATACGTTATAGGGATAATTCAAATATTGATTTTGGTACAAAGTTTCCGTGGTTGGGTTTAAAACGAGAAAGAGTCTTGTATTTACTAAAAAGTTTGGAAAACATTTCTAGTCCAATGAAATATTTTGATATAGAGAGTTTTTTTAATGGACTCAAATCAATAAACTGATCATAATTGACTCAATAGAGGCAATTAAAGTTCCGTGAAATATTGGCATACAATTATATTTATGTAACAACCGGTTGAAAATTACAAGCACCGAAGATTATTAACAACTTTAATAATATTAGTGTTTTAAATGAAACTCGCGGTTTTTAGTTAATACCACAATATAATAAAACTTGTTGAAAATTCTAAAAAATTGACAATTGTTTCGATAAATCAATATCATCGTCAGAATGACAGAAGTTACATTTCTTTTGATGCCTACCTGATGTTTAGTAGTTATTTTTGGCTAGACCAAGAAGTGACCTAATTTGTGATTGACTTAATATATGTTAATAGAAAAAAGAAGAAGATGTGATATTACAAATATTGAAGCTTAGATGATATTAGCCCTATGGTGATATCCTGGATATTATTTTTCCAATTAAGATCAGTATAACTGTGCAATGATATAGAAAACCAGGAAAACTATATCTGCTGATCTTCACAATGATCACTTAAGAAGACAGTTTATTAGTGGATAACTCCCTAGATTTAACTGTTCATTGACAACTTCCTATTGTGGGCTTCTTAAATGTCTTCTAATTTCCAATTCTTCAAGGAAATCCAGTTCTTGCTTATTTTCACAAATATGCAGCACTTCTAGTTTTGTGTTAGGTGTCAATGAATGATTGGTGTCAAGTAGATGTTTTGCGCAGTGGGATTTATCTGGTTGTTTTAATCTGTATGCTCGTAAGTGTTCACTGTATCGGATTTCAAAATTCCTAAGGGTCTGACCCAAATAGACAGCATTACATTATGGACATTTGAGTTTATATATATACCTGACTTCTTTAATGGTGGTATCTTTGTTTTTACATTTAACAATTTTGTACTAACGTTACTTTCTGTTTTAAAAGAAATTGTTGTATTCGTTGCTGAAGATATTATCTTTGAAATATCATTAGAAATATTTCCTGCATATGTGATGGTTTTATAAGTTTTTATTTCATCAGTTTGTTTAGGAAATATTAGTTGTAATGCCACTTTTTTCTCTTTTTAATAATTAGCTTATTTATCATATCTAATGGATAACCGTTGGATGTTGCTATTTGTCTAATTGTATTAATCTCTCTATCAAAATTACATTTGTTCATAGGAGCTGAAAAAGCTCTATGTATCATTGAATTATATGCCGCTAGTTTATGGGACATGGAGTGATTGGAATTAAATGGAATTGTCACATCAGTCTGTGCTGGTTTTCGGAAAATTGAATAATCAAGTACATTATTAATTTTTTGATTTTTTAAATCAAGAAAATTGATTGAGCTCCCATGAAACAAGCTAATATGTCATCTACATATCTATACCAAAATAAAACATTTTTCGAAATATTACTTTCAAAGATCTTTCTTTCTAAATTGTCCATAAAAATGTTTGCCAAAATGGGTGATATAGAGCTTCCCATTGGTAAATCTTCATTTTGAATATATCTTATTGTCAAAAGTGAAATAATTTTGATTAATGCATACATCAAATAAGTTAAATATATCTGATATTATACCTGGATTAATATTTTTATCTTGTAGTAATTTTCTTACAAGTATTAGACATTCTTTGGGAGGAATTTTAGTGAACATATTAGTCACATCGAACGAAATAAGTTTATAGTTATCTTGCAAGTTGATTGCTTCCAACTTTTTGATTAGTTCTATTGAATTTCTAATTGAGTACCTGAGATTCATATCCGTAACTGTTAAATATATTGTTGGGCTTCTTTGCCAATATATTATTAGGAGCATTAACATAAGAAACTACAGGTCTAATTGGTTTCGTTATTTTATCTAATTTAAAGGTTCCATATAATTGTGGACAATGAGGATTCTTATGTATGATAGACCTTTTTTCGTAATCACTTAAAAGATAATTTGAATTTTTAACAATATCCCTTACATTATTGGAAAACTTTTTTGTTGGGTCTGCTTTAAGAACTTTTACATCGCTAGATTCTATAATAGTATATTACGTAACGTGTGTTGTAAGAAGAATTTTACGCACGTACGGAAAAGTTATGCACGAAGCCGCGTAGCGGCGAATGCGTAATTCCGTGAGTGCGTAAAATGCGTTACAACACAAGTTACGTACTATACTTTACCTACGACCCACTTGTACTTGTGTTTATAATCTTATTAAGGTATTTAAAGTACAAGTAGAAACGTACATCCTCGATGCCCAGCCAAGTTTTATAAAAGTCGCTCCTCGATGCCCCGCCAAGCATCTTAGAAGTTCACCCTCGATGCCCATCCATGTTTCGTACAAGTCCGTCCTAAGTAGTATTTATTTTTCTTAAAAATGTATGTAGAATTACCGTAATTGCCATTAATCCCTTAGGTGGAATACTTCCCTCAGGAATCAAACACCACCCGCGGGATTAAATGGGCCGCTTCAGTCGCTTGGTGTATAATATACTATTGTTAACTAATATGAGATATTTCCAGATAGCTAAAAGATGCGGATTTAATGAAACGGAACCAATTATCATATAATTCCAAATAACTCTAAGTATTAAATGCAATCTCATATCTAATAAATGGTATCTACCATTTATATTTAGAATAAAATTCAACGTCAAATATCTAAGTAATACATTTTGAATAATATGGCTACGTCTATTGACCGTTGCTAAGTGGTTGCTATGGAAGCCGTGCGATTTACTTTACAGCCGTGCGTTTTGTTTTACCGTGCGTAATAGACGTCTTACATTGATTGCCTACTGTGTGTTTGTGACTACTTACATAGGTGGTCGTAAGTAAAGTTATATATTTCCTCGAAATATAAATTCACCTCTCTCTACAATATTGTGTACTTAACTCTACATTAATTTCTTATTAAGAAAAAACGTATTGTCTGCCTTGTCTAATACCGACTCATCCCCGATATATTTTTATACAGAGAGATATGTATTTCCAAACAGAAATACTATTTTCTCCGATTGGTTATACAGAAACGGATCCACAAATATAAAGCAGCTAAATAGCTATGATAACAAGTTTATATGAATTTTAACTAGTGATATATAACATTGTGCAGGTGCAGCGAATTATGACCTCGTAACTGGGGACTTTCCTAACATTGAGAATTAATTACATGGCAATAAATCATAAGAATACGTAAAGACGATCGAATCAAAGCAACTGCTGAATAATTACAGTATCATTATAATATAAGAACAAAAATTGAGTGCTACCAGAAATACAATTTATAATAAATATAATAACTTCTTACAGTTATATCAAAGGCAACAAAACTACTGTTGACCAGTGGAATATTTGGCTTTTGTATTTTTTATATGTAAATTTGCATCTTGTAATCATACTAAATTGATGAATTTGCTTCCTGTTGGCTATACCGATCGGACCATTAATAACAAATTTTATTTATATTTATAGAATAGCGCTTCCTTTTCACATTGAATGATAAATATGTAATATATATTCCATGAGGAAATTTTCTTCACTTCATTTAGAGAAAATTTTATGGTAATCTTATTCACGAGAAACAGCGGAAGGGAAACTGTGAATTGGTTTATATTGATTCAATCAAAATTCATAAAAAATAATGAAGAATCTCGGCCACCTTATGCTAATCTACGTGGCTACTAGTCGAGAAGATTTTCTGGTTTTTATATATAAATTATACGTTGAAATTTTTTGATGTGACGTTTGTGTGACCGTATTCACTGAAAATTTGTTTTATACAAATATCTTTTTATGAAAAATTACAAATTTATTGGAAAAATGAAGTAAAAAAGGCGGATGTGGAGATGGATTATATTCTTCTTAAAATACATTCTATAAAGTCGAAGTCTGCATACAAGAAGAGCAAAAAAGCCATTACTATATGTAGTAAAGGAGTGCCGTTGAATTAAGGCTTTATTTATGTAAAAATATACAGAGGATAATTATTTGTTAAACTGACAATTACACAGAATAAACTGACAATGACACAGAATAGAATTTGGTAAACATCTTGTCATTAAGTTCACAATATAGTAACATTTATTCCACTACTATTCTCCCTCGCTAAGGAGATACTACATTATCTTGTAAGTATCCAGGTGGCTTTTTACTGCGATTAATATTTCAACCAAGAATATTTATTTCTTTCAACGAAAATTCACTTTTAATTTTGTTGGGAGTAAGGGATTCTCCATTTGCTATTTAATTTAGTGTCATGATTATGCTGATCGATACCACATACATCTAAATAGGTGAATACTACTTCCAAATTATATTTTTGGATCAAATTTTATCAATTGTTCGCTGAAAACAGGCAACTTCAGTCGTTACACCAAATGGGATACTGCGAAATTAGATAACAAATTTCCTCATGCTTCAAATGCTGTCAAAGGTTCATTAGATTCTATTATTGGAATCTGATGATTGGCAGATTTTAGGTCAATCTTCGAATATATATCCTATAGATTAATACTTTAGATACAACTTGTTCGATATTTGGAACCGGATAAGCATTATGGTTTGCAAACCTATGGATTGTTTGATAGTAATCAATACACATTCGATTCTTATGATGAGTTTCAGAAGTAACGAGAACATATGCTTACCATGGTGAATTAATTTCTTCTTTGATGCCATAAGACAACAATTTTTGAATTTCATAGCTTATGAAAATGTGATCATCATGGGAGTGGCGTCGTAATTTTACAGCTGTCGTTTCACAGTCAGCGGATAAATGTGCAAAAAGATTAACAGGTTCTATTTTAGCTTCTTCTAGGATAGCTATACCCATGAAGATCTAGATCCACGAAATTTCATTTCTACGGATGAGCATTGTTCTAAAATATCATATCCTATTATAAAATCTGCACATAGATTCTTCATAACTCTTAATTGAGTAGAAAATATTTCATCATCTATTTCGATCATTGTTGTGCATATCATACATTTATTCAACCCTGCTGCTGCTAGTATTCCACAAGTAGTACCTTTCGCCTGTTCAATATTATTATTGCATCGCCAACTTATGAATACCCCCTGTAATATTTATTTGTAACGTTAAACGCGCATGCGCGAAACCAGCGCTTAGCGTTCGTGAACAGGAAAGAGGGTTCGAGTGAAAAGCACATGCGCTACATTATGTGTAGCTCCAATAATACAATAAGAGGAAGATGTAATAGAATATACCTATGACGATTGCAACAATAAAGTATGTTTTGAAAAATAATAAGTGCTTAACAATATACAGTCCAGGAACATCACTTGCTGTTGTCTACACTGCCTCTGTAGCAATAGATCCCGTAATCGTCGGGGATGGTAATAATTTCCACCAAAATAACATTGTTTTGGTTGTTCTCAAAAATTATTACAAAATGGCTTTGTTTGAGTGTTATTTATTGCAGCTGTGTGCGGCGAGCCAAAGGTGTAGCATGAGTCTCATTCAGTGATTGGTTTATGACCGGTTGCACCAACATCGGCTAAACTCTGATTAAGACTTAACGATAATTAACATTTTAAATTTGTTGCACTACCCACTTAACCACGATTAAGCCGACAGCTATTTAGTCGGCCAAATTTGCCCTACAAAGTAAAATATTATTACCAAACACCATAACTATTCTTACCGAAAGTATCGTCGTCAATAATTGGAGACAAACCACTGACAGATTTTTTCACTTATAATGGATAAAGTTATATCGGTTAACGGATCTTCTTTTTTTTATGTAGATGGTCCACCACCAGTTCTATTTAATTGGAACTTATTTTCTGCCTACCTTCCGTTTTTGGTTTTCGAAAAACGTTTTTAAATTTCCGGTACTTCTAATAACCATTGCAGGGCAAACACTATTAAATTCCTCAGCATTATTAACCTATGCTAAATTTTTTTATTCTTTTATTGTGCCGCCGTTTTCTTATTCTCTATCATGTGTTTATACCTAGACGCAAGCTCTGTTTTTACATAATATTTTATAAGTTATACGTGACAACGCTGCAATTGCCTGTCACCCTCTGTGTATTCAAGCTCTCGTTGAATAATTGTCACATTTGACATCCCTTTGTTCTTAATGTATACATTTTAATGTAAACATTAAAAATAGATGTATTATCAAGGAATGGGGATAGGCAAATTCCCTCCCAAGAAAAAAGGGGTAAAAAATAACGGGTAAATTCGGTCCGTAATTTTGTTTTTACCTGAAACTGTATAGGTTAATTCGGTCCCGGGTAAAATATTTCAAGATTGGACCAGTGCAATAAAACTGTGATATTGAATAATTTTAGCTTTATTAAATTACATAAAAATATTTACATTGTTGACAAAGTTTACATAAACGGAATTGATATGTCTATGTATTGTTTATACCTATAAAAATATAACATATTACATACAATTATATATTTAATAATATTAAGAAACCAAATTCTCGAAAATCACGAAATAGGCTACAAGACACAGGTACATAATATTGTATACCTAATAATTAAACGCCAGAGTGAAATGAGACACATTTAATAAAATGCAAACGACTTATTTCGTTTTTCGTATATGATTCAATCATTTTTGTAATAAATTTTTGACGGTTTTTAACTTTACTATCGGTAATTTTAGTATTCAAATCTACACTTTGTAATTTTCGATTTTAAACTCTTCAAGTTTATTAATGAAAACAAAAATGTTTGGATGGGACTTGTAAAACGAATCGTTAAATTGTCTATTGTAAGATTCGCATGTATGCGTAGTCCGTGTAAGTTCTGCTGAGTTTGTAGCCCAAAGTGAAGGAGGGAATAGTGACTCCTCAGATATGTAATTATCTATCAAATAATCGGAATACATTTGAATCTTTTCATCGTCTGGTGCTATTGAGAGCAGATCGAATACAAAACAATCGCTGATTTCTACAGGATTTAAGAAAGTTAGGGCAAAAGTCATTTTTAGCCATCGACCCGCATCGGAACATTCATCTTTATAGGCAGATATTAAACAAATTTGCTGAATTTTTCTATACCATGCCTGCAAAAGATGAAATCGACATCCGATTATTTGAGCTAATGGCCAAACTTGTTCTACTATGGATACCTTTTTCAAAATCGATTACAATTTCAGAAATATCTAATCTAACAATATTTTTGATGCAGATCTCTGTTACAATATTAAATAATTTTTGGTACGTTTCACTCCGTTTGTTGGGTAATAGAGAAAAAATCAGAGGAATATAGTGGCCGTTATAATACCCGTGTATCGTAAAAAACTGACAAAAAAATTGTTGGCAGTAATTAAATGTTCCATCTAAATATATTCGTCTGACTTTTCCGATAAATTGAATATTTGATTTACAAGAAAAGACGGCGATTTGATCAGCTGCATCAATAAAAAGTAAAAAATATTTACCTCTGGATGTTTCAATGTTGATCTTCGCCAGAGTGTCGAAAGTTTGTTGAATACTTGTTGGCAATTGTGGAAGCAGTTTTCGACGAGCATTGTACAAATTGTTCCTTATTAACGCAACGTCTGACGTATTGATCGTTGAAGGCAGATTTTCTTGAAGCTCCCGGCGGATGATTTTTGCAGGCTTCTCCGATAAATCATCAATAGCCTTTCTTTTACAAGAAGTGCTTATAATTTGGCGATTCAACTGTTCTATATTTGGATTATGACAATGATCCTTTACATGCTTTGTAACAGTTACATTGTCCACTTCACCCATACTAAGCAAATAAGATCTACACTTTTTATTTATACACGCTTCTCGCCACTTTTTAAATTTTTTTGAAAACTATACTTATAGTTATTTATAACTTCTATACGCTTTCCTTTTTCACTCAGAATAATATTAAGATCCATGGTATTTGTAAAACAAGTGTCACAATGACGCGTTTTGTAGTACGAGTGAAGTTTTATCACGAGTACTACAGAAAGTCATTGTGGCACAAGTTTTACACAATATCTTACATAATTCGCATTTATTTAATTATTTAAATAAAATAGAATTTCATATAATTCCTGTTTTTAAACTAGGAGGAGTGGTTTGAATTTAAGGTGGCAATTCTGAAGATTCCTAATTGGTCAGATCACAAATGGTTTTATTCAGCACTTCTGACTTTTGACATATTATAACCAGATAATTGTGTAAATTGTAAACAAACTTTCATTTAAGCAAAAAGAGGATGATTATTTGTTTAAAAAAGAGCTTCTTCGTATATGCTCTTGCGATCTATTTATATTATATCATGAACATAATTATTTTTGTAATACATCTTCACATACCTAGATATCTGGTAATTTATCCCAAGAATCGAATGTTTTGTATACCTATATATTGATCCTATACAATATGAAAATAAACATTTGACAAATCATTGATAAATAAACGTTATTGTACTTTATTCATCAATATTTTTAATATATAAATCATTCTAATTTACCTTTAATATAATAATTTGCTAGCTAGAAAAACGCTAGACCATTTAATTTATGATTTGTGTCAAGGTTAAAGTCAAATGTCAAATAAAAATGTAACTAAATACAATAACCAACTGTACACTAAAAATTACTATAACAGTGTTGTGACACTGTAAACAATGTTATAATGAACTCTCTTTTATACGCGAATTATAAAAAGAATACTTGAATCGACTAATACGTAAACTGGGGAAACATACGCAACTAAATGGTACACATTTCAATCCATTTCATGTATTTATATTATTCATTTACCTACTACTACCTACTATTTTCGGAAAAGCCCATACTTACCACGATTACTTCATTCTACGAAAGAGATTAAGCTCCTCAGTATCGTGAAACTCTGGTTGGGAGGGAATTAACCTACCGATAAAAGGGTATACAATTTTTAATTTAATCTGCTACCTGCTGGGACCGAATTTACCGTGCCCCCAAGGAATATGGTCAATCATCATTGATTAGCCCAAGGTTCATACAAGCTCCAAACATAACTTCTCTTCGTTTGTTTAAAGTATTGTGGCAAGTAACGTCTCTCGATTGGGTTTGAATTAACAATAATTAATATTGCGACACAACTGTACCCTTAATTTTCGGAGAAACTCACCACCTTTGCGGACGGCAGCTGTTTATCGATAGAGCAAGTGGGAGAGCTTGGATTCCTCAAATTTAGGTAGGATTGGTGATATACTGAACAAAATTATTAAGGGCGCCACCTTTCCAAATTTATACTCGTGGAAGAGGACACGACTGATCTACAAAATCACTTACAATTGCACAGTCTGGTGAAGGTATCCTACACTAGCAATAATACTCGGGAGTTGTTATGAGCTTGTATTACAGTAGTATAAGTTTGTATAAAACATTGTAAAAGTGTAAAGTATAGGTAAACAAGATTGGACAGCACAAACGAATTGACTCTACGCTAACTTTAGAAGTATTATTTATTCATTGTCCAAACAGACCTTTTATATGTCTAATAACAAGGATAAAAAAGCAATTACACAGTACATTAGCATATCAACGGTTAGAACACTAAGACTAACATCAAGAATAACTTACTCTTATGTAGTACCTATATTTACACTGCCAATGATATGATGTGATTCAATACCAAGCTACGAAAGGTGCTTAATGGATAATCAAACTCTTATTCAATAAAGCTATTAAAATAATTTGCCAATTGACACATGGCTACGACAGGGGACTTATAAGAAGATACGGTCGAAATATTGAACATAGAACGCGTTCTTCTGGGTGGAACATTAAACCCCACTAAAGATAAAATCTGAGGTGCGTTAACTTTGTTGTTAATAATTTTGTGTAGAAATATTAGAATAGCTAACTTCCTCCTATCCTCCAAGAATATGATTCTAAACTCAGATTTAAGATGAAAACTCCTAACTGTACTATAATCAGGGTAAACACCATACTTTTTATAATAAATAGACCTCAAAAATGTATTCTGTATCTTTTATAAGAGATACAATGTAGTCTGATATTCTGTAGACCAAATCTGACTTGCATATTCTAATTTGGGTCTAACTAAACTGAAGTAAAGAATTTTAAATGGACTCAATGTTGGTAAAATTTGAAGTTTGTCTGATTGTGTATCCCAATAACCTATTAGCGAAGTTAGCTACATTCATTATATGCCCCGCAAATGAGAATATATTATTGTACGTAACTCCTAAATCTTTTACTTCGTATTTACGTTTTAATGACTCATCATTAATTCTATACTCAAAAATGACCGGATATTTTAAACGTGTGATTGTTAAAGTAAAACATTTATTTACATTGAAATATAACTTATTAGGCACACTCCACTCATACACCCTATCTAAATCTTTCTGTACTAATACACAACCACGACACGTTTCAATATTTTAAAGTCATCCGCGTATATAAGACTCTCAGAGTTTTTTATAACGGAGGGTAAATCATTAATAGAAAAAATGAATAAAAGAGGACCTAAATTTGAACCCCGAGGAACGCCTGAGTTGGGTTCGAATTTACACGATGTATTACCATTATGATTAACAATTAAATATCTATTTTGTAAGTAACTTTTTAATAATAAAATAAAATCATTCGACAAACCCAACCCATGCAATTTCCATAGCAGCATATCATGATCTACACTGTCAAACGCCTTTCTAAAATCCAAGTATATAGTATCCAATTGCTTTTTATTATCAAAAGTGTCGTATACGCTGTTACTAAAAAAAAATAAGTTAGAGGTTATAGATTTATTTGAACAAAAACCATGTTGTTGAGGAGCTAAATATTTCTCAGCACACTTATATAGATCCAAGTAGATAACTTGTTCGAACACTTTAGCTGGTGTACACATCATAGAAATCGGTCTGTAATTTTCAATAACCATTTTATTACCTGACTTAAATATAGGTGCTACCACTGCTGTTTTCCAAGCTGTAGGATATACCTTGGTTGCAATAATAAGATTGAATATATATATTTAAATAGTTAGATGGACCAAGTGTATCATCCTGATAAAAACTTGTCATTAGACGAGTCAATGGTACTGCGTAAAACATTGCGCTGATATAAGAAACTTGGGATACATATCTTTCATCTTCTACTACAAAATTTCCATTTCCTTTTCATGTTTTTATTATAATACGCCTAGTTATTTTAGATATGTTTTTGGTATGTTATGTGACTTTCAGTTTAAAAATAAAAGTATTTTTGCGTTTTGCTGTCTTTGTTAATTAATTAATTACAATAAAATAGAAAAAAAGTAAGACGCGCATGTGCGTCTTCCGCACACCATTAGAATATTATTAAAATGTGCGGAGGACGCATATGCGCGCTTTGCAAAAGTTTAATAAAAAACTTTACAGCGGCTATTATAATGCTTTATTCTACTATTTGCGTGAAAATAAATATGAAATAAAGTAATTCGATTATCCCGCACTTATTTTCTATCGATCCGCAGCGAAAGTGTTAAAGAATATATGTAAGCGGTTAACTTGACATACGAAAACTATATTTAGAATGACGTTTCAATGATAATTCACAAGTGTTACACTAGATGTCTATACTTTACAGAGGACTTCTAAATTATTTACCAAAAATCTTTGTAAGTAGCAATTATTTATTCCGAGAAATTTCAATTTAACTTTCGGCTCTACAAATACCAAATTTTTTATTGATCGAGCTTGCTTATTATAATAAAAAAACACATTTCTTCAATAACCAACAAAAAAGGGTATTTGAATCCAAAGAGAAAATTCTCTCCAACAAAGAAATTGTAGATTACATTTTATAGAATTTGAGCAAATTGTGAAATAATGAAATGTCTGATTGTCTGTTAAGTTACAGTTCGGAAAAGCTGAAAGTGAGTTTTCAAATTTAAAGTTACTATATTTTTTAATAAAATTCTTCCATGTTGCATGTTACGAGTTTCCAGTCTTCGTTCACACTGACCTACATAAACAGAATTGCAATGTGAACAGACAAAAGTTTCGTAAACTCCGGATTTGTGCAATAAACGAACTTTATCTTTTGTGCAAAGTCAAAGTTATTCTAAATCAGCTACTTTATTGTTACATTTTATTGTGTGTTAGTTTGTCAGAAATATTATCCGCGAACTTGAAGAAACATATGCAGTTATTAGATGTAAGATAGATAAACTATAATGACAAACGTTTCAACAAAGAGGTTTTCAAAGTAATGATTAAACAACTTATACCCTTATCAAAATCAAGTGTCACCATCGTAAACAGATAGCGATTGCCTCACGTATACGTATGGGTGAATACGCATTGATTGATCAAGCAGAAATAAAATATTTGAATTGGAGGCCAAACATTCTCAATAAAGCTTGTATCCTATTCATTCATTTATCACGTCCTGAATTCAGCGGTATTTTCTGTTGGTAAGAAGTATGGTTTTCATCTTCTACTGTTATTCGTTACTTCTCGCGGCATATATTAAAATTTTAACTCTCTTTCGTGATAAGATATTAGTAGTTTTGAGTTTTATTAAATGTTCATACCGATACATCTTCATATGAAAACAAATATGACATTCAATAGCATGCATACATTTATAGAAGGTATGTTTAAATTTTTTTTTTAAAATGTAAAATATTAGGTAACGATATAATTTCAAATCCAGGGGACCTTTTTAAGAAACCCAAATCATACCACTAGAAATCACTAAAAAATATACTAGATTGGAAGCGATGACATAAAATACTAGCCATCATAAATTTATACGGTCTGGAAATAATGAATCGAAAACCAAACTAATAATTAAGCTAATAGACACCAGGGAAACACTGCAGTATTTGTAAGACTGTGACACTTTCATAGACATAACATTCAACAACAAAAAACTATCTAAGAAGATAAAAAACTAGAAGGTCATGAATAATGGCAAATGGACACCAAGGAAACACCCCAACATTTGTAAGAAGTGATAATGGCAGTTTCATAGACATAACATTTAGCACGAAGAAACTATCAAAAAAGATATATTGGAAAGTCATGAATGCAGAGAACATGAGCTTCCATCAAAACATCACATACGAGATTCATGAGGTCCCAAAACAAAAGCGGGAGAATAAATAAAAATCCCATTGGAACAAGACCACTTGGACAGCTTATTTCAGTAAAGTTTTTGCATCAAATTCAAAACATAAAAAAAACAAAATTCACATTTTCTTAAATAAATGTTTTCATGTACGTTTTAGAAAAAAGTGTTTCATACAAAACTTGTAGAAAGCGTTAAGTTCTAAAAAAAATCTCAGTAACTTTCTTGCGTCAGATCAAAAACAGAAGAAATACGATTTTTTTTCAATTTTGACAGGCCGCCATTTTGTTTCTACTGGGCCGATTTGGCTTGTTAATAAACACGTCCAAGATTTTGGCCGAACGAAATTTTGTAGCGAGTTTGGTTTCGATCCGTCAAACAATACGCCCTATATCGTGCTTACAAATTCCGTTATAACACACACATATATAGATATATTGGAAATTTTAGGTTCTTTAGTCAATATACACATATCGAGTGTTTTAGACATATCTATACTTGTTATTGTTTTAAATGAAACTCAACGTTTCTAGCTAATTCCACAATATAATGAAAAATGTTGAAAAAAATTGACAATTGTTCCGATAACTGAATAACATCGTCAGAATGATAGAAGTTACATTTCATTTGATGCCTAACTGATGATTAGTAGTTATTTTTGGCTAGACCAAGAAGTGACCTACCTTGTGATTGACTTAATATATGTTAATAGAAAAAAAAGATGTGATATTACAAATATTGAAGCTTAGATATTATTAGCCCTATGGTGATGTCCTGGATATAATTTTTCCAATTTAGATCAGTATAACTGTGCAATGATATAGAAAACCAGGAAAACTATATCTGCTGATCTTTACAATTATCACTTAAGAAGACAGTTTAATAGTGGAGAACTGCCTAGATTTATCTGTCTATTGACGACTTCATATGTGGGTTTCTTAAGTGTCTTCTAATTTCCAACCCTTCAAGGAAATCCAGTTCTTGTTTCTAATCACAAATATGAAGTACTTCTAGTTCTGTGTTAGGTGTCAATGAATGATTGGTGTCAACTAGATGTTTTGCGTAATGGTATTTATCTGGCTGTTTCAATCTGTATGCTCGTAAGTGTTCACTGTATCGGATTTCAAAATTTCTAAGTGTCTGACCCAAATAGGCAGCATTACATTCTGGACATTTGAGTTTATATATACCTGATTTCTTTAATGTTGGTATTTTTGTTTTAACATTTAACAATTTTGTACTTACGTTACTTTCTGTTTTAAAAGAAATTGTTGTATTCGTTGCTAAAGATATTATTAGAAATATTTCCTGTATATGTGATGGTTTTATGAATTTCTATTTCTTCAGTTTGTTTAGGAAATATTAGTTGTAATGCCACTTTTTCCTTTCTTTTATTTTTTAGCTTATTTATCATATGTAATGGTTAAATAATAAAAAAGAGGAAAACGTGGCATTACAACTAATATTTCCTAAACAAACTGAAGAAATAAAAACTTATAAAACCATCACATATACAGGAAATATTTCTAATAAAGTTTCAAATATAATATCTTCAGCAACGAATACAACAATTTCTTTTAAAACAGAAAGTAACGTAAGTACAAAATTGTTAAATGTTAAAACAAGAATACCAACATTGAAGAAATCAGGTATATATAAACTCAAATGTCCAGAATGTAATGCTGTCTATTTGGCTCAGACCCTTAGAAATTTTGAAATCCGATACAGTGAATACTTACGAGCATACAGATTGAAACAACCAGATAAATACCATTACGCAAAACATCTACTTGACACCAACCATTCATTGACACCTAACACAGAACTAGAAGTACTACATATTTGTGATAAGAAACAAGAACTGGATTTCCTTGAAGAGTTGGAAGTTAGAAGACATTTGAGAAACTCACATATGAAGTCGTCAATGAACAGATAAATCTAGGGAGTTCTCCACTATTTAACTGTCTTCTTAAGTGATAATTGTGAAGATCAGCAGATATAGTTTTCCTGGTTTTCTATATCATTGCACAGTTATACTGATCTTAATTGGAAAAATGATATCCAGGATATCACCATAGGGATAATATCATGTAAGCTTCAATATTTGTAATATCACATCTCCTTCTTTTTTCTATTAACATATATTAAGTCAATCACAAATTAGGTCACTTCTTGGTTTAACCAAAAATAACTACTAAACATCAGGTAGGCGTCAAAAGAAATGTAACTTCTGTTATTCTGACGATGATATTGATTTATCGAAACAATTGTCAATTTTTTAGAATTTTCAACAAGTTTTATTATATTGTGGTATTAACAAGAAACCGTGAGTTTCATTTAAAACACTAATATTAATAAAGTTGTTAATAATCTTCGGTGATTGTAATTTTCAACCGGTTGTTACATGAATATAATTGTATGCCAATATTTCACGGAACTTTAATTGCCTCTATTGAGCTTCAATATTTGTAATATCACATCTTTTTCTCTTCTCTATTAACATATATTAAGTCAATCACAAGGTAGACCACATCTTGTTATAGCCAAAAATAACTACTAATCATCAGGTAGGCATCAAATGAAATGTAACTTCTCTCATTCTGACGATGATATTCAGTTATCGAAACAATTGTCAATTTTTTTTTAGAATTTTCAACATTTTTCATTATATTGTGGAATTAGCTAGAAACGTTGAGTTTCATTTAGAACAATAATATGAGTAGATTCCACGAAGTAAGGGTCGAGACAGGTAATTTCTATACTTTTTAGCTAGAAAAAGAAAAATCAAGTTTGTTCTTTGACTAATATATGTCGAGATGACGACATATTTAAAAAATATATATTTTTGATCTTTGTTAACGTTGAAATATAATGAAATATGTAAAAACAACCACTTTAGTTCTGGAATGCCTATATCTATGGTAATTTGGATTGTTCCAATAATATTATTTGATAGTACGATAAACAGTTGATTTAGCAACTCCAAAAAAATAAAACTTTTACTCGTTAATTTCACACAAAAATTCTATTCTCGATAACTCACCCAAAATTTTCACAATTTTAGACACAATGTGTCTGGTACTAATGTTGTATGGACTGTAAGATAAACTATTTTCATGGTATTTACAATTTATATTTACATTATATACATTTTTTATACTACACATGAAATATCTCTGATTGAGCTACTACGACAATGTTGCCAAGTACATTTTGGTGGGGAATATTGTCCCCAACATGGCCGTCATCTTTGTCTCTGGTTCATTAACTAAGATATATTCATACATATTTACATTTGTTTCTCTGTAGATGATAAGTGGTCCCTTCTAAGAGAACTCATTCTTTTTGGGGGCGAATGGGAAAGTCTGCCAGTACTTGTAATAAAATCTGAGTCAATTTTAAAATTAGTCCCGACAACAAATATTTTTAAATAACCCCAAACGCATGGAATAATAAAATGAGCACAGTTTGTTTACAATTTACAGACATTTTCAAATCATAATGTCAATTTATTTGAGTAAAACCAGCTGTGATCTGCAGAAACTACAAAATTATCAACTTAAATACATATCACTCCTAGTTTAAAGACAGAGTATAATAACTTATCCTGTGGAATATGCACTTCCCATGCATATATATACGGTTATAAATGATGTCGTTTCAAAGATATCGACATATTTTACAATTTTGCGAAAGTGTTGGCTCGCCCTTCAAGTTTTCAGGGGAATATTGTCGTTTAGATTGTTTTGGCAACAAAATAACATGTAAAAACATATCGATAACAATCTAGTAACGTGGGTAATGAAAATAAAGAACCAAAGTATGTGGAATATTTTGACAGGTGTCGCTGATAATAATAATAATAATAATAATAATAATTGTACCTGTGTACTCTTTGTAACATACTCTAACTTCAATTTTACTAAATAATGATGATAATTTTATCCTTATTAGTGTTTTTAAATGAAATTCAAGGTCTCTAGTCAATTCCACAATATAATACAAGTTATTGAAAATTCTAAAAAATTGACAATTGTTTCGATAAATCAATATCATCGTCAGAATGACAGAAGTTACATTTCATTTTATGCCTACCTGATGTTTAGTAGTTATTTTTGGCTAGACCAAGAAGTAACCTAACTTGTGATTGGCTTAATATATGTTTATAGAAAAAGAAGAAGATGTGATATTACAAATATTGAAGCTTAGATATTATTAGCCCTATGGTGATATCCTGGATATCATTTTTCCAATTAAGATCAGTATAACTGTGCAATGATATAGGAAACCAGGAAAACTATATCTGCTGATCTTTACAATTATCACTTAAGAAGACAGTTTATTAGTGGAGAATTCCCTAGATTTAACTGTTCATTGACAACTTCATATTGTGGGTTTCTTAAATGTCTTCTAATTTCCAGTTCCTAAAGGAAATCCAGTTCTTGTTTCTTTTCACAAATATGTAGTACTTCTAGTTTAGAAACAAAAACTGGATTTCCTTGAAGAACTGGAAATTAGAAGACATTTAAGAAACCCACAATATGAAGTTGTCAATGAACAGTTAAATCTAGGGAATTCTCCACTAATAAACTGTCTTCTTAAGTGATAATTGTAAAGATCAGCAGATATAGTTTTCCTGGTTTTCTATATCATTGCACAGTTATACTGATCTTAATTGGAAAAATGATATCCAGGATATCACCATAGGGCTTATAATATCTAAGCTTCAATATTTGTAATATCACATCTTCTTCTTTTTTCTATAAACATATATTAAGCCAATCACAAGTTAGGTTACTTCTTGGTCTAGCCAAATATAACTACTAAACATCAGGTAGGGATAAAATGAAATGTAACTTCTGTCATTCTGACGATGATATTGATTTATGGAAACAATTGTCAATTTTTTAGAATTTTCAATAACTTGTATTATATTGTGGAATTAACTAGAGACCTTGAGTTTCATTTAAAAACACTAATATGAGCATATTCCACGAAGTAACGGTCGAGACAGTCAATTTAATTTTATCCTTAATTACACAAAGTTTACAACTACTGTGAATCAGATAAATTATAAATTGATGTTATATTCTGAACTTGTATGTAATTTAATAAATACATATATTTCTGATACAGATAATTAAACAGACATCCATGACGGCGGTCCATTGAAGTTCACGTTGTATCAGCTTTGTCGTGAATTAACATGGTGGTTGTTTACAGACGGCATTGCTCCCTGCGGCTCATGCCACTGCTGATCATAATGTTGTTTGACTTCAACCCCTTGACGTATGCTACAAAGGCATACATCCCGAATATGGAGTATTCAGGTTTGTTTTTACTCTTGACATGCTTGACACATCATTTACTTTTGGAAATTTGTTTCGCTATCATTTCCGTACATATTTGACTCGCATTTCGGCTTGACTTCGTATTTAATTAAATTTATTTGATTTTATAAAGAATAATGATGATTATTAATTGAGATAAAAAAATATAGATGGTGTTAATACGCTTTCTCTGTCTTTCAAATTTAATTATGTATTTTCAGCAGATTGTTTTTTTTGCATTTAATATCACAAAAATTACTATTATTCTATGATAGGGGTAGAGGACCAACTCCTGTTTTGCCCAAAATAAGTTGTTGACTTTAAGTATCTGAGTAGAATAATGGAAAGAAAAACGAATACACTGAGCCTAAAACTAAACTAAGAATTAAAAATATAGAGTCTTTTTGATTTTTGAAACTATTAACATTTTCGGAATCAATTATTCGCGGGCGAAGAATAGTGTATTCTTCAACGAGCGTATAATGATGGCTATTATTCACGAGGATGAAAATTACAACACGAGCCACAGGCGAGTGCTGTAATCATCCGACTGAACATTCGCCATTACACGCAAATAGAAAACAATACTATCTCCACAACTATACAAAGAAAAAATCCCTCTTTGAATAAATAATGGAGCAGATTCTTTATTTTTACTCAATCTTTTCTACACATTAATTAAAAATTTTCAATATAACAGAAACAGCTGAACAAAACGGATATTATATAAGATAGATGTATAATAATAGGTGCCTATGGTTTAAATTTACCTTCTGAGAAAATTAATTAGTGGTGTTAGTAATATTTACTACTGATGGAGTAGATTCTTGACCAAAATTGACTTCATTTAAAGTATGAATGAGTATTTGAAGATGTTTGTTGAATATTATTAAGAGTTCTTGTATTCATTTTGTTTCTCATAGAATCATCCACGTATCCTTCTGCTACTGACGTGCTTTTCCAGCCACCGTGTCGCTTAAGAGCAGCAATATCTCCACATGCATTTATAATAAGTAATATTTGCAATTAGTCCAGTGCCATTAGTTTTTTTCATGATAAAATTAGCAACACCCAGGGACCCTGCAAAAAGTATATTTTGGGATATAACTTATACGGACAAAATACTTTAAACAGAGTTCGAGTGGAAATGGGGTGGTTTTGTAGGGGTTGAAAACTTACTTTTGCAATTTTAAGGCAGAAAATGACTTTTTAGCTTAAAATGTTCTACAGAAAAGTTGTAGATAATAAAAAATGAACAACTTTTGAATGAAAGATTTTTCAACATAACCTCAAATTCGAGATGAAAATCGTAAGCAACCGTTTTTTCTTTTTTAATTTTTTTCTCTGGCAAAAAAATGCAATTTGCATGAAACTAGGTGAAAGTATATTTTTTTTATGCTACATAAGCACAATTTTTTTGCATTACCAAAAAAAATTATTTTCCGAGATATTTAAGATTTTTCGAAAAAAAAGCAAATTTTCAAAAAAAAATTCTTCCAGTCAAACTTCCGGTTTTCCAATTCTGCACCCGCGGATTTTGTTCGTTGGAACGTCTACTTTAATATGGCATATTTATGTTGAAGTCAGATTTTGCATTAAACCCCTTAAAAATCGAAAAAACGATAAAAAATGACTTTTTGATATGCGTATTTTTCAATTTAGAGTAAATAATGTACAACAATATATATTTTTATTTGCAAATTAACAAAAACACAAAAATATTACACCTTACAAAAAATGTATGTCACAAAATATATTACATTATTCTGATTCATGTTCTTCTTGAATGCAACTTTCATCATCTGAATCGGGATTATTTTCATCTACTTCGAGTCCTTCGTTTTCATTACGAGAAGGTGGTGGCTCTTCAACAGTCTCTTCATCATTTTCGTCTTTAATTACGATCTCATCTCTGTTAGTGCAGTTATCGTGGCAATTAATGCACAAGTTTGGGCATCTCATACCATGCTTTCACCAGCCGAACAACCTGTTTCGCAAGTACAGCTAATCGTTTTAACTAATATATCTGTAATCAATTGTAAATTGTTGGATATCAATTTCGGTACGAGTATACCTGCACGTTCACTCCTGCCCCATAGCTTAGCTGTGTCATTGGTATGCTCATTTAAAAAGCCAAGCCAACTTTGGATTTGGTAATAAACTATGTACGAGTGCTCTGCAGTTACCCCTTCAGTTGGCGGTAGTTTTTCTAATTTGAAACCAGATTTATTGATTGCTTTCTGATACAATTCAAATCGTAATGCGTTCAGCGACACATTTGATTTGATTTTTTCATTTTGATAAATATCAGCTATAAGCTGAAAAGCATTTTTTGCAATAATTTCTTGATCTGCATCCTTATCAAAGAAAACATTAGCTAAGTGTAATGAATTATTATTATTTATTAATAATTTAAACAGAGTTTTTTTCCTTTACCAGCTAATCCAGAAATAGTCACAGCCGGTGAAAGCGTGAATGTATGCAATTATTTTTTTGTAAGTTTTGTGTACAAAACAATCAGACGAATAGAACGCGTCCTTTTGTTTGCCTGATCCTGGTTTGACGTACGATGATGACAGTTTTTTTAGTGTGCTTCGCTACTTCAATTGCAGTATCAATAATCAATCCATCGGCGTCTTCGACAGCTTGTTTGCAGATAAAACCGTGTAACTGCAATCTATCTGAAATACTTTCAATTAAATTATTTTTGTTGTGTCGTTTGATAAAAACTTGTCTTGAGCAAATGGTATTTTAGTAATTTCTTGGTATTGGAACGTAGGAATAATTATAGATTTTTGACGACGTGAACGTTCACTCTCTTTTGTGCCAGTCGAAGTAGAAGTACTTGCTGTTGAAGTAGAAAATGAAGTTGCGTTTGCGTAGGGGTGGGTAACCATCGAACGTGATTTAACTATTTCCTGAGTAATGGCTCTGAACGTACCCTAGATATTTATTTAAAATTTCATCTATAGTGTCATTTTTCTGTCGAATTACCTTATGGAGTAAGAACCCGCCGTCTACAATGTGTACTATGAAATTAAAAATATTTACCTCTCCGAATAGATATTAAACACACAGCCTTGCTTCACTCCGAATGGATAATGACGCACAGCGTCTTTCCCGCATGTCTTCTTTACACAGAATCCGTGTACCTGCATCTGGTACTCTGTTTCTAAAAGCATAACAAAATAAATTTGACATTTATAACGCTCATTTTACTTTAGAAATATTATTTTGATTTTGTAATAATTTAAAAGTAGATAAAACAAATTGATACGTCAATACTTATATTAAAAAAAATTATATGAATCTTTTTCAAATGTTATAAAAACAAACAGTTTTTGAATACTATACAGTATTATTATATTAATAATTTATTAACCTTTTTACTCTTCAATTATTTATTCTTGTTGATAAAATCACTCTTTTTGTTATAATTTTACAATGTCAAATAAAAAAAATCCCAATGGCACAGGACCAATTGGACAGGCTTATTTCAGTAACATGTTTGCATAAAACCCAAAATAAAAAATTAGATACAAAAGTAATTGAATCTTTTGAGATGTACAAAAATCCAAAGTAACATTCTGGCATCAAATCAAAAACAAAAAAATAAAAAAAATTTCTATTAAATTTGTGGGTTTTCTTAAATAAATTTTTTAATGTACGATTTAGAGAAAAATGGTAAATACAAAAGTTGTAGAACGTGTTAAGGTCTATGGAAAAGCTCAGTAACTTTTTTGCGTCGAATGAAAAACAAAGGAAATAGGATTTTTTTTCAACTTTGACAAGCCGCCATTTTGTTTTTACTGGGCCGATTTGGCTCATTAACGAACTCGTCCAAGATTTTGGCCTAATTGATTTTTATAGCGAGTTTGGTTTAGATCCGTCAAAAAATACGCCCTCTATCGTGCTTACAAATTCCGTTATAACACATATACAGTGTTGGGAACATTACGACGGAACATAGGTTTTACCTTAGAAAGAGACAAAATACATATAAATTCAGTGCATCATTCTTTTTCGCTAACAGGATATCATAAAGTGGAAAAGGTCCAATACAAGAATTTGAAAATACAGATGTGTAATGTGAACAGTTTAGTTTATTATTTGAGAAATAATAAGATTGTATGTACTATACTGATAGCTTAATGCAATAAACAATAAAAAAAATTTTATCCCTTCATGATTAATTTACAAAGAAATAATGCAGTAGTAATAAAATTCACTATATTAGTTCGGTTAGTATTGGAATAAATAACCTAAATAACCGTAACATGCGAAATCAAATTTGTAGTAATAATCATATGTGTTTCCAAATATCTCAATTCTCATTTTTCGCTAAGAGGAAAACCCACAACGCCGGCCTCTTACTATTTCTACTATACTTCTGACAGTATTGCCAATTTTCATTGTATATTTATATTAATTGTAAAATGCATTGTTCTAACACGAGAACAGGTTATAAGAAGATTTTAATTATGATAATTCAAGAGGTTGTAACAGATCAAGATATAATTAATTCCATCTATTCGTTAAATATTTTATTGTAATGCTGGAAATTGTTCTAGTTTTCGAAAAAGTATAAAATGAATAAATTAGAGAATCGAGTATAGTTAGAAAAGTTTTAAAATTGCCAATAACTTTTTTATTATTGTAAAAATTATTTTCTGTCACCTTAAAATAATCTTCCATCAGATAATGATTTCGATTTGGCAATGGTGCTTCAATCGTCGACAATGTTATTCTTGTTAATTTCCATTGGTTAGGATCATCCGTGACCCTATAACTCACTAGACGGTAGTCTTTCCGAAGGCGGTGCCTGGCATACAATTGATTTATCGAAACAATTGTAATTTTTTTAGAATTTTCAATAACTTTTATTATATTGTGGAATTAACTAGAGACCGTGAGTTTCATTTAAAAATCTTCATGATGAATTTACAAAGAAATAATTCAGTAGTAAGAAACTAATTCACTATATCAGTTCGGGTAGTACACGCTAATATGATTTGAACAATAAATTAAAATCTACCTAATAGGTATTTGAAATAAGTACCACTAAAAAATCAATGGAAAATAGGTAAAAATATTACATTCGTCGATATTGAGGGTACAATTAATGAATGTGAGCATAATAATTTTCATTAACATCATCAGGAATAGTTTTAAAGATCTCAATGTAAACCGCCTCTGTTTACTACGCTCCTGATAGAACGATTTCGCTTACAGCTCAAATTCTACTTTTATCTGTCCCCTCTCTTCATTTTCAATCCACGCGTTAGATTGTAGAGTGGCTTTCAAAAATTCCTTTTTATTTGTGAGAGAAATCAGTCACATTTAATTTCAACGTAAAACGATATCCTCTCACGTCCAAAAAGGAATTATCATGGTCACATGGAGTTACCAGTGTGTTGGAGAAGGACAATCATGAGACAGAGAATTAAAAGCCAGCGAAGATTATTACACCAGACGAATACGAATCGCGCGTGCGCCTCTTGAAGATGTTCAACTGTACAATCTGGGTACTTCACTAAACGTTTGTTTGTGAATGAGTAACGATCTTTTGCAAATCTTATTAAAATGAGAATGCAAGTACACCATAAAGTGCGAATTGTAAAATGGTACTACCAGGGTCATTCATATCGAGAAATAGCAGAAAATTTGTTTATTGTGGCATTTGAAAATGCCCAACCAATTAGCAAATAACAAGTGAGAACGGTTATAAAAAATTTTGAAGAGCATGGATGTGTCAATCCTACTAAACATGGATCGCGTACACAAAAACGTCAAACAAAACCCAAAAAAGAAGAAAGAGATATTTTAATTTGTGCCAGGGTGGAAAATAAGCCCCTACAATCGTCCACTCATATAGCAAAGGATTTTGATGTTGATCCGAAAACGATTCGGACTGAGCCATGAAATTTTTCCAGACGATCAATTTCGTAGAATGGAATTTTGTGAAATAATTATGGAAAGAATACAATTGGACGCAAACTTTTCGAAAAATATTTTGTTCACAGATAAATCGACTTTTCCCATACATGGTGCACATAATTCATCCGTTATTCGATATTGGTCAAGGACAAATTTACACAAACATTATAATAATAGGACTCAATATCCCCAAAAGTTAAATGTTTGGGCTGGAATAGTAGGTGACCATTCAATTGGACCATTTTTTATTGACGGCAATTTAACCAGACAGAAATATTTGGACGTGCTGGAAAATCAAATTACTCCTGCCCTTATACAATTAGGTGTCAACTTCAATGATATCTGGTACCAACATGACGGTTGTGCATCACATAATTATCGACTAGCAATAAACTTCCTAAATACACAATTTCCCAATCGGATAATCTCCACGAATGGTAACATAAGATGGCCAGCGAGATCTCCAGATCTGGCTTCCAACGATTTTTTTTTCTGGGGTTATATAAAATCGAGAATTTATGGGTTTCAAGAAAACAGAGCCTCTTCTCTAAATGAACTAAGGGAACAAATTTTACAAATTTGTATGCAAATAACACCTGGAATGCTCATACGTGTTCGTCAAGGATTTTATAACCGTCTCGGCTACTGCTTAGCGCAAAACGAGGATTTATTCGAACATTTGATTTAAGCTCATTGAAGAATTAAGTTTTATTTTTTAATTTATTACATATCATAACATTACTTTCATTTAAAAATTGTAGGCATTAGAATTCGATTATAGTTTTATTTTCGTTTTTTTTTAATTTGCACTGTGTGTGTGTTCACACAGAGAATTCGTTCTCATTTGCATACAAACGATAACTGACGATAAAAATACCAATTTTTTTTACTAACATTCGAAACACAGCAGAAGTTTGGAGACCAATTTCACGTTGCCAAATCTGAAAAAAAGTAAAAGTTTTAACCGCTTTCAAACTGAAAACTAGAATAATTTCCAGCATTACAATAAAATATTTACCGAATAGATGGAATTAATTATATCTTGATCTGTTACAACCTCTTGAATTATCATAATTAGAATTTTCTTATAACTTGTTCTCGTGTTAGAACAATGCATTTTACAATTAATAAAAAAATACAATGAAAATTGGCAATACTGTCAGAAGCTACAAATAGTAAGAGGCCGGCGTTGTGGGTTTTCCTGTTAGCGAAAAATGAGAATTGAGATATTTGGAAACACATATTATTATTAATACAAATTTTATTTCGCATGCTACGGTTATTTAGGTTATTTATTCCAATACTAACCGAACTAATATAGTGAATTTTATTACTACTGAATTATTTCTTTGTAAATTAATCATGAAGGGATAAACGAAAGTAGTGTTGATTTTTTTATTGTTCATTGCATTAAGCTATCAGTATAGTACGTACAATCTTATTATTTCTCAAATAATAAACTAAACTGTTCACATTACACATCTGTATTTTTAATTTCTTGTATTGGACGTTTTCTACTTTATGATATCCTGTTAGCGAAAAAGAATGATGCACTGAATTTATATGTATTTTGTCTCTTTCTAACACATTGAAGGTAAAACCTATGTTCCCTCGTAATGTTCCCAACACTGTATATATATGGAACGGAGGGTGATTTTGGCATCTAGGAACACCAAAAAAACGAAAAACTGCATTGAAATTTTTCCGAAGTCGCGTCATGCTACTCTCTATAATAGCCCTATTTCATTCTGAAGTAAGCCTAATATCGTAGACAACAAGAAAACAGAATAAATAGTTACTCCAAAATAAAACTCCGAACTGATTCTGTATACAAACAACGCGCGATATTCGTATAGCCAAGTCAGAGATAAATCTCTGCCTGCGTCCCCTCGCCCCACTCCGTTAATCTAAAGGCCTTCACACATGTTTGTGTATAAGGAATATTCCATGTTTTAGTTTTCAACGTTTTATATCTCATACAACTTTAATACTTGTTTATAATAAAAATATTTCAAAATAATACATAGTATAATACATATTAAAAAAACGCATATCAAAAAGTCGTTTTATATCGTTTTTTCGAATTTTAAGGAGTTTAACGCAAAATCCGACCCCAACATAGATAGGCCATATTAAAGTAGACGTTCCAACAAACAAAATCCGCGGGTGCAGAATTCGAAAATAGAAAATTTCACTGGGAGAATTTGCTTTTTCTTCGAAAAATCTTAAATATCTCGGAAAATAATTTTTTTTGATTGTGCAAAAAAATTATGCTAATGTAGCGTAAAACAATATATACTTTCAACAAGTTTCATGGAAATTGCATTTTTTTGCCAGAGAAAAAAATTGAAAAATAAAAAAAGGTTTTTTGCGATTTTCATCATGAATTTGAGGCTATGTTGAAAAATTTCTCATTCAAAAGTTGTTCATTTCTTTATTATCTACAACTTTTCTGTTGAACATTTTGCGCTAAAAAGTGATTTTCTGCCTTAAATATGCAAAAGTAAGTTTTCAACCCCTACGAAACCACCCCATTTCCACTCGAACTTTGTTTAAACTCTTTTTCCTGTATTAGTTATACCCCAAAATATACTTCTTTAAGAGTCCCTTGGTGTTGCTAATTTTTCCGATTTTAGCCCATTTTTTTGGTAATTACACTGGACTAAATTAATATTTGACGTTTTAAATTGTGCCTTCTGTGACTAGCGGTTGCAATGCGACGTGTGACTTTCTGTTTGCAAGGTTATCTGATTCTGACGATCTGCCCGTAGAAAGCCTGTGGATTCCGAAAATACGAAGGATGTGATTTACGGATTGTAGAATTTATATCATTCTTCAATTTAATATCCAACAGGAATCTATATATTATTACATAGTTGTGGAAAAGAACTATTCCAAATATCAAAGAATCTTTTACTCAGAGTATTTTGCTCTTACGCGTTCTAAAGTGCTCTTTCTTCAACTTTAGTGTCCACGAAAAGGGTCGTCCGAATGGAGGAGGAAAGCTGCTTGAAGGTCGTCGCATTCAATAATAATATATTTATTCATATATAAAAACTTTACATTGAGTGTACCTTCTATTTTGTTGTTCTGGATTCTCCGCATCATTTTCATATATATCTTATTTTCAAAATCCGCTTTGTACACCATTAATTTGTTTTTTCGTGACATCTTGTGGGCTCTGTAATTAAGATTCCACTCAAATTGTTTCTTTCTAATGTGTTATTTGTATCGAAATTTTGAATCTGAGTTATGCCTTTATTAGCAAAAACTAAATTATCCGCGAGATCAAATTGAAAGTCTTGACATTTGCCTGTGAATCTTGGATATTGAGACAAACTAGAACTTTGTGTTAGTGCACAAGAAAAGGGACGGTTGGGATAAATTTATGCACACGGTATGGCTAGTCACTCAATTTATTTATTCACTAAATTATACTAGATACACAGTATATTCATTTACACTAACTTTTATAAACACTTCACTACTGTTTAGTTACATAGACTTATTTTATATTTACTTGTTTACTATTTATCTTGGAAGTCTTTTCATATTATGTGCCCTTCTTTCTGGATAATTCTAGATTGCGGCTCACACAGAAACAATTGCCTCCCTGGAAAAGTCTAGATAAGACTAGAAATATCTAGAAAAGGATAGTCACAAAAAAATAATGATGAACAGTACGAAGAAATCCCTGCATATTTGCCAAAATTTTAACTCTCATATATGGCTTAGACAGAGTAGGATTCGGGGACTACACCAGTGTGCTATTTCGTAACATTACCCCCTCCTTAAAAGGAAGTTCCTTTTGGAACTTCTGTGTAGCCGGAATTGGATGTTTAATCGGGCACCATCTTTAATGGATACCGATAACGAAGGGTATAGCTGCAAATTAATATGTAGACACCGGTATCTTGGAAGATCACCATTATCATGTTCCTGATGACTCGCCAATCCAACTGGTTCCTCTCTATCGTGGGCATTGCTAGTTTCTCCACGTGGGATTCCAGCACATGATCTCGAATGCTTCGTAGCGGTTCCCACACATACCGGTAGGTGTATCGATCTGGAAATTCTTTTCTAGTTACAAGTTACCGCGAATTGTGTTTGAGTCTCATTGTCTTGCTAGGGGCTGGCATCTGATCTTCAAGATTATCTAATTGTCCAATCTTCTTTCGAAAGACGCTTGCCAACCCTCGTGCGTGTTTGCTACTGGCGGAGATGTTATGTGCCAGTGAGTAATCTTCCGGGAGCGTGAACAAATCTTGTCTTTGTTCTTCTCAATTGGATCACGTAATCTTCTCCTGCTAGATCTTCGCCAGGCCGACAGCCAAATTCAAGGTCACAAGGAAGCCTAATTTCACGTTCAAATAGAATTTTCGCAGGTGTTTCACCAGTGGACTCATTCATGGCAGATCATTAAGCCAACGCAAATAGGGAAATATATTGGTCTTAATCTCTCTGGTGGCTGGAAACTACTTTGGACAGGTATTTTCCAATGGTCCTGTTCATTTTTTCGACCATTCCATCTGATTATAGATGCAACGCTGTTACCCTGGCCTGAATTCCCATTTTGTCACTAATCTCATGGAATACCTGGCTTTCGAAATATTTTCCTTGTTCGCTGTGGACTTCCAATGGCACACCATATCGGCTGATAACGTCTTTCACCAGTACATCCGCGACAGTTGTAGCCTCTAGATTCGGAATCGCATACATTTCCACCCACTCTGTGAAATAATCCATTACTACCAGGGTGTATTTACAACCATTTTGTGTCGTCCGAAATGGTCCAGCGATGTTCAAACCAATCCTTTCGAAAAGGCTTCCAACATTATATTGTTTCATAGGCGCCTTTCTCTTGCGATGTGGTCCATTTTTCGTAGCACGAGTCGTACATTTCTTACACCAGTTCTTCACATAGTCGGAGCTGTTCATCCAATAAAACCTTCCACGGACTCGCTGGAGGGTTTTCTTCACTCCCAGATGACTTCCCGATGGACTGTCGTGTAACTTCTTCAGTACATCAGCTACTCTCGTTCTCGGGATAACGAGCTGTCTCGTAATCTCGGAACCATCATCGTTTTCACGGACTCTTTTCAACAGCCCTTCTTCCAGAACAAGGGAGTCTCACTCAGCCCAACATGCCTTGAGTCTCGGCGAAAATCTTGACACTTCTTGCCATGTAGATCGCCGATTATCTTGTTTCTATTGCCGAATATTCTTTAGGTGAGGATCATTCTCCTGATCTTCTCTGATCCTGGTGGGTGACCATTCTTCGGTAACTACAGTAGTTCTTCAAACTGCAGCTTCTCTAGATTCTGCCTTGTTGCTGTGGGAGCAGTCTATTGGGCATGGCCGTCTGGATAAAGAGTCGGCATTTCGGTGACTCACACCAGCACCATATTCGATGTTGAAATCGTACTCTTGAAGTCGTTCAATCTATTTAGCGATCTGGCCCTCGGGATTCTTGAATTGCATTAACCACTTACGTGCTGCATGATCAGTCCGGATTAAGAATTTCCTTCCATAGAGATACTGGTAAAAGCGTTCCATGGACTCCACTACCGCCAAAAGTTCTCTTTTTGTGACGCATTAGATTCGTTCTGGTTTGGAGAGGACTTTACTGTGATATCCCAGCACTCTTCCTTGTCCTCCTTGGATCTGTGAGAGTACTCCTCCAATTCCTACGTTGCTTGCGTCAGTGTCAAGAATAAAGTCTGCCTCTGGTAATGGATATCCTAATATCGGCTTAGTGGTTAACTGCCTCTTCAAGGTTTCAAAAGCCGTTCCATTGGAAAGCTCTTGTTTCTTCAGTGAGTCGAGTAAGGGGCTTGGTAATATCTAAAAACTTCCTGATAAATTTTTTATGGTATATGCAATGTCCAAGGAAGCTCCTAATTTGATGTTTGTCCGCTGGTTGCGGTCATTGCTGAATGGAAGCAATTTTTTCTGGATCCACGGACACTCTTTCATTGCTAACTACATGACCGAGATAGTTGACTTGAAATAGCTGACATTTCTTCGAGTTTAACATGAGCTGGGCAGCTTGGAGTCGTTTGAATACATCTTCGTAATTCTTCAGGTGTTCGTCAAATGTCTTCTCTAGTACTACGATGTCGTCCAAATAGACCAGGCAGGTTTTCCGAGATAACCTTTTCAAGACATTTTCCATGAATCAAATGTCGCGGGCGCATTACAGAGCCCGTATGGCATGTGGTTGAATTGCCATTATCCAGATACGGTGGTAGAAGCAGTTTTCTCTATATCTTCTGGGTCCGTTTCACCTTGCCAATAACCAGACTTCAGCTCCAAGGTGTAAAATCGTTTGCTGCCGGCCAAAGTATCTAGCGTATCGTCGATTTGAGGAAGAGGATAACTGTCTTTCTTCGTCACTTTGTTTAGCTGACGATAGTCTACGCAGAATCTCGTAGTACCATCCTTTTCCTTGACGAGCACCACTGGAGACATCCATGGACTGGTGGATGGTGCTATTACTTTTTCTCCTGCCATCTCTCGAATTATTCTTTCAGCTTCCTCTCTCTTCGCACTGATTGCCTAATTGGTTTGACATTACCAGTATCGATTTTTTGTTCGACGTATGATGCTCTACCAGTCTTCTCTCCTTTGAGTACAAATAGGTCTCGATTCTGCAAGAGAAATCCTCTCATTCTTCTTTTCTCGGCTTGATTTAAGGATTGACCAGCTACTGATAACACTGTTCGAATCTGGCATTGAAATTGTCACTTGCCGTTGTTTGACGAACTATAGACGTCGCTGGTACGCAGAATCCAATCTTGGTTTCCTTCAAGATGGTAATTGGGTTATCGTTCACGTTTATCAATCGTACTGGGATCTTTTCCAATCAGTATTCCATTGCCAACTTCTTCGCCGTGGTTCCTTGTCTCCATCATAACCGTTGTACCTACCTCCATGACTCCCTATACCCATGCTACTATCATGGTTTCGCATCGTGCAGGTAGAACGATATTTTCTTGTTCAGCTGCCAACGCGGTGCTGCCTTCATATGGATGAAGGAATACCTCTTCGAAACCCACTTTAATGGTCCTATTTTAAAGTCCAATTGGATACCATGTATATTCATTACGTCCATTCCCAGAATCACGTCTTCTTCGATGTCAGCTACGATTACCGTATGCGTGAACTTTTCTACGCCAATTGCCAATTGGATTTGTGTCTCCCAGTCAACGCTGGCACTCTCACCTGTGGTGGTTAGCAGTCGCTGTCTCGTTGGTAAATGCTTCTTCTTGGAGTTTATTACATCTGGTTGTATAATGGTTCTAGTTGTTCCAGTGTCAACCAGCAGAGTATATTTCTTGCCATTCACTTCGCCATCCACATATACTCTGTCGTTGTGACATCTGAGATAAGCTATCAGAATGAGAGGATCTTTGGAACGATCATGGGTCAGTGCTGCCCCTTTGTAGCCGACCCGTTCTAGTTTTCCTCCATCATTCTTTTTATCAAACCGACGATCTGGTCAAATCTGTCGTCGTCGCCTTCCTCTCGGATAGTCCTAACTTTGTTATAACCCGAAGCATGCGTAGCTGTTTCATATTCAAGTACTGCTGTCAATGCGTCAACGAATGTTTTGGGATGGGTTAAACGAAGCGTTCTCTGTATATCGGCGTCACGTAAGCCGTCAATAAAGGCAATATAGTAACTGCCCTTTTTTCTGGATAATTCTAGATTGCGGCTCACACAAAAACAATAGACTCCCTGGAATTTTCTATGTAAGACTGGAAATGTCTATATAAGAATAGTCACAAAAAAAGAATGGTAAATAGTTCGAAGAAATCTCTGCACATTCGCCAACATTTTAACTTTCATACATGGCCTAGACAGAGACTGATTCAGGAACTACACCAGTGTGCTATTTGTAATAATATATTATGATTAGTTGATTATTGATCACTGCCCAGGATAAAGCATCATTAAAAAACCTGTATCATAGATAATTCTTCTGGAAAATAGTAAATTGAAATAAAAAATTAGCCTGTTAGAGATTTTGTATATTACTGTTTGTTTAGCTATAAATCAATTTATGTGTTAATTTCAGGACGCACTGTATATTTGTTCTAACAGCTTTCATTGTGTGTTTTTTTTCTCTCTCATAATCTCTCCAATACCATTGTGTTTTTAATATACGAGTATATTTATCATTTCTATAATAATAATATTCCAATTTAATAAGTTTAATAGTCCAATTTTCGTTTTTAATGTTTCTACATCGCTTTGTAAGTTGTTGGAATCTAAATAATTGTCACTCTAACTGTAGTGGAAGTAATTAAAACTGCAGTCACAAGATAACAAAAAATCTATCAATTGAATAAAAAGAATGAATAAATATTTGGCTTACCATGGAATTACTACGATTCTCTAGTGATATCTACATTACAGTGACAAAAACAATGTAACTAGTAAGTTGTGTATCTACAGCTGCATTGCAGAAAATATCCAGTGCAGCAGTAAAAACAATGAAATAGCCTAGCGTGAGTAAATTAGATACACTAATAAAAAAGAGACTTCAATGATGCATTTTCCTTTTTAATCATGGTTTAGCGTAACAAAAAAGGAAAATTTCAATTGAGGTTTTTAAATTTAGCTGGTGAAAAGTGAATCTACAGTGTGATTGACAAAAATAGAAGATTTCAAATATATTGCTTGAAAATGAGTCAAAATTAAGAAGTGTATAGAAGATATTTCTCAGGAAATGACCTTGTATCAATTTTGTAGATGAGATATCAAAATTAGTGTTTTAAATGAAACTCACGGTTTCTAGTTAATTCCACAATGTATTGTGAAATTAACTAGAGACCGTGAGTTTCATTTAAAACACTAATATGAGCAGATTCCACGAAGTAAGGGTCGAGACAGTTAATTCCAATAAGATATCAAAAATTTAGAATTGCGACAACTACAAAGGGTATAGAAAATCTATTGTTTATAACTTTGATTTCTATGGGATTAATAACAAGTGTAGCTGTTTATGATATTACGAATGATAGTAACTTGAAACATGATTCTTCTACATTAAAATACTTAAAATAATAATGCGAAAAAATGGAAATTTGAAGCTCTATATCAATTAAACCATTATGGATATAGGATTTAACGCTACTTTTGCAAGATTAGTTTTCCCAATCCCTTAATAAAAGTCCAAAGTAAATATTTAGAGCTTAGATTTTTCAAAAAAAAAAGTTTAGCGCGCATGTATGGCACATATGTGGCATCTTCTGGAAAATTAGATGCCAAATTATAATTTTTCAAAAACTCATAGTTTCAAATTTTTAATGTAGCATGTTCAAAAACTTTGAAGTTACTCCAAAAAATGTATTTAAAAATTCCAATTTCCCTTTTAATATTAATGTTTTATTGAGTCGAGTTGATTCAAATTGTAATATTTTGAAGTCAAAAATTTACCATACTTCTTTGTACAATTACTTAAGGACCACTCTATATTGATAGCAGATCGTAGAATTGAGATCTTTATATAGATCATGAACGTAAAAACCTCCACAAAAGACTCATATTTCCATCGTGAACTCATTTTTTCCGCTAAATACAGTCGCAGAATTAAGTATGGTATTAGAAGGGATTTAAAATATACAACAATGTATATATTTCATTACAAAGTACTTCTCGACGCTGTTCAGGAGGCTTATTATGTTTAATATAATATTTGTACTAATGAGTTTGAATCTGGGATAATTTTTTTCTATTCATCCATCTTAATTGAAATTTCCTCCTAGATTCAATACTCTTGAAAAACTCTTGCCAATTACATTTTGTTATTTCAAGAAAATATTTAACGAGGTAGTTGAGCTTTTGCTTCAATGTGTATATAAAATATTTCTGTAGTACTAGTTCGATCGAATGCATGGGTAAATATTTTCTGATTTTCTAATTAATAGTTTAATCAACATTTTGGCTCTTCCCATCATCTGCTCACCTAAATTATTATATGATAATGGTATTAGTAGCATTACTTTCTATTAAACTACTCCTTAAATTATAGCAATAAATCCGTACGTTTTGTTCATATATTCTGTGAGACTTATAATAATAATAATAATAATAATAATAATAATAAATGCTAAATCAAATACTAGTTTGCTGACTATAAATGAATAAACAAAACAAACAGAAAAAAATTCCGTTAAAAAAGTTGATAATTAATTAAATCCCAAGTATGTAATATACATACCCAAGCTGAGAAAAGAGAAAAAAAATAGTATAACCTAGGTGTGGACCTTTATCAAATTAAAAGAGAGGAATAAAAATAAACATTTTGAAATTGTTTTACGTCAATGCTTTATTTACAGAAGGAAAAAAAATCTATCTCAAATTCTGCCAAATTAAAAATCACATACCATCCTCAAACAGACCCTTTGATAAATATGATTTTATATTATTTTCAAAGGAATCACTTGTATTCGGTGGGTATCTTGTTGAATACTTTTGTAACTTTGATATGAGGAATACCTTTTAAACAGAGATGTGTTCTGTGAAGGTGCAGTTAGTGTATGCTTCAACCTCACTAATATTGTGTAAATTAGTGCGGAAATAGTATATTGTATAATTAGTGAGAAAAGCATAATATTCCCAAATGACTGTGATAATTACCAGACGAGGAGCGTAGCGACGAGTCTAGTAACACATGAGTTTGGGAATATGCTTTTCCCACGAATTATACATACTATTTTTTCTTCGATCGTTGACTTACATTTAAAAAATTAATTAAAAAATATTTAATTCAAGATGTAATCAACACATTTGGTGGATGCTGGAGCTGATATTCTTTCTATAGAGCGCCACGGAGGATGGAAATCGTCCAATGTGGCGGAAGAATATATTGACGAATCACTTTATAATAAAGTAGAAGTGGCTAATAAAATATTCAACACCCCGGCCTCGACATCAAATGAAAATGATCGAAACGAGATAAACCAAACAATTAGCCATGCAGCTTCAACGTCTATAAATTCTCGTTGTCCTCCCGTACAATTTACAAATTGTACAAACTGTACAATAAATGTGAATATTAACAACAATTAATTTGTGTTCAAGAATATCGTTATAAATTGGATGTTTCTTTTAATTCTTTTATAACAACTTTATCAATACCTATAAAAATTAAAACCATACTTTGTTTCATTTTATTGTAATAATCCATTTGTAACATTACCGCACACTTCAGCAGTGCGGTCAGAATATTACCGTACTTTTATCTTCTAATTGCTTAACAACTGTCCACTATTCTAGAATGTTGAGCTTTGCGCATAGAAAACAGGTCAAAATAGTGTCCTTTTCCCACGATCGGAGAAAAATTATTTTTCGATATGAGTATGGGGGTTTTCTCAAAGAAACGATTTTATAATAAACCATGCAAGCATGAAGGAACCTACGTTAATTCATTTTTAGCTAGCCTAATTGTCGGAGATATCTAGTCGTCTTATGCCAGAAACGAAATGCACACAACAGTTTTGTATTTGTTGTAGTTTAGAATTATTATGCTGTGAAATGCAGGGTCCATATACTACATCCCCATAATTTTCATTAGAGAGAATAAGTGATTCACAAAGAATGTATCTAACCCTAGATGTTAAGCCATATAATAATTTCAAATTGGAAAATTAACGACGAAGTATTTCATTAACATGATCCTGATAATTTAGTTTGACATCCAGAATTAGGCCTAACTTTCATGCTTTATCGACAATTTCAATTTTTTCCGAATTCATTTTAATAAGAATCTGATTTGAAATGTTTTTACTCACTTTGGGTCGACCAAAAAGCATTAATTTCGTCTTGGAAGCTTTCATTGTAAGACAACATTTATTCGAGGCTTGCAATAAGTTACCAATATCTTTATGTGTAGATCGGCTTTGCTCACTTTGCTTAAATACGTAGTAAAGCTGAGTATTGTTTGCATATAAGTGGTACCGACACCATTTAAGATGTTTCTGGAGTTCAGCTGTATAAAGAATAAATAATAAGGGACCAAGAATGGAGCCTTGTGGGACTCCATTTTTTACAGCTGCCATATCAGAAGACTTTCCATTGAAAGATACCCTTTGCTAGGTAACTACTCAATAGTTCAACAGCACTTGTGTTAAAGCCATAGAAGTGAGGTAGTTTTAAAAGTAATGCATACTTTATTCGATCAAAGGCGTTGCTATAATCTAAAAGGAATAGAATCAGTAGTTCATTATCTTCTAGTGCGCGATGAATATCATCAGTTACTTTTAGTAAAGTTGTGGTACAGCTGTAGTTTGTCCTAATTTTTTTGCCGCCATCCTAAAGGTGTCTGCCTCTAAGCCAACCGCCCCCCCCCCGTACGCCACTGCTAGTGGTGAAATGTTTGAACAAAAAATGCCTCAAGACACTGTACAATATCTTTGATAAAACAATATTATTATTAAAGTTTCTCCATGGCCACTGTGTAAACAATAATATACAACAATATCAATCACTTATCGCCCATGTCTTGGAATAATCAATCTTCACTGTCACAGCACTTAAGTTTCGGTCAGAACAACAAATTTAAAGGCGAGCTAGATATTCCGTAGAACAAACAGATGCCCCATTTATCGTATACCACGAGGGTTGGAGCGAATTAGTATACTAATTCCTTTCACCAACTATTCCCGATATCTGCACTAAACTGTACTAAATCCGATCGAACTTATTCATGGAAAATCCAGGGTGGAATCGTCCATCATTAGATCGTAAAATTTGAATTCAATAGTGATGGATATTTCGTGATTGAATGAACAGATTAACATTTGATTCAAAAATAATAAAGTGATTTGAAGGAATGTTAGATATATTGAGAAAGATTGAAAAGACCTAATTTTCTTTTAACTTTCTTAGACACGGGAAGATGAAGGATGTAAAAAAATATACATTTTATAGCATATCCAAATCCAGATTATGTAAATAATTAAAAAGATTTTCTGGATGATGTACTTAAATGTAAACTCTCAATGTGAATTGTGCACGATGTCTGTGGTGCTGTTATATGTTGAAACAAAACTTATGTTCTTCATTTTCATAGAATCCCTGATAATCATCTAACTCGCTTCTTCATGTCAGTCACTGCTACGAATTTCAGTCTCTCGTTGACATTGGTTACTGTTTAACTCATTAGGGATCGTATTACATTTCTCCACTGCTTATGTAATACGTTTTCTCACAAATATAAGATATAAAGAGATAATTATAACATAATTATAAATAAATTATAACAGTTATAAATAAATTATAACATAACACTAAAACTATATAGCTACATATATGAATTTGGAATATATTATTTCAATGTCCGTCTCATATATTTATAAATACTCCAGAAGATTAATTCTTCGTCTTGGTTTCAAATTCGGAGCCTCTCTGTCCTCCGCATCCTCTCACTTCGACCCAACCCTTTCCGTCTTCTTCATCCAATTCTAAGTCCTCATCACGTTCTGTGTCTTTTCTCACCACTGTTCATTTTCATATTTGTTAATGTTTGACATTTAACCTCTACTGTTGTGATCGGCATATGTTTCAAATGCCTATATCCCCTTTTGGACTCCACCTGTTTCTTAGTGTTTTAAATGGAACTTACTGTTTCTTGTTAACTCCACACTAGAAACAGTGAGTTTCATTTGGTTCTGCTTGTCGTAGCTGTTTAAAAAATGAATGAATACTTCCTCTCGATGATCATATCATCTTTCTCAGTTTCTTTTCTAAATTTTTTACTATTTTAAATGGTTTTGGATCAAAGTATTGTGATTAACCATTTTCATTCATTTGCTTACATAAAATAATATCATCTAAATTGAATTTAATTTCCATAGTATGCTTTCTTCTATTTGCAAACATCATTTTCTTTTGTTTCCCTTCATTGTCTTGTTCTCTCAATTGATTATTTGATTTGGTTTCATTTGTTGCTATATCTGTTAAAGTTATTAACCGTAAACCTGACTGTTTATTTCAATTTATTAACTTTACTAAGGAAAAACTGTAGTAACTTTTAGAAAAATGCTTTTATCAAAAAACCGTTTTTGACATCAATCAATTATATATCAATCTGACATGTTTTATATTATTTCATAATCCACCTATCTAAGTAGAGTTTAGAGTATATAAACAATGTAACTATAATGTAAAAGCTTCAACACCTTCTCTCATAAAGTCCTTTTGATATTCCCATATTTTTCAAAATATAATCCATTCTTGGCTTTAATAATGACTTCGTCAATATATCTGCGAATTGGTGTTCCGAAGCAACCTGTTCTATATCAATACATCCTTCAGTTACTAATTCTCTTACAAATAAATACCTGATTTCAATATGTTTCGGTCTTCGGTTATATTCTTGGTTCTTTGCTGACTTAATAGCAGCTTCATTATCAACTGATAGTGTAGGAACATTTTTTAAACCTATAATTTCGTGATAAAGTATTTTTAACCATATCCGTTCTCTGGCTCCTTCACTTGCAGCAACTATTTCAGCTTCTGTTGTTGAGAGTGCTACTGATGACTATCTCTGACTAAGCCAGGAGATTGCACCTCCAGCATATTTACAAATAACACCTGTAGTTGATCTTCTGGTTGTAGGATCTCCTCCATAGTCAGCATCGCTAAGCCCTTGAAGATGTTTCAATTTGTTACCAGACTTATAGATAATTCCAATATCGATAGTATTTTTGAGATTCCTAAAAATACGTTTAACTCGAATCCAATCATCATGAGATGGATTTTCCAATGTTCTTGAGGCAACTCCTATTGCATACGCAATATCTGGTTTTGTTCCTACCATAAGATACATTAGAATTTCAACTGCTTACCTATAAGGAAACGTTCTTTTACTTTTCCAGTTTCTTTCCTTGATTGGTCACTTTTAATGATTGGTTTAGTCACAACCTTACAATTTTACATTCCAAAATGTTCCAAGATTCTTTTTGTATAAGCTGCCTGACTCACTGTTACTGAACCGAGATTACTAGTGTCAATTTCCAAGCCCAAAAAATAGGTAGCTGGTTTTGCAGTAATTTCAAACTATTTTTCCAAATTATTCATAAATTCATTTTCCAGAATTTCGTTACTCGTGGCTGAAAGTCCATCGTCAACATAAAGTGCCAATAGAATCATATCATGTTCTTGTTTCTTGATAAACAAGCATGGATCTGCATCACTTGCCTTAAAATTTTGGTTTATAAGAAAATCTACGAATCTTTCATTCCAGCATCTCAGAGCTTGCTTAAGTCCATACAAGCTATGTTTGAGACAGCAAACTTTACTATTACCATTAGTGTTTGAATTGAAACCCGCGGTTTCTAGTTAATTCCACAATATAATAAAAGTTATTGAAAATACTAAAAAATTGACAATTGTTTCGATAAATCAATATCATCGTCAGAATTATTACCATCTTGATATCCTTCCGGTTGTTTCATATATTCTTCTTTCTCCAGATATCCATGAATAAATGCAGTAGAGACATAAAATTGGCTTAAATTCATTTTCTCACTAGCAGCTATACTCAACAAAGCTCTTATTGTCCCAGATTTAGCAGCAGGACTAAAAGTTTTTTCATAGGATTCACCATATATTTGTGAAAATCCCTTCACTACCAATCTAGCTTTGAATTTATCTATAGAGCGATACATATAAGTTTTAATTTTGTGAATCCATTTACACGAAATTGCTTTCTTCCTGGGTGGTAAATCTTGTAGAATCCATGTTTCATTTTCATTCAAAGATGCGATTTCTTTATTCATGGCTTTCACCCACATGTCTTCATAATTACTATCAATAGCTTCTTGGAAAGTCTGTGGTTATTTGAGTTCTAGAAGTGTCGTATATACCTCCATTACAAAATCTTCAAATTTCTTAGGTAATTTTATTTCTCTATGTTTTTTTAATATATTCTCTACTAAATTTCAAATCAATCTTCTAAATCTTCTTCGTTTATTTCTTGATTTTCTGGTAGAATATCGTCTTTAGATCTATCTAAACTCCTTTCATCTCCAGTTTCAGTACTTTTTTCATCTTCAACGGGTGAAAATTCAGTCCATCTAGTTAAAGATAATATCTCTGGATCTTATGAGTTGTTGTTTTTCTTTACACCATGCACGATATTCACAATCATTATCGTAACCACTTAAAACTCCTTTTATCGCTTCTCTGTCCATTATCTTTCGACATTGTTTGGGAATATGTACGTAACAGGTACACCCTATAACTCTCAAATGCTTGATGTTAGGTATTTTCCCTATCCAAACTTCATAGGGAGATTTACACCAGATATACCTGTTCTATTCAAAATATATGCAGCAGTATTTATCATCTCAGCCCATGAAATTTGCGGTAAACTGTTTCTTGCATACATGAATAATCTTGCATTTTCAACAATAATTCGATTATCTCTTTCTGAACATCCATTTTGCTCTGGTGTGTATGGCATAACCAATCTACGCTTAATTCCATTCTTTTGTAAAATTTGTCGAAAATGCTACTGGTAAATTCACCTCCATTGTCTGAAAGTAGCTCTTTCATTACGTGTCACGCTATTTTCAATTCATTCAACAGGATTTTCAGTTTTTCTGCGGCTTCGGATTTTTCTTACATAAAATAAACACATCTGAATTTACTAGAATCGTCCTTGAAAAGTACAAAATAGCGATTTCCGGAGCTTGAGGTTTTGAAAGGTTCACATAAATCCGAGTGAATGAGCTCTCCAGGTGCTTTGGCACGTTCTCTAGTTCCAAATTTCAATCTATGTGATTTTCCGTAAATACAGCCTCCACATATTTCACTATCTAATGGAACTTTTATATCTAAAACTTTTTCAATAATAGATTTCACGTGTCTTTTATTTTGATGTCCCAACCTTTCATGGTATAACTGCAAGAAACAACCATCGGAAACCATATTCACATCCAATATGGTTTTTTCAGGGATAACATTTTGAATAGCTAGTTTGTACAAATTTCCTGTATCGATGTCTATTGCCTATTAACTTGATTTCTCCATCAATTACTAGGGTACATTCTTCTACTTCAATAAAATACTTTTCATTATATACAAAAGCTTCTATTATTATTGAACCTTTGCCAATAGCTTCAATGGATACTCCATTTGCGGTTGTTACTGTGTATGTCTTATCGAAGTGCTCAAATGTCTGGAAAAGATCGTTTCTATTGCAGATATGATTAGTTGCTCCATTGTCTACAAACCAACTGTTTTAATCACAGTTTACATTTAAGATTTCTTCATTGAGGGCTAATAGTGTTACTTTGTATTTCTCTCTTCAGATTTATTACTATTATTGTTAACTGTATACTTTGGAGGTCTTCCATCGGCTTTGATACATTGACGAACATTATGACTAACTTTCTTGCAATAGTGACATACTCTATATTTCTTGTTCTAGAAATTACGTCTGTCTGAATTTTTTTCTGTATTTATAGTCTCTTCATCTCTTTTATCTGTTTTATTAGATAATACTTTTTCATAGGCACATAGCTAGTTGATAAGATTGTCTACTGGTCTATCTGATTTCGACACTAGCATCCAGCTAGAGTTGAATGAAAAATATTCTTCTGGCAGTGTATCAAGTATCTTATATATTAACAGTACTTCAGGTAAATCACAAGAAAAATTATTCATAAAAACTAACTTGTCTTTGGTGATTTCTTGTTGAAGTTCTTCCCAAAGGTTTCTCAGTTTTGAATTATGTGTTGCAATATCATCATCTGCTTGTCGTTTATAACTGAAAAACTCAGTACATTACTCATGAGTTTTATCTTCAGTTTTCACATCAAACAATCTGTGAAGTTCTAACCAAACATTTCTTGCTGTAATAAATCTCATCACTTTTTGAAGAGTTTCTTCACTCATATTAGTTGTGAGTACCAGTATTGCACTAGTATCTGCTTAAGCAAAATACTCAACCTTTATCATACTCCATTCGTTTTTCTGTAGATGCTGTAGAAGATACAGGAGCTGGTCTGAGCAATTTACCTTCTATAACATCAGTTGCACCTGGTATTCCTCGTAGTAGAACACACAACTTATATTTCCATGTATTCCAATTTACTTTACCGTTCAGGAAGCCTATTTGAACTTTCATCGTTTCCATTTTTGTCCTTCAAGAATGCTTTTCACAACAGGAACAAAAAAAATCAAATAAATTATTTCTAACAGTTGCGCATATCTGGGCCCATAACCTGTTAAACTTATTAACCGTGAACCTGACTGTTTATTTTAATTAATTAACTTCACTAAGGAAAAACTGTAGTAACTTTTAGAAAAATGCTTTTATAATAAAATCGTTTTAGACATCAATCAATTATATATCAATCTGACATTTTTTATATTATTTTATAATCCACCTATCTAAGTAGAGCTTAGAGTATATCAACAAAGTAACTATAATGTAAAAGCTTCAACAATATCTGGAAACAAATTTTGTATTTTTTTTTTGAAACACAATTTCATGAGGAGATTTCTTTAAGGTTGAATGAGGCACACTTGTATAATTCAACAGAAAGTTGTTTATTTAAATTTCATAGTTATTGATGGGATCCTTGAAATAAGAATAAGTATTTTTATAATATATCGTTATATTAACAAACAGTCAAAGTGAGAGTATGAACTTTTATTTGATTTCATACAATACAATTATTAGTTCATAAAGAAAGGGTACAAGGCTTAACAGACAAGAATAACTGAAAATGTGTTCACATATCTAATACCCTATTTAACATGACAAAAGAATAAACAATGTACCTTGTTCCTTCGATAAACTAAAAGAGAATTCTATAATTATTTATTATTTCATGAAATATTTGCTATAGAAAAATTACTCTGGATTGAGAACAATAAAGGCCTATAAATATAAACAAATGAATGCATTTACACAAAAAGTAACTCAAATATAAAAGAATAATATTAATAAATACAAGTGATACTTTGAATATTCAAAGTTAAACGTAAATTATTGACTTTGACTAAATGGATTTTAATTTGTGATTGTTGTTAAAAATTTACTAATTATACAGCCTTCCAACACATCACGTATTGCTTAAGACATCACTGTTGTGGATATTAAGGCCCTATCAGTTTTTCTTTTATAGGTGCGTACCATGTCAAATTCTAATAAAAATAGTTTGGGCAGTAAACGATAAATGAACAGTAGTGGAGACCGGGGATGGTTGGTACACTTTTTAGAAAAAAATTAATTTTTTTGACATTTTTTGAAGTTTTTTTCTCAAATTTTTTTAAACAATTTATTGAAGTCTTACTTTCATTTTATAAGAATATGAAAAATAAGTGACCAACATTGGACACTTCCTAAGTATTGTTTGAATCCATTGTTTAGTGAACCAACCTACCCCTCTTTTGGGGTTGGTTGGCTCAGACTAAGAGGTAGGTTGACACAAGATAAACAATAATAAAAAACTATACAGAAACTATTTTATTAACCCATATTTAGCAAAGAAAAGTTTACTTCGAACTTAAACATTGACTGAAGTTTTTTAGTTCCCCCTGAAAAGGAAGGTGGTAGTAGGATCATTTTAATGTCATTGCAATGTACGATAGATATGTCCTCTATGACAGGAAATATGAAAGATCCACTAACTTTTTCACTTTTATGCAAAAATAAGAAAGACCTCCCGTTCCTTGTCAACGTCCCCTTGGCCAATAATTTTTCATAGCAAATCTAGTAATGGAAGATTTGGAAAATACCGTTATAAATCAATTAAATTACGTTCCAAATTTTTATAAAAGATACGTTGATGACTGCCTTCTATGCATACCAGCATCCAAGATAGATTATACACTTAAAAACTTTCACCCCAGAATAGAATTTACTTTAGAGAAAGATAACGAAAAACTAATACACTTTTTGGATATAACAATAAAATATGATAATATTGGTAAAATTGAGACGAATTAGTTTACCAAACATGTATGGTCTGAAAGATATTTAAATTTTAATTCTAATGTACCAATCACATACAAAAGAAGTGTTGTTAATAACTTTACAGACAGAGCCCTAAAACTCTCACATCCTAATAACAGACCTGATAATTTGAAGAGGATTAAAGGAGTTTTACAAAGTGACGAATATCCAGAAAGCTTTTACGAGTCTATAATAAAGAAATAAATACATAAAATTCATAATTATAATAATGCAAGGGACACAAACAATGGAAGTAGTAATAACTCTAGTAATAATATCTCAACCAAAACATATATTACTTTACCATACGTATAAGGTGCATCAGAGAAAATTCAAGGGCTGTTGAGAAAAAATAATATAAATGTATCGCACAAACCTAATAATTATACAAACAAGACGTTTTTCACAAAACTTAAACGGAAAACCGGAAAATTGAAACAAAGTAATGTAGTGTATAATGTCAAATGTAACGATTGCCATGGTGAATACGAGGGTCAAACATCTCAATACCTACATAACAGAATTTACAATCACCAATACAACATAAAAACTAACAATGAACATTTCACAGCTCTTTCAAAACACGCAATCGAAAACCACCATAGTTTTGATTTTGAAAACATCAAAATTTCAGACAAAGAAGAAAATCGAATCAAACGTAAAATAAAAGAGATGGTTTATATCAAAAAAACAAAAATTCAATTAACTATAAGATGGACCTTCAAAGTCTCCCAACATTATACATCCATTTGATAGAGTAGCTGTAGGTGTTCTGATCTTACCCGCCTATGACTATTATTTGTATGTCCAAGGTCGACAGCAGATTTATAATGTGTAAGTTTTAATAGCTAATTTTGTCTTAGCTTTTATTGTTCAATGTATTATAATTAAGTAGCACATTTTCATTGTAGAGAAAAATAAATACTTGAAAATGGCAATACGTCGAAACGTACATCGTTCGAGAAAATGAAATAAATGAGAAGAGAATGTAAGAATACAAAAAATCTCTTTATTTTCAACTATTAACTGTTATTGGCCGATTACCAGGAATAAACTAAAACGAAAATTTATACTAAACTTAATATGATTGTCCCATTCTATATTTTTGTGTTTAAAACCTCCCATATATTCAATATGTTAAGCTAAAATATTTGCAATATTGTTTTATTGTGAGAGGTTATAACTAGCCATAATCGGTATTAGGATTAAGAAATGGCAAATAACTGTTTTGGCCGATTACCAGGAATAAACTAAAACGAAAACATATGATTTTGGATTGTGTTATCATCATTATCTGGGTTATATACGCAGCATCTCCAATCACACATCTCTAAAAATCTCAGTGGCATGTTCGCCATTTTGAGATTAGCTTTTTCTTTTTACGCGTAATTATAGTTTTCTGCACTCTGTTTTGTATCTAAACAACTTCGTTTCTCTTGGGGCTTAACTGAAGCCTATGTTTGGCCTGAGCCCATAACCTTCGTGAAATAAGAATCATTATTTTCATATAATATATCGTTTTATCAACGAACAGTCAAAGTGACAATAACTTTTAATTGAGTTCATACAATACAGTTAGTTCATAAAAGAAGGGTAGAAGACGTAACAGACAAAAATAACTAAAAATGTGTACAGGCAGTTATTAGTTTTTATTAGGGAACATTTCAGGGACTTCTTTAGGGTTATAACAAATTTATCAGCTAGATCATTAACTTCTGGCCAACAGGGCGTTATTTTAACATGTTTAATGGCGTATGTTGCGAGGAATTCACCTAATTTTACATAATCTACTTAATTTTGTTGAAGGAATGTGAATTTTTGTGCATTAATACGTAAACAGTCTGTATATGTATATAAAAATGAAACTTATTTATTATCGATTTTCATAGTGTCTAATCGCTAAAAATAAATCTTCCATTTCCGATCAATTTGATGTATGGGTGAAGGACGAGTATATATTTTTTTAATAAAAGCATGGACACGGTGATTGATGACTTTTAATTTCATTTTCAACTATAATTTTTACAAAAATTTATCACGTTAAACCTAATATCTATCATCCATACGCGGAATATTAAATATTCCATAAAATATATCTTTTTAAATGAACATTTCTAACAATAGATTCTGCAATTATATTAGTGGGGCGGAAAAAATATTTCACCATGTTTTACTGACATATTAACGTCTTCCACATAGTTATTTATCTTTCTAATACGAGCACTTAAGATACCAAAGTATACAATACAATAGCGTTTTAATACACAAACATTTATCGTAACATATTGCGACTCTATCTAATACTTTATTTGATAGCCCAATAAAAGTTGATGCTTTTTTAAGAAGGCCTTAAAAAACACTACTGTTCTGGGATCGTCTATATTTTTAGAATTTCAGGTGTGGAATAATGATACCCTATACAAACGATGCGGTACTATTTTTTTACTCAAGGAGAGTCAAAAGTATTCTGTCATAACAAACATAAAATAAAAGTAACATACATCCCAAGAGTTCGTACCAAAAATTTGGAAGGTGATAGAAAGACTAAAAATAATGATGGTATTTCATATAAAAATTTTTCTTTACGCCCTTCGTTAACGAACTATAGGGCTCTAAAGTTGGGAATGAAAAATGGTTTTTCATTTACAATTATTAAATGGCTGATTGGAAATTAGTGATATTTTAACCGTTAATAAACATCATAATTGCACACTTTTTGGTGTCATATACAAGTTCACAACATACATGTGAACTCAGGTACCGACCAAGTTAAATGATGGAGGCGCCGTTTTTTTAGTAAGTAAAACTGTTTTCAGTTATAAATGCAACAATTGGCTTTTGTGAACTTTTTTAGAGATATCAAGTAGGGTGGAATGAAAAATGATATTTTTGAATTTTTAAATGTAATAGTTGCCTATTGCCTTAAAAAAGAAACTGTTAAAATTTGGTTTTAATATGAATATTTTTTGAGGTGCCGCAAATCAGTTAAAAATATGAAAATTTTTATATTTTTGAAGATTTTTTTATCTACCGAAAAATTATTTTCGTCGTTATTTTTAAATGTAATAGTGATAAAAAGTTAAATAATGCCTTTTAAGAGACCCAGTTAAAATGTGGTTGGATTAATAATATATTTTGAGGTGCCGCAAAGCTGTAGAAAATATGTATTTTTAGGCAAATTTAACCATATTTGAACATTTTTTCTTATAGCTTGAAAAATATTCTAACTTTATAATTATGCATTGTCTTTTTTTACTGTTTAATTTAAACAATTTATAAGCAAAAGAGACTGATATAGGTTAAATAACACTACAAATAATATATATTTTTAGATATAATCCTCTTAATATGATTAAGCAACAGTAACAAAGTTTACTTCTTAGGTATTCTTAGAGAAAACCGACCTATTAAAATGATGTTGTGTTTTGTTAAAATATATAACAAATAAAGAAAATGGTGACAGTATTAGGCAGGAGTACACGGTGGGGAAACCAGAGTGGCGGGGGAGCCCCTGTCATTCAGTTCAGTGCTGACTGCTGAAGTGATTGAGTGAGTGAGTAGCAAGTGCGGTTATCTTGCGTGGTTAAAGTGTCGAACTGTCAGTTTTTTAATGGTATAAGTGTAACGTAAAAGTCCATTTTTTTATATAAATTTATTTTGATTATCACTAATGCGATGGCATTGTCAAAACCAATTAAGACTAGACTTAAGTTAGAATGTCCAATATTCAGACATCACAATGAATTAAGTGAGTTGAGCTTGCCAACTTATTGTGATGTGATGAAATATTACCTATTTGTACGACATGAACTAAAACCAGAGGCAACTTCAAAGGAACCAAATGTAAGTGAAATTAGATTTTGTTATGAATAAAGTAGAAACTATTTGGTTAAAGGCTTCAATACATGTAGTTTCGAAAACCCGCATGTTACAAATGGGGAAAACATACCACGACAAATATAGAAATATATCAAGATCCAAGGGCCGAAAAGGTACAGAAAGATATGACTCTATCGTAACATCTTTTTTAAATGAAAGTAATCGCCTTTTTGACGTAGCGGCTTGTAAGTGCAAAATCTTTTCAGATTGTAAATGTCAAAAAGAAGAAAGGGTAATGAAAATCGAGTAAACCTTTTTAACCGACTAGAGAACTACGAGAAAGATGACTATAAGTAGTGTTGATAAGGCTGTCTCAAAAGTTTTAAATAAAAGAGAAGAAAGAAAGCATAGATCAATGCAGCAACAGTTACAGTATAATCAACAATCAGCTGGTAAGGCGTTTCATAGCTATGCTGCAGATATTAGCGAAAAGTCTGATACTGACCCAGGTTCTGATGAAGAACCAACTAATAACCCAGACCATCCCTCCACTTCCGTTCAGACGTCAACCACATGCGATCAAATGCGTGTGGAATTACCAACAGTTGCGTCTATCTGTGACAGAACTGGAGTTTCAGATAGGGTTGCTGCTGCTATTGCAAGTGCAGTTCTTAAAGATGTTGGAATGATCACAGATGTTGATAAAAGTAAAGTAATTGATAGAATGAGCATTCGCAGAGCGAGGTCTAAGAATAAAAAAAAGCTATTGTAAATAGTGTTAACCAAATTAATGAAAACAAAGGATTATTTTTTGATGGCAGAAAAGATAAAACAATTTTGCAAAAAAAGGAAGCAAATTTTACAAGAAAACTATTGTCGAAGAGCATATTTCATTAGTATAAGAGCCAGGTTCATTCTTTCTCGGGCATGTAATTCCAGCTTCTGGAACAGGCGAAGCCATAAAAAATAGCATCATAGAGTATTTTCATGGTAACAATACTTTGGATTTATACAGCTTAACTGCTATCGGATGTGATGGAACGGCAACAAACACAGGAGTTAATAATGGTGTAGTTGCTTTGATGGAAAAAACCCTAAATAGACCACTACAGTGGCTGATTTGTTTGTTTCATGGTAATAAGTTGCCTTTGCGCCATCTTTTTTGTGGATTAGATGAGAAAACAACAGGTCCTAATGAATTTGCAGGTGTAATAGGAAAGCAGCTTGAAAATTGTCATGAGCTTCCAGTGGTTACCTTTTCTCCAATACAACACAACCTTCCTGATCTTGGAATATAAAAAGATTTAAGCACAGACCAAAAATATTTACTTGAAATGTGCATTGCGTTCTCAAGTAGTGAATGTTCTCAAGACCTCTCCTTAAGAAAACCAGGAAAGTTGGCCCACTCACGATGGCTCACGTTAGCAAGTCGCATACTTCGGTTATATGTTGGAACAGAGAATCCCTCCGACACCCTTAAAACCTTAACAGAGTATGTCGTGAAGGTGTATGCCCCTATCTGGTTTCATATTAAACTCAAACCATCATGTGTAAATAGTTTCAAACATTTATGGATACTGATCAAATTCTCTAGATACCTTTGTGAACAGCATCGAAATATAATTGATCCTGTCATTCAAAGAAATGGTTTATATGCTCATCCTGAAAATGTGCTTCTCTGTATGTTATCTGATGAAAGGAAACACGTAAGAGAGCTAGGTCTTTGCAGACTTCTGAAGGCAAGATCAGATAACGTAAATGTTGTAAGAAAATTTGTGACCCCCAATATCAATTTTCAGGCTGAAGACTTCATTGATATGATTGATTGGTTGGACTTCACAATCACAGAGCCTCCGATGACCAAACACATAACTGATGAGTCTTTAAAAAGGTATATCAATGAGGCAAAAGAACATGGTTGCCGAATTCAGTCGATAGACTTTCCTCGTTTTCCCTGCCACACTAAGTGTCTGCGGTCCTGAAGCAAGAGACGGCTTTGTTAAAGGAAGAATTGAATCACAGAAGAGGATGCCTAAATTTGAGACCAAAAACCAGTTCTTGGTTGCCAAGAATTAAAGAAATAAAATAAAAGTAATTTGATCTATTTCATGTCTAATTTCCTTCAATGAATTGTATCTTAGCATCAATTTTTATGTATCTTTCCATAAAATATAGAAGAGTTTATGTAATGTTTTGTAGCATGCGCTTCTTATGCTTGTCTAAAATCCCTATAAAGCTGAAAAACTACAATTATTTTAAATATATTACGTTACAATTAGTATTCATCCATGATTTAGTTTTAGATATTGTTATTTAGAAGCTAGTATTGAGCACCATTTCTTAGGTAAAGTTACTGATATCATTGAATTTTCTAAGGTGAGTTTTCTATTCTGATATTAGATTCTCATTTATTTCACGTTTTTGGACAAATCATCAATATAGCAATTACAAATATAATAAATATATCACTACTAATCCTTATGCCTTTACTTTTCTTACAAAGAAAACTGTTTTCTAAAAATATATCAAACGAAAAAAATGGGCAGATTTTTTTTCAAAATATCAGAAAATTTTGATTTCCTTTAAAAAAAAACTTATTTTTAGGGCTATTGCAGCACCTCAAGATATAGATATAAAAAAAATTAAAATTTATAGTGTTGTTTGTGATAAAAAGACGCAAGTTTTGAATGCTATTAGAATGTTTTACGGTAAAAAAAATATTTTGTCCTATAACTTCATTCCACCCTAATATCAAGTCCTCTTGTGACATCTCGATAACATTAACGGCTTAAGAGATACGGGCATTTTTATGTCGCACTGCACACCTATTGGCGCATTCACATTATTTTGAATGTACGATTACAGGAAGCATCCTGTATTATTGTTTAACCATAAAAAACTTTATTGAAAACGAACATTATTTTAACGAAAGTAAAAATAGCAACAAAACCCTGAAAAATGAATAACTACCATACATTAACAGATTAAAAAAACGAGTAACCAAGTAATGAACTACATTAAAAAAGTCAAAACGGTTTTAAAAAATTACAACAAATGTTCAATATGGGCTCCTCTTACATCCACACATTTCCGCTATCTTCTAAGATTAGATATTTGTACTTGAAATAACATTCCAGGATTATTTCGGATGTTTTCGCAGTGAAAACGTATCCTATCAATTAATTCATTTCTTGTATTTACAGGTGTACTGTAAACTAAGCTTTATATCTGGCGAACGTGCTGGCCATAGAAATGGTCCACCCCTTCCAATCCACCTATCTGGAGAAATATTCTTCAGATGTGCACGTACCTCACGACTGAAGTGAGGAGGTGCTACATCGTGCATAAACCACATACATTGGCGCTTTTGTAAAGGTACATTCTCTAATAAAATTGGCAGAATATCCTGCAAAAATTGTATATCAGACTGTCCGTTTAAACGATCCACAAGGATATACGGACCAATTAAGCGGTTGCCTATAATACCTACCCATACATTGACCATAAACCTTTGTTGGTGCGTAGTCTTAATCATCCCGTGAGGATTTTAATCATCCCACAGATGTAGATTATGGAAATTAATTATGCCATCCCTGGTAAAACCTGCTTCATCTGTAAATAGTACATTTTCAATGAAATGTCAGTATTCCTGTTGTTTACCCAAAAACCAGTTGGCATAATTAAGCCTAGGAGGATAGTTATCTGGTGACATAGCATGAACTTCTTGTACATGAAATGGATGAGATAGTTGCTCCTGAAGTATTCTATGTACGCTTGATTTTGAAATATTAATTTGTGCTAAAAGTTTCCTTAAACTGGTTGTAGGTTCATTATCAACAGCATCTAGTATGCTTTGTTCAATTATTTTTTTTTTTTATATTAATAATATTTATTCACCATGTAAATTTACAATTACAATATACATACGTACATAAAAATCTCATTAGATTTACAAAAACTACAGGAGGGCAAGCCCTCGTGCTTGGCATAGAATAAAACATTTAAAATATAAGTATTTGTATAAATGAACATCACCTAGACAATCTAAAATTGAAATTGCATTGTTGAGATTGATTAATACTCTAATATTCATGATAATTTTGAAACATTTACACAATTTTATAAAACAACTAAACAACCATGTAAGTGAATAAATAAATAAACCCTAAGGTATCCGAGAGGTGTGGATACACCTGTTTCGGCAAAACACAATTAAAAATACAAGTCAAAACAAATTCACTAAATTTAACATTATTGCATCTTATTGAATAGTTTTGAATAAAATAAATAAAATAAAATTAAAATTAAAATTAGGACCAAAGTAAATATATGTATATATGGACAATATTAGATTTAAGCGAACGCAGGAATTTGAGTAAACGTAACTTCTATGTTTTCAAAAGTAGGCAAAGCAATATGTGTTTACCCCACCACAACAATATGACAGAAATTTCTCGTCTGTTCCAAGAGAAATTCTTTCAATTTTTTTTTGAAAACAATAACACTACTCGTATTCTTGATACTATCCGGAATACAATTATAGATTTTCGGAGCTAGAAATGAAAAAGATCGTTGAGAGAAGGACTTTATCATTCTCGGAGCAATGTAGTGGCTTTTGTTTCTAGTTACATATCTATGTGCAGGTAAGTTTCTTACATTTTTTATTGTGTGGTATTTTATAGATGCACATAGAAAGTACAACTGTTTCAGGTCAAATATGTTGCTTTCCCTATACAATCGATCTGAAGAATAGGTATAGGGTTTACACATGATGATCTTTAGAAATCTTTTTTGAATTATTTCTAACGGATGAATGTGAGTTTTCAGGGCACTTCCCCAAGCTAGTATACCATAACGGAGGTGACTTTCCACTAGTGCGAAATACATCTTTCGAAGATATCTAGCAGGGATGAATTTTCTGAGGTATTTAAATTTGTAAAGGACGAATTGTAGTTTTTTTATAATAAATTTAATATGATAATCCCACTTTAAATTTGCATCTATGATAATACCTAAATATTTCACATGTGTTACAGGTTTGATGCTAAAATTTTGTCCGTTTTGTGATATTTCAAGAGGTTTGAATAGTTTGATGCTTAAATTGGAGCTAAATAGTGGTAGGTAATATGTTTTTTTGAAATTTATGGTGAGTAGTTTATTATCAAACCAGGTCTTTATTAGTTTTAGGTCAGTTTCTGCTTTTAATTTCAGCTCATACCAGTTATCTGCTTCATAAGTAATAGCAGTGTCATCAGCGAACCCAGTTATATGTCCTGCACTGCGCAATGAAAATAATCCATTAATGTAAAGATTGAATAAAACGGGGCCTAAAATTGTTCCCTGAGGTACTCCATATGTTACATCCCTCCGACCACTCGCCTGTCCGGCAACCCTTACTATCTGCTGTCTCTCTGACAGGTAACTCCTAAATAGTTCTAAACAGTTGTTTCGTATGCCAATTTTTTCCAATGTTTGCAATAGATTGCTATGGCTAACAGTGTCAAAAGCTTTGGCTAGATCTAAAAAAACACACAAACAAACTTTATTATCATTTAATGCTTCATAAACTTTTGATGTTAAATTTAAAACGGCATCTTGTGTGGAGTTATTTTGCTTAAAACCAAATTGCTTGTATGAAATTAAATCATATTTGTTTATAAACGATGTAAGTCTATTTTTCAACAGTTTTTCAAAAATTTTTGCCATGTGTGGAATCAGTGATATAGGTCTATAATTTTCGGCAACGGTCTTATCTTCATTTTTGTATACGGGTATGACTACAGTATTTTTGAAGGATTTGGGCCATGTACCTTTTTCTATACACATATTTATGATATGCACTAGAGGATCAAGTATAAATGGTGAAATTGCTTTTAGACATTCCGCACTTATCTCATCAATACCAGTTGCCTTTTTACTCTTCAGTTCATTTATTATTTTTTCAATTTCATACCTATTTGTGGGTAATAAAACAATCGAATTTGGCAAAGAGGCACTATCACCATATGTTTGCTGAGGGTTACCATTTATTTGTTTGGCCAATTTCTTGCCCATTCCTGAAAATACACGATTAAATTCATTCGCAATGTCACATGGGTTTGTCAACATATTTCCCATTGGACCCTTAATAGCTTCATAAGGCATTTTTACCTTTTTTGTTCCACTCAAATCTTGCACCACGCTCCATAATTGTTTATTGTTATTTGAATTTTCCATTATCTTTTCCGTATAAAATTTGCGTTTTGTCTTTTCGATAAGCGAATGCAATTTATTTCTATACACCTTGTATTTTACAAGTAAATCACAGTCATTGGGATGGAGCTTTGTTTGTCGATATAATCTATTTTTTTCATTAATGGATTCTATGAGAGCTTTTGTAACCCATGGCACAATTTTTATGGTTTTTCTATTTCCCTTTCTAAAATAAGTACTTTTATTGATGTTTTTTTGTATAATTGTTATTAATTTTTCTGTTGCAGGGTCTGGATTACTACAATTTAGGACAATATTCCATGATTCTTTGGATATATTGTCTACAAGTTTTCTATAGTTGACATGCTTAGTATTATACTCAGTTACCTTTTTAGTTGTTTTATTGTCAAAAACTATTTGCAGCGCTATTGTATAGTGGTCTGTTATATTAGTTTCTATTACTACAGGTATAATATTTTCTAGAATGTTTGTTCAATTATTGGAGTAAGTACGTTTCTTATACTCCCTTCGCCACCTTTCTTCTGTAAAAATGATCTTACAACGTAATTATCCATTGTAAAAACTGTTTATAAAATTACTGCATTAAGTTGAACGTACCTGTTTCTCTTAAACTCCGATATATGCGTTCAAACGTTTTCCTGTTAGATAACAGACAGATGACAAGCATTTAGAAATGATTTTAAATTGTGATTACAGCCGCCTACTTAGAATAATGTATGTATTTGGTTGTTGTTGGTATTCTCGTATTTTTACTTTTGTTACATTAATGGTGTTTGTTTTCAGAAAAGTTTTTTATACATCATATTTAGTGAATAATAAAAGAAGTATTAACAATGTAAAAGTTTATTTTTATGAATGTAGACTGCACCAATTCATTAATAATTTACTAAAAATACAGGATGCTTCCTGTAATCGTACGTTCAAAATAAATGTTAATGCGCCAATAGGTGTGCAGTGCGAAATAAAATTGCCCGTATCTCTTAAGCCGTTAATGTTATCGAGATGTCACAAGAGAACTTAATATCTTTAAAAGTGTTCACAAAAGCCAATTGTTGCATTTATAACTGAAAAAAGTTTTACTTACCAAAAAATGGCGCATCCACCATTTAACTTGGTCGGTACCTGAGTTCACAAGTATGTTGTAGACTTGTATATCTCGCCAAAAAGTGTGCAATTATGATGTTTATTAACGGTTGAAATATCAGCCATTTAATAATTGTAAATAAAAAACCATTTTTCATTCCCAACTTTAGAGCCCTATAGTTCGTTAACGAAGGGCGTAAAGAAAAAAATTTATATGAAATACCATCATTATTTTTAGTCTTTCTATCACATCCCAAGATTTTGGTACGAACTCCTGGGATACCCTGTATAAACAACAGTTACAGAATTAGGTTAGAAAATCTTCCTATTTGTTCACGGGAATCTTGTGGTGCATCTGAATTATTTGACACTAACAACTACATTTATGAATACTCTGGAATATTCGAATCATTAGCTTTGTTGAGGACGTTTAATAATATTTGTATCAAAAATACTGTAGCAAATTACTGAATTATCATCTGAATAAGTATTTCAAAAAGAAATATATTCTCTGGAATATATGTCAGTTCTTAAGAAAGACAAATATCTTAATCAACCGTATAGAGTCGTAAACGTACATAATAATGAACTTTTATGGTTTAGAGGCAACTGTTGAAATGCTGACTGTGCACCAAGAAGCGGTAATTTTGGGAATAGAAGTTAGTTTTATTGCGCTGCCTTGGTTAGTGAAATTTAATGAAATGAGAAAATCGCAGAAATCGATTGAACAAGATGCCATTTTATATTTTTAAATATCATCATTCACAATCTGTTTGCATGTCAAAAGAAGCATTTTTAGATTTAAAAAAACTAGGAATTTTTGTCAGAAGACGTTTTCTAGAAGTTATGGTATAAAGAATACTACCAAAACTGCCATCTACGGATGTCAGTGAAACTTTGCGTCATGTACACGTCTCAAGTTACTCTAGAAAGAATAAAATTTACATTTAATAAGCAATTAAATTACCTAATCAAATCTAAATCACACAAATTTTTGGAATCACGTAAAATACCATGTCGTATATTAAATTTATCCACCTTTTTCCATTTTCAATTGATACTTACAAAGAAACATTCTTCCAAATAATTCTCAATTTATTGACTGAAATTTATTCAGATATAACTTTTATATATACATAGTTATTTTCCAACTAATTTAAAGCTGATCTAAAAAATCATTTGGCAATAAAAAAAATTTATAAGACTTTGCCCAATTTTTGCTGCCTTATAGAGTAACATGAGACGTGTACATGGCGCCAAGTTTTACTGACATCCGTAGATGGCAGTTTTGGTAGTATTTCAATTATTTTTGTAGTTTAATCTTTTAATTCGTTCTATTGTTCATTTAGTGATTAGTTTTTTCTACACTCTCTTCAAAATATTTTCTTAAAGGTAGTTTGAGAGTTAACAAATATTATATTTGAAGATAGTGAATCGTCAATATCTGACGATGATATTGAAAGAAGTATATTGGCATTAGTTGGAGAGGTTGGTAGAAACAATATTTTTCGAACTCACGAATTTTTGAAGATCATAGGAAAAATGAGTGACGCAGAATTCCAACAACATTTACGTTTGACGAGGTCTGCTTATAATTATTTATTTAACCAAATTGCCCATTCGCTGAAAAGCAGCAACACATTCAAAGAAAACATTGATCCTAGTTTACAGCTACTATCAACTCTTTGGATTTTGAGCACTCCAGATAGCTACAGGTGAAGTAGAAAAAAGTAATAAACTATGAAATATTCACATTGATTTTATTTTGCAGAAGCATTACAAGCAGGTTTGATGAGGCAAAATCCTCTCTGTTTGTGTCAGTACAGAGAGTAATCAATGCAATTATTTCGATTACCGACAAAGTTTTGAAATGGCCAACTCTAGAGGAAAGAACTCGAAGCGAGGAACACTTTTATTCTATGTGTCAATTTCATGGTTGTATTGTAGCAATCGATGGAACATACATTCCCATAAAAGCACCTCATGAAAATCCAGAGACATACATAAATAGAATAGTATATTAAGTACCAAGTGTCAAAACGGTTACTTTAGTCACGAGTTTTACTAGGCACTTAAATGAAGGAAAATCTATTTATAGTTAAGCGTTTCTACCAAATTATACATTAACACTAAAAATAATTAATTGTACAGAAAAGGAAAAATGTATTAAACTAACTAAAGATAATGTAGAAATACACTAAACTGAGAAACTTAGTCTTTTCGATTGCCCATAAAAATAAACTGAACATAGATAACCTTTATATACGGATAGAGAGTCATCTCAATATTAAATTCTTAGTACTAAATTCAGTAACATCTGCGTGGTTGTAGTCAAAACTAACAAATTCGCCACAATTTAAAATCTCACATGAAAATTTTATTATTAGTATAATTTCAAATGCAAATTTATTCATAATGAGGAAGGGTTGTTAATCTGTTGCTTTCTTATTGATTTAATCTTAACAGTACAACCTAATTAAACTTTTCAGAGTAATTATACATTCAATACTTGTTCGTTTAGCATCGAATTATTTTGAGAACACTAAAACAGCAAAAACTATATGCTCTTATATAGGGTGCCACTTAAATAAAAACACACATCTGTTGAAATTGTTTTTATTTTAATAATTGAAAATATATTATTCACATTTTCACAATCAATAAAAAAACTGGGACAGTAGTGAGCTTTACTATGGCAGTAGTATTGGTAAATTATCTTAAAATGGCACAGTGAAAATTATAATGAAGGACAAAATTCCGAACCAACGAATACTGAGTTAAAATTGAACAACTAATTTTCATTGCGATAGAGCAATGGGTTTGTACTAAAGTTATCGTCGATTATTGGAATACACTTAAAGATAAGTTTGGTAAGAAGATCATATATGAGTTATATGGTAAATGTATGCATAATTGGCCCGTAGATAATGTAGTTTCTAAGTAAATAAAAAAATAGAATTGCGGGGAGAACAAAAAACGAAATTTTCGGTATAAGAGTGACTGCAGTCCAGCGTAAAAATATATAGAAGAGGGTGGAGTCGAGACGTAAAATGGCGCGAGTAACGAGCAGTCAGTCTTGATATCAACTAAATAGTTGATATTCATAACACATGTTCAAGGGGTGTCCATTTAAGTAATAATGAAATGTTCACCGTGAAGTTCGTCTTAGTTTGACAGGAACCGATATAGATCCAAAAAAACTTCTAATGTACTATCAACGAATCATAAGACAGTCTAATCAACGTTGTGGGCTCAAACCAACGAGTTGAGTGTTTTTCCTGTGGACAAGTTATACACAGTCCAAGCAATTTGTTCGTATTGTGTCAACTGCAAACATAGTCTATGAAAATAATTTTTAATTAGAGACAGTTCATTCACTTTAGCGCCTCTTTTTTATAAATTACACCCGTAGGAAGCTAGGGAATAAATATAATCGAAAGTTACTTCACTGCTTCATAGAAATTCCAGACGTTAAAAACATCCCCATCAATTTGTCACAGCTAATTTCGAAAGAATTACTTCGAAATGTATTTTCAATCTACTTAAGATGCACTGAATTTTAAAATTGACTTCAGCTAGATTATACTCAAAACTTGTTCTAGACATCATGCATTTTTTCTCAAAAGAGCTACGCTTATTCGCTTTTTCGTGGTCATTTTGGACTGGATTTGATCCGCGCTGTTTTGGAAGCTGTTCATTGTCAATATTTGTTTAACTGATTCAGAAACAAATGACTGCTGTGCTGTATACTATCAATTTAAATACGAGAACACGACTGACGATACAACTATAACTATATCAACTGCTCAAAACGAAAAATTGAAACAAATCCAACGAAATCCGCAAACTTCTCGTACGATGTATCCGACAGCACTATTAATCAAACCAGCCATAGACTGCCAGAAGCACAGAAAACATTAATTCGGTTTAATGACATTCAATTCTAATTAGATTTACTAGTACAAACAGCACGAAAATACAGTGATGGACTGAAAGATAAGTATTTCGCAGCCATAGTCATAAGTCACGGGATATAATTGTGGATATGTAGGTGCGTGATCAATGCAGAAATGCTAATATACTACCGAAAACGAGGACGGAGGATACGAGCATGCAAGAGCATTAACTAACAGTAAAAGTTAAACTGTGTTACTAGATTTTTATGACATAATTAAAGAATTTTATGATTGTGGATGAAACGTATAGGTTTTCAGAAATTCTACTATACAGGGGATTCATTAGTACGGGGACATAGGCTAAGGGCAGGTTTTTTGGACCAAAATATGGCAATTGGGCCAAATGTACCTCAAAAAAATATATTTTTTTCCGAAGAATAATCGAAGAAAGGTGTGTGGGTTGAGTGGAAGAAAAAATGTTCTTGGAAATTCTAACTCTATGAAATGCAAAAATTAATACAAACATTTATACTCTAGGAGTCTAGCATGCGGTGCTGCTGGGTGAATTGAGTAGCCCATTAGTACTGACCGAATAAAAAGGAGGGTTAAGCGAGGGACTAACTACCCCTCCTTGTAAAGAAACCATAGTAACGACAACGAAATACACGCCTCAGACCCGGACGAATCTTTTAAGACGAAACACGCGACGAAAAAGGACAATGAATTTCGGAACATAGAACTTACTGAGCCTCTATAGACCTCGAGCCTCTTCACATGCCGTTAAAGAACTGGAAAACCAAAATATGGACATAATAGCCATTCACGACATCAGGTGGCCAGGGAATGGAACTCAAAGAGTGGGATAGTCGTTATTACTATATAACGGAAATGATCAAGGACTAAGGTAAATGTACCAATTTAGGACATCTTAAGGAATAGCTTTAATCACTTTCTTGGTAACTTCGTTCGTATTTGTGACACCCGAATGAAAAAATTAATCTGATTCCTTGAACATTCAATTTATTCATGTTAAGAACTGAAAATAATACAGGAAAATAAATTTATTCTTAAAAAATGAAATATGAAAGTATAAACCATGATCCTAATTCGGAAACAGATATCCAACTAAAGTGCTGAAAAATGACACCTCCAGGTACAAAAAACGGACAGTGTCGGTATTTCGGATACAAACCTAATTGTGACATGGGAGTAAAAATTGTTATAAAACTTTGAAATTATTGTATATTTATGAAATTTTTAAGTTGCAGGTACCCTGAATAGACCTCTTTTATTATTGTTTATTACTAGAGGCTTGATAATTTTTTCTTCAATATCGTTAAATTTGTACCAAATAACATCTCTTTCAGAATGCCACTTCCAGCTGCTTCCACTTGTGGTCATAGCACTCACGTAAGCCTCCTCTTTGTCACTTATTTCAAGTATTATGCCTGGACATTTTTGGTCAATATAATTAACAATAACATAATCTCTTTTCTTAAAATTTTTCTCTCTTTCTCTCTTCCAGGCACAATTTCTTCCTATTTTCTTCTTCCTGTTCTATCTGCTCTTTTGCCCGTTTCTTACCATTATAAAATGCTAAACTAGCAACAGCAGGTATTTCAATTTAGGTTTTTTTCTTCGCTCCCTCTTTTGGTTTTTCAGGCCAATATAATATACCTTTAAACGGTGACGGTACTATAAATTTACTAGAACTTACTTCTTTTGGGCTTTGATTATCACTTCCTTCTATTAAATTAACTTTCACTTGTTACTTTCTTCTACTGAATTAACTTTCACTTTATTTGTATCTTGGTCACTTCCCTTTTCTACTTGGATCATTGTTTCTGATTATTTCTGTCGCTTTTAGCGTATTTCCCGCTATTACCGGTTCGCGTTTTGTATCTTTTAATTCTTTATTGCTTGACTTGTAGCGTATCATTCTCTATTACTGATTCCAATCTCATTTCTTTTAGCTCTTTATCCCTTGATTTCATTCCTTTCCCTTGTAGAATATCTTCCTCCAATAATGATTCCGGTCATATTTCTTTTTCGCTCGTACCTGTATTGATTAACTTTTCTACTTCTATTCTTTGTTCTTTATCTACTACCAATTCCATCAATATTTCTTTATTAGTTTTAATACTTTCCTCTTCGGTGTCGTTTGCTCATGATCCAATAATTTCTTTGTTCTCGTTTGTTGTATTGAACAAATACTCATCGAGTCACTCGGCTTCTAAAACAAAAGAATCTTTTGGTACATTGTCTGCAACTTGAAAGTTCTCATTAGTATTCTTTCTATTTTGTATATTATCTGCTGAAGGTTTTTCTTCGATATGCTGTTCCAATTTTTTCCATAAATTATATAGAGAGTCATCTTGTATTGGACCTGACCATTCACTCACAGTGGAAAGAGAAAGTTTGAATCTCTCAAGTGTACCTTTCTCAAAAAATTACTCAATGAAATTCAAATGGTGTGTATTGAATTCAAGATTCTCCAGAGTTTGGACCTTCACTGCATTGTCTGTAATTGTAGTATTTGTTGTAACTTCTGCAGCTACCAGCTTACATCTGCATTAAATGGAAATAATCCACAAGTCTTAAAGGCATTTTACACCATTGTAGGTGTAATGACGTCTTTAATTACAGTATCCAATAACGGAGCAAAATGGTCATTTCGAATTTTTTGTTTATTAGTGTCTATTCTAAATTTAGCAACCGCTTTCTTCCAGCTAGTTTTGAGAGGTTTGAAAACCCCTACATTCATAGGTTGCAGTATATGAGTAGAATTAGGAAACAGACTAATTAAAATGATACCTTTTTCTGAACAAAAGCTGCTAAGATGCAATGTCAAGTGCGACTTGTTCCCATCTACACAAAATATGTACGTCATTTTTAAGAATCCATGGGTACAAAATATTTGACGTATATTGAAAAAAACTTTCGCCTGTCATCCAACCCGACTCCGACTTTCCCAGGCCCCAACCGTTTGGCATTAGTGCAACAACACTTTGTGGAATGTTTTCATCGGAAAACATCATCATAGGAGGCGCTAACTTTCCTGCTGCATTTGCTGTAAAATAAAAACAGTAGGTGAGTAACGTAAGTATGTGAAAAAAATGGGAGAATAAGGGTTCTGGAATAAGACAAGAGTTGTTGAACATTCTTTCTCATTGTTAGCTGTACTGTTGTAAACGTTTCTACTTCCTTTGAGTGCAAGAGCTTTTGATCCTTTTGGACATAAGAAAAAAGCAGTCTCACCTGCGTTAAATGTTCGTCTAGGATCTTGTGTAATCTCCATCAAATTTTTGGCAAGAAAATATGATTCAATTTCTACAAACCAGTTTCGTTCAGTGATTTGAGCCCTAGCGTAAACTAAATTTTGAGTCATTCGTGTAGAGATTTCCTTATAACATTGCACAAAGCCTTCATACCAGTGTCTGCCAGGTAGGTAAGTTTTTTCCTTGTTTTTAAAAGTATCTGTTTTTTTTTTTTAAAAAAGCACACATACACTTTCAAGTAGTTGTTCCTTGGTTACCGGAAATCCTACTTTAGCTACCGCTATTATCCACTTTGCTAGGGTGTCCTCTTCTTCTTTAGATAAAGTTGAAGGGGCTCCAGCTTTACACTCAACAGGATACTTTCCATAAAATTTTGAGTGAAGGGTAGTTTTGGGAATATTATATGCTCTACTTGCAGCTTTACTAGCCATTCCATTTTTTATAGCTTCTAATGCGGATATTAGTGTGTCTGATGAGTATTTAAAATTTTTATTTAAGGACATTCTGTAATAACGATAACATGTACATAAAACGGACATCATTGGATGTTATTATGACACCCCGTGTCAGAATTAGGACACCATACTTTAATTTACAAAAATGAAAGAAGAACGTGGAATACAATGCTCCTTTCATCAGTAAAAAATGTAAGATACATAACTTAAAATATGGGAATATGAACATAATTCGGACACCCCGTGTCCGAATTCAGGAATAGCTATTTCGGTTGGCCGTAATACTGACACCCTAATAATTCGAGGTAATAATATAAAGAAGTAATTATTTCTTCAAAATCATGTACAATTATCATATAAAAACATAAAAAATGTAATAATAATCTTACCTGACAATATAACGAAAAGTCGTTAGGCTTATAACACAAAACACCTGTCTACGCCCCCTTCAGTTTCAACGAGCTGCTAGAAATGATTTCTTTGGTTGGCAAGCCTGACATTTGAAATGTATTATGACCACATGATCATATATGGCTCGACATGTATCTAAATCGTCGTTCCATAAACTGCAATCTTATTATAGCAATTAACATGGACAGTGTCCGAATTTGGTGGAGGATTTGAATTTGGTATAATTACGTTACACCAATTTGGGACAGGTTCTATAGTCAGTGAACCCATAGCAAAAAATGCCCCGACAGAACAGAAGGACGAGGTAATAAAGGATAACTCCTATGACGTACCCAAATATGATATGCTTATTATTTTGGGAGAGTTTAATTCCGGCAAAGAAGAAGCCTATCAAACAAATAAAGGCAAGCATAGCCTCCATGACACTAGCAACGATAATGGAACCAGACTTGTCGACCTGGCTACGTCCCATAACCTACTAATAAAATCAACCAACTCAAAGAGACCTGGATTTCATATGTCGAATTCATAAGAAATCAAATCGACCACGTCATATTAGATAGAAGACTTGGTAGTAACTGATTGAGCGTCAGAAGCCTAAGAGGAGCAGACGCAGATACAGACCACTTCCTAGTAAGGACAAAGATTAGAATAAGAATCTCCACTTGCTCAAAGTCTAAGAAAGCGACCAGAACAATTTGGAATACAGGAAAACTGAAAACAGAAAAGACAAAAAAAAGATACCAAGAACAAATAAATGAGCAAATGAAGGAGCCTCAAAACGAAAGCAGCATATAGGAACTATGTGCTAGCATTGAAGGAGGAATAGCCACTGTGTTCACACTTCACGACGTGTTTACATTTCAAATTTCGCGGCGATTGAACGCCAATGAAATAAAAGCAATTCTCTAGCCTTTTCCAAGGAAAAAGCATAAAGCGCATGTTGGTATTAATATATAGATCGTGCCACGTAGAAGTATGTCAAGTAATAGCATGGTGAATGGTTTCCCATTTTTTTCAGGGCAGTCTGAGAATTGGAGCAGACAAAAAATAATCAAGGTAGGAGGTCTTGCTTGTTTCGTGAATGATCCTTCATTATAGATAATAATTAGTATTATATATTAAAGAATTTGCGTGTCGTGTTTGTAAACATACCGTATATCTAAACAGGTACTTGGCAAAACGAAAAACCAGTGAAGGAAATGGTTCGATGATGACTGCAATAGGACACTTGAAGCACGGAACCTGGCTAGGAAAAAATGTTACAACCTCCAATAGCACCTAATATAGAAGAATATAGACATCAAAGAACAACAACACGCAGAATGATGAAACGGAAAAATAGGGATTACTAGTTATCAATAATAACGAAAATTGGGGAAAATAGATGGAATAACCGAACAAAAGAATACTTTAGCGAAATCTCGAAACAGAAAGTACGATACCAACCCAGAGAAGAAAAAAGATTCTAAATACCTGAAAGAAATACTTCTTTGAACTGCTAAATGAGGAGCAAAATACAAATACGCCATCAACAAAAATACCAACGGCCGAAATAGAAACACAGCCACCGTCGTACGAAGAAACAGTGAAGGCAATAAAGAAATTGAAAAATATCAAAGCTTCAGACAGCGACGGCATACCTGCCGAATACATAATATACTCCATAAGGCCATACATAAGCTTATACAATCCATCTGGAATACAGAGGCCCTACAGGATGAATGGAAGAGGAGGGCAATCGTCCCTATTCACAAAAGGGAGACAAAAAGAATTGCACAAACTATCGTACAATAACTGTTCTGGATACTATAAGACACTCTCCAATATCCTGCTGGAGAGAATGAAACCTTACAATGAAGAGATTGTTGGAGACTACCAATGTGACTTAAGATCAAATAGGTACACCGTTGACCAGATTTTTACCATTAGACAAATAATGGGGGATTGTTCATGAATAAAAATAAGTATTGTATTACATCTAGAGAAATGTTATCGATAGGATTTTCTTCGTCTAAGCTCCATCGATTCATTGTAAGTCATGTTTTTATTTTCGTTATAAAAATAGGTGTGCGTATTTTCCTTTCCTGATTTCGCCTTATTCATCAACGCCATCGAGCTTATCTAAAAAGCTTATTAGAGACAAGTAATTTAATCGCCTGATGTTTTTTTGGCGTTAATCGATGATGATACCGACTCAATTTTATTAGTTAACGTTGTGGTGAGAGCTCCATTATTTGGTTCGCTATTATCATGAAAATAAAAAATGGAAGACAGACATTGTAAAAGAAACAAAATGAACTGATAGTTTGAATTAATGAAGACAAAACCGAGTTACGAAGTAGTTATTTTCAATGGTATTCTTAGCTTTTTATTTTTTATTATACCTATATAGTCTAAAGTCTACCAACGTATCTATGTATTGCAAAGTTATTTCAACCAATTTTTGGGAAAAATTCATCTAAAACATGATTACATAGTTATAATAGAATGGTGGATGGCAATAAAAATGTCTAAACCGTTCAATTCTGCAATTATTTTACATCAGAAGTCTGTAAAAATGTTGCAGGTTGTCTATAGTCTATTTCTTAATGTCTGACAGCACTGTAGCCTCATTAAATATTCAAATAGAAAATTATCTTTTACAGAGTGATCCTAAGAATTTTACAAGTAAATACTAAAATTCTAATGCAAACCGAGTAGGTGTCTGTATTGGTTATCTGTACATCCCTGTTTCAACTTAAAATACAATATGGTAATAAAACTGAACAATGCCAGCTAAACGATAAACAGTGCGGCACTGCCGGAGATTACGATATTAGTTCATTTTGCTTATTTAATTAGATTCGGTCAATATTACAGTTGAAATAAAATTCATTCGCTTAGGCATATTAACAAGTTACATTTTTATTGAATTAAATTAATTAAAGAAAATATAGTTTAATTCTCATAATTCAAATTTTTTGACAATAAATTAATGTATATTAAGTAAAGTAAACATACCATTTATAGGACATATGAAATTCAATCTATAGTATCATCCTCTTCGCTGGCCATACAAGAATCATCCGAAGACTCGTGGAGAGAGATCACTATCGGTTCTATAGTTTGTTCTATGAGGTTATCTAAAACCCACATTTTCTCTTCCTCTTTAATTACATGATTCACAGCATCTCTCCAGTTCTCTTCAGGTATTGTTGTCAATGAGTACTTCATGAATTCACGAACATCTTTCATTTTAAATGTTTTATTATGTCTAGCTACATAACCTTTCATTTGGGCCCATATTAACTCTATCGCATTTAATTCACAATGATATGGCGGCAAACGAAGCACTGTTATCCCACGATTTTCGGCTATTTCATCGATAACAAACTTTTTAAATTGTAGCTTGTGATCTGAAGCAACCTTTAAAAGTTCTTTTTTCAACATATCATCTCCAAATGGTATATCTTTTACGATTAACCAGTTTCTAATATCAGCTTTTCTCCAAGAGGTAGATGGAAGATTTTCTGTTAATCGCGATTGATAAGTGGCATTGTCTATAACGATTACAGCATTATTTGGAATTAATTCGACCATTTGTGTAAAATACATCAGCAGTCATTTTTTCATGATAGTCTTTGGTTGATGTTGACTGAAACTCCAGTAAACCACCTTCAACGAACCCTTTATTGCATCCAATATGCGTTATTACTAGTCGGCGAACTTTACCGATAGGAGTTTTCAGTCCAGTAGATAAACCTTCTATGAGAGCTTGACAACTGGTTTGAATACTTTTGTCCTGCCATATTTTTTTCACTGAATGTCCTTCATTGAGCCATGTCTCATCTAGATAATATATTTGTCTTCCCAAGTCAAATTTAATTTATGTAATATTTTCCACAAAGTTTTTCGCTCTATGTCAGGCAAATTCTCGTCCTCCTTCACCATTCTTAGAATTATGTCAAGGGTTGGGATCTCTTTTTTAAAATAAAATTCATGTACTTTCCGTCTTATTGTATTTTGCATATGTTCATCAAGGTCAAATGGTTTTCTTCCAGTTGACTTTTTTGGTGGAGATATATTTCCATTTTTCCTCTCTCTTAGAAGCCTGTAAATAGTAGATTCACTAACTCCTGTTATATTGGAACATGTCGAAACTGTATTTCTAACAGTAGCAGCCGGCATTTGATGTACAACAGCATCATGCACATTCAACACTACAGTCTTCGTTTGTAAGCTAAGCACGCTCTTACACTTTACTAGGGTAAAACTTGAAGACATTTTTCACAATACAGTTAACACTTATGGAACATAAGCGACTCTAAGCAAAACAAATTATACACATTTGGGCGAGACCAAGTTTGACCGTATATACCTGCAAAATTTCTGAGTAGTCATTGTGACAATCCCTAGTAAGACCCTATTCTAATGTTTCTTGGAAATGTTATTATCATCATTTCGAAAATCAGAAAGTAATTATCTGGAGAATGAATTGATAAATGGTCTGTTAATACGTCTCCCAAGAATTGACCTGCTTCAAATTCTCAAGATAATTAATGAAATACACAGTCAGAATAGTTGCGTTACAAGATTATTCCAAAAATAGTTTATTGTCTCAAATGTATGTACTCTACAAATGTATGAAGGTCAGTTAGTTGTTTTAACTAACCGAATTTACATTTATATTACCTTTATATATCAGATCGGGTATAAAATTAAATAGTAAATAAATTCCCTAGATGAACTGAGACGCTTATGGTTTACTATCTGACTAGCATCTGTAACCTTTTCGCGTGCTGTCAGACAATAAGAAACAGACTATAATACAAATATGTCAAGCATCTAGTGAGTTCATTATTGTAAAGGCTTTTAAAAACTAATATTATTAACTTTTTCTTCTTATTAAGACGTTTGCGAGGAACGGTTTTTGTTTAGCATTACTAAAAATAATAACTCTTCTATGAAAGCAATTTTCTCAGCATACAATAGAACACGATACCGAACAATACTCACGGTGTATTACGAATATTTTCTTCAAAGCCTCACCTAAATGCTGCATTAAACTTAAAAATTATAAATCTTTCAGCCGCTTTACAAAGTTGTTCATCAAACTTTCGCGAACTTTTCTTAATACATTAAAAATTCATTTCGTATATATTTTTTTGCGAATCCAACCATCTATGTCCACTGGTTCAGAAACTTAATCCGCCGAAAAATAACTTTGAAACTAAACTAACACCACACGATAAAATACTTTCGAGCTAATTTTCCATGAAAATTGCTTCTGAAAAGTTTTACAGGCGTGAAATATACTTTTTGATAATATAATATCAGTGAATATCTGATACATTTAACAGTTGCAAATAATTTACTGAACTTTTCTGATTTCTAACTTTGTCCAAGGAACGTTCATTTTAATTTAACAAGTGACACGGCATATTATTCTTGTAAAACATACTCAACATGGTGTTTTCTGTGAAAATTATTATATAATTATACCAATTTTTGATTTTCTGAATAGCTAGTAAATTGACCGCAATTTATCTTAATTATAATTCTATAAAGGACTTTTCGATTCCTTAGAAAAAATGCAATAAATAAACTAAGGTCCCTAAGCTCTATTTTATATGCATAGATAACCTAATCGATCTGTCACGCAGGCCAACTTACTTAATCGCGTTCTTACCGTTAATTCCGAGATTAAGGGAGCTGTTGTCTCTCCAGGCACTTGGATACAATACGGCTTCTATACAGTGTAGTCTGATAAAAAAGGAAATCACGCCCATTATCGCAAGCTATGTCAATGTTTAAGACAATGGGCACAATCTGCTTTGTTGTTCTTACAATATACAAAGTGTAGGAAAAATTTAGAGGCACTAGTTCTATTAACGAAATTGTAGAGATACTGAATGTGATATGAGGCAATTCAAGATGCTCTTGTCTAAATGCTCCACACTCGTTTGGTTCGCTATTTAAGAAAAGTCGCTATTTAAGAAAAGTTTTTTGCTTTTTCTTCAACTCAAGTTAATGATAAAAGATTACACAGGCCAAAAAACAAAATTATTATTTTTGGTGCCTAGGTTTTTTGAGCTGATTTTAGCTATATTTGGGCCGGTGAATCTAAATATAAAGTCAGGTTTTCCCTATCAGCTCTAGTTTTTTAGATATTAGTTATACTTAAAAAGGTTACACGCACCCGCTTGCTATTATCCGCTCCCTATTTTAACTAATGGTATATATTTTTTTATTTTTTATATTGGTCTAGTATTCAATTAGTAATTTAAATAAAACATACAATCTATCTATTTATTCACAACACCTTTAAATAAAATAATAAAAATACTAAGTATTTTCCAACAGTAACCCAGTGTTAAACTACACCCTGCAACGGTTTATTTTTAATCGAGACCTTTCTTTGGTAACAAATATTAAATTATCTTCAGTTGTTATAAATATTGTAATTTAATTATTATCATTTATTTATTTTTCCTATACTTACTACGTAAGAACTGATATTTCCGTAAAAGAATTCTCTTGGGACATTCCGTATGACCTATCTGACCTTTATTCTTATATGCTAATATTAAATTTCGCACATCCAATGCCACCTTGGGCCAAGGTACCTAATTAGTAGAATCGATCTACTAAAACTGGAAGCTCGCTTGTAGCTACCTCGAAGCATAATACTAGGCAGTACCTACCAAATATTTCGCGTGAGGGCAGAAGACACCCATCCGTGACGCATTATCAATGGTAGTCTGGGAGTAGATGGTGTGTAACACCCGTTGTGGTTTCAAACTTTTGATTTTGAAGAATCATCCATTCGTGGGAATTATTTTGAAGCCACTTTGATAAGTCTGACCATCGTAGTTTTCGATAAATTGTATATTTTTGGTGTGTCAGACTTATAAACCTGTTTTAAGGGATTATGGATATCTACTTTTTCAACCACCATTTTGGATCAGAACTGTTCATAACTGGTACTGGTTGTCTTATTCTTTTTTCCTGCTACCAAAACTATCTTTCTTTGGCTATAAAGTTTATTACTAACTCTAGAAAAATTGTACGGCTCATTTTTCTATTTTTTTATCACAAATAGATTCTCTAAAGGAGCGAACGGTCTTTGAAGTATAGTAGTCTCTGTCAGTTACATAAGACCTGGTAATTGAAGTCACTTTAGATTGTCTTACACAAGTAACCCCGTGCATAAGGGTAAGTGATTGTTTATTATTCATATCTTTCATTTCAACAGCAAACACATGTTTTGTTGTTATCCGTTTTTTTCCTATCCTTTTTTTTACATTTCTATTGAGTTAAAGATAGGAAAAAAGGTCAATCCACGCGTTTAATTAGAATTTAATTCGATTTTCAGTGATATTTATTTTCATTTGTACTTAGATTTAAATACTGGTAGAAATTAGCAAAGTTTCAAATTAATTTTGATATTATTTTAACATTTTAGTTATTGATAAGTAATTAGTAAATAATTATTCTAGATTTAGGTTTTAATGGCGTAGCATAAAGTGCTAGCTAATTGTCAAACTGGGAATTATAATTTTTGTTGTTGTCTTTTGAATACCTGAAAAAAATAAAACATTTCCTTTAGGGTTCATGTAAGGGGCTGTTCCTGTTGGCATACCTAGTTCTTACTACTTGGAGTGGTGTTCCAAAGATTGGAAGTTGAACACGAGGAATCAGTAGCGTACTTCGTCAGGGATCATCATTACGCAAGTTTTCATTATTTTCTTTTATTACCAAGTATAGTACGGTCAATTGTTTATTTGATTAAACTAAACTATCAAAAGAAACTCTTAATTCTAAGAAATAAACATATAGGTGTTTAATTATTTCTGCGTTTTAGGGTGTATACTTTTATTAATTGTTAAGCGTTAATTAATGCTACGGATTTATTCTCTAATCAATTAAAATATTACTCCACATACCGGTGATTACAAAGATTTTGCGCATGCGCCTGGGCTCAAGCGACAATATTATGCATTAATATCGCCTGTAGTGAATTGGTTAGTAGTTTCGTAATTGTAGAGTTACTTGATCTTTGTTTAACTATAATGTATAATTATAACCAATAATTTATAACTTATAATTAGTCTGTAAAGTCAAGTACATGGTTGTAGATGCTTTATCGAATTTTTATAGACTGAACTAATATTGTTTGACTTACGATAGACATTATGCTTCCTATTTGGGAACAGCTACTATTTTTTTTCCTTGTGTAACATTATCTGGGTTCCATAATTGCTTAATAGTAAGTGTTATCGCTATTTTTTTTAATTCCTTACTATCGCTCATGACTTTTAGTTATTTCACATGCATTATTGACTACTGCTGCTGTCGAATAAACGTAGTTAAGAGATTCACGACTGTTATTATTTTTGTATTGGCACCTATTTGGTAAGTTTAGAGGTGTTGGATGAAAATCAGGTAGTTGCCTGGGGCAAACTTACCTGGCGCCCTTATTAAGATCATTATTTTTATTTGAACACAATTTTGAACCCCTCCCATCTCCGCGAGAGCTGGCGGCAACTCCTACGGTCGTAGATGGCGACTTAGGTTTTAGCGAAGTTCAGCTGGTATTGTTGAAGGATTACTTTTTATAGGTATTATCATTAGCAGCTGTCGGTCGCAACCCCTGTATCAAAAACTAGGGCTTATTTACATTTTATCCAATGACGACAATGGCTTATCAACACGTGCACTGTCGCGTCATACTAGCGCCACTTGCGGCGCCAGTTACGGGTTTAATATTAACCTAAGATATTAACACTTGAACTTGAGTTAGTCAAATTGCAGATTGAAGCCGTAGAGAGTAGAACGGAGTTGCCAAATATCTTGAGTTTTTTTGTTGTGCTTTTTTATTGATATAAAATGAGTTCCACTGCTGTTTCCAGTAGAAGAAGTTGTGTAAATCACCCTGACGTGTTTTGTTACATATGTGGGAAATTCGCTTTAAAAGAAAACAGAAAAGCGTTAGTGACTTTGTAAAGAGAGCTTATCTTGGATACTTTGGTGTTATACTTGGTGATTAGGATAAAACCTGGGCACCACATATGGTCTGTAAAACGTATACTGAACATTTACTACAGTGGTCTGTTGGAAAAAGAAAATGTTTAAAATTTGGAGGGAACCCAAAAATCACTTCAATGATTGTTACTTCTGCCTACTAAATCTCAATGGAATTATTCAAAACAACTGTAGCAAGTGGAATTATCCTGATTTAGAGTCTGCAAGACGCCCAGTCGCTCATTCAGATGAAGTACTAATCCCAACGTTTCATCAGCTACCAGAGCTTGGACAGGACGAGAATTTTACCTCTGATCACTCTTCTGAAAGTGATAACGTGACTGTGATTATTTGGGGACGACATCAATGCCCCAACGTTTTAATCCAAACCCACTATGCAAATAAATATTACAGTTATGTTTATTCAACATCACATTGTGATAATGTTATTCCTTTTTTCCTCTTGTTTTCATCACATGCACATCTATACAACCGCTTATGCCCAGCTTGTGGCTATTAACTTTTGTGATGTTTCAACTTAACTTCTCAGCGATGTTAAAGCGCTGTTTTTTTACATTACTGTGATGTTACTAGAACTTCCTCAAAAGGAAGTCTTTATAACGAACTAAAAGCAACATTCCTGTTAAATTCTGAAATGCCTTTCAACTTCTCGTCAATGTTAATGCAATGTCTAAAAAATAACGTGTTATTAATGATCTAAATGAGACATATTAAGAACAATACAGTGTATTATCTTAGATGTTGTATGGACATTACTTAAACCTCTAAATAACATACCTCAAACATTCTAGATGACATACTATAGATGTTTCTGTGCCTAATCAGCAAATACAGGGTGAACAACTGAGAAAGCTGGCTGTCTCCCATATTTCAAAAAATAATCATGGTACAACTTTGAAAAAATACCTTCAGGAAACTGACCCTGAAAAATCACTGGAAAATGTTTTCGAGTTCCTAAAATATCTGCTATGGGGTGGAATGAACACTTAAAAACATAATACTGTGATTATCTCCAAAAAAGACATACCAAAGGTATCCTAGAAATACAATTTTTGATATATTGATGAGATTATGAAAAAATGTAGACATGTCCTTATTCTTCAAATAGGAGGGGGGGGAAGGTTCAACCTAAAAAACAAATGTCGTAACACTTTTTTGTTTTTAAATCGATATCAATGATTTTGGCGTCATTTAAGAGTTTTTCCTCTTCAATAAGATATATGCTTAACAAAAATAACAAAATTGGACAAATTTGTCCACGCTATGTGGAAAAGTCGACAATTTTCCCATTTTCTCGGAAATTTCAAATGTAATGAGACATTTTTTTAAATTCTGATGAAAAGGGGTTTACGTTCACTTACCTGAAGGTAATTTTTTTGAAAATTGTACCATGATTCTTTTCCGAGATGTGACCTACACTCGTTCTTAGTTGTTCACCCTGTACATTTAAAATAAAATAACAAAAAAAGCAATGAAGGATTTAAAACGTTTATTCACTTTTAATGAACAGTACAGTAAATTTGAAAAAACAGGTACAAAATGAAAAAAAAATATCTTGTCCAGGAATCCAACCTAGAATAAATTGTGTAAGCATATAACATAACAAGTGTGGAAAGTGGAAACTATTGAACGCATTTACTGAAAGCAAAGAACAAAAAAGGGATATTAATCTGTAGTTGCCATAATGCAACATACTTTGAAACTGAATTAATAAAGTTTGACGGATACACATACATTACAGCTAGTTCACAGAAAATTTATTAGAATAGTTTTTTAATGATATTAAAACTAAAAAAAAAATTACATCATAAAGATTTTATGAAACATTACGTTAAATTAACAGAAATCCAATCTGATTAGAGAAAATTCTATCGTTTACTTACGATTACTTTTTCTTACGTAAGAGTCGCTGTTTCGAGTGCTTCAACCATTCCATAACGTACACTTCAAAATAATTATATGTGAAACATTTGAAAGTGTTCTGAACAGCAGCTAATAAAACAATTACTTTAGATCAAATTGTGCCCATGGAGACCTTTGATCGATCATCATAAACTACATCAAACTTGATTTTCAGCCAATTGACTGGGACCCATTTTTCACAAGGTACATGCGGTACTCTTCAAAGGAATAACAACATATTTTATTTCGAGAAGTAACTTTTCATCATTCACCTTCTATTACATGCCTCACTCCATTTGCAGGTAAATTCAGATGTGCCATGAAAATTCATACTTCTGTCCTGTATAAAATAATATTCTATTCTCATCTTGTTATTTTCATCCTGGAACATATTGTATACTAACATCGTGGAATTGTAACTTAATGAAAACTACGCATTATTAATACACTGTATACAAAAAATCTACTTATGAAGAAGAGATATGAACACATTATCAAGTTAAATGAGTTTATAATTAATTGTATCCAATAGATGTGTTTCTGCAATAATAAATAATTTAATTCTGTTTGTTGACTGGAGCATTCAGTGTATGAGCTTTTCAACAGAAATTTCTGTTTTTAAAGTCTTAACAGTCTCTTATTGTTCACAAGAATTGTTAGTATTGATGTTAAAATTTTCTAAACCTGCAATACTATATTGATGGCTATGTCTGCTACTACAAAAACTAGAACTAGAGATACTCGATTCAATATTTTTTGAACTGTTTAATACAATATCTGTATCAGACTATCTGAAATACTTATTCCCCTTTCTTTACATAATTACCAACTATTTGTTTTTCATTTTATTTACGTAAGTAGCTTCTGAAACATCTTGAACATTGAAAATATTTTCTTCTAGATTCAACTCTCTGCCAACATATGAGCATGTTTTATTATTAATAATAATATCTACCCTATTACAATATTAAGTTTTTTGTACGGTATAATGCATATCTATAATTTAAATTAATTTGAATCAATTTTAAAATATACTTACTAACTAAAATATTTTAAAAATTGAAAAAACCGTTATTTTGTAAACTCTATTATACAATGTTAGTGTACAATTCCGCCACTTGGAATTTAAATGTACAAAAGCCGATTAAAGTCTTGAATGAGTATTAAGTTTTAATAATTATGATTTTGGAATAGGTACTCACCGATAACAGCTGTTGTTCGTCCATTATAACAAGAATTATAACTAATCATAGAAACTGAAGCTAAGTAGGAACTAACGAAAATGAAGACCACTTTATTCAAGTCCTTGCTTCCTGCAAATAAAATATAACACAAAACTGAAAACCATCCGCCATTTCATGCTTGTCATTTGTTTCCACAGATAATGTTCGTTCATCAGTTCTTCTTCTGTTTTCTTCTTTTTTAAGATACCGTGATGTTTAATATGAGACATTACTGAGAGTTTTATGAACTAACATCGTAAAGAAGTAATCACACGAACTTACTAAAAATTATTTCGAAATATGTGATAGTAACTGCAACATGTGATCATCTTAGAAACATGTTAATATGTAATATTACAGTAACGTTCTGTATGTGATATTAGTGAGAAGTATACAAATTAACATCGTATGAATGTTTCCTATAGGAAGTTGCTAAAAAGAAGTTCATAGGATGTGTATGTAACTGCGAATTCAAGTATTATTGTGTACATCAAAAATATGTTTTATTTACATGACATGGTTGTTAATAGAGTTGGTAATAAAATTAAGACATCTAGGAGATATCTTATTAACGAAAAGTCTCTAAAAATAACATCACAAAAAAGACTTGTTATGTTCCTTGTTTAGTGGGAATGAGTTAAACCACCTCGGCAGAGATCACAACCTTTCAAAAGAAGCTTCTGAAATTCTAGCTTCTAGGTTGAAGGACAAGAATTTACTCGAACAAGGAACTGAGATTACTTTTTACCGCCCTAGAGAAAAGGATTTTCTACCTTTTTTTTCTTAAGAAGACAATCTTGTATATTGCCAAGATGTTAAAGGCCTTCTAGAAAAAATGAAACTTTGTGACTATTCTCCAAATGAATGGCGCTAATTTATTGATAGCTCAAAGCGAAGTTTAAAATGTGTCATTTTACACAGTGGAATCAAATATGGTTCAATACCAATTGGTCACTTAACGAAAATGAAAGAAGCATACGACACCATTGCTTTGGTATTGACAAAAGTAAAGTATACTGAGCATCAATGGGTCATTTGTGTGGACTTATGAATGGTAAACTTCCTTCTGGGTCAGCAGAGTGGTTTCACCAAATATCCATGCTTCCTGTGCGTCTGGGATAGCAGAGATAGAACACACCATTGGATTAGAAAAAAGTGGCCTAAGAGAGAAAACCCGGAAGTGGGAAAACATAACGTTATTAACCATCTCTTAGTTGAACGAGAGAAAATTATATTTCCCCCTCTTCATATTAAACTGGGCCTAATGAAACCGTTTGTGAAGGCTCTTGATAAAACTAGACCGTACTTTGCATATATAGGTAGAAAAATGCCCCAGTTAACTTCAGAAAAACTTAAAGCAGGAATATTCGACGGCCCACAAATACGGAAACTTATAAAGGACCCTGCATTTGTAACATTCATGAATGAGGTCGAACGGAAAGCTTGGACCTCGTTTGATTCTGTTGTTCAAAATTTTATGGGGAATCGCAAGGCTGACAACTACAATCAAGTGGTAAACGAGATGCTCGACAGTTTCAGATCCCTTGGGCGCAACATGAGCGTAAAATTACATTATTTGCATAGTCACTTGGACCGGTTTCCAGAAAACTAGGGGAACTTCAGTGAGGAACAGGGTAAAAGGTTTCACTAAGATATTTAGACTATGGAGGACCGCTACCAAGGACGTTGGGACGCAAACATGATGGCAGATTTACTGCTGGAATTTAAAAAGAGACTGTTCCCAAAATATGCACTCAAGAGTTTCACGAAAACGAAGCTTTCAAAGTGTGCATGAGTGACTGCTAATTTCAATAATACCTTTTATATTTACTTTTGTACAAAAATATACAAATTTTTTATATTTGTGAGTAATACATAATAATGACACACATTTTTGTTTTCTTTTCTTAAATTAATAAAGTGGTGAATATGAGGTTTTTACTAAAATGTAGTATTTCCGCTGTAACTACTGTTTCATAATTTATTTACAAAAAATCCAATAAAATATTTTTAAAAGGAGTCATGTGATATGTGGCACCTGTATCGAAAATTCTTTGATTGACATTTAGTTTATTCTCATTATCCTTTACACAAAGTGCTACGTATTTGCAGTATCTGTAGTAGTTGCAACATTGTGATTTTGTTCCGGACTCCTTTTATTTGTTTCTTGTGCCTGTTCTTCTACCTTTTGTTCAGAGTTTTTACAAAATTTAGCAGTATGATCTCTGGCACTGCATGAAAAACAAAATATATCTCTATTTGGATGTGGTTCAGAATTATTATTTCGAATATTACTACAATAATTCTCAAATTTATTGACAAGTTTATTCCAAACTCCATAATTTACTGGCTTCTTCTTCATCTTTTTTCAATCTCTTCTCTTCAAGTAACAACTCCGCTTTGACATCTTTGGTAGACAGTTTGCCTTCTCCCTGCACGAAATTTCTAACTAATCCTCCATATTCAGTTATTGGTAATACCATTAAATACCGTTTCTATTTAATGGTATTACCAATACCATTAAATAGAAACGCGCCAACAAATTATCAAGTAACTCTATTCTTACCTTGCTAACTATTCGGTTTATGTCTTGAATTTTAGAAATATATTCTTGCATGGTAATGTCCTCGGTTTTTGTTGTATTTAGCATCTCTTTTAGAAGCATGGCAGTAAGTAACAGACCAAGTTTAGTGTTCATGTCTTGTAAAATAGTTCACGCTTCTTTAGCAGTATCACATACTCCAATGTCTTCTAAATAACAGTCACACTTAACAATAATAATAGAGCCTTTGAATTAAATATCAGCTATTCTGCAGACATTTAGTCAAATTGTTTATTTAATCCTTGTCCTCTTTCTTCCCAACAACTCTTCTGTATAAATGCTGCTTTCATTCGTATCGACCATGGGCTATAATTAGAATCTTCCAGTTTTAGCATTATAAATTTTCCTGAGGATGAAAAAAGTATTTATTTATATTGAGCTTTTTCTACTTTGTATCTTCTAAGTTATGTTTTTCTTCTAACTTTCTGACTTCTGTCTGTCTGTAAAAGTTTGAAGGGTGGGTGACACCACAGCACTTAGGCCACAATTGGCCCATTGTACATCCAAAGCTTGTACATTCAAAGCTTCCTTCTAGCTCGTCATCCAGCCTACTTCTTTGAAGTAGGCGATAACGTTGCCTGAATTAAGTTTCCTCATACTGGCGTATGTTAGCCTGTGCTCGCCGAATACATGAAACCTAAACTGAGAGAGTGTCTGACATTCGTAAGGAATGTGTTCGACAGTCTCATCTTCTTGTTCACATTGTAACGCGAATAATCGCCCGTCCGTTGAAAATTAAATTTGGCAAGACTATCGCTGGTTTTGACGAGAGGCCAGTGTAATGAGAACGAAGCTAGCTCCCCATCAGATGTCTAATGATAGACCACATTGTTTGAGTTTTAAAAATTTGTGCACTTAGGCAGCCATTTTACGTGGAAAATATATTACCTGCTTAGGGAAGGAAAATACGGTGTCAGTTAGCATCTAGGGGGTTCGACCCGGCATTTTTCTGTGGAAAGCCGTTCCGATGAGTAGAGAGTTCCAGCATTTTTGCAGGATTTGAACAATCACGTGGATATTTTGTTAGACGTTTTGCTCGAGGAACTCAATATTTACGGGGTTTTTTCATTTATCTTGGATTCTATGGATTTATCGGCTGATTGAGGAGGATAGTCAGCCAGACCACTCGCCTAGATCAGTTGCCAGGAGGGCTGGAATATTTTTTTGAAGCGTCGACATCGACGGATTCGATTGCTGTTCTGTAGCAGGAAAATCGTAGTAAACGTCATTTTATTTAATATTGTTATATACTTTCAACGTTTATCCATTTTTTACCGTCAAAATTTTACTAAATTTTTATTATATGGTTTTTCCTATGTCATATTTTTGCGCTAACTAAGCGATATTACTCGTTCACCGTCCAAAACGTTAAACATTTTATATGAATATTAAATTGTTGGCTTTAAATGCTAGGTATACCACGGTACGTACCAGGGTGCTGCGATATTAAGGTATATTATTCTGTCTTTGACGATTTTCATTTATATATGTAATGGCATTTATAAATATTTGAACTCATATAGTTTGCGGTAGTGTGAACCCAGTTTATTGAATCAATTGTAGTTTTGGTGTTAGAGTTTCACGGAATTTGAAAAATTGTTCATGAACCATTTGTTCGTTCCCTGTAAATGAACTGTAATTTGAGACAACTGTGTAGATTGAGGCCCTCAGCTCTTCTGCACCCTGAGTTAGTAGTCTTCAGCTCTTCTCGGGTATCGTAGAACCTGCTTGTTTAATTTACAATTTGTATTTTGGAGTTTTTTGGTTGTAGCTGCTAATTTAGCGTACGAATTAAGTTTTTATGCAGATTTCGGCCCTCAGCTTAATTACATACTGAGGCTATAGCCTTCAGCTGAGCTCAGGTATTAATTTCATTATTTTTTTTTGTTGTAAACTTATATCGCATATTTTGAAAACAGACATAAGGTCCAAGAAAATATTAAACATCAATCAGGGGATATTTGCTGACATTCATTTTGAATATTAACTTTCCTAAAACCTTTTCAGAGTGTTAAATTAGTGCTGTTAACCCACTGATGAGTTGTGGGCTAATTCAAGACGTCTTGGGTGCTTGCCAAAACTTCTCTGGTGCCCTTTTAGCAAACATTTGAGTTTTGAAGAATCCACCCCTTCTTCGACTCGAAGCTAGTCGACTGGCGAGCACGGGTTGTACTACGGAAGACAAGCCGCATATATATAACGAGCACGCAGAGGTTGAGTTTTCCTCGTTATAACATCCTCTACAAAGTGGGGTTTTAGACAGACCCAGTCTATGGAGGTGTTGTCGTATGTGGCAGTGAACAGTCAGAATACTCGTGGCTGTTCGTAGGTTCTGCCTGTTCATAGTCACGTATTTTTTGGCTACTTTGCTGCCCAGATACTGAAGCAGTTTCTTGGCAAGCCTGCAGTCTTCTGCGTCATCCCGTCTACCCTTAAACTCATTAAGGGAGTGTTCCTTTAATAGGTCGGACGTCGCTGACGCCGATAGACCAATGAAAGTGCCAGGTTCTAAGAATTTGTGGGAGGTGCTGCCTTCCTGGCTAGCGAGTCTGTAATATGGTTTCCTGTCGATTTCTCATGGTCCTTGATCCAGTCTAATGTGACCGTGTTGTTGTTACAATTGAATTAAGGCCACGTGACCTTCTAGTACTAGGCCTGATCTAATGCGTGGTCTGTACAGGGCTATTAGTGTTTGTCTACTGTCCGTAAGGATGTACATATTATTACCTGTGGTTTTCCTTTTGGTAATGATGCAGATAGCAGTGAGCTCTGTATGGGCAACACTTGCATTGCAGCCCATTATGTTTAGATTCAGGGATCTGGAAAAAAGTCCACATCCTGAGCCTACATTGGATTTTAACCCATCTGTGAAAATGCGAACGGCGCCTTCTTCCAGTGGGTCTTGTGCGTTGTTTTTAAAAATTACCTTGTTGGGTCTGTGGAAGGCATATCGCAGTGGAATCGAGTATGTATTGGCCTGCAGCAGTGGGACTTCCCTAAGGGCCTCATGCCACAATTTACGTCTCAGTTTACCGGATCCTACATCAGGTTGTATACCCGTAGAGCGTAGACGTGTTATGGTCCTTATAACAACCTCCTTGATGTATATGTCAAGGGGAGTGAGACCGAGGATTACTTCCATAGCTCTTGTTGGTGTGGTTCTCATCATGTCTCCTGTTGTGTCGAGGCATGCTGGTCTTTGGATTTGATCCAATTTACGTACGACTGTCAGCTGGTTTGCTTTAGTTCCCCAAGCAATCGCGCCGTACGTCAGCATAGCTCTGATGATGGCAGTGTAGATCCAGTCAGTGACCCTAGGTAACATTTCCCAGGGGCGGCCGATGGTTCTACGACACTTCTTCTTACAGTACCATATCCGTGATCGGACGTAGGCGACCTCTCGCTTCTGCCTGTGTTGTGCTCTCCAGTTAGCACAGATAGAAGGGACCTACAGTTTACCGACGGATCCGAACGTCTATGTTGAGAGGCTGTACTAGGCAGAATACTGTCGGTGGTTTGCCATTGCCATTATAATGTGATGAACTAGGCCCGGGTTTGATCCCGGGGCCTCCCGGTTAGCAGACAAAGCACCATTCCACTAGACTACTCACGACACTACTCATAAGAAATATATGCTTTTATAACTCTACTTTGTAAGTGAGAGTTCCACGTTAACTTACTGTCGAAGGTGACTCCAAAATATTTCACATCTAAAGAGATAAATTAAGTGTGGTATCTAGGAGCTTTGGGGCTTGATGTTTTACAAGTTTCTTTTTTTCGTGAAAAGAACCATCTCCGTCTTCTTTGGATTTATTGACAGTGAATGGTCTTTGCACCATTGTTCTATGATATTGAGGGCCTCTGGTATTTAAGCACAGAGTGTCTCCTCGAATCTTCCTGTTAGCAGAATCACTAAGTCATCTACATATGCTATTGTGTAGAAGTTGCTATCGTTGAGACAGCTGACCAAGGAGTTTAAGACCATGTTCCACAGTAGTGGCGAGAGTACTTCTCCCTGTGGACAACCTTTTACAACCAAGCCTCTGATGGTTACGTCAACTACACTGATTTTTATTGCTCTTTTTAAGAGCATCTTATATATTCAGTCATTTATGGTTTGGGGGATATTCTTGTTGGAACTTATCTGACTTATCTGGACAAAATTATTTCAAAGACTGGGCCCATAAGCTAGGGTTTTTCTGTTATTATCATATGAAGGGGTTAATTTGCCAAAGTAAACCAGAGAAACAAACACGTTTATGTTTTTTCCAATATACCCAAAAAAACTAAATTTGAATGACTTTTCGAAATGATTTATTTCTGTCAAGTATGACAGAACTTTTTCTCAAGTAACAGGGTTGGCTTACATTAAATTGATCAACACAGAATATAATATATTTCCTACGTAATCAACACTGCTGCTTAATTCTTCTTCAATACTTCATCTCTCAAGACCTTTTGTTGGCGATTTATAAAGCTGCGTTGAATATGTTTGCATTCATTGTCATCTTCTCCGCAGTGTGCAGAGTAATTTTTTTTCTGATCGAAACTTCTCTTCTCTTGAGCTTCAATGAATTTTGCTGTGATACCACGACGCGACATATAAAATAATGATCCTTGAAGCTGAAGATGTATGTATTCTTCTTGTGCGTTTCTCCACGTTGAACAGCTGCTTCCATTAACTTCTAATTGTTATACCACTTCTGACGTGTACATATATCCGATCCAAATACTTCAGTAATCTTTTATTTTCCACGTTTTTTAATGCAAAACTAGATGCGCGAAGGGATTGAATTCGTTTTCCTTTCACCAATACAATTTTACCTTCCTCCAAACTTAAACTGAATTTGGAACAAGTAGAAAACTTGGAAGTTCCTGTCTCCCACATAACTAGTATTATTGATTCGTAATACTTAATTCATCATTATTAATTCTCATTTGGAATATGAGTTTTATCAAGGTTTTTTCACCAAACTTTAAATCTTGTATTTCGGGAATTGTTACGCCTACAGTAATTATATTTAGCTTAAAATTTACGAAATTTTATGTACTTTAAAAATGAGTACAATTATTTTTGTTGAAAAAATACGCAGAGGTCAAAAAATTATATTTGGCATCTCTGTACTATCCCAAATAATATTAAAACAGAAACCTACTACCCGAAATCATGTAAAGTAGTCCCCTTTTTGATGACCACTAACAACCGAAGATAAAATAAACATGATACAAATAAACAAACTATACAAGAAATTAAATTAGATACCAATGAAAAATGAGCAAAGAGAAGAATAAAGAAGCTTTAAAAGAACAAACGTGTGAAAGCACCGACACATGACAAAATAACTGAGAACATGCTAATCGAATGTAGTACTTGAAGACAAAACATATGCGGACTGGAATTTGGGGATTGTTATCCCGATCTTCAAAAAGGGGATATTTTATTAAAAGAGAGATCGACCCTATACAGGGTGTCCCGGGACTAATGGGAAAAAGTCAGAGGCGTATAATCTGAACCAAAATAATGTTAGTACTTCATATAAACTTTTTCTATGCAGGCCCTCGTTTTGGAGTTATAGGCCTCCAAAGTTTTAATTTTGAATTTGGTTCTTATTTTTATTTTTTTTACTAGTTATTTGATCTTTATAAAATTTCCGGCTAAGCTATAATGTACGTGTATGTTCATTTTGGAAAGGTAAACAGGTTCACAGTAGTGCCTTGAAGCCACGGACTGACTACTCGCAATGGTTAGTGATCCAAAAAATTTGCAAGGATCGTACACCCTGTATAAAATTATCGAAATTGACTTCCCCATACATTGAGCTAACGAAAAGGTACACTTGTTGGAATTCGATTAAATAAGCCGTTTGGCTAATATTTACAGTTTTATTAATGCACTATGTACCAATTTACGCATTCACCTTTTTTATAAGTACACAACGAGGTAAAACTAACTTATTAATACTATGTCCAAGATTTACCTACAGTACTTCAAAAAAATAATTTATTGATAGCAGAAGATGAAAAACATTACCGACGTATCCATTCGAAAGTTGGTAAAAACTTTTTAAAAGTGTTTTTACCGTTTATCAAGTAACCATAGGATTAGTTGTCAAACGTTGTGTAGAATAGTTCGTTGTCAGTACTTGTCAATCATTCATAAGTCCTTAATTTAACTGTTACAATGACAGAATCCACTTTTATTGAGTATGCAGATATGCATTTAATGTATGGACTGGTTCTCGAAACTGTTTAGAGGCCAGAAGGCTTTATGCAGAACATTTTGCAAACAGAGCATTGCCAGACAGACGAATGTTGGAGCGTATTGATCTCAGGTTACGAGAAACAGGTATGAAGAAGTAAATGTAATTTTCCATGTATACAAAACAATATTTTAAATTTAAGGAAGTTTTTTGCCAAAAAAGTTGGAGAAGGTCCAGTACGAAGCGTACGTACTGTGGCAGTTGAACAAGACTTGTTAAATGCAGTTGATAATGAACCATCAACGAGTTTACGAAAATTATCAAGAGAACATAACGTCTCGAAATCAGTCCTTCTAAAAGAACAGCTGTTATATTCTTTTCATATGAAAAAAGTACACAGTATGACAGTGGTTGATTATCCTGCACGACTTGAGTATAGCCAGTGGTTTCTGCGACAACAACAAGCAGACAATACATTCATTAGTAACGTTCTCTTCACGAACGAATCCGGTTTCACCAGAGACGGAGTCATAAATTCTCATAATATGCATTTATGGGATGATGTGAATCCACATGGCATTATCCAAACTAGGAACCAGCATAGATTCATGGTTAATGTTTGGGGAGAAATAGTTGGCAATCATTTGACAGGGCCATATTTTATTGACGGTACTTAGACCGGTCAGATATATTTGGAATTTTTGAAAAAATGAGTTATGGAACCTGTTTGATGATGTGCCACTACAAACTCGCAGGAATTTATGGTTCATGAATGATGGGGCTCCTCCCCATTTTAGTTTAGATATACGACAGCATTTACACACAAGGTTTCCTAATAGATGGATTGGTAGTGGAGGTCCTTTTCAATGGCCACCGCGATCAGGAGACATTAATCCTATGGATTTCTTTCTCTGGGGTTATCTCGAAGGTAAAGTATACGCAACACCAGTGCAAACAAGGCAAGATTGAATAGACAGAATTGTGTTACACTGCAATGTTATTAGAAATAATATGGGACTGCTCTTTCAAGTACAAAGAAACAACCTTCGTACACTTAGAATGTGCGTGGAAGTGGGAGGAGCTCATATTGAACATTTATTAGAATAGCGTTAGTTTTTGTTGTTGTTTAGGAATTAGTTTTAGTCCAATGTTTTATAACTTGTATTTTTTGAGGTTTTCATAATGGTTTAATAATGTTGTATTCGTAATTTTGATTAAAAGCAACTGATTACGCTGTTTGCGTACCTATTCAATTCCTTATGTTTTTATCATCTGCTATCATCAAATTATTACTTTTCCGCCCAACCTATCTAATATACGAGAAAAGTATTGGTTTAATCCAAAAAAGTTGGAGTTTTGAAAAAAAATTTGAGTTATTTTTACGCTTTCCATCAACTACAACACGAAAAAACGGTTTTTAGAAAAAAATCCTGTGTGTATGTCGTCGTCGTTGTCGTCGACCACTTTTCCTTACATGTCTTGTTAGCACGATACAGTCTCTGGAGTTCAACAAGTCACCAATTTTATGATTGAATGTCATTCAGGATATTTCACTGATGAACTCTATTGATTTTGAGCTCCCCAGAGCCAATACAACAGGTGCTACAGTACTTTAAGTACGATATTTTTGTCATTTTTGGAGAAGTTTCAGTTTGTTAGCATGATACAGCCTCTGGAGTATATCCAAGTGACCAATTTTATGATTGGATATTATTCAGAGCGTCTCAAAGATAGACCGTATCGATATCAGCTCACTAAAGCCAGTACAGCGGGTGCTTTTCTACTTGAAGTACCAAATTTTTTTAATGAAATTGACTGTCTCGACTCTTACTTCGTGGCATATGCTTATATTAGTGTTTTTAAATGAAACTCAAGGTCTCTAGTTAATTCCACAATATAATACAAGTTATTGAAAATTCTAAAAAATTGACAATTGTTTCGATAAATCAATATCATCGTCAGAATGACAGAAGTTACATTTCATTTTATGCCTACCTGATGTTTAGTAGTTATTTTTGGCTAGACCAAGAAGTAACCTAACTTGTGATTGGCCTAATATATGTTTATAGAAAAAAGAAGATGTGATATTACAAATATTGAAGCTTAGATGCCCTATGCTGCCCTATGCCCTATGGTGATATCCTGGATATCATTTTTCCAATTAAGATCAGTATAACTGTGCAATGATATAGAAAACCAGGAAAACTATATCTGCTGATCTTTACAATTATCACTTAAAAAGACAGTTTATTAGTGGAGAATTCCCTAGATTTAACTGTTCATTGACAACTTCATATTGTGGGTTCCTTAAATGTCTTCTAATTTCCAGTTCTTCAAGGAAATCCAGTTCTTGTTTCTTTTCACAAATATGCAGTACTTCTAGTTCTATGTTAGGTATCAATGAATGATTGGTGTCAAGTAGATGTTTTGCGTAGTGGGATTTATCTGGTTGTTTTAATCTGTATGCTCGTAAGTGCTCACTGTATCGTATTTCAAAATTCCTAAGGGTCTGACCCAAATAGACAGCATTACATTCTGGACATTTGAGTTTATATATACCTGACTTCTTTAATAGTGGTATTTTTGTTTTTACATTTAACAATTTTGTACTAACGTTACTTTCTGTTTTAAAAGAAATTGTTGTATTCGTTGCTGAAGATACTATCTTTGAAATATTATTAGAAATATTTCCTGCATATGTGATGGTTTTATAAGTTTTAATTTCATCAGCTTGTTTAGGATATATTAGTTGTAATGCCACTTTTTCCTCTTTTTTACTAATTAGCTTATTTATCATATCTAATGGATAACCGTTAGATGTTGCTATTTGTTCAATTGTATTAATCTCTCTATCAAAATTATATTTGTTCATAGGAACTGAAAAAGCTCTATGTATCATTGAATTATATGCTGCTAGTCTGTGTGACACAGGGTGGTTAGAATTGAATGGAATTGTTACATCAGTTTGTGTTGGTTTTTGATAAATTGAATAATCAAGTACATTATTAACTCTTTGAATTTTTAAATCAAGAAAATTGATTGAGCTATTTTCTTCAATTTCTAATGTAAATTTAATTTTCGGGTGTAAATTATTGATGTGGTTAAAAAATATGGGTAGTGAACGACAATTAGATGTTTTTTCCAGCCACATCAATAATTTACACCCGAAAATTAAATTTACATTAGAAATTGAAGAAAATAGCTCAATCAATTTTCTTGATTTAAAAATTCAAAGAGTTAATATTGTACTTGATTATTCAATTTATCGAAAACCAACACAAACTGATGTAACAATTCCATTCAATTCTAACCACCCTGTGTCACACAGACTAGCAGCATATAATTCAATGATACATAGAGCTTTTTCAGTTCCTATGAACAAATGTAATTTTGATAGAGAGATTAATACAATTAGACAAATAGCAACATCTAAAGGTTATCCATTTGATATGATAAATAAGCTAATTAGTAAAAAAGAGGAAAAAGTGGCATTACAACTAATATATCCTAAACAAGCTGATGAAATTAAAACTTATACAACCATCACATATGCAGGAAATATTTGTAATAATATTTCAAAGATAATATCTTCAGCAACGGATACAACAATTTCTTTTAAAACAGAAAGTAACGTTAGTACAAAATTGTTAAAAGTAAAAACAAAAATACCACTATTAAAGAAGTCAGGTATAAATAAACTCAAATGTCCAGAATGTAATGCTGTCTATTTGGGTCAGACCCTTAGGAATATTGAAATACCATACAGTGAGCACTTACGAGCATACAGATTAAAACAACCAGATAAATCCTACTACGCAAAACATCTACTTGACACCAATCATTCATTGACACCTAACACAGAACTAGAAGCACTGCATATTTGTGAAAAGAAACAAGAACTGGATTTCCTTGAAGAACTGGAAATTAGAAGACATTTAAGAAACCCACAATATGAAGTTGTCAATGAACAGTTAAACCATAGGGCTAATAATATCTAAGCTTCAATATTTATAATATCACATCTTCTTCTTTTTTCTATAAACATATATTAAGCCAATCACAAGTTAGGTTACTTCTTGGTCTAGCCAAAAATAAATACTAAACATCAGGTAGGCATAAAATGAAATGTAACTTCTGTCATTCTGCAGATGGTACTGATTTATCGAAACAATTGTCAAATTTTTAGAATTTTCAATAACTTGTATTATATTGTGGAATCAACTAGAGACCTTGAGTTTCATTTAACAATACCAAATTTTTGTCATTTTTGGAGAATTTTCAGTTTGCTAGCACGATATAGCCTCCAGAGAGTATACGGTTGATGAATTTCATGATTGAATATTGTTCAAGGTGTCTCACAGATGTTCCCTATTGATTTTCAGTTGACTTGAACAAGTACGGCGGGTCCTATAAATCCAGATATACTAAATTTTTGGTTGTTTTTGAAAAAATTTCGGTTTGTTAACACGATACATCCTCCGAAGTGATAACAAGTAACAATTTTATGATAGAATATTGTTCAGGGCCACAGACGCGGAAAAGTTAGTTTTAATCTTTAAAGCCGTTTATTTTTTTGTAATACTGTAGGTAAATCTTGGACATCGTATTAATAAGTTAGTTAGGTAAATTGGTACGTAGTGCATTAATAAAACTGTAAATATTAGCCAAACGGCTTATTTTGTCGAATTCCAACAAGAGTACCTTTTCGTTAGCTTATTGTGTGAGGAAGTCAATTTCGATAATTTAATACAGGGTGTGCCATCCCTGCAAATTTTTTGGATCACTAACCATTGCGAGTAGTCCGTCCCTTGCTTCAAGGCACTACTGTAAATCTGTTTACCTTTCCAAAATAAACATACACGTACATTATAGCGTTAATTTCATAAAGATCAAATAACTAGTGAAAAAAATAAAAATAATAACCAAATTCAAAATTAAAACTTTGGAGGCCTATAACTCAAAAACGAGGGCCTGCATAGAAAAAGTTTATATGAAGTACTAACATTATTTTGACTCAGATTATACCCTCCTGACTTCTTTCCCATTAGCCCCGGGACACCCTGTATATTTTTTATATACCGACAAATCTGCTTTGGATCGAATTTCAACTAAGTTCAGCGTAACAACACAACTTTCTAAAACATTTTTTTCTAAACGTTATGCTTCGAAAACACTTGTACAGAGAGTAATTTGCTCAGAATCGAATTAGAATTGTTAACCATAGCGTGAGATTACAAAATTTCAGTCGCTGTTCGTGGACTTTTCGCCGACCACTAGCCATTACAAGGGTTATTTCCGTTAAGTGCTGAATTCGGTCCGCTGTGGGTATTGATGATCAAAAGGGAATGAATTCGATTTCGAAGTAAATTGTAGGAAAAAATTAAAATAACTATTAGGATGAATAAATTTGTGCAAATGTGAGTTTTGTTGTGTAGCTTTTTAAGAATATAATAGAAGGGCATACTCTTATTATATACGAATATATTTAGAATAACAGCAGATATCAGTTTCAAATTTTGATAGAACCTACATAATGTAAGACTATTTGACAGATCAAAGTCTTGCTTGTTTCTGAAATCTACTGCCCACCTGGCTGTTGAAACAAGTGACGTAGGTGCAATTCATTAGAATGAAACAAACAACCCATTGAAGTGGCTCGCCAATTTGAATTTCAATTGTGTTTCGGAGAATAAAAATATTTTGGTTAAGTTAAGAAAGGTTACAAATTATATGTGAAAAAAATATGATGCAAGCAAATCGCTCAAGATGGCATTCTTACCTGAAGATCTCGGATGATCTTCTGCTGGGTTGCAATCCTTCTTGAAAGCGATATTGTGGACTGTAGCAGGGGTTCAATGGGTTTTTATTAAAGTTCCTGGCACTAGCGCGTTAAATAATAACTACGAACGGTTCACTTCGACAACTGTTGTGCTTCTCTTTCGGCTTGGAGAACTGGGTTTTCGAATTGAATACAATGTATGTATACCGTATGTCCGCTAGGTGTAAAAATACCAACAACGATTTGCCTGAGATTTTAACATTTACATTTTATTATTAAGTAACCTTACATATTAAATATAGATCGAACAAATTAGAATAAAATTAATGAATACTTAACAAATTGTTCTATTTTTTTTCAACCATAAATAGAAAACATTCTCTAAAGAAACACCCTTTAGAATTATATACCATCAAATAAATCTAATTGGAAATATACAAAATCTTGAAAACATGGTTCAGAATATTGAATCACGTTACATTGTACATTTTCTTTATTTGTGCAAAGTAAATGGGCTACAAATTCTTTCTAATTAAAATTTTGATTACCTATCTAACCCCGTTAATTGTTCAGCCTTGGGACAAACTCTCCGTCCCAATTACATCAAATAGGATCCGAATTCCTTTTAGATTCATCAGGGTTGACCTTGTTCGTAAATTGTATACTAAAAACAAAGAAAACAAATTAATTTTAACACGAAAAGTAAATTAGAAGGTTATATTTTATTCAAAGTGAAACGCGGTATCGAAAAAAATTCACGATATAATTTGATAAACAGTAATATATTCAATGAAATCAACTGTCTCGACCCTTACTTGGTGGAATCTACTCATATTAGTCTTTTAAATGGAACTCACGGTCTCTAGTTAGTTCCACAATATAATAAAAATTGTTGAAAATTCTAAAAAATTGACAATTGTTTCGATAAATCAATATCATCGTACATATTTTTTGGGATCTTTGTTTCTAATCTTTTATATCGTTTCGTAACATTTTTTTTTGAAAAATATAGATATATGTTTGGAGTAAGAAAAAAACAGAAGATAAGAAACACAATAATAAGAGAAGAACTGGAAGTACAGTCAACTTTGGAGTATATAGAGGAGATACAACTGGGCTGTTAGGAACAATGGCATAGTTTAGAGGAGACTATACTAACTAAAAAAGTAGGTGGAAAGAAAATTCAAGAGAATCAAAAGAGAGGTAGACCCAAGAAGACTTTGGCATTAGGAGAAATATTACAGCGGAAATGGAAAACTCGGATGGAAGATAAAAAATAGAAAGAAGTGAAAAACATTTATAAAACAGTAAAAATATAGCTCTACATCACAATGTGGTAGAAGACATCAAAGTCTCGGTATAGCGACCGAAAATTAGTGTTTAGCAGGTTACTCCAAACCCCCCTACAACTCGTCCTGAAATCAGCTTTTGTACTTCTCCGGTCTATGTAATGTAATGTAAATTACTAATGATGTGGTTGTGGTTTTTAAACAAAGTTTCGAATTTTCAATCGGACCTTGAGTTTTGAATTTTAAAACAGTTTATAAAAATATAAAATACGGAACAAAACGTTATCATTCTTGAGTTAGAACCTATCTCGAAGTTGACATGTTCTTGCAAGCTTTATTCATGTCTTCTATCTTGATTTCTTCCAAGTCTTTACACATGGAACGAAACCAAATGAAATGTACTTATACTATGAAGTGAATTTATAACAATATAAACACCCGAGCAAATATTTCTATGGCTTTGAAGTTAATCTATGGCCCTTTATGAATACCACATTCAATGCATCCATTACTTGAATGCGCTTTTGGCCATATACATACTATAAACGGGTTTAACTGTGTAAACTAGTATAACTATTTTAATGAAGCGCGACCAAATTTCCTCAAACTTCATCGAACTCCAGCTAAGTTACACTAAAAGGACACATACTTGGAGTTTGTCGATTTCGGCAGAGGCGCTCCATGACGAGAGGGAATGCTCTCCATTACATGTTATAGATTGTTATCGGCAGAGCGTCCGTAATTTCACTAATCAACAATGGGAAGGGTATGAGCGGAATCTAACATCGTCAGTATCCGATTTTCAGCGAGAAAATATTAGTTTTCAACTAGAATGTGAAATAAAATTTTTTTCTGTGATGTTCAATTACTTTCTTTAGTAGTTTTTAATGTTAATTTGTTTTATTAACCTCAATTAATGTGGAAAATGTTGGATTATCAAAACAAAATAGAACAATAAATAAAATCTAATTATTTACAATTTTAAGGCTTATTGTCTATAAATCAGGAGCTTTTGTAAGGCTCATTTTAATTCAAGAATATATTGTGATAATTGTGGTGAATATTTATTCAATGAATGTCAAGGTTCCTGTTCAGAAAAGTTATATCATATTATTTAACTGTTCCACATACGCCAGAACAAAATGGTATTGTCGAAAAACTGAATAGAACAATTCTTGAAAAGGTACGTGCATTATTAGAGGCAGCTGATGTACCAAAAAATTTTTGGGATGAAGCTGTTATTACAGCAACTTACTTAATAAATCTGTCACCAACCAAAGCCCTACTAAATAATGAAACACCGTATGAAACGTGGCATAATAAAACCTCGTATAGCCCATTTAAAAGTGTTTGGCTTTACAGTAATCGTGCTCGAGAAAACGAGAAAAACTAAATTAGATAAAAAATCCTATAAATGCATCTTAATAGGATATGAACCAAACGGATATAAATTGTGGCATGTAGAGACTGAAAAAGTTATCATCAGCCGTGATGTGAATGAAGAATAAACTTTAAAGTTTCAAGACCTACGAAACTGAAAAAGCTGAACGAGAACCCAATGAAAATATCAAAATTGGATAGAGAAAGTATCTCTGAAAATCATAAACCAGAAAATACTATCAAAATAAACGGTTTTAAAGACTAAAACTAACTTTTCCGCATCTGTGAGGTGCTCTGAATAATATTCTATCATAAAACTGTCACTTGTACACTTCGGGGAACGTATCGTGCTAACAAACCGAAATTTCCCCAAAAGTAATAAAAAATTAGGTATATCTGGATTTAGAGGACCCGCTGTACTCGCTATAGTCAGCTGAAAATCAATAGGTTACATCTGTGAGACACCTTGAATGAGAGACCTTGGAAAATATCCAATTATAAAATTGGCCACTTGTATACACTCCGGAGGTTGTATCGTACTAACAACCCGAAATTTCTCAAAAAAGGACAATAAATGTGGCACTTCAAGTACCATAGCACCCGTTGTACTAGCTCTGGTGAGCTAACAATCAATAAAGTCCATCTTTAAGACGCCCTGAACAATATTCAATCATAAAATGGGTCACTTGTATACACGTTGGAGGCTGTATTGTGCTAACAAACTGAAAATGCTCCAAAAATTATAAAAATTTGGTACCTCAAGTACCATAGCACTCGTTGTACTGGCTTAAATGAGCTTAATATCAATAGGCTCCATCTTTGAGATGCCCTGTATAATATCCAATCATAAAATTGGTCACTTGTATATGCTCCGGAGGCTGTATCGTGCTAACAAACTGAAATTTCTCCAAAAATGACAAAAATATCGTACTTAAAATACTATAGCATCTGTTGTACTGGCTGTGCTGAGCTGAAAATCAATAGGGTTCATCTGCGAGATATTCTGAATAATATTCAATCATAAAACTGGTGACTTTTTGCACTCCGGAGGCTGTATCGTGCTAACAAGACATGTAAGGAAAAATGGCCGACGTCAACGACGACGACATACACACATGATTTTTTTTTCTAAAAACCGTTTTTTCGTGCTGTTCTTGATGAAAAACGTAAAAATTACTCAAATTCTTTTTTGTGGGTAAATCAATATTTTTTCGTATGTAGATAGGTTGGGCGGAAAAGTGATACCTGATGAGAACTGTAAAAGGAGAAGTGAGAGAATCAAGGGTAAGTCTAAATTATCCAACAATGATAACATTCACAATAACTGTTATCATATTTTTCAAACAGAATTGTCAAAACTTCCCATTTCTTACCATGATATTAAGAACATGAAAGAATCTAATAACTGGGAGGAAGCAACAAATAGCGAGATTCGCTCACTTCAACTGAACGGAACTTGGATATTAGTAAAACCACCAGAAAAGAAAAATATTATTGTTCGCAAGTGGGTTTTTAATATTGATCAGGACTGATTTGGCAACCCAAGCTGGTTTAAGGCACGTTTAGCCAAAATCATTTAACCGACTATGATGAAACCTTTGCACCTGTAGCAATGATATTTACGTTCAGGGTTATCTTAGCCTTTGCAAATCAATGCAATTTAATGATACATGATATGGATGTAAAGACTGCTTTTTAGGCTTATTACTTTTCCGCCCAACCTATCTATATGCGAGAAAAGTATTGGTTTACCCCAAAAAAAGTTGCAGTTTTGAAAATTTTTTTTGAGTTATTTTTACGTTTTCCGTCAACAACAACACGAAAAAATGGTTTTTAGAAAAAAAATCCTGTGTGTATGTCGTCGTCGTCGTATTCGTCGTAGTTGTTGTCGGTCACTTTTCCTTACATGTCTTGTTAGCACGATACAGCCTCCGGAGTGCAATAAGTCACTAATTTTTTGACTGAATTTTGTTAAGGATATGTCACAGATGAACCCTATTGATTTTCAGATCACCAGAGCCTGTACAACGGGTGCTATGGAACTTGAAGTACGACATTTTGTCATTTTTGAGAAATTTCAGTTTGTTAGCACGATACAGCTTCCGGAGTTCAACAAGTCACCATTTTTATGATTGAATATTATTCAGGACGTTTCACTGACAAACCCTATTGATTTTGAGCTCACCAGAAATAATACAACGGTTGCTACAGTACTTTAAGTACGATATTTTTGTCATTTTTGGAGAAGCTTCAGTTTGTTAGCACGATACAGCTTCCGGAGTTCAACAAGTCACAATTTTTATGATTGAATATTATTCAGGACGTTTCACTGACAAACCCTATTGATTTTGAGCTCACCAGAAATAATACAACGGTTGCTACAGTACTTTAAGTACGATATTTTTGTCATTTTTGGAGAAGTTTCAGTTTGTTAGCACGATACAGTCTCCGAAGTATATACAAGTGACCAATTTAATGATTGGATATTATTCAGAGCGTCTCAAAGATTAACCCTATTGATATTCAGCTCACTAAAGCCAGTACCACGGGTGCTATGGTACTTGATGTACCAAATTTTTAGAGAATTCTCAGTTTGTTAGCACGATACAGCCTCCAGAGAGTATACGATTGATCAATTTTATGATTGAATATTGTTCAAGGTGTCTCACATATGTGTCCTATTGATTTTAAGTTGACTAGAGCGAGTACAGCGGGTCCTATAAATCCAGATATACTAAATTTTTGATTATTTTTGGAGAAATTTTGGTTTGTTAGCACGATACATCCTCCGAAGTGTAAACAAGTAACAATTTTATGATGGAATATTGTTAAGGGTCACAAATGCGAAAATGTTAGTTTTAATCTTTAAAACCGTTCATTTCAGAATGAAATAGGGCTATTGTAGAGAGGTAGAAAGTAGCATGACGCGACTTAGTGGGCGTATTTTTTGACGGAAACCAAACTCGGTACAAAAATCAATTGGGCCAATATCTTGAACGAGTTCATTAATGAGCCGAATTGGTCCATTATAAACAAAATGGCGGCCTGTCAAAAGTGAAAAAAAATCGTATTTCCTTTGTATTCCATTTGACGCAAAAAGTTACTGAGATTTTTCATAGACCTTAACACGTTCTACAACTTTTTTATCCAACATTTTCCTCTAAAACATCAACTAAATCATTTATTTAAGAAAATTCACGAATTTACCATAATTTTTTTTATTTTTACATTGAAAATGTCATCATGATACCTCTGAAAATAGCAACTTTAGACCCAGAACACTATGGAAGATTTTGAATATGGGGTTTAATAGATGGCTTCCACTTGAACTAAATTTTTGACGTCATCAACATTTAGGGAGCTTCTTTCGTAGTGACGAAGTTCGTTAAGTTTCCGATTGAACCGGAAATAACAGTATGTAATGTACCTATACAAATCACCCAAATTTCAAATCGACCGCCCATTTAATAACAAAATAGCGGGCTGGCTAGTAATTTCGTTGGCAAATTATATATAAAGAGAAAATACTTTTATTTGGAATATGTAGTGTTCATTTTTTGTACGAACATTTGTATTATAAGTTTCATTAAATATGTTTTCATGTCTATTCTATCTAAAACGCACCACAGAAAGAGCTTTAATGATGATGCTGATCAGAAAACTTGTACACAGTCATGATGGATTCCTCACTACTTTATTATCTCTTCACGTTCCTTATTCTGTTGATATGATCTTCATTAGCATTAGAAGTCGAGCAATTCTAATGAATTAAAGATTTCATGTTCACACTTTTTTTTGGAAATTCTGTTCCAAAGTTTTCCTTCAAATTCAGAGCCTAACTTTTCACGGGTTTCGAATTATTCAAGAGTATGAAATAAATCTCCATCAACCTCACACGGCTCAATGGTGCATATAAAGGTAAGTTGATTTCAATCGTCCTATATTGAGCTCTAGTTCACTCTGTAGGATTAATTGTATGTTGGTCTGGGATACCCTGTATACAGACATCACACCAGTAGAACCAGTTGCACATGTTTAAGTTTTGCATTTATCAGACACCCTGTATATTGGAACATAGCTTCCATTTTTGCACTGCACTGCTTGGAATCGGTAGTGTAGGAATGAACAGACAACTTAGAATTTTTTTCTAACACCAAACCGCTATGGCCTTTAGGAAAAATACTCTAGTGTATACATAGCTTTTATTGCTCTCTACAACTTTTATTTGACATTTTTTCCTTAGATCAAATAAGGATGCAGCTATCGTCCATCCAGGTATCAAAGATACACCCTGTATATGCCAGAGAGAGTTTCAATGATTCCGAAATGTTTATAAATTTTTGTGAAATCCAATATTCTAGGTCAACTACTAATAACCCACCTAGTAATTTGAAAACATTTAGTTTTTCGGAATTTTCACAAAAAAAAGTTGACTTCTACTATCTGCTATAGTGAACTAGAAAAATATACCCATACAAAAATTAACCTGAAAATTTTGTAAAAATTTCACTTCATTTCGTGGTTTGCGTTGGAATATTCAATTAATTTTCCTCTTATTTAGAGAAATTCAGAATCCTGTAGTTTGTTTTATCGCCAGCATAATTCATTTTTATCGCCACTAGTGTTTTATTTTGCCTTAAAATCAGATTTGAGTGAATTGTAGAACGGAAATATCATTTTTCAATTAATAACGGTAGATCTTCTGCAATAACTAACATCCTCCGCACTGTTAAAAATCAAAAAATTAAAATCACACATCCAATGTTAAAAGCTTTCTATATACAGAAGTGATGTCGGCAACACTGCCAGGATGACACTTTGCAAGAAAAATACATATACTGACGCCACACTATACCGTTCTTCGATATGTATACTGACGGATGCCAGTTTGTGCGTAAGATGTATACTATAGTGTACTACTATAGCACCGCGTACGGAGACCCTGTGTACCTTGGTGTATATGTTTATACAAAAAACGACCAAAGTGACGTCCTGCTGATTTTATCAGCAATCGATTTCCTAGCATTTACTGAACCGTTTGCGATATTTTGGAGCTCGATGCACTGTGACGTCCGTATATCGGATGCCATAGTGCCTCGGACGCCGCAGCTACCGCGATTTTAACATGGGCGGATGCCACTTCACGCCGTGAATGTATATATATATATATAGTTTAGTTTTAAAAAGCATTTTATTAAGACCTTTCAAATGGTAGATAAGATCATAAATCAAAATAGAAAGAGAGGAAAAAAATATAATTCCTAATCAAAGTGTTTATAGAAAAAGTATTTTGAATAAATTTAATTTTGCAGATTGCAAGGCTGTAGTAACCCCTTTAGATATTAAACTAAATGAAAAAGAAGCTAAGCAAGATAAGCAACTATTTACGAAATGGCTGATAAACCAGCATATGTCCATGATATAAAAAGGAAATACAATTTAACGAAAAGCAAATCGAAAAAAATATATTCTAGTCCAAGAGATGTCGAAGAATTTTTCTATGAACTGTAAGAAAAAGCCAATATCAATCTAGAAATGAACCAAAATGAGCAGGAAATATCAAATATTACAGAGCACATCTACAAAATAAGAAATATCTTTGATAATGAATCACGAAACTAACCTGAAAGCAATGACGATATTTTGATTGTATTGGTAAAAGTGCCGTCCTTGATAAATCTTCCTATACGTAAAATTTTATCAACAATAAAATCTCACATTTCGGTTCGGCTAAAGTTCCGACACCGGCGCTGTTAATGTAGTATGTGTATTGGGTTTAACAAGAATGAACAACACCATATCAATAAATCAAGAAGTTTGGTTTCGAGTTTCAAACTTTAAAATCAGTTAGAAAATTCTGTCGGTTACAAGAAGGAGGATTGAAGTTAACCAGATGAATTATACTTTTTCCTGGGTGAGAAATAAAATTGTTTATCGTTATCAGAATGACTTACGTGATGTAAAAAAACGTTTCAAATTTTAGTTACGTTTCTCTGTTTACCATGATTTACGGATAATAATTTATTTAGCATGCTAACTGCAATGAAGCTGTTGTTGGATTTGGATTATCTTTGTAAAATATTACGACGTTTAACGCTGATTACAACATCGATAAAAATAGGTAGAATGGGGAAAACCATATTTTGTGGAAATGATATATGATAACTCAAATTATAATTATTATGATTAATGTTAACATCAACAATGATAAAGTATTAATGATGAGAGGTTGGAGAAGTGTTTCATTTATTGAATGATAGTTTTCTAGGATGAAAAAAGTATTAGCCAGACAAAAATTAACAAAGTTGTTGTTGCTTTATAATCTAACCTCTAACCAAAATTTACAAGGTTAGGACACCTATGGAGCGAGTAGAGGTGTTGAGTGTGGTAACAATATCAAGAAATATCAGTACAAAGACCAATATAATGGAAATTTCTTCCTATCCCTCACTCCACACGATTAAAACAAATAATTATTCCAAAAAAAAATACAAAGTAGCTATTTGGGAGGAAGGTAAAAGGTTGATTACAGTAAACGGGGGGAAAAGGCACTTTACTCCCATGTGATGCATATACTTTTTCCTTCTACCCTAAATTGAACTTTTTTTTGAAACTTTATTTAAAGCACAAATAACTAATTAAAGTACATAACTAAGCAGGTACACTGATATTGTTTATTAAACGCATTTATTAATATAATGCTATATAATAAATTACACGTGTTATGTTTATCTAAATTTCAGAATTATGTTGATATTTAAGGTGCAGTTTTGAGCAGCACTTATATAAACACCAATGGCAGAAGAGAGTGTTTGAACAGGAGCTTCAGAATTTGAACTATTTTCACTTACCAAATCGCAATGCTGGTAACTTCTAGAAGGGGTTGGCTGATTATGTGCAAGTTCGGGTTCTTTATGAATTCTCATAATTCGATCTAATTTATTTCTTTTTTTAGCGTAGGATTCTTCTACATAACCTTTTGCAATATTGGTTGATTTCCAACTGCTACAACAGTATATTTCCTGTCACTCCATCATCATTATCTGAAAATAAAGACGTTACGTGAACCTGTGAATTGGAAGCCTGAGAAAATTTCGCATTATCATTAGAATTATTTTGAATGCACCTTGCCTCAGTTATTCCATTATTTCTTAATGCAGTTCCATTTGCACTCTTTCTTCTCAGTTACATTTTGTTGATGATGAAAAAGGGTGTGTTGTCTAGATTCACATTTCAAACATCTGCTGTGACTGAATTGCCTACTAGTATCATTTCTACCATTTCGACAAGTGTGTTTTACCTGTGTTAACATACGGTGCAGAGACCCTAACTCTAACCAAAAAACAAGCAACTAAAATAAGAGTAGCTCAACGTGCCATGGAAAGACAAATGCTGGGTTTATCCCTAAGAGACAGAATACCGAACTCAGAAATTCGAAGAAGAACGAGACTAGTTGACGCCATAGAGAGAATCGCATCCATAAAATGGATCTGGGCGGTTCATATAGCTAGATTAACAGACAATAGATTGACTAAAAAGATTATGGAGTGGAGACCCAGACATGAAGCATTTCGAAATAGGGGAAGACCGCTAACACGTTGGCATGACGACTTGAGATATCCATAAAAACTGGATACAAGCAGCACAGAATAGGAAGATATGGAAGCAATCAAGGGAGGCCTATGTCCAGCAGTGGACTGAAGGGGCTGGGTGATGATGATGATGATCATTTCTACCATAACAGTTTAAACATAAACCTAAATGTTTCGCCACATGATACCTAGAGTAAGTAAAGTAAAAACAGCTATTATCATTTTCAATTGAAACAAATGATCTTTGAGCTTTATTTTTATTTCCAATTCTATTAACTTTCACATTTCCCGTTCTGTAGCGTTCTATAGTTTTCAAAGAAGATACCCTGTTAATTAAGAACGAATTAAGGTCATCCAAGAATGCCAATTATTCATGAGATAAGCCTCTTCCCATTTGAAAAAAGTGGCTTGATCTAATTTTTTACTCATCAAATGTATTATTAGAGGATCCCAGTTTTCAGTAGAAACATGAACCATTTCTAATGCTACCAGTGTTTCTAAAATGACATCATACATATTTTCTAATGCTTCCCTCGATTTGCGAGACATCGGTGGAAATGATATTAAGGCATTTAAATGATGATCAACCAGCATAGGTGGATCGTCATATCTATCACACAATAATTGCCAAACTATTTTATAATTTTCACCAGATGTCTTACATTTTTGCACTACCATTTATGCTTCACCCTGTAAAGCTTTATTCAAAAACTGATACTTTTCTACATTGCTTATATTCGATCGGTACTGTTAATAAGAGAATCAAAAGTTTCTTTAAATTCATGCCAATTTTCTACCTAACGAAATTAACTTTCTCGACCCTTACTTCGTGGAATCTACTCATATTAGTGTTTTAAATGAAACCCACTGTTTCTAGCTAATTCCACAATAGAATAAAAAAATGTTGAAAATTCTAAAAAATTGACAATTGTTTCGATAACTAAATATCATCGTCAGAATGACAGAAGTTACATTTCATTTGATGCCTACCTGATGTTTAGTAGTTATTTTTGGCTAGACCAAGAAGTGACCTAACTTGTGATTGACTTAATATATGTTTATAGAAAAAAGAAGAAGATGTGATATTACAAATATTGAAGCTTAGATATTATTAGCCCTATGGTGATATCCTGGATATCATTTTTCCAATTAAGATCAGTATAACTGTGCAATGATATAGAAAACCAGGTAAACTATATCTGCTGATCTTTACAATTATCACTTAAGAAGACAGTTAATTAGTGGAGAACACCCTAGATTTATCTATTCATTAACGACTTCATATTGTTTGTTTCTTAAATGTCTTCTAATTTCCAATTCTTCAAGGAAATCCAGTTCTTGTTTCTTATCACAAATATGTAGTACTTCTAGTTCTGTGTTAGGTGTCAATGAATGATTGGTGTCAAGTAGATGTTTTGCGTAGTGGAATTTATTTGGTTGTTTTAATCTGTATGCTCGTAAGTGTTCACTGTATCGGATTTCAAAATTTCTAAGGGTCTGACCCAAATAGACAGCATTACATTCTGGACATTTGAGTTTATATACCTGATTTCATTGATGGTGGTATTTTTGTTTTAACATTTAACAATTTTGTACTTACGCTACTTTCTGTTTTGAAATAAATTGTTGTATTCGTTGCTAAAGATATCTTTGAAATATTATTAGAAATATTTCCTGCATATGTGATGGTTTTATAAGCTTTTATTTCTCCAGTTTGTTTAGGAAATATTAGTTGTAATGCCACTTTTTCCTCTCTTGTATGAATTATCTTATTTATCATATGTAATGGATAACCGTTGTATGTTGGTATTTGTCTAATTGTATTATTCTCTCTATAAAAATTACATTTATTCATAGGAACTAAAAATGCTCTATGCATCATTGAGTTATATGCCGCTAGTTTATGTGACATGGGGTGATTGGAACTATATGGAATTGTCACATCAGTGTTCGTTGGTTTTCATTAAATTGAATAATCAAGTACATTATTAACTCTTTGAATTTTGTAATCAAGAAGATTGATTGAGCTATTTTCTTCAATTTCTAATGTAAATTTAATTTTTAGGTGTAAATTATTAATGTGGTAGAAAAATACATCTAATTGTCGTTTACTACCCATAAAACAAGCTAATATGTTATCTACAGATCTATACCAAAATAAAACATTTTTTGAAATATTATTTTCAAAGAGCTTTCTTTCTAAAATGTTTGCCAACATTTTTAGAAGTTTATAGAAAAAATATTTCAAATTATTTAGCAAATGAAATTAACTGTCTCGACCCTTATTTCGTGGAATCTACTCATGTTATTGTTGTTAAATCAATTTTACTGATATTTGATATCGAAACAATTATCAAATGTCATAGGATTTTCAAGTTTTCATTCAATATATTGTGGAATTATTTAGAAACAGTTAGTTTTATTTGAAAACAGTAATATTCAGCAAATCCTGATCGATTTTGCCGTAGCGCTTGATTGGTTATACCCAGGGGTACTGGTCCAAACCGATCTTTTGTAAGTTTTTTTATTTAATTTTTGCGGCTTCAATTGTCGATATTTGAAATTTACCTTTCTAAATATCTACGCGTAATATATGAATTAAACTGTAAATAAAAAAACAACGGCAAGCAGTTATATTCAAAGTGTCTTATAATAATAGTGTTTTTAAATGAAACTCACGGTCTCTAGTTAATTCCACAATATAATACAAGTTATTGAAAATTCTAAAAAATTGACAATTGTTTCGATAAATCAATATTGATTTATCATTTTTTTAGAATTTTCAATAACTTGTATTATATTGTGGAATTAACTAGAGACCGTGAGTTTCATTTAAAAACACTTATATGAGCATATTCCACGAAGTAAGGGTCGAGACAGTCAATGTCTTCTAATAACTTTAATTTAGGTGATCGGGGCTGTCCGAGTCTCCCCTACCTATTTTGAGCCTAACTTTAATTTAATGTTGGTACGTTTTCGTAAAGACAGCTGGCACATAATGGTACGCCTTTACCAAGTAACAACACTTGTAGATATCTGTTTAACGAAAAATCCACGTTCTTCTTTTTCCAATCTCTTTTCTGGACTATATTAGGAAATCTGTTCAGGCGGACTGTACTTTTAGGGGTACAGATCTCATCTTTGTAATATAGTATTTAAGGCTACTGAACCAATTATCAAAAAAAATATTACGCATTCGTACTCTTTCGGTGAGATGAGTCAAAACATTGCCTAACACTCAAGTTTGGTACACCTTCAAATGTATCACTTTGGTCACCAGCAAAATGATCAGAATAGTAACGAACTCTTGAAACTCCACTAAGAATTTGGTTTTAATATCCCTATTTATGAGGCTATGAAGGGTTGTATTGTTTCTGGTCATATTTTGTGGGGACTATCTGCTCATCGACTACTAGATATTCCTCTTTGGGTACTAGTAAAAGTTGCTGTCTAATGCAATCTAGAAATGGACGTAGGCAGTATCTAGCGTGCTTTCTATAATGTTCAGTTTACTGGCATAGTGACGTCGAGTGGGGAGACATGAGGGGAGAACAGCATTACGTCTCTCTTGATAGTGATATTATAATTCTTTCATATTTCTACTTTTTCCACATCTAACTCAGCTTAAGTAATTGATAATAGGAAAAGGACACAGAGTTCAACAGATACGAGTTTACTCTCCTATTATAGTGTCCCATAAAAAGTTTCGTTCCAATAATATATTTTCGATTAAATTCTCAGTTTTTTATCTGATATTCAAATTTCATTTTTCCCTACTTTGAAAAATATTCCTGAAAATCAAGCTAGTTATTTTTGCGAAGGTATCTGATTGAAATTGAGGAAATAAAAGATGAAATATTCTGAGTTAGGTTCAATGCATAAAAAGTAATCTTTCTAGTACTGTTGTTGCGTTGCATAACATACAATATTTTTATTGTAGAATTTTCCGTTTAGGAAAATTCATGCGATTAGCTTAATATATAAAAATTGATACTGATTATTCCAAATATAGTAACATGCTTACGGTTACCTTGATATTGCATGCTGAATGTGTATTAATGTACTACCATTATAAATGGCACACTGCAAACCGTCTATTAAACTATAATAAATTACATATTTCGTTATTTTATAATCAAATTTAAACAGCTCAGATCGCCATCTATAATTCAACGTGTTATATTTACCAGATTCAGTTTATTCTGTGACTAATACTTTCCAAGGTTGAAAAATATATCAACCGATTCTTCTTCGATAAAAATATATATTCGGACTTTTATATTATTCTGTTGCGAGTCAATGATCGACGGTTACATTGGCAATAGTCAAAAATCCAACAAATTTCATGAAAATATACTGAAAAATGTTAGCTGTCTGACGACACGAAATCGTGGTATGGAAAAATAGGAAAATATATGCAAACACCTTTGCAGCTGTCCAATATCGATACTCCAATTCCATATCTAATTCAGTGACGTGCAATTTGATTTTCAGAAGAAATTTTTGATATTCCATCTATCAAAAGTTATTTATAAAACATCTCACAAATTGAAATATTCATGAGTTGCTATTTAATTTGTTTTCCGAACGAAATTGTAAAAAACCCAGGTTAACATGCATTTAAGTTTGTGAATATTGTTTTACAACGATGTACAGTAAACGCATACTCAAAGAATAAAGTTCGAATGTAGTGCTGCCAAGAAGTTTCGGACTGGTCAGCATATTTCCGAAAACTAGTTTGCAGACGGGCTTTGCAAATATTTGTGGAGAAGACATTTGTAGTGAATGAACTTGCGTGAACCCAAACTTGTCATGGTTGAAGTACAAGACGACCTAAGGTTATATTAATTATTTCAAATGTCTGGAATAGTAATTGAAATAAACAATGTAATTTATACACTACTAAAACTACTATCTACGTATATCAGTAAAACTTTGCGCAATGTACACGTCTCAAATGACTCTAGAAAGAATAAAATTCCATTTAATAAACAATTAAAAAAGCTTATTGAATTTTAATCACAAAAATTTTTGAAATCACGTAAAATACCAAGTCGTATATTAAATTTATCCACCTTTTTCTATTTTCAATTGATACTTACAAAGAAACATTCTTCCAAATATTTCTCAATTTATTGACTGACATTTATTCAGATGAAATTTTTATATATACATAGTTATTTTCCAACTAATTTTAAGCTAATCTAAAAAATCATTTGGCAAGAAAATAGTTATTTCTGTAACAAGTGTGTAAAGTAGCCTCTTTTCGACGAATGTGAATATTGTCACACATGAGTCGAAAAAAGGCCTTTACACACGAATTGCATAAAATATTGTTTCTACTACCGATAATTTTATCAAAATACGTAAGCTTATTAGTAATTTTCTTTGCGCACTAAATTAGGTTTAATTTTTCTTTAGAAGAAACTACAACGCTTTTATTGATTCTTAATAAAATATATTATATGTTGATTAATATTCTGAACATTTTAATCAAAATTGCAACAACTTAACAAAACAACGGACGAATTCTATGATTAACAATACTAATATTTAAGGTGCAATTTGTGTACTCGGACATTTTCGGAATATTTTGTTATTTTATTTTTTCTATACCATTATTTGAACAAATTGTATTTTGTTTCGTAAATATTCACAGATTTTTGCGGCAATAAATCATTAGATGCATTCTGTGCTACGTGTAATATGTTTGATGGTGTATTTTCAAAATAATCTCCTGAGAGATCATCAGAGGGATCCATCTTTATAATTATATGTACCTGCCTATTCCGTTCTCTAAAAAAAGAATCTAAAATAACATCATAGTTTCCTAGGATGTTCAATAATTGAATATAAATACTTTTGCTTACCCTAGGTATAGTCGGAGAATCTCACTTTCAAATTTAAATGTCAGGTTCAATGCACAAAGAAATGTCAGTCACTCACAGCCAACTTATAGGTACCTACCTATACATCCTATTTTATTATTTTTCAGTACCCATTAATTATAACGTATGTACTCTACTGAATTCTATATGTTTCAATCTCTGATTTAAAAAAAACTTGAGATTTAATATCCGTTTATTATACCTACCTATATTTTTATAAGACTGGATAAAACTACATACAAATTGAACGTTTTTCTTTACGCACTAGTGCGTAAAGTAATGTTTTACGCACTTGAAAGTGTGTCTAAAGTACGTACTTTACGCACGGTGGTAGAAAAAAAATTTATCAGACTTGTCCCAATTTTTGCAGGAAAATAGAAAAAGGTGGATAAATTTAATATACGACATGGTATTTTACATGATTTCAAAAATTTTTGTGATTTAAATTTAATAAGCTTTTTTAATTGTTTATTAAATGGAATTTAATTCTTTCTAGAGTCACTTGAGACGTGTACATGGCGCAAAGTTTTACTGATATCCGTAGATAGCAGTTTTAATGTATTTCAATTATTTTTGTAGTTTAATCTTTTAATTCGCTCTATTTTTCATTTAGTTTCATTTCTTCAACGTGTGACAAGATTATAGTTTTTAATCGAAAATATTTTTTTTCTAAGACTAGATAGACTATCTACAAAATATGTTCTGCACTTGTTTAAATATTGTTTAATCAAACTAGATAAAGTGTGCCCAGCAAATTTGAAGTGTATTTTTCAGATTTTTGTATGAACATTTTAGTGTGTCCTCCTCCGCCCCTCCAACGACCCACAGTCATCACAAGCAATTTTTAGTTTGATACATGGAGTCATTATTTTCTTAAATTACTGACTGCCATCCAGCAAACTGATCGTCGTCTTTTTCTTTTATTCACATGAATCGACATCGTCTGCTAAAACTCAGTTATTGATAATCTAGCAAATATAAACTTATTTTACTGCTGTATATCGATTCTTCATGAATGTTAATTTCAAAATAAATAAATGTGTCAATAAATGTACAATATTTAAATGAAAATGTTATTTATGAATATTTATTCTACAGAGCTGTAGATGAAATCTTAAGCTTTATTTTTTTAAATTACAAGTTTAATTTTTGGCATAATTAAAAATTAATATGTAGCAGTTTTTGGCATTAATCTTTGTTTTGTGATCCCTTCGCGTTCACAATTTTTTTCTTATGATGATCCTACCCTCGTCGTTAACTTTCCCTCTTTTTTATTGTCTTAATGTCAGAATAAAAGCGTTAAATTAATCATTTGAAAAGTTTCATTTAATCAATCAGTCGACACTAGCGCAATCTAAGTATCTTACAAATTTTAAACTACTTTATTGCAATTCATGTTTAATGAACTCAGCCATTCGTTGTAGTTAATCTCTATTCTATGGAAGTTCAGATTGCGTCTGTATGATTTTTCTCGCACATTTTCATGGTTAAACTCATACCCTAAACATACATATTTCTTCCATGTTTAGTGTGCCGCGATATCTGACAGAAATTACGCGCATACTCATTACGTGTACACCAAGTGTGATCAGTAGTTGAACACAAGTAAGTGCGTCTTAAATCGAACATCCATTCAACTGCGAGTGCAGTGTTTTTAACCAAACTTTCAGTCAAAAAGCGGAACACAAAGAAAAAGTAAGGAGAAAGACACCATATGAACATGAGCAGCAGCATGGGAAATATACATTTAATAATAAATGAAACATACAAATTAACTCTTCAAGTAGAGAGAAAAAACTTTAATAAAAATGTAAAAATGTCTTTCAACGAAAAATGGTACATTTTCATCTTTATCTGAATATTTCCTATCATATAAGTAAAATCGAGTATCTTGATTTTTTCTTCAGGACTTATCAGAAACATTTCTCCATACGAACTATAGAATCAGAAGGTGAAAGTAATTCAGTTAGTATTGCTAATTCGAACTTTTTTGTATTTGGCGTCACTTGAAACTGAACTGACAGGACTACACCGTCTTTCATTTCAGGGCAAATAATATTGAACTGAGGGCGCACTCCGACAGTGCCGCTTGTGAATCGAACACATGAAACTGGAGGAGTGCAACTCTGACAAAAATAATCGAACACAACTTTTGAACTGAGTGAGCACTCAGTTCAGCCGGAGCAGGTGAATCGAAAACGCTATAAGTGTACTTATTGAAGGTGGGTCATCATGGGCGGATTTGAAGCGGACCCAATTTGACAGCACAATACGCTCGTTTCAGCGTATTAGATCCTGACGAATTCTGTTTATTCCGTTTCAGCGTAGACAGTTTGTTTGCAAATAGAGCATAGTTGAAAGTTGATTATTTTTGTATTGTGTCTTGAGTTGAATACTTATAAAATAGAAAGGGGTATATACCTACCTAATTGGGCAATCAAATTATCGAAATGTCCTTCATGGAGGTCCTCCATCAAGCACAATCTAGTAAAGTTACATTTAATTCATCAATTGCAAAAATGAATAACAATAATTAGTAGAAGAAAGAGATTTAATAATATAAGTAGTTATCGAACAATTATTTAATGAATATGGATCAATAATAGTAATATCAGTACTAATTTTTTTATAAACAACAAAATATACGTTATTTAATAATGTAAACAGTTATCGAACCATTACTTGAAGAATAAGGATCAATAATGGTAATAAAAGAACTTTTCCAAAGACTTCATAATACAATTATTTATTTATTTCACCTAGAAAACCACAACTAAAATGGAAAAGCTTCTTTTCAAGTTTGAAAAGACTATTCAGATTTCTATTTTTGAAATATAATTATTAAACTATACATAAATAAATTAGAAAACTGAAAGATGAAATTTGAGACCGACAACCCAGAAATTTAAATATTTCACATTTAAAAACTCCAAACATGTTAATATTGTGACAAAATATAGGTTATTCATTAAATAATTATAACAAAAGAACAAGTTTGGATTCTGTTTTATTCAATCTTTGTATAAATGATTTGTTTTCAGTGAGCAGTACTGGATATACAATTATATTCGCTAACGATACAGCCATTATTTATGAAATAAATCATTGGTATGATTTGAAATAGTTGAAAATGATCTGATTAATTAAGGATTGGTTTCATCATAAGCTACTTACTTTGAATTTTAATAAAACACATTTTCCATTTCTGAATTCTAGAAAATAAGAATGGCTTCACATATTTTTTATAGAAAAAAACTAGAGATTATGCTTCATAAATTTAAGTGTTTAAAAAAATATATGTATCATGTCAATACTTGCAGACATTGTACTACGGTCCAGTGGAAAACCATCTCAGGTATGGCCTATTGTCTTGGGGATGTGCTTCCAGAACATTTATAGGTCCCCTAGAGATTATACAAAGAAGCTTTATTTAGATTATTATGTCTAATTCCAGCATGTGCCCTAGTGATGCACTGTATAATATAAACATCTTTGACTTATAGAAATTATGTTTTCTGTGTGCATCTGTGAAATATCAAACTATGAAAAATAAAATCACCTTACCTGCACATACATATAAATCCAGAAATAAACACTTATATGTAGCTCCTATTATGACAAAATCTTTATGTCAAATTCTTCCTATTAACACAACCAAAAGTTTTATGAAATTAATATCTGCAGTATCTATCCACTTCATATATTTTATGTATAATTATAGTATTTTATTATTTACCGAAACAGATGTTGAGGTTAATTCATTCATCTCTGGCATAAAGTTTTTAGTATTTATAATTAACAAATTGGCTTTAATAAGTTGTTCGGGATACTAATGTTCAATTTGGGTTTTTAATACTGAATAACTGATTGTAGAATTCATTTTTAGAGGAGTAATTGATAACATAATAAAAAAAATGACATTTGTGTTGTGACGTCAACTGACGCTGTTGTGAGGACGATACAATTCGATGATTTTAGGAACGGTGCACGATAATATCATTTTTTGAAACTATTCTCAAATAGAGCATTCACAGGCTTGCGTTTACATCACGTTGGGAACGATGTCAAGAATAGCGCTTCGGTTCGAGATTCAGGGCGGATGAAACTTAATCAAGACCACCACACATGCAAGAAATGAATCATCGGTGGCGACAGTGATTTTCTTAACGAAATATCGAATCCAGATATGACCAACGTTCAACTTTAGAAATATTTTTACAAAAGTTACAACTTTTATTTTTTAGAACTGAATATCTTTTTAATAAATACATGGAAAATTATCATTGATGCTGCAAATGGACGATCATATATGAATTATATGGCAAATGTATGCATTCTTTGCCCGTAGATAATATACTTTTTAAGTAATTAAAAAAATAGAATTGCGGTGTCGAGACGTGACATGGCGCGAGTCACGAGCAGTCACTCTTGATTTAATAAACGAATGAAAACAATTGCTATCAACATATATATAATATTAAAGTAAACAGTGTTTATGAACATACAAGTTATGATATTTTACGTAGGTGAGTGTGTAATATTTAATTAATGACACCAACACACTTAAATATTGTACTCTCAGTTCCACTTGACCGAAAGTATACTAGTACAAGCAATGTACAGGTTGTACTATGTGTTAGAATAAGTTATACTTCATAAAGTAAGTCACTCAATGAAAGTGTTATCTAGTTTCTATGTAGTTATAATAAATCCCAGTGATGTATATTATTCGATGGTTTGATTTCTCCTGGAATCCACATTTGGGGTAAGTCTTGTGCAATCTTAATTACACGGCAACTTGAGACATAACACATTGCAGAAAAACAAAATAGATCCAATGTTAGATCTCCTAATCTCAATATGAATTTTGTTCATATTATTGTCGATATTAAAGTGTTATTTACAATGAAATTGGTGGAAACATTTTGAATCATATTTCAAAAACAATTTTGCGAAGAATATTTGGAACATGGAATTAGCATTACATTGTTTTAAATGAACAACTTGGCAATCATGCACTTTCCCACTATTGAATTTTTCTACACTCGTTAGCATAACATTACCATGGCAATAGTGTTTTCATAACCAATTTCAGCTAAACAAAAGTGGTTAACTTGGCAACCATATGATTTGGGTTTTTGTTTACCCTTTACTATGGAAATGGTTGCTATGCATCAGTTTTTCCTTAACTGATATCAGCTAAGCGCAAGTTGACCCCAAACCAAGATCTTTTATGATAAATTAAATTTATATTAAACTGTATAGAAAATTTATGTCCTTCAAAAATGCTTAATATTGCTGCTTCTTCTTTAAATATTCAATCAAACTGGAACGGTTACAGGCAAGTAGGGGAAATACATCAGTTTGGCAAAATGTCTCAAACATTATGTACAAGAATACAGAGGACATCGCTTCTGTAGATCCTCTGCGACAATTTTGATTAATGCTGGAGCAGATTTAATTCCTTTAAAGAGTCATGGAGGGTGACCATACATGACCGTTGCCAGTGCCGTTCCTAGCGGGGATGCAACATGTGCAATCGCACAGGCGGCGGAAATTAGGGGGCGCCATTTCGTTCACTAATCGCTTTATAAAATATCATCTTAAATATGCAGTACACGACGTTTAAAGAAATACATGTTAGACCATTTGGATGATATTTGAAATTAAAAGTGTGATACCTCATTATTTAGGGGTGCTCTTCCAAAATTAAATAATTAATTTAATTGGCGAAGAAGTGAAATCCAAAATAATTTGGATAAATGAAAATATTTTTCAATAATATTAAAGTGCATGTGGAACAAAATAGTTTTATTGCAATATTTGCTGATGTTTTTCAAGGCAACGTGGAGATTTGGAAACAGTTTTTGGGCTCCTAACCATACCAAGATAGGTGCAGGTTTATGTGGTTCCATTCATAAAAATTTATATCCATAAAAACAGCTAAATATTCAAGATTTGCGAAGACAAGGTAATGACAACGGTGTAAATGTGATGGGAAAAAATTCGGGTTTACAAAAACGAATATTAAATATAAACCCCAGCGCTATGTTTGTGCCATATATTACGGTGTTAAAATCAGTAACACATGACGCTGCAAAAATAAAACATGAAATTGTACAATTTTTACACATTATTCAGAGATTATATGTATTTTCATCAGCATCAACAGCAATATGGGATGTTTTGAAATAGAATGCAACTGTTTTAACTTGGGAACCTCTAAGCGAAACTCGCTAGGAAAATAGAATTAACGTAACTAGACCTTGAATTTCAAATAATAAAAATGTTTATAAAATCCTAAATGGCATAATCAAAAATGAAAAACGAGTTTTACAAACTAGAAATACAGTAAAAACATTAGTAGCGAAATTTATGTAGTTTAAATTTATCTGTTCACTGATAATTTGTACCGATCTTCTATCAAAAATTAACGTTGTTAGTGAAATGTCTCAAACTTCTAAAATTATTATTTCCGAATATGTATCTGGCACGGAAAATTTTATTTGCTATCTTGGTGAAAAAAGAACTAACTAAAGTTTTAGTTCACTCATAAAACAAGATGAATCAATAGCTACTAATATATTGCCCGAATATCTTTTGCTTCGCCAAAGAAAAGACCCATGTCATTTTTCATTCGAGTCAAAGGACGAACCCATTGTTCATCAAAAACAAAATTTTAAAGTGAATTTTCATTTTAGTATATTAGATACTACGTAAAATTTACTAAAAGAAAGATGGTCTTTAATACAAGAATGTAATAATTCATATAAATGTTTATTCAAGTTTCACGAGATGAAATCAGAGTTGTTGAGGAAATCATGTTTGAATTCATCAAATTCTTATTTACAACAAAGGCATGGAGAATTATTTCAACGAGATATTAATAGAAATGAACTCTATAATGAAATTTGATCGTTTAAAGCCATTGTTGCTGAAGATTCCAAGCCCTACTATATAATAAATAATTAAAGCACGAATGATCTTACTTCTTGTTTTCCTAATTTAGCCATTGCTCTGAGAATATCTCTTACATTATCTGTGACGGTCTTCTCTGGGGAGAGAAGCCTTAGTAAATTGAAACTTATTACATTTCCGCCCAATTTTTCTAATATGCGAGAAAAGTATTGGTTTACCCACAAAAAAGTTGAAATTTTGAAAAAAAATTTTGAGTTATTTTCACGTTTTTTATCAGGAACAACACGAAAAAATGGTTTTTAGTAAGAAAATCCTGTGTGTATGTCGTCGTCGTCGTCGTCGTCGTCGTCGTCGTCGTCGTCGTCGTCGTCGTCGTCGTCATCGTCGTCGTCGTCGTCGTCGTCGTCGTCGTCGTCGACATCGTTGTCGTCGGCCACTTTTCCTTACATGTCTTGTTAGCAAGATACAGCCTCCGGATTGAATGTTGTTCAGAACATCTCACATATGAACCCTATTGCTCTTCAGCTCACAATAGCGAGTACAATGTACCTGAAGTACAACATTTTTATCATTTTTTGAGAAATTTCAGTTTGTTAGCACGATATAACCTCCGGAGTGCAAAAAGTCACGAGTTTTATGATTGAATATTATTCAGAACATATCACAGATGAACCCTATTGATTTTTAGCTCACCCTATTTTAGTTATATTTTTAATACATTTTACGTTCTACGTATTTGTTTCTACGTCTATGGCTCTACCAACTTCTTTGGTTCAACTTATGCATATAATAAACTATGTTAGGAGAATTTTCGATTTTTTTGATTTTTCAGCGGTGTATTTATTTTTAATCTGTTTTTTGTCATGTGAATAAATCGAAATTTAAATAAAATAAATCTTTTATTTGCAAAATTAAGTTTATATTCTGGTACTTTAGATTTTTTAACAAATATTATAAAATGACGATTTTCGGTGTCGATATATGACGTCCCTTGAATCAATATTTTTAGTTTAAAATTTGATTCGTAGGTAGGGCGGGAATTAATTTTTTTCACGAGACGGCATAAGACGCAGGAACGGCACTGACCGTTGCCGAAGGATAAATAGAGGAATTTTCTACAAATAAAGTAGACAAAGGAGATGAATGTTTAGATAAGAAAATGACAAAAAAAATCTGCTAATACTACTAGTATTATTGTCGAAGTAGTAAAAGAATAAACGTCTCTCACTGCTAGTGGGGGAAGTGACAAAGAGAATGATTTTTCAGGTAGAATTCATTGCTAAGAAAGTAGACATTTTTGAGCGATTTCAGAAAAATACAATTTCCAGCTATTATGAAACCAATTAGATATTAGCATTTCATTATTAAGAAATTCAAGATACGGTCATGTAACTGCGTATTCACAGAATAAATAATTTTTGGCTCGGAAGCAGAGATTATAATTTTAAACTGTAGTGTGATCATCCCGAAATGACGGTAGTGTTAAAAGGACATTAGCATAGAAATAAGGTTTGAATTAGGTTAATATTAATTACAATATTTAGCGAGCGTTGATCTAGGAAGGTCAATGTTAGATATGCGTGGAAGCACGTTTTAGTTAAAAATGTAAATAGCACGATCAACTAATAGACGAAGGTCAGGCACGCAGGACATTGTCCGAAACGCTTCCTATAAATTAGAAGTGTAACGAACCAAGAATTCAATTGTAATTATTAGTCTGAATAAGTTAAATGATATGATACTATATTTGTGTATTTTAAATATATTAAAAGCCCAGTGATTTTGTATAAGTGATGTCATTTATTCAACTCCCGAAGAACAGTTACTGGGTAAGTGTTTTCCTCAAGATAATATACCTTTATGGTAAACGTAATGTATACGAGGGGCACTTACTGAGTAACCACCACATGGCGATCCTGCAAAGTAAATGGTAAAATGGAAATGGTAATGTAAAATGTATTGGTATAATGGTAATCGCCACTACATCCTGCAAACTAATTGGAAATGGTAATTGTAAAATGGTTATGGTAAATTATCCTGCAAAGTTAATGGTATATTGGTAACAAATGGTTATGGTAAATTAACCTGCAAAGTAAATGGTACAATTGATTCTGCGAACGAAATAGTTATGGTAAAATTAATGGTATAATGGTAAATGATCCTGCAAATAAATGGTAAGGTCGAGTGGAACTATATGGTTTTCTATCTAAATTTGGGACCTTGGAGAAGAGAAACAATGGGAGGTTCATCAACCAAACAAGAGGCAAAGGAAACGGGAATTGTCAACAACACTTTCATGGTACAGCAAGACAGTTTTGCGATGCACATAATGGTATTATTATATATTATAACTATAGCTTTCATCTTAAAATTTATTTGGTCATTATGGAAAACGCACCGAAGAGCGTTGGAAAGGGATATCAACCGAAGCATTGCAGCAAAGCAGACAACAGGAACTCTTACTGTGTAAAAATAATTGTAAGTACTGTGATGTTATTCTAATTTATTTAAACAATAAACGGTTGGGATAAATTTCAAACACTCGGTATGGCTACTTACTAATTTATTTAAACACTAACTCATTAACACTTAATTTATATATACTTAACTAATTAACTAAATTTAATTTATATGCACACAAACTTGATTATTAATTAGCACTATACTGTTAGGTGTATTTTTGATTATTCATTTCACGAGATCACTTTATCAACTAACTCCTACGCTGATCGGTCCTTATTTATATTAATGCCTTTCTTACTAGAAAACTCCGGGCTGCGGCTTACACAGACATACATAATTTTTCTGGCCTTTTCTAGATAAGTCTGGTCACAAAAACAATGTTTAGATAAGATAGTCCCAAACAGTTATAAAAACACTGCGTATCCGCCACAATTTTAATTTTCATACCTGGTTCAGACAGAGTCGGATTTAGGGTCTATACCAGTGAGCTGTTTCGTAACATTACCCCCTCCTTAAATGGAAGTTCCTCCTGGAACTTTTGTGTAGCCGAGACTGGATGTTTGAATCGGCAACTGGCCCCATTCTACACTTTCCGATCTTATGGAAATAGCAGGGCACTGTCTTTATCGGATACTGATAACGGGGGTTGTAGCTGCAAATTAATATCTGGACACCGGTATCTCTAAAGATAACTTCTACCATGTTCCTGATAACTCGCCAATCCAACTGGTTACTCGCTATCTTAGGCATAGCCAGTTTCTTCACGCTGGATTGTAACACATGGTCTCGGAGGTTACGAAGTGCTTCCCACACATCGCGGTAAGTAGATCGATCTATAAATGAATCTTGAGTTACCACGTAGAAGACGAACCGCGAATTATGTTTCAGTTTCAGTGTCTTGCCATGGGCTGGAATCTGGTCTTCAAGTTTTTCTAATTGCCCGAACTTCTTTCGAAAGACGGTTGCCAACCCTCGTGCGTTCTTGATACGGGCGGGGATGTTGTATGCCAGTGAATAACCTTCCGGGAGAGTGAACAAATCTTGTTGTTGTTCCGAAGTGACTCCATATCTAGCTTTCCCGGTACCTCTATACGCGCCCATAAATTCATCGAAGGTGGGGTCAGACACATCTCGAATAAGGTTTACTCCTTCCTCTATGTCATGGTCTCCTTCGAATGGCGCTAGTCGGTTTCGGTGAACTACTTTTGGGTTTCCGTTGGGGATCTTGCTTATGCGATATAAAACATCATTGATCCTTTTCTTGATTAAGTATGGGCCTGACCGGGATTTTTGTAATTTTGGAGAAAATCCTTTTCTCCTCGTCGGGTTGTGTAACCATACTTTGTCCCCTTCTTTAAAACCGCCTTCTGTGGCCTGCGTGTCGTACCGACTTTCCATTCTGTCGCTGGCAACTTGAAGATTTGTTCGAACTAATTCATGAATATCGTCCAGGCTTCTTCTCAATTGGATCGCGTAGTCTTCGCCTACTAGATCTTCTCCATGCCTTCAGCCAAATTCCAGGTCACAAGGAAGCCTCTTTTCACGTCCAAACAGGATTTTCGTCGGTGTTTCACCCGTGGACTCATTGACGGCAGATCGATAAACCAATGCGTATAGGGAAAGATACTGGTCCCAATCTCTCTGATGTCTGGATACTACTTTGGACAGGTATTTTCGAATAGTCCTGTTCATTCTCTCGACCATTCCATCTGACTGTGGATGTAATGCTGTTGTCCTGGTCTTCTTTATTCCCAGCTTCTCACAAATCTCCTGGAATAGATGGCTTTCAAAATTTCTTCCCTGGTCACTCTGGACTTCCAAGGGCACTCCATATCGGCTGATGAATTCTTTCACCAATACATCCGCGACAGTTGTGGCCTCTTGGTTTGGGATAGCGTAAATTTCCACCCACTTTGTGAAATAATCCATTACGACCAGTATGTATTTGCTACCATTTTCTGTCGTCGGAAATGGTACAGCGATATCTAAAGCAATCCTTTCGAAGGGGCTACATTATATTGTTTCATAGGTGCTTTTCTCTTGCGATGTGGTCCATTACTCGTAGCACAAGTCGTACATTTCTTACACCAGTCCTTCACATCGTCCTAGCTGTTCATCCAATAAAACTTTTCACGGACTCGCTGAAGGGTTTCTTCACTCCCAGATGACCTCCCGATGGACTGTCGTGTAACTTCTTCAGTACCTCAGCTACTCTTGTTCTTAGGATAACCAGCTGTCTCCTCATCTCGGAACCATCAATGTTTTCAAGGACTCTTTTCAACAGCCCTTCTTCCAGGACAAGAGAGTCCCACTGAGCCCAATACGCCTTGAGTTTCAGTGAAAACTTTGACACTTCTTGCCAGGTAGGTCGCCGATTTTCTTTCTTCCATTGCCGGATCATCTTCAGGTGAATATCATTCTCCTGATCTTCTCTGATCCTGGTGGGTCACCATTCCTCGTTGACTACAGTAGTTCTTGAAACTGCAGCTTCCCTGTAGTCCACCTTGTTGCAGTGGGAGCAGTCTGTTGGGCACGGCCGACTGAACAGGGAGTCGGCATTTCGGTGACTCACACCAGCTCGATGTTGGATGTTGAAGTCATATTCTTGAAGTCGTTCAATCCATCTAGCGATCTGGCCCTCGGGATTCTTGAACTGCATCAACCGCGTAAGTGCTGCATGATCAGTCCGGATTAAAAACTTCCTACCATAGAGATACTGGTAAAAGTATTCCACGGATTTCACTACTGCCAAAAGTTCTCTCCTTGTGGCGCAGTAGTTTCGTTCTGGTTTGGAGCACTCTTTCTTGCCCTCCTTGGATCTGTGAGAGCACTCCACCAATTCCTACGTTGCTTGCGTCAGTGTCAAGAATAAAGTCTCCCTCTGGTAATAGATATCCTAATATCGGCGCCGAGGTTAAATGCCTCTTCAAGGTTTCAAAAGCCGTTTGACAGTCTTCGTCCCATTGGAAAGCTCTTGCTTCTTCTGTGAGTCGCGTTAGAGGCCTGGCAATATCTCCAAACTTCCTGATAAATCTTCTATAATACGTGCAAAGTCCAAGGAAACTCCTAATTTGATGTTTGTCGGTTGGTTGCGGCCATTGCTGAATGGAAGCAATTTTCTCTGGATCCACCGCCACTCCTTCATTGCTCACTATATGACCTAGATAGTTGACTCGGTTTTGGAACAGCTGACATTTCTTCGGGTTTAACATGAGCTGGGCAGTTTGGAGTCGTATGAATACGTCTTCCAAATTCTTCAGATGTTAGTCAAATGTCTTCTCCAGTACTACGATGTCGTCCAAATAGACCAGGCATGTCTTCCAAGACAACCCTCTCAAGACATTTTCCATAAGTATTTCAAATGTCGCAGGCGCATTACAGAGCCCTAATGGCATGACGTTAAATTGCCATAATCCAGATCCGGTGGTAAGATCAGTTTTCTCTTTATCTTCTGGGTCCATTTCCACTTGCCAATAACCAGACTTCAGGTCCAAGGTGGAAAACAGTTTGCTGCTGGCCAAAGTGTCTAGCGTATCGTCAATTCGAGGCAGGAGATAGCTATCTTTCTTCGTCACGTTGTTAAGCTGGCGATAATCCACGCCGAATCTCGTAGTTCCATCCTTTTTTTTGACGAGCACTACTGGAGACACCCATGGACAAGTAGATGGTTCTATTACTTTTTCTTCTGCCATCTCTTGAATTATTCTTTCAGCTTCCTCTCTCTTCGCTCGTGGAACTCTTCGAGATGATTGTCTAATTGGCTTAGCATTACCAGTATCGATTTTGTGTTCGACGGCTGATGTTCTACCAGTCTTTCCTCCTTTTGGTACGAATAAGTCTCGATACTGCAAGAGAAATTCTCTCATTCTCTTTTTTTCAGCTCGATCCAAAGATTGACCAGCTACTGATAACATTTGTTCGAATCTGGCATTAGAATTATCAGTGGTCGTTGTTTGACGAACTATAGACGTCACTGGTACGCAGGATCCAATATTGGTTTCCTTCTTGATTGTAATTCTGTAATCGTTCACGTTTATCACACGTCCTGGGATCTCTTTGGCCGACGTGACCAATCCTTTTCCAATTAGTACTCCTTTGCCAACTTCTTCGTCGTGGTTGCTTGGCTCCATCATAACCGGTGTACCTTCCTCCATGCTTCCCTATAGCCGTGCAACTATCATAGTTTCGCTTCGTGCAGGTAGAACGGTATCTTCCTGTACAGCTGCCAACACCGCGTTGCCTTCATATGAATGCAGGAATAACTCCTCGGAACCCACTTTAATGGTTCTGTTTCTGAAGTCTAATTGGAAACCATGTACATTCATTACGTCCATTCCCAGAATCACGTCTTCTTCAATTACCGTATGCGTGAACGTTTCAGCATCAATTCCCAATTGGATTTGTGTCTCACCGTGAACGTTGGCACTTTCACCTGTGGCGGTCCGCAGTCGCAGTCTCGTTGGTAAAAGCTTTTTCTTGGAATTTATTATTTCTGGTCGTATAATGGTCCTAGTTGCTCCAGTGTCAACAAACAGAGCATATTACTTGCCATTTATTTCGCCATCCATCGTTCAAATCGTTTTCAAAATATAGATCTAATTAACTCGTCGCGGGTCCTTGTGTACCTACATGTATATAGGTACGTTTCAAGCATTGGAATTTCTAAATATTCAAAAATATATTTTCTTACAATATCGATTATTTCTTACCCGACAAATAAATATAAATTGTATTCGGATATTCCACATTCTAATTCTAAAAGTCTCTCATCTCATTTTTATGATATCCGCCGCTGTGAGGTTTCTACCTAAAAATTTGTTACATAAAGTGACAGATCTTGCAACATTGGTTCCCTATTCCCGAAAATATATTTCGTGAGTACTGAACTGTAGTCTTAAGAAAAATAATAATTTTTGAAAATACTTTTATAATTTTAAGTTGCAATTATCATGAAATTAAACGCGTTCTCGGTTTCTTTAACAATAATTTTATGCTTATTATTGTTTAAATTTAACACCGAAACTGAGTTCCAAAGTAATGAGGAAAGTTGAGGTTTAGAAACTCAGACGTGACGATAAAGTTGAAATGATTCCATTCATATTCTCGTAACCGCGTTATTTCATGTAATTCCTTACAATTATATGGAACTTTCTCTACCAACTTTAACGCATCAATCATTTTTTTGAGCGAATTTGAAATAAAGTATCAAAAATTGTTATAAAAGGATCTATAATATAAGGATAATCAGTAGTTATACTTACTATTTGTAGTATATAGTTAGTTTACTTTTCACTTAGTCTTAAATTGTTACCTTGGATATTTTCCTTATGTTTAGTTCAATTTTGTTTATTAGAACCTATCTTAATGTCTCCTAATTTTTGCATAACTACAGAGTGTCAGTTTGATAGTTTCAACCGCGAAGCGGGAGGATTATTTTGTCAAATTGACACGATTTTCAATTATGCAGGAAGTTTGAGATGTATAACCGTATTTATTTTGAAGTGCGTATTGTATTTGGTACGATGGGGGACAGCTAAAAATCTGTTTTTCTTGTTCCATTAAATACGTTTTGCATTTAATATAACTCTTGAATCTTTTTCCCCCACATTTATTATCGCTCTCAATTGCCTTCGTTTTAAATTATGCTTTTTCCCCTGTTAAATAATAACTCATATATTCTGTTATATTTGTAAATTACTGTATATAACATTTTCTACAATATGGAATATTTCATGGCAGTTTATTGGATTAGTATTACATTATCAGAAATTCGTCGGGAAAACATATTGATCAAATTACCCCAAGGAAAACTTGAAACGTCCTCTTCCTATCGTTGTCAACTCGAATTTCCATTCCCAATTTTGTACAATGAAATATCTCAAAAAAAGAGAATTGACTGAAATGGTAAGAGAGGATGATGGTACGTTGTGTCTAAATAGGAGGAAATAAATATGTACAGAATTAGTACAAAAATTTCGTTGCACTTCATAGATAATTTATATTTTCATAATCTTGCCGTGTTTTCTGATCGTTAGAATAGTCGAGGAATATCTATAGGAACTTCTGAAATTGTAAGATTATGTCTATTTGTTTATGTTATTAGGAATAATTAGTTTTAAATGTATCCAGCTAATGGAAAATATTGAATTCTTTCATGTGTACTAAACAACTGAACAAAAATAAAGATAAAATTATAGGAATACAGAAAATACGATGACAATAATTTTTTTTACATAACATATATCAAGACCCGTGTTGTTATAACAGCTGTGTATTGTCTGAGCACCAAACACTTATACAAATTGGTAATATAATGTAATGTTTTCCTTATTTATTTAAACAGTAAACGGATGGAATAAACTTTAAACACACGATATGGTTAATTATTAATTTATATCAACACTTCACTGTTCGCTACTTCGGTGTATTCTTCTTTATTTCACGATATCACTTTATCAACTGAACTAACTCTTCCTGGTCGCTCCCTTATATATTAGTGCCTTTTTTACTAGATAATTCTAGATTGCGGCTTACACAAAAATAATTGGATTTGTGTTTTCCCGTGAACGTTGGCACTCTCGCCTGTGGCGGTCCGCAGTCGCCGTCTCGTTAGTAGAAGCTTCTACTTGGGGTTTATTATCTCTGGTCGTATAATTGTTCTAGTTGCTCCAGTGTCAACCAGCAGAGCATATTTCTTGCCATTTACTTCACCATCCACAAATACATTGTCGTTGCGACATCTGAACGAAGCTATCAGTATGAGAGGGTCTTTGGAACGATCATGGGTCGGTGCTGCCCCCTCATAGCCGACCCGTTCTAGTTTTCCTGTGATGTCCTTGGCTTGCAAGAGTCCTGGGGCGCTAACATGAACAGCGTACATGCCCCAGCTCGCCACAATTCCAGCATCTGATATTTCTCGGCTTCTTGTCCATCATACCTTTGATCAAGCTGACGATCTGGTCAAACTTGTGCTCGTCGCCTTCTTCTTGGATGGTCCTAACTTTGTTGTAACCCGAAGCCTTCATTTCTGCTTCATATTCAAGAGCAGCTGTCAATGCTTCAACTAATGTTTTGGGATGGGCTAAGCGAATCGTCCTCTGCATATCGGTGTTACGTGAGCCATCAATAAACGCCTGTATGCCCAGACATTCCATCATGTTCTCTGCTGCTGATGGATAAGCAAATCGAACGAGTCGGGCAATATCCGCTTCACATTCTTGAAGTGCTTCGTCACGTTTCTGCCTTCTGTTCTTCAGCTGGGATTGGTAAAAATGTGCTACATGTTCGTGACCATATCGCATGTCCAAGCTCTTCTTCAGCTGCTCGAAGTCATCCGTTTCTTCCCAAAGTATCGTCTGAACTACATCTAAGGCATCTACCCGAAGCGCGATAGTTAAGTTCACGGCCTTGTCTCTATCGGACCAATTATTCACTTTAGCGGCTGCCTCAAATTGTTTCACATAATTGGTCCACGATGTCTTTCCGTCGAACGTTGGAGCCTTGACTCGGGCAAAACTGCTAATATCTTCTGTCTTGGGCTATGTTGCTGGCTTGCATATCTCGATATTCTTTTGTTTTTCTGGCGTGTCTTCTGTTCTTAAATCTTTTATCTTACTCTCTAACTCCCTGATTTTTTCGTCCAAAGTTGTCATTTTATTCTCCATATCCGATTTAAGAGAAGAAATTTTATTTTCCACGTCAGCGGCAATGTCATTTTTCATTAATAAGATATCAGCAGAAAGTTTGTCCATGTTAACAGAAATATCGTTCTTCATAGCAGAAATCTTCTCGTCCATGGCAGAAATTGACGACTTTAAGGCGGAAGCCTCGTCATTGAATAAAAATAATTCTGGATCAAAGCCGTTATTTTCCAGTGCCACTTTAAGACTTTCTACCAATTCACTTTTCTTTCCGGACGTTTCCAACTCACGATGTTCCAATTCTGCTCTTAATTCCGTCACCTTCAGAGCACATAGCCTCTTGGCCATTTTTACGTAGCAATTTAATTATATTATCCCATTTCTGACACCAATGTAATGTTCTCCTTATTTATTTAAACAGTAAACGGGTGGAATAAACTTTAAACACACTGTATGGCTACTTACGAATTTATTTAAACATTAAACTACTCACTAACACTTAATTTCTATATACACAAACTTAATTATTCATTTATATCAACACTTCACTGTCCGCTATTCCGGTGTATTCTTGTTCCTTTCTCGAGATCACTTTATCAACTGAACTAACTCTTCCTGGCCGGCCCCTTATATATTAGTGCCTTTATCACTAGATAATTCTATATTGCGGCTGACACAAAAACAATTGGCTTTCTGGCATTTTCTCGATAAGACTGGTCACAAAAACAATGTCTAGATAAGATAGTCACAATCGTAAACAATTCTAAGAAATCTCTGCGCGTCCGCCATAATTTTACCTTTCATACCTTCCTTAGACATAGTCGGATTTAGGGACTATACCAGTGTGCTATTCAAAGTAAGAAGTTTCAATATAAGTGTGTTCCGCGAAACCCTTGGGTCTAGCTTCAAAATATAAAATCGAAATTGTTCACACCGTATTTTGTGTATTCGTATTTTTATTTCGGCTTTTTATTTACCAAAGGCGCAGACTCGAGAATGTTCGAGATCGAGGTTAGGACTATAAAAGTGACGATCGCGCCTCAACACTCATCAGTCGACGATTAGCGTTCGGAGCGATAAGTACCTACCTACTTACAAGCTAGCTAGCGAATTGCGAATTTTTAACGAAGTGTTTAGGTACTGTTCTACTGCTGTATTCTGATTGAATCAGTTTTGTACAGTTCTTCTTTGGACTAAACTCTTCTAGGCAGTAACACTATTAATTTAGAAGAACTGAACGTTGGCTTGAAATCGTTAAACGTGTTGCAACAACGTCTTCTAACGAAACCGAATGTTGAAAAGCAGTACGCGCGGAGTATACAGCAATTGTCGATCCAGACGATGATGCAACGACGTGAAGCTCCACGGTTTCAGATGCGAAAAAAGGTAGTACGATGAATTATATAACAATTCCGGTTCACCCCTCCGCATGTGATGTATTAAACTGCTTCCTAATAGTTCCATGGCACCTGCCAAGTTGCACCGACATTTGGAAACTGTACACCTCGAGTATAAGACAAGAATAAAGAAATTTTTGTGCGTAAAAAAGAATAATTATTGGAAAGTCAGAAAACGATGATAATTGTAACCCAAACTATCAATGAAAATGCCACGAAGGCATCATATTTAGTTAGCTATCGTATTGCACAAGCAGGCGAAGCACACACTATCGCTGAACATTTGATAAAGCCATGTGTGTTTTTGATTATATTTCAAGTTGAACTTCGTCGACTGGCGTAGGCATTCAACTAGATAAATAATCCTAATTCGACAAAACTAGTGTCGAAATTAATAATTCATTATGTACAAATTTACAAGAATGGTACAAGGTTATGATTGTTTGAACCTCGGTGGTTTCAGATCGGAAGTCACTTTACGTTTCGATTTGATGAATACTCACTTGTCTCGTATAGAAACTGAGTAACGATATGTTAGACTTTGTATCTCTGACTGTTTTGACTTTGAGTGAAGTTACTTCGATATATAACAACGACTCGATGAACTTGATTATGTGTTGAATTGAGTTATGTACTATCTTGAGTATTGAACTGATTTCGTTGTGAAATAACTTGAGTAGTGAACTGATTTCGTTATTGAGTGTTGAACTCGCTTTGATCAGTATAAAAACTGATTTGTTCACGTTGTAAGACGTGTTCAATAGAAATCTGCAAGGAGCGTGTTTACACGTGAATTGGATTGATCAAAAGGAAATAGACATTTCCTATAGGCCAGTATCATTTGACTCGCCGGGATAATCGACAAGAATCCACAATGGACGCATCCAATAGATATTTCAATTTCTATCGAAGACTCCAATAGCAAGACCGTCCTATTCTAACCTTTTTACTCAGAAATGTTACTCAAATGTTTTATTACAGGCTTCCGACCGTCTACCATGAACATTCACGCACAAAGTGACAATAAGTTACAATTCTAGTTTTGCTTTAGAGTTTTTACAACACAATAGATAATAGTGTGAAACGTGGCATTTTCCTAAATTTTTAACTATAGGATTCCAAACACAATGCGACAATATGACAATATGTCTCTCACGACTTTCAAAATGTGTTATTTCAATACTCCAACAAAACTATTTACAATTATTATTGCGAAACGTGATATTTTAATAGTATATTACGTAACAAAAGTTGTAGGTAACCCATTACGCACGAAATGAAAAAATTTATGCACGAAGCCGCGCAGCGGCGAGTGCATAAATTTCATGAGTGCGTAATGGGCTTACAACTCGTGTAACGTACTATACTTTTTCTACGCCCATTAAATTTCCTCCATTAAATAAAAAACATCGCAATCTGTTCAAATTTGATTTAATTACCAAATTCTCCTGTGATTTTATTTTCAACTTCCCCTGTATAATACAATTCAAATATTCTGCTCAAAACATATAACTAAATATATCCTTATTCTCAACATTTAATATTTCTTTACATCAACAAAAAATTCATTTTAACTTTACTACCACCTAAGAAATACAGATACATATCGTTTTCTGAAATTCCAATGAATATTTCAAAGTACCCGACACCTTATCGCTTCATAAAAACTCTCTTCCAAACTCTGTTATCTGTATCTACGAATCCTTTTCAGGCCACAAAAAATCACCCTAACTGCAAATTTTCACTCGCTGTTTCTGACCGTTACGTTTCAAATTCTTTCATCCCATTGGCCAGATCCTAATATTTTGCTCCTATTACGCAACTACGTTAACCGACATATAAATACGAATACAACCTCAATTTTAGTCACTTCCCAGTCGTCACTCGTAAACTTCTCTGTCAGCGTTCATACAAACTTCCCAGCCGGCATTCATGCACTTCTCATTTATCCTTCGTTCTCACTCTTCATCATTTAACCATCGTACATAATGGTACTGAAGTTATAAGAGCACCCGGCGTTTTGTCCCGGTAAAAAACATGTTTATTTAATCTTCAATTAATCATTACTCCCTCAGATTATGTGCCAAATAATCAAAGTGTAACGCGTATGATCAAGTGAGTATCTTAATTGTCTACGCAAAATAAAAAGTTATAAATTCCTGCAATATATCCAAATGAACGTGAAATAAGTGTTTAATTTCTTCATCCATTTCATCATACATCCTACACCATAGTGAATACAATAAATTGATCCTTCGAGAACATCAGCTAACAATAAAGAACTTTCCATTCCATCTATTAGCCCACGTAAAAAAAGGGTTCAATAGAACACAATCATTTAAACTTAATTAAAAATTATAAACATTCTCCATAAAGGATTTAACGTTATGCTTGTGTCGCCAATCCATAAATTTTTGATAGGTAATTTCGTATCTTTCTTTGGATTTTAGCGGTAACAAATTATGTGTGGCAGCTTGAGCTTTTTCTAAAATCTCCGGTGGAGCGCTCATAATTTCATCACTTTCACTACTATCAGACATATTCGCAGATAGAGTTGAGAAAATGTTCAGATATAATTATATTTTGTTAAAGTAATTTATTTTCATAACATGCTACTTAAGAAAACGTGTCCTATTTTTAAAGAAATTGCATAATGTGCTGCCCACATTTAGGGGCATCACTCTTTCAATCCTAAATATATCTCGCTAATGCTAAAAGTTTTTACGTTTTTCAATTGACTAAATTTGTGTAAATAGACCAAATAAAGTCTTATGTAAATAAAAGTTTGATTGTAATTTAATTAAACCAAGAAGTTTAAGTTTTCTTCTCGAAACGCACGTGTATGTTATGAGATATCATTACGTGCATGTTATTGTTAAACGTCATTTACAAGGATGTTGACAGTGCGATTTTTGACGTTTACAGACATGGGCGTAGAAAAAAGTATTTAACAAAAGCTGCGAAGAAAGTGTAACTAGCCTTTGAATTTACAACAATACAAAAGATCTATCAATTTTTTAACGCATTTTTACAGCGCTAGCAACTGAAATGACTTTACGCCTTAAATATATGCAATGACGAAAAGATGCAACATACAAATATCTTACAAATTTTTAAAAGCATCGTAAACAATATAATTCAAGTTTTTGTAATATTGAGCAATGTCTGTTAGACATAAAAAAATGTATGCTTGAGGAAAAATCTGCAAAGCATCTTTCTACTGTGCCGCTATCAAATGATACTGTTTCACGGCAAATTCATGACCTCGCTAGCTACGTCAAACAAAAAATAGTTACACGTCTGGTATGGCTATGTTGCTGGTTATCGTAAGATATCCATATGATAGTTCTTTTGAAGAAGACATGTTTATGTGTTCATCAATGCCTACAAATACTACCAGAGAAGGAATTTTTAATGAAATATAGTATATTATATTATAGGGATTAGAAGTGCATATTTTTTTTACGAGCAATATTTGCAGTTGCTAGGCGGAGCGCAGCGCAGCCGAGCGAATGCAAATATTGGGAGTAAAAATAAGCACTTTTAGTCCGTATGATATATACTATTTTTTCTCCAACCAAGTCAAAATTAAAATAAATTTAGTTTTATTCAAAAATCGTTAATAATTTGGTAATAAATTTGAACACCTATTAATTATAACAGAGATAGCAAGTCGGTAGTCATGGATTACTGGTAGACGTACTAATCATATAATTTTTGTAGTAGTTTTTACGCTGCTTTCAAAATGAATCCCGAACACGATGAAAATATACCTGCGGATATATTGGAAACTGCCGAAGCAGTATATCTAAATCTTTTGCCACCCAAATCTCGCCAAGTTTATGAACTTGCATATCAGCGATTCATGGATTGGTGTAAATAAAAAAATGTGCTAAACTATGCGGAGAGTGTTCTTATGGCGTATTTCTCAAATTTAACGAAGACCGTCAAGCTATCCACTCTTTGGTCACAGTATTCGATGTTGCGATCCACACTGGATATCAAAAATGGTGTGGATATTAGTAAATAATCAAAATTACGAGCATTGTTAAAAAGGCAAAGTGATGGATATATACCTAAAAAGTCTAGGGTTTTTACAAAGGAGGAAGTGGATCGGTTCCTGGATATGGCACCTGATAATGTATATTTGATGATAAAGGTTGTTCTAGTGTTAGGAATTGGAGGTGCTATGCGTTGGGACGAACTAGATCATTTGAAAATTGATGACATCGAAAATATGGACTCGGTACTGGTCGTAAAAATGTTGCAGACAAAAAACAAGAAACCTCGTTTGTTTACCATTATAAGCGATAATTATTTGCGTTTATTTCGAAAATATGTTGCATTACGGCCATCAAATATACAGGAACGTCGTTTATTTTTGAAGTATGTTAATGGGAAGTGTCAAAGAATGGTTGTTGGTATTCACAAAATTATTGCCGTGCCGCAAGAAATTGCAAAATTGAAGTTAGAAAATTGGAAGGAGTATACTGGACATTCGCTTAGAAGAACATCTGCTACACTTCTTATTGATGGTGGCGGTGACATCTTTTGTCTTAAAAGATATGGAGGTTGGAAATCGAATACGGTAGCAGGTGGATATATTGAAGAATCACGTATCAACAAACTGCCAGAAAAATATTGCAACCTGACAAAGAAGGTACAAGTACCTGTTCAGATATTTCCTCGAATGTTTCATTAACAGTTACGGAGAATATTTTGAGTTGTTCTAACAATAATGAAAATGTTTTGAATTGTTCGAAAATTGTTAGTGATAATTTCAGTGGTGCTTTGAATTTTGGCAATAATTGTTCCAATTGTACATTCAATATCACTATAAATAACAAATAAATACCTATATATAGTTGCCCAATTAGTTTGTTTTACTAAGTTTGTAAGAGACAATGTTTTTTTTTTCAAATTTCAATTAAAGAGCTCAAATGCAATTACTTTTAGTCCTAGGATTAAAAGTATCGTTTTTAATCCTAGGATTAAAAGTGTTGCTTAGCAACGAGCAAATTTTTGTACGGTAAGGGAATTGATGGCTTTTGCACCTGAAAATAGTACCAAAATGTCAACATTTTTTGATGGTTGGAGAAAAAATATATGTTTTGAAGAAAACAATCTCAGTTGGAACGATTGCATTGACATTTGTACAGTTGGGGCCAAGAAGATGACGGGTAAAACAGCAGGAGCAGTGTCACTAATAAAAAATAAAGCGGCTAATTGTAGTTCCAGCCATGGTATCCTGTATAGACAAACAATTGCGATGAAGCAAATGCCGTCAAAATTAAAATTAGTTATGGATGAAGCGGTAAAAATAATTAATTTTATCAAATCACGGCGAATACAATTCCGATTGTTCTCATTATTGTGTGAAGATTATGGCAGTAAACATAAAACACTGGTGTTCCAAACAGAAGGGCGATGGCTGTCTCGGGTTAAAACTTTAACAATGCTATTTGCACTTAGAGCCGAGTTACAAATGTTTCTTCCACATACTTCTTTTAGTTTGAAAGATCGTTTATATGATAAAATTTGGTTGTTCCGACTGGCTTTTATAGCGGATATCTTTCAAAAACTGAACGAATTAAATGTATCATTGCAAGGTTCCAGGTCTGTAACAAAATAATTGCCTTGAAAAGAAAATCAGATTTTTAGATTATTTGCGTTGGTAAGAGAAAAATAGACATATTCACGTCACTTAGTGAGTTTGTTAGTGATAACGACTTGTTTCAAGATGATGTATTTGAAGAATTGGTCCAATATCTCACTTCGATGCCCCCATCTTTAGAGAAATATTTGTCCGAAAAACAGAAAACAAAAAGGAAACTGAATTCATGGATTTATAATCCTTTTTTACCCAACATGCAAAAGCCCGAAAGTATGTCAAACGAAATATATTAATCTCTTTTAGAAATGTCGTCAGATACAAGTATGGAGTCTGAGGTGATTGCATGTTCACATTACAATTAAACACATAACGTCAATGGTTGTCCAGGCAATGTGAACATGCAATCACCTCATTCTCCCTCGCAGGAGAAGAAACCATTGGAGACATAGTCTTCAAGATGCTTTGGAGGTCTTCTGCTTCTTCTAGGTCGATCTCCATGCGTTCCTTCTTGACCTGGGGTTGGAGGATCTTGTTTATCTGACCTGGAAGGCCCACAGGAAGGGCCAGGCGAACAAAGAGGAACAGGTGGCTGAAAGGTCTGTGCAAGGGGCGGATAAGGTGGTAGGTCTATTGGATCCGGGCGTTCCAAATTCAAGTCCCTACTAGGGGCCAGTTGTTTGAGAGAGACTGTAGATTCACTTCCATCATCGAATCGGACATGGGCATATTGAGAATTGGCCTCGATCAACTTGGCTTCATCCACAATGGGGTCATATTTACTGCTTCTATTGTTTCGCCGGACAAGGACGGATCCAGGTTGAAGTAACCAGGCTGGAAGAGTCGTGCCATTAGGAGATCGTCTCGGATGAATGAAGAACCTCTCGTGTGGAGTACAGTTTGTACTAGTGTTCAGCAACGATCTTATTGAGTGCAAGGTTTTCGGTAGAACGCTTTCCCAATGGCAAATCTGCAAGTTTTTGGTTTTCAGAGCAAGATCGATCGATTTCCAAATGATCCCGTTGTATTGTTCAATCATACTATTTCCAGCTGGGTTATAAGGTGTGGTCATGCTGGTGTCAACGCCACGTTTATGAAGGCATGAAATCATTTCCTTTGAAATAAATGAAATTCTTCGATCTGAATGAATGTAGCTATGCATTCCAAACATCGAAAATAGGTCATTCAGGCAAGGGTACGAGGAAGGGAAACGAGAGTATTCGTCGACAATGTTGAGTAAATACCGATTGTGGCTCTTAGAAGGTAAATGGCTCTTGAAGTCAATATTAAGCTTTTCAAACGGCGATGTTGCTTTAATCAGATGCTGGTTGTTATTTCTGTAGAACCTTGGTAAGTAGGACAGGCAGCGCTGATCTTTTTAATTCCATCTATTCCGTAAGGTAAATTTTTGCTTTTAACCCAGTGGTACATCCTTGTAATACCAGGATATAGAGCTCATAAAGTTTGTCCTGAGTGTGTAAGGAACCGCAGACGAGTGAAAGAGCGTCGGCTGAATGATTTTTCAGCACCAGGCCTATACTGAATGTCGGAAAAGTAGGAAGGTAATTCAAGACGCCAGCGGTGGATCTCGTTATTCTTTATTTTGCTTGTAAGTCGGGAATTGAAGATATACGACAGAGCTTATTGGTCCGTGAACAGCTGAAAGTGTCTACCTAGTAAGAAATGACGCCACTTATTCAACAATAGAACAATCGCTAAGGCCTCTCTCTCTATAGCAGAATGCCGTTTTTCGTTATCGGATAATGTTTTTGAAAAAAAACGCAACGATGCGTCCATTCTGACTGAGAGTAGCCGCTACAGTAATGCCCGATGCGTCAGTTTCAACTGTAAGTGGTAGATCATCTTGAATTGTCGTGAGTAATGACTTGGCAATGTCTTCTTCAATTAGACGAAAATTTCCAGCTACAGGCGATTCCGGTAGAATAGGGAAAGATTTGCAGTCAACCAAACTCCTTATCTTGTCGGAATATCTTGAGACCCATTTTGAGTAACGAGAGAACATCCCTAGTGCGCGTTTCATGACTGAAGCGTCAAAAGGAAATGGCAGTTCCTGTAATGGTTTGAACCTATCTGGGTCTGGACGCATAGACTTGTTAGAAATTTGATACCCAAGGAGAGTTATTGTATTTTGAGAGAATCTGCATTTATATAGGTTCAACGTTAAATTATGTTTCTATGCTGCACTAAGAAATCGTTTAAGGTTCCTATCGTGATCATATTGCCCCCTTCCACCGATCGTAACATCATCAAGATATGCATATACTCCATCAAGACATTCTTTCCTTATAATATTGTCAATGGTCTCCTGAAAACAGGCTTCTCCATTTTTTACCCCGAAAGGAATGCGACGAAATTGGTAAAGAGTTCCAATAGCTTCAAAAGCCGTATACTGTTTTTCCGAGTCTAGTATCGGTATCTGATGGTATGCATTCTTCAAGTCAATCGTGCTGAATACATCGTAATTTGCTATAATTGAGACATATTTTTCAATATTTGGTAGAGGGTAGGCGTCTAGTAAAGTGAATTTGTTAATAGTCTGAGAGTAATCTATTACTAAGCGTTTCTTGTGATTTTCGTTGCTCGTTATTAAAACCTGAGCTCTCCAAGGTGAAGAACTCTCCTCTATGATCCCTTCACGAACTAGTTTCTCGACTTCAGATTTAATGAATATTTCATCAGCTTCAGAAAAACGGCGAAATTTAGTAGCTACGGGACGGCAGCCGTCAACTAGGTGTTCAAATAGTCGAGGTGGTTTAACTTCGGTACAAGCGACGTTACAAAGAGAAAGAGGGGGTTTGGAGTCGATCTGAAGAGTGGAGCTTCATAATGTCATGCTCTAAAAGAACGTCATAACATGGACTGTGTATTACTAAAAGGTTAGTTTTGGCGTATGATTCGCTTTGAAGATGAATGTTTGCCAAAATGTACCCATTAATTTTAGATTGGAGGGAAATGAAAGCCATATTCACCTCTCGGTTCTCAGGATGAATATTGAATTCATTCCTGTTGGCATAGGAGTAGTCAACAAAGCTGTCAGAACTACCAGTGTCTACAAGTATGCTGGATGGGATATAATTTACTCGTCCAAAAACGACTGCTCTGGAGAGCCCTCCTGGAGAAGCGGCTGATGTGATAGTAGCTAGCAACGTAGAAGCGGATGTCGACTTACCCTTTGATCTGGATTGGCATACCTTCTGGATTCAATAAATGATGGAAAGCCGAATTTTGAAACAAGGAAAATTCAACGGATCGCCTGATTCGCCAACTTCCGCTAAGGAATGGAAATACTCCCTTCAAACCCTTACAAGTTTCATTAAGGAATCCATGGTACCCGAAGAGAAGAAGCTCAAGGTATTAGTTAATTTTCTATCATTCGAAAATTACAAATTCATTTCCGATAGTGAGACTTAGAGTGAGGCCATTGACGTTCTTAAAGGACTATTTGCGCCCCAACCCAATGAACTCATTGCTAGGCACCTATTAGCGAATCGAAGACAGCAGAATGGAGAGTCGGTTGACCAATTCTTGCAGGCCCTCCGAGCAATAAGCAAAGACTGCAAATTCAAATCTGTAGATGCGCTGACGTACTGTAATGAGTATCTACGTGATGCATTCATAAGCGGCCTCAACTCTCCTCTAATCCGACAACGCATTTTGGAAAATGTCACGCTTAATCTTGAGCAAGTGGAAAAGATAGCACGTTCCCTAGAATCTACTCAAAAACTCGCAGAATCTTACAAAACAGCAACCTATATTTCCGATTCTAACTGCAGTAGTTTGGAAACTCCTACATCTCTTCCAGCCACTGACGGATTAGATAATTGTAAATCTACACTCAATTCAGCCTCTACTTTCCAGCAAACTCGACATGGGAAATGCTACTTTTGTGGTGTACCCAGACATCGTTCTAGACATGAATGTCTTGCTGTAGAAGCGATTTGCAAATCTTGTGTTAAAAAATAAAGCCTTTATCTTTCGATATATAAGGGTTATTATTTTACGACAGAGTCACTGTTCAAAACGACGCCTCTCAATGATTTTTGGTGCAGAATTCGTGATGATTATACAATACTTGCCAAAATGGCTCTGAATATTCTTCTCCCGTGCCCATCAACATATTTGTGCGAAACAGTATTCTCAATGTATGCAGACACAAAACAAAATACCGCAATAGAATGGTCGCCGAACTTGATATGAGACTTCAACTGTCTATCAAACCTGACATCAACCAGTTGATGAAAATTGTAAAACAGTTTCATACCTCCCATTAGATATTTTCCTTTTTTAATATCTTCTATTATTATATTTGTTACTAAGTAAAGTAAGTACTGAGACTAAATGTTACATTGTACTTTAATTATGTATATTAATAAAGAATATTTTTTTAAGAAATAATTGTTTTATTGTAGCGCCCCGTCAAGAATTTCGCTTTTCAGAAGGGTTCCGTCATGTTTGAGAACCGCTAATCTAACACAACTACATAAACATATTTTTTATAGTTCTCATATAAAAGAGATTTCATTATAACGTTGTTTACAGTGTCACAATAAAGTCTCTTTGAACACTCTTTTAGTAATTTTTATTGTCATACACTTGGTTATTGTTCGTAGTATATATTTTATTTGACATTTGGCTTTAACCTTGAAACAAATTATAAATAAAATGGTCTGGCGTTATTTTAGCTAGCAAATTATCATATTAAATGGTCTTAAAGGTAAATTTGAATAAATTATATATAAAAATATTAATAAATGAAGTACGCTAACGTTTATTCATCAATTATTTGTCAATTATTTATTTTTATATTGTATAGGATCAATATATAGGTATAGATAACGTTCGATTTTTGGGATAAATTACCAGATATCTTTGTAAAGATGTATTCCAGAAATAATTCTGTTCATGATATGATATAAATGCTTTCAAACTTTCAATAGTAACCCCAATCTATAAGAATGGAACAAAACGAAAAACAGCCAATTACAGACCAATTTCCCTAATTAGTAGGTTAAATAAATTTTTGGAACAACACAAGTTGCTGTCTTCAGCGCAGTACGGGTTTAGGCAAAATACATGCACACAAGATGCCATTAGATATCTAACAGGAAACATCTATAATACACTAGATAAATCCAGGTCTTCAATTGGAGTCTTCTTAGATTTATCGAAGGCGTTAGACACGGTCGACCATGGGATGTTGCTAAGCACTTTGGAAGACTTGGGAATTAGGGGTATTCCACATGACCTATTCAGAACGTTTTTAACCAATCGAATACAAAAAGTGAAAATAAAAGATACTTATAGTAGTGGAAAAGTCATTTCATGTGGCGTACCACAGGGGACGGTCTTAGGACCTATTCTCTTCAATGTATATCTGAATAATCTGTTTATGCTGGAAACACATAGCAAAATAGTTAGTTTTGCAGACGACACAGTATTGTTTTGCGATGACGGCAACTGGTTTGACCTAAAACATAATTTAGAGAAGGATCTGCAACAAGTTAAGATGTGGTTTGACAATAGACTTCTATCATTAAATATTAATAAAACTGTATACTTACCATTCAGTTCCTACGTTGATGCTCTGCCAAATTATGACTCAACTATTGAAAATCTCACAATTTCACCAGTTAATAAAGTAAAGTATCTTGGTATCATGATAGATCATCATTTGAGATGGGATCAGCATATACAATATCTATTAAAGAAGCTACGTTACATACTATTTAAATTCAAGGAAATATGTAAAATACTTAACTTAAAACAAAGAAAAATAGTTTATTGAGGTCTAGTAGAACCACACGTTAATTATGGAATGATAGGATGGAGCGGGGTTCCTAAGACGTATACCTACTACCATTAGAAATACTTCAAAAACGTTTTCTTAAGACAATTATTCACAGAGGTTCTGATTGTCCAAGTAATACATTATGTAGGAAGAGCGAAATATTTGGTCCTGGGCAAATATTTTTTATAAATGTATGTATTATTCAACATACACATAAGACGAAACTGAGAACTCCAGGCCACCAATACGAAACGCGAAATGAAACAACATTCATTTATTACACCACATACGCAAAAAACGGTTGGTCAAAAAAACTATACCTATTTAGGCCCTAAATTATATAATTCACTTCCGAGTGAAGTTAGGGAAGTCACCATACTATCATTGTACAATAGAAAATTGAGAGATTTTGTCAGCAGTAAGCCGAGAGATTTTATAAATAACTTGATTGATTGAAGTGAAGCAAGGGCTATATATAGAAAAGAGAAATACTAATAGTTATAGTGAAAACAGTATCGATCCTATATCTTCAGTATTTATATCTTTTACAATTTTATATTTCTTATAAATTCCATATTCTTTATAGTTTCTAGTTCTGTTTAAATTTAAGATATTAATAAGTTATATTACATTTTATTATATACAGTTTAATTGTTTAATGAATTTTTGGCACATACAAGTGAACTTAGTTTTACTTCGTACTTTTTTATTTATAAAGTTTTCTATCTGTAAATGAATCGTACAACATTATTATTATATACGAAGAAGCTCTTTTTGAAACAAATAATCATCCTCTGTATGCTTGAATCAAAGTTTGTTTACAATTTACACAATTATTCGGTCATAATATGTCAAAAGTTCTGAATAAAACCATCTGTGATCTGACCAAGCAGGAATCGACAGAATTGCCAACTTAAATTCAAACCACTCCTCCTAGAGACTTCATTATAACATTGTCTACAATGAAGTTTGAGTACTTTTTTAGTGTCATACAGTTATTGTATGTAGTATATATTTTGATTTGACATTTGACTTAAACCTTGAAACAAATTATGAAATAGTCTAGCGTTGCTCTAGCTATCACATTATTATATTAAATGGTCTTAAAGGTAAATTAAATTCGAATAAATTATTTTTTTTCTGATTCAAACTCAAAGTCAATATCACAGCATTATTTAATAATTGGACCCTACATAAAGGCCATCTTCAGGCTGATCCAAAAAACTTTTTAATTCGCAACACACGTGAATACATATAAAAAAGGACGTGACAAACGAGAAACTTAAATTTTATTAATTACTAAATGTAGATTGGAGTTATAGATTCCCCCATAAAATATTTTTTCATGTTCGTTGATCACTCTTTTTGAGCTTAATTCTATACCTCCAATCTAACTTTAGTAATTAAAAAAAATTCAACTTTTTCGTTTGTCATATTAAAGCGTTTAATGTTGTTTAAATTTTCAATTTTAACTGCAGTATGATGAGAGGAAGAATTTTCCAAATTTTTCAATTTTGAAATTTTTAATCTTCCAACTTCTCACATATATTTCCTCTAACTTTAATCTCAACATTTTTGAGGATTCAGGTGTGTTGCCCATTGAAAAGTTTTTTGGATCAGCCTGAAGATGGCCCTTATGTAGGCCGAAACTAGTAGTTGTGCTGTTATCAATTATAAAAAAATTCTGTGACATTGACTTTGAGTTTCCTTCAGGAAAATTACTGTCAGTCACATTTGAGGCATGGACGATATTTACCTTTTTTTGAATAAATTATATATCAAAAATTTCAATAAATAAAATACGCTAACGTTTATCCATCAATGATTTATCAATTGTTCATTTTTATATTGTATAGGACCAATCCATAGGTATACATAACATTCGAATTTTGGGATAAATTACCAGATATCTATGTGAAAATGTATTACAGAAATACTTCTGTTCATGATATAATATAAATAGATCGCAAGAGCATATACGAAGAGGCCCTTTTTTAAACGAATAATCATCCTCTCTTTGCTTAAATGGAAGTTAGTTTACAATTTACACAATTATTCGGTCATAATATGTCAAAAGTTCTGAATAAAACCATCTGTGATCTGACCAATTAGGAATCTACAGAATTACCAACTTAAATTCAAACCACACCTCCTAGTTGAAAAACTGTGATTATATGAATTTTATTTTATTTGATGAATTAAATAAATTTGAATTATAAAAATTATTGTGTAAAAATTGTGTCACAATGACTTTCTGTAGTATTCGTGATTACTTCACTTGTACTATAAAACGAGTCATTGTGACACTTGTTTTACAAATAACTATTATGCAGCTATATCTAATGATATAATATGACGTTAACAGTTTCTTGTTGTGTTAGAACATATCATTAAGATTAATTAAGGAAATACTTCACGTTACTTCTAACCAAACAACATACAATAAAATGTATGGTATAAAATAAAATATTATGTGAATCTCAGTAGAAAGTTTGCTGCAACTAACAAAAGTACCTTCTGGAGAATATAATCTACAATATTTTCGTTACCTGAAACGTGGACATCATGAATAACATTCCTTATAACGAGGACCTTGTTAAAATTTCTATTCATAACTGCTTCTAACACCGTTTGTAAAGCTGAAGTTTAAGTGCATAGAATCTGTGTTACAAGCGTTTTCGTAAAAAAATATACAGGTTGATTCATTCGAGGTTGCCATATCTACGAATATTTATTGGTTTGATATCTTGACAGGTTATCTGTGAAGTACTCTAAATTTTTCCTTGTCCATTATCCGTCAAGTAATTGTCTCGACTTCTCCACGTTCCCCCCTTATATTTCACTCTCCCGTACCATGATGTTGAACGTTTTGCTCTACTTATAACAGTGATTATCGAGTGTTGATTACACGTTCAATTGGCAATGATGACTCCCTTACAGTTGTGGGGAGTTTAATATATTGGTAATGATCTCCAAATCCCACTCTTTAGGTACTTTGTCTTCAATTATTTCATTCCTGAATTCTTTTAGATAATTCGCTGTTTTCTCTGGCATTGTGTATAGTATGTCCGTAGTATTCACGTCCCGGTGAATCCCCTGTTTCAGTTTTTGTTTAGCTTCTTTGACCTCCTTTTGCTTATTTTTTCGTTGGTATCTAATTCAGTTCGTGGAATTTGTATTGTGTTTATTTTTATCTTCGACTGTCCCTTCTTAAAGTTCTTTATATTTCGATGATTTTATCCTTGTTACTTATAAGGCTTCCATTTTCGACCTTTATGTTTGATGTCGTTTCTTTCTTCTCTTGTCTGATATGTTTTAGCGTTCCGAAGAATAATTTTTGTTTATCCTTTTATGTTGTTTTCAACTATTCCTTGAAATCTTACCATGATTTTCCTTTGGCTAATTACTCTTACTATTTTTTGACTTTATTCCTTTGTTGTTTATAGTCCTCACAGTGCTTTTGTTGTTTCGTCTGTGAGTCTTTTTACCACTTTATCTTTTTATCGCTATCGTTGGCATCTCTGAAGGTTTCATGTTCAGTGGCCTCAACGGCGGATTGTCAACATGACATGACTGTTTTATTTGGATATCCAAATACACAACAAACAACTGCAATTTTCATTCTTTCCGTCCACCAATGAGTTCTTCCGGTTTTCCTGTTTGTTATTCCACAAGTGCTTTTAGCTGCATTTAAAATAACGTTTTAGAAAATTTTCCGGTTTTTTACTTATGTTTAACTTCCCTTTACAAACAGCTTGTTGATATTTCTCTCTTACTTCTTTTTGTCTAAGTTTGAAACAATTCATTTTGTAGTTTGTTACTTTTCTCTTGTTTTCTCTATTCGTTCAATTCTCAGTCTCATTTTGATTTGTAAAAGAAAATGGTCACTCCCTATTTCTTTTCCTCTTGACCTGGCTTCTTTACTTATCATAAATCACAATTCATATTATGACTTTAGTTACAGCTATTTAATAATATACTTCAGCATAATTAGAAATATTTATATTATCCTGACATTGAATTGTGCTTCAAAAATTCAAGTTTAATAATACCCGACTAATTCTGGATTAATAAGAGTTTTAACTACAAGGATCGACTGAAACTCTGCATTTATTTCTGATATTTGCTTCAAAAGCATCCCACATCCAACTTAGAATCCTGAGTTGCAGTTTCATGTTTTACTCATTAACTTACGTCAAAAGATAATTACATATATAAAGTAATAAGTTTCCATCTTTCGCAATTATGCAGAAAATTTATTTAGAATCATTTTCGTTGTTATAACTAGTTTCAATTTCATTGGTAAATTGTATGATATCAAATTAGTACAACATATTTGCTTTCAAAACAGACACTTCAATAATACCCTGATATTAGACTAATCCATACGTAACCAAAATGTAATACCTATTAATATGTATAGTACATATAAGCCCTAAGGGCACAATCATTGAATGTTGAGGTGTACTGATGGCTCGTTCTTTATGCTGGTAAAACATATATTTGCGAAAACTAATGGGTAAATTTAAATCTAAATAATATATATTAAGTAAATGTAAATGACAGGACATTTTCGCAATCAATTTTATTTGACAGCTTGTAACAATTCACTTATTATTTGAAAAATTTGCTCTCTTTCCAAATATAATAAGATACTTGCAAGCGTTACACTGTAATTTGGACAAAAAAATATAGCTAAAACAAAATAACTATTATAGGCAACAATTTTAATGTAAATTATTCTCTTTTCCTTTTTTGTTAAAAAGGTCAGGTGTCATCAAAAAAAGTTGTACATTGGAGGTATTAGAAGCGTTCTCTTGGTAATAATGCCAAGTTGTTGATCTAATTGATGAAGTACAGAAATTAGTCGAAGGAATGAAAAGGACAAACAATAATAACAATATGGACATAATATAAATTATGGAATAATGTTATCAGATTTCGTTAATCCTATGCACACATCACGAAGATATGAATTGCAAACACTACAAAGCCGCATATCGGGTGTCATGTGTACCAAAGAAATGTGTCTGTCGCTTAATTCAGTGACTCTCTTAATGCGCCCTCAGTTATATTTCCTGGAATGAGAGTAACAACAGAGTAGATTATATTAGATTTTAACAAGATTACCGTGCACTGAAACCAATGGTTTATTGTGCCCCCCCATCAGAGCTGTTCTCGCTACTACTACAGCTCGCCTTCCAGTTCCAACGTTCTAATGAACTCTAGTATTTGTGACGGCTTCAACGAGATTAGGACCTCATTCTTACAAGTTTCTTGTACGAAGCATTTCTTGCGTTGGCTTGCAATGGCGAGGCATTTCAGAACTAGGTGATCCGGAGTTTCATCCTTCTCTTGACGGAATCTACACTCGTCAATCTCTGCTAGACCTATTCTCATTAAGTGCTTATCGTTACTGAAGTCCAAATATTTTTGGATCTAGAAGTGTCAAAGCTCCACAGGAACTTTTCGGAATTTTCCAACCCGGGAAGGCACTGCCAGAGTGCTTCTTTTTCGGTTTCCTCTTTCTTCCGAAACTCTTTTTTGTAGGAGCATTTTGCTACACCTCAGAAAGGCTCCGGGCCAATGGAGGGCATTTGTGCTCCTTCCCTGGCAAGTATATAGGCCTCTTCATTTCCCGTGATTCCCGAGTGGCCAGGAACCCAGACTAAAGAGACCCTGTTATTCTTGCCTAATTCATCAAGTTTTCTTCGGAACTCCCATGCCAACTTTGAGTGAATGACATGGCAACCCAATGCTTTGATAGGTTCATTTCCACGCATCTTTCGATCTCAAGTGTTTCTACCTGAAAGACGCTCGGGAAGGAGCCTAACGATAATGAGTATCTGATGCCAAGCCCAAATACTCCAGCACCTGCTCCAATGGTGGTTTTTTAACCATCCGTATATAATTTGATGGTGTTTTCTTTGAGAGTTTGGGTGGTATATTCCCTTTCCCAGTCTCTCCTCGTATTTAGCATCGTGGTGAACTTCTTTTCGATGCTTACTTTCCTGATCATTTCGTTACTGGGAAGATTCGCTAATGAGATGTATCTTGTCAGAGAGAACCAAGCTCCCTGATTTTTATTACTTTCATTGCCTGCACCTTCCTAAGATATTCTGAGAATTGGGCAGATCATTATATCACCAGATGTAGAGGTGTGGGATCTGTAATGATCTCAAATGCCCTAGTTGGACACGTTCTCATAGCTCCTGTGATGCACACACAAGCAAGCCTTTGAACTTTGTCGAGGGTCTTCCTCATGCTATACTGACTTGCTTTTGTGTGCCAAACGATTGCCCCATACGTAATTGCTGGTCTCATAATCATGGCGTACATCCATCGCAGTATTTTTTGGTTACAGCCCCATCTCTAACCAGCTAGATGTCTGCACACCATCAAAGCTCTTATTACTTTACTAGCAGTTATTTCAACATGCTTATTCCACTAAAGCTTACTGTCTAGGATAATCCCTAGACATTCAACATCTGCTTTTCATTCTATGATTTCCCCGTTTAAGGATATGAGTTTCATGGCTGGAAGTGTTCTTTTCCGGATAAATGGAATTACTATGATCTTGCTTGGGTTAATGTTTAGCCCCACTGACAAGCACCATTACTCAATGATTCTGAGGCCCTTTTGTCATAAATCACACAAGGTGCTCTCGAACTTGCCTCTGACTATTAAAACAATGTCATCGGCGTAGCCCATACATTCGAAGCCACGCTCCAATAGCCTGTAGAGCAACTTATCTACTACGAAGCTCCATAGAAGGGGCCCCCGAGTGGCTTTAATTGAGGTGGTTTGATTCCCCACCTGTGTCTCAGCTATTCTCGTTCTCAACCACTCATACATCAATTTTACAATGGTTCCATTCACTCCTCGCCTTTTTAGTGCTTCTTTGACAGACACATGAGTTGTGTCGTCAAAGGCCCCTGATATATCCAGGAATGCGCAGATTGCGATTTCTTTGTTGTTCAGAGTTCTCTGGATGACTTGTCAGCTGATACAGAGCCGTCTCAGTTGAGTGCACGTACTACTGTTGAAATTAATTAAAAGATATGTATCCAACTCACTATTTTGCCCATTCTTATTAATTTGTCCTACTTCCATAATTTAATTTGAGCACTGATACTGTTTTTTTTTTAGATTTTCTAAAATAATTTTTTAGCAATCACAGCCTTTTCGAAATTACGAAACACAGCACAGTAATTTTTTTAGTATTCTAAACAGTTTGCATTCGAATTATTGTCTGTAAAATTTCTAGATAGAACCCCCATTTTGTAGTAGTTTTCATCTTGTGAATTATTCGGTAGTCCGCGAAAATTCCGTTTATGTTGTTATACAGAGGACATTTTAGTTGAACGTTTACTAGATTTATGTGTGCCGCATTGGTCCCATTTGGGAGGATAGTCCTTGCGGATAAGATATTTTTGTAAGGAGAGAACGTGTGCAATCTGAAGTCGAACGACTTTTACTTGCTATTTCATCGTTGTTGGAAATGTAACATTCCATTTAACTTGACATTCGCTTAGTATAAATTTTTGTTTAAATGGTTTTCGATCCCCTTGAATAGGATAATAGAAAGAAAAATACAGGAAAGGAAACAACGATATTCAACATATTTGGTGGGTAGATACATGGGAATATAGTACTGTGTGTCCATATTTATTTTCCCTCATTTTAACTGCCCATAACTTCTAAAAGGTTTGAGATAGAAGCATGCGTTTTTCACGAAAATTGTTCATTACAGTTTTTTTATTCATTTTGCCTACGTCCCAACAAAAATGGCGGATTTTGATAATTTGTTTGTTGACTTTTGTCAATGGAACACTCAGTAAATTTTTGTAGTTTGAAAGAATCGACCTTTACCTATTATTCAGTGCAATTTTTTTTGAAATCGGTTAAAGTGTGACTGAGAAATTAACTTTTAAAATTAGAGATGTAAAGTAGCACTTAACCACAAAACGTAACAACAATAAAATTCAATTTTATTCAAAACAAGACACAAACAAGAAAGTGATAGTTTTAATTGATTAAATGTTCAATGTCCCGTCCTTCTTGATCAATACACTTGTTTAACCTTACATATAAATTTGTAAAAGACTTGCGCAACATATTTTGGGTACTGCTGTTAAATGCATGACGAATATTAATCTTTAATTCGTCCAAATTTGTGGGGGAAGTTTTATACGCTAAAATTTTTACATATCCCGATACAAAAAAATCAGGAACTGTTAGGTCATATGAATTAGTAGTCCATTCTACTGGACCAATTCTGCCAATTCAGTTGTCACCAAATTTATTGGAAACAGAGTTTCTAGCTATTAAAGAAAAATGGTGGGGAGTCCCAACCTGCTGGATATAGGTTTCATTCCAATTACCATTTAATTGTAAGTCTTGATCCAACTGTGGATAAAAAAATAATTACAACATGTCTGTATAAGTATTTCCATTGATAGTTTCTTCAGCGAAAAAAAATGATCCGTAGATTTTATTGTTGTTGACAGCCCTCCACACATATACCTTAGGTGAATCTCTTTCATATTGTTCAACTCGTGCGGATTTACTTCAGGCTAAATTCTGCAACTATGTTTATTAACTGCTCCAGTCAAATGAAATGTGGCTTCATCAGATATTATTAGATTGACGTTTGGTACATTCCTCCTTAGATCCATTAACGTTCCACACATAGAAAATACGCTTATCGAAGTTCCTCTTATTCAATTTCTGATGAATTTGAATTTCATAAGGTTCTAGTTTTATTGCTTTGAAAATGTTATGACCTTTAGACTTACTAATGTTGAAATGGGAAGCCACTTTTCTTAACGACGATTTTGGATATCTCGTAACAAAGTTATATACAGCTATGGTGTCAACTAAATAATTAAATGAACTGTCTCGACCCTTACTTCGTGCAATCTACTCATATTAGTGTTTTAAATGAAACTCACTGTTTCTAGCTAACTCCACAATATAATAAAAATTATTGGAAATTATAAAAAATTGACAATTGTAATATTTGTAATATCACATCTTCTTCTTTTTTCTATTAACATATATTAAGTCAATCACAAGTAATGTAATGTAATAAATACCAAAATAAGAGACATGGGGAGAATCATACCGTTTCCTCAAATTAGAGGACAGTAAATGAGGTTAACGTGTAAAAACACGTATTATAAAGAATCAATAAGGAATAATATATAATTATGATGTGAATGTAAGAAGAAATACCCCTCGAAGGGAAGTGCGCAAGGCAGAAATAAAAACTGAATTACAGGACAAGTTATACTAAAGAGTACAGTTCCTGTATAAAGGATTAGTAACTATAGAGGGAATATCCCGTTTCGTCAAATTAGAGGACAGTAAATAAGGTTAACGTGCAAAAACACGTATTATAAGAAATCGATAAGGTATAATAAATAATTATGATGTTAATGCAAAAATAGAAGGAAGAAATGAAAAAAAAGAATATAAAAGAAAAATGAGTTGTACAGGTAAAGTACAAACGTAAAAGAGAAGAATTAAAAGGAATAACCGCGTGAGAAACAAAAGGGATTTGGCAATAAAACAATCAACAGCGGACAATATGTATGTATATATATATATATATATATATATATATATATATATAACCAAAAACCAAAAGTTGGCAGTTAGTCACGGCTGACTAGTTAAAAAATAAAACTTCAAAGAGTGGTCTTTGTTAAAAAACCCTCAAACTCGTGGGGATAGCAGCCAAAAAAACTTTACAGGTTAGAGATAAAGTGAATCAAATAGTACATTACCTAAGCTTTCGAAGAGCATTGTCTTCATTCTCAAAGGCTATAATAAACCAGAAAGAAAAAATCGGTTAACTTAATAAAGAAAACAACTTCTGAAATCATTACGACTTACTTGTAGTGTTGATTTAAAATTAAACTCACATTTCACAAATTGCAGGAAAACTTTCATCCACTAAAGATTAAAATGTCGACTAAATATAATCTTTAGTGCAATAAAGAATATGTGAAGGTCGGTTCTTTCAAACTACAAAAAAATATACTGTGTTTTCCGTTAACAAAAGTCAACAAAAAATAGTCAAACATCCCCCATTTTTTTTGTGACGCGGGCAAAATAAATAAAAAAACTTAACTTTTTTAAACAGAACGTGCTAAAATGCAACATTTTAGTGAGAACCGCATGTTTCTGTCTCAAACTGTTATGGGCAGTTAAAATGAGGGAAAATAAAGATGGACACACAGTAAGGTAAAGTACCCTATTAGTGACTACATAAGCAAATATTTTCAACATCTCGTATTGCAAAATATGCACTAAACGGTCTATAGCTTCTTTAAAATTTGTTTTAGATAGATCTAATCTTCTACTTTTTTAAAAGTCATGTATACTTCGGATAAATTATATATAAATAAAATAAAGACAATTTAAAACGCAAAAACTACAAAGAACCAATTTATGACCACTCCCAGGGGTTGCATGATCCATTCCTAACCGGTCACTGTACCAAATGTTGACCTTAGGTATTTAGTAGTAAAAAGCGTTTTTTAAATCATGAGTTTGTAATGCGTATTGCCCAGGTAAGCCCAAAGGAGACAGAGTTCGATTAAATTAACTGATTTATTTCTAAAGATATTATTTACAAAGACAAAATTAAACTAAAATACAATATTTTATATATATATATATATATATATATATATATATATATATATATATATATATGTATATATATTACTTTGGTACGTAATTATATTGAAAATCACACTCCGACGGTCCGCACTCCTCTGTCGATCGATGTGTACTGACGATTCGAAAGTAGGTAGGTGTAACGATGCGAAACTTCAACTGTGGTGTACGGGATTCTCTATGTCCTATGAAATTTTCAGATAGCCAAAGTTGAGAACAACCGATAGATCGATACTCTTTCGGTTATAGTCTCAAGATGTGAGGGTATCGTTTATAGTTAGTCAATCCCCAACTTAACGACTCTCTCAGTTTTATAGGGATGTAGTTATTCTGGCGCGTCAATTCCACACCAGAATTATACTAACACTTAGAGCGATCGTTTACAGTCGGCCAATACCCGGCTCAACGTTGCAAACCCTACGGAGATACTGCAGAGTTTTCGATGCGTCAATACCACATCGAAATTCTTCTAACAGTTTGAACAATCGTTCTCGTTTCCGCCAATACCAGAAACCAACGGCCGTTCAAGTGAATGATGTATAAAAGTCGAATCAATACTTCGACTTAGTACAACACTCGGCGGTGAATTGTGTAAAGCGTATAAGGTTAAAGTCAGTACCTTCGACCTACGCTTCGCACTGGAGGCGGCTGAACTTGTAGGAGCTGGAGTCCGTGAACCAAGTTGTCATCTTGTCTGTCGGCTTGCATTTTTATATACATCTTAGCGGTGGTGGTGGAAGTCTCCTTCTCTTCTACTGTCGATTCTTCGTGCGCATCTTGGCGTGGGGGACTTTGCTGTTCTGGTGGGGTACCACGTCATCGCTGCCTTAACTGGTTTATGGAATCGATATTTCTAGTAATGAATTTATATCATTACAAGTTTATTTTTAAAAAAGTAAACAAAATAGAAATATTCAGAACTAATAAAAACAGTATTCCCTCAAAATAAATAAACAATCTTCTATAAAAACTAAATAGGCAATATTTTGTGAAAACAAAATGTCTTATTGAATCAAATAAACAATATTTATTATCCCCTCATCACTTTTATAACCAAATAATGTCTGGTGGATTTGGCCACTTACGGTTTGGACCCCTTTGGGTCATTGCACTAATCTTGTATTCCTTTTCTTGTTCTTCCTCTTTGATTTCCAAAATTTTTCCAGGAAAAATTTCGGTAGTCCTCAACAGAATATATTGTATCGAATTCCTTTTCTATATTGTTTTTTGAATTTGAATCATTATCTTTTAATGAGCCCTGTTCCATTATCCTTTTGTCGTTTTTTCTCCTCAATCTTTCTTTTGATAATGCCTCTTTGGTTTCTTTGATTTTTCAGCTCATCTCAATTTTTCCTCTTTTCTAATTGTCTTTTCTTCCTCTGGATTTCTTTTAGCAGGTTCGCTTCTTTTCCCTTATAACGTTCCTGCCACTCAGCGGAAGTTGCAACTGAAGGTATTTTGTCCTTGGGGTTTTTTTTATTTTCTACGGGACTGTGCCATGTGAGAGTTTTTTTGAAAGGGGTTGACATAGATTCAAAAACAGGATCTGTATTCTTCTTTATAGGAGAATTGTTGTTGTTTATTTGCGGACTTTTCGCATCCAATGATGACAGTTCAATTTAATTTCTTTTTTTCACAAATTGATCAGTTTTTATCGGCATAGGTTCTTTGTTGAGGCATCTATTTTCTCTGTTATCTTCTGTATTAAGAGAGAAATTTTCTAGTAATTCATTTGCCTTATCTTCGTTGATAGGAGGTACTTTTATATACGGAGTTTCAGTGTCAACTACGTGTTGTATATTATCATGATCGTCAAAAGGAATAACTAAAGTATCTCCATCTAAAACAATTCCTTCCATAGACATTTTATAATCAAGGACTTCAGTAATAATTTCATCTATACCACTAGTAATCAGTAGCGAATTGTTCAAAATGTTTGGTTGTTCTTTGGAATTATGCTCATCACTATATCCAAATTATGTGTTAGCTTGCATGCAACTTTTTTTATTGTGCAAGTTTGTCCAGTATTGAAACAAACTAGTATCCTCGATGTCTCCATTGCACACTTCCCCGCATGCTTGAAATAATTCAACTTTTGTTGGAAGATCAGACTACAGCTGGTTGAAAACTTAACCAATGTAATTAACTGTCTCGACGCTTATCTTATGGAATCTACTCATATTAGTGTTACACTAAACCAATGTGTTCGGCTATTTTTGTGGTACCGCCAAATCTAAAGGTAACATCACAGTCATTATGGACGAATAGCAATATTTTGATCTGTCAAATAATATTATTTTAAATAACAATTCGTATGTTGAATTACCTAGAGATACTACCTCTTCCAAGTAGAGGAAAGTTAAGTTTTCTGCTGCACTGCACATATATTTAATATTAAACCTCCCCCAAAATTCTAAACGTGGCATGAAATTTTTAAACGAATAATTTTTCCCTCAACCTGACGCTTCTTTGAATTCAATACTTGTAATTGTTCCTTATCTATAATTACTTTTGGCGGAATATGTTCAGAGGTATAGTAATTAATAAGTATAATTAAGTATTAATTATTTTAATTAAAGAAATACTACCTTTATAGGAAAAAGCTCACAGGATTCGTTAGCCACTCTAAAATTCCACGTGCTTTATCTAGTTTTTTGCAATTTTCGCCATTTATAGACAGTCTAATCGTCTAATAATTGAATCCATTGACAAAGGGCCATGTATTTGACTTCGCATTGTATGTTGGACTATCAAAGCACTTTCTATTAAATTAAATCCTTTGTTTTTTGTAATATCCTTTTATTACATCTGTTACATGACTAGCCAAGTTTTTTTGTCTTGCTCGTCTCTAATTTGAATAGAAATGTGAGTATTGCTACAATAGAACTGACAAGGTTAATTCGAAATATACATGCAAATACAGGGTTAGATGATTCGACTTGTAGGCAAAAGGATGAAGAAATTAAATTTCATAACCTAAAATTCCGTTTTAGAACCAAAATATATGAAAAAAATCATTAAAAAATTCTCAAAAATAATATAAGTTGCATATAAAATCATTGTAGAAGTCATTTTAAATGAAAATATGTGTTGTTCTACAATTAAAACATTTTTATATGACAAAAAACGATCTATTGTTTAATTCATCATCAGAAATCTTCTTGTAATTCGTAATACATTCTATTTGTCAATTATTGTGTGAAATATAAAGATAAGGATCGAAAAAATAAAATTTCTTATATAAAAAAACATGATGGGACCATCTTAAGAGATTCACACAATCGCAGAGAGTGTTTTCGCGTATTCACGTCATTAACTTTATCTTGCGTACCCATTTAACATTTCCGCTTCCGAAAAAAGGCTTTCCCACGAATGGGCCTACACTTTTTTTCATATATCCGAGTCCCGACTAAGGCATAACCTCGATCAGCCCTCTTAAAGTTTGCCAGTGCCAAATTAGTTTTTTTTTCACAAAGGACCAATCAATAACCTCGCTCTAATTCTCACCAGCTTCAACCAATATATATTTCTCCTATTCAAGAAAGAATATATATGAAAGAACGGCGATTCTCACATCGTATAATAACAAACAAAACGGAGTAATAACAATATAATTTTATTGGAGACAACTTCACCTTTTTTCGGAATTAAACTCGTTTGGAAGTTTTAAAGTACATTAAAGACAATAGTATCACGAATTTTTTTCTACTATTCAGTAGACTATTATTTTTTATTAAAAGGGGATTTGAACAAAAATTTCACATATTAACTCATGTCACAAATGAGAAACTTTTACGCAGAATGAATGTAAAGTAGATAAAGTTGCATTATTTTAGTCACCTATGAGAGCACACAAATACTACTATGATAAAAGGCAAAGTAAGCGGAAAAATAAATCATGGAAAAAGAAGAATCGTTTGGCTTATAAATTAGAGACAAAACTTACAAAGAGTCAAATTTGATGCAAATCAGGTTATGATTTCTAAAATGGCTCACAATATCTGATAGAAAACAGCATTGTCCAGAAGTAGATAATATTTAAGACCACTCGACGAGTATACTTACTGGACAAGCTTTGAGATTCAGATTTTCATTTATACTATTGAATGTAAGAATCAAAATAAACTCAAATTTGGAAATTCGAAAATGGTCCATAATGTTATTTAATATATTCAGTACCTTATTGAAACAAATATAATTATGATAGAGAGATTAATACAATTAGACAAATAGTAACATCCAACGGTTATCCATTACATATGATAAATGAACTAATTAATAAAAAAGAGGAAAAAGTGGCATTACAGCTAATATTTCCTAAACAAACTGATGAAATAAAAACTTATAAAACCCTCACATATGCAGGAAATATTTCTAATAATATTTCAAAGATAATATCTTTAGCAACGAATACAACAATTTATTTTAAAACAGGTAGTAACGTTAGTACAAAATTGTTAAATGTAAAAACAAAAATACCAACATTAAAGAAATCAGGTATAAATAAACTCAAATGTCCAGAATGTAATGCTGTCTATTTGGGTCAGACCCTTAGAAATTTTGAAATCCGATACAGTGAACACTTACGAACATACAGATTGAAACAACCAGATAAATCCCACTACGCAAAACATCTACTTGACACCAATCATTCATTGACACCTGAACTAGAAGTGCTGCATATTTGTGAAAAGAAACAAGAACTGGATTTCCTTGAAGAATTGGAAATTAGAAGACATTTAAGAAACCCATAATATGAAGTTGTCAATGAACAGATGGATCTAGGGAGTTCTCCACTAATAAACTGTCATCTTAAGTGATAATTGTAAAGATCAGCAGATAGAGTTTTCCTGGTTTTCTATATCATTGCACAGTTATACTGATCTTAATTGGAAAAATGATATCCAGGATATCACTATAGGGCTAATAATATCGAAGCTTCAATATTTGTAATATCACATCTTCTTCTTTTTTATATTAACATATATTGAGTCAATCACAAGGTAGGTCACTTCTTGGTGTGCCAGAGTTAAATCAGAAATCTGTGGAAGAAATCTATCAGAACGTTGTGAATAGTATCAAAGAGGCCGCGGAAGAAGCAAACTAGAACCCTCAGTAGAAAAATATGGTGGAACAAAGATATAGAAGAGCTAACTACTCAGAAAAAACTATGGTATCAAAAATGGACTAACAATCACTCACAAGAAGATATAGGTCGATATCTAGAAATAGAAAAAATTACAAGCCGAACTGTAGCTAATGCACAGAGAGAAATGTGGGACAACAAATGCCAGGAAATTATTATGCATCTCGGTGGTGAAAAAGGTTCTGAATCATGGAAGTTCATGAAAAATATTAGATCGAATGAAAAGAATTGTGCGAAACTTCAACTTATACCAACCAAAAAGTGGATCAATCACTATGAACAATTGCTGATAGAAGATAGAGATGAATATCTTGCTACCTCACGAGCAGAAATAATAATTAAGGGTGAAACAATCAACTCCACAGGGAACACAATTGGAGAAACAGTAGAACAACTCAAAAATGGACGTGCTGCGGGCCTGGAGGACATTCCCGCAGAGTTAATTGAGAACAAGTCAGATAAACTTTTCGATATACTTACCTGGTGTATAAACCAGTATCTAAACGGCACGCCAGTGCCGGAAGAATGGGAGGTGGCCCATATAACTTCAATCCATAAAAAAGGTAACAAACTAGACTGTTCGAACTATAGAGGCATATCAGTGACAAGTACTCTTAGTTGGCTTTATGGAAGAGTTCTGCGAGACCTAATTGAACTTGAATATAGAGAACAGGAAGAAGAAGAACAATTAGGCTTTCGAGCGGGAAGATCTTGTACAGATAACGTCTTTTGCTTGGAACAAATTATTGAAAAAAGATCAAATACTAATATGGAAACTCACTTTTTGTTCGTGGATCTGCGGAAGGCGTATGGTACAGTTCTCGTAAAAAATGCTTTGGAAGACCCCACAAGAAACCAACATCAGTCACACCCTTATAAAAGCACTTAAGAATCTTTATGATGGATCAACATCAAGAATCAAAATTGGTAATATTATATCAAAGAAATTTCCGGTAAATAAAGGTCTGCGCCAAGGATGTTGTATCTAGCCCACACTTTTTAAGATCTATATAGCAAGAGTGTTAAATCAATGGAAGAAAAAATGCAGCGGAATGGGTATCGATCTTTAAGAAAAGTGTTTATACACTCTACAGTTTATGAATGACAAAGAAGATCTTGAACATATGACGAGAAGACTAAATGAAGAGTATATGGAATGAGGTCTAATGGATACTCAGAAAACAAAATACCTGCCAATAGGTGCTGAACCAGGAAATATCAAACTAGAAACGGAAGAAATAGGATCATGTAGCGAATACACATACTTAGGAGTTGAATTTAATACAACAGGAAAGACGACAAAGAAATCAAAAAACGAATAGCACAAGCCAGACGAACAATAGGCTGCTTAAATGGGATAGAGTTCTGGTATTGGAAAAAAACGGAAATACAATATATACGAGACCTTTGTCAACAGCTATCTAACCTATGGCGCAGAGACAGAGAATTACAGAAAACAATAGAAGAAAACTTGAGGCGACCGAGATGGATGTGTTCAGACGATCTCTTTGAATATCCAGAAGAGACAGAATCGAAACGATGACGTCAAACAACGTATGGTAGTGGACAGCTCATTAACAACAGATATTGAGAAAAAGCAACTTATATGGTACGGATATGTACAGCGAATGAACGAAAACAGACTGCCAAAGCTGGCAATGCATTGGGTGCCATCAGACCGTAGGAAGAGAGGAAGACGTAGGAAATCATGGAAAGAAGGAGTAACTTAAGCTATCAGTGCTAGAGACCTAAGAGAGGGCCAATAGAACAATAGAAACGAGTGAAAGTTGGGTATTGGTTAACGTCGCCGGACGTTTTAAAACCGATCTTATTATTATAAAACAATGTAACTTCAATATGTCTCATCTAATTCCGACAACCTTGGGCGCAATTTGAAGGAAGATTGCACAAACATACAGTGAATGAAATTGTACTTTACCCTGATGTAATTAACATCAGAGATGAATAAACATAAACTAGAGGATCTTAAATAACGCAAGGTTTCTTTTATATTTATTACGAAAATTTTATAATTTAAATTAGCTCATATAAATGGAAGTAATATCACTTGTTGTACTTATAATTTCATCAAATCTTAATTTACTCAAAGTTCAATTCAATTCACTTATACTATATTTATAATACAGGAAACCGTCACTATTACATAGTTTTGCTTTTTATTTGAGATTGTTAAAAGTAGCATTTTTTCTACTCTGGTTGTCGAGGACGTCCCTTTGATCGATTTCCTTAGTGTGCTCATCTCAAATTTTTCAAGTCAAGTACTTTTGAGTTTGCTGACCAACATAACAATTTGGGGCTCCCTAGGGAATATCTCGTTTAGATTTACGCCATTACGTGGAGAAAAGGCAGTGAAGCTAGATATTAAAAACTTGAACTTTCCACAAGAGAGTGATAATTGGATAGTAAATTTCAACATTTTCGTCTTCCAAATTTGTTTTATATATATATATATATATATATATATGTATATATATATATATATATATATATATATATATATATGTATATATATATATATATATATATATGTATATATATATATATATATATGTATATATATATATATATATATATATACATATATATATATATATATATGTATATATATATATATATATATATATATATATATAACAACAAAGAGATTCACGGGTAATTCACGCAAAATGAGGGCTACTTAAATAGAGTGGTAACCGTGGACATGCATGTTTCTGGCTCATTTTGCCTCTTCAGCACGGCATAACCAAATAAGGATGTGAAATTTTGGAGCAAAGATGTTAATCGAAACATGGGAAAACACAAAATAACGTTGTTTTGTGTTTTCCCATGTTTCGATTTACCTGGTACAAATGTTCTAGATGTTCGTGACCGTATCGCATGTTCAACCTCTTCTTGAGCTGCTCGAAGTCATCCGTTTCTTCAAGCGGTATCGTCTGAAGTACATCTAAGGCATCTACCCGAAGCGCGATAGTTAACTTCACTGCCTTCTCTCTATCGGACCAATTATTTCCACTGGCGGCTGCTTCGAATTGTTTCACATAATTGGTCCACGACAGTTTTCCATCGAACGTTGGGGCCTCAGGTAAAACTACCAATATCTTCTAACTTAGGGTGTGTTTCTGGCTTGCAAGGTTTTGTTTGCTCGGTCTTCTTTTCTTCCGCTGGCGTGTCTTGAGTTCTTATATCTGTCATCTTTTTTTCTAACTCCTTGATTTTCTCGTCCATCGTTGACATCTTATTCTTGATTTCAGATTTTAGAGACGAAATATCATTTTAAAACCTCAGCGGCAATGTCGTTTTTCATTAATAAGATATCGGCAGATATATCGTTCTTCAACGCAGAAATATCGTTTTTCACTTTCGTTGAAATTTTCTCTTCCGTGGCAGAAATATCGTTCTTCATAGCAGAAATCTTCTTGTCCATGTTAGCAGAAATATTAGCAGAAATTTCGTTCTTCATAGCAGAAATCTTCTCGTTAATGTTCTCTCCCATGGCAGAAATCTTCTCGACCATGTTAGCAGAAATTGACGAGATCAAGGTAGAAGCCTCGTCATTAAATAAAACTGTTTCTGGATCAAATCCGTCATTTTCCAGTGTCACTTTAAGTCTTTCTACTAATTCACTTTTCTTACCGGACGTTTCCAACTCACGATCTTATAATTCTGCTCTTTACTCAGTCACTTTCAAGTCACATAGTCTCTTGGCCATTTTTACGTAGCAATTAATTTATATTACCCCTTACCTGACACCAATGTAATGTTTTTCTTATTTATTAAAACGTTTTTATCACGGGTGGGATACATTTGAAACACACGGTATGGCTACTTACGAATTTATTTATTCACTACACTATTCACTAATTATATACACAGTATATTCTCTTAAACTGAGTTATATAAACACTTAACTAATTTAGATTCACTTATTTACTGTTCATCTCACGATATCTAATTATTAACTGATCTTCTCCGCTGGCCGGTCCTTTATATATATTAGTCCCTTTTTTACTAGATAATTCTAGATTGCGGCTTACACAAAAACAATTGGCTCACGCATTTTCTAGATAAGACTGGTCACAAAAACAAAGTCTAGATAAGATCGTCACAATCGTAAACAATTCTAAGAAATACCTGCGCCTCCGCCATAATTTTAACTTCCATATATGGCTTAGACAGAGTCGGATTCGGGGACTATACCAGTGTGCTGTTTCGTAACATTACTTTCCTCATTTCTAATTCCGATATTAATTTATTGGATTTTTGTTGGATGGTATTTGAAGGATCTCTATGTAAAGGTTGGTAGTAAGTGGTATTCCTTGGAATATTGTTAGCTAATAATGCATATTGTTTCTGTGTTATGATTGTAGTAACCTTCATTTTGTTTGATTGGATAACTCTCAAATGTTGGTTATCATTTAAAAATTCTTTGCAATTTGAGAAGCTATTATAAAGGTAATTATTTAAAGTGAAATTGGAATATACGAAGTTAGTGATAATGTTAGTTATTTGGGTTAATACTAAATTTCTCTCATTGTAAGTCCAGTTACATTTCAATGTTCCTTTTTTTAAAAAAATATGAGGATGATATCTATGTGTCCTACAAACTTGTTTAGAACAGGTGTTACTTGGGTTCAACTCTTATCATCAAGCCTTGCAGATCACGATCAAGGAAGAAGATGAAAATTGTAGTGTCCATTTCGTAGATACTAAAATAATCAGGAGGGTGGATAAAACTATTATCACCAGTTGGTATACCAAACCTGGAGCCTCAAGTATGAATCGTATCACCAGCAGAAACAAAAAGTCAACCTCGTTCTAGGCATGAAAAACATAGTTATCAAGACTAGTAACACTTCGTTACGACTTCAAACTTTAAGAAGGCTTTCAATATTTTTTATCAACAGCGGTTATCCTAGAAGACTGGTTTATTCTTTGTTGTTCGGTAGGTCTTCTATTGGTGATGAGCCTCCTATTATAACCGCTCCTCTGAATCATTTTTTACCTAGACGATACCTTTCTTTACCAAATATTCACACAATCAATCATAAATTTAGAAAGATTATTTCAAAATTTTCTTCAATCACTTTAGCTAGTAGAAATTTAATCACAATTCAGAACATTTTTTCAAAAATAAAGGTTAAAGATCCTCTTTTGGATCAATCCAATGTGATTTATTCCATTCCATGTTCACAATGTGATAAAAAGTAAATCGGTCAAACCAAACGCAAAGTTAAGGACCGTATTTGTTCACGTAAGAGTGATATCAGAAATTTCAGAGAAACTTTTACACATCACACTTTATCTATGAATCACCTACGTGAATATGATGGTGTCACTGTGTTGGATCGCAAGTTCAATCTTACAAAGAGATCATTTTTGGAGATGTCTCACATTTTTAAAGAACCTAATGCTATGAATGCCAGAGCTGGTATAGATAACCTTAGCATTATTTATTCGTACCTTCTTAGTATTCCCTCTTATATTGCTAGCACTAACCATCAACTTCCACAATGAACTTCAGTTGTTGGACCTTTATTTCTCTTCTTTTTCTATATCACCTATTGCTATCATTGAATTTCAATGACAGCTTTTTGGTTCTGTGTTTGTGTCAATTGTCAATTGTAGATTCATGAATATATATTTTTTTTGAAGAGAATAGAAATTGTGAAATCAATAGATAATTGAATTTATTGTTCCAACTTTAAATAATTTTCATTAATAATAATGCACAAGTTTATTTAAAATATCAAGTTTTATAATTATAATGAAAACCTGCACAGTTTTAACACAATTGAACGTATCATTATTAATAATTGGGAATAATATGAAGATGATGGATATTAGCCACTCTTCTTATATTCAGGAACAAAATCAGAATCTATAAGAGATATTAAAAAGTGGAATAAAATTTTAAACAAAATGGTATAACACTTACTCGATATATCTTCCAAAACCCGATTACGAGATATATCCTTAGTATTGAATGTTGATTTGAGTCTATTCTAAAACGAACAAAAGGAACATACATTAATAACAGAAATTATGAAATGAACATCAATTTTAAGAAGTAGAGTAGCATAAATATGCGATGAAGCTTGATTTTTCAATTATAAAGACAATATGTAAAGACAAATCAGTTAACATAGTGACAAGATAGGTATTTCCCTGGTTCAATGTATAAGATGACTTTTTAATGGCTTAATTTGTTTAATTCAATTTTAAAGATAATTACAGATAATTTATTCTATTAATTTGGTTTGGAATATTTAATTTATGAATTATTATGTATAACCTAGTATTAATATGTAATTATTTGTAAATTTTAACTAAAAGAATAACGTTGACTGCATACCAATAATCATTGAACATTGTATTCTATTCACATGAAACGAACATACTGTATAATGTGTCAAATAGTGAAGTGAGTAACAGTGCGCAACATTCTCTTAACAACAAGTATAAAAACTTATAGGAAGCTGACTTTGAACATTAGAAACGGAAGGATGTTGTGGTGGCTATTTTTGTGTGAATATTTGAAGGAGGTTCAGAGTTGATTTGGGGAGGGGAAGCAGACATATTGAAAGGTGAATAAATGAGAAGGAATTTTGCTGAAATTTGGGACCACTTTCTGGGTTTGTAATATGAAATTAATATTAAACGGATAATAACAATAACTAAACACAAGAGAATTATAAATACTTACATCTAAGCAATATTTAAGAAAGAAAGCTCAATTTAAAAATACATATCTCCTGGAATTCAATATTCTCCTTGCCTTCAATCGTACTTTGTTTATTGTATTTTTCATAAGATACACTTCCAGTATTTCGAAATGTGTTGAGTAACTTCTGAAAACTTTCGTTTGTCGGATAGTTCCTGTCGGGGTATTTTTGCGCATATACACGTGAACCTAATAGGCAACTCAACACTCTAATTCTAAAATCATGTCAATTTTTTTTGCGTCGAATATGTTTTCATTCTGAATATTATAATGAATTAATTGTGAATAATTTAATGTAATATTTAAATTGGCGAAGCTTCATGCAAAATATCAACAAGTAGACATAACATTAACATTATATTTGATATTTCAAGTATTGCTAAGAATAATACACGGCCTACTACTCCTTTATAATATAAGAGAAAGACACAGAGCCGACTCTAACACGATTCCATAATATTTCGCACTTTTGGAACACCCTGTACATTTATACATAATACTAAATATTTAATTAACAGCTGAAATGTTCAAGACTTAAGGGGAAACAGGAACAAAAATATTATTGAAAATATACAACACGGCGTGGAGTGAAGAACAGACTCCAGAAGATTGGAAGACAGCCTTAATAGTTCCAATATATGAAAAGGGGGATAGACAAGACTGCAATAATTATAGAGGAATAAATCTACTTAGTACAGCTATGAAAGTCTACGAGAAGATTATAGACCGTAAGCTAAGACCAAGGATAGAAAATAATCTCGAAGAATCGCAAAGTGGATTTAGAAGAGGGCGAAGCATCCAAGACCACATATTCACAGTGAAACAGATCATTGAGAAGTTCTCACAACAAGAATAAAAGGTATATATGGAATTTATAGACATGGAAAAAGCTTTTGACAAAGTAACAAGGGAGAAGTTATGGAAAGTACTAGAAGGAAGGGGAGTAAACTACAAAATAATAGACATAAATAAAAATATTTACAAAAATAATAAAAATTGTGTAATATACAGGAATAAAACATAAGAACCATTTTCAACACAAGAAGGATTATGGCAAGAAAGGGGACTAAGTCCATCATTATTTACAATTTTTATTGACGAAATAATTGCAAAATCGTCAACCAAAATGGCAAAACTACACGTTGGATACAGACATTCAGAAAAAGTGGATATATCAGAAGCAGCTTTTTCAGATGATTTAATAATTGTGGCAGGGAAAGAAAAGGATCTACAACAGAATTTGGAAATATGGAGCACGGTATCGGAAGAATTTGGAATGACAGTGAATCAAAGTAAAACCAAAGTTATGGTTATAGGACCGAAACAAAAACATCTAAATAAAAAATTACATGGAATGAAAATTGAGTAAGTTAGAAAATATAAATACTTGGAAGTAGAAATAGAAGAAAATGGAACACGGGAAGTCGAAATTAATAATAGAGTACAAAAAATGATGAAACTTCATCTCACCTTGAACTCGGCATTCATGAATAAAAAAGAAATTTCCATGAAAACGAAGTTGAATGTATTTAAAACAATATACCGGCCAATATTAACATTCGGATGTGAATCTTGGGTATTCACAAAGAGACAAAAGAGCCGAATACAAGCAGTTGAGATAAAGTATCTTAGGCGAGTTGAAGGAGTCACAAAGAAAGACAAACTAAGGAATACGGAAATAAGAGAGGACCTTGAAATAAAATCAACACTTAAATTTATTGACAAGAGACAATTAAGCTGGTGGGGACATTTACAAAGAATGAACGATACAAGACCAGTTAAAAAAGTATGGCAATCAAAAATGCAAAATAGGACGCAAAAGGGAAGACTAAAACAAACATGACATGGTGTTATGGTAGGCATAATGCAAGAAAAAGTAAAAACATGGACAGAGGCAAACACAATGGCAAGAGATAAAAAACAATGGGCTAAATTTGTACATGAATAAAATTCTATCTGGACCAAAGCATCGATCTAAAAATAGATATATATCTTAAGCATAATGCGATGTAGTTGATATAAGTATAATTGTGAAAGTATACCCTACACCATACTATGGTAATTGGGTTTCTGATAATATATATATATATATATATATATATATATATATATATATATATGTATATGTATATGTATATGTATATATATGTATATATATATATATATATATAGGGGAGGTGTTATATACCTTAAATTACTTAGTACATATTGAATAAATTGCTTAATCAGTATATTGTGTAATCACCTGTTGTTTTATAAATTGTTGAACCTTATTTTTGCTTACATTGTATTTTTTACCTTTTTGAATTGTTTAGTTTTATAGTAAGTCTAGAATTTACTTCGAATCTTGAAACTTTCGGTTAATAAATAATTTTTTAAAAAACCTTTTTCCGTGTGTAAAAAGTTATTTTATATATGTGTATATATATATATATATATTTATATATAGTATATAATATATATACTAAATATTGAAAATAGGCTTCGAATCTATTAATCCTATGCAAATTTTTTTATTACTACCCGTTTTATCTTTATTATTTTTTGTATGATATACTGTATCGAGAGATATTTCGATAGGTATTGGGAATCCTTGAGAAACAAACATTATTTTTTCTCGTTAAATTCCAAAATGTGATAATATACAGGACATTCCTTTTAAAAATATAACTTTGATATGCTAAACTGTTTTGAACCTCCCTGTATATTTATAAATATTTTTAAACTGTAACTTTTATCGACCTACATATATAGATGTCATTATATTTTTTTAAATTCTTATGGTTTAGGCACCAGATTCAGGGCCGTATGTGGTACCCCACCTTGTATATATAAAGTTTTATAGAAACTAATCATATCAAGTAATGATTCTGTAATATAAATAACTAAAGAATATCTAACCTAAACGTAGTATTAATCGTAGCGTTGAATTTATATATGCGCATGCGCAATATTATCTCTGAGAATAGAAGAGAAAATTCTAGTATCATCATTAATATATAAAAAGTTCATATTTAATTATTTATCGTTTTTATTTCTAAATTATATTTTATTTATTTGATTGATATTGAAAAATAAGGATTAGTGTTGTGTTTTACTTCTGTGTGTTAATATCTCCAACCGACAGGTGTCTCTGCAGATCCACTAGTTGACCTTGAATCAACATGAGTTTATAAGGATCATATACGAGGAAAATCAAAAGTAACAGTAACATATAAAAGAATTTTATATAAAAATTATCAAAGCAAATAAATATAAAATTACAAAAAATATAACCTCAATATATATACAGGGTGTCCCGGGACTAATGGGAAAAAAGTCAGGAGCGTATAATCTGAGCCAAAATAATGTTACTACTTCATATAAACTTTCTCTATGCAGGCCCTCGTTTTCGAGTTATAGGCCTCCAAAGTTTTAATTTTGAATTTGGTTTCTATTTTTATTTTTTGTACTAGTTATTTGATCTTTATAAAATTCACGGCAAAGCTATATTGTACATGTATGTTTATTTTGGTGAGGTAAACAGATTTGCAGTAGTGCCTTGATGCCAGGGACGGACTACTCGCAATGGTTAGTGATACAAAAATTTTGCAGGGATGGCACATCCTGTATGAAATTATCGAAATTGACTTCACCACACATTACGCTAACGAAAAGGTACTCTTGTTGGAATACGATCAAATAAGCCGTTTGGCTAATATTTACAGTTTTATTAATGCACTACGTACAAATTTACCTAACTAACTCATTTATATGATGTCCAAGATTTACCTATAGTACTACAAAAATATAATTTGATGATAGCAGATGATAAAAACATTAAGAACTTATTTAATGGGTATTAAATAGGTACGCAAACAACGTAATTAGTTGCTTTTAATCAAAATTACACAACATTATTAAACCATTAAGAAAACCTCAAAAAACACTTCCCCACACATTAAGCTGACGAAAAGGTACTCTTGTTGCAATTCGATTAAATAAGCCGATTGGCTAATATTTACAGTTTTATTAATGCACTACGTACCAATGCACGCATTCACCATTTTTATAAGTACACAACAAGGTAGAATTAACTTATTAATACGATGTCCAAAATTTACTACCTACAGTACAACAAAAAAATAATTTAACGATAGCAGAAGATAAAAAACATTAACGACTTATCAATTCGAAAGTTGGTAAAAAAATTTTAAAAGTGTTTTTACCGTTTATCAAGTAACCATAGGATTAGTTGTCAAATGTTGTGTAGAATAGTTCGTAGTCAGTACTTGTCAATAATTCATAAGTACTTAATTCAACAGTTACAATGGCAGAATTCACTTTTATTGAGTACGCAGATATGCATTTAATGTAAGGACTGGCTTTTTAGAGATCTTCAGGTCAATGGTTGAAAATATGGTTTTTGGGATTTTTCTCATAAACGGTAGATTAGATTTGAACGGGGTTACAATGCACTGAAACCTAAGGTTTATTGTGCCTCCACTATCAGAGCTGTTTTCGCTACTACTACAGCTCGCCTTCAAGGTCCAGGGTCCTAATGAACTCTAATATTTTGGACGACTTCAGCGAGAAGCCGTCCGCGAGTTTCTTGTCCTAAGCATTTCTGGCGTTGGCTTGTAATAGCGAGGCATTCTAGAAGTAGGTGATCCATAGTTTCATGCTCCTCTTCACAGAATCTACACTCGTCAATTTCTGCTAGACCTATTCTTATTAGGTGCTTCCTAAGGCGGCAGTGTCCTGTAAGAATGCCCGTGAGAAGATGTAGCTTATTTTTACTGAGTTCCAAATATTTTTTGGATCTAGCAGTGTCAAAGTTCCGCAAAAACTTTTTGGAATGTTCCAGCCGGAGAAGGCACCACCAGAGTGCTTCTCTGCCAGTTTCCTCTTTCTTCCGAAATACTTTCTGATAGGAGTATTTTCCTACACCACAGAAAGGCTCCGGGCCAATAAGAGCGTTTGTGCTCCTTTACTGGCAAGTCTATTGGCCTCTTCATTTCCCGTGATTCCCAAGTAGCCAAGAACCCAGACTAAAGAAACCCTGTTATTCTTTCCTAATTCATCAAGTTTTCTTCGGCACTCCCACGCCAACTTTGAGTCAGTGACATTGCAGCTCAGTGCTTTGATAACTGCTTGACTATCAGAATGTATCGATATGTCACATTTCTGATAGTTTCTTTCTAGGTTCATTTCCACGCAAGTATTTTTTGCCTTAAAGACGCTCGGGAAGGAGCCTAACGATAATGAGTATCTGGTGCCCAAATACTCCAGCGCCTGCTCCAGTGGTGTTTTTTGAAACATCTGTATACCATCTACTGGTGTTTTCTTTGAGTGTTTGGGTGGTGTATTCTCTTTACCAGTCTCCCCTCTTATTTAGCATCGTAGTTAAATTCTTTTCGATACTTACTTTCTTGATCATTCCGCCAATGGAAAGATTCGCTGATGAGATGTATTTTGCTAGAGAGGATCAGGCTCTGACTATTAGAACTATGTCATCAGCATAGCCCATACATTAGAAGCCAAGCTCCGTTAGCCTGTAGAGCCACTCATCTACTACGACACTCCATAGAAAGGGAGATATCACTCCCCCTTGAGGTGTCCTGCGAGTGGCTTCAACTGAGGTGATTTGATTCCCCTCCTGTGTCTCAACTATCGTCGTCGTCAACAACTCATACATCCATTTTAAAATGGTTTCATTTAATCCTCGCCTTTTCAGTGCTTCTTTGACAGACATATTAGTTGTGTTGTCAAAGGCCCCAGATATATCCTTGCGATTTCTTTGTTGTTCTAAGTTCTCTGGATGACTTCAGTCAGTTGATACAGAGCTGTCTCAGTTGATCGACCTGCTCTGTAGGCAAAAGATTGGGGATCAGTCCCATCTTTTTCCCCATTTTTGGTCTGAAGGTTACCCTCGCCCTTTTCCATTTTCTAAGTATTAGACCCACTGCTAGACTGCTTTTTGTAATCTTTAGCAGGTGAGGAAGAATCTCCTCTATCCGTTGCTGTAGGAGTGCTGGAAATATTCCATCCACTCCTGGTGATTTATATAGTATAAAGGGACTTATTGCCCATTCCAACCGTTGTCTGGTAAATATTTTCAATCTTCCTTGCGGGATTTTTTGATGTAATTCATTGCCATCTAGTGCTTGTTGTTGGTTCACTACTTGGGAAGTGGGTTCTAAGAAGAAGAATCGATCGTTCCTCTCCACCTTCCGTGTATGATCCCTCTGGCTTTTTCTTTCTTTCCTGAGGGTTGACAGGTTCTCATTCTACCAAGGAGAATCCTTTTCTGAACGAGCTTTTGACAGTGGGCAACTGGAATGAAAAGCTTCCATTATTGCCGTTCGGCTCTTTGTTCCTAGTCATAGTGCAGATGATTTGCCCCATTTACTTCGACGTATTCCAAATTGTCCTTCAGATTGGTATTGTAAAGAGACCAATCAGTATTACTAGGATTTCGGAATGTAGGAATCGATAATCGGTAAATGTGATGTCAAAAATAGGCCATGAAAGTTATAGTTGATAAAATATTCTACAAAGATTATTCTATAACTATTTTATCCAGGAATCACCGTTTTAGAGATATCGTGTTAAGAAAAGTGTAGATGTATTCTATATAATACGCACATATCCTCGCAATCTATGCTGTAGTATGCTTAGTGTTTCTTTTAACGTGGTTTCCCCAATTGAAACATTTCAGAACTAGCTGCAAGCAACCGCTTCTCTGGGGTTTTGTGTTTTTTTTGTGCCATAAATCCGTAAGAACTGAAATTCACCATCAGAACCATATTGATGGATAATATTATGATATATTCATATCAATATAAATAAAGGATTAGTAACATTTTCTAAAACATTTTCAACCCCCGGTATCTTTTATACCCTACAGATACCCCCATGCAACTACGAAAATGACATATGGGCACGTTGGGACTACTATCACCCACAATCACAATTGCTCCATGATTTGTAATTCTGGATTATCTTCTTCTTATCTTATGCCTTTTCAGGTATCTGATTGGGATTCCGGTTCTTTTTGTTCCCATTGTTTCCATTAAATTCTATTTCTAGCCAATGTTCTCATTTCGTCCAACATATTTCCCTTTTTAAAACATATTTCTCTTATTTGGTCTATCCATTTACTTCTGGGCGTTTGTCTTCGTTTTTTATTTGAGTTTCCGGCTTCCATTGTTTTGTAATCATATCTGTATTTATTCTATCAACATGTCCTAACTAATTTAGTTGCTTCTTCCTAATTTCCGTCATTATCGGTTCTTGTTTTGCTATTTCCCTCACTTTTAGTATTTAGTTTTTCCTGTTATTTTTCTTAAATGCTTCATTTCCATAGTTTATTTTACTTTCATCTCTTTCCTTTAAAATCCATCAGTTTTTACCTCCAGGTCAATATCTTTGGGTTCTAGTTCAATTTTCTTTTAGTTGTATCGTGATTGATATTATTATAGAGTTGACTGCTTTTTATTTTGTTATCTTTTTGTGTATTTCTTCTGTAGTTATCACTCCTCCCTTAGCAATTCATCTCGGATGAACTCCTGGGTAATATAGCATGTCTTTATCTGTAAGTCGTATTATACCATTTATTTTCTTCCAAAAAATTGTAAATTAATATTATTCATTTCCTCAGTTAATTCTATCTTTTTCCCTGTAAGTGTAGTATTATTCCATATACTTATATTGAATTCTTCCTGTTTAGATTGTTTTGCTTCAGAATTTGGATTTGCTCTAGTGGAAGTGAAAGAAGTAGTAGAAGCAGAGTATGAATGCAAAGGACATTTATCCCTATTATCATTTCGTTTATTTCGCCCTTTTATTATTTTCTTTGAAATCAGTTTTTCTGTTATGCATCTTGCTTACCACTCATTATTTTCACCACTTTCCCTGCTAATTTTGGAAGTTTTTAAGATTATTACTTACGTTAATTCCGCTTGTGATGATACTATTCATAATGTCTCTAATAATTATATTACTTCCTATACCATTTAAATTATTGTTCTTTAGTTGTTTAGTTTTTTTTGGATTCTGTGACCTTCTCTGCCCAACTTTCTTCATGTTTTGTCAACCTTTGTTATCCTATTGTAATATTTTTCTTATTTATTTAAACGTTTTTATTACGACGGGTGGGATAAATGTATACACACGGTATGTCTACTCACTTGATTTATTTATTCAATAAACTATCCACCAATTTATATCAAATACACATCTACACCAATTTATATAAACACTTCACTACTGTTTATTTACTTAGACTATTCACTTGTTCACAATTTATCTTACGAGATCAAACTATAAACTAACTTCTCGCGCTGGTCGGTAGTCTTTATATATTAAATGCCTTTTTTCTGGATCCTCCTAGATTGCTCACTAAAGCAATCACCTCCCTAGAATTGTCTAGATAAGACTGCAGGTCACAAATACCATGGACCTCAGGGGAAATGTCTAGATAAGAATAGTAACAAAATAAATAATGGTAAACAGTTCGTAGAAATCTGTGCGCATTCACTAAAATTTTAACTTTCATACATGGCTTAGACAGAGTCGGATTCAGGGACTAGACCAGTGTGCGATTTCGAAACAATATCTTCGTTTGTTTTCCCATTTATCCTTCTTTTGCTCTTTCTCTGATTATTTTCTGAGGGTACCTTTAATTTGTTTTTATTTGTCAATATTTCCAACTTATCTGATAAGGTCTGCGTTTCTATTAAGCATACTTTGGCTCCAATTTTTTGAACGCTTCTTAACTTAATTTTCCGATGCTTTTCTTATGCTATCGAATTTTCCATTTTTTCCTCTTAATTCTTTGTCTTCATTTGTTTCCACCTCTATTCCTGTTATTATTAGATTTTTGTTCATACTGTTTATACTCAATGTTCCAAATTTTTCAACTTTTTCGTTGAAACCATAATTTCTATTTTCATCAAAAAGATATACAGGATATCCCCGTGACTGTTTAGATTCTAAAATCGATAGGGATTAAAAAGTGAGTGACAGTAGTGATCGCTTAGAATCGATATTTTTTGACATATTGAATCAATTTGATTTTTTAGTATCTGTCAACTAGTCGACATTATTATTTTATAATATATTCACAAATAAACTTTATATAAACAGGTAATATTCTGTACAACAATTACATCAAATTACCTATATCCCCATAAGTCTAATGATATTTAAGCTTCAATATTTGTGATATAATCTTCTTCTTTTTTCTATTAATATATATTCAGTGAATCACAAGATAGTTAACTTTTTGGTCTAACCAAGTACCTGGACACACTGTATATAAAAGATATTCTATGATTAAAAAAACTGTATTTATAATAATAATTAAAGTTATGTAATTGTTTTCTCATTAATTCAACATTTTTCATGTTATTTATCGAACGAATTCCTGCATTGCCCTTCAATAGTGTATATACTTATCTAACTTTTTGTAGCAACTTTTTGGTGATTAAAAGTTTAACGGTTCAGTTACAAATAAGTGTTTAGGACTGATAATTTCTCAGTAACGTTCGCAGTATAACATAACGGAATTAGAGATAAAATTACTGTCCCTCCCAGAAGAGTTGAAAAGGGATTCATCGGTGGGTCTTTATCATGAACAATGCATGAAGTTTTATCCATACATTTTCAACTATATTGACATACATTTCAACACAATGCGCAATCTAGTTAAATACCTAGGATTTATTTTCCAAATTCGAGCTGGCAATAGGAAGATATACAAATTCTCGGTTCTGTATTGTTGATTGTGAATTCGTTTGTTTACCTCTTTTAGAATAAAGTTACTTATAAGAACTGAATTTAATGGTTGATTTTTAACTTTTATTCAACAGTAAAAACACAAGAGCTTTTTTTTATCGGATAAATTTCTCTTTGCAACGAAACTGTTTTGCCAATCACCAATTTTACGAGAAAAACTGACATGATAAAATCGCGACATCACTAATGACAGTTTTTCGAGCAAATTTAGTAATTGGCAAAACTTTGAGTAAAAGAGAAATTTATCTGATAAAAGAATAGCTCGAGTGTTTTTTGGCAAGATAAATTGACGACAGAATATATGGATGAACAACAACAATAATTATCTTTATTAATACAACAAAGTTAAATAATTACCACACCGATTCAAAATAAAAGCACTATATGTTAAAAATTCAAAAATATGACAGTAGTTCCCTCACTAACCACAAAGCAATATCATTCATTCTCTTCTTTGAGAGCGGATTGCTAAACTTTGTGGAATATACTAATTTATAGCTGCAGAAGATTTAGAAGGACAAAGCAGCCAGCATAATATATTTGTTTTTAATGTACACTAATTAACGATGAAATAAAACAATATAGTTCGTTTAAATCTCCATATATTTGAACTAATGTTCAATTTAAACTTGTTGACGCGTTTCACTAACACAGTAGCTTTGTCAAAACGAATGAAGGTAAAATATAAAAATGTCTTAATATATACAGTGCTAAATCTATTTACTAAGGTTAACAATGGTATTGAAAGAAATTACCTGGAAATTCATTCACTAGAAACATTCCTAAGCTATCTTCTAGGTAAAGAGGTTCAATAAAGGAGACTGATTGATATCTATTTGGTCGTTAAGGAGATTACCTGAATATTTATTTTTGTTAATCTCTAGGGCCTCTAATAAATTTAAACTAAAGGATTTACCGACTACATGGAGAATTTCAAAATTTGGGTCGAAAATGTGTTAGTTTTCTAATAAATGATTTGAATAGTTAGAATCTAATTTTCTGTTGTCATAGCTACGTTTGTGTTCCGAAATTCTAGTTTTAAAATTTTGAAAAGTTCTACCGATATAAATTTTATCACAATTGTCATTACTACATTTTAATTTATAAACTCCTGATTTGTTTAATTTTGAAGATTTAGATTTATTATTTTTAATGAATTTAGATAAATTGTGATCAGTTTTAAAAGAAACACTAATTAACACTCCTTTCTCCAAAAGAAGTTCGCTTTACGAGTATATATGGATTTTCAAATAGCTGGTTACTCTATTTAATATAGAACAGTAGCTCAATTATTATGCATTTGTTTATGAAATCCTGGAAAAGAAAATTCGAATCCACAGCAGATTTGACGAGAAAACGAAAAGACTTTTCGAATGATGTATCACAGGCCCATACTTCTAATTTTTTTATTTAGCTGTCTCCTGAAAGGGGTTTAAATGGGATGAGAGTTTTACGTCTCGAGATGTCATTATATAAATAGAAATTGACGTATCTCAGGATTATGAAAATGCATAATAAAGAAGCTACTGAATTGTTATTAAAGATAGAAAGACCTATAAATAGATTTGCGGCCAATCAAAATTGTTACATAAATTAGCAGCATATAATTCAATTGGTACGTAGAACATCAGTCCGAATTTATACTCGGTACTATAAAGACATTAGTTCTGAGTGTCGAATATAAGCGAATATTATTGATACTAAAAAAATAGTTTGAGTTGGATTTTTTGATTTATTATTAGTGACAATTCAACTCATATATAAAAAATCGCATATACCACAGTGCAATTGTCACTTTGACAGCGGCAAAAGTTAGCTTTAACTTTTACAGCGACAAATACACTAGTGGTTTTTTCACTTATTCATTTGTTCATCAATTATCGCGGTGTTGGTTACCAGAATAATTAGTTTGGCATGGTTGTCAACAACTTATTTTAATTTTCAAGAACTAACAATGAGTCGATTCGGTGTGTCTACGAACGCCGAAATAAGTCAAATTGTTAATACCTGTGTGCCTACTAATACAGTTGCGACGCAATCATCAATCTGGCAACAATTTTCTACGTTTTGCGATGCAAAAAGATACGCATTTGAACCAGATACTTCCATCGAGAAATTGAATGTAATATTGCAAGATATGTTTCCAAATTTCTCATTCATCAAATTGTCCTGCCGAATTACACTCGAGGTTTGTATTGATATTGGGTAAATTTGTGTTGTTCAAATTCTAAACTGTTTTCTTTAGCAATTTGAATCGAATAACTTCAACCTAAAAACATTCCACTTTCGGTGTCGTGTTTTTAATAGTTGACAGTTATTCTCGTCAAATTGCTAGGAAACAGTTTCTCATTAAACAACCCAAATTTACCCGATAAAATACAAACCACTAACTAACTAACAATGACTATGAAAGACGATTTTCCCCTCATCAAGGGAGAACAAACAATAATAATGTAAATATCGAGAGAGTGCACTTACCAATTATCAGCATTGAAAAAGTTGGCCTGACTGGTAGAGAAAACAACAATCAGTTTACCGAAAGAGTAATTAATGATAAAGGACAACAAGAAAGTAAGGTATTTAATTCACAAAAACCAAATTTATATTCGGAATTTGTTTATGTATACAATGAAAGAATCCATGAATAAAATATTGGCAAATTACATCGCATGGCCGTAGGTCATATCCTACACAAAAAACTTAATATTCAAAATATAATGAGAAATATTTCTGATGCTAATAAACTTCTTATTAATCCTGATCTGATCAATGAACATTTAAAAGCGTACATACCAAATAATTTGCTAAATAGAAAAGGGGTAATAAAAAGTGTTGATACGACTTTTGATGAAGAATATTTATTCAGTAACGTTTTCTTTCCTATAACTATTTCATACATTAGTACATTTGGATTTTCATATATTCTTCTTTTTTCCAATAATATATATTAAGTCAATCACAAGGTAAGAAGCCTTCATCATTGTCAAAAATATAATAATTTTTCTCATTATCTTGGTTGTAATGCAACAAAAAATACTCCAAAAGAAGAAACCTACATTCTTATCAGAAGTACATTAATATTGTTATGAATTAATTCACCATAATTTCTAAGATTCGAATCGATTTGTAACCTTGAATCATTTATTCATTTAACTGATCCGAGCCGCGTATATAACATTCTGAAGTTTTTCTACTGTATTTTTCATAATATTTTGAAATTAGAGACTTGAAGCCTGAAAATCTGAAATAGAATAAATCAAAGATAAAATCCAAGGCTCGAAGGGAAGGGAAGGGAAAATGTTTTCACAATTTGAAAGGAATGTTCGAAGTATAAAAATCCCAGTTAGGGATGATATAATTGACACATAACATAACTCCTAATAAGGGCACATTACATTAACAATATTAAAAAATCCCAATGGCACAACACCAATTGGATGGCTTATTTCAGTAAAGTTTTTGCATCAGAATCAAAACAAAAATTTAAATTTTCTCAAATAAATGTTTTCATGTACGTTTCAGAAAAAAATGTTTCATATAAAAGTTGTAGAACGTTTTAAAAAAAATATAAGTAACTTTTTTGCGTCACATCCAAAACAAAAGAAACATGATTTTTTTTCAATTTTGACAGGCCGCCATTTTGTTTCTACTGGGCCGATTTGACCCGTTAACGAACTCGTCCAAAATCTTGGCCGAACCAATTTTTGTAACGAGTTTGGTTTCGATCCGTCAAAAAATGCGTCCTCTACCGTGTTTACATTGATTTATACATATATATATATATATATATATATATATATATATATATATGTATATAAATATATATATATATGTATATATGTATATATATATATATATATATATATATATATTGAACCAGATATCATAGATAGTAAGAGAATTAGTTCTATAAAAATATGTTGCTAATATGAAAATATATGAAAATAATATAATTTAAGAAAACAAGTAAAAAGGAAACACTTTTCTTAATTTAAACAACATATCTAGTAAAGATATATATTAAATAATTGTCTATAACAATATAATAGATAAAGAAATTACCTCAATAATAACATAAAATATAGAGATTGCCTAACCAATGTAATGATGTAAATAAAGTTGCCTAAGACGAAGATTATTTTCCATAACATAATCAGCTGTTCATCTGAAATGAAAACAAATATTATTATAGTTAATTCATTATAATCATTAAGGTAAGAATAAAAACAAATACAAATATTGAATAGAATATAATTCAATAGATTTTCATAGATAAACAAATAATGACATATAGACATATATGGTAAATAAAATAAACGTTGAATCAATAAATAATAATTTGTTAAAGTTTATTATAAATAATATAATGCAAAGAGTATAGACAAATAACATAAAAGAATTTATATTTATAAATAATATGAGTGTAACAGTGATAGACTGTCAATAACAATATTGGATGTTGTACCATTTAAATGTATCTAAGTATAACCAACTTTAATTTATTTGTATGATAAAAAAACTCATAGGAACTCTATAAATGAACTAATAATGTAAAAGAGTGTATGTATGAAACTTTTCTAATAAGTGAAAGAAGTTTCAATTAATTTGATTGCAAAGCACAATATTTTATTGGTTATAAAATATGACAGAACAAATTGTGAATCAACAAATAAACTTTGAAATAGTGACCTAAAGAAAAACAAAAGACTGTTTTGTTGAAAAAAGTGGAGAATCGAGGGGACGCTAAAAAGAATGGGGAAGCTGGTGTCAAGAAGCGAGGAGTGTGTGTGATAATGTTCCAGAAATTTCAAGAAATTCCCAGTTTAACACAATTAAAACTATAAAGTACTATAAAAACAATCTTATTAATACTCACAGTTAATTATATCAAGTTTTTCGGCAAGAATCTTCGAAATTTCTCATCATTTTGGTTTTTGGAGCTTCAGAGGAGTAGTCCTGGGGTCCAGAGACATTCATCCCAATTCAAGAACAACAGGTCAGTGTGTTTAAAATATTATTGGCCAATAATCAGAGTAAAAACTCAAAATACTCAAATAAGTACTTGATTTCATAAATTGATAAACATTTGCGAATATGATCGATCTGAAAAAGAAAGAGAACAGACTTTATATAGTTAATTAATTGCATAAATCGTTAATATTAATAAAAAGGCCGAATTTAAATAAATTAAAATATGTACTTACGCCATGTTGTAATCGCATAAATATGGTGCTTGAAATTTTATTAATGTAATAACTATGTCCATCTGTATATAATTCCTATATTTCTATCTATGTAGATAACTATTTTCTTTCCACAGCAATTTATATCATATATAACTATGATTTCTATATAAATTCTTTTATGTGTTTGAACCATTCACTTGTATGCATCGTCAACAAACTATGTTTGTACATGTATAGATGCTTCTTTCGTGTAAGAATTGTTCGTTTTATGCTAAAGCACATGACTAGTTTTTTCACGCAGGCGCACTGAAGAAATTATCAAAATAAATAAGTAGGTATAATATATCCATAGGCGTCTCAAATTATTATTATCAAATAAAATTATTTCTTTAAAAAAAAATTAAATCTATTTAAAAATAAAGTGTTTTCTTTTTATTTAAACAAATACAACATTATAAAAAGCCAGGACTCAAAGAGAAAAAAGGGTTTCATGCTCCCGAATTAATAAATATATAATAAATATAACAAATATATAAAAAAACAATAACTGAGCTAGCCAAACTAAACAAAATTTCTAAATATAATATAATAACCATCTACAAATAAAAATATAAGTAAGTATCTAAAATTATAGTTTAATATATATATATAAATATATATGTGTATATATATATATATATATATATATTAATATATGTTTATTAATTATTATTTCATTTAATTGCCACGTTTTGGTTGCCAATTAATATATCTATTTTAATTTTGTTGTGTTATTCTTTTTTTTATATAACTGTTATTATTTATGATTGTTTTATTCTCAGATTAACTTCTATCTAAGATACAATTAATTAAATTTTAATTAGTTATCAAACCTTTATTAAAATAGTATCACTTAATTGTTAGGATGCCAATTCAATTTATTTCTTATTAATGTTTCTAATTTCTTTTTTTAAATGTTTTGCTCAATGAAATAAATTAATTCTTTCTTACCTTAAGTTTTTTTCAAATTCCTCTTCTTCTAATATTTGTGAAACCTAAACTTATCTCAGGGGATTAGTCTCAAAACGGAAATTAGATATGTTAGTAATTGAACAAAATTTTTTTTAACTAAAATCATTTATGTAAATTCATATTCCAAATGGTTACAAAATATAAATGTGACGCCTATGAAATTATTTGCATAACTTTAATATTGTTTCTTAAAAGCTTCTAGAGAGCCCCTGCATGTACAAAAAAACCTTTTTTTGTATCATAACACAAATTTATGTGGAAAAGAAATTATATTTAAGCGTTCAAACAGTACGTTTAAAATCGTTTCTCGTGGTGCATCGGTTTAAATTGTTACAAATATTTAGCAAGTGAAATTTGATATTTGTATAATATATGTGAATGAATGATAAATTTTGTGACTTATGAAACTATAAATTTCTTATGAACTATTACATGCAATCTACATTTATCAACCAAATATCAGGTAAGTTATATAATCTTATAACATTCTCATTTAATATTACACATATTTAATCATTCTTAATGTTACATTCAAATTCTTATTTAATTTCGGCCTTTTAAAGTTTTTAATTAAATTTGCAATTATCACTCGTTCAATTCAGTACTGTATATTATTTTGATCAAAATAAATTCAAATATCACCAACCTGTTTGTATTTTCGCTTCACAAAATGTCCGCACTTTTGATGCTGCATTTATTCCTGATGCTAATTTATTTCTTTGGAAACTGGATACAATTAACACATTCTGGGAATTTGATTCACACTTTATTTTAATTGTGCACAATATGATTTTTATGATAAATATATTACTATGATATTTCACCTATTCTTATAAAATTCATTAACTCATTCATAAAACATCTCATCACTTGGCTTCTCTTACAACAACCACTCTCTCGCGTCCTCCTCTTCTTCATCAACCCTTTGTTCATAACCGGAAATTTTACACACTCTAGAATGTTCCATTCATAGTCCTATTGTCTGATTGGTCAGCTCTAATTTCGACATATCGCAATTTTACAACAGAAATATTCAAAAACATGTGTATACAATTTATTTCACATTTCTCTTCTATTCACTATAATTTTGAAATATACATTTCATTGGTTTTTCCTTTTTCATATAATTACATCCTCATCATTTGTCAATAATCATAGTAATTATCAGTTGGTAATTCTGTCTCATGTTTTAATTCCCTTTTTTATCGACATAGCATACAAATTACAGAGTTCATTAAAATTTATGTCGCTAACAAATTAATCTTTTAGTGTCTAATGTCTCGCTTCCGTCAAATTAATTAGTTGAGCTTGGTTTCTTTTAAGATTCTGTCTTATGTTACTTATAACGTAAAATTATCTTGTTGATAATTTGTAATGATTTGGTCTAGCTTATTTATTTAGCTTGGATTATTACTATAATGAAATTTAATTTGATATCTTGATAAATACTTATAATTGATAAAGTTTAGAGAAATATTATTGACAAATGATTATTTATTTTATAATAAGTAATAAATAAAATTTTTACATACTTGTTTATTCTACATACGCTATAATATAAGTTTGATAATTCTTTTCCATATATAATATTTTCCATTATTTCTAAATTTAAATTGAGTGATCTTATTAAAATTTTGTTTTAATTTTTCTTTCAAACTAGAAACTATATTATGAAAATATTTAGATGTCACGTTTCAAATTGCATAAGATTTTATTAAGATAAATACCTTTATCTGAAATATTTTTAATAGGCGTTCTTAACCAACAATTTTACATATTTCATGATTAGTAAGTTAATTATCTAATTTCCAGACAAATCTATGGACATGACTCCTGTAGGTTTGATGTATTTGACAAATTTTTATTATCAAACTGTCATTTTCTTAATTTTATGATCTATTTAATAACTTAGAACTTTGAACTTAAAATCAACTTATTATTTCGAAGAAATTTTACTACTAGACTTATACCTTGATATAATGCTAATCAAATTCAATTTATATCATATTTGGTATTATATTTTGACCTACTACTTGAAATTCTTATTTTTGTTGACTGAATGTTCTGAAGAAACTGAATTTGTTTTCATATGTTATTGTTATGATTGTTTTATCTTATGATATTTTTAATCTTTAATATCTATGATCTTTATATATTATTCCTTATTGAATATATCATCTCAATATAAATATATATATATATATATATATATATATTTATATAAATACGAAAACAACGTAAGGTCTTTCTCGACCGTCTATCGTTATTTAATTAGTTTTTGGAGTATCGGGATCCGGTCTGTGCATACAATAAATACAACTCTTTTCCTTTTAAATCTCTTTATATTTCGCAATTATTTTATTGCTTCATCAGGAGTTAACTAAAATAATATACGGTCACATACAACTAAAATGAAATGTCATGATAAAACACACTTACAGATCAGAGTATAAACGCTATCAGCACACAGTTAAAATTAAAGGCAATCACCAGCATCTTACATGGGGTACTCCACCAGCAAGTGAGGCATGTACTACTTTAAAACTTGAAATTCTTAATGAAAACAAAATACCTGATCACAATAAATTAAAACGATAATTATTTCTTTTGTTCTTTTTTATAATTTTTCCTTTTTATAATAAAAACTTCTTTATAATTTATATAATAGTCCAGTGAAAGTCAACGATAAAAGAAGAAAAACAGCCAGAATGTTAAATTTTAAGGAGGTTCGAGTAGATGGTACTTAATTGGTTCACATCTATTTTGTAGTTGACCACATGTGGTTGCTTTTTAATTTCACACATTTCAAGGAACAGCCTCCTTCTATAATTATTCTCATGTCGGATTATGTCAACATTATCGTAATCCAGTGTATGTCCGGTGGTTTGGTGGTGATTTACCGTGGCACACACATTTTTTCCTAATCGGCAGTCGCTTCTGTGTTGTGTCAACCGTTGTCTGAGCCATTGAGACGTTTGACCAATATAACATTTGGAACAATTCGAGCAAGGAATTCTGTAAATCACATGCGAATGAAACTGAAGTGGAGTCACATCTTTTGTTTTTGTAAATATCGATCGACTACTTCTTACATTGTATTTGGCGATTTTTATAGTTGGAAACGGTTTAAAAATAGCTGTAATAGCATTTGTTAATCCTTCTACATATGGTACTTTTTTATATGTATATTGCAGAAAACTTCCGCTCTCTCTTGGACCATCAAAAAAGTCAGAATTGTATATTAGTTTTTTCAAAATATATCCTGGGTAACCGTTGTTAAGAAAAATATCGTACAATTTCTTAAGATTTTTATTTGAGAGGGTGTCATCGCTAATATGTAAGATTCTGTTTTTTATATTCATTACACTGTTAAATTTCTGACTTTTTGGATGGTTAGAAAAGTAATTTATAAACCTGCCAGACGATGTTGGCTTAAAGTACCAATCAAAAAGTATGCAGTTTTCGCTATTTCTAATCAGCTTGGTATCTAAAAAAGGTATACTGCGATCGTTCTCCACTTCAAGGGTGAATTGTAGGTGTGGATTAAACGAATTAAAGATGTTTAGAGTCTCATGAGTTTCATCTGCAGGGACGGAACAAATCAGATCATCCACATATTTGTAAACAAAAGGCATTCGAAAAGGTAATATTGGGATGACATTATTCAGGAGTTCATCCAAAATTATTGTTGCAATGATAGGACTTATTGGCGATTCCATTGGAGTGCCAAAACATTGCCGATAAAAATTTTTGTTGAAGGTAAAAAACGTATTATTAATAATGAAATTGAAAAGATTTAAGAACGTTTCTTTTTTCAAGGTTGTATATAGTTCAATCCTCTCCCACTTGGATTCCAAAATATTCACTACTAGATGTAAGGGAATATTAGTAAATAGAGATACCACATCTAGTGACACCAATATGTAATTATCTGGTAAATGTTTCATTCTTAAATTATTTACAAGTTCGAAACTGTCCTTAACATTGTATTCAGTTAGATGTTCAAATGCATTTTTTAGAATGTCCGCCTAAAATTTTGAAATTTTATATGTGGTCGCATTGATGGAGCTCACAATAGGTCGTAGAGGTATTAACGGCTTATGGATCTTTGGCAATCCATATAATTTTGGAAGATCTGAATTATAGATAATAAATTGTTTTTCAAAAGTGTCGTCAATTTCATTGCGCGATTTAAGCAGTTTGATCAAGTTATTGAAAACGCAAAACAAATTCAATAACTTGATCAAACTGCTTAAATCGCGCAATGAAATTGACGACACTTTTGAAAAACAATTTATTATCTATAATTCAGATCTTCCAAAATTATATGGATTGCCAAAGATCCATTAGCCGTTAATACCTCTACGACCTATTGTGAGCTCCATCAATGCGACCATATATAAAATTTCAAAATTTTTGGCGGATATTCTAAAAAATGCATTTGAACATCAAACTGAATACAATGTTAAAGACAGTTTCGAACTTGTAAATAATTTAAGAATGAAACATTTACCAGATAATTACATATTGGTGTCACTAGATGTGGTATCTTTATTTACTAATATTCCCTTACATCTAGTAGTGAATATTTTGGAATCCAAGTGGGAGAGGATTGAACTATATACAACCTTGAAAAAAGACACGTTCTTAAATCTTATCAATTTCATTTTTAATAATACGTTTTTTACCTTCAACAAAAATTTTTATCGGCAATGTTTTGGCACTCAAATGGGATCGCCAATAAGTCCTATCATTGCAACAATAATTTTGGATGAACTCCTGAATAATGTCATCCCAATATTACCTTTTCGAATGCCTTTTGTTTACAAATATGTGGATGATCTGATTTGTTCCGTCCCTGCTGATGAAACTCATGAGACTCTAAACATCTTTAATTCGTTCAATTCACACCTACAATTCACCCTTGGAGTGGAGAACAATCGCAGTATACCTTTTTTAGATACCAAGCTGATTAGAAATAGCGGAAACTGCATAATTTTTGATTGTACTTTAAGCCAACATCGTCTGGCAGGTTTATAAATTACTTTTCTAACCATCCAAAAAGTCAGAAATTTAACAGTGTAATGAATATAAAAAACAGAATCTTACATATTAGCGATGACACCCTCTTAAATAAAAATCTTAAGAAATTGTACGATATTTTTCTTAACAACGGTTACCCAGGATATATTTTGAAAAAACTAATATACAATTCTGACTTTTTTGATGGTCCAAGAGAGAGCGGAAGTTCTCTCCAATATACATATAAAATAGTACCATATGTAGAAGGATTAACAAATGCTATTACAGCTATTTTTAAACCGTTTCCAACTATAAAAATCGCCAAATACAATGTAAGAATTAGTCGATCGATATTTACAAAAACAAAAGATGTGACTCTACTTCAGTTTCATTCGCATGTGATTTACAGAATTCCTTGCTCGAATTGTCCCAAATGTTATATTGGTCAAACGTCTCAATGGCTCAGACAACGGTTGAAACAACACAGAAGCGACTGCCGATTAGGAAAAAATGGGTGTGCCACGGTAAATCACCACCAAACCACCGGACATACACTGGATTACGATAATGTTGACATAATCCGACATGAGAATAATTATAGAAGGAGGCTGTTCCTTGAAATGTGTGAAATTAAAAAGCAACCACATGTGGTCAACTACAAAATAGATGTGAACCAATTAAGTACCATCTACTCGAACCTCCTTAAAATTTAACATTCTGGCTGTTTTTCTTCTTTTATCGTTGACTTTCACTGGACTATTATATAAATTATAAAGAAGTTTTTATTATAAAAAGGAAAAATTATAAGAAAGAACAAAAGAAATAATTATCGTTTTAATTTATTGTGATCAGGTATTTTGTTTTCATTAAGAATTTCAAGTTTTAAAGTAGTACATGTCTCACTTGCTGGTGGAGTACCCCATGTAAGATGCTGGTGATTGCCTTCAATTTTAACTGTGTGCTGATAGCGTTTATACTCTGATCTGTAAGTGTGTTTTATCATGACATTTCATTATAGTTGTATGTGACCGTATATTATTTTAGTTAACTCCTGATGAAGCAATAAAATAATTGCGAAATATAAAGAGATTTAAAAGGAAAAGAGTTGTATTTATAGTATGCACAGACCGGATCCCGATACTCCAAAAACTAATTATATATATATATATATATATATATATATATATATATATAAAAGAAGATGTAGGAATATCGCGTGATATGTTAACAACAACAACAAAGAGAATCATGGGTAATTCACGCAAAGTAAAGGGCTACTGAAATAGAGTGGTAACCGTGGACATGCATGTTTCTGGCTCATTTTGCCTCATCAGCACGGCATAACCAAATAATGATGTGAAATTTGGGAGCTAAGATGTTAATCGAAACATGGGAAAACACAAAATAACGGATTTCAGCAGGGAAACCAAACGCTCATTTGTGTCTTGAATTGGAAGATCCCGAGTTTTCAGGACATCAACCAACATCGACACGGAGGCGCATATAGCCCCCCCGCCATGAACCTTCCGACCCATAGTAAATAACAAAGAAGATGTAGGAATATCGCGTGATATGTTAACAACAACAACAAAGAGAATCATGGGTAATTCACGCAAAGTAGCCCTTTACTTTGCGTGAAGAAGATGTAGGAATATCGCGTGATATGTTAACAACAACAACAAAGAGAATCATGGGTAATTCACGCAAAGTAGCCCTTTACTTTGCGTGAATTACCCATGATTCTCTTTGTTGTTGTTGTTAACATATCACGCGATATTCCTACATCTTCTTTGTTATTTACTATGGGTCGGAAGGTTCATGGCGGGGGGGCTATATGCGCCTCCGTGTCGATGTTGGTTGATGTCCTGAAAACTCGGGATCTTCCAATTCAAGACACAAATGAGCGTTTGGTTTCCCTGCTGAAATCCGTTATTTTGTGTTTTCCCATGTTTCGATTAACATCTTAGCTCCCAAATTTCACATCATTATATGGTTATGCCGTGCTGATGAGGCAAAATGAGCCAGAAACATGCATGTCCACGGTTACCACTCTATTTCAGTAGCCCTTTACTTTGCGTGAATTACCCATGATTCTCTTTGTTATATATATATATATATATATATATATATATTTAATTTGCAGAAACTTATTCGTAATGGATATTTTTGTGGGGATGTGCCACATCCCGACAAAAATATCAATCACATGTTCAGGAACACGAGGAATTTCTTTATTAAAGATTTGACAACTGACAACTGACACAAACACAGAATCAAAATTCTGTCAACAAAATTCAGTGATGTCAATATGTATTGATACATGAAAGAAAGAGGAAAAGGTGTAACAACTGAAATTTATTGTGAATCATTGAAGTTAGTGTTTGTAACATAAGACGGAAGACTAAGAAGGTAATAATAAATTATGCTGAGGTTAATAATATCAGTTCTGGCATTCATAGCTTTAGGTTCTTTAAAAATGTGAGACATCTCCAAAAATGATCTCTTAGTGAGATTGGACTCGCGATCTAACACAGTGACACCATCGTAATCAGGTATGTGATCCATAGACAAGTGTGACTTGCTAAAGTGCAAGTTTCTCTGAAATTTCTAATAACACTCTTATGTGAGCAAATACGGTCTCTAAGCCTGCGTTTAGTTTAACCGATGTATTTCTTATCACACTGCTAGCATGGAATGCAATAAACCACATTGGATTGATCCAATATGGGATCTCTATCTTTGATTTTTGAAAAAATGTTCTGAATTGTGAGAATGTTCCTACTAGCTAACGTTATCGAAGGAAATTTTCAAAAAATCTTCTTGAATTTGTGATTAATAGTGTGAATATTTGGTAATGAGAGATACTGTCTAGGTATATTTTGATTTTGAGGAGCGGTATTAGAAGGAGGCTCATCACCAATGGAAGACCTACTGAACAACAAAGAATAAACCAGTCTTCTAGGATAACCACTGTTAATAAGAAATACTGAAAGTTTCCTTAAATTTTGAGCACGTAGCGAAGTGTGACTAGTCTTGATAACTCTGTTTTTCATGCCAAGAACGAGGTTAATTTTTTGTTTATGTTGGTGATACGATTCATAATGTAGGAATCTACCTGAGGCTCCAGGTTTGGTATACCAACTAGTAATAAGTGTGTTATCCACTCTCCTGATCACTTCAGTATCTAGGAAAGGGACACTGCAACTTTCATCTTCTTCCTCGATTGTGAATTGTAGGGATTCATGATAAGAGTTGAACACAAGTAACACCTGTTATAAACTGTTTTGTGTGGCACTTAATATTATATCATCCACGTTTTTTTAATAAAGGAACATTGAATGGAAGCTGGCTTAAACAAGAACTGATAAGATCATCCATGACAAATTGAACAATGATAGGTGAAACTGGACTGCCCATCGGCATACCTAAAATTTGTTTGTATATATTGTTATGAAACGTAAAGACGGTAGTATCGTACAAGAATTCAATCAATTCAAGGAACAATCCTTGAGAAATTCTACTATGCGATGATATTTCACCCCAATGTTTGACATTGCTATTTCTGTCCAATGAAACAGTGATATTATTATACAAAGAAACCACATCTAAGCTGATAATTATGTAATTTTGAGGATGTTGAAAATCGTTAATGAACGTATTGAATTCGAAAGAATCTGCTATGAAATAATCATTCTTGGAGCTGTATGATACTGTTAAAATATATGTTATAAGTTGAGCAACACCTCTGTTAGGACTATTGACTCCAGAAATGATAGGTCTGAGTTGTAAAGTAGGTTTGTGAATCTTTGGAAGGCCATAAAATTTGTTGCAATTGCCATTGTAAAACCTATACTTCATTCCCTCCTCCCTCGAAATCACTTTGTTTTTCTCCAAATCTTATACTTATTTATTTGATTTCTGTTGGATGGTATTAGAAGGATCTCTATGTAAAGGTTGGTAGTAAGTGGTATTACTTGAAGTGTTATTAGCTAATTAAGTGTAATGTTCTTGTGACATGACTGTGGTGACTTTCCTTTTGTCTGATTGGATAACTCTCAAGTGAGGGTTGTCTTTTAGACATTTTTTGCAATTTAATTAGCTATTATAAAATTAATTGTTCGAATTAGAATGTAAAAAGTTAGTGATTATGTTAGTTGTTTGTGCTAATACTATATTTCTTTCATTGTCTGAAATTCGCTGTGATATAAGATCAACATCAGCTAAGAAACTGGGAATATTGATGTCACTAACCCTTGGTTCTATACTGAATTTAGGCCATAGAGCTAAGAAATTTGGAATGTCAGACGGAATGACTGTGTCTGTTGAGTTTATTAGCCAATTGGTTGGTGTAATAATTTTAGAAAGAGAATTCTGTTTAAGTTTGTTAAATTTTAGTATGTTACGATTCTTAATTTGGAAGAACCGTCGATGGTAAGAAATAGATTGTCTTTTGTAAAATTCTTTAACAATGTCATATGGTAAAAGGTTATTGATCTCTGATTTAGTAAAAGTCAACGCTTTCTCTAAACTTCGAATACTATCATGTGTCATTTTAATTTCCAAATTAAGAATATCATGCCTTAACCTGTGATTGAACTGTGTTGTAAAATGCATTTTCAATTTGCTTAGTAATCCTTGTTTTATCTTCATAAATATTACATCCTTATTCAATCGACTTATTTTTATCAATAATTCCTCAAACAGACGTCTACACTTAATGTATTTGATTAATTTACATATATACTACTATCCCGTATAAGTAGTATTTACATATGTATCCCACTCAAAATAAAATAATAACGCAGATAATGTCTTTTTAACATATTCAGATTACATTCTGTATCATCTATTAATTTTTCATCGTACGATCTTAATTACAATATAATATTAATACAAATAATATCCTGATAAATGAAACGTTTAAAAAGCTAATTATATACAATTTAACAGTGACGTCTAAATAGTGATATCGGTAAGGTGGCAAACTTTGGACAGAGAGGCTGGAGGTTCGAACCCCGATGATAACGAAACATTTTTTTCAATTTAATTAATAGTGGTAAGTGAAACTCAAAATCAGTACTACAGCATATATTAGTAAAATATGAAGGGGGTAACCAGTTTCGGCTCACTGAGCCATCGTCAGGCCTGTAAAAGGTATCAAGATAGAAAAACTAGAGATGGATAGTCTTTTTCATTTAATTTAATACATTGTACGAAAGCTCTGCTTACGTCACACTATACGCAAAATTCATGTTGACATACAAAAAAAATGGGCGACACGGAGCACAGGATTGATGATGTTATACTACAGAACACAAGATTGATGACAGGGAGCATATGAGAGAAGACACACATCACAGAACACAAAATGGATGGCATGGAGCACACGACTGATGACATCATACACCCCCGACAGCGCGATCTTACCCCAAGCGCGCCATCTAGCGAGCATTTTACGAACTAGCGTCCTAGAACAGACGTTATATATGTATTAAGTTCTTGTTATGTAATGTTGTCTTTGTAATGTCACACCTATTTCAAATGGGTATATTTCAATACTTTCAAAATAATTGATCTAATATTACTGACAGTAACATTTTTAGTATAAGCAAACATTAGTGTTTTAAATGAAACTAACTGTTTTTAGCTAATTCCACAATATAATGAAAAATGTTGAAAACTTTAAAAAATTGACAATTGTTTCGATAACTAAATATCATCGTCAGAATGACAAAAGTTACATTTCATTTGATGCCTACCTGATGTTTAGTAATTATTTTTGGCTAGACCAAGAAGTGACCTACCTTGTGATTGACTTAATATATGGTAATAGAAAAAAGAAGATGTCATATTACAAATATTGAAGGTTAGATATTATAAGCCCTATGGTGATATCCTGGATATAATTTTTCCAATTAAGATCAGTATAATTGTGCAATGATATAGAAAACCAGGAAAACTATATCTGCTGATCTTTACAATTATCACTTGAGAAAACAGTTGATTAGTGGAGAACTCCCTAGATTTATCTGTTCATTGACGACTTCATATTGCGGGTTTCTGGAGTGTTTTCTAGTTTCCAACTCTTCAAGGAAATCCAGTTCTTGTTTCTTATCACAAATATGTAGTACTTCTAGTTCTGTGTTAGGTGTCAATGAATAGTTGGTATCAAGTAGATGTTTTGCGTAATGGGATTTATCTGGTTGTTTTATTCTGTATGCTCGTAAGTGTTCACTGTATCGGATTTCAAAATATCTGAGGGTCTGACCCAAATAGACAGCATTGCATTCTGGACATTTCAGTTTATATATACCTGATTTCTTTAATGGTGATATTTTTGTTATTACATTTTACAATTTTGTACTTACGTTACTTTCTGTTTTAAAAGAAATTGTTGTATTCGTTGCTAAAGATATTGTCTTTGCAATATTATTAGAAATATTTCCTGCATATGTGATGGTTTTATAAGTTTTCATTTCTTCAGTTTGTTAAGGAAATATTAGTTGTAATACCACTTTTTACTCTTTTTTATTAATTAGCTTATTTATCATATGTAATGGATAACCGTTGGATATTGCTATTTGTCTAATTGTATTAATCTCTCTATCAAAATTACATTTGTTCATATGAACTGACAATGCTCTATGTATCATTGAATTATATGCCGCTAGTTTATGTGACATGGGATGGTTGGAATTGTCACATCAGTATGTGTTGGTTTACGGTAAATTGAATAATCTAGTACATTATTGACTTTTTGAATTTTGAAATCAAAAAAATTGATTGAGCTATTTTCTTCAACTTCTAATGTAAATTTAATTTTTGGGTGTAAATTATTAATGTGGCTTAAAAATACATCTAATTGTCGTTCACTACCAATAAAGCAAGGTAACTTGTCATCTACATATCGATACCAAAATAAAACATTTTTTGAAATATTACTTTCAAAGATCTTTCTTTCTAAAATGTCCATAAAAATATTTACCAAAATAGGTGATATGGGGCTACCCATTGGTAAACCCTCATTTTGAATATATATCTTATTGTCAAAAGTGAAATAATTCTGATTAATACATACATCAAATAAATTGAGTATATCTAATATTAATGGATTGATATTTTTATCTTCTAGTAATTTTCTTACAAGTATTAGACATTCTTTAGGAGGAATTTTAGTGAACATATTAGTAGCATCAAATGAAATTAGTTTATAGTTATCAATTTACCGAAAACCAACACATACTGATGTGACAATTCCATATAGTTCCAATCACCCCATGTCACATAAATTAGCGGCATATAATTCAATGATACATAGAGTATTTTCAGTTCCTAAGAACAAATGTAATTTTGATAGAGAGATTAATACAATTAAACAAATAGCAACATCCAACAGTTATCCATTACATATGATAAATAAGCTAATTAATAAAAAAGAGGAGAAAGTGGCATTATAACTAATATTTCCTGAACAAACTGAAGAAATAAAAACTTAAAAAACCATCACATATGCAGAAAATATTTCTAATAATATTTCAAAGATAATGTCTTTAGCAACGAATACAACAATTTCTTTTAAAACATAAAGTAACGTAAGTACAAAACTGTTAAGTGTAAAAACAAAAATACCACCATTAACGAAATCAGATATATATAAACTCAAATGTCCAGAATGTAATGCTGTCTATTTGGGTCAGACCCTTAGAAATTTTGAAATCCGATACAGTGAACACTTATGAGCATACAGATTAAAACAACCAGATAAATTCCATTACGCAAAACATCTACTTGACACCAATCATTCATTGACACCTAACACAGAACTAGAAGTACTACATATTTGTGATAAGAAACAAGAACTGGATTTCCTTGAAGAATTGGAAATACGAAGACATTTAGGAAACCCACAATATGAAGTCGTCAATAAACAGATAAATCTAGGGAGTTCTCCACTAATAAACTGTCCTCTTAAGGGATAATTGTAAAGATCAGCAGATATAGTTTTTCTGGTTTTCTATATCATTGCACAGTTATACTGATCTTAATTGGAAAAATTATATCCAGGGTATCGCCATAGGGCTAATAACATCTAAGCTTCAATATTTGTAATCGCAAATTTTCTTTTTTCTATTAACATATATTAAGTAAATCACAAGGTGGGTTACTTCTTGGTTTAGCCAAAAATAACTACTAAACATCGGGTAGGCATCCAATGAAATGTGACTTCTGTCATTCTGACGACAATATTCAGTTATCGAAACAATTGTCAATTTTTAAGAATTTCCAACATTTTTCATTATATTGTGGAATTAGCTAGGAACGTTGAGCTTCATTTAAAACACTAATATGAGTAAATTTCACGAAGTAAGGGTCCAGACAGTTAATTTCATAAGCAAACATTTTTTTGCCATCCTTGTCCGAAACCTGACGTTGTAAAGCAATTGGTTACTGCTCAACTGGATTTTCAAATCTTTCTGGGAAAAAGAGAGCATATAATATCCATGAAGATGGTTTGTATACTTCATCTGGGCTCTTTCAAATCCTCTTTGATGTGACAATCTTTTTCGGCTCTTTCCCAAAATTGGTTCGTAGGCTGTTTATTCTCTTATTCGCATCTTGTCTTTTGACTTCTGGCTTTGTCCTCACTAAAAAGAGGATGATGCGGTCAAGCACAGCAATCCTAGCTGTTTTGTTACTGTTAGCAAAATTCCACAGTTCAATTTGTTCAATAAAGGTACGAAAGACGGGCAGTCACATTCCTTCCTCTCCAGTATTGAGTATTGACAATATTATTGACCTCCGCAATTAAACGCTCGATAATATTAACAGTATGGCTTCCACCTTTAATTATTGATGCCCAGATATCAGAACATCTGGATGTCATCAAGATTGCTTCAATATCGACCGTCAATAATCTTCTCTCCACCTGACATGATTAATATTATTGTCAATATCAGTCTGTATTGTCAATTGATCTTGTAAGTCAAAATGTTGCTAAAAATTATCCCAAAAATGAACAACTACTCTTTTTTGCAGTCCTGTATAATCGTTTTTTCATCTAATATATGTTAATTTTCTGTAATAAATTCCATTTATATTAAAATTATTTAATTTTCCATAATATAAGTATTATAGTTATTGAAAAGGTGCTTCTGATTGCTACGTCTATGAATAATTCATCGAATACCTACGTCACAAGAGGTTGAAAAATTGGAAAATAATTTACCAGAAGTTTCCTCGAACGCGTTCTCGGAGTTCTGTCAAATTATTTTCGGCTTATCTCCATTCCCCCGTGATATTACTGCTGATAATATCGTTAAACGCGAGAAAAATGATGTTAATCTAAATATTTTCGATTATTTTCTCATATAAACTAATCAAAAGTAACACGAAGTGAATGGAACATTTTTTTATTCGCTGCTACGGATATAAAAGATAAAATTAAGCGCAAGTGAAGCGAAAACAGTGAAGGTTTAGCCTTGATTTCCGGGTCACGGTTCATTAAACACTGTGTGTGATCCCGATAAAAACAAAAGAAGTGACAAACGGGTAGATTAGAATGAAAGAATAGGAAATTGATATATTGGGCACTTTTTCTACCCATTCATAGGTCGGTTTCAAAATTAACCCTTTAGTTGAGGTATTTGATTTATAAAGGCGAGTCTCGTCTGCATTCGATTTGTAAGAGGTTTATTCTCACAGGAGTTACAAACCATCAGAAACAGTCAGGATTCTGCGCAATACATTTCTCCGCGTTCATACATAAGTTTCTGATTGTTTGAAAACAGCTGGACGATGTTCACACAGGTTTGACTGATGGTTTTCCAATTGTCCAACGTCCAGCTGTTCTCAAACAATTAGAAAATTATTCATGAACACGGAAAAATGGATTGCGCAGAATCCTGACTGTTTCTGATGGTTTGAAACTCGTGTGAGAACAAACCTAAGAGCGTAGGATTATAATACAGTCAAATTGTGTTCTACTTATATGTTGGCTTATTCAATGTTATTTTATTGTTAGTCATTTGGTGAAGTAGTGTGTTAGAGTTTATTATATGGAGAGATTTTTTGCGAAGTTATTGAAGTAAATGAGTAATATGAAACCAACAGCCAAATTTGTGGAAACCAACCGAGAGAAATTGAAAGTGAAGAAGAAATCAAATGAAAACTAAAAGCAAAATGTGTAAGAAACGAAAAGTGAAGATTTCTAAGAATATGGAACAAAACTGCACCCGATATCAGAAAATAATACAAATGGAGACGTGTCCATTAATTGAATTTTTTATCCAAGAACTATTTGGAATCTTTTCAGGTTTTTTCAAATTTTCTAAATGAACTGTGATATTATGCATATATTAGAGACCTTAATTTAAAATAGGATATATGAGCAAAGATATGTCTTCTTCTTCTACTTCTTGGAGATCTGTCGATCTGTAACTTCTGAAGCTGCCTCTCCATATTTTCCTGGGAGGTGGATTGCCAGCTATCTTTCCACCTTTTGGGTGGTCTCCCGAGAGATCTTGAGCCGGGCGGGTTGTTTTCTAGGACTATTCTCGGAAGTCTGTTCTCGTCCATTCGTCTTACATGGTTGTACCACTGCCTCTTACGTTGTCTTCCCCATCTCACAATCTCCTGTATCCCGCACTGCTCTCTGACATATGTGTTTCTTATTTCGTCTCTTCCTGTTTTCCCCACTATTGTTCTCAGTGTTTTTATCTCGGCCACCCATTTGTTTCGTCTTGTTGGTATTCTCGCGGACTTCTGAGCCGTACGTCATGATGGGTCTGATACAAGTCTTGTAGATTCTAATTTTGCTAACCTTGCGCATGTACGGGTTGGACCAGACTATATCTCGTAGGCATCCTGATAGTCCGGATGCTTTGTTAATCTGGCTTCTTAGGTCTTTAACTGGGTCGTGGGAACTTGATATATCTATGCCCAGATATCTGAATTTCATCACCTGTTCTATGGAATTGCCCTCCACCACCAGCTTACATCTGAGCGGATCCTTCGCGATTGTCATACATTTGGTTTTGCTGATAGAAATTTTCATATTGAGTTGGCCGCTTACCACAAAGAACTGCAAGAGCTGTCTCTGTAGGTCGTTTTCTGATTCGGCGATGATTGCTGTATCATCAGCGTAGCACACCATACCAACTCTTTTGTTGCCCAGTCTGTATCCGAGGTTGAGACATGTCACTTTGTTTATAATTTTATCCATGAGGAGATTAAACAAAAAGGGATTTAGACTGCGAAGATATGTAATAGGCAAAAATATTCCAGAGATAGCGATTTGACTTTAAAAAAAGGTTAAGTACCTAATAACTGGTATGTTTTCCCTATAATGATGAGAATTTTTTGTTTTTTGCTAATCACCCCATGTCACGTCTCGACTCCGCCGTCTTTTATATATTTTTGCGAGAGACGGCAGACACTCTTATACCGAAAATTTCGTCTTTTGCCTCTCCCCGAAAATCTATTTTTTTTCAATTAATTAAAAAGTATACTACCTACGGGCACATTATGCATACTTTTGCCATATAATTCATACATGATTTTCCATTTACAGCATTAATGATAATTTTCCATGTATTTATTAAAAAGATATTCAGGTCTAAAAAAAATTATAACTTTTCTAAAAATATTTCTAAAGTTGAACGTTTGGTAGGTGTGGTTTCGATATTACGGTAAGAAAATCATTGCCGCCACCGGTGATTCATTTCTTGCAGGGGTGGTGGTGGATGATTGAGTTTCATCCGCCCTGAATCTCGAAGCGGGGCGCTATTCTTAACATCGTTCCATACGTCATGTATACGCAAACCTGTGAATGTTCTATTCGCGAATAGCTCCTAAAAATTATATTCTCGTGCACCGTTCTTAAAATCATCGAATTCTATCGTCCTCACAACAGCGTCAGTTGACGTTACAATACAAATGTCATTTATCATTTTGATATGTCAAATGTAAATAAGCTATTCGAATATGTTTAACAATTTCTTCTATAAAAATTAATTCAACAATCAGTATTAAACCCAACTTGAAGAAGCACACAAATAATAATAATTTATTTATTTGGAACATTTAGCCCAACAGCAAAAGAAGTTTCAAATTGGGTTTATTACTGATACACAATTTAACAGGTAACAACATTTGTTTTAGAATGAAAGATTATAACAATTACTAGTTCTACACATGTTATTGCCTACGTATTGAAACAAAGTATCCCTTCGCTGAATATATTTGCTTCTTTTTAATACATTGTCATCAATGTTATAATTTTATGTATGTGAAACAAATTGTTATTATGACACAACATTAGGTACGTTTACACCGGATGTCACGTGTACTTACTTTAGGTGTAAACAACTAAAGAGTAAAATTTGGAACTCGAATTTGATCCTTCTTATCTAGGGTAGGTCAAATTCAATTTTTAACGGTGTATACACGGCATATTAGTATTTGTGGACCAATGTGACGGTTTGCTAAAAGCACTGAGTAAAAATAGGTTAGCTGTCAGCTGTCGATTTGTAAGATCGGATCAAAATAACCTAGAAAAACTAACGTTTGTTTAAAACTTTAGTTGGTTTTCTGTAATGAATATTAAAAAAATCAATATCAACAAATGGATCCAAAAAAGACCGTAATAGAAAAAATAATAACAAACAAACCTTTACAAAACCTCACAAATGATATTAAAAGTGGTTGTAAAAAACGGGCAACAAGTTGGAGTGAAAAAGAAATCAGGATAATGTTAGAGATTGCCACTGAAATGTAAATTAATAAATTAATGGATGCAAACAAATATCGGCATATTGATATATACAAGTGAATCGAAAAAAAATCTAGGAAAAAGAAGAATCCATAAAATACATGAGCAAATAAAAATTCGCTTAAAATTTTTGTATCCATTCTTAAATAATATCAAAGTCTACTATCAAATTTCCTGAAGATTTAAGGTTATGTCATTTTAATATAAAAATGTCAATTTTGGTCCCAGGTTTTATACCTGGACTATTTTAATCCATCCAAACAGTCTAAGCTAAATAAGTCCACGATTTGGTCAACGCAGCAAATTGCCTCACATGGTGTAAACTAACTCAATGTTAGTAACATTTGACAACTTACGTGATATTCAAAACATAACATTTTTTAATTGTTTTTATAAACATAGTACCCGTTTAAAAATCAGTAGCTGGAAAACAAAATTCTGCAACTAACATAAATTACTACTCGTAGTATAATACCTCATAAACTACATAAATTACTACTTGTAGTATAATACCTCACAGCAAAAGTTTTACATATTATGGTACTATGCTAAATAATAAATTTGGACCAAGTATAGGGTTATTGGTTATAATTTGATCACCCCTTTATTCCTCTTATGCGTACAGATACAAAAAAAATTAGATAAAAGTTGTAGGAGTATGGATGAATTTTAATAAAATGTACTTTGCACACCAATAGCGTTTTTGAATTACTGGGTATAATATAAAAATTTATATTTTTTAGAAGAACGCCCTGTATATTATGACATATTCGGATACGGCCTTTTGTCTCATAACAAAAATATATACTTTTATGATGGACAATAAACTCCTCAAGTATTTAACTTAGTATTTAGCTAAAAAAAAGTAGTTGGCTATGCATGGCTTACTGCACTTGTTGATATTATCTGTCAAAACTAAGTAACTTGTAAAGTAATAGACAGTAGATGTTTAAAAAAATCGGTGACTGGGTGTGACATTAACAAAGAACAAAACAATACAGTGTTTATTACGAAATACAATAGCAAACAACATAAAAAGCAATACTGTGTTTATTACAACACAGAAACCGATTTGATATTTTCATAAATTTTAAGCAAACTGAAGTAAGTGCTCAAAATGACCGCCGTTAGTATCAATTAAAGGTTCATACCTGTTACTGGTATCGGAATAAACTTTTTCTTTTTAACAACCCCATAAAAAGCCATCTAAAGGCGTTAAATCAGGACTATTTGGCGGCCATTGAATCGTGCCACTATTACCTATCCAAGTTGCGAACTCATTTTTCAACTGTTCTCGCACTTCTCTTACATTATGTGGAGGTGTCCCCGTCTTGTTGCCATATTATGACATTGAGCGCATCTTCTGGAAATTCCTGAAGTAAATCGTCAACTTGTGGCAGAATGTCATCGAAATATAATTGACCCTTTAAAGTGAAATTATAGAATATTGGCCCAGCTACTTCACCCCGAAAAATTCCACACCAGACATGAATGGATTTTCAACCTGATTATTCAATTTTGTATTTCCTAAAACTTTTCCGTTCCTACGAACATCTATTTTTTTCTGTTAAACAGACCTGATGTAGAGAAACTTGATTCAACCATCCAAATAATTTGTTTAAAGTAATTTTCGTTGTCGTCTAAATTTTTTATCACTTGTTGACAGAATTCCAATCGTTTTCGCTTATGTTCTTCACATAGTTCCTGTACTGGTAAAATTTTGTAAGGACGATATTTATTATTTTTAAGTGTTTTTTGAACTTTATAGTAACTTGTCTGTAATTCGTCGGACGCATTTTTGATACTACTTTCTACATTCTCTAAAATAAAAATAATCGATGTTTTGATGTGTCTCATTATAAGAATATATTTTTAGATAATTTAATATTTCAATTGAATAAAAGTATTAGTTCACCTTCTAAGTGTAACAGTATATTCAACTGTTCTTCTTCATTCACTATGGTAATACGTTTCTTTCGCAAAAAGTTCTGATAGACATTGACGTGATGGTAAATATTTACAAATGTGTTTAGACTAGGACATCGTCGATTTGGATACAACTGTAGATATTCTCGTCTTGCAGCACGATTATTATTGTTATTTTTGACATATACAGAAAATATTTCTACTTTTTCAGAAGTCCTATAATCCATTTTTGAAAAAATAGCTAGCAATTATTAGTTGTATTTGTTACGTTAGTTTATAATTTTGACAGATAACATCAACAATATTGCAGTAAGACATGCATAGCGAACTACGTTTTTTAACTAGATACTAAACTAAATACTTTAGGAATTTACTGTCCATTATTTTGGAAAGTATAAAAGCTAAACCTATAAAAGTGTATATTTTTCGAGTAGCGCCAGTCCATCGCCTGAGGAAGGTGATACAGCAAGAGCGGGTCACTGATACAAACCTGTTCACCGCGATTTCGCCGGCAACGTGGACGCCTCCACCATAAGACCAACCAACCCCATGTTCTGCCGGACTTTTCAGTTCGACAGTTCACTCAATACACTTGGAAGTGTAATTTGTTTCTCTCGCAATAACCTCTATTTATGAAAATAATAAACAGTGTTAATCTTGTTATTATTTCAGCCAACACACAAGCAAGCCACACCATCTGAAGAGGGAAGGGCATTTAGCATCAAGGTAAAAATGGAACTCCTGAAAGCTAATAAGTCAGGAAATCTTTAACTGGGGAGGCAACTCCCTCCGGCAGTGAGTCCGCTGTCGGTATTAGCTTTCGACCCCATTCCATAACATACTCAATCCTAAAATGTCTTCCAGACAACGTCACAGCAGCAGAGCTGCAAAAACACCCTTCAGGCAAACCGACCACGAAACCCAACAATTCCTAGACGAAAACCAACAATACAGACTCGAAACCAAAAAATTCCTTGAAGACTCTCAGAGAACCCTTGACAAAGAATTCCCTCTTCTCTCACCCGTCACATCCAGCACCACCTCTACACACACTTCCAACAAAACCCACCACTCCTCAACACCTTTCCTTCAGAACCCATCAAAAACAACACCACGCTACTCACAAAACACATCATACGATAACACACAAACCCCATACACATCCTCACAACACAAACAAACCGCATACACATCCTCAAGAAGGTCTTACGCTTCCTCCGTAAGATCTCAATCCCCTATACCTACACTCACTCGACAACCACCTGCCTCCGACGAGGATGGCTTCACCCTCGTCGGTAGAACCAAATCCCGACCCACAACACCGACACCCATCAACAGTCCTTCATCAACCCACACCATCAATAACACACCAATTCAAACCCTCAACCTCCGAAACCTCCGAAACCTCCCAACCCAATACGCCACTCAAAAATCCCTTTTCAGCCTGCTTGATACCCTCGAACTCCTACACGGCCATGTCCTTTTTCTGAAGGTAAACTTCAACCGCACCGCCCTTCTCGAAACGTCCTCCCCAAAGTCAGTCTCAACTATTCTGAGACAAATCCATAATTCCACTGGTGACAAAAACATCATCATCAACGTTCTTAACTCAACAGAACTTCCACCACGTCCAGCCAACAAAACTCTCATACCCACCTACTCTTTCGTCTGCAGGAATGTAGACACCACTGTTAGCCCCGAAGAATTTGAAGAAATTCTTCACAACAAACAAATCCCGTTCCTCAAAACTTGGCGAATCGTGGCTAAGGCCTCCAACAAACCCACCTCGATGTTTCGCATCGTTACCACCTCCGAAACCCACTACCACCAGGCCCTCACCTCCGGCCTCTCATTTCACGGCCTTCCACATCGATGTGAGTCATCAACAACAAATCCACTTCCTCCAGTGCCCAAGTATTGCAGTCGATGCACTCAAACCGGACACTCCTCCGAATCTTGTCGGTCTAAACCGATATGCCCCTCTTGCTGCCAAACAGGCCATCGAACCGAAAATTGCCCCAAGTCCGGCACTCCTAAATGTACCAATTGCGGTGGTCTACACCCTGCTTTCCATCCTCGCTGCCCCCACAGGCTATCGACTGCCAAAACCCCTCAAGAGACCGCCCCAGTCACTCTTGAAAAGCCACCAACTCTCTATGATCTTTCAACCGACACCTAAATCATCATTGAAATTCTCACCGTCACCGTCATGAACGCTATCCCCAACTCAACGGACGTCATAGCCGACACACTTCGCCATCTAATACCTTCCTTCTGTCGACACAACTGCTCTATAACAAATATAGGCAGGCGTGCTCACTTTGCTTTCACTCCCATCAGGAGCGAAAGCGATTCAATTTGATCCGCGAGCCCCATCCACCCCGTCGGTGCTGCAGGTTTTTCACGTTTTTTCCTGTAGCAGAGTGAATTTATTCGCTAGCCAAATGGTCCGACGCACGACGAAGTTTTTGGATTTATTATTATTATTCCTCGGTGCCAGCTCACTCATCACAATATTTTAAACAATCATTTTAAAATCTTCAAATCCAACATTTTAAGCAATAAACACAAAATTTTACTCAATATTCAAAAAATTTTATGTTTTTCAAAATTTCATATTCAAGGTACCACACCGTACATAAATACACCTTTTCAACAAATTCCTCACTCCGAATTCGAGAATAGTCAGTCGCCACCACCCGACATCATTCACATATCTTTCAATGTCTCCTAGTCACTTTTCCAACAAATTTCAAACTAAACTCAAAAATTCCTAAATCCATTTCCAACGCTACTTATCAACTCTCACGACAGAGGAGACACAAAACCCCCAAAAAACATTTTCATCTTCCAACAATTCAATCACTCACCTCGCCTCTATTAACTATCCGCAACGCAACGTTGTTCGTCTTATTCATTTTCGACCTTTTCCAGACACTTTTAAATTTCCCATTCCCTCATCTTCAAAACTACGTATGCATAAAAAATATCCAATTTCGACGCTGATTGTTTCTGCCTCTCTCTCCGGTTGAACTCTAGCAAATACACACTCACCCACAAAACCAAACACAACTTCAATTTTCTATACACCTTTTTTCTCAACTTCCCAGACACTTTTTCTAAAACTGAATTTTCAGCCCTACCTCAAACAAGCCAAGTCAATACGCGCACACAAACCACCCACAAAAAACACCCCCAACCAGCCCTGAAGAGGAAACGAATCCTATAACAGGGCTACACTCCAAACAAAAAACAAACACAAATTAAACACAACAAGCCCCAACTTCAAATAAATCCACAAACTTCTCTCTGTATATTTTTGTTATGAGAAAAAAAACACTCTCCGAATATGTCATAATATACAGGGTGTTTTATTTAAAATATATATATATTCTTATTTTATACCCCCTAATGCAAAAACGCTACTGGTATACAAAGTATATTTTATCAAAATTCATTTATACTCCTACAACTTTTATTTGAAACTTTTTTTTGTATCTGTATGCATAAGAGATAAATCCACGAACTTCTCTCTGTCTCTAGTGTATATTTTTGTTATGAGAAAAAAACACTCTCCGAATATGTCATAATATACAGGGTGTTTTATTTAAAAATATATATTCTTATTTTATACCCTCTAATGCAAAAACGCTACTGGTATACAAAGTATATTTTATCAAAATTCATTTATACTCCTACAACTTTTATTTGAAACTTTTTTTTGTATCTGTATGCATAAGAGAAATAAAGGGGTGGTCAAATTATAACCAATAACCCTGTATTAGTGTTTTTAAATGAAACTCACGGTCTCTAGTTAATTCCACAATATAATAAAAGTTATTGAAAATTCTAAAAATTGACAATTGTTTCGATAAATCAATATCATCGGATGATATTGATTTATCGAAACAATTGTCAATTTTTAGAATTTTCAATAACTTTTATTATATTGTGGAATTAACTAGAGACCGTGAGTTTCATTTAAAAACACTAATATGAGCATATTCCACTAAGTAAGGGTCGAGACAGTTAATTTCAATAACCCAGTACATCAAAACATGTTCCACTTCAGAAAAAACCTACCTACTTGAGACAGAAAACAGTGAAATATTTTTTTACTGAGATAATGTTAAACTGCTCATATATATATATATATATATATATATATATATATATATATATATATATATATATTTATCAATGAAAAATAATTGTGTCAGATAATTCAACATACAGTGATACCCGAGAGGTAAACCTCTACCAAAATTTTGTACATCATTGCCTAGTAATGCCCACTACTGACTTTGTAATGCGCACTACTGAGCCAGAAAGGCCCAGTACTGACCCAAAAATGCCATTTACTGCCCCAGAAAGGTCCAGTACTGACCCAAGAATGCCAATTACTGCCCAAACAATACCCAGTATTGCTCCAGTAATTAGTGGCGTAGCTAGATAGTCAGAGGCCCTAATGCGAAAACAAGGTGGGGGCCTCCTAATAAATACAGTATACTATAACTGTGTATATATAAAAATTGTATCTGAATAAATGGGAATTATTTGAAAGAATGTTTCTTTGTAAGTATCAACTGAAAATAGAAAAAGGTGGATACATTTAATATACGACATGGTATTTTACGTGATTTCCCGAAAATATTTCAAGATTTTACAAACTTATTCCATCTAGTTTAGTATTATGAACGAGTGAATGTTTCTGTTAGTTTAGCTTCAGCTTTCTACAAAGAAGCAATGTATTTGGCATAACACTTCTCAACTTCTACTGCTATCAAATAAACAATAAACTGATTTCCAATATATTCCATTTGACACATTTTTTATTGAATTTCTCAGCTTTTGAATTTCGGCAAGTGTTTTCAATTAAAGTGTACAACAAAAAACGTAAGAATGTTCGAAAGAGCTAGAATAAGAATTATTTGACGATCACGTTTGGAAAAGAAACGGCTTGTAAAATCGTCTCTTTCTCTTTGACGACTCCTAAAGTTTCACTGAATGAATGTGTTGTAGTTGCCGGAATCCTAAACGGAACAAAGTTTGAAAGCATCCACACTTAGAACAAGAGAAGTCGTGACAAGTCAGTGATATATTCTTAGTTTTCTTTTTGTTTTTGAACCCGGTAAAGAAGTAAAGAAATACGCTGCTTTATTATATTCAATCAGAAATGCTTTGAAAAAGTAAATACATCCAAATATATAAAATTTGATCAATTAATAATAATTCATAACAAAAAATCATGGGACACTAAATATTATACCCTCAACGTCTAGTATTTTTGATTCTTCAGAACCAAAGTAAAAACTTCAACAAAATCAGTTCGATTAAACTAGTATATTATACAAGGTGTCTAGGAACTTGATACCAAAAATTCGGGAGCGAGTAGAAAGGGTCAAAATAATGTTAGTAGTAGAAATGTAGTTTTGCCATACGAGAAAATTCTTATTATAAGATGGACATAGCTTCATTTTTGACATAACATTCATTGATTCCACAAAGTAAGGGTTCAAACAGCTAATATAGTACAGCTGTTATATATGGAATGACGAATGGTTGAAGGACGACATACCCGTCATAAAACCGTCCAATAAAATGAGATCTATTTTTCCGCCAACAATATTACCTTCCCACGTCATGATTATATCGCATTGATAATAATAGCCTTCCAGGACACATGTTAAATAGTTCTATCCAAAGATGTACTCGTCTCGAGTCTGGATTAATTCCAAATCGAGATTCATCACTGAAACATATTAACCCAATTGGCGTTCGTCCGCAAAATATGTTCTTGTGTCCACACTAAGCGATTCCCTCGCGTTAGTGGGGAAATCTTGAAGGGCGTCTTGCACGTAGGCTGCTCTCATGCCATCTACGATGCACTGTATCATGAATGTGAATATTTATTGGACTCCTGGGAGTGCGAGTTCCAGGACGCGATACCAAAGACCCGCTTACCTTTCGGCATGAAGCCATCTGCCGGACTCCCAAAATAAACAGAGGAAGGAGACCCTGTTTTCGTATTTTCCATGTCTCTTTCAATTGATTTATTTTCAAACAACTTCAAATCCACTTCAAATTTCACAATTATTATATTGTAATGTTTTTCTAATTTATTTAAACAGTAAACGGGTGGGATAAACTATAAACACACGGTATGGCTACTTGCGAATTTATTTAAACACTAAACTGCTCACCAACTCTTAATTTATATACAGTTAACTATTCACTTTAAATTTAATTTATATACACACAACCTTAATTATTAATTTATATTAACACTTTACTGTTCGCAATTTCAGTGTATTCTTGTTTATTTGTCGAGATCACTTTATCAACTAAACTGAACTTCCTCGGGTCGGTTTCTTATATATTAGTGCCTTTTTTTACTGGATAATTCTAGATTGCGGCTTATACAAAAACAATTGGGACTCGCATTTTCTAGATAAAACTGGTCACAAAAACAATGTGAAATAATCCATCATAACCAGGATGTATTTACCACCATTTTCTGTCATCGGAAATGGTCCAGCGAAGTCTAAGGCAATCCTTTCGGAAGGGCTTCCGACATTATACTGTTTCATTGGTGCCTTTCTCTTGCGATGTGGTCCATTACCCGTAGCACAAGTCGTACATTTCTTACACCAATCTTTCACATCGTCTGAGCTGTTCATCCAATAAAACCTTTCACGGACTCGCTGAAGGGTTTTGTTCACTCCCAGATGACCTCTCGATGGCCTCTCGTGTAATTTCTTCAGTGCCCCAGCTACTCTCGTTCTAGGGTTAACTAACTGTCTCCTCATCTCGTAACTGTCATCGTTTTCAAGGAGTCCCACTGAGCCCAATACGCCTTGAGTTTCGGTGAAAATCTTGACACTTCTTGCCAGGTAGGTTCTTCCTTCCACTGCCGAATCTTCTTTAGGCAAGGATCATTCTTCTGATCTTCTCTGATCCTGGTGGGTGACCATTCTTCATTGACTACTGTAATTCTTGAAACTGCAACTTCCTTAGATTTCGACTTGTTGCATTGTGAAGTCTACAGGACATGACCGTCTAGGCAAAGAGTTGGTTTTTCGGTGATTCACATCAGCTGGATGTTCACCCCTGTCTGATTTCCCCTGTGACTGGAGTTCTTGGGTTACAGGAGTCTTGGGGCGCTTAGACGGACTGCGTACATGCTGTAGCTCGCCACACTTCCGGAATTTGAGCTTCTTCGGCTTCTTGTCTGCCATACCTTTGAACAAGTTGACGATCTGGTCAAGTTTGTCATCGTCACTTTCTTCCTGCATGGTCCTACCTTTGTTGTACCGCGAGCTCTTCGTGGCTGCTTTGAATAAGATTTTCTTGGTTTGGAGGAGTCGTAGGATGCTTACACGAACTGCGTGCATGCTCTGGCTCGCCACAATTACAGCACCTGATTTTCTTCGGCTTCTTGTCTACCATACCTTTTCTCTGGTGCTGACGGATAAGCATATCGAACTAGTCGGGCAATATCCACTTCATATTCTTGGAGGGATTCATCAAGATTCTGCCTTAGTTTCTTCAGCTGAGATTGGTACAAATGTTCTAGATGTTCATGACCATATCGCATGTCCAACCTCTTGTTCATCTGCTCGAAGTCATCCGTTTCTTCAAGTGGTATCGTCTGTAGTACATCTAAGGCATCTCCCCAAAGCGCGATAGTTGAGTTCACTGCCTTCTCACTATCGGACCTAGTATTCACACTAGCGGCTCCTTCAAATTGTTTCACATATTTCGTCCACGACATTTTTCCATCGAACGTTGGAGCCTTGATTCGGGTAAAACTACCAATAACTTCTATCTTAGAGTGTGTTTCTGGCTTGCAAGGTTTTGTTTGCTCGATCTTCTTTCCTTCTGCTGGCGTGTCTTGAGTTCTTATATCTGTCATATTTTTTTCTAACTCCTTGAATTTTTAATCCAACGTTGTCATATTATTCTCAATTTCAGATTTTATAGACGAAATTTCATATTCAACGTCAGCGGCAACGTCGTTTTTCATTAATAAGATATCGGCAGATATATCGTTCTTCATAGCAGAAATATCGTTCATTATAGCAGAAATATCGCTTTTCACATTCGTTGAAATCTTCTCTTCCATAGCAGAAATATCGTTTTTCACATTCATGGAAATCATCTCTTCAATGGCAGAAATATTTGCAGAAATTGACGAGATTAAGGTGGAAGCCTCGTCATTAAATAAAACTGTTCCTGGATCAAAGGCGTCATTTTCCAGTGCCACTTTAAGTCGTCCTACTAATTCACTTTTCTTACCGGACGTTTCCACCTCACGATCTTCCAATTCTGCTCTTAATTCCGTCACTTTCAGAGCACATATTCTCTTGGCCATTTTTACGTAGCAATTTATTTATATAATCCCATTTCTGACAGCAATTAATAATGTTTCTCTAATTTATTTAAATAGTAAACGGGTGGGATAAATTTTAAACACACGGTATGGCTACTTACGAATTTATTTAAACTCTAAACTACTCACTAACACTGTACATACACTTAACTATTTACTTTAAATTTAATTTATATACACACAACCTCAATTATTAATTTATATCAACACTTCACTGCTCGCTATTTCAGTGTTTTCTTGTTTATTTGTCAAGATCACTTTATCAACTAAACTGAACTTCCTCGGGTCGGTTTCTTATATATTAGTGCCTTTTTTACTAGATAATTCTAGATTACGGCTTATACAAAACCAATTGGGTCTCGCATTTTCTAGATAAGACTGGCCACAAAAACAATGTCTAGATAAGATAGTCACAATCGTAAACAATTCTAAGAAAGCATTACGCATCCGCCATAATTTTAACTTTCATACATGGCTTAGACAGAGGGACTATACCAGTGTGCTGTTTCGTAACAATATACATTCCAAGTTTTATGATATGGTTTGTCAGTGTTGTAAGGAATCGGAGTTATATAAGTTGCTGGTTCCAGTATGAATCCAAAGTTGCTTGCTTTGGGCGAGTTTCCCTACATAATTTTGAGCAAGTCAAAACTAATACTTCTCGAAGGACCACTCTTGTTAAACAGGTATGTCCAGAAAGAATACAAACAATGTAAATTCGACGTATTTTTCTATTCAGTTCCAAATTTTGACCAATTTCAATCATTCGTTTACCTAGTGTAATTGATTGTATTGGCAGTAGGTCTATATATATATATATATATATATATATATATATATATATATATATATATATATACGCCAATGCAGAAAGTGTAGTCAAATTTGTGGTTCATTTCTGCAAGTGGACTATCCCACTGGCGAAGAGAAAACGATCGGCCGGAAAATCGTGGGGTCTATAAAGTGACCCCACCACTCAAGTTTAGTTACTAAGTTTTTGAACTAATCTATATTTGTTCAGATATCTTATTTTTATTATGAATTATTGTACAAGATAAGTTTTCTTTTATTTGAATGGCATCTCCTCCACCTGATTTGTTTTGACCGTCATATCTGTAGTGTTTGTAGCTGGAGAGATTTATTAAACGATCGCGTATAGTTTAGCACAACCATATCTCAGAAATAGTTGTTATGTCGTTTATAGTATGGACAATAGGTTTAAAATTCGTAAAACTGCTTCCTAAATATCTTGTGCTCAAATGACAAAGTTAGAAGCATAACAGGAAAAGGAGAAGAATTAATTGAGGAGGTGTAACTGAAACAAAAAAAGAAAAGAAAGGGTGATGTAGAATTATTGGACAATGGGCACATTATGTTATATAGCGGAGTGGAACGTGAAGATAGAGCCAGAGAAGGAATAAGTTGTATCGTTCATCATGAGAATATCAAATATATTACATAGAGGAGAACTGTCAATGAAAGAATATTTAAAATTGAAATAGAAATGGAAGAATGAGTAAACACTACTAGTAGTATATGCACCAGCTGAAGACGAGTCAGCAAAAACTAAAGATGAATTCTGGGATCAGACAGCCGAGGAAATAGATTATACTGAGGGGAGAATAATAATAATAGGAGATCTAAATAGTGGTGTAGGGAAGAAAGATGATAAAACCGAAGAAACAATAGGGATTCATAGAGAAGTCACTAGAAATAAAAACGGAAAATGGTAGAGTTCTGTATATCAAACAATCTAATAATCACAAACACCTTCTTTGAACATAAAGATATCCACAAATATACCAGAGAGGTAAAGAGTAGAGGCGAAAAATCCGTAATAGACTATGTAATAATAAATAAAAAATTCCGAAAGGAGATAAAAGACACAAAAGTAGAAAGGGGAGCAGTAAGTTATTCTAACCATTATTTGGTAGACTCGAAATTCGTAATTAATTCAGAAAATGAAATAGCAAATGAAAAATATAGTAGGATAGATAAAATTAGATCATATATACTAAACGACAGTAAGACTGCATAATTATAAAAAAAGGCAGTTGAAACCGAGATGGATACTTTTTTTAAAGACATAAACAAAAATAATATTGATGACCTAGGGAAAGCATTTGAGGGTACAATAATTAATGCTGCAAGGGAAGCAGTAAGAGTAACAAAAAATAAAAAAAACAAAGCGGAGGAGCGAAGAAATTAAAAATGAGTTAAAAATAAAAAAACAAAAATGGTAAAACTATATAGGAAATAAAACTACAGTAAAGTATGAAGAATATAAAATACAACGGACAGGAGTGAAAGATAAAGCAAAACAAGCAAAAGAAAGGTGTTGGAGAGAATTCGGAAAAAATTGAAGAAAGACAGTCTAGGAAATCAAAAACTGTTTTATAGAGTTCTCAAAATACCTAGAAAAGGAAAACAATATAGCGTTAAACATATAAAAACAAAAGATGGAATAATATTAGCTGAAGAATAAAATTTTATGAAAATATGGACAGAATATTTTGAGGAGATCTTGAACCCATGAATAACGACCCAACAAGCGTAGTAAACATATGAAGAAATTGAAGAAATTACTAACCTAGAAGTTAAAGCAGCAATAAACTTACTGAAACGAGGAAAAGCTGTAGGCCATGATGGAATTACATAGGAAATGCCAAAAAACTTTGGAAGAAAAGGCATAGAAAATTTTTACTGAATAAAATCAATACCGAAAGGAGAATACCGAATAAATGGGAATCGGGAATATTATTACCTTTATATAAGGAAGAAGATGATAATAGAGACTGTTCAAACTATAGATGTATTACGATATTAAGTATAGTAAGTAAATAATATACCATATGTCCCCCTAAGTTGAACTCATATGGAAAACTTTTTTATTAATAGTTTTAGGGTAAAAAATTATTCCTCATAAAAAGTTCGGCTTTATCTAAAACCTAAAATACGGTCTTCAAATATCAAATTTTTGGGTTGTAAACGAGGTTTGTCAAGAAATATGAGTTTTGCTGAAGAGAAAAGTACCTTTCAATTTGACAACATCGAAAAATGTTACTAAAAAAAGTTGATAAGAATTAAAAACTACATTTAAATATATAAGTACATCCATTTAAATTGAAACTTCAGAATATTTTATTTTTTACTAATATATTATTTTGAATGAACATTTATCTCTTGTGATTACGAAACACATGATAACCTTATAGTTTTTCGATGTTTTCTAACAATTTTGCAATTAAAACGCGTAATAAGTGCATATTCATTTATTTTGCGAGTAATAAAATACATTCAAATACTAAGTTATAAAACTAACATCATATTAATATTAGAATCAAACAAATTTAATTTTCACTCATACTAATGCTTCTACATAATTCACCCTCTCGTTCAATACACTCAATCGTTTTATTGGAAAATTCCCGTAATACATTCCTTACCATTTGTGAAAAAATTTCTTAACATGTTTTTAAAATTATCCTCTCCAAGTGGTCCATATTTTGAAACGGCACTTTCTGGTAAACTTTTTGTTTAAGGTAACCTCATAAAAAGTAATCAAGGAGGGTTAGGTCAGGGGATCTAGCAGGCCAAAAAAATTCAGAACTTTTCCATAAAGCAAATTTTCCAGATTGCTCCTAACATTTATTGTACTATGGCATGCGGCACCGTCTTGTTGGTACCAAAGACATTGACGTTTTATTAAGGGTAATTCATCCATGAATTCATTGATATGAGTTTAATACAGATGTTAGAAAATAAGAAATAAGAGTTTATAGATGAACAGTTCTTCCTAAATGTCTATTTAGGTTCATTTGGTGTTGTCTGTTTTTCAATTTTCTTTTGTCTATTTATCACTTGGATGGCTTGATTTATACCTGGAGGCTTGTTTGGAATGTTGTTTTTTGTGGTTGCTCCTGGCTAGTATCTTGTTCTGAGGGGACTTGAGCAACCGACGGAGTGATGGGCTTAGATCTTGCTTCTGGTTCGGAATCTGAGCTATGATTAAATTCTCTCAGTTTAGCTGCTTTATAGGGAGTTCCGTTTATATAAAGTTTATTGTTCCTTCTATTGCTCACATTATCTTTGGACTGTCGTGAGAGGTAAATATGTTTCTCTAAACTTCTTTCATCTTCTTTTTGAGATGGTGTTATATCGTGGGCAATTTATACAATTGGCCCTTGTAAGATTTTTAATATTATCAAAAAACTTCCTGCCTTCTTTTTTATGAGATACTAAATAAACTCTTTTTTTATAGGAACATTTTGTTGCCGTCCCGGTATGTAAAGATAGTTATTGGCTCGTTCTGTCACATTTGCTATTACGGATCTTGATATTCATTCTTCATTGTTAATTCCAAACACAATGATGTTATTCTTTTTACCCTCACTTTTGAGTTTTTATAAATGTAATGCTTCCTGACTTATCTCCTGATATTGTCATACTAGCCTTGAATTGGAATTTGAAACTTCAAATCAGTATTTTCTTTCGAAATTGTTACTAATAACTGTTCATTAGAGATTGTGCATTCGCTCATTATTATAATTATTCATTTTTATTTTTACAGATGATAGTAATTTTTAAACTTAGCATTCACCGTGTGTTTTCAATTTGGAATAACAAACTTTAAAAAATGTTACCTATTCGCTTATAAGTAAACAGTTTCTAAATTTGATTTAGGTTACTATAATGTGAGCGAATTCTAATAATTATAAACTAGTTGGGGATGATCACATTTCTTTGTTTATTATGATAGTTTTAACAATTAAAAATATTTACGTATTGTTCAAAATTAAATTTCTTGCATTTTTATCACTATTCAAATAATAAAGTATTAGCAGGAATTCATTTCAAAGTAATTATACTTCAACATATACCAACATTTTTACAAAAGTGAAAATACATTATTAGTATCAATATCAATATAGCGTGTCCATAAAGTTGAAGATTTAAGTTTATTTGAAAGTTCTGCAAAACAAATTAACAACACATTTTACGTAATAAGTGAAATACCTTGTAATTTTCCAGTCCATGAAATGCCTTTATAATTTGTCATACATTTTTTGGATTTCTTAGGAACCAAATATTTACAGATATTTTTGGCTATCTCTCACATTTTTGGTGGTCTACAAGATATTTTTTCACTACTCGACATGTTTATATACTTATTGGTTTTTTTGATGCGTTGTTTCTATAGGCCGAACATCCGTTTCATAATGAAAACTACGTGTTTTATTGGCCAAAATCTGTATCCAAATGAAAATCCGTGTCTAAATGAACAATAATAATAAATGGGTGGTCGATATTTAATTCGCGTATTATGATACGGGAGTAGAAAAATCAAGTAATAAAGACGCAATCCAATTCATTATCCATAAATAATCCAGAATAATTAAATCCAAGTTACTGTTTTCTCACGCTGCGAAAAGCACAATCTGAGTGTGAAGGAATCGCACGTTTCCTTTACGCCACATCAACCGCAACCTCATTCAACCCTATTATCTTTTAATTAGTCAAATCAAATATTCAATATAGCAGTAAAGCGAAGCGTCATCTGGTAAATATTGTGTTTGGACATGACGATTCTCGCAAAAGGTAACATTCACTTAGCATGTTTGAAGTAATCGGCCGATAGATGGAGACGAAGTCTAGTCGATAACTGGATATATTCGTGTCGACCCCTATAGCACTCAACTTGGTTCGGATAATGTTCTCTCACATAAATCGTATGCAGAATGAAAGCAATAGAAATCTCACATTGTATTCCACCCTTTATGGTATGTGTCGTTATATATGAGAAGGGTCTACAGTTGCCCTTCTTGAAATTTTATGTGAGGGCTTACAATTTACAGATTTTATATTATTTACTAACGGTTATGAAACATCTTTTTTGGGGGGAATGTGAAAAAATTTTCTAAAAATGATGAAGAAATGACGTGTGTATTATTATTTATAGTATTTTGGCAAGGGGATTGATAATACTAGGAATGGGTAAACTCTGTATGTACATAAAGATCTTAGATTATAAAAATTATTGCAAATTGAGTGAGTATGTGATCACATTTGAACGTTGCCAAACTTTGGAAGGTTGATTTGGGTGCTTCTAAAAGTTTCAGTTGGTCGATTTTAAGAAATTGAAGAAATTTCGTGGGTTCTTAGAATAAGCGTGAATTGATCAATGAAAATAAATTTTCCGAAAAAAATTGTAAGATAATATAAACTCATTCTTCGTTACTTTACAACAGAAGAGCAGGTGATGACAAAGATTCCAACACGAAAATAAGGTCAGACATGTTTTTAAACTATTTCGTTCAAAAAATTGGAGATTTATGCATGATTTGCTTCACATGCCAAAGTATGACATTGTTCAATTCATTAACACATATCGAGCCAAAATAGCACAAAAATCAATAAAAATCTTAGGAGTCTGTTAGTCTACTGACATAAAATAAAAAGAACTAAAGAACTTTTACATATTTTAGCATACAGTCAGCAGTTTCAGCATACTTTAACATAGTACATTTCATACAATTATTTTGAAAAAGAAATCAATATTTGAATACTATAAAAAATTAATTTTATTATTCAAATAAACGTTTGAAAATATACAATGCCAGATATATTAACAGTTCAAAACAAAAAGAGATCAATGATTTAAAGATAGATTTAAAAAATATAAATTTAGTCGCAAAACTAATTAGATTTGAAACATCAATTCAAACTTTTGCTAACAATAAAATATCATTAACTTAAATAAAACTACGCGTTGATAATATCGTTTGAGAAACTACAAGATCAAATTGAAATACTACCGTCATGTTATCCAGAAATGTTAAAACTTGATGAACATCATGATGTGAGACTTCAATTTGAAAACGCATATTTTAGTCATCTCGTAACCGCACAAGGTGAAATAGGAACCGCCGAATCTCCATTTACAGACATTTCTGAAAATAAATCCGATACTAAACAGAATATTAAATTACCTCAGATAGAATTACCAACTTTTTACGGAGATATGTTCGATACGCTAATAGACAAAGGTGATTTACCTGATACTGGTAAACACTATTATTTGTGCAGATCTGTTAAAGGCGAAGCCGCTGAGGTAATTGCATACCTAGAGGTAACAAACGAAAACTACAAAATTTCTTGGAATTTTTTAAAGTAACGATTTGAAAATAAAAAAGCAATTATTCATAAACATCTTAAATCTATTGTCGATTTTGAAATTATCAATAAAGAATCGTGTAATCATCTAAAGGGGATTCTCGACACCTTGATAAAAAATGTACGTGCTCGTGAAGCACTTCAAGTCTCTACCCAAGATTGGGGTCCATTACTTAATTTCATTATTTTGAAAAAACTATCAGACTTTACTCAAAAGAAGTGGAAAAAATTAGATATGCCATCTGTTGAAGATTTAAAAACCTTTTTAAATGACCTAATTCAATTCTTGGATTATTACGAAACTATAAATGAGTCATCATACCAATTGAAAAGCCCGTCTAAATATTCATACGAACGAAGTGATACACAAACATATGTAATAATCTAGAGAATTTACCCTGAATTTATTCGCTGGGTTACTGTTATCTCGAGTAGAATTCCACTGTAATAATCCTAAGTGAATTCAGTCATGCAATTACCGGTGTCACAAATGTCATAAGCCCAAAAAATTTTAATCTATGTAATTATTCGCTAGTGTCACCAATGTAATGGTCCTAGACGCTGAGTTTCTGGGTGCGTTGTAATATCTACTACCCCAGAAAATACCTTGTCCGCTTCGTAGTATTTCTGCTAACAAAGTCCCGAATCAGTAAACAAATATGCATCGAATGTCCCTGAAAGGACCGAGAAGGCAGCGTAACTGGCTGTCACCACCCACGACCTCGTGGGACACAGGAGTCGTCGGCTCCTGGAAGAAATGTTCGAAAGGGTTGGCTTCAGCCTCCGCACAAAAGCATCCTATTATTCTACCAAATAAAGATCCACTCACTGATTTCCATAAAAAAATACTACATGCAAGCCCTCAAGTTTTACTTGCCGCTATTAGAACAGAGTTTTGGAACATACCTGGCAAAAACAATGTAAAATGTACAATTTGTTTTAGGTGTAGCCCTCGTAGTATCGAAACCTGATTGGGAAAATTACCCCGCGAGAGAATGTTAGGTCGAATCTTGTGTAAATTCACGTCCTATTTCTCCAATATCCGATAATCCCGATGACCTTTTACCAATAACCTCAACTCATTTCCTCATTGGGGGCCCGTTTTATACTCTCTCAGAGCTTAACCTAACTAATCGGAACATTGTCACACTGACAAGGTTCCATATGCTGTCAAAGATGTTTTAAGATTTTTGGTCCAGGTGGACCAAATTGGCTGCGGTCCCGAAACAAATGATGGAGGAAGTGATCTGACATCGAAGTTAATCAATTCATCATCATTAAGAAAGACAACCTACATCCCCTTCAGTGGACCATGGGGCGCCTAATTGAACTCATCCCGGTAGTGACGGTGTTGTAAGAGTTGTTACATTGAAAACCGCAAACAACACATTCAAACGCTCCATAGCTAGAATCTGTCCATTTCCCATTGAAAAGTGAAATATGTACACTGCTATTACTGTAGAACTTTCTTTAAATTACTTTGGTTAATTTTCAATTTTGAATCCCTGATTATTCACTTATTTGTTTATTGAAACCACTCAACGGTTTCAAGGTGGGAGGTATGTTAAGTACTTATGCAAATATCTTGGACTTTTCCGAATAATGTGCCCAATCACGCAACATTGCGTTTTCTTGTAGATTACTGACCAGACGGATAGCTCTAGGAGTAACTGTTAAAACAAACAAGTCATATATTTGTAACACCGCACATTGTAAGCAGCATAAAATATAAATAAAAAGGTATTATTCACAAGTGAGTTTGTATTCACATCTCACAAATATTTAACAAGAAACATTGCAGATATATTGGATATTCTTAACTTGTTGTCTCTGGATATTTCTTTTTTATTTATGAATTAAGTGTTCATGGCTTTTCTATTGGATTTCTTGAGAGGCAATCTGGGTAGCTGTGATTTTTACCGCTCTTGAGAATAATTTCGTATTCGAACTCTGCTACTCTTAAGTTATTACGTGGATCATATGTCGTAGGTAGGTTAGTGACCAAATTGCCGGTAACCGCTCCAATTTTGTCCACATTTTGACAGAATATGGCTGATAAAAGCTACTGGATGTGCTTCTCCATCCTAACCTTCCTGTAGTAAAATTCCTCCAATGCCGTATTTGCATGCGTCTATCCTTAGTTCGCATCCCTTCTTTGGGTTGAAGTGCTGCAGAACTAGGGCTCTGGACATCTTTTCTTTTAGAATTCTGAATGCTTCCTCTTGTGGCTTGTCTTATATAAAGCCATCCTTATGGGTCGCTAAGTGTAGAGGGTATGCTATTTTTGAGAAATTTCTTTGTTACGCGCTTTATTTATTATTGTCTACTCGCTAGCTCCAGAAGCGCAACCTAATGCCCAAGCTTAGTTCGGTCGGGGGTGGGTATGCGAAAATTCCTATTAAATTTAGTTGTTAAAAATGGGCGCCACCAGTTAAATTTTAATGAGCCAGCCCTAACTAGTAGACCGCCACGATGGTCAGGATGGAACAGACAATATATAAGATGTCAGGTATTACAATGAAAATTCTATATTACTATTTACACAAAAAAAGAGACAATATACAAAAAACTCCTTCACCAAAACGGAAGGAAATATACATAATTGAAATGCGCTACTGTTACGTCACGGAGCCGCTTACAAAAGAAAATATAATGCTTAAACCTATTATTAACTACTTTACTACGACACTGCCAAAGGGGTCTGTTCGCCTCTAACATACGTTTTCGAAAATATGGTTCCAAAATAATGCCACTAACGTAGGCGGAGAGGCTATACTTATTCTCTTGGTGTCCCCTGACTGAGACCCTACAATGTTTATAATTAATTAAAATGACTTACCAATCACATCCATCACGTTTACATTACCTCCGTTAGAGGGTTCTTATTCTATTCTCTCTAAACTCCTTCTTTTCTCACATTACTCCTTCCACAGTTTTCCTTCGACACCTGATAGAGAATATCACACTTGAGACAACAAAAACCCAACCTCGAAGCATAGCTTTGAATAATTTATTTCAACTTACCAGATTACCCAACAAAATTAGCCAAAATTTAATTAATTCCTTCTTATTCTACTCAAATTCTATTTTGACAAATCCTACGTACAATCTCCCTCACAGCAAGCAGACTCCTTGATAATATATTAAAAAGTCTATCAAATACAATTCGATTGAGACTACATTGATCTATCAATGCACTCTCAAAGTAAGCTTGTCAGCGGAGAATGTAGGTAGTGAACAGGTAATTTAAAGGGAATCTTTCGGTTTCTTAAATGTACATGACCGATGTGATTGATAATGTCAACAAAAAGGTACCTGATAATTCGAAGTATTATAAAATTTATTAACAAAAAACTATAATTAAAGTGTTGCGGGGTGAGTTTGCAAGATTAGCCCGTAACATCTTGTAGAACTTGCACAACCCCAAGAAACTTTGAAGGTTCTTGGTTATGTTTGTTGAGAAGTCCAGTATGGCTTTCACCAACTCTCCATCTGCCACTATCCCCAGCTCACTTACTTGGTGCCCTAAAATTCTTACCTTAGGTTCCACGTACTTGCACTTACTAGGTTTGAGCGTTTGTCCTGCTTCTCTAAGCCTTTGAAATACCCTTCTTAGTTTTGTTAGATGTTCTTCTTACGTTTCTGCGAAAACTACTATATCGTCTAGGTATATTAATATATCATTCCATTTTATCCCTTTCAACAATTCGTCCGCTAAGTGCTCTTAAAAGTTGCTAGGGCATTGCACTGTCCAAAACTTGGGACATTATATTCGTATGTTCCGTGGCCCTGTGCTGTAAACGCTTTATATTGGTTAGACTTCTCCTCCATCATTACCTGCCAGTATTCGCTAAGGGTAGAGAAGTGTGTTGATCCTCCCATATAATTCAAAATATCGTCAATGTTGAGGAGGGGGTGGGAAGATTTCTTCGTTACTGCATTCAATTTCCTGTAATCGACGCGGAAACGGTAAGTCTGATACCGTTTCAGGCAAAGGACCACTAATCTAGACCAAGGCTAGTGACAGGGTTGTATCACTTCATGCTGTAACATTTTGTTAATTTGTTGGTCTGTTATATCACTTTCTTTCTGGGATACGACTTTTGATTGGATCTGCTTCACCGACGTTGATTTAGTGCGCTCTCAGGGTTGTGCGTCCCACACGCCTGGGCGATTTTGAGAATACAGTATGGTATTCCCCTGAGACGTCTTATATTTGGCCTCTTCTAGGTGTTCAATATTATGCTCCTCAAGTCTAACTTCGTCATCACTTGATTCAGCGTATAGCAGTGATTCCTTTATATAGCTTTATGTTCGTGCTGTTCAAGTTTGTGATAATTCTTGTCAGCTCCCCTCCTTTTTCTACTATTTCTTGGCAGATAAGGCCTCGTTTCATGAGAAACATTTCGTTCATTATTCCGGCCTTTCTGTCGGCGAAACTCATCAGCTCTACCTCGGTGTCTGTTCAAGGTTTTAGTATAATATCCGTTTTCAACGTTAAGTTGCTAGGTTTGTCTTTCTGGAGATTCCCCATATGTGCATAAGGGTCTGCTTCTCTGCTTGGTAACATGTCGCTGCAATCTCCATTCTTTTATTCCTATATTTCAAATATTCCTCACTATTTTTAGAATTACTTTTACCTTGTTGTCCAGCGTGTCTTTATGCTCTCCACCACAGGCTTTTTCTTAGTCGAAGACGGCTACAAACAATTTCTTCTATCCTTGTATTGCTTTTTCTATCATATGTTTTATAGTAAATACGTAATATTGGGTGCTTCTTCACATTCGAAATCCAATCTGTGATTCTTCGAATGTGTCTTCTACTGTCAATCTGATTTTTGTCGCTATGCTAATTCCTCGATAGTTATTACAGTCCTATACATCACCTATAACTATAAAATGAATAATCATGTCTATATTATAGGAACTCTAATGGAACTCCGAACATTTTACCTAAACAAAAAGTTCAGTTGTTATGACATATTTTCACACAATTACTGTAAATATTCACAACCAGTTTGATTTTAGAAGCTCTTAGATAATAATTGCATTCTTGTACAATAGTTCTACATTAACTATTCCTAATCATCCATTTATTCATCTAACAAAAAATTTTGTTGGATTTTTCTTTTCTAGATCATAATGGTATGTCTGAATTACCTCATGTGGTTAAAAAAAAAGTACAGCTAAATCTACCCAAACACTTTACTTCTGTAAAAGCTCAAACTAAGTCTATCGCAACCTTACATTGTCCATACGACAAGGATATTGCGGATAAAAACGTTACGGTAAGTTTTTTATATATTTCTATATATTGCGTAGTCTATAGTAAGATAAAAACAAATAATAATTTTGAGGTTTGTTATAAGTTAATTTTGTTCTTACGAAGAAATAAATAAAATCGTATAAAGCATATTTACTCTCAATATTTTGGTGATACAAAAACTAAATTAGAAGTTTTATTCGTCAAATTCCGGTCTGAAGAAAACATTGAAATTTGGACTAAATGTGAAAATAAATATGGAGAGCATGAATATGTGACCAGTTTATTCAAATGCAAATATCTTTTGAAATTCAAAAATAAAAGGATTACTTTTGACTCGACTCGTATATCAAGAAAAGTCAAAATTTGAATGAAAATTGCAACATCCTGAATGCTTTGGATGGCGTTCTTATAAAAGCATGTCACAGATTTGACTGAGGGGAATCAACAATCATACTTGCTAGAGGAAACATTGTTCCTCTTCATACAAAATTAATAAAGTCTGCCTGTAAAATTATTAAAAATTAATTAAATAACATACCTGAAGTGATGTTATATGGCTCCAAATAAAGAATACGTTAATGGATACTCCTACTTATAATTTGAATGGAACAGAATAAAGTCTTATCACAAAACTTTGATCTCCAAGAAGATGTCTGAATAAAACATAAGTTTTGAAAAACAATCACCTAAACTAACAAATCACTTCACAATTTGGGAACGTGAACAAACTAACTTTAATCTTTTCTGACATGTTAGTGAACTTAAAAAATAAACATTTCCAAGTTTTTGCGATTACCTATGAGTGTGTTTCCGTGTATAAAGTAACAATATAAATAGATTTCATGCGAAAACAATTCTTTGATTCATTAAAATAATATTTAATCATATTATAGATAAGTTTTCTTTTTAAAACATATGACAATTAAAATAACAAAACTTGAATCAATCACAGAGTCTAATACACAGAGATACACTATACACTACATAAAATATTTTGATTTGATTTATGCACATAATTTTTATGTCTATGTTTTTGAATATCTTCCAGATTTATTCAATAAATTATCTCATTATTGTTTTGTTTCTGAAAATGCTTTATCTTATTTGAAAATATAAAAAATTATAATTCATAATAAAATAAACTTGCAACCAAAATAACTTACAAGATTATAAGTTTATCTAACAATTTCCGTTTTGAAACTAAACACCCTGAGATAAGATTCTTATGTGCCTATAAATATTGAAGAAAAGAAAAAAAAAGGTAAGAAAGCAAAATTAGCAAATCATCTCATACAATAAAATAATAATGTTCATATTCCATCCAACAAAAAATTCACTTCACAAAGCTTACAAGGAATATCCGACCAAGTAAATGGCACAAAAATAATAGTAAGGGATTTCAATTCACATAATACAGCGTGGGGACTACAAAGAAATGAGGGAGAGAAATAGAAAACTTAACAAACACAAATAGTTGTATAATAATAAACTCTGGAGCGGGTACAAGATTAAATCCACTAACAGGAGAATTATCTCTTATTGACCTAACTATTTGTGACGCACAAATTGCACCAAACCTGAGTTGGGAGCCAAACTCATACTTATATGGAAGCGACCACCTACCTATAAGCATAGAATTTCATTCCAGAAAAGATAAGAACGGTCAACTTAACTCAATGGAAAAATGGAATTGGAGATGAGAAAATTGGTTTGAGTTTACTGAGTATATAGAAAGAAATATTTAGGAAATTGATCAGGTTGAAGATAATATTGACGAAATAACGAATGTACTTACCGATTCCATTATACAAGCAGCGGAAACACATATTAGGTATGTAAAACCACTTAAAACGAAAATTCTAGTACCTTGGTAGACACCACAAAGCGAAGAAGCTATTGAAGCTATCAAAAGAGCGTTATATAAGTTAAAAAGAACAAAAACAAATTAACTTAGATGAGTTTAAAAGACTCAGAGCAAGATACGTCACTAAGCAAGCTAAAAACGACTCTTGGAAATCATTTGTCTCAACAATCACTCCGAATACTTCAAACTACGAGATATGGACAAAAATAAAAAAAAACTGAAAGGAATTTCATCAAAACATAAAATAACAAGTTTATCCCACAATACTGAAATTATCTCTAATAATGCACTTATAACACAAACATTTGCCGAATTCTCTAGAATATCAAGTGATGACAACTACGAACCAGAATTTAGGGAATATAAACGCGATACAGATCAAAGAATAAAATTAAATCATACTACAGGTCAAAACCACCCATTAAATGTGCAAATCGACAGGGAAGAATTAGAAGAGTTGCTGAAACAATGCAGCGATAAATCCAGTCCGGAACCTAAAAAATCTACTATACTTTTCTAAATAACCTCCCAATAACTGGTAAAAAGTATTTGCTACAGGCATACAATAAAAATTACTTAGATCACAAATTTCCAAAATCATGGTCAGAAGCTATCATAGTGTCAATACCCAACCACACAAACCAAAGAACTTGGTAACGTCTTACAGACCAATATCCCTGTACAATGTGCAAAGTTTTAGATAAGATATTAACGTGCAGGTTAATGTGGCATCTGGAAAAACATAACCTTATATCAATACACCAAAACGGATTTCGAAAAAACCGGTCAGCAAACGATAGCATTATAAATCTGGAATCCGAGATTCACAATGTATTTGCTAACAGTCAGAAACTGCTAGGTGTATTTATGGATCTTGAAAAAGCTTACAACTTAACCTGGCAACATAAAATTCTACAAACACTGGTAGATGGGAACATTAATGGAAATATAACAGCATTTATCGAAAAATGTTTGACACAACATAATTTTGTAGTCAAAACAAATGATGAATTATCTACCAAAAGAAAACTAGAGAATGGAATTCCCCAAGGATCTTCCTTAAGCACAACATTATTTCTTGTCGCCATAAATGACTTCACCTCTTGTATCACATATCCGCAACGTGTAAGCTTATTCGCTGACGATATTGTAATATACGGAAAAGGTAGAAATATTAAAACATTGCAATCCCTAATTCAAAATGGATTAAACAAAATTTATGAATGGAAAAATAAGTCTGGCTTCAAAATATCTTACGAAAAAACAAAATGTGTCTTATTTGCACGAAGAGCCCAGAAATAGTACCCGGAATTGACCATGGAAAACACCAAACTCAGTTTCACGAAAGATATCAAATTTTTGGGAATAATTTTTGATGATAAACTTAACTGGAAAAACACTTTGACTATCTTAAACAAAACAGTATGCAAAGATTAAACATATTAAAAATCCTATCACATCAAAAATGGGGAGCAGATATAAACAGTTTACTTAATATTTACAAAAGTGCCATTAGATCTAAAATAGAATATGGAGCCACGGCCTTCGAACCCGCTAAAAAAAGTTATATCAAATCTGTGGAAATAGTTTCAAATAATAATTGGTGTGTTCTCAACAACCTCCAAAGACAGTCTCTATAAACTTCTTGGAGAAATGCCATTTACATATAGAGTTCAACACTTATCTTTATCTTACTCGACAAAAATGTTGGTCCTTCCTAACCACCCTTACCACAAAAAAATTTGCACTAGATCAGTGCAAACAGCTCTTCCCGCAAGTATCAATATTACACCAACTTTATACAACACAGATGGCAGAAACACAACCCACTTTAGAGAACTAGCCGCGCTGACACATGTGGCAACACTGGATCAGCTGATAAGAGTGGTCTGGTTTCTAGCTTGATGGCTGGCGCTTCATTTAAACTCGTTACAAAGAAATTCCTACGAAAGTTAAATATAGGGTGCAAATCTACATAAATTGTATCACATTCTGCTGAAATATTTCCGTAAATAAATATGTAATAAAGACATGGGGTACAAAATGGTTTAAAATTAATATTTTGAGCTATTTTATACAGGGTGTTTCCAAATGACACTTACAACGCTTTACAGGAAAGAGCTCTCATAAAATCATGAAAAATTATATAGGTAATGTTGGGTCTAATGTCGCCCGTTTTTGATACACAGGGTGTTGAAGTTATTAAAATAAAACTCGTTTTTCTTTATTACTTTAAGACGGTTCAATATTTTTTATTCATATTTAGCAGAGGTTTTGCTACTATCAAAAGACAATTATTTTAATTAAGGTAAAAAAATAACAAAACATATTCATAAATCTAACTGCTAAAAGTGTTTAATTTCCTTTTCTTTTGAGAGTTTCGGCTGCTTTCAGCTTCTCTCTTTTTGTTTATTTGTTTTTCTATATTTTCGTTATTTTTAAGTTTAACATAATTATTTAAAAATACATTGCTAAACACAGAACAAATCATATGAAGCAGTCTAGAACAATTTTTGTTGCATTCTGAGCAAATATTTTGGAAATATCCATAATAGTAATCAAACTTTATACTTTCAATAGTTAATTTTGATAAAATATATTTTTGCTGATTACATTTCAGAAAATATGATTCACATTCTTTATTGCTAATGATATATTGAAGAATTGAGGATATGTGAAAAAAAATATGGTTGACAAAATCAGAAGCTACTGATAACCCATTTCTCTGAAGATAATCAAAATACTGATTTGAGGTTTGACCACCTTTATTTGATGTTATCAATGATATACAAGATTTACATCCATTTAACTTTTTTGAAATCGTGTAACTGGCATACCCACAAACATAAATCTTTGACGACTCGTCAATTTCTGATGATGTTAAATAGTCGGTTTTTAATATATGAATAAATTGTTTTAACAATGAATCACTGGATGTATTATTACTCTCAATGCTCTGAAAGGACTCCTTAATATCATTTTCAGATATTAATGAAAACTGTGACTTTATATCAGAAAGTGTAAAGTATTGATTTATATTATTATTTTTAAAAATATGTTTTACACGTATCTTTTTTTCCGCATTTATGACATCATCTAATGATACATTATAATTACAGCCTGATAATAGTCGATACTTTCCAAACCTCTTCTCCAAATTTTCACTTGTAAACTTGCCAGGTAATAGATATTTAATTGGATAATGTTTGAATGAATATTCTATAATTTCTTTTATAACAAAAGTACTCTGCCTAATGGCTTGAAAAGTTTCATTAGATAAATGTCCATTATTATTTTCTATATTTTTCCATCTATCTAACCAATCTACAAACTTTTTTAAAAAGCTAATCCTTGGATCTGATACATTTTCAAATGGTTTGCACCATTCATTCCTTTTCATAATACCTTTAAGGGTACTTCGGTTGTTAACCAAATCCCACCAACGTCTAATAATTTGGAAGAAGTCCCCTGTATCCTTACACTCTGGAGTACTCATCAAGCATGATATTGTGGACTGATGAAATACATTGTCTGCCAACTGGACTTTTTGCCTCTCCAGAGTGGAAGGGTACAGAGATTTATAATTCAATTTGAAGGCTTGTTTTATAAGCGAAGTTTTCTCAGACTCATAAACATTTCGTAAGTCTTGAAACTTCGCATATTTCAAAGTTCCTTCATTAATTTGTTCAAAATCACAAAAAACAAAAGTATTATGTGAATTTTTTAAATTCATCCAATTTTTCCAAATATTTTTGAAAATATGAACAAAATCAAATAAAAGAAAAATTAATTTCTCTTGATTTTTTGGATTAGAAAACCATAATCCATTATCGGATATAGTTTTGAACATTGTTCTATTAATTGAGTGATTGTCAGTTATAATACAAATTATTTCAAAGCCACAGTCTTGAACAAAATTAATTACTTCTGTAGTCATTTTTGTTAATTCGCTACCTTTGACATTATTAACTGGCCAGAGCTTTACAACCTCATTCATATTACCAAATGTTGAGCTTATCATAAAAGTAACAATTGTTCTTGCAAACTCGCAATCACTGCCTAGGACATTATTTTCAGCAGAACCCAAAATATTTTGAGATCTATAATCTATTCGAGACGTGATATATATTTCATCAATAATTAATGCAACAACCTTTTCAGTCTCGGTTAGTGACTTTACAATATTCAATAAATAATTTTTATTGTTATTCTCTTCTTTGGGCGACACTGCTAAAGAGGAAGAAATACTCTGCAAATACCTTTTATGAGGAAGGACAAAGAAATCTCTAATAACATTATAACAGGTGGGCGATTGTGAATATAATATAAATGCCATTATAATTGTTGATGGTCGATACTTATTTTTGTTTGACACAATCTGATACAACTGATCTATTATTATCTCTAAATGTTTACTATACAAAAATGTATTACTTTCATCATAATTGTTTTCACATTTTCGATATGCATCAGAGATAATTTTCAATCCTTCTTTAAGCATCTCTATTACATTTACTTCTTTATTAACAGTATTTGTTTTATAACGAGATAATAGATTGGAAAGTTGAGACCACCTTTGCAACTTTACATCCCATGGTAAAATCCATTTAAGATCGTTGTATGCAAGTTGATTGTCTTTGAGGTAAACTTTAACCATTAAATTATCTTCAATTGCAATTGTCGCCATAACTGTCACATATTGATCTATATCTAAATTGTAAAAATATAACTTACGACTATTATTTTTTGTTACAATTTTTGCTTCCCAGAATTGAATTTCCAACTTCGTTTTAAAATTGTTTGCCAGATCATCAAAATCAGTTATAATGTCATTATGCAAAAAATCTTCTATTATTTGTTCTTCCCTGTGTAAAATTGTTTCCCGTCGTTCTTCTGGGTTTGTTCTTTTTTTGCAGGTGCAGATGAAAGATATTTAGGTAAGTTGTCGTCAAATTGTCTTGGAATTGCACTTTCACTCAACTTTGGGTATTTTAATAGAATTTTTTTGTTTTCACCCGATGGCAAAGTAAATTCATGATACCTAATAATGTCTGAGTCATGAAAATGTTTGGCACATACTACACTACACTTTGTGGGAGTCCAGTCTTTGCTTGGAATAGCTTTCAACCTTTTTCCACATTTGTTTTTATCTTTAGGAAAAGCAAATGTCGATTCACATTTATTTGACCCCTTCAAGACGGAATCATAATTTGAATTGCATCCAGGAATTGAACACCTTCGAGGCATCTAAAATAAATTTTCAGTAATTATTTGCTAGAACTTTTTGCAATTGAAAAATGTAACCTACAAATACTTCTTTATTAACATCAAATAATAAACACTTACCGTATCTTCGGATGAATTGTTCTCCAAATTATTAAAATATGACTGCAAGGTTACACTACAATTATTATAATTTTCTCATTATTATAACATAACAGATCGAAAAACTTTGTCACATGTTTTGACTGCTAAAACCATGCGGATATGTCAGAAACAACAATAACAAATCAATAAGGCGACGACGAAGACTACCTACAAGGATAGGAGTGGGATAGGACTATCGGACTACCAAGCGCTGTTGCCACTTTGTGCTCAGCGCGGCTAGTTCTCTAAAGTGGGTTGTGGCAGAAATCAGCCACCGTATTCCTGAAATAATTCCTATAAACAGCTATAGTTTTGCCCCCTAAATTCTCTCACCCATTTCCGTAAACACAGAACTTTCCATATTCAATGAAAAGAAACACATCCTTCTCTACTGAAAAACGAATTCAATAGAATATGTGGAATTAACAAACCGTCGGAAGTTTTATTCACTGATGCTTCAAAAAATTAAGCAAATCGTTCAGTAGGCTCATCAGTAGTTACAGCAACTAATACATAAAAATTCCGGCTACCAGAGTGTAGTGTATATACAGGAGAAGTGTTCGCCGTTCATCAAGCTTTAGTTTACGTAATGAGTAACCCAAAACCAAAATATGCAATCTGTTCCGACTCACCAAGTGCTATAGAATCTATTCGACAAATGTATGAAAGCAACTCTTTGGTGCAACAAATCCAACAATTTTTCCACCAATTATTTACGCAAGAAGTAAAAGTCACATTTAACACCGTTCCCTCACATATCGGAATCGACGGCAACGAGTCAGCTGATACAGCTGCCCAAGAAGCAACAACGGAAGAAATTGAAAGGTCTCAAATTTATTTTCACAGTGATATAGACAACTTTCTCAAGAAGTTAATTTAGAAAAAGATTCAAACAGAATGGAGTAATGATCAAAATAGCCTCAAAAGTATTAAATGGCAATTTACTGACCGACTAATATTAACACAAAGCCGGTTAGAACAAATTAAAATATCAAGACTAAGACTTGGCCACACTCATAAAACGCACGCTTATAGAATATCTAAAGAAGAACCCCCCAAATGTAACATGTGCAATGTAAGACTGTCCATTAAACACATCCTTGGTGATTGTCCATAGTTTCAAGAGGAAAGACAAGAGAACAAAATCTCCACAGATGTTAGTGAAAATTTAAAAACTCTGGAACAAATACAAAAAACAATACAGTACCTAAAAGATATTGAACTCTATAATTATATCTAGTGAATATTACGTGAATACTTAGTGAATATAGAGTTCGGACCTGGCAACTATGGTTTAAACACCTTTGTGTGATCGGTCCCGAATAAATAACAAATTTTGTGGAAAAAGTGAATGATAATTTCAAGACTGTGTATTACATCGTTTACATTAATACAAAGTGCTTCACGCAAATAACTGTAAGTAATAAGTTTACCAGTAATCAAGTCAAATAATCAACTGATAAATCACAAACGAGGCGAGCGATAAGGGAACCAGTTTCTTACGCACCTTACCTCGAAAGACAGGACCGCATTCAGAACCCTACTAAATAGAAAAATGAACCTATCTCAAGCTACCACAATGTCTTATTCAACTGCCTTATCAAAACAATCTCAACCCACACTCCCTTCCAAAGATCAAGCTATTATTTTTACCTCATTAAATGGTCCTAACCTTGAAGATTATTTATATCAAATCGGAGACATTGTAGGCCCTCGAAATATCCTTTACGCCTCTCGAATATCAAACAACAGAATATGCATATATCTATCATCCAAACAAGCAGTAGACGTATTCTTCAGTGAACAGGGAGGAGAATTCTCTATCAATGGAAACTCTATTAAAACCCGTAGATAACAAACACCTTCTGAACGGCTGGTACTATCAAATGTCTATCCCTCGATTCCCAATGATGTACTACTATCAGAATTTCGGGGTCTAGGCATAAACAACATATCCCCAATAATGCCCCTAAGAGTTGGAACGACAAAACCAGAATACAACCACATCCTCAGTTTCCGACGCAAGTATATGTAACCCCCTCCAACAGCTTAAATATTCCAGATAGTATTATCATCCAAGATGACAATACTTCCTATCGGATCTTCCTCACATTTGATAATCAGAATTGTCACAATTGTAAACAAACTGGTCACATTGCATCAAAATGTCCAAACGCTGAACAAAACACTTCGTTACAAATCTTCCGGAAATCAATAATTCCCAAAATATATTTGATGGAGAGAAAAATCCACAAGTAAACCCATCCCAAGTAAACCCAACAAAATCCACAAGTAAAACTGCTAACATCTTTGCTAGAAAAATCCCATGAGATCAACTGAAGATGACTTAGAAAAGCGAATGGATTATACAGAAAACTGAAATAAACGACCTTTATCCGAAACTACTAGTCCCATAGCAGAATCAGACTCTGCATTCAAAATACCGGATACACTGAAAAAATATAAAAGTGATGAATTTACATCTGAACAAATGCAACCTGTAAAACAGCTAATGGAAAAAGATCCTAAAAACTATGCTCTTACCTTCGAACAATTGACCGACTTACTGTCAAATATAAAAGGAAACCCAGATCCAATAAGCGTGATTAGAACCTACACGTCGGAATTTGAAGACTTAGTAGATACTATTAAAAAAATTTACCCATCACTACAGAGCAAAGCAACGAAGACGCGCTTTACAAAAATTAGGAAGAGATTTGAAAGATATATTTCTGAAGGACCCATAGAACAAGAGCCAATCAGTGACTCATCAGACAGCAACGACATAAATTCTACTTCAATAAATTTAAAATAAAACAATGAGTATTCTACAGTGGAATCTAAATGGATATTACCTCCATCTGGAAATGTTAAAAACTATTATATCTAAATACAACCCGAACGTTATCTGTTTACAAGAAACACACTTTAATAATCAGAATACACACAAACTGAAAAGTTTTAATGTATATTACAAGAACAGAATTGGTATAAAAAGTTGGGGAGGAGTTGCAACATATGTAAATAAAAACCTTCATTCAAGTCAAATTGATTTAGATACCAATATTGAAGCAATAGCTGTATGCGTTTATTTTCCTAGAAAAATAAATATATGTAACATATATATTCCATCCGACCGAAACCTAAGTAAAATGGAACTAACTGATCTAATCTCCCAGGTTCCTAATCCTAAAATTATCATGGGCGACTTCAACGGACACAACTTCATGTGGGGGTGTGAGAAACAAGATACTCGAGGAAACACAATAGAAGAGGTTATGACAGACTTAAACTTAAACATTCTTAATGATGGAAGTAAAACTAGATTTAATACCTATAATGGAACTTCTTCGGCTATAGATTTAAATTTGTGTAAACTTTCATTACATCAACACCTAACATGGAAAGTCTTATCTTTTTCATATGACAGTGATCATTCCCCAATCCTTGTAGTAGATAAACGTAGAAGTGCTGACGATTCAACGCCTATACAAAAGTGGAAGCTACATGAAGCAGACTGGGAACAATATACCATTTTAACTGACGCACCTTTATCAAAATTTTCAATCAGTGAGGACATAAATGAAACAATAAACAATTCCAATGACATATTGATAACAGCTGCAGACATAACAATAGGGCTAACTTAAAACGTAACACACCGTACGGCCGTACCATGGTGGAATAAAGAATGTGAAGAGGCACTTAAAGAAAGTAAACATGCATTTCATACCTATAAAAAGCATAACACGATTGATAATCAATTACGATTCAAAGCACTAAGGGCAAAAACTAGGTATATTTTTAGAAAAAGTAAAAAAGACTCATGGATGAAATATGTGCAAAATATAAGCAGCTCTACTAGCTTAACATCTGTATGGAAAAAAGTGAATACAATATCCGGCAATAAATCATTCAATAAAATCACTGGTATAAAACAAGACGAAATCTTAATAACAAAATCAAAAGATATAGCTGAAGCATTGGCGGAAGCATTCCAAGAGAACTCGAGCGATGCCAAATTAAAGGAAGATTTTCTAAAAAATAGAGTATCAATCGAAGAAATCCCAATCAATAATGAAAACAATACATCGCACCTCAACCAACCACTCACACTATCAGAACTAGAGTCCAGGTCCTGATAATATACCTATTTCTTTCCTGCTATATCTATCGGAGAGCGGCAGAGAAGTACTCTTAAATATTTACAACACCATTTGGATACAACAAACTTTTCCAATTCAGTGGACTGAAGCAACAATCATACCAATTCTAAAGACTGTTAAGAAAGCAACAAGTATAGAATCATACAGACCTATTGCACTGACTAGCACGATGTATAAGCTCTTAGAAAAAATTATTAATAATCGTCTTAGGTGGGAACTTGAAAGTCGCAAACTGATTAAACCATAACAAAGTGGATTTAGGAAGAAGAGAAGTAATATTGACAATATTATTGATCTAGAAAGTGACATACACGAAGCCTTCGCAAATAAACAGAAATGCTTAGCCATATTTATTGATATCAACAAAGCATTCGATACTGCATGTAGAATAAATATACTGAAATTGTTAAAGCAATGGAATATACATGGACATATGTTGGCATTCATTAAAAATTTTCTAAGCTATAGGACTTTTAGAGTAAGAGTAAATGGTAATCTATCGACCATACAATGTCAAGAAAATGGTACTCACCAAGGCTCTGTTATTAGTCCCACATTATTTCTAATCGCTATTAATAACATTACTGAAAATGTACTTAAACCAATTAAAATAAGGCTATATGCGGATGATTTAGTGGTATACATGAAAACTAAAAACATCGATATAATGCAACATATACTACAGAGACAACTTAATAAACTGCAGCAATGGTCAAAACAGTCGGGCTTTAACTTCTCTGCATCCAAAACCAAATGTTTATCACTTTCGAAAAAACATTGTGAAAAGACACCCCCGCTTACACTATATGAAGAAAAACTGCAATATGTAACTTCCACGACATTCTTAGGTATGATATTTGACCAGAAACTGAGCTGGAATGATCATATAAAAAAGTTGATATTATCTTGTCAGAAAGGTATCAATATTCTAAGAATACTTTCTAACCGTAACTGGGGATCAGATCAAAAAACACTACATATTATATATAAAAATCTTATACGTTCCAAATTCGATTATGGCTCTATTGTCTATGCATCCACCAAAAGCTATATTTTAAAGAAACTTGATACAGTTCACAATAATGCCTTCCGAATAATATCTGGTGCATATCGTACATCACCGGTGTAAAGCCTTTATTCAGAATTATGGGAACCATCTTTATCTACGAGAAGAAAAATATTGACATTGTCATATGCTACCTCTATATTAGATAACACTGAGCATCCAATGTACCCAAAAATTCATACAGATGAAATTGACAATATCGCACAACAACAACCGAGTCCAACTTTCTGTAATCGCTTGAGACAATACAAAGCAGATCTTCAAATCAAACATGTTCCTATATTCAAGTTTGAAGAAACATATCCTCCTTGGCAAAATTCCAAACCAATAATTGACACCACTCTCACCTCTTTTGAAAAATATGAACTACCCAGTTTGTTGATAAAAAACATCTTCCAAACAAAACTCATTGAATATAATCACCATTTCAAAATATATACGGGTGCCTCGAAAACTACAGCTGGCGTCGGAGTCGCGGTTGTTACGGCAAATCATAACTTATCTTTTAAATTACCTACCTGCAGTACAGTCTTCACTGGAGAAATATATGCATTGCAACTAGCCCTTAAACTGTCCAGAAATGCGAATGCTTCCAACATCCTCATAATCACAGATTCCTTCAGTTCATTAAAATCCATCCAGCAAGTTTATAGTAGTCATCCCATTGCTATGGAAATAAATAAGGAACTCTTTCAACTACAAGAATCCCAAATAAATGTAAAATTTATGTGGATCCCCTCCCACATAGGAATCCAGGGTAATGAAGAAGCAGACCAACTGGCAAAACAAGCAGCAGAAAGTGATAGTGCGGTAATTGTAAACGCGACAACCATCAGTGATTTGAAGCATACCGTGAAATAAAAAGCGATAAGTGCGTGGCAAAATCAGTGGTTTGATTCGAAAGCAAAATTACGCGAGGTGAAACCCAGTGTGAAACCCTGGAATACAATACCAAACAGGCGGCCCAACCAAGTACTACTGACAAGACTAAGGATAGGACACACTAAACTGACGCATCAACATTTACTTGCCAGGACAGAAATGCCTCAGTGTACTACATGTTCCAAGCAGATAACAGTAAAACATATTCTGGTTGAGTTTCCAAGATATGAAGACGCCCGAGTGAAAAACAATATACCAAACACATTGAGATCGGTATTAGGACAAAACTGTGACATAAATGTATTAGTTCGATATCTTACTGAAATTAATGTAATCAAAACCTTGTAAAATAATCTTTGTCGCTAATAACCGACATGGTTGATGCGACAATAAAAATGGAATTGAGAAAAAAAACTTAGTGAATATTTAGTGGATGTAATACTGTAATTTAGTATGTAGTAGAATGATATTGTGAGTGCTAATGACCCTTAGCGGTCGAAGCACATCCTCACAAACAAAAATATTAATAATAAATAAATTGGCGCTTATAACAATAACGAAAATAATAAAATTAAACAAAAAATTAATGGCAAATAAAGAAAGAACACTTATTATATTATAAATAAAAAGAAAAGAAAATACTAAACAAAATAGATAAACGTTGGCATATCAACATTACAAAAAAAGTTATATTGAAATATATCTAGTATTTATTCTTTATCATCATTTAATAACAGATATATTTCTTATACCGTATCTCGCACTAATATAAGACATCGATTTTTTCGTTTTAAGGAGTCCAATAAATCGTGTTTATTACACTTTTAGGTTAGAATTACCCAAAAACTCAAAGTAATAGAGCAATTCTGCAGCCGGATTTGAATTTGGCAGAGAAAATTACTTCAAAAACTATTCCCAGTTTTCCCAGAGCCACTATACGACCCCTTTCTTGTGTTATTTTATGTAACAGTTTGAAACGACACAACCTGATATCCGAATTTCTCTTCTCAAACAGTCGATGTGACCTGAAAATTGACTGGGGTTTGCATGGGAAGATCTTAAAATAGGCCACCACTCCGTTTTCTAATGAAATAACATTACAGTCAAACGACGAAATTTACGGTCAATTTGAACTTGATTCTTGATGTTTTTAAACTATTGGTTGGGAAGAATGTTCCTTTGAATCAATCGTTATCGTCGAAAGGGAAAGAAGAAAAAACTTTTTTGAATGGAAAACAGTTTCAAATAATAAGTGAAGTCACTATAGAATCGGATTGTTTTTAAAAGCCGCTCACATTTGGGTGGAGAAATCAAAATATTCTAATAATTTTGCAATATAGTCTAAAGGAAATTACTTTTTTGGTGTTATTTGGCCGATATAGATGTCAAACTTTCTTTCAAACTGCCCTCATAAGCAGTGCAGCATCTACAAAAAAGTGGGATTCCTGCAAACCCAACCAATCTGCATCAAGTTTTCTTGCAGTTTCCAAAAACAAAAAACTGCGGCATCTACACTTTAATATTGAATTTACATCTCCAAAATTGACGTTATGTAGACACTACTGTGTAAGAATGCGGTTTTTGTAAAATGCAAATTATAAACGTGGCATCTGCTCGTAGATGCCACAGCATGCTTCAAAAAATTCATCAGAATAGACAGTTATGCATGTTATATATCCGCACCAGATATACCGCAATCTAGACATAGTGGAACCATCCAAAATCCCAGGTCAGGTTCGAAATCAAGCTACCTTCTTAAAAAATAACCTGCAAACTGTCTTTATACCATCTGACAATCCTAGATTATTTCTCTTGCCATTTAAACAGACTTGGAGTCCACACGTCCATATACCCCTAAATGAAAACTCTACACTTCTCTCACCACTCACTATCGAAGGAGTTCAACAGATCTGTCAATTGGGGAGAAACAGTGCCCCAGGTCACGACGGAATCTCTGGAGAAGCACTTAAAAACCTGTAAAAGGAGATTTTCCCTCCACTCTGCGCCATGCTGAACGCCTGTCTGATATTTTCATACTTTCCTGGATGTTGGAAATCGGTCAACGTCGTTCTCATTCCCAAACCCAGCAAAGATACTACAAAACCTGAATCATACCGCCCGATTTCCCTAGTCAGCGTCCTAAATAAAATCGGTAAACATTATATGTTAAAATTGGTAGGGCCCATACAATATTCTTTGTAATCTCCAGAATTTTTTATTTTCATTTTGAAAGCCCAATCTTTTAATATTGATGCTAAATCGTGACCACTTTTATTTGGTCAATCCATTGTCTTGGTTTTTTTCTTTGCTTTTTCCTAGGTTGATCTACCTCCATTAACTTCCTAGCTATTGTTTCTTTTCATTATATGTTAACTATTTCTTCTTTATTTTATTAATTATTTATGTTTATCCCATCATTTCCTCTATGTGGTCTCTTTTGATTCTGTTTCGTTTCTTTTTTCTTCCTATTTTACTCAAATATTCCATTCTAATTGCTTCAATTTCAGTTCCGTCTGTCCGATTGTGACCTGGGATCGTTTTATTAATTTTATAGTATAATTTTGTTAATTTATTGGCTCTACTTGTTAATTGTACGTCTATTTTCCCGTCATAAGTAATGATTGTGCCTAGATATTCATATGCCGAAATTATTTCTATAGTATTTTCTTCGCATTGAACTTTTTTATCAATAAGTTCCTTCTTTTTCAAATTTTCTTCCCAATTGTTATCACAAATTCAGACTTTTCCAACGATATAACATTTTTTTAAGTCTAAACTATTACAAATTCTGCTAAGTCTACTTTTTGCTTCTAATTACAAAACATCGGACTAATTGGTAGAGTAACTATGAAACTTATTCTATCAATAAATTCTCTCGTTATAATGTAATAATGGTTGAAGATTAACAGCATAGTAACGAAGCAACTCAATATTATTCCCAATTACAAATTCTAACTAGATCCACTGTTTCCCATTCGTATGTAAATTTCTCGCTGGAAAACTTTGAATACAACCGAAATAAAATCAATAAACTTCGCAGTACTTTCGTATCGAATTTCGCCAAAAAAAAAAACGATAGACGTTCGAAATGTTCCATTAAATAAGTGAAACATGCAAAACTCTAGCTACATTTGAAATTTGGCAAAAAAACAGAAATAACAAATAACTTGGAAGGTATAAACTGTACATAATAAAAAAATAAAGTAAAGGCGGAACACAAAAGAACGATAAACTTGTTACGAAGAAATAATACTCATAACCAAAGTACGCAGAGAATACAGATTCAGATTCACAGCAGCTTATTGTTGATGTTGTTAAAGTGTTATTAATACAGGTACAAGTAGGCCGTAGGTAAAGTATAGTACATAACACGCATTGTAACGCATTTTACGCACTGTACACACTCTTGTTTTAACAAAGATAAATGAATTTGTAACGAAGTGTGTAATATTTTATTAAATTCAGCCAAGCGCTTTCGACATTACGTCATCATCAGGGCTTTCGTCAGTCGGTCCAGAGACATATTAAAATTGTCCACATTATTGCTTTTGTCAGTTTAACATGGTAAACAAACAACAAATTACAAACATTCAAACATATCAAATTAAAAACGACACCATCCGACCCGATCTTTCAAATTATGTCGACCAACTAATCACGGACAATCTACTAATTCACTGTTCTTACCGGACGTTTCCAACTCACGATCTTCCAATTCTGCTCTTAATTCCGCCACTTTGAGGTCACATTTTTACGTAGCAATCTATTTATATTATCCCACTTCTGACACCAATGTAATGTTTTTCTAAGTTATTTAAACAGCAAACTGGTGGGATAAATTTTAAACAAACGGTATGGCTACTTACTGATTTATTTGAACACTAATTATCACTACTTATATACACAGTATATTCACTTAAACTAATTTATATAAACAGCTCCTTAATTTATATTCACTTGTTTATCTCACGATGTCAAATTATCAACTAACTCATCCGCTGATTGGTCCTTTATATATATTAGTGCCTTTTTCACTAGAGAATTCTATATTGCGGCTTACACACACATAAACAATTGGCTCTGGCTTTTTCTAGATAAGACTGGTCACAAAAACAATGTATAGATAAGATCGTAAACAATTCATCCCTGCACGTCCGCCATCATTTTAACTTTCATACCTGGCTTAGACAGAATCGGATTCAGGGACTATTCCAGTGTGCTGTTTCGTAACAGTACGTATCAGCCCGACATCATCCACATGTTAATTGAATCTTTGTTGAAAAACCCCATAAGGAACAAATTTAATTATGTTCGTATAAGGGATTATTGATTGAATGTTCAGTTTATCTAATTTAGCGTGAGGCAAATAGATTTCTTTTCTTAAAAGCCGTTATTCCATCATACGTTAAAATCCAAGGGGTACGTTTCTGGAAGCTTTAATTCTGGCGAAGGTTAGAGTCACATTTTGTTTTATGCAATTGTGGATGAACCAAATATCAATCTTAATCAAATGTCGTTTGGTAGATAACCTGATGTATCTGTCCATTGCTACTAATATGGTCTGCCATTAGTTGACTTGTTATTTTGACATTCCCAACAACACTTTCCAACAATAAAACCATTCTGATTATTTTTGAAAATTATTATTAACAAAAAAAAACAGCAAAAAACTAAATATACTGGTGAAAATCACAAGTCATTATCTCAATTCATTCTATACCAAGTAAAATTTTATAAATAGACTAATAAATAACAACCGAAAATACAAATTGACACTCCCATTCAATTCTTCGTTTGATCGGCTCTTAAATACCTATTTTGGTTGATAAACATCGAGTACGCTGAGACTACATGAGTATTTTCTCTCAATATTGCCGAACGGTTCCTTGAAATCTCATTAGGTCTCAGATAATTGTATTTCTGAAGCGGTTGGTACGTGATGTTCTCTCTGATTTCGTAAGCTCGTTCATTTCGGTTGATTTTAGCGTTCTTTTATATTTTCCACAAATACTTCACGTTTCTGATTCGCGAAACAAGCGGCTTCTTTATTAAAAGATTGTCTGTACCACAGTTGAAACTTTGAGGCGAGAATGTTTTTTTTATGAATCATTCTCAACAACTTTATCAATTGGAAATTGTGATTTATTGTATGAGCAAGTAATTTTTAGCAATAGCTGTCAGTTTCATGCTATTTTTCATTAAATATAATTTAGATTTTTCTAGAAAAATATCAGTTGAAAGTAGTGGTTTCAAATTTACTGGTTACTAATCCTTTGTTGACTAATGCTCAGGCTCAGACCCTTTCTAATCATTTAACCGAAGAAGTGTCTTATAATAGTCGGCAAAGCTTCGACTTTTAAATTCAAAATGACATAAAGCTGGAAGTAACTCTTCCCAAATGAGCACATTTTTTATCAACTGCTTCCAAAGCACAGTGAAAATTGGGTCTAGTAGAAAAAATAAGTATTACTTATAAAACAAACAATAAAATATGTAACATTGTTGTTCGATCAATCAGCTTTTTGGTTCAAAAATTGGACTGTTATAAAATGCATTGGCAACTGTTTCTTCATTTGAGATGTAGATTGATTTTGAAGTAGTAAAAACCAACTATGAACTGTTAATAACTGACGAAGAATGGAAAGTTGAGTGAGTTGTTGGAGATTAATCTACCCAGAAAGTTGAAGAGTAACCTAAAATTGGATGACAACAAATCTCAAAACGTGTGTATTAATCAAAACTTTACGACTGGTCAATACGGGGTCACATATTGAAATATATATCGAGCTTTCTGGATCAACGACAGTACCAAGTGGGAGTAGATGGAGTATACTCGCCAATGGAAACGGCATTCCACACGGGTCAAATCTCAGTACGACTTTATTTCTTATAGCAATAAACTCAATTATAACAAACTGTAAATCACTCGTAAAATGCAGACTATATGCAGATGACCTGGTTATCTATTGCAGAGGGAAAAATATGACTACAATACATAAAATCATCGAACAAACAATCGCTACAATAGAGGATTGGTCAAACGCAAGTGGACTGCGTTTCAGCACTACAAAAACCAAAACTTCTCGAAAAGGACTTAACCACAACTTGGAAACTTGAACCTTTATGGACAGAAAATAGAATATACGGAAGGAAGAAATTTTTCTAGGAATGATACTCGACCAAAAACTAACATGGAAATCACACATTCTGACATTGATGAAAAAATGCCAACCTGGAATTAGTTTACTCAGATCACTCGCTTTCAAAAACTGGGGCGCAGATTACTCAAGTTTACTGCACATCTTTAAATCATTGATTAGATCAAAACTTTACTACGGAGCGATTGTCTATAACTCTGTCAACAAAAGCCTTCTTCAGTCAGTGGCAGTTCTCGAAAATACAGCTCTTGGCATCTGTTTGGGTGCCCATCGTACAAGTCCTATTCGTAGCTTATGTTCGGAGACTGGAGAATTACCACTTTCTTACCAAATAGTATATCTGAGCATATTTTATGCTATCTTTGTAATAACAAACAAAATAAATCCAGTAATCCGCAACGTCTTATCTGATCGTTTCGAAGCTAAATTTTTATCTAGCTCAACTACTCCTCTTTCCTATCACAGAGTCAAAACATATTCACACAAAATAAATTCGCAATTCCCAAATGTTTTTGATGTCCCATCAATAAGTTATCCTTTTTCATGGACAATAGCACTCCCTATCCTAGACCTAAGCCTTGCCTACCTTAATAAATCAGAGACTCCAACAGCTAGAACAAAACAAGAACTCCTAAGAGCCTTAAATAAATATGGTAGCATTTAAATGGTATGAACAGATGCTTCAAAAAACCAAGACGAAATTGGTGCTGCCTTCTACCTTTCACATTTATTCATTCAGCTGAATTAATTGCTATCTTAGAAGCACTCAAGAAAATCCAGAAAATCAAATATAAAAATGTCCTTATAATATCCGACTCCCAAAGTTCACTAACAGTACTTCGTCAACTGTACTCTAATCACCCTTTAGGCATACTTATTAAGAATGAGCAACAGAATTGCAAAAACAGCAGCATACATATTAAATTCATGTGGGTTCCATCCCATACCGAAATAGAAGGGAATGAGAGAGTAGATCAAATAGCAAAAAATGCATGCACCAATAAACAATCAGAAAGGAACGATTTTACCGTACATACTGATTTGAAAGCGTTCTACAAGAGCAAAATCTACGACAAATGGCAGGAAGAAGCAAGACATAACCAACATATATGTTGTCATTACAAATTCTCACGGCTGGAAATGTAAAAACATAAATAGAAAAGAACAAGTGATCCTTTCTCGTATTCGAATCGGTCATACGCGCATCACACACGACTACTTACTAGCGGGAAAAAATAAACCAATGTGCGAAATGTGTAATAGTGAGTTAACCGTGAAACACCTGGTAATCGAATATGCGAAATACGACAAGGAACGTAAAAAGAATCAACTATCACTAAAAAAACTACTACAAGAGGACCAAGAAACTAAAAAACTTATAAACTACCTAAAAGACTGCAAATTATGTAGCAAAATAGGGAGACTATAACCAAGCTACAATGAGTGAACCCTACGTGGTAGAAGCGATTAAAAAAGTAAACGTCAAAAAATAAATAGGAAAAATCTCACCATTCTCGGGTCTATTCACTTGCCGGAAGGGAAATACAACAAATTCACCTTCTTCTGAGATTTAGGGCGCAATTTCGAGACATGAACTAGTAGAGCGGATCTTACAGCAGGGACTGTTTACCAAATTTTACCAAGTGAACGTGAAAGTTTCTTTTTTTCGAGCTTACGAGATTCTGAGTTCGCAACAATGCAAACAATTCGGCTCAAAGGTCCAAAATGTAGAATGGGAAAATCAAATCTTTGTAGGTCGCTGGTAACTAGAGGACTTTTAGGCCTAAAGGATTTTTTTTATTAGGAGAATGAAATTTATCAAAATTGCTCTACAATACTTACAATATTTTTCGGGAAACGTCAACTATATTTTATATGTGTTATAACAGGAGAGACATTAAAAAAACTTAATTCTAACTTTTTGACCAGTGATCAATAAAATTTATTCTATCATAAGTATCAGTTTTTGTTGTTGACAACCAGAAAAAAACGAAATAAATTAAAGCTTTTTTTACCAACATAATAATTGTTTGTGAAATATTTAAAACTAAATTTCAATGGGTTTTTTTCTATTCTATTCTAAACACTCTGTATTTCCTATTTCTTCAAGAGAGGAAAAGATGGGTGTGGTTGTTTCCACTCCCTCGCTTGGTTAGTCTGATTTCAACGACCGACATTATTCACGCTTTTTTGATCGTTTTATGTGCATCTTGGCCTCGCTTTGTTTCAATCTTGATTCAGATTATAATTTGTCGAATTTTCCACAATTTCTTCCGCCAATTATACAATTTTCAAGATCGCTAAGAGGATCATTGCTAATGAATTTTGAGTCCAATGCATTAATCTGTATCAGAACTTAATTAGTAAATATTATTGTTACTTCTTGTAACTATACGTTTCGAATTTAAATTTTTATTCATTTAAAAATGGGCAACATTTCTCAGTCCTTTTTTTTAACCTTTTATAGCAACATAAGAGGAAGTAATTTGAACTACAGGTGTTTAAAAAATTAATCTTGTAATATCTACTTGAGATATTGATTTCACTAATGGTTTTTCCATGATATGTTCACAAAATTCAAAAGAAAATAACAAGAAAGCTGTCATTATCAATTCTCTGATTTTTCTTCTTTTATTGCTACTACTTTTAAAACATTTTATGTGTTTGTCCAAATCATCACATCACACATTCCGCATCTTAAATGACCTTTGGTACTCACCACAAGCTTATAAAATCTTTTTTTACTAACTTGACTGTTAATCATAATGAATTAAAATGATGCGACATCTTCTCATGTGAAAATTGGAACGTGGTTTGTAAATATTTGTTCTTATTTTGAATGTAACTTTTTACATTTTTTTTATATCATAAATACCAACCAAGTAGTTTTAGAATCAATATGGTGATCAACTAAAGAAATCTCTTAATCGAATTTTCACAGCTTCTTGTATATTCTCCTAGATGTCCATGTGAAATGTGTTACGGTTCTCTACAACTGGTTTTTTTATAAATACAGTATAATTAGTATGGTTTTGGAGAGATGTCAGGATAGTAGCAAATTGATTGCAGTGACTATGTAGTTATAAATCGATACTTGGTTTAAAGAAGATTTCTATTTCTGCAAATTATGATTGGGATTTCATAAAGTTCCCCTGTTTAATAAAAATCAACTAACTATATTCAAATCAATATCGCTTTATCTAAATTTGAGAAATCCCTTCTGTAACAGGATATTTCCAAATATGTTAATATGAAATGGAATCTGTATTGATTGTGAAGATTTCTACTAAGCTGGCGAATATTTTAATGATTACAGAGTAGTAAGTGTAGTATCGGAAAGATGTCAGGGCAAAAGAAAATCAATACTTGTATTGAAGATGTCTACTTTTGAAGGTGTATTTTTGATTACATTTATTTCTCTCTTTAAAGTGTATAGTGTATGCATGTTTCAACAGATGTCAGCACAAAAAGATCGATATACACTATTTGAAAAATCAGTTGGATTGAAACATAGAGTCATGATTGATCAAACTATTAACCTTAAAATACAAAATTTATATGGTTTTATCTATATGGATATGGACGTATATAAACTACACTGAATTCGTGGTCTAAGTAATATTATTAAATATACATATATAACATAGAAACAGTTAACTAAAACAGAGCCGGACTGGTATTTAAGTACGATAGCACATAAATAATTTAGGAATGAAAAAATTTATTTCAGTCAAAGTTATAATTTTAAAATTGAGTAGGGAGTCGCATAAATAATTATAAATCTATTAATAGTACATCGAGAATGTTGATTAATGGTTCTACTTCATAACATCCCGTCTTTTGTTTATTTTATATAACAACCGACTTTTGTCGGAGCTGGTAGTCAAGAAATATCGGATCTAATTTGTTAGAGATATATCCTAGCAAACTGTTCGAATATACTGAAGATACTATAAATTGAAAAGAGTCATCGAGACTGTGATATATCGCCAACGTAAGCTCATTGGAATTGAATTTATTTTTGCAGATTGATTATACTCACAACTTTAGTGACCTTAAATATAATTTTAATTGAACTAATGCACGCCAAAAACTACAAAATTACCGATACGTCTTCAAATTGGTTGAAAATTATTTTTAAAATACACTAGCCTTCAAAAAGGTTTCGAACTTGCTCTTACAAAACTGGATGTTAATTATGACGTAATTTCCTGCACATAATCTTGAATTCAGAATTGTTCTGTCAGATCAGGGTTTTGTGTGATTTTCAAATAAAGTTGTAAATTTTTTTACTATATCAGGGGTACGTAGTGGAAAATTATTTTCCCAAATACGAATATAACTTTTTTAAATGAAACCAATAATAACTATTAAACATCAGGTCGGCATTACATGAAATGTAACTTGTGTCATTCTGACGATGCTCTATCAAAAAAAATGTCAATTTTTTTAGAATGTTGACCATTTTTTCAATATATTGTGGAATTATTTAAGAAACAGAATTCAATTCAATGCTTGGTACCTTGATGATGGTTCTTTAGGTGGTAATACTAATTCCGTGTTCAAGTCTCTTGTCTATATTATAAACAATTACAAGAATATTGATCTTGAACTCAATTTCAGCAAATGCGAGTTATTTATCTTAGAATCACCAAATAATCTAACCATTGATAAATTTAATTCTGTAGCTCCAGGCATAACAATTACCAACAGACAAAAATTATATCTATTAGGTGCTCCTTTATTAAACTAATCCTTTCTATCAGCTTTCAATGAAAAACTAACCTTTTTCAGAAAAATGTCATCTCGTTTATCCTGGTTACCGACACATATTGCTTATTACCTTCTCAAGAATTGCCTATTAATTCCTAAATTAACATTTATCTTAAGATGTAGTTCGACCTGATTACATAATGATATCTTAATCAATTTTGACAATACCATTCGTCATTGAGTCGAGTCATTAATTAACATTGAATTAGAGGACCTTTCTTGAAAACAAGCTTCACTACCTGTTTCATATGGTGGCTTAGGAATTCGCTCAATCGTTTCAGTAGCTCTTCCTTTTTTTTTGTGATCGTTAAATAGTTCAAAAAATTTCATTAATTACATTCTGCCTATATTTTTCCACACACAGGACCCTTTATTAATGGAGGCAGAAAATAGTTGGTCATTAAAGTCTAACAAAGATGTACTCGATGAATATAAATACATTGAAAAAGAGAATCAGCTTCAGAAAGCTATCAATTTATCGGACAGGGCTCGTTTGAATGCAGCATTTTCAGAGGAATCAGGAGCATGGTTGAACGCTATGCCGTTGGCCCCATTAGGTACGCTTTTAGATGACGAAAGTTTACGTATTTCTATTGGTCTCCATTTAGTGTGCCAAATTTGTGTAAAACATCGCTGTCGTTGCGGAGCTGATGTTGATGAATATGGTAGACACAGCCTAAGCTGCAAATTAAGTGCCGGTCGTTTTTCACGTCATTCGTTGGAACCGTTAGGTACTTGCCGCGACGACGGTAAACGTCCAGATGGTATGACTCTCATTCCATGGCAACGCGACAGACCAGTTATATGGGATTTTGCTTGCACTGACACTTGGGCTCCGTCCCATGTCCAATCAACATCTACTTCCACAGACGCTGCAGCTCTACAAGGCGAAACTTTTAAAATCAATACATACAAAAATTTGAAGAACATTTACATTTTTATTCCTGTAACAATTGAAACCTCTGATGTTTTCGGTCATGAAGCTCTAAAATTCATAAAAAATCGGTAAAAAAGTATCAGTAGAAACCAATGATTCAAGAGCAACTTTGTTCTTTATACAACAAATAAGTATTGCAATTCAAAGAGACAACGCTTCATCTTTTCTCGGTACGTTTTCACGTTCTAAGCCTCTAGAAGAACTTTTTATGAAACCTAAACATAAGAAACCTAATTCTTCTACCATTTTCAAACTTTCTCACATTACCGACCCTAAAACATGTGATCTCTCCGTTTTCTGAAATTATTATTTAACATCTTCGTTCTCTTCTTCAGAATGTGTGCCTTCTGATAATGCATGCGTTGACAATTTTATAAATTATGCCTCCAATAAGCTTTTGGGCCTCAGTGTACTAGAAAATATAGATAACCACTAGCCAGATGATGTCCCATTAATAGGAATACTGAAGGAGATGACTATGCTAGAGACTGATGCGATTCCTATACGGAATAAATTATCTTTGAGCAAAACAAAATATAAAACTGGTTTACCGCCAATAGAGTTGAAGACATCAAGGAAAAAGGTAAACGACCCAATGGAAGTTATTCATACTAACAGTGTGGCATACTATAATAACACTATTATAGACAAATTGTGTGATTAAGATGATAACGAAAATCACACATCAGTAGCCGATTTAAGTAAAAATTTTAATGACAAACTATCCAGAACAGTAAAAATGGTACTAACCTCGCCAATAAGACAACTGAAATTAGATCCAAAATATCTGATGTCACCAATAGAGTGAAACCAATAAGTATAAAATCAATATCAACCAGAGTTAAAAAATCTAGTAATAATTTTTCGGTGACCAAAAAAAGTGTCATTGTTTTGCAGACAAATTCAAAATTGGAAGAGAATGAAGACGTAGAAAAAAAAATTGGTTCAGAAGTCGATAGGGTCGTAGTAACTGAGGAATCAATAAACATCAATTCCCTTTCTAAAAATAATCCTAGAGTTAACAACTTCTCTTCATACATTTCATTTTCGATTATTTTCAGAAAAAGAATGAAACTCAACAAGAACAAAAGGGCACGTCTAAAAATGATGTAGATAACAAGGAATATGTTAACAAAGTGAACCAGACCAGTAATCTATCGACATCAACCAAACTTTCTGTATTATCTACATCCAATTGAATAGCAAACAACATCAATTCAAATTCCTTATCACGCCGATCAATTGAGAAATACAACAATAGAATCCGAGATTATTCGTACGATAGTAGTTGCGAAAGAACTCTTAACAATATCTCCACAATCAAATCCATAAAGGGTATTTCCCAAGGATCTTTGGTCTCAAAGGCCTCAAAAATATTGGTAACACATGTTTCATTAATAGTATTATCCAATGCCTATCAAACACAAGGTGGCTATCAGAATATCTAAAGAAAGACGCATACATAAGATATATTGACATAAACATATCTAGCATGAAAGGAGCACTAATTAAAGCATTTGCTGAAGTTATTCAAGAGCTTTGGTCTGAAGTTGGTTTAGACAGAGTGGTTAATACAGTATCATTGAAAAGTCAGATTCAGCGATTTACTTCAAGGTTCATAGGATACACTCAACATGATGCACAGGAGTTTCTTCGTTACCTATTAGCAGGACTTCACGAATATGTCAACAAGGTATATGAAAAATAAAGCCCATATTAACAGAAATTGATGACAAACTTAGTGATATCGAGAAATTACAAGAATCTTGGTTGAGATATCCGATAATGGACAACTCCAAGATTGTGGATAACTTTGTCGGCCAATTAAAATCAACAATCAAGTGCACACACTGTGGTCACTGTTCAGTTCCCTACGATCCTTTTTGGGATTTATCCCTTTCGTTACCCCAATGAACAGGTCAATTACGACTTTCACAATGTTTAGATTCGTTTACAAGTGAAGTAACACTCGAGGGTGATGAGAAACCAACTTGTTCGAAATATAAGGAACGAAGACGATGCACTAAATCATTCTCAATTCATAAATTTCCATAAATATTGGTTATTCACCTGAAGCGCTTTTCGCAAACAGAAAGAATTAGTAGAAAACTTAATGTTGCAATAGATTTTCCAATAGATGGGCTTAATATGAGCCATTATGCGGCTGATAATGTGGCACCTTGTATGGACAACCTCTACGCTATATCAAATCAATATGGAACCACTTATAATGGTCACTACCCAGCATTTTATCGACATCCCTACACGGGATAGTGGCACGAACGATTCAAGAGTGCTATTATTATCGTGGAAATCTTTAGTCAATGGAGAAGCATATGTTCTCTTCTATAAACAAGATGACACAAAGTCCCACCTTTAAGTTTAATAATTTTTTCTATTAGTTTTCAAATTGTTTATTTACATTGTGAACCAATGTCTTATATGGTTTTTTCTGCAAAATTTATTTATATATCCATATATATTCTCATTAAAGACTATTAAAATTTTATTAATTGTTAGTTTCATTTAAAAAAAGCACTCTTATATTTGAAAATATGATATTTTTTTTATGTTTAAGTCCCATTCCCCCAAAGGGTTATTAGCGACTGCTGTATTTATTCCACAATATAATATGATACAATTATGTACAATAATTAATTATATTTTATCAAACAAACTAATGGTTTTAATGCGATTGTTGGAAAGTCTGAAAGTATTCCTCCAATTATATGTTTCCCAGTGAAGGGAAACCCCATGCTTCTTTTTCACTTAGATATTTTGGTGACTTCTTCATAAGATTTAGTTTGGGGTTGAGTGCCTCTTTGGTCAGGGATACTCTCATTCAGCAATTAATCCATTTTGGTATTTGAATTTAATTGATGTTCTAACTACGATCATGTATGATGTGTAGAAATATAAACTACTAATGAGTTTTTGACTAAACTGAATTTTGATGGTCGACTTTACTCGTTGATAAAAAGGATGTTTGTTATAAAATGACAATTTTACTTTCTTTTATAAATTATCCGAGCTGATATTAATCACAACCTGTGCTCAATTTGCTAGGACAAGACTTCAGTGATATTATTTGTCAAGATTGTTTTGATGATTTAGTTTAGTTTAAGTTTTTCTGATTATCATAACAATATAAATAGCATAAAATCCAGCGAAGCTGGTGTTTTCAGCTAGTACTAAATATTTATATTCAACTTCAAACCTAGTAAATATACACAACAATTGACAAAAAAACAAGAGGTAATTATACAAATGAATCTGATATAAAGATTCTTTTCCATACATTATCCTAAAGTGTTATAAAATTTGTGAAACTGCTTTAATGAAGCTTTACATTATTTACACAGGATAACAGTAAATAATCAAACTCTAAACATATCATAAATTGGATATTGAATGGAACCAATATAAATTTAGATTTTGTTAATCAGAAACGTTCGTGAACGTTGATAAAATAAATAGCGTTTCGAAAATTTTCAAATATTGATTCCATATTAGAACTGTTTACATCATGATTGGATCAAATTTATTCCATTTTAAGTAGTATTTATATTTCATTTATTTACTTTACTTAAACATTTTATATTTTACAATATTTCCAAACATTCTTTATCTATGAATAGTTTTATAACAAATAATTTGCTGAAAATTAAACAATTATTGAATAATTTTCTACATATCTCTCTGCTGCCTTAATGATTTCAATCCTTTGCGTCTCTTCAAGTTGGTTATACTACCACCATTTCCAGCGAATAATGTGGTTGATCTCCTGGTAAACAGTGCCCCTCAAGTCCTTTGGGATTCGGTAATTTAAGAAATTCAGTAATTGTCTAGGCGATTTTTCCAAAAGTGTGAATATCAATTGGTAGTATAGTCCATTGTTATAATAAACGAATAATATTTTTTGTATAAAAGTATCCTACCAAAACTGCCATCTGCGGATATCAGTATATCTTTGAGTCATGTACACTTCTCAAGTGGCCCTAGAAATAATGAAATGTTCATCTACTAAACAAAATTAAAGTAATGAAAGTTAAATCACAAATTTTTTTTAATCACATAAAATGCCATGTCGTTTATATTAAATGTATCCAACTTTTTCTATTTTCAATTGATACTTACAAGGAAACATAAGTTCTTTAGAATTGGAGCCAATACAAAGATGTATAATTTCAAGAGACGCTTATTTAAAGTTGAATGACATTTATGCTTCCAAGGCTCCTGCAAGAAAGCATTGCCACCTACAACACTATAGGGGAAGGTGGATTCTGATTTTCTTCATATTTTATATTTTTATCAACCTTTTGCAGTTTTATTTTAATAAGTCTACCTATGAATATATCGATTTTTATTCGTGAAAAATGTTTTATAGCTTGATTTCTCGGCATTGTAGTAGGTCTACAACTAAACAAGTCCACTATTTGACATGTGCGCCACGTTGCCACATCTAGGACTCCGGTATTGTGTTAGAGGTGGCCATCCACGAAAGGCAAATTTATTATAGTGGCTGACACTAGAACATATGGTTGAAGGAGGATACATCCATGAACATTTAAATAATTTATTTGATACAGTCGATACGTTATCTGAAATGAACATTGATATTGCAATCTATCAATAATAAATGGAATGAAAATTAACAATAAACGAGTTTAGTAATTAAATTTTATCCAACGTATTCGCTAACAGTTGAAACTTTTATGCCTTCACAGTTTCGTATCAAAAAAGTATTTCAACATTCCTCTGTTCTGATAAAATTTTATGAATCATACGACGCAGTATATCATAGTTGTACATATTCCTTTATTAGAAATCTTTATATATAGGATGTCCCTCAATTTTGACCGTGTTACAGACGGCTTACCTAATTTCTCCTCACCCACCCGTGAAGGCAAGTTTAGCTGAAACAAAACAGAAAACATTCACAATAGACTATAACATGCTAAACATTATATAAGATCGAATTTTTTTCATTCGTTCTCATCGTTACTAGTTTCACTATCTGAAACCCTCGTAACAAAAGGTTTCAGCTTATATGAAGGACATGTGCCTGTATAAGCAGTCCTACTTCGTTTTTAGTAGTTCTGTAACCACGTAACGATCCTTATCTAACACCTCAGCAACTACGAAGGGTCCCTTATATTTTGGTTCAAGCTTTTTGCTCTGTCCGTCATTAGATCCTTTATTTGCTGGTACCGGTACGTGTTGGCCAACCATATACTACTTTAAAGGAGCATGTCGTTTATCGTAATATTGTTTTTGCCGGCTTTGTTGTTTTTCCGTGAATTTAGAGACGTTATCTCTCAGTGACTCGAGGTACAGCCGTTCACTGCTTACGGCCTCGGACTTAATAAATGCATTGTTTACACCTCTGGGGCGATACCCAAAGAATACCTCATAAAGTGTCTTACCAATAGTAGAATTAACCGTTGAGTTAATTCCTCACTTAATTTTACCCACCGTTTCGTCCCACCGAGTCTCATCTTCCGTTGAAGCTATTATAGATGGTAGGATGGAACGGTTCATTCACTCGACTCGTCGTCTGCTCGAGCAGTAGCGCTGGCGCAGAGTACCCGTTTAGTTTCTAGACTTTAACGAAAGTTTGTGAAAGTCTTGCTGGTGAAAGCCGTTCCCCGATCGCATTATTTGACGAGGTACACCAAACGTCTCCATAATATGTTTCAGATATCTTATAACACGTGAGTTTTGGTGTTTGGTACTGTTTTCATAAATAAAAATTTCGTGATTTCGGGTCCATAGGAGCGCGTTAGTAATTGAAAGAACGATTTGAATGTATGTATATTTTGAAGAAACTATTCATCATCTGTCTGTACACTTTCAAGTAAAATGAATATCTCAAAATAATTTGAGCGTTCTAAAAAATACGGTGAAGATACCTCAAATAATCGATGATTACGGATCTGAGCATCTCCAGGTAATGCGAAATGTGTCTCAAGTATATCGTTTGAAAGTTTAAATAATCTGAAAATAACGTCAAGTTTAACAAAAATATTTCATCCTCACCGATCGACTTCTCGATTGTTCAATAAAATTTCTGCAACATGTTAATTACAAAAATATCGAGTCGTATTATATTTAACCTAATCCCAATAATTTCGTTAGTTGAAAAAATTCTACTTAATCCTATAATTTCAAGAGGTAATTTAGAAAGTTGGTGGACATCACGTAAACTTGTATGAATAGTTTATGACTAGTCAAAGATACGAAAAGATTTCCCAAAAGAAATTATATAAATATTTTACCAGACCATGGAAATGGGCACCGACTGACACTAGAATATGAAATTATGTACCATCAAGACGGCATTTGATCAAAGGATTTCTGAAAATTATCATTGAGTACCAAATTATACTAAACGGACCTTTCGTATGAACTGCACTCCATAATTTCGAATAATCACAAAATGTTTGATATATAAGACAGGACTAAGACCTTACAACAGATACGAAATTTTTTTTTTTTATTGATGTGTATATTTTCGATACCTAGATAAACTAGGATAACTTGCTATGATGCCATCGAGAAAAATTTACACAACACTATTATTCTAAAATATTAACAATATTTTTCAAAATATTCCTTTGAAATTAACTTTATAACGCCAATAAACATTTGATATTTTCATGTTAGTATGTCTATTAAAAATTGCCAGAATCGGTCGCTCCATAAGTTAAGTATTAAGAATCCCGAAAGCCACTTTTTGTTGTTCCCGACATAAGAACGTGCAGTCCTTTTTGGTCAACGAAGCTAGAGGTTGCGCGATAACAAACTTTCGAAAATAGCTAGTTAGTTCCAGCAAGCATCTATCTTCATGTATGTTTTTGGGTGGTGGAAAATTCGAAATAGCTTCTATTTCATGGCTTCGTGAGCTTATACCTTCACTAGAAATCTCGTGACCCAAATACTCTATTTTGTCTTGAAGATAATAATATTTGCTTAACCTCATAGTAAGTCCTGCAGTTCAAAATACTCCTAAAACGTATTTTAATATATCGAAAGCCTCTTTGTTACAAGATTAGTACATCATCTAAATAGGCCATCGCTATTTCGAAACGTAGTGGTCCCAAAACTTGATTTATGGTTATTTGAAACACAGCAAGTGCATTTACAATTTCGTATAAAAAATATTTCAACATTCCTCTGTTATGATTAAACGCTATGAATCACACGACGTAGTATATTATAGTTGTACATACTCCTTTATTACAAATATTTATATATGGAGTGTCCCTCAATGTTGACCGTGTTACAGTGTGTCCCTCAATATTGACCGTGTTACAATACAAATTCAGATTTATTAGCTATAATATTATTGTACAGTTTACCAAATAATTGTCAGAATTTTACAATTGCTTCAGAAGCACGTGCTGAATTACCTTCACCAGAAGCTCTTCGTGTGAAAATAATTGGACAAAGTGATACCACACAAGACCAGTTGGACCAAAGAAATAATGTATTGTATGGAAAGCAAACGAAAAAGTTTAACTAACAAATAATAAAGCAGAGCAGTATATATGTATATATAACTTAAGAAAGTTATCTTTCTCACATTGCCGCTTTCCCCAAAAGAAAAAAAGTTTATTCTAACTAGTTTCGGCAACGAACATTTGTAGGTTGTATAAAACAATTAAAAGACGATTATATTTCACATTTTTCCATTGAAAATGGATATAATTTTAACGTTTCGATCCTTCTTTCGAAGCATTTTCAAAACTATACCATTGTAAAAATAAGGGACGATTAAAATATTTGCAGATAGATAAAAACATAACATTAGTAGGCTTCCTTAAAACATCAATAAAAAGATAACATTAAAATCGATGTACCTACCTTAGAATTTCAATGAAACCATATTATACGAGGTACGTTGAAATTAATTAGTTAATCAGCTTATAATAACCTTGACTCAATTTTTCAATATCCTCTCTATCATTCAAAGAAAACTTATCTAGTTTCATGTGTACCATTTCTTTAATGGATACATTTTTATAATTGTTCTGGACGGTATCTAATTTATAACTCATGCTATCCCAAATTACAAAAAATCAGTGTTATAGGATTAATGGATAGACATATAAAATTAACTTCTACTGAATATCGCCCTGAAGTAATGAAAAAACTCAAAAATGTTCTGAAAAATAATAAATATCCAGAAAATCAAATTATTAAAATCATCAAACAACGTACATATAAATCATACAATAACATCATAAAACCAAATATACAAATAAAACCAAGTCATAAAAAAGATACATATATAGCCCTACCTTATACAAATCAATTATCAGAAAAACTTAAATACATGTAGGTTTGTTTTCGTTTGTCTAGGTTGAATAATATTCCCAGAGGTGAATATAACAATTTTATTCTAAAAATACCTGAATTTACAGTCCAAGTCGATTTTTTGAAGTTGTCCGTCACAATATTCTCTCGTCTCTCCTTATTGAATCCCCGGCAACCAAAAACTCTAAAGGTCATAAGATGATTCTCATCAAGTGTTCTAAATGTTAATGAGTAAAACTTCAATAAAACGTTAAAAGAAAATCACAACAATAACACTAACTAAATACATTAAAAATTCAACTAACTACATTCGGCCATCCTATTATGAATCCGACCCGGATTCACTTTAGTTATCAACCCAAGGTTTCATGAACTCTGCACATGTAGAAGTACGCATTGGTCCCTCATGATGGCCCACTTTCATTACGTCATATCTGTCATTGGGTTTTACCTTTGTGACTTCATATGGTTCTAGGAATTTTTTATGAACTTTAATTCCTACTCCTTGATTTTTTTCTTCTTAAATTATAAGTTCTTCTGTTTTCTTCCTGTACTTTTAAAATCTGTTTCTTGCTTTCTGCTCTGAGTTCTTTTCTCTCTTCATCAAATTTTTGTATTGTAGCTTCTTCCAATAATTCCTTGATTACTATTTCTTCTTTATTTCTCATCTTTACTCCTGTTAGAATTTTGAAAGGTGTAGTCCCTATACTTCTCTGAATAGTAGAATTCAATGCTCTTTGTACGCGCTCAACATATTTAAACCATTTTCAAGGATCGTTCAAGGTAAGTTTCGTAAGAACTGGAATGATAATACGATTCACTCTCTCAATCTGACCATTTCCTCTTTGAACTCCAGTGGTTATTATTAAGCATTGTATACCTTCATCAGTACAATAGTTTTTGAATTCTTCAGAAGTGAAAGCAATTCCTCGATCTGTTATAATTCTACCTGGGTTTCCAAAAACTTGTTTTTGTTTCTCCAACCAACTAATAACTTCTTCAGTTGTTGTAGATTAACATGCATATAGCCAGGTGAATTTGGAGAAATCATCAACAATCGCCAATATATAACGATAATTTTTGTTAGTCGAAGGCATTGGTCCTAAATGATCGATGTGATATGTGTGCAGTGGTCCTTCCTGTTTAGGTATGGGATGTAACATCCCTTCCTTCTATCCTTCCTTTCTGTTACCTAATATACAATGTACGCAATTTCCCAAACATTTTTTAATTTTTTCTTTCAACTTTGGAATATAAAATTCTCGTCTTACCACTTCTTCTGTCTTCGGGAGTGCAAAATGACCAATCTCGTGTGCTCTTTTTATTATATCCATCTGCATTGCTTTTGGAGCTACTACCAACTCCTTTCCATTCTCAAATTTATAAAGTATATGATTCTTAACTAAAAACTTTTCATAATTTTCTGTACTCAATATCTTCTTTATCGCTAATATGTGTTCGTCCATTTCTTGTGCTCGTCTAAGTCGTTCTATAGCACCATCTTCTTCAATAAACGTCTTCGTAATTTCCATAACAACTGGATAACGACTTAAAGCATCTACGTGAGACATCCTGCTCCCTTTGCGATGTTCAATTTCATATGAATACTCCTCCAATAATAAAGCCCATCTAGCAACTCTGGTGGTCAAATCCTTCTTAGCATAGTCTTCTGGAAAGCTGAACAATCAGTAACAAGTTTAAATTGTATTCCTAGTAAATATATTCGAAATTTCTCCACTGCTTGAATGATGGCTAACACTTCGAGTTCATAGCTACTGTATTTTTCCTCAGCTGGTGTAGTTTTCTTGCTCATGTAGTAAACTGGATGGAATTTATTATCTTCGCTCGACTTCTGCATCAGACAGGCTCCATAACCATATTTGCTCGCGTCTGTATGCAATTCCGTTTCACCGCCCTGCTTATAAATGTTTATTACTGGTTTACAAGATAGTAATTTTTTGAGTCTCTCAAACGCCTCTTTCTGTTCGTCACCAAAAACAAACTTTTGCTCCTTCCTCAAAAGATCACTCAAAGGTTTCCTGATAATGGAATATGAGGAGATGAGCTTGCGAAAATATCCTGTTAAACCTAGAAAAGATTGAATTTGTTTAAGAGTCGTTGGTTGTGGAAAATTCCTGATTGCCAAAGTCTTCTCATTTGAGGATTGGACTTTCCCACCCTCAATGATAAATCCTAAAAATGCTATTTGCGTTTTTAGTAATTGACATTTCTTCTTCTTTATGTCTAGACCATAGTCTTTCGCAACCTGAATAACTTCTCTTAACCTTTCAAGTCCTCCTTCTTCTGTGGAGCTTATTATTATTATATCGTCCATATAATAGAGCATAATATTTTTCAGCAACAATTTTCTAAAAACAGTACTCACGAATCTCTGAAAAACTGATGGACTATTGCATAATCCAAAAGGACATTTTAGAAATTCAAATTGACCGTGGTGTGTAACAAATGCGGTATATTTTATACTTTCTTCTTCTATTCCAACGTGAAAAAATCCATTCCTCAGATCGATGGTACTAAGTATTTAGCAGCCTGCAATCTATCCAACACATCTCCGATTAAAGGAAGAGGAAATCTATCCTCTACTATGTTTTTGTTAAGTTTCCTGTAATCACAACATATTCTAGTACTGCCATCTTTCTTTTTAATAAGAACTATTGGACTAGCAAAGTCAGATGAACTACATCTTATAATTACTTCTTCCAGTCATTCTTCTATTTGCGCGTCAAGCTCTTCTTTTTCTGGTACAGCTAACCTTCTCGGACTTTGGTATATTGGCTCTTCATTCTTCAATAGAATACGCATTTTAAAATCAGCTTCCATAACCTTCTCTGGATAATATTCTTTTATAAGTTTCTTTGATTCTTCCCGAATTTTTATCATTGTTTATATGTGTAACATCAAATATATCAGTTTCTTTATCAGCTTCTTCGTCTATTGTTATCTTCCAGAAAAAAATCTGCTTTTCCTTCTTAAAAACAACAATTTCACCATCTCTAAAGATAACATCTACTTGAGCTAAAACATCATTTCCCACTATCGCCTTGAAGTTTGACGCTTCAGAAGGAATAACATGGATTTTCAGAAATAACTCCTCTTCATTAATGAAGACATTTCTATTGAAAGATCCCATTGTTATTACTTTGTTTGACCCAATACCTCTAAGAGTAATAAATTCTTCATTTATTTTTATATCTTTGAAGTATGCTTCGTATACGTCTTGTCGTATCGCAGTGATATCACTTCCTGTATCCAGAAGTGCTATTAATTGAATATTATCAATATTCCATTTAACGCTATTTTTTGGAACCATCTCAACTATCGTCATATTTGAACTTCCACTTCCAGTATTCTTCTCTGGACATTTATTAGATACATGCCCATAACCAGAACAAACAAAACACTTTGGTCCTTTCGCTTTATCGGGACATTCGTTGGACAAATGACCTTTGCTTCCACAGTTAAAACAACATCGCAGGTTACTTTTCTTATTCCTTTTCTCGTCGTTGTCTCTCTTAGTTTCAGTTTTCCATTCCTTTATGTGTTTTCCCTCTCGGTTTCTCTCTTCGAACTGTGTAGTTTTAGAAGTTTTAATTTGTTCATATAGCCTAACCTTTTCTTTGAATTCACCAAACGTTTTTGCACCATACAAAATGAGTTTATTTGATGTATCATCCTGTATACCATCAATTATATATTGAATCAAATCTTCAGACTCTATATCTCTCGCATTATTAGTACATACTCTTGTACTGACTCTTCCCTCCGCCTTTTTCTTGTCATCAGTAATTTATGTATTTGAGCACTACTAACTTTCACTTCAAATTCCGCAATTAACTTTTTTTTTAAATCATCCATTTTGTAATTCCTCTTTCTGACTGAATAAATAGCCTAGCAAGTCCTCTCAATGATTTTTTCGCAAATATCTCATTCTGCAATTAATTCCATCCTGTCAGCTTAGAAATTTCTTCGAAATCCTCAATCCGTTTTCGAACTGGATAATTGTCTCTTCCATCAAAAGTTCTAATACTATCCTCAACGTCTTTGAATGTCAATGAAAACGAACTCTTTAGCTTCATATTTTCAAAAGATTCGCTATTCTTATTAACTCAATTATTTTCATTCTCATCTTCATCGGAACTCACCTCACCTTCCGATTCTTCTTCCACTTCATCATCTGTTACTTCATTTTCATCATTTGACTGTAGGTCATTCATGAAGGAACAAATGCGTGCAACTACTTCTTCATCACTACCAGAATAATCAAGATCAAGTATATTACAAATAGCAATAAGATCAGGCAACTGCACTTTTTGTTTTACCTCATTTATTTTTTTTGCATATTCCTAAGACTTTCTGTCTAAATGGAAACCAGAAAATTCACGTACCGCTTTCCGCGTTTTCCTACCTTCCCCCTCGATTCCAAAGGCGACTACATGTAAAGCCTGTACTGCCTTAAGTGAACTACTGGAAATATTTTTTCCGATTCTTGGAATATCTCCCAAATTAGTCATTGTACGCAATTAAAATAAATTGATATCTATGAATATGTTGAAATAACTAATCAAATAATACTACAAACAGAATTCACATTATGCCTCAGAATTCAAATGAACTTATAACAAGTCAAGTTGCAACTTATTTCTTATTCGGAAATTATCAAAATGAACCTAAATATCGTGACGTTTACAAAATATGGAACGAAAATGAATTAATAAATCAAAATAATTGATAACGTAATCCAATCAAACTAATTGAAGCAATTATATCTTCTATTAACAGCTGGTGTAATATGATTATCTAGCTCGTCTATTGGAAAAACGTATCGTACCTTGTTTATTCCAAAATAATAATATGCAATTACGTCTGAATTTCTTTGAAGTCTTCTTACTCCCTTCCACAAGTGTTACTTCTTTGTCTGCTTGTATTCGAAGTCGTCTTACTCCCGTCTTTTCACGTCTTTTGCTGCTTTGATCGAAGTATTTTTACTTCCGTCTTTTTACTTTTTCGTCTGCTTGTATTCGAAGTCGTCTTACTCCCGTCTTTTCACGTCTTATGCTACTTTGCTCGAAGTATTCCTACTTCCGTCTTCTCCAGTTCCGTCTCCTTCAAAATTAGGTTCACCGTCGTAAATAACTTCTTCAAAATCGTTTTTCTCAATAATATTCCCGTTATCCCAAACGTCAGGGAAATGTCAACTCGTTTTCTCTTCGACTATAATTTTATCTGCATCCCGGACGATCCTCCAAAAATGTAGGTTTGTTTTCGTTTGTCTAGGTTGAATAATATTCCCAGAGGTGAATATAACAATTTTATTCTAAAAATACCTAAATTTACAGTCCAAGTCGATTTTTTGAAGTTGTCCGTCACAATATTCTCTCGTCTCTCCTTATTGAATCCCCGGCAACCAAAAACTCTAAAGGTCATAAGATGATTCTCATCAAGTGTTCTAAATGTGAATAAGTAAAACTTCAATAAAACGTTAAGAGAAAATCACAACCATAACACTAACTAAATACATTAAAAATTCAATTATCTACATACATCTTATTAAAACATGTAAACCATAAATCCTACAATACATTATCGCCACTTTTTACTAAGCTAAAAAACAAAACCACAGATAATAAGAAATCGAATATAATATACTCCATACCATGGCATGAGTTATAAATTAGATACCGTCCAGACCAATTATAAAAATTTATCCATTAAAGAAATTGTACACATAAAACTTGATAAGTTTCCTGTGAATGATAGACAGGATAGAAAAAAATTGAGTCATATTTATTATAATCTAATTAACTAATTAATTTCAACCTACCTCGTATAGTATGGTTTCATTGAAATTCTAAGGTAGATACATCGATTTCAATGCTATGTTTTTAAGAAACCTACTAATGTTATGTTTTTATCTATCTGCAAATATTTTAATCGTCCCTTATTTTCACAATGGTATTGTTTTGAAAATACTCCCAAAGAAGGAGCGAAACGTTAAAATTATATCCATTTTCAATAGAAAAATGTGAAATAGAATCGTCTTTCAATAATTTCAAACAACTTACGAACCCAAGGAAATAAACTTTTCAATATTATATACAAATGGTTGAAGAAATGAAATGAATTTATATATATATATATATATATATATATATATATATAGAAGAAGGGTAGTCTTTGCTGACTAGTTAGGAATAAAATTCTCTTGATCATCAGATGAATTATGAAGCTGTGAAGGTGTTGGCGACTGAGTCTAATAAAACGAAAAGATCATTCTTGGAAATGGCTTTCATTTCACAAAATAACAATGTCATAAACAAAAAAACTGATATTGATCACTCAAGTGAGATCTACTCATTTTTATTGTCCTTAGATACTAATTTTTCTCATCAAGTGGTGTTAAACAACCATGTTGCTCCTAACAGCACCACCCTTATTACATTAACTTAATAATAATAATAGAAAACTATTTTTGGATGTATTGGTGTTGGTAGATACATCCAAATTACATAAATATTAATGTTAAATACTTAATCTTGAGTGTATTGGTGTTGGTAGATACACTCAGATGGTATAATTATTGAAATTTACTCAGTTATTATATTATTATTACTATATATTATTACTTTTATTATACTGTTTTCTGTCTCTCTTCCTTCCTCAGTGTTAGTCATATTGAGTTTATGTTCTCTACACGCTGAAATTACAAAAATTGAGAACGTCCCCCCTCTCTCTGTCTAACACTATTTCTCTCTCTTCCTCTCTTCGAGAATGATACATCTTCTTATTAACCAATTGTTAGCCTTACAGCAGAATCCATTACTAAAGTGGTATCATTGTTCCACAACCCACTAGATTGACTGTTGGCAGCACTTGTTGTCTCTTGTTACATCCTTTTTGGAGGCAAACTATATTAGTTCCTTACCGGCGTTCAACATGGTGACGTGTGAGGATGAAATTATTCATTTTATTTTATAAAATGTTACGACATTTTCGTTTTCTGGTGTGATGCGGTTGGTTTTCTCATCCGTTAACTCAATTCCTGTAAATCATCTCACAATTTACGATCAGTAGTTTACGAATTTACAACTTTATGGATTCTAACCTCACTTCGGAGGTAAGTACACACGTGGTTGTGAACTTCATTTCTATTATACTTTATTGACCACAGTATTCAACTGTTGTTTTTCATTTTAGTCTCCCTGATGATGAGGACAAACATCCTCGAAAGCTTGGACATATTCCGCTAAGAGTATAACTTTTCCAATTTTTGCTGCAATCCCCCAATATTCACTAGTTTTATATATATATATATATATATATATATATATATATATATATATATATTTAGATATATGATTATATATATATATACAATAGTTTCGTTTTTTTTAATCTTTGTCTTTTTTTAATTATATTCTGTATTTTTGGGTATAAGGACCATTTTTAAAGACATTTAACTTGAAGTTAATACATTTATATTTAACGTTTCGATCCTTCTATGACCTTCATCAGAAATAAAATTTGTTAAAACTAAAAGAGACGTTATAAGTTACAATAAGAATTTTAGACGCAAGACATATAAATCTTACCTACAACAGAACGTTCATTTCATCATTTAATATACTTTATAGATATTCAGGACGTATCACATAACAGAATAAAGCTCACAACTTAACAAAACGAGCATTTTAAAAACATGACTGTCATTAACGAAAATTTGGATTCAAATATATGAGTATTTGTTCTATATAATGAAAGCAGGCGTAACGAAGTTTTAATTTGTCTTTTTATTTTGACCGGTATTGGAATGAATTTTTTATTTATAGGGATTGGTAATATATATTGTTAGTTTTCTCAAAGCAAAAGTCGAATTTGACAAAAGCAGAACGTTTCTTTCCCTCGCGGCTTCGTCGTTTAACCTAAGATGTTCTGCGAATTTGAGCGATCTTGCATATCTGCTCTTTCCTCAGAATTCCTTTTGAAATTTAAACAAAAGAACTTGTAGTAATTTCCACAACTGAATAGCCGAATTTAAGGCGAAAAAAATCGAAAATAGTCCATCAATATTTGATTTTGACATTCGTTTTCCATCCCCAGAAGAACTAGGATAATATTCTGAGATCACACTAGTAACCACGAGAACAATTTCTTCAAAAGGTTGGAGTTTTGAGAAGCTCTCGACTTTATTGGTCTCATCAATAAGAAACAATTAGTCCTAGAGCTATGTATTGTTAGTTTCTCAAAGCAAAGGCCAGGCTTGATTCATAGCAAAGGTCGAATTTGACAACAGCAGATTTTTTCCCAAAGCAAAAGCTGTGATTTAGAAACTCCATGCTTTTTGAAGAAATTGCTTACTTACGAGTGCGTTCTAAAATTATCATCTCAGTTCATCTGAAGGTGAAAACGAGTGTCAAAATTAAATTTTGATTGAAAATTTTCGATGAATTTCGGCCATTTAGATGTGGAAATTAGCACAAGTTCTTTTATTTATATATATATATATATATATATATATATATATATATATATATATATATATATATATATATAAAGAAACAAGATCAAAAATGGATCATGCGTGAATTTAACAGTAACCTCTTTATTTTTGCGTGCTTTCCCATGATAACACTTGTTGTTTCCTCTTTGTTTATATATATATATATATATATATATAATATCGAAACAATGCAAATATAATATAGAACCTCGAAGAACATAATTAATAAAGAAAAATAAACTCAAACGGAATAGTTATCATAACCAAATTGCAATGTAATCCAAGTAAGGTTATATTAACCACACAATACTAAGATAAAATTAAGGATAATCTAAGAAATATTAAAATATAACTTGCTTTGATGAAAGACCATGATATTTAATATAATATATAGTAAACAACGATATAAAATACCATATAAAAGCAGATATAAGATATGACATTGTAAATAGATTCTAGCCATGTAGTAACATAAAAGCAAGTGTATTTAGATGAAAATGAATAATAAACAAAGTAGGTATTTGAATGAAATAGTTGAAATTATGCTTTTGTAGTAGCAAGAACTAAGACTAATAAGAAAAATAATGTGATATGACGGGATATTGTCAGAACACACTAATGGGTTGAATTCACGAAGAAATATAAATCGTGAAACATTCCAAACATTTAGAAACTCAAAAACAAACATCAAATTTTAATTTGTCAGTGTAAATATTTAATTATAAGTGGTGATATTGTTCAAAAAGAACCTAAGAGTTAATGAACGAACGGAAGAATTTCAAAAGAAATTTTAACATAGTTATAGTGTAATAGATTTGAAGAAATTTTGAGTATGTTGGTAATTCATGTTGGTGAAGAGCTGTACAGTGAATTTACTCATGATTGAGAAACTTTTGTGAGATTCAATAAGTTCATGTTTAACTTTTGATCATCCTGGTATATAGCATTTGACAGAAAATTAAACCTATTTTATAAGATCAAGTGAGCTGTTGTGGAAAAGTCTCTATAAGCCTGTTTAGAATTTGAGAGGAGGTTGTTTTATTTGAATCGTCAAGGAGAGATGTACTAAATTTTGTGTCATAATCATTTATAAAAAGGAGGCTGTGGAATGTAATGAAACAAAGGAGTTGAAAAAGGTAGCCATATTGAAATTACTGGAAACAGGATAAAGAAACTTGAAATTCGAAGAATAAAACATGCAAATATCAACAAATAAAACCTAGAAAAGATATGAAACATGCAGAACTTACTTCTATAAACATGGACTAAACTGTTAGTTAATTATTTTCATATTAAAACATTATCTCTAGAAAGTGAAAATTCATGAAATATTTCCCATTCTCACAAACATTCGTTTCGATGAAATATCGAAGGCAAACTGCAATAAAGAAATATAAATAAAAGTTACTAGTAACAAGAAAGGTTTTTTGATGAATTCTGTAATTTGAAATTGTAAATAATAAGAAATAATTTGATGAACTTACCTAATAATAAAAAGATCTCATATAAACCCTTTTCTACTATAATCTGAACGAATTTCAAACTTCCCGTATTGTTTTAGACACTTTAATAAATAATATTCGCTCTTTTAAAACATGCATCAAAATAACCTCACTAAATAATTTTATACGTCAAGAATAATTCATACTTAGATTAGGCATGATCATTGAAAGTAAAAGGAGAATTTTAACATTTTCAAGTGTTCCATAAGTGAAATATATTTATTTGTACAATTTAACTACTCATGTGTCCATTATTACCCCATTCCAGGTATTAAAGGAAGACAGTTGTTTAATTTGCTGTAGATGTTAAAGTCTGCAGAAGGTAGGCAGCCCTATCTACACTAAGCCACAGAGATTTGTTAAATGAATAAGTAAGGTTATATTATGAGTGAGAGTTCATTTTTTTCAATTTTTGTCGTGTTCTCGTTGATAATGTGAGCCCTACCTTAGTATAATACATGAAAAAAATTAAATAGGTATTGAAAAATATGGAGGAAGGACATACATGTATACATGTGTATATACATTTTACACAAGAAATATTTATAAATATGAATAATATTAACTAATGAATATATATATATATATATATTGTTATATAATTATATATAATATTATAAGAGGAATTTTAAATGTGCAATTAAAAAGTTTTTAATACTTCTTATCAATGAATTTTTTTTTAATTTGCCTCAAGTTGGACTGACATTTGTTATGTATAGAATATATTTATTATAATTGCCCAAGGTTTTTTGTGATAATTTGTTATGATATAATATATTTATTATGTATTCTATATCTATTTATTATTCAATTATTTGTGATTGAATAAACGTTAAGCATGTATAACAAACTCTATCAAAGGGTAGGGTTCAATTGCGCCATTTAAATTTACTCTAATTATTTGAATTGTGTAATTAAAATGTACAAGCTTATGACTTCAGGAAATTGTAATTATGAAATATTTTACTGCATCTATGTATACATATCATAGGTAACAATCCAAAATTATTACCATAATAACATACAATTATAACTATCTCATTCTAAATAATAAAAAATATATAAACCGCCAATGATTGTCAAATTTTAGAAAAATGTGTATTTAATTCTCCGCAAATGTTAAAAGTAAACCGAAATGACACTAATTACGCACAAATCCGTTTCACAAGCTCATAAAATCAATAAGTTTTGCGTACCTTACATCCCACCGGATTTGAGGTTGTGTGGTCCAAAACTTCTAATCATCTTCAACAATATCAGCCAAAAAACCTCTATAAGAACTCGGAAATCTATAAACCATCCATGCATTGATCACTCAACTCGCTTCAAATTATGAACAAATTTCAGTATGTATCGAATTCCATTGTATTAGTTTAAATCCATTATTATTTAAATAATATTCTTTCTTCATTTCATCACTTTAAAATTGGGTTAACTTTACTTTTTTATTAAATATAGTCGTTTGAATCGTTTTTCTTGTGGAGATAATTTATCCTTTCCTTTTTTGTCATTCAAAAATTCACTCACGTTTCAAAAATCACTCCTTTAACTGTATATATAAATATTCTTCTTCCTTCTGATTATGATTATATATTTGATTCAAATATCTTTCTGTTCTACCTCAAATATCGAGATCAATTATTATATGATTTCCCACTTTGACGTCCCAAAATTCACTGGCGTTTTTCTATTTTTCCTTCATAAATCCATCTCGTTGCGGGTTGCTAGCGAAACTAAACTCTATCGTGTGAACCGTATATACATGAAAATAACATTTTATTATTATAAATTAGAATATATATAGAGATGAAGTTTTTTTTTCATATAAATACTAACATAACTTACTTACTATTTATTAAAAATTCCTGAAATTCCTTGCATAAAATAACATAATTACTAACCATATGAAAATTTTACATGTTTCTTTTATATAACATTCTAATTTCGACGGATTCTTCTGAAATTGATTACCATAAATCCACTTAAACAAACAGGTTTGTTATCTTTATGGATTCTTCCGCATTTACACGGAATGCCCCTTTTATCCTTTGAAAACTGATGGATTTGAGTTTGAGCGTTTTTTTAAGATTCGATACAGTTCATAAGATCAATTAATACAGAACTACTCAAGTGATTTCGTGTGTTGTTTCTTCGATTATCTTATCTTTGGCCCTACATTTTGCTTCCAATATAGTGACTGCTACTTTTATATCGGACAATGTTTTCGGTACAATGCTAGAAGCTTGTTTTACCAAGAGTGGGTTTATCGTTTCTAAATTGCCGCATCTCTCATATATATATAACTAGCTCCCTTTTCTTAAGTAAACATACAAAATATATTACTGTACACTTAAATTGAAATAATTCCAAATAAAACTGAAATCCCATGAAAGAACATAAGAATATAAATTGCATAAAGAACTTTTATTACAAAAAAAATTTAAATTATGTCATACATGACACCATCGTCAATTTATTCAAAAAAATAGTTTCAAAGTGCTCATTATATTTGCTGGATGGTTCAAACTATGAAAACATATATATATATATATATATATTTTCGAAGGGGATGTAATTCAATATTCTGCGTGGTATTTGCCAGGAATGTAGTTGTTTTTTCCTCCGAGATGAACGGTCAGGCCAATACGTCGAAATTATTAAAATTTCGACTGAAGACAGGTGTAGTAGAAAAACGAAATTTATGTTTCATATATATATATATATGTATGTATATATATATATATATATATATGTATATATATATATATATATATATATATATATATATATGTATATATGATACTGATTGGATGAAGCAGCAATAGAATGAATACAATGTTCAAAATATTTGCCATTCAATGTCAGTCGCATAAAAGTAAATTCCAACAAAGGAAAAGTCCTTAATAACCAAGTAGATACGGCTACATCCCTATTAGAAAGGTTACTTCATATGAGATGTAGCAATAAGAATAATTGAATGGAGAGATACTTTAGAAAATATATCATTCCTTGGTTCGCAGTTCTCATGGTCGAAAAGACAGTCACCAAACGGATATTTCCTCTTAGCAACGTTGGAACAAATAACTGTTATAAATGAAACGTCAACTAACATATGGGTTGGAGATGACAAACGATATCTAGCAAAGTTAAGCGACGAGGTGAGTACTATCAATATTTTTTACATATATAAAACGACAGAAACCAAAAAATATAGTGGGCCTCAAAATTCGAGTTCATACAAATGCAAGTAAGTTTTTATCAAACTTTTATTGAAAAAATAATAGAAATGGGGTGAATATTTTTGATATACTTCTTCACCCTTTTACAAACAGATTTTGGATGCGGTTTAAATATTTTGGAGATGTTGAGGGAACTTATTTTATTTACAGATATTGTTACGAATGTATTTTGTAACAGAAAGTGTACCAGTGTTGATTTTATAAGGTAATAACGTATGTTTGGTAATGAGTACTTCTTCTTCTTGTGCCTCACATTTCTACCTGTGTTGTGCTCACCATTTACTACAGATAGAAAGAACCTGCACTTTAAAGACTGATCCGGATGTTGAGAAGCTGTACTAAGCAGAATACTATCGGTGATTTGCCATAGTTTACCTGGACCAGGATTCTAATTGGGTTCATCTTGGTTAACAGATAAACCATGGAGGTCACAGTAGTGGAAACAGGTCATTTGTTAAACTGAATCCTAGTTTCAACTAGATTAAAAGAGAGCCACTCTTGAACCTCACTAGATCATGTTGTATATGAAAGGAGGTACGTTGTTTAGGGCAAGTTCAGAGTCGAAAAAGTTGTGAGTATGTGTTGTTGATTATTTGATGGATATAGGTGACTTATCTGAACTAGATCTTCCATTTGCGAAATATGGTTCAAGTATTTTATTAAAGACTACCATGATGTTGAAAAATGCATTGAATCAATGCACTAGACTTTTTTTAAGTTACTCTTAATTTATATTGTTATATACCCATTCAAGCACTAATTGTAATGCGTTTTGCGTAGAAACGATCCCTCCGTTTCAATTACGATAGTTTAATCCCAATACAGAGCGGATTATTATGTTTTAGCTTAGAATTAACTGAATCAGTATACAACTTAAACATAATACAAAATACAATCTGGTTTCTATAATCTGTCTAATCGGATAACGTGGCATATAATTACTGTTTCAGGGTTGGTGTCTCCATATAAGATACACAGCGATCCCGGATGCTGGTTTTTACCAGTGCCAAGTTTGCATTTTTGATAAATGCAATAAAACACTTGTATTGTTGAAATTAGTAGGTATGTTATTTTCTATTTTTTTTATTTATGCTTCAACTACGCAGAGTTATTAGCTAATAGTAGTTTAACGCAATCAGTTTTGGTAAGAGATATGATAGTCCGGGAGCTAGCGATCGTTTTTGATGACCAAAACCACAAAAGCTGAAAACTTGTCCTAAGCTTTATTTGGTATCACTATTAAACGAATAGATTTCCAGCTCGCTCACTTCCGGGAGGTGTAGCTGCGGCAGCCTCCCACACATGTAAAATATTAATTAAAAAAATCTAATACCTCAAAATCTGTACCTTTGTTATTATTTACATTATCAGTGTTTTAAATGAAACTCAACGTTTCAAGCGAATTCCACAATATAATGAAAAATTGTTTCGATAACTGAATATCATCGAAACAATTGTCAATTTTTTAGAATTGTTAATATTTTTCATTATATTGTGGAATTACCTAGAAACGTTGAGATTCATCCAAAACACTAATATGAGTAGATTCCACGAAGTAAGGGTCGAGGCAGTTAATTTCATTTACATTATAATATAAAATGAAGAAAAAACGTATCCAGCGGAATGTAGAGGGGGGGATTATGCCCCAGCTTTTCACGTAAAGAAGTGAAAAATGCGCACTGAGTATACTGATACCGCAAAAGCAGATATTTGGTAAATTTATGATAGTATATTCACAAACTAACCTGCTTTTAGTTCAAAAATTCATCAAATTATTCACTTTAGCACTTTACCGGCACAATAAAAAACTATAATTTGCATAAACTGCTTCTTTCATCATTCTGTCATTAAAAAACAAATGAAAAGAAGATGGAAACGATTCTACATTGGAGGGTATGTCAACTAATAATAATTTTTGCTTTGTCTCATTGATTTCGCGAATTTAAAATTTATCGTCAGTGTTTGAAATACGGTTAGGCGATATATCATATGTAAATGGGACAGCTGCGCGTACGTAATCAATCAGAATTTGAGAGATTGTTCAAACTAATGTAACCATTATACTCGATACGATCACTTTGTTTTGCTAATTTCTGATGGTCTTGTACCAGGCCCAACCAGAATATTAAGTTCCACGTATCGTCCTGCTAATGAAATGGTACGTTTAAAGCATAAATTATGTTTCACCAATCGTTTAATATCGTGAATGTTTGATTCAATTATATTTGTTCTCATATTGTCGGTGAAAACCTTTTAGATAAACAATTTTCTGAACAATTTTTTTTTTATTAATACATAGAGAATGCAAAATAATTTTAAATGTTATATATCTGCTGCAAATACTACGTTGAAGCTTCTGAATCTAATTGAATTTGTAAATAGTTCTGGTTTAATTGTTTGTCCAATTTTCAGACAATCATTTGAAAAAAAATTCGTAGGGGTTTTTAAAAACCCTTATTTTTGTAGTTAAGTTTTGCAGTTTTTTGACTTGAAACACGTTAGAAAAAAATACAGCTGATTTTCTAACAATTTTTCTATTATTCATCGCTGTTAGGTGGGAATTATGATTGAGATGTGGTTGTTTAAAACTCGTATATTATTTCAAGGATGATCCTCTTCAAGCCTTTTAACCACAAATTTTTTAAAAACTAATAGTCCAAATGGGTTTAGCTTTGTGGGGCATATAGTTCTAACCAAAACTATTTAATTGTACTTGAACATTATCAATATCTCCAAAATTATGATCGAAAAGCCGATTGCACTGATTTACTGAATTTTAATGAGAACACTTCTTTCATTTTGAGGCATTTTGAAGAATAATACAGTTCATATGTTTGGCTGAAAATGAATAAATATACACATGTACTCATATATATGTGATTTAGATAAAAAAGTTGCAAATTTTCCATTTTTTATCTATAACATAAAAAATAATTTTGAATTCTCAGTGACAGCAATTAATAATTTGAACGTAATTGAATGACGACAATATGAAGGACATAAATACCTCTTCATGTCCACGAAAACACAACCATTAAGTATAACAATTAACCTAGATTCAATTAGTTGATTGAACAATACATTTTTCAGTTTTTAAAAACTTTCTCCTCTTCTACTTAACCGATTAACGCAAGTAAGGGATGAATTTATTTGTAATTCAATCAGCTTTTAGATAAAAAAATTAAATTCATTTTTTCGCCGTATTTTATTATCGAGAAAATATTCATTCTCACTTTGAAGTGGTCGCCAACCTCTCAATGTGCTACTTTGTTAATTTTGGAATAAACAGCGAGCTACCCACACGGAAGCCACGTAACGCAATGTAAATGAAATAACCCACAGTTGATTTATCATTATATGTATCTATTTTACTATTTAACTGGTAATACATAATACATAGGTACTAATAATAAACTAATAACGAAATAACTAATATTACTAGTACGTACTTGTTTATAGCTACATTCCTACCTACCAAACGAAGGTGCTTGAAATATTAACACAAACTTTTATCCAGCCACAACGGCATGTCACGTAAGATTTGAAAATAGTTGATAATAACAACAAAAAAGTAATGCACTATCATGAACTTAAACATTGAAAAATAAAAAAGCACGTTCAATGAGAAGGCTGACACTCAGACTCATCGATAATTTTTTTAATGTTTGCAATATAATTTGATACAGCCATTTGAATACAATTATCCAAATGTTCATCTGTAAGTCGATCGCGATATTTCTTCTTAATAAACTTCATATTGGAAAAAGAAGATTCACACAAATAGGTTGAACTGAATAATGCTCTTACTTTCAAGGCAACACGGCATAGAACTGAATATTTGTCTTTACTTACAACAGGCCAGATACATTTGGTACTTGAGACTGACGATTTTAAGGCTAAATCATTTTGAAACTCAATTACTTCCATTTCTGTTGCAGCGATGTCTTCGCCAAAGTTCTGCATAACACAAGTTGCAAACTGTTGGATATCAATTTCCATGAAGGGTGAAACAACAAACTGCGCTACTAAAGCCATTTCGTTGAAATATTTTGAGATAGTTTTTCTGAAAGAATAGGAAAATGCTTGGCATCGCTGTTAGTTAGGTTTTGTTCCCAAACCTCCAGCTTTTTGATAAATGCTTTTATATCAGAAATCATTTCCGCTAGTTCATTGTCTTTCCCCTGAAGCTGCAAATTAAGTTCGTTTAATTTCTCTGTAACGTCCACGAGAAAACCAAAATCTCTAAGCCAGATTGAATTTTCTAGTTCCGGAGTCGGCCAAGGTTTTGAATAATCTTCTTTGTAACGCTTAAGCTCTAATCTTGTTCACAATTTTTACCACCAGTTTCATAACGTTGTTTAGTTTCAGGAAATTTCCACGTAATGCTTCCTGATGGATAATGCAGTGGTAACAGAGAAATTGCGGAAAAGTTTCATCTTTACGACATAACGCCACCAGACCCTTATCACAAAACCCACCATAGCTGGAGCGCCATCGGTTTACAAGCCTACCATTTTCGATATTGGAATTTTCTCGGACGAAATAATATTTTTTAAATGAGAGAACAACTCTTGTTCAGTAGTGTGTCCTTTCAGTGGAATAAACTTCAAAAGATCTTCTTTAATCGTATAATCACTAAAAACCATCCCGACGAACACGGCCATCAGGTCAATGTCAACGACATCTGTTGATTCATCCAGTTGAAGTGAAAAATAAACACAGTTATCCAAGTCAGTTCTTAACTGTGAAAAAATATCATTGCTCATTACTTCTACACGTCTCATCACTGTATTAGCAGAAAGTTGCATAGATTTTATAGCTGAAACTATCTCGTCTTTATTTCTAAAGTTGGAATATAACGAATCAGCAGCTTCTAAAAACGCCTGTTTTATCATTTCCCCGTCTTCATGAGGTTTCTTCTTTTGTGCAATTATCTGCTTCAGTTGCAGCCTTATTTTTGTCGACTGTTCTTAAAAATATTGATTGTTGTCTAATTAACTGCTTTTTTAACTGTTTCAGTTTGTTTCAGTTCCTCCTTTCTGGCGGCAGAATGTAGTGGGAATGATTTTTCAAAATTAGAATGTACAGTTTCATGATGTCTCTCAATATTTCCTTTTTTAGCAACGGAGACCGAAGTATTACATAACAAACACACATTTTTATCTTTAACTTCTGTGAAAAAGTAATGTTCTTCCCATTCCGAATGCTTGCCATAATATTATTTTTTGTTGTTCTCTACTTACCCAACCGCTGGACGTTGGTTACGCGTTCAGTTTTAAACTAAGCGCAATGTCGCCGCGCCGTGCGTATTTATCCCGTTCAAAGCAATCCTGATCGTTCTCGAACACTAACGCGCTGGTCCGGCTGGTCGTTTCTAGCCGATACTAGCTTGATGGCGTCAGCGGGAGATCGCTCACCGCAACGTTGTCGCTGTTTATGTTTCATATTATGACAATTAGATTTTTTTGTGGAATTTACGGAAACTTTTCTGATTTTTGCAGTTTGTATTTTTTAAATTAAAATCGTTGTGAGAGCTACCAGAATTGCCTCCACAAGCAACCGGTAGCTCGCGGTCGACAGGTTGGCGATCACTGGTATAAACAATATATAATGAGTAAGACGTCATTACTGTTACGAAACAGCACACTGGTATAGTCCCTAAAACCGACTCTGTCTAAGCCAGGTATAAAAGTTAAAATTATGGCGGATACGCAGTTATAAAATGTTTACGAGTTTGTGACTATCTTATCTAGAACTGGTTTTTGTGACCAGTCTTATCTAGAAAATGCCAAAAATCCAATTGTTTTGAGTAGAATTCTCTAGTAAGAAAGGCATTAATATAAATAAGGATCGATCAGCGGAGGAGTTAGTTGATAATTTGACATCGTGAGATAAACAAATAAATAAGTGAATTAGTGAACTGTTTATAAATTAGATTTAAGTGATTAGTTAAGTATATATAAATTAAGTGTTAGTGAGTTAGTGTTTAAATAAATTAGTAAGTAAGCAAGAAAATGGTAGCAAGGTATACTGGTTGTAATGGATTATTTCACAGAGTGGGTGGAAATTTACGCTATCCCGAACCAAGAGGCCACAACTGTCGCGGATGTATAGGTGAAGGAATTCATCAGCCGGTATGGAGCACCCATGGAAGCCCACAGTGATCAGGGAAGGAATTTTGAAACCCATCTATTCCAGGAGATTTGCGACAAGCTGGGAATGGAGAAGACCAGGACAACAGCATTACATCCACAGTCAGATGGAATGGTCGAGAGAATGAACAGGACTATTGGAAAATACCTGTCCAAAGTAGTATCCAGCCATCAAAGAGATTGGGACCAGTATCTTTCCCTATTCGCATTGGCCTATCGATCTGATGTCAATGAGTCCACGGGTGAAACACCGGCGAAAATCCTGTTTGGACGTGAAATGAGGCTCCCTTGTGATCTGGAATTTGGCTGCCGGCCTGGAGAAGATCTAGCAGGCGAAGACTACGTGATCCAATTGAGAAGAAGGCTGGAGGATATTCATGAAATAGTTCGAACCAATCTTCAAGTTGCCAGCGACATAATGAAAAGTCGGTACGACACGCAGGCCACAGAAAGCGGCTTTAAAGAAGGGGGCAAAGTATGGTTACACAACCCGGCGAGGAGAAAAGGATTTTCTCCAAAATTACAAAAATCCTGAGAAGGTCCATACTTAATCAAGAAAAGGATCAATGATGTTATATATCGCATAAGCAAGATCCCCAACGGAAAACCAAAAGTAGTTCACCAAAACTGACTAGCGCCATTTGAAGGTGACCATGACCTGGAGGAAGGAGTAAACCTTATTCGAGATGTGTCTGACCCCACCTTTGATGAATTTATGGGCGCGTATGGAGGTACCGGGAAAGCTAGATATGGAGTCACTTCAGAACAACAACAAGATTTGTTCACTCTCCCGGAAGATTATTCACTGGCATACAACATCCCCGCCAGTATCAAGAACGCACGAGTGTTGGCAACCGTCTTTCGAAAGAAGTTCGGGCAATTAGAAAAACTTGAAGACCAGATTCCAGCCCCTGGCAAGACCCTGAAACTGAAACATAATTCTACGTGGTAACTAAAGATGAATTTAAAGATCGATCTACCTACCGCGATGTGTGGGAAGCACTTCGTAACCTCCGAGACCATGTGTTAGAATCCAGCGTGAAGAAACTGGCTATGCCTAAGATAGCGAATAACCAGTTGGATTGGCGAGTTATCAGGAACATGGTAGAGGTTATCTTTATAGATACCGGTGTCCAGATAATAATTTGCAGCTACAACCCCCGTTATCAGTATCCGATGAAGACGGTGCCCTGCTATTTCCATAAGATCGGAAAGTGTAGAAATGGGGCCAGTTGCCGATTCAAACATCCAGTCTCGGCTACACAAAAGTTCCAGGAGGAACTTCCATTTAAGGAGGGGGTAATGTTACGAAACAGCACACTGGTATAGTCCCTAAAACCGACTCTGTCTAAGCCAGGTATAAAAGTTAAAATTATGACGGATACGCAGTTATAAAAAACTGCTTACGGGTTTGTGACTATCTTATCTAGAACTGGTTTTTGTGACCAGTCTTATCTAGAAAATGCCAGAAATCCAATTGTTTTGAGTAGAATTCTCTAGTAAGAAAGGGATTAATATAAATAAGGACCGATCAGCGGAGGAGTTAGTTGATAATTTGACATCGTGAGATAAACAAATAAATAAGTGAATTAGGGAACTGTTTATATAAATTAGATTTAAGTGATTAGTTAACTATATATAAATTAAGTGTTAGTGAGTTAGTGTTTAAATAAATTAGTAATTAGCCATACCGTGTGTTTAAAATTTATCCCACCCGTTTATTGTTTAAATAAATAACAAAAACACTACTTTACGTTGGTATTTCATGAAGATTACAAGCGTTGCTATTGTTCCTGCATTCCATCGTGCTAGTTAATTCCCTGTTTATAGGTTCATTCCTCTTTATAACGGTTTAACAGAAGAAATTGAATGATGTAAATGATATTGCTCAGGAGAGAGAAGTATTAGAGTGGAGTTAAGATATGATTTTAATTGAGAAAAAGTTGAGTATTTAGCCGATCACCTAGACTATATGCGCTGCCGCCCAAATTTTAATTACTTTAGAATTATCAGAATTTTGGTGAAATCGCTGTTCACACTCTCACTATAATTCGAAATTTTGCGAGTTCGCCAAAGTATAAATAGAAGGAAGCTGGATGATTTCTCTGTCGAATTTGGCAAAATTTCAAATAATGAATCCTCACAATTCACCTTCACACTAAAATCATGCTAATGTTTTAAATGGCAGTAGGTTCATGATTTCATTTTCGACTCACGAGAAAAATATCCTTTTCGTTCTAGTAGTATAATACTTTATTTATAAGCCATGGTTCTTCGTATAATATTAAACTTGATAAATTTGTTAATTGGAGATTATTGATTGCGTTTCGATACAAAGAGACTTAATTTTTGTTTCCAAAGTTCTGGTATGTTTCCTGGAGTTCTAACTTCTGCGATAAGCCAATTTGTCTCAGATTTCGATAGCCACAAGGGACCAAACCGCCAGAGACAGAAAGCCAATAAAGTTTCTCGTAGAAAACCTCTGGATGAGAAGTCGGCAGGATTGTCCTTGGATTTAACATGAGACCATTCTCTTGGTTTAGTATAAGACTAAATTTGTGAGACTCTGTTTTGCACAAAAGATTATGGTAAATTTGGTTGTGACTTAATTCAACATAAAACAACTACAGAATCACTCCAGAAGGATTTCTTGTTATTTGGAGACTTTCGAATTAAATCTGTTAGTTGAGCTAAAAGATGTGCACCACACAATTCCAGTCGAGGGATGGTTGATGTTTCCAAAGGCGCGGCCCTTGATTTTGCACATGCACATGCAAATGTTTACATAAACTTCCCTTGCAACGGTTATGCATCGAAAGTTAATGTACGCCCACAGGTTTCTATAGATACAATACAGAACCCATGATATTTAATTACAGTGAGGTTGGCTCCGCAAATTATTCTAGGTATATGACAGTCATTTAGGACTATTATGTTTTGCTTGAAATGAACCGACCTTATATATAATTCGAAAGGTAATGTCTCATCCTAATTGAATTTTATTATCCATAATTGTTGGTAAAGAATTTTTCAGGTTACATGGACCTAGGAGACCTAAGGGGTAGAAAATCAGTGAATTTTCAAACAGAACAGACTTTTTGGTTATGGTTTGATCTTGTTTATTTACCCCTGTATTATATTTTAAGGTATAATTTTCACCATCCATGTACAATCCTTACGTTTTCATACCTTTGCCTTCTTCAAGTTTTTATAATGCAGGGGGATTTTTGGCTTGAACATAATGTAAAATATAATATTGAAGGCTATTTTTAAGAGAAAAACAACAACCTGATAAAATAGTTTGAACTTCACCAATTAATTATTGTACACATTGAATGAAGTCAGAACCTGTCAAGATGTCTTTCACGACAAAACCGAAACCACAACTTTCGATGCTAGAGGAAAATTTTAGAGTTTTCTTATGATAATTCTGTTAAACATGGTATTGCTAACCACAGTGCAGCGGTTGTTACAAATGTGACAAAATTTTGCTCAAACATCTTAGTTTCATTAGTGGATTCTCGACGCCCATTCTTTGAAGAGAATATGTCGATACATTTTTATTATGTCCGCACAGACAGCTATTTGATGTAGCCTAAATCTAAAAATTGCAGAAATAAGTTCATCTTGTAATTTCGGCCCTACATATTGAATATCGTTAAAGAAGAGACTTGAACCCTGAATTAGTTCGGCAGAAACCATCAAATACCATTCCCAATTCAATGGTTTGATTCTTTCCATTCAAGATCCCATGAAGTGGTAAGAAATATTCAATATAGGGTTTACTTCCTGGGATAATCACTTCGGACATGTGATCTTATTGAGAATATTTATCTAGAAAATCAGCATAGAGTAAGTCCGGTAGTGATGCCGTATTGGGAGAGATGCCGATTGCTTATATCTCGGACTGTACTCGCCTACAAGGCCAAAGCCGCGATCTACGGCAGTCATGTACCAACGCTTGTCACAGCTGGTCGTCGCTATTGCGCAATCTTGAAGCATTTCGATTTAGCCTAATATTGTTTATTTTGGTGCAGTGAAAAGGTTTTCGGAGCGTAGAGTAAGTAGACCTTATATAGCTCATTATTGCCCTGGGAAAAATTTTAATTGCTCGTGGTGAAACAGCATGTAAAGAGGTTATACGTCTTTGTATTCGTGCCCTCATTGCATCAATTTCAACTCTGATACGGCTGTTGGCATATCTCCCGGAAAATCGGGATAGATGCCGATTTAAGTATGGGTGAGATGCTTTTGAAACTATTTCATTGCAGCAATGCCAAGCAAATACGAAAGGAGGTGCCCAATAGGAGTAGATGGAGCAAAAAAAGTTTGCAAGCGGCTATTAGAAGCGTGGCAGAAGGAATGGATGTAAATGAAGCTTCTAGGGTGCTTAGCATTCCACCAAGAACTTTACAACGTAGAGTTACATCCAAATTACAAAAAAGGACGAATGGGACCTGACAGTTTACTTGGTGAAGAAGCTGAAATAAAAATGGTTGTTCACATAAATAAACTGAAAACAAGAGGATTCACACTAACGAGAACTGAAGTTAGGCGCATGGCTTTTCACCTGGCCGAGCAGTTGAAAATACGTCCTTTTTACGAAGACATCCTTAACTGGCCATAAGAAAAGCTGAAGCCTTATATCGCAGTAGAAGCTTCGGCATAGCTAAAAATATAGTTACAAACTACTTTAAACTGCTGGTTTCTACAATGGAGGAACACCGGTTGTTCGACAAACCCGACAATATGGACGAGACGGGGCTCCAGCTAAACAACCGCCCAGGAGAAGTCATTGTTAAAAAAGGTTGTGCGTATTTTGACGGCTGCGGAACGGGACGAAAGAATAACAGTTATAAGCTGTTGCAACGCGAAAGGCACTTTCTTGCAGCCTGCGTGCATTCTTAAAGGTAAAAATAAGAAACCAGAATTCGAGGATGGAAAGCCACCCGGATCTATTGTGTACATGAAACAGAACATTACCACAGAGATTTTTGTCGAATGGCTCAAAATTCATTTCGTCCCAAGGAAAAATGCGGGAAAAGTGCTCCTGATTCTTGATGGCCACGGGTCTCAATGCAGCTCAATGGAAGCTCTGACATACGCTGATGAGAATGACATAATCCTGCTTTGCTTTCCCCCACATACTACCCACTATCTCCAACGTCTCGATCGACCTCTAGATCCTTTTTTAAGTCGTTGAAGGTAGTATTTTATCAAGCTCGCGATACTTGGGTTAAATCGAATGCTGATAGGAAAATAGGACGACTCCTAGATGTTGCTTGGGGAAAGGCTGCAAATGTTCAAAATGCAACATCACGTTTTAAGGCAGCTGGAATTTACTCGTTTAATCCGCAAAGTAACCCGGACGACGTCTATGGAGGTACCGATGTGGTAATACAAGAAACGTCTGCGAAAATGCTGTGCCAATAGGAGGAACGAATTACCAAACCCCAACCTTCAACTTCACGTGCTGCTGATTTAGCTGATGAGCCTATAGTTCAAATCCAAACATCTTCTTCTCCAAAGATGTATCTCCTATTCCAGCTGCTGCTGTCCTAGACGCTGAAAGGAAAGGAGGGAAACTCGCAGAGATTTTGAATAATGGAGAAGCCATAGAAAGGCGCAAAATCATTCAGGAGCATAAACAAGTGGATCTCAATGAAACTAAACGTGGCACAAAGGCAGCTAAAACACCTGTGGTATCTAAAGAGGAGAAATTTACTGCGAAAACGGTGCCAAAACGAAAACAGAAGACCATAAAACTGCAGGCAGAGGAGTCCAGTGATGGAGATTCAAGCTTGTCTCTTCATGATAGCAGTTCAGATTTGGAAAATCATGATGACGCAACCTGCACTGGATCTGGCGAAGAGTATACGAAGACAACTAAAGATGAAGATTAGATTCAATGCATTAATTGCCAGCAGTGGGTGCATGAGGGATGTACCAAGTATCAAAATACGTGCGAGATCTGTGTTAAAGTGCTTATTAAGAGGCGTATAGTGTAGTGGCATCTCTACCTTAACCTAACGGCGTCTCTCCCGCAGGGTTAGGTAGAGATGCAGAGTTGTGAAAAATATTTTTTTTATATTTGTCACATGTTTATTGCGGAATAAAACTTATGTTTCTGTTTTGATAAATTAATGTTGAATCTAACGACGTATTGTTACGAACTCGCACACCGAAGCAGATACTAAGTACGGCCCTGTAACCTTATGTTAACGGAGTTAAGAAAAAGGCGAGCGCGCCGAATTCTGAGAAGGTCTATTGGGATCTATTGTGACCGTTCTTTTTAAACATGTTCTCGAAAGGCATTTTAAGAAATATCGCGAAAGGCATGTCCCATCCCGAATGTTCTAGTAAAGAAAGTTTTTGATATAAATACAGGACCGATCAGCGGATGAGTTGAGTATATAATTTGCCATAGTGAGTTAAACAGTAATTAAGTGAATATAAAAGTGTTATAAATTAATAAGTTAGTGTGCATATAAATTAAATTTAAGTGACTAGTTAAGTACATATAAATTAGTGTTAGTGAGTAAGTGTTTAAATAAATTAGTAAGTAGCAATACCGAGTGTTTAAAATTTATCCCACCCGTTTATTGTTTAAATAAATAACAAAAACATTAAATTGGTGTCAGGTGTGGGGTAGTATAAATAAATAGCTACATCAAAATGGCCAAGAGACTGTGTGATCTGAAAATGGTGGAATTAAGAGCAGAATTGGAAGATCGTGAGTTGGAAACGTCCGGTAAGAAAAGTGACTTAGTAGAAAGACTTAAAGTGGCACTGCAAAATGACGGCTTTGATCCAGAATCATTTTTATTCAATGACGAGGCTTCCACCTTAATCTCGTCAATTTCTGCTAATATTTCTGCTGATATGGACGAGAAGATTACCACAATGAAAAGCGAGATTTCTACTATGAAGAATGATATTTCTGCTAATATGAAGAACGATATTTCTGCCATGGAAGACAAGATTTCTACTAATATGGACGAGAAAATTTCTGCTATGAAGACCAATATTTCTGCAAATATCTTATCGTTAAAAAATGACATTGCTGCTGACGTCGAGAATAAAATTACGTCTCTAAAATCAGACATCGAAAACAAGATAACAACGATAGACGAGAAAATCAAGGAATTGGAGAGAAATATGGCAGATTTAAGAACAGAAGACACGCCAGCAGAAGGAAAGAAGATTGAACATATAAAACCCTGCAAGCCAGAAATAACTTCCAGGATAGAGGACATTGGCAGTTTTGCACGAGTCAAGACCACAACATTCGTCGGAAAGACATCGTGGACCAATTATGTAAAACAGTTCGAAGCAGCCGCTAGAGTGAATAATTGGTCCGATAAGGAGAAAGCAGTGAACCTAACTATCGCGCTTCGGGGAGATGCCTTAGATATACTTCAGACGATACCTCTGGACGAAACGGATGATTTCGAGCTGCTGAAGAAGAGGTTGGACATGCGGTACGGTCACGAACATCTAGAACATTTGTACCAGTCCCAACTGAAGAACAGAAGGCAGAAACGCGATGAAGCCCTTCAAGAGTATGAAGTGGATATTGCCCGACTCGTTCGATTTGCTTATCCGTCAGCACCAGAGAACATGATGGAATGTCTGGGCATCCAGGCCTTTATTGATGGCTTACGTGACTCCGATATGCAGAGGACGCTTCGTTTAGCCCATCACAAAACATTAGTTGACGCATTGACAGCTGCTCTTGAATATGAAGCAGCAACGAAGGCTTCAGGATATAACAAAATCAGGACCATCCAAGAAGAAGATGACGAAGACAGATTTGACCAGTTTGTCAGTTTAATAAAGAATATGATGGACAAGAAACCTAGAAAGATCAGATGCTGGAATTGTGGCGAGCTAGGGCATGTACGTAGTTCATGTAAGCGCCCCAAGATTCCTGCAAACCAAGAGCCCCAGTCACAGGAAAACTAGAACGGGTCGGCTACGAGGGGGCAGCACCGACCCATGATTGTTCCAAAGACCCTCTCATACTGATAGCTTCTCTCAGATGTCGCAACGACAGTGTATATGTGGATGGCGAAGTAAATGGCAAGAAATATGCTCTGCTGGTTGACACTGGAGCAACTAGAACCATTATACGACCAGAACTAATAAACTACAACAAGAAGCTTTTACCAACGAGACTGCGACTGCGGACCGCCACAGGCGAAAGTGCCACCGTTCACGGGGAAACACAAATCCAATTGGGAATTGACGCAGAAAAGTTCACGCATACGGTAATCGTAGCTGACATTGAAGAAGACGTGATTCTGGGAATAGACGTAATGAATGTACATGGTTTCCAATTAGACTTCAGAAACAGAACCATTAAAGTGGGTTCCAAGGAGGTATTCCTGCATCCATATGAAGGCAGCGCGGTGTTGGCAGCTGTACAGGAAGATACCGTTCTACCTGCACGAAGCGAAACCATGATAGGAGCACGGCTACAGGGAATCATGGAGGAAGGTACACCGGTTATGATGGAACCAAGGAACCACGACGAAGAAGTTGGCAAAGGAGTACTAATTGGAAAAGGATTGGTCACGTCGGCGAAAGAGATCCCAGTATGTGTGATAAACATGAACGATTACCCAATTACAATCAAGAAGGAAACCAAGATTGGATCCTGCGTACCAGTGACGTCAATAGTTCGTCAAACAACGACCACTGATAATTCTAATGCCAGATTCGAACAAATGTTATCAGTAGCTGGTCAATCTTTGGATCGAGCTGAAAAAAAGAGAATGAGAGAATTTCTCTTGCAGTATCGAGACTTATTCGTACCAAAAAGAGGAAAGACTGGCAGAACATCAGCCGTCAAACACAAAATCGATACTGGTAATGCTGAGCCAATTAGACAATCAGCTCGAAGACTTCCACGAGCGAAGAGAGAGGAAGCTGAAAAAATAATTCAAGAGATGGCAGAAGAAAAAGTAATAGAACCATCTACTAGTCCATGGGTGTCTCCAGTAGTGCTTGTCAAGAAAAAGGATGGAAGTACGAGATTCTGCGTGGATCGTCGCCAGCTTAACAACGTGACGAAGAAGGACAGCTATCCTCTGCGTCGAATTGACGATACGCTAGATACTTTGGCCGGCAGCAAACTGTTTTCCACCTTGGATCTGAAGTCTGGCTATTGGCAAGTGGAAATGGACCCAGAAGACAAAGAGAAGACTGCTTATACCACCGGATCTGGATTATGGCAATTCAACGTCATGCCGTTCGGGCTCTGTAATGCGCCTGCAACATTTGAAAGACTTATGGAAAATGTTTTGAGAGGGTTGTCTTGGAAGACATGCCTGGTCTATTTGGACGACATCGTAGTACTGGGGAAGACATTTGACGAACATCTGAAAAATTTGGAAGACGTATTCAAACGACTCCAAGCTGCCCAGCTCATGTTAAACCCGAAGAAATGTCAGCTGTTCCAAAACCGAGTCAACTATCTAGGTCATATAGTGAGCAATGAAGGAGTGGCGGTGGATCCAGAGAAAATTGCTTCCATTCAGCAATGGCCGCAACCAACCGACAAACATCAAATTAGGAGTTTTCTTGGACTTTGCACGTATTACAGAAGATTTATCAGGAAGTTTGGAGATATTGCCAAGCCTCTAACGCGACTTACAGAAGAAGCAAGAGCTTTCCAATGGGACGAAGACTGTCAAACGGCTTTTGAAACTTTGAAGAAGCATTTAACCTCGGCGCCGATATTAGGATATCCATAACCAGAGGGAGACTTTATTCTTGACACTGACGCTAGCAACGTAGGAATTGGTGGAGTGCTCTCACAGATCCAAGGAGAGCAAGAAAGAGTGCTGGGATATTTCAGTAAAGTCCTCTCCAAACCAGAATGAAACTACTGCGTCACAAGAAGAGAACTTTTGGCAGTAGTGAAGTCCGTGGAACACTTTTACCAGTATCTCTATGATAGGAAGTTTTAAATCCGGACTGATCATGCAGCACTTGAGTGGTTGATGCAGTTCAAGAATCCCGAGGGCCAGATCGCTTGATGGATTGAACGACTTCAAGAATACGATTTCAATATCGAGCTGGTGTGAGTCACCGAAATGCCGACTCCCTGTCCAGACGGCCGTGCCCAACAAACTGCTCCCACTGCAACAAGATGGAATCTAGGGAAGCTGCAGTTTGAAGAACCTCTGTAGTCAACGAGGAATGGTCACCCACCAGGATCAGAGAAGATCAGGAGAATGATCCTCACCTGAAGATGATCCGGCAATGGAAGAAAGGAAACCGGCGACCTACCTGGCAAGAAGTGTCAAGATTTTCACCGAAACTCAAGGCGTATTGGGCTCAGTGGGACTCCCTTGTCCTGGAAGGAGGGCTGTTGAAAAGAGTCCTTGAAAACGATGATGGTTCTGAGATGAGGAGACAGCTAGTTATCCCGAGAACAAGAGTAGCTGAGGTACTGAGGAAGTTACACGACAGTCTATCGGGAGGTCATCTGGGAGTGAAGAAAACCCTTCAGCGAGTTCGTGAAAGGTTTTATTGGATGAACAGCTCCGACGATGTAAAGGACTGGTGTAAGAAATGTACGACTTGTGCTACGAGTAATGGACCACATCGCAAGAGAAAGGCACCCATGAAACAGTACAATGTTGGAAGCCCTTTCGAAAGGATTGCTTTAGATATCGTTGGACCATTTCCGACGACAGAAAATGGTAGCAAGTACATACTGGTTGTAATGGATTATTTTACAAAGTGGGTGGAAATTCACGCTATCCCGAACCAAGAGGCCACAACTGTCGCGGATGTATTGGTGAAAGAATTCATCAGCCGATATGGAGTGCCCATGGAAGTCCACAGTAACCAGGGAAGAAATTTCGAAAGCCATTTATTCCAGGAGATTTGCGACAAGCTGGGAATGAAGAAGACCAGAACAACAGCATTACATCCACAGTCAGATGGAATGGTCGAGAGAATGAACAGGACTATTGGAAAATACCTGTCCAAAGTAGTATCCAGCCATCAGAGAGATTGGGACCAGTATCTCTCCCTATTCGCATTGGCTTATCGATCTGCCGTCAATGAGTCCACGGGTGAAACACCTTCGAAAATCCTGTTTGAACGTGAAATGAGGCTTCCTTGTGACCTGGGATTTGTCTGTCGGCCTGAGAAGATATAGCAGGCGAAGACTACGTGATCCAATTGAGAAGAAGGCTGGACGATATTCATGAACTAGTTCGAACAAATCTTCAAGTTGCCAGCGACAGAATGAAAAGTCGGTACGATACGCAGGCCACAGAGGGCGGTTTTGAAGAAGGGGACAGAGTATGGTTACACAACCCAGCGAGGAGAAAAGGATTTTCTCCAAAATTACAAAAATCCTGGGAAGGTCCATACTTGATCATGAAAAGGATCAATGATGTTTTATATCGCATAAGCAAGATCCCCAACGGAAAACCAAAAGTAGTTCACCGAAACCGACTAGCGCCATACGAAGGAGACCATGACATAGAGGAAGGAGTAAACCTCATTCGAGATGTGTCTGACCCCACCTTCGATGAATTTATGGGCGCGTATGGAGGTACCGGGAAAGCTAGATATGGAGTCACTTCGGAACAACAACAAGATTTGTTCACTCTCCCAGAAGATTATTCACTGGCATACAACATCCCCGCCCGTATCAAGAACGCACGAGGGTTGGCAACCGTCTTTCGAAAGAAGTTCGGGCAATTAGAAAAACTTGAAGACCAGATTCCAGCCCCTGGCAAGACACTGAAACTGAAACATAATTCGCGGTACGTCTTCTACGTGGTAACTAAAAATGAATTCCAAGATCGATCTACCTACCGCGATGTGTGGGAAGCACTTCGAAACCTCCGAGACCATGAGTTGGCATCCAACGTGAAGAAACTGGCTATGCCTAAGATAGCGAGTAACCAGTTAGACTGGCGAATCATCAGGAACATGGTAGAGATTATCTTTCAAGGTACCGGTGTCCAGATATTGATTTGCAGCTACAGCCCCTGTTATCAGTATCCGATGAAGACGGTGCCCTGCTATTTTCATAAGATCGGAAAGTGTAGAAATGGGGCTAGTTTCCGATTCAAACATCCAGTTTCGGCTACACAAAAGTTCCAGGAGGAACTTTCATTTAAGGAGGGGGTAATGTTACGAACTCGCACATCGAAGCAGATACTAAGTACGGCCCTGTAACCTTATGTTAACGGAGTTAAGAAAAAGGCGAGCGCGCCGAATTCTGAGAAGGTCTATTGGGATCTATTGTGACCGTCCTTTTTAAACATGTTCTCGAAAGGCATTTTAAGAAATATCGCGAAAGGCATGTCCCATCCCGAATGTTCTAGTAAAGAAAGTTTTTGATATAAATACAGGACCGATCAGCGGATGAGTTGAGTATATAATTTGCCATAGTGAGTTAAACAGTAATTAAGTGAATATAAAAGTGTTATAAATTAATAAGTTAGTGTGCATATAAATTAAATTTAAGGGACTAGTTAAGTACATATAAATTAGTGTTAGTGAGTTAGTGTTTAAATAAATTAGTAAGTAGCAATACCGAGTGTTTAAAATTTATCCCACCCGTTTATTGTTTAAATAAATAACAAAAACATTACAGTATTTTTTGATTATGACATGTTAATTTGAAAGCAATAATCAAAGTCGATATGAAAAGTCGGCATCTCTCCCGGACTTACCCTATTGTATCTGTTTACTAACGTCTCACAAACAATATAATTTGCTGCCGAAAATTCTATTGCGCGAATGATTTGAACGGCTCCACCCTCTAACGATGCTTTCAAATAATTATATTTTTGAATTCCATTAGTACACTTATTAGAATGTATAACCTATCCATATGTGTCAAACCTATTTTCATATTGGCCAGAGAATGTGGATAATCGATTCTGGGGTAATTTAATATAGATTAACTACATTCCCGAATGAAATATATTTACATGAGTATCACTTTTCACTGAATTATGAGATTCATCACTTTCGTTTATTTCTTTATGATATTCAGAAACTATATCTTTCTCCATAGCGCATACTTTAGAATTGTTGATTTAACTTTCGATCTATCAACAAAATGCTATATATTCGAGTTTATTTTTTTCTTTCGAATCTTGAGAAATCGATACGGTAAAAAATTCACCCTAAATCATGGTACATACTTACGGGGATAGGTAGCCACCAAATTGCAATCCAATTCTCCAGCCCACTAACTCGGTATTTTACCGTTGCAATAATGTTTCAGTATTGGTTTGGTTAATTATTAATTGCTGAAACCGCAGCAACTAATTGTGGATCAAAGGACCAAATGTTTCCCGGGATTAATGCTTTCAAAATTGGAGTTTTATGGTTTATTTAACTTTTTGTTGAAATATATCAAAATTGGCATCTCTATTTTTTTATTTATTAAAAAAACATGACAACAGAACGCTAATAAAATCAGGATACAAAATATTTCAACCAAATTTTTTATCAATACTAAAATTTTCTGGCAAATGGATAATATGGTGCAAACTTTCTAAAACTAAGTCTATAACATAAAAAATAGTTTTGCAATCTCAGTGAAAGCAATTAATAATTTGAAATCAATGGAATGACGACAATCTAAACAGCATAAAATTCGCAACATTCCCACCTAAACACAAACATGAAGATATAAATTAATGTAGATATTAATTAGGTAATTTCATTTTTCAAAACTGTCACGGCTTTCAGTTATTTGATCAAAACAAATAACGGCTCACTTCATTCGTAATTCAATCACCTTTTAAATAAAAAAAAGAGATGCGAATATTCCTCTTAAAACTGCTATTAAGCTAACTATTTCTTAATATAGTATCATTGATAAAAATCTTATTATCGAAAGAATATTCATTCTGGGCTTAAATTTTCGCCTAAATTATATATAAGGAGTAATACGTCATTACGTTGACAATTCATTAAAGAAGATTACAAGCCGTGCTCTTGTTCCTGTATTCCATCGTGCTAGTTAATTTCCTGTTTACGGGTTGATTCCTCTTTGTAACGGTTCAACTTAGGAAATTATATGATGTAAATGATATTGCTCAGGAGAAAAAAGATAGCACGTTTCTAAAATGAATTAGCATAGTTGGAATCAGTTTTAGGGTGAAGTTAGATGTTATTTTAATTAAGAGAAAATGATATGATTAACCCAGTACCTAGACTATACGCGCTCTCGCCGAATTTTCAATATATTTTAATTTTGGTGGACTCGGTTTCGACCTCGCCATAATTTGACATCCGCGAGTTCGCCATAGTAGTGAATAGACGTAAAGTTTCAAATATCGAATCCTGACGAATTACCTTCACGCTAAATTTTTGCGAATATATAAAATATCAGTAGGTCCATGATTTTCTCCTTGACTGTCGAGAAAATATCCTTTTTCTTGTAGTAGATTATATTCTTGCGCTGCATGAAAAGTATTTGATTAAAAAATATTTTGCAGTAAATGGAGTTTAACATTTCTGACACAAAATACTACTTCGAATCCAATAAATAACCATGGATGTATCTCGTATGTCCAATACGCAATCTTTCTACAATTATTTTCACTTTCCTGCTAAAAGACGAGATGTCGACTGTTGATCCCGCTCTAAATTTTTCGGGACATGGGGTTTTTAGTAAAGCAAACAGAGTTTGTTTTGATAATAGTCAGTTAAAAATGACAAAACATGGAAAGCCTTCACAATTTTTAGTAAAAATGAGAAAATGATTACTTTCTTTTCAGATTTTTGTTCTCCTCGATGCATTAAACTACAATTTTTATATCCAGTTTTTTATTCACTTATTCACCACATAATTCCACTGACAATTATTTGAATACAGGGTTAAAATAAGAAAGTAGTTCATCCAAACACGTTTCTAGTCATTCCTACTTATTCAACGATGGAACAAAACCATTCAATTTGCTTCATTATATTTGACATAATTGTAACGTTGTAATTATTGGTTCAATTATGATTTCAAAGAAAATATATAAGCGGTTAATGTGACATCTTCTTCTTTGTGTGCTATGCTTGTTATCAAACGTTGGCTATCATCAAGCGTTCAGGCGTTGGTTATAATCGAGTTGACAATTTGTTGGAAAGCTTTTCGATCGGTAGCTACATGAAACAATTCTTCGACTGTTCGACCTGTCCAATGTCTAATATTACGAAGCCAAGAAAGCTGTTTTCTGCCAATCCATCGCTTTCCTTCTATTTTACCCTGGATAATCAATCGGAGCATGTGATATTTATGCCCCCTCATTATATGTCCAAAGTATTCGACTCTTCCTATTTTGATGGTGCTTGTCAATTCTCGCTCTTTATGTAGGGATTCTAACACATGTTCATTAGGTACGTCTGCTGTCCACGGAATTTTTAGTATACGGCGATAGCACCATAACTCAAACGCTTCCAATTTATTTAGGTGCAGGACTTTCAGTGTCCAGGTTTCACATCCATGAAGCAAAATAAACCAAACGTAGCACTTTAATACTCTTAGACGGATGTTCATCGAAATACTTATATTACATAGTACAGAACGCCAACTAGTGAATCTTTTACGTGCCAGTTCTATTCTGGTTGAGATTTCTTCATCGCTATCAACTATACAGTCCATCCAGCTTCCCAAATACCTAAAGTGTTGTACTCTGTCCAGAATTTTATCACCTAATTTTAATATTGGATACTCGATATTAATTTTACCGACAACCATTCACTAAGTTTTCTTTGTGTTGACTCTTAAACCATTTTCCTTGCATGTATTGTTTACAGCATTTAGTGTGTTTGGAGGTCTCCCAGGCTTTCTGCCATTATAGCAGTATCATCAGCGTACCTAATGTTGTTAATGACTTCTCCACCAATTTTATCACCTTTATGACGATATTTCAGCGCTTCTTCTTATACAGCTTCCGCGTAGCCATTAAATAGCATTGGCGACATTGTGATGATCACGAAAAAGACAGTATTGAAAAAAAGACATTTTCATAGGAAAATATTAAATTGTGTAAATTATATTTTCCAATTAGGCGAGCGGGACGCACCCCCAAATTGACCTTACAGTGACCACCGAAGTACTAATCGCTAAGACCACTTTTACTTTATGTTTTTGGGGTCGCTGAATACGAATATCAAATTATTTTTACGATAAAATTGAGGGAACATGGAAAAAAATGGAATTTACGTGTAATTGAGACAATTGAATTTGGCGTTTTTCTGTGTTCATCTCGCAATTTTTTCCACATTTATCAATGTATCATTATGAAATTTTTTTTGACTATTGCTTATCTAAAAATATAAACAACAAGCCTACTCCAAAAATTCTGCGACAATTAATACTTGAACAGTAAATTTACAATTGTTTACTTTTACGTGTTCCGAGTTTTGTCGTACAATTGCAAAAGTTGTGTTACGAAGTTTCGAATTTCTAAAAACTAATTATCCAGTATCAAAATGCAATACCTAAAGAAGTTTCTGAGAAAGTTTCAGATCTAAATATTGGAAATAAAAAAAGATATGCTATTTCAAAGTCGAGCGTAGCGTGCGGCTGCACGACGCGCTATAGTACGAGCAGCGACTATCCGAGTCGGGTCTTTACATGCGTCCGAAATACGGTTTTAATATATCAATTAAAATAAAAACCATTAAAATATCTTGAAAATCTCCATTTATTTCATCTGTATTTACAATCACTTCTTTATTTACACATGTATCATTACAACTACAAACAATTCAAATTAGATTGTCTACAAGGGAAAACGTCAGTTTCGCAAGCATTTTGCCAGTGCACGAACAAAAGTACTGTTGTAGTATTTCCATAGCAATAATCGAAACCCAATCTACCTGTTTCTACCACCCAGCCAAACTTGGTCACATCTTTGGAAATGATTAGAGGTTCGATTGCTTGTTTCCATTCATTGATTTGCCAAAGAGCTCTTAAAATGTGTTTATGCATCGCGGGTTCAGATGGAGGAAGTCTTGCGATTTCAGAGTTCTTTTCGATAGTTAAATGATATTTCAATGAATTTATATCGTTACGTGTACCTTTTGACTTTTTCTTTGGATCGTACAAATAAGATGTGAATGTATGTCTAAGCCGGTTATTGTAGCTAAATTAGTCAATTCTTCGTCTGACATAAGTCGTAATGCTGCATTCACCTTGATCTTGCCTATGTAAAATAACGATGAATTAGTCAGAGCGTGTGCAGCTAACAACGACGAACAGATATTTTTTGTGCTAAACTATGAATAGGTATATACCTTCTGAAATCAGTGCATACGTATACTTTTCCCGTGAAAAACCATAGCTGAGGTCTATTTTCGAAACTTGCACAATGAAATAATAGTAATAAAAAAACGTCTGTATCGGGAGATTCTACAATTGTTAACTGGTTTTCACTCATTCTGCGTTGAATACGTTGTACATGAAATATTAAGCTAGTATCAGCATCTATGTGCTATAGCGCGCCGTGCAGCCGCACGCTACGCTCGACTTTGAAATAGCAAATCTTTTTTTCTTCTCAATATTTAGATCTGAAACTTTCCCAAAAACTTCTTTAGGTATTTCATTTTGATTCTGGATAACTAGTTTTTAGAAATTCGACACTTTGTAACACAACTTTTGCATTTGTACGACAAAACTCGGAACACGTAAAAGTAAACAATTGTAAATTCACTGTTCAAGTATTAATTGTCGCAGAATTTTCGGAGTAGGCTTGTTGTTTAGATCTTTAAATACGCAATAGTCATAAAAAATTTCATACTGATACATTGATAAATGTGGAAGATATAGCGAGATGAACACAGAAAAACGCCAAATTCAATTTTCTAAATTTTACCTGAAATTGCCGTTTTTTCCCATGTTCCCCCAATTTTATCGTAAAAATAAATTCATATTCGTATTCAGCGACCCCGAAAACATAGAGTAAAAGTGGTCTTAGCGATTAGTACTGCGTGGTCACATACTGCTATTTCTAAGCGACTTTCTGGGGGTGTCCCGCTCGCCTAAATGTTAATAGCGGGCATCGATCTGATTGAGGTCAGGTGAACACCCGGAAACCACGTTTCTACTAAACGTAAACATCGCGTTCACATACGCGGAAGGTCGAACCTACGGGTGACTGACTTGCATGTTTCCTATAAAAACAAAGTGTTAACTAACCAATGATTCATTCATTATTATAATTTTGAATAAGTTAAAATGTATAAGATATTGTAATCTGTGTTAATTTCAAATATACTAAATCCCAGTGAGTTTTTATAAATGTTGTCGTTTATTCAACCCCCGAAGATCGGCTGCTAGGTAAGTGCTTTCCCAAAGATATAATACTTTCATGGTAGACGTAATTTATACGAGGGGCACTTATTAAGTAACCACCACAACATGACACATCCCTGTCTAACGCCACGTTTAATAGGAACTTTTTCTAAAACCTCTTGTTACACTTGTACACTAAAGGTTTTTGAGCAGTCTTACATCATATGAGTCAAGACCAATTTGATCTAAACATTGAAACAGTGGTGTTTGCTGGACGTTGTCAAAGGCTCTCTCGAAATCGATGAAACATACGTAAATGTTTTTACGAAATTCAACACTACTGAAAAAGCGTACGCATGCAGAACAACGCCTCACCTGTACCCATACCGCCTCGAAAATCAAACTGCTCATCACTGATTCTGTCCTCACAAAGTCGATATATACGATGGTGCAATATTTTCAAAAATATTTTAAGTGTGGGACTCATCAAACTGATAAGTCGGTAGTCATCACATTCTTTTGTGTTACTCTTTTTCGGGATAGTAACGAATAAGGATTCCAACCAGTCGTCTGGTATTTCACCAGTGCTATATATCTTGTTAAATAAGGATGCGATGATCCCAACGCTAATGTGACATACGAAAACTATATTTAGAATGACGTTTTAATAATGATTCACAAGTTTTACACTAGGCGTCTAAACTTTACACTGATGTTCAATATAAACTTATGACCCGTTTCAGTAACACAGTAGCTTTATCAAACGAGTGAAGGTATAAACATTTTTTTTTAAATTTATACAGTGGATAAATACGGAATTCTATGAATATTAACAAATGTATTGAAAAAGTTTACCTGGAAATTCATTCACTACCTCAGATTAACAAATAAAATAGATATGTTTGTTTTGATTTTTTCTTGACATTGAGTCACATTGTTAGCTCACTTGCGGATACTTCCACTGCTTTGTCATATTTACAAAGTCTCTTTAGTTGCAGGAAAAATGAAATTAGAAGTTTAATTGAAAATGTGTTAAAAAGTTATGCAAATAAAAAAAGTCATACTAATTTCTGCATTTGAGTCGTTGATTTTAAAATTAATTAATAATACTTGTGTTTTATTTAATAAAGGCATATTCTTATATAAATATTAATCAAGTATTTGTTGTAACCTAAGCTACCTTTATGATTATTACTAAAAGTGGCAACATTGCTCAAAATGTTTAATATGTCAATAGTAATCTATTTAGTAGTTTTTTCCTTCTTTAATTACCATATAAAGAGAGATGCAAATATCGTCAGACTATGATCGACGATCATTCCAATTAGGTCGTAGTATTATAGTAAATAATGTCAAATGTGGTTTGTTTATACGAGCGCCATTACGACTAGAGAGTAAACATTTAGTTCTTTCGTTATGATGTATTTTTCAAAACTTTTAGTGACAAAATATATTTTCAAGTTAATTAATTTAATGTTTTTGGATTATCATGGTTCGTCGGTGCCAAGTTTGTCAAAAAACAGCCGAAATTACCAAGGCCATGTATCTACAATACCATCCCCACTTTTTGTAATTCATTCATTATTTCACTACTGGCGTTTAGAATTGTTGGCCACAAAAATAAACGTGTCTATGAATGCATAGCCCTCTCTATGTTTATTATTACTCTGAGTTCGCTACAATCACTCATAAATTATATTCTAGGAAAATAAGTTTAATAAGACCTCCAGATTATTATAAAAATGATCGGTATTTTGTAACTGTATTACTAATTGACATGTTTCGATAAAATGTGGAAACATTTGTTTAGTTTCCATTAATCTAGTTATTTTGTTTTGACTTGAATTGTCTAAAGTTATGTGAAGAATATCAAAAGTTTTCTTATTCTTCTTCTAATTTTATTTTATCTTTTCAGGTGTCGGATAGAGGTAACGGTCCCTCTTGTACCCATTTCTTCCACTGTCCTCTGCCTTTTGCCATCTTACACACTTCCTCCCAAATTTTTGCTCTTCTTGTTCTCAGTTTCTATCCATTTCATCCTTGGTATCCCCCTTCGTTTCTCAATAGTATTTCCAATTGTTTCTTGCTTATTTTTTCTATTATAGGTTCTTGTTTTACTATTTTTCTATTATTTCTTTCTTCATCCTGTCCTACTTGTTTTTACCCGCTATTCTTCTCAGGTGCTTCATTGCCATTGCGTTTATTTTTGTCTAATCTTTTCCACTAATTGTCCAATTTTCTGCTGCATATGTTATAGTTAGTACTGCAATTTTCATTTTCACATCAATACCAATATTTTTGTGTCATCATTTTGTGTTATTTAATGGATAGTAGATTTTTGTTGATTTATTTGCCCTGTTAGTTATCTCTGAATCTATTTTCCCGTCTTCTGTCAGCATATTTCCAAGATATTCGTTTGTCGTTACCATTTCTAAAGTATTCTTCTTGTATTTTATTTCTTTATTTTGGTTGTTTTGTTTTTCATTTATTATTAAGATTTTGGTTTTATTTATATTGACCTCCATTTTAATTTTTCCTTTCCCCGCAGACCAGATGTATAATAATTTTTGAATTTTATTTTTGGAATTCGCTATGAGAACCACATCATCGTAAGCTGCTCATTTTTACGGGTTCCATGTTTCTGTATCCAATTATTGTAGTCAGATGTTCACTTTGTTCTTTTATGTTCTTAACTATCTTGTCCATAATAAATATAAACAATAACTGGCTTAAAATGTCCCCTTGCTTTATTCCTCTGTCCATTATAAACTCCTCTGTTGTCTGCCCTGCAATTTATATTCTAGCCCTTAATATCTTATTTGTGCTTCTCGCGGCCTGTATTAATCCTCTAGGTATTTCCATTTCCACTAGTATTGTCCATATTTCTTTTCAACAACCGTGTCAAATGTGGATTTCAAATCAGTAAATACCACGAACACTTCCTGCCCTTTCTCAATTGTTCTTTCTATTAAGTTTCGTACAATCTATATAGTATCAATCGTTTTTCTTTCCGGTCTAAAAGCTGCCTGTTTTTCTTCTACTTTTAGCTCTATGCAGTGTCTCAGTCGTTTTCCTAAAATTCTTGTATAGAGTTTGTGTCAAGCATATTGCTCTATACTTTTCACATTGAGTTTGTTCCCCTTTTTTATAGATCGGTATTATTATATTATTTTTCCATTCTCTCGGTATTTATTTTTCCCCCATACTTATTTGACCATTATCGACATCCAATCTATTCCTTGTTCTCCTAGCCATTTGATACCTTCTGGTGCTAATCCGTCATGTCCGCATGATTTTCCCGTTTCAATGTTCTGTATGTCTTCTTCTACTTCTTCTTTCGTTATTTCTTGTTGATCTATCTCTGTTTCTTCTACCTTTGTATCTCAGTTTTCTGATATCGTGTGGAATTTGTCTACATAGTAGTCTTTCCATGTATTTGTTCTATCCCTGTTTGTAGTTGATTCTATTTGTCTTTTATTGCTATTATTACCTTCTTTCTGCTTTCCCTAATTCTTTTTATCTGTGTCCAAAGTTTTCTCTTATTTATACTATGAGATTTTGTCATCTCCTCTCCAAATTCTCACCAACTTTGTATTTTCTCTTCTTTCATTTATATTTTTACAGCGTTTCTCTTCTTTTTGTAGTTTTGTTTTTCTCCCATTGTGTTTGTTGGGAGATATTTTTTCCATGCCGTTTTCTTTTCTTTCACAAGATTTCTTATTTCTTCAATCCATCATTTCGTTATTTTTATGTTCCTTCAAAAAAGTTTCTTCCACTTATTTTCTATACTGAGGATATCACTGTCTCTCTAAATATTTTCCATTTTTTCTTCTAATGTCCAGTTTTCACTTTAATTTGCCCGTCTTTGAAATTCTTAATTTGTTACCGTTTTATATCTCTCTTTTTTTTTCTTTTTGAGTTCATGTATTGCAATGTTACTATATGGTATTATCTCTTCATCGCTCCTAAGATTTAATTTCAATCGCGCTGTCACTAATTCGTGATTGTTTTCCGCTTCTGCTTCTTTTTATGTTTGTACTTTTTGGATAATTTTTATAAAACTTTGTGCATATACAATATAGTCAATCAGACTTCTGACATCTCATTCTTCTGCTACAAAAGTGTATTTTCATCCATTTGTTGGTACCACATCGTATTTCCAATTATTAAATCGTTTCTTCTGCAGAATTCTATCATCTTTATCCCGTTCCTGTTTATTGTTTGTTCTTCGTAAATTCCCATGGATCCCAATCCACTGGTATTATCATTACCTAGTCTGCTGTTTCGATCCCCCATAATTATTGTTGATTCGTGTTCTTCTCTTGCTTTTTCTACTTTTCTGTAAAATTCCAGTATATCTTCTTCAGATGCTCCTTCCACTGGACCATATATTTGTATTGTATTGATTACGTCTCCTATGTCGTTTATTTTTATCTATACTGTTATGACTCTTGAATCCACTGGTGTATATTTTACTTCTTCTTCATTTTTTTTTGTAACAATTATACCGACGGCCTCTTTCTCCCTTTATTCTTGTAGTGCTGCTGAGTGATATAATGTATGTTTGTTTGTTAGCTTCTTATGTATTTTTCATTTTTTCTTGGTTTCGCTAATTTCTAAGATCTGTAATTTTCCTTTTTTCTATTCCTTCCCTTATTTTTATCTCTTCTCCTGTTAAAGTATCTATATTCCATATCGCTATTGTTATCTCCTTCCGTTTCTTTTCCATTTTTAATTTTCTTGGAGTTATTCTTCGATAATAAAACGCTTCCACAGTTACTGATTCATTACTTTATTATATGTATACAATTCCATACGCCATATATTACACTAACATAAGTTATATACAGTGTTGGGAACATTACGAGGGAACATACGTTTCACCGTCTATGTGTTATAAAGAGACAAATACATCTAAATTCAGTGTATTGTTCTTTTTCGCTAACAGGATATCATAAAGCCGAAAACGTGCAACAACTGTATGTGTAAAGGCGTGATGGGAGTATACTCCCACCACGTGTAAAGGTATGTCTGGTAGGCACCGCCAGATGTGTAATGTGGACAGCTTAGTTCATTAATTGAGAAATAATAAGATTGTACTAAACTGATAGATTAATGCAATGAACAATAAAAAAAATCAACAATACTTTCGTTTATCCCTTCATGATTAATTTACAAAGAAATAATTCAGTAGTAATAAGCTAATTCACTTTATTAGTTCGGTTAGTATACGCTCATATGATTTGAACAATAAATCAAAACCTACCTAGTAAGTATTTGAAATAAGTGCCACTAAAAAATCGCTGGAGGATAGCGTTGATTCACATCAATCAACGGCGGAAAGCTAAAAAAATTACTTCGTCGATATTAAGGATACAATTAATGAATATAAGCATAATAATTGTCATTAACATCATAAGGAATATTCTATGGCAACAAATACAGAGTCCAAAAGCGACAATATGTTGTAATAAAACAACTGTATTCAGTGTATCACCGTTTTCTTTAACGGGGTATCAACATGAAAAATAAGTCGTTTGTTAATATTTGTTTATAACTGTCTTCTAGTTACAAAAATATCGCAATATAAACCGCATGTTTCCTACGCTCCTGATAGAACAATTTCGTTTACAGCTCTAATTATTCTATTTTTATCTATCCACTCTCTTCATTTTCAATCCACGCATTAGAATTGTAAGTGCCCTCAAAATTTTCCTTTTTATATGTGAGAGAAATCAGTCACATTTAATTTCAACGTAAAACCATAATCCCCTCACGGCCAACGGCAAATTATAACGGTCACATGGCGTTACCAGTGTGCTAGAGAAATACAATCGTGAGAAAAAGAATCGAAAGCCAGGGTAGATTATTATACAAGACGAATACGAATCGCGCGTGCGTCTCTTGAAGATGTTTAACAGTACAATCTGGGTACTTCACTAAACGTTTGTTTGCGAACGAGTAACGATCTTTTGCAAATCTTATAAAATGAGTATGCAAGTACACCATAAAGTGTAAACTGCAAAATGGTACTACCAGGGTCATTCATATCGAGAAATAGCAGAAAATTTGACTGTCTCGACCCTTACTTCGTGGAATATGCTCATATTAGTGTTTTTAAATGAAACTCACGGTCTCTAGTTAATTCCACAATATAATACAAGTTATTGTGGAATTTCCTAGAGACCGTGAGTTTCATTTGAAAACACTAGCAGAAAATTTGTTTATTGTGGCATTCAAAAATGCCCAACCAATTAGCAGCAATCAAGTGAGAACGGTTATAAAAAAATTTAAAGAGCATGGATGTGTCAATCCTACTAAACATAGACCGCGTACACAAAATCGTCAAACCCAACCCGAAAAAGAAGAAAGAGATATTTTAATTTGTGCCAGTGTGGAAAATAATCCCCTCATTTGCATACAAACGATGAAGATACGAAAATTTTCTTTACTAACATATTCGAACCACAGTAGATGTTTCGAGACTAATTTCACGTTGCCAAATCTGAAGAAAAGTGAAGGTTTTAACTGCTTTCAAACTGAAAACTTGAACAATTTCCAGCATTACAATAAAATGTTCAACGAATAGACGGAATTAATTATATCTTGATCTGTAACAACCTCTTGAATTATCATAATTAAAAGCTTCTTATAACTTGTTCTCATGTTAGAACAATGCATTTTACAATTAATATAAATATACAATGCAAATTGGTGACACTGTTAGTTAGGCTGGCGTTGCGGGTTTGGGCATCTATTTTCCACTTTATGAGATCCTGTAAGCGAAAAATGATAAATGGAAATAGATATTATTATTGATACAAATTAAAATACGACTTATTTCGCATATTATGTTGTGTTATCCTGTTAGCGAAGAAGAGTAATACACTGAGTTTATGTATGTATTTTGTCAGTTTCTAACACATTGACGGTAAATCGTATGTTCCCTCGTAATGTTGCCAACACTGTACATAAGTATATCATAAATAGCAACTTAACAAGTACATTAAAAATCTGTATAATTTCAAATAGGGACATTTTTGATATACTGTTCAATTTTTGTTTAAACTTCATTATATATTTTACGCTGATTGGCTGAAAAAAAAGCGCCTTTCGATTTTCTAGCAAAAGCATCAAAATTTCGAAACCATCAAAAATTACTCAAGTGGTGTTAGAACATAAACGACAATACTTTCAAATAGATTACACCGTATTATTCTTATTATTATCTCTTCATTACAACAATATCATAATGTGCTTTTTGAAGAGTTATGATCACTTCGACAAACGCATTTATCTGCTGTAGGCGTAGTTTTTACAAGTTTGTTCAAATTAGTAAAAAAATTATACTGTTCAACATTTGTAGAGGCTCACGCAAAAATCATCGGGGGTCCTTATAAAGGTATCCCCTATAACAAAGAGGTGCCTCTGCGATTGAGCTGCGTGTTGGAAAATTCGATAGAGAAACCGGACTACATATTTTGGTATCACGGAGACAGAATGATAAACTATGACCTTGAAGACGGAGCGACCGTCAGAGAGGGACCCATGGGGAGCGAGCTGATCTTTCCGAAAGCCAACAAAACTCACGTAGGAAATTATTCGTGCGTGCCATCCAACGCGAGACTAGATAGTGTCACGGTGTATTATGGAGGTAAGGATAAGTTAATCAACGACGAAAGAAATAAGACAAATTGTTCGGTATTTTTCGAATGGAGTTTGTTTGATTATTGGGCTTGTGCGAATGGGAAGTTCGTGAGGTCGTTATGTCGTCAATTGTGTGCGTCAGATCATTTATAAAGATATTTTAACATTTATCATTATATAAGGAATATAGTTCCTTTAAATCAAGTTACTCTGTTAATATAAAGCACGTGCTATCAATTTCATGTCTCATTTAAAATAAATTTTGTATCTTTTTCTGATAATAATAATGAAACTGTTGATTAAAGTCCTCAAAATATGCTATTGATTCATTGACTAAATATGTAGAAATATAATATTTTTAAATAACTATGAAAAAATATGGATAATGGAAAACTTGGATTTGCTGCAGTATATCGAGTGCATTTATAAGAATAGCAATGGAACGCTATTTCCTGGAATTCATATTGACGATGTTATTATTTTTGGTCGGGATGAAAATTAAGTAACAAGCTGATATAATGTTTGGGAGAAAAATTTCCTTTTTAATCTAAATAAATACGGATAGCGAAGAAGTTATTATATCTCAGATTAACTATATTATCTCAATGTTGGGAAATTATGGTATGTCTCAAACTAAGAGTACACATACCCCATTGTACCTGGTGATCAATTAAGAGTAGGGAGCGGCCATATCTAATAAGATATTGGTCGTATAGATTTAGAGAAAACAAATTCATGATAAAAGTCGCCAAGAGAAATTGCTGAAAATTATTTTCGAGTTTGTCAAACGTCCGCTAGAGGGCGTAACAACTAACCCTAAGTAGAAAAATGGGATTTTTATAGAATTTTGCCTAATGAAAGTATATTGATGATATTATTTTCATATTTACTGACTTTTCACCTACACTTTTTGACTGAAGTGTTTTGTTCTATCTATCAAAATAAAGCGGTGGGAAAAGTTCAATGGTTTTTTTAAACAAACCAAGATTTGTCCCGTTTCGCTTGACCTATTTTAACAAATTTGGGCTCATATGGAAGAGCATAATTTACACTACAAAATGCTTACTCCGTTTTGACTTTTTGACTTTAGTCTTCGCCGCTAGATGTCGTTAACTGAAATGGTAGCAAATTTATGAGTTTCTTTCAAAAGAAAACAAATGTAATAGTATATTCATATTTACATATTTTAAAAGAGGATGATACATTTTTCTGAAATTTAATGAAAAAAATTCATCATCTACTTTTTTTTGAACCGTTGATATTGAACAAAATATAATTTTATTACATTAGAAAATGGCACGCCACTGCTGTTTATCAAAATAAAAATCATTTTCGTAAACACTTTAGTTGCTAACAAAAAGAACCTTTCGAATTTTTTCGTTAGACAAACGGTTTTGGATTAAAAGCATCAAATAAATTTACATGGGGCGCCCATATCTCGAAACATACTAATTTACATATTTGGAAAAAAAATCTTAAAAATACTGTCCAGTAACAACAGGAGCAATAACACTAAAAACATGAACACAGAACTTTAAAAAAAAAGTTAAAAATAAATTAATAATTTTGTCGTAAATGTTCAAAATGTTGTCCATTATTTTGAATGCACTGGTCCAATATTTTCTGGGTGGAGTTGACAGCTGCCTCAATTTCCGCTCTTGGTATATTATTTATGGCGTTTTGAATTCGGACTATCATGTCTTCTCGAGTAGTTGGTCGAGTTTTATACACCAAATCCTTCATTCGGCCCCACAGATAAAAATCAAGGCAGGTTAAATCGGGAGACCGTGGTGGCCTGAAAAATAGACTGCCTCTACTAATCCAACAGTTAGGAAAATGCCTGTTCAAAAAATCTTGCACATTTCGAGAATAATGTGCCGGGCATCCGCCTTGTTGAAACCACATGCTTCTTCTTACTTCTAAATGCACATTTTCTAAGAGTCCTGGTAAATCGTTCAATGAGAAGTTCAAATACATGGCACCGGTTAGATTGCCATTAAAGATGTGCGGACCGATAATAGCACTATTGATAACACCGCACGTTGACGCTCTATCGACCCTGCTGATAATTTTCACGTAACCTGTGTGGATTAGCGTCTGACCAGTAATGCATGTTACGAAGATTTACCATGCCATTACTGCAAAAAGATACTTCATCTGTCCACATTATTTGTGACAAAATATCTCACTAATGGAATCTTTAAGCCAGTAGTAGTAATCGAGCCTACGTTCAAAGTCAGTCTAATTTAAGGATTGATGAATCACGACGTAATACGAATGCATTTTAAAATCCATTAATATTTTTTGCACTGAGCCATAGGATATTCCTAAATATCTGGAGATTTTTCCTATGCTTAAATGGAGGTCTGCATGAATATAAGCAAACACATTTATAATGTTATCTTCTCTTCTTACTCTACGATTTCTTCTCAAAGTTGGAGTTGGTTGCACTTGGCCATGTTGCCTTTAACGTAAGGCTAAACGACGAAAAACCATTCTCGAATGCCGTCTTCGGAGGAGATAACGCAGTGCATACTGCCTAGAACACAGTAAAAAGTCTTTAATACATTGTACACTATGGTTCATGCTTTTTGGTGACCAACCAATTTTAAGTAAATATGCTTAAACTTTGTAATAATATAATGTCACATTTTTGTTGTAATTTGCTATTCACAGGATAAATGTGAAACGATTCTGAAGAGAAATAATTTTTCACCCATAATTTACATTTTTGTTGTGAAAGCAAATATTTCATGTAATTAAATAATTACATTAAACAAGTGAATTTTACTCGTAGGCATGTGTGAAATTCACGCCATCCCTGTATGTTTTTTTACAGAAAAAGGGTAAATTTTCTAAATTAATGTAAATTGTAATTTTTATGGTAATACACTAAATATATGATTTTCCTGGAATTATATGAAAGATTCACAGGAATTATGTAATTTTATTTTACACGATTAATGTAGATTTTATATATATTTGTAAAATTAAATAATTTCACCGATACATTAAAAATGTAACTTTCCTAAATTTGTGTGAAATTTACGATACATATTTGGTTCTATTTTACATGATTGATGTAAATTTCCTGTATAAATGTAAAGCTAGTTTTAGTAATACACAAAAGATGTGAATTTTCGTAAAATACCTATGTGAAATTTACAAAATCAGTGTAATTTTGTTTTACATGGTTGGTGTCAATTTCCCCTATAATTGTACAGATAAGATGTGAATTTACCTAAAATTTGTGAACTTCATAGTATTCATGTAATTTTGTTTTACATAAATAATGTGAAGGTCGATTCATGTACCGTTTATTTCAAATATTTAATATTTCAATTTGAGTAATCCCGGAATGTGAAATTTTTCAATTTTTTTAACTGTCTTCTGTCAAAATTCACACATACACAACAGTTAAAAAATTAAAATTTATGACATTCCGTGATTACTCAAATTAAAATATTAAATATTCCAAATATTTATTAATTCAAATACGGTACATAAATCGACCTTACATTCTCATAAGACTTCTGAAATTAGAAAGTTTAAGTGTAGCAAATTGCCTTATAAAAAGTAAATCTTTTAAATTAGGTAGTAGGAAACAATGTCTATCGTTTAAAAAATTTATTGAAATAAAATATATAAATTCACAATTTATTAAATACTTATAAACTCATCTGGTTTAATACATAAATAAAATTATTAATCAAATACCTAGAAGCGCCTTCTAAGTATCTAATTATTAACATAGGTATATACAGTGTGCCCTAATTAAGTTTTCAAATGAAATGCAGAAATTTCTAATGTGACAAACATGTATTATTGATTAGATAGTTTCAATATGAATACAGTAAAAAACTTAAATTATGCACCGATATTACTACTTTTATAATTCTAATATTTGCACATTTTAATAAAAATCAAACTTTGAAAAAACATTTTGAGACTAAATACAATTTACGACACGACATTTCGCGATCAAAATAAATTTTCAAAAATGTTAGTAGAATCATATTCAATATTAGATATTTTTCATATCTGACCGAATATCTCCCTAATATTATCAACTATAGTAAGTTTGTACAAACTGTATAGAGAAACAGAAAGTTCATAGTTCTCTACCAAGCAACAAGTACCTAACTATAATAAATAAATACGTATAAAAAGTAAAATAAATATGGAAACTCTTTGAAAAAATACATTTCCTTAGTTATCGTGACAAAAAACTTATGAGGTTAACTAAAGTAATCACCTTTTTTTGAGTTGCTGATTTTTTTTATTTAGATCCTTCACCTGGGTGAATTTTCAAAAAATATATTCGAATCATTTCTAGAACACATAAAATTTCTTCCGGATATTCTAGATTATGTATGAAATAAAGCGCGAAGCAAAACTTTAGTTGTTATGGAAAACTTGAATCAACTATAACTGGTACCTTTTCGAAAAAGATTTTGTAGCTTCCTTCTAAAAACCAATTTATAGGTTGAATTATATCACATTTATCGATCCAGTAAAACTTAGTCGCATATTTGTCATAGCTGTAGTTTAAGTACAACGTGAGTTTAAAGTTGTTTTAGTATCGTCTACAGTTTAATGGAAAGATGGAAAGTAATGGCAAACAATTACTATACAATTCTATGACGCGAAGTTTCGCCAGACCTTGTATATTTTTTGTTGTGAGTTCAGTGTAATAACACGAGCAAAATAAATGGAAAAGAATATTCGATTATTACAAGTTTCAAGAGAAAACATAAATTTAGGATGATATATTTTTAAGCCATACGTGGAATGATCACTATCTCGAATAAAATAACCCAATATACTTTATATTATAAAATGTTCTTTGTAGAATTGATTTCAATAAATCTAAATCAATAAACTAAACTTTTTGTGAAGATAGAAAGCTCAATTCTTTTTCCTAAAATGAATACATTTTATAAGGAATTCTTCCATAAAAAATTCATAAAAATTTCGAATTTAAGTATTTTTTTACCATAGTATATTGATTCTAAAAATTGAGTTTTTCTTTATGAAATAGATTTAAAAATATATTGAAAGTTGAAAAAAAATTATTTCCCTATTGTTACTTTTTAACCATCTACTTAAAAATAATGACTAAAATGTTATAGTTGGTGGATATCAGCTGTTAAAGAAGCTTTAATTTACAATTTTTTTTCAAATATTTGTTTATTCGTACATTGCTTTACTTCACTTACCTATATTAATTATGCAAGGTGACAATGTATCAATTTTCACATAATTTCTTGAATCTCCCTGAAAAGAAAAATTACAGTATCACTAAATTATTGTTATATTATTTCTTTTAAATAGGAATCAGCTTCCATATTACGAAATAATTATAGTGACAGTAATGTTCGTTTACCTTAATATCCCTATAGAGGTGAGAAATATCTTCCTTGAAGTGTATCGCCATTATGTATATATATAAGGATTCATGGACTGGATTTTCTAATGGTTCTGAAATTTTCATATTTTTCTGTTTTTTTGCAAACAACTGAAACCTCTCTAATTTCACTATCATGATGATAACAGTTATCTTCATTTTTTAAAATGGAAGAAATGTCTGAAGATGAAGATTTCATGGAATTAGTTAATAATTTGTAACAGCCAGAAAGGCAACCACAAATATAAAGACAAAGGGACAATCATTTTGTGAAGTGGAATGACACTAATTTTTTACAAAGATTAAAATCTTAGCTCTGCGAAAAGTAACGGTACTTTTTTTATCAAATTCGGATTCAATTTTGATCCAGCACTCATTTTTCTTGAGCGTTATATTGACATCGCTCTTCTTATTTTCCTGAATACTCTATATTGTTTAGCTAGCTGCACCAACAAGGTTTCTTCTGAATTAGTGAAGTTTGGTGTTCCATATTTTTATTTTAAAACGATAACACATAGAAAACAACACACACAACTACAACGTATTCTCTAACCTCATAAAATAGAAAAATAGTGGTTACTCAGCTTCTCTACTTCACTCAAATGATAAGAAGAAGAGAAGTTATATTTTATTTTTTCTTATAAGATAAACAAAGATACCCTTACATACTTCATAAATTTGAAATCTGGCAACCCCGTGTATATGATACCAACATTACAATAATGGAGTTTACCTGAACCGACGTTGAACGAGATATGTACAATTCGTATCCTTTCAATAGGCCGGTTCAACCATTTGTTGAGTTCAGAAGAACCTTGGTTTAAGCTTGCTATGTACAATCGGCCCTAAATGGTGTAATTCTATTACACGGATTTTGTAAAAATCACATTATTTAGGGAAACATGTTTGCAACTTTTTATAATTAATTTCACTAGTTTGTGTAAAGGGGATGTTTATATTTAGTTTTAAACTTTTTAAGGGGCAATGCAATGTCATACCTCTGGCAAAGAAGTGTTGGCTAATATTTGAAACACAATAACATTTTAGGCCCTTGATGTATTTTGAGAATATGTTAAGAGTAACTTAGTTGTTTAGTTTGCCAAATATGAAAAGAAATAGATGTAAAATCATATCGATTTTTTCCAAAAAACCGCATATTCAGCCGTATCACTTTTTCTCTATTGTTAAAAGATGAATTTTCAGGAATCGATATAGTTTCACATTGTTTAGAATCCATATATATCTAAATTACAAAATTTTATAATGAATTTTCAATAAAGTTCTTTATTCTTTCTTTTTTTACCAAAATTTCATGTATACTTACAATATTTTTTGACATCGCATGTTCACTGTTAAAATTTAGATTTTAAAAGAATTTATTCACATCATTTCATAAAATAGAAAGTTTGATTTATTTTAAGTAAAGGTACACTGAATTATTCGTCTCATGTACATTTACAACAATTTTTGAAATCCACATAGTAGTTATTGAAATTCACAAGATAAAATAGATTGTCCACATATATTTCGTGAAAATGATATGTAATCTTAAAGGAAAATTGAAAAATGTGTGTTTAACCACAAAAATATTGTACAATGTAATTTCGCTTATAATCCAGGGTACAATAATCATTTACATTTTATTTACAGTAAAGTTCCACCTATTTCTTATGTAAACTACATGTAAATTTACCTTAATTTTTTCTGTGAAACAATCGCCGCACTTTCAAAACATTGAAAATAAATTCTCAACATATCAAAGGCTTTTTCATTCGTGAAAGGCATGATTTGTTGTAAAAACACTTTTTACATAACATTAAATTAGATGTTACTAGCAAGAACTGTCAAAATGAATATCAGCGTGATTGACAATTTGGTGCTTTCTTTCTTAATATAGTTCATGGCCTGCTTCGCTTAAATGCGATGTTAATTTAAACAGTATGTAAACCTATCTTATTTTTTCAATCCAAAACTGTTCATCTTTTGTTGGCAACTAATAAGTGATTGAGAAAATGATTTTTATTTTGATAAAAAGCAGTGGCGTGTCATTTTTTAATGTAATAAAATTATATTTTGTTCAATAACAACGGTTCAAAAAAAGGTAGATGATTAATTTTTTACATTAAATTTTATAAAAATGTATCCTCTTAAAATATGTTAAACAGAATATACAATTACATTTGTTTCTTTTGAAAAACACTCAAAAATTTGCTACCATTTCAGTTAACGATATCTAGCGGCGAAGACGAAAGGCAAGAAGGCAAAACCAAGTGAGCGTTTTGTAGTGTAACTTATGCTCTTTCATATGAGCCCAAATTTGTTAAAATCGGTCAAGCGAAACGGAAGAAATCTTGGTTTGTTTAAAAAAACAATTGAACCTCCCCCACCGCTTTTTTTTATATATAGAATAAAACATTTTAGTCAAAAAGTGTAGGTGAATAATCAGTAGTGATACTATAAGTACTTCAAAATAATCAGGTTATACATCGATAACTTGATGCATAATTATAAAGAGTGTCAGTTTGACAGTTTAAATAATCCGACCGCGAAGCGGGAGGATTATTCTGTCAAACTGACACGATTTGTAATTATGCAGGAAGTTTGAGATGTATAACCGTATTTATTTTGAAGTACGTATTTTATTTGATACGATTATTTTTTGAGTAAATTAAGTAAATATATAAACAATTTATTAATTTAAATACAAATTGGTGTAATGAAAGTTAGAATTATTATATACTACGTTTTTTTTAACTGAGTTATTTTCGGCGCAGGAAACGTGGCCACTGCTCATTGAAGTGCTGGAAATACTGGAAGTGTTATTACTTGAACCTGCAGCGTTTTTAAAATTGGATCTCATCTTATTTATTATGTTTTGGTGATGCTGTTCATCTATATTTGGGTAGGGTTTATAGAATTGCTATTACCATGTCCTGTTATTCTAATAAGTTCTTGTTCCGATACACCTGCTTTTGCCAATTTTGAAGCAGCAGTGGCTCGGTGAGAATGATTTGGAAATATCTTGTTTGTCATATTCAAATTTGCCAATTCTGCAGACTTTTTGGTCCATTTACTAATATCATGCACTCCAATTGGCATATTTTTGTACCAGCCAAGGGTTTTTCTTTTCTCCAGTTGGGATTCACTGTCAGAAATAACCTATCTGTTTTAATATTGATGTTTTCGCTTCTTTCCATCATTAGCTTATCTAGAAGTCTCACTGGACAACGACTTACTTCATTATGGTTAGGTACAAGCCATTTATTATTAGCACATGGTTTTGCTCCTCCCTGTGTGGTTTTGATAAAAATAGGATTATATTGTATTCTACCAGTTGGAGTATCATCATTTCCAGTTTCTTTTTAAAAATAATGAGTCAAGCATGACGCTCCTTCATTTCCTCTCCACGCAAGTTCTACAGAAGCAATTAAGAAAATTTTTATTTGTAATCCTTCCGGTGTATTTTCATCCCACGCTTCTATCATTGCTATGTACTCGTTATCTTTAAATGCTGATGCACTAACCTTTCTCTTGTCCGGTAACATTTGAACTTCCCTTCTTTTTGAATTTCTTGCGTTTCGTGCGGCTAAAAATATGGGACTAGAGAATGGATCAATTACTCTATTAAACTCCTTCATATATTTTTTTTGTACTTGTTTTTCCGTAATGTTCCACATCGTTTTAACCAAATTTTCTTTATAATTTTCTCCATTACATTTTCGCATATTGAAAGCCCAATCTTTCAAAATGGACGCTATCATTTCAGTGGAAATTGATTCATTTAGCATATAGTTTCTTTCACTGCAAAACGTAATAAATTGTTTCCATACGTACTTTTTTGTTTTCACTGTATTATGAGGCTCAGCATTTTGTATACTTTCGTCATTGCATTTGATGATAAATCTCCGAATCGACTCATTTTTGAACAATTTTTGATATACGTCACAATTTGACAGTTCTGTTTGTTGTATATTGATGTCGATGTGGTTACTATGGAAATGAAATTTTCGATTGGTGGAGCTACTCTATGTATAATCAGGTATTATCGAAATTATACGAAGTAACTTAACTAAATTAGACATTCTGATTGGTTGAAAATCATACGAAAAAAATAATCAGTAAATATGAAAATAGTATCATCGATATACTTTCATCAGGGAAAATTCTGTAAAAATCCCATTTTTCCACTTAGTGTTGGTTGTTACGGCCTCTAGCGGACGTTTGACAAACTCGAAAATAATTTCCAGTTATTTCTCTTGGCAACTTTTATCATGAATATTTTTTTCTATTTCTATACGACCAATATCTTGTGAGATATGACTGCTCGCTACCCTTAACTGATCACCCGGTACAAAGGTACATATGATACAAGTTGCTCTGAGAAAAATCGAATAATATTACCTACAGAGAAGCAGTAGAAGTACTGCTTTATTTAAGCAATTGCTCTATGCCTCACGTATCATATGCTGTTGGATATGCAAGTCGTCATCTGATGATATATCGAAACAGGATGTTAATATTGTCAAGCAATCCATGAAATACCTTTCTACATATGAAGCGGTTATAGTATAAAAGAAACAAGTCCACGTTTTACTCAAACTAAACTAGCATATACGTTTTTGCCGCTGAAGAAAGGCGCGCGGATGAGTTTATGAAATGCATTACTCCCGCTTGTCGTATTGACGGAGTAGGGGTTAAAAAACAAATAAGACAGGCCCTGACTGCAGGTAAATTTCTATATTATAGCAATTTATTTATTACTATCATAAATTCATTCTGCAGGTGTAACTTTGAATGCACGTAAAAATTCTCAGATAGAGAAAAGAAAGCTATTTTGAAGTCGCTATATGATCTGGTAAAATCTGTCTTCGACACCTTGTTCTTGGATGGTATTTGTATACTGAAACCTTCGTTGCTGCTTCGTATTCAGGAACAGCAATCAATGTTTAGACCAATATTTTGGAATGGGCTTAACGAAGCCTCCTTTGCATATCAGGGTCATGTGAACCGTCAGTAAAGGCCTGGATGACAAGACGTATATACCATGTTCTCTGGTGCTGATGGATAAGCAAATCTAACTAGACAGGCAATATCCATTTCACGTTTCGTCACATTTCTGCATTTGATTCTTCAGCTGGTATTCGTACAAGTGTTCTAAATGTGCGTGTGGTTAAGTTCACTGCTTTCTCCATATCGTACCAATTATTCACTCCAGCGGCTGCTTCAAACTGTTTTATATACTTGACACATTGAACATTGGGACTTTGACTCGGATAAAACTGCCAATATTTCTATCTTCGGGTATGTTTCTAGCTTGCAGGGTTTTATTTCTTCGTTCTTCTTTTCTTTTGCTGGCGTGTCTTGTTTTCTTGAATCTGCCATATTTAACTCCTTTTAACTTTTAGATATCGTATTAGACAGAGTCAGTGTGCATTCACCAACATAAAAAATCTAATCCTGTATATTCTGTTCCGATTCTGAAAAATTATTTCCTGCATTTGCGACTTAATTGTGAAATTTTATCAACTTCTCGATGGTTAAGCAAACTCACTACCACAACCAGCCCACAGACTAGAAAATTGTGCATTCACTAGTGATGGTGATTAGGTTTGTAAAGTATTTGGAAACACGGCAACTTCAATATTAATCTCACTCTTTGCACTGTATTGTTTTAGTTAAATGATGCTAAGGTTGGTTTCTGGATCTTAGTTGACTCAACCATTTCACTTGCATTTATTATTACCTTCCATCTCTTTCAATGAACAAGCCAGCGAGCTCATCTCTTCTTCATGTATTCGGAAGTTTAGTAACTATAACTTTTTGTCACATATAGTTTCGAACAAAGTTGTACCGTTGATATAAAACGGTTGATAAATCCTGTAATAACACCTTGGAAAAGTTTATCATCCTATATAATATTTAAGCATACTTTTTCTCATAAAATGTTGATTATGTCATGAATTAAGTTTGAAACAACAAATATTACTTTCCTGTGAAATATAATATTTCTTTTGCTTTTTTTAGATCGACCAAATGTTCCACAAGGAGATGAAAGCAGTGGTGAAAAAACGCATCCCATCCAAGATAATATCGTCAATATGCTGGTGTGGATCTCGACCTTTTACCTCACAAGATGACTTTATAGCCGGAAGACGTGATAGTAATGCAAATGTGAAATATTTAGCTAACGCAAACATCTCAGGAATATTATCAAATTTTTCATTCTATTCAAAATATAAGATACCTATTAGATGAATCTCATATTAAACGAAATTGTTTGTTATATAGTTCAGAATTTGTTGAAATGAAATTTAAAAATAAAACTCTAATTATTTAAGTCGTCTTAATTTTTGTGAGATATTTTTTGTATTTATTAACATTATTAACAATAGAACTGTCAATACGTATAGCACGTCGTTCTTGATATTTTGCTGCATTTTTGTAGTTTAAAGTGGTTTATGACTGTTAAAACATTTTAGAAGTGGTGACTGATTTGTGTACCTGCATATTGGATTATAATTTGATATTTTTCGTAAGTTTTTAATGAATTTATAATGTAAACAATGGTCAATAACAATTGTGAAACCTGTTCTGGTACGATAAGTCGAAGTAGGCCGGCCACTTTCTGCTAATTCTGCAAAAAGCAGTTTCATGTTGTATGTGTCTCCAAAACTGTTGATATACCGGACGTCCTAAATTCTGTTCCTGGTCTCTTGTGGAGATGCGACGAATGTGCGAAAAGTTGTATTTCTATAAACAATACTGAAGTAACTAACTTCAACAGTTAGTGACGCGCTTCGTTCAATTAAAGCTGAATTATTCTCACTGAAATCTGATGTTTCTAAAGTTGCTAAAGAACCTGTGACTATTCCACCAACGACTCGATATGCTGATGTTGTTAACAACAAAACTTCTCCTGCAGTGATAGTACAACCCAGGAACAAGGCACAGGAGATAAGACAAACGAAATCAGAGCTAATGCATGATATTAATCCAACTGATAACAGTATACATTTGACTAAAGTTAAACATATTAAGGATGGTGGTATTCTTATTGCATGCAAACCTGAGGAGGAAAATGAGAAGATAATTAAACTGGTTCAAGAAACAATGTCTGACTCTTATGCTGTAAAGGAGGTTGCTGGTATTAATCCCAGATTGTGCATTGTGGCTTTGTCAGAAAAATATACTGAAGAAATGCTTCAATACCGAATTAGGAATTGTAATCCTGAAATTTTTTCTAAATATAGTGATTGTAAAATTGTGAAAATCTTCCCAACTAAAAAAAAAATGCTGCAATCTTTCAGGCTGTCATTCAGATAGATAGAAATGTGTATGATATAATATTAAAAGCTGTTAACTTATTTGTAGGGTATGATAGCTGTAGAGTATAGGATGCCTTGGAAGTGTCGCGTTGTTACAACTGTAACGAATTTAATCATTCATCCAAATCGTGCAACAATTTTTTAAGCTGTCCTTTATGCGGTGGAAATCACAATGTGAAGTCCTGTAGATCCCAATTACGAAACTGCACTAATTGCGTTACATTGTCAGGTGCTCAGGGATCTACTACTTCCTGTGATCATGCGGTGTGGGACAGAAGTGTTTGTATTGAATATAAAATTGCTTTAACTAAACTCAAGAAGGATTTGCTTGGAATATACCAATCCATAGCTTCAAGTTGATCTACCATGTCGTCGACCACTTGCACTGCTGTTAAAAAGGTTAACAGTAATATCACAAATGCTTTAAATGTATACTAGCAGAATACCATAAGCTTGCGATCTAAAGCTGAAGATTTTTTTAATGCAATCTCTATGACAGACTTTAAGGTCATAGCACTAACCGAAACATGGCTTAACGATTCAGTCTTTAATGGTGAACTGTTTCCAGAAGACTACTCAGTATACCGGGCTGATAGAAATCTGGAGGCGTGTAATTGCTCGAGGGGCGGAGGGGCTCTTATAGCTGTAAACAATGAATTTCCGTCGTGTGAAATGAATATAGATAGTTTCATTCTCCCCACGATAGTTACGGTGGATATGGTCTTGGTTAAAATAACAGCTGACTCAGGTCATGTTTATGTGCTAAATGTTTATGTTCCTCCATCTTCTAGTAGCGAAGTATACCTTAATCTTTTTGAATTAATTAGTAATATTGAAAGTTTGCATAATAATAATTTACTCATTGTGGGTAACTTTAATATATCTTCTTATGCTACATATTTCCATAATAATTTAGGTAATGACATTGTTTCTATTCTTACCAATTTTCTTCCAATTTTTGATTTAACTCAACACAATACTATTGCGAACGACTTGAAACGTATTCTCGATCTTGTCCTCTATAATAATGACTGTTTTGTTGAAAGATCTATTCAAAATTTAGTTGCTCAAGATCGGTATCATCCTGTTTTAAATATTTCCTGTAAACTAAATTTTTGCCACACCTTAAAGCGAAATTTTCCAACAATATCTTGCAATGAATATAACTTCCGAAAAGCAAAATTCTCACTATTGTATCAAAGTCTCTCTAATATAGATTGGACTTTCCTTCAAACATTTGATAGATCCGATGATGCCTGCATCTACTTTTACGGTAAGTTGTATAATGCATTTGATGAGTGTGTACCAAGAGAAACAAAACAATATAAAAGAAAATATCCACCTTGGTTTACTCGGAATACTATTAAAGACATTAAGCTGAAATCGAAATTAAATAACGAATGTAAAATCAACAATGATGTAAATAGCTTTAACAAGTTTAAATATTTACGAGCAAAGGTGAAATCTGACATAGACCAGTCGTACAGGGATTATGCTGATTCATCTGAGTCGAGTATGAAAGCATACCCCAAAAAATTCTGGGCTTTTGTCAACAGCAAAAAGGGGTCAACTAATATCTCTGATAGAATGACGTTTAACGGTCAAACGCTTGATACGCCTACCGATATACTTAATGGTTTTTCTGAATATTTTGCAAAATCTTTTTCAGTTAGTACAATGTGCGTTACCCATGATGATTCAGTAACCTCACAGTTCCTGAATATCATGTCCTTCACTGAGGATGAAGTACTTATAGCTTTAAAACAAGTAAAAAATAAAATGACAACAGGACCAGACTCTGTCCCTGCTTTAATTTTGAAGGATTGTGCATCTGTACTTGCTCCGCCGTTAACAATACTGCTCAACACGTGCGTGAAGACTTGCACTGTGCCGAATATGTGGAAATCGTCGAAGGTTAGACCTATCTACGAACATGGTGATAGAGTTGATATTAGCAACTATCGGCCAATCTCAATTATTTGCAATTTCTGTAAGATATTCGAAATGTTATTGTACAATAGAATGTATAGCCATTTATGCAACATAATAACCATAAAGCAACATGGTTTTGTAAAGGGTCGCTCAACTGTCACCAATTTGGCAAATATAACCCAACTTATTGCTGAAAACATCGATGAGCGATCGCAGACTGACGTTGTGTACACCGATTTCTCTAAAGCGTTCGATAGACTAGACCACGGAATTCTAGTGAGTAAATTATCTCGATATGGATTATCACCCTCTTTAATCAAATTATTCACCTCCTATCTAAACAACAGACACCAGTATGTCGTGTTTGATGGTTATAAGTCAGTTGAATACTTAGCAACATCTGGTGTTCCACAGGGAAGTAACCTGGGCCCCTTATTATTCAATGTCTTCATCAATGATATAGTTGACGATCTCGATGTCAACTGCTTACTATATGCTGATGACTTGAAATTATTCTGTTGGATTGGTGATAGAAGCGATTGTGTCTCACTTTCAACTAATCTCCGACGTTCAGAGAGATGGTGTATAAGTAATAAATTGTCGTTGAATGCCTGTAAATGTAAGAAAATGACGTTTTCCTTAAAACCAAAGAAAATTGTATATGATTATGAAATCAACAATATTGTTCTTGAACGCCCGGCGACATTTATCGATTTGGGTGTCACTTTTGATTCTAAACTTTCTTTTATACCTCATATTGAGGCTATATGCTCGTCTGCTAACAAAATGTATGGCTTCTTAGTTCGAAATTCGCATGACTTCAATGATCAAGACAATTTAAAGGCTTTATACTACGCCTATGTTAGGTCTTGAATACGCAGATGATTTTTGGAGTCCATTTTATGACATACACATTCAGAAACTTGAATCAATTCAACGGGGATTTCTGAAATTTCTTTCCTTCAAAATGGATGGCATTTACCCACCGGTAGCAGTTCGTACCGGTACACTTCAAACGAGGCATTGTGTGAATAATTCAAGTGCTCGTCGTGACTGTCACTTATAGATATTTTTGTTTAAAATCATGAATAACAACATCAGTGATCCCAATCTTCTTCTTAAACTCCAGTTCAATACTCCGAGAGTAGCTTCAAGAGCTGTTAATACCCCTCGTACAAATATTTTAAAATTTTCGCCACTTCACAGGATGTGTTTGATATGTAATCATGTAAGTTATCAGCTTGATATATTTCATTGCCGCATATCTGCGATTAAAGCATTCTTCTTTGATTGATGATATTATTCTTGGTAATCAATATAATTAAGTTCCTGCTCTGTAGTTGGGTTGGTCCTGTTTGAACAGTGTATTAGTCAATAAATAAATAAATAATAAATAAATAAATAAATAAATAAATAAATGAATAAATAAATAAATAAATAAATAAATAAATAAATAAATAAATAAATAAATAAATAAATTTATAAACTTTGTTCCAATTTCATCTTGACTACAACAAACATCGGCTAATTATCCCTGAGTAAGTACTTAAGTACTGAAAATGTTTCTGAAATAAATAATATTGCCGAAATAATGTTTTAAAACAATTTAATTAAAAGTTCCCCTATCCAAGAAAGGACGCCGAACTTCTCTTATGGAAACGGGAGCACCGTCAAACTGCCTGAATTTTGGATAGGTACTGGTTTATGATGATCAAAAGTCTTCATGGGCCCAAAAAGCAGAAATCAAGAAGTTTGTTTGCTCAAATTGTAGTTCTTGAAACAAACGCAGACCAGCAGCAACTCTTTAGCTTCCAAAAAGATGACAAACAAAGTATTGTATCTTGTATCAGTATAAGAGTATACTGTATTAAACAAAAAGTTTCCTCAATCATTCTTGCCGTTGTATTCATTGATTCATTTTATTTTCAACATTAACTAAGATGGTACGATTTAAGAAGTAGGAGGTACGATTCACGCAATTGGTTTCCTAAATAGAACTGATTGCATCACTTTACGAAAAGTGTTTTACCTTGCACAAAATATCACCATATTAGTGACTGAAATTTAGATTTACTTGTCTAAATAATCAATACTTCTTAGGGTTATGGTACTTTTGCACAAGTTTTTCATATAAGGAAGAAAAAAAATGAAAAAAGTGGTACGATTTAGACAAACTTCATTAGTGTTTTTAAATGAAACTCAAGGTCTCTAGTTAATTCCACAATATAATACAAGTTATTGAAAATTCTAAAAAATTGACAATTGTTTCGATAAATCAATATGAGCATATTCCACGAAGTAAGGGTCGAGACAGTCAATTTCATTAGACAAACTTCCTCTACTAGAGTACTGAAATTACGCGGTACTTTTCAAAATAAACGGTTTTAAAGATTAAATCTAACTATTCCGCATCTGTGAGATGCCCAGAACAACATTATATCATAAAATTGTCACTTGTATACACTCTGGATGCTGTATCGTGCTAACAAACTGAAAATTCTCCAAAAATTACGAAAATTTGGTACTCTAAGTACCAAAGCACTCGTTGTATTAGCTTTAGTGAGCCGAATATCAATAGAGTTCTTCTTTGAGACGCCCCGAATAGTATCCAGTCATAAAATTGGTCACTTTTATATACGCCGGAGGCTGTATCGTGCTAAAAAACTGAAATTTCTCCAAAAATGACATAAATGTCGTACTTGAAGTACTATAGCACCTGTTGTACTGGCTCTGGTGAGCTGAAAATCAATAGCGATCATCTCTGAGATATCTTGAATTATATTCAATCATAAAATTAGTGACTTGTTGCATTCCGGAGGCTGTATCATGCTAAGAAACTGAAATTTCTCAAAATCTGGTATTTCAAGTACCATACTGCCCATGGTACTGACTATGGTGGGCTGAAAATTAATAGGATTCGTCTGTGAGATAATATGAACAATATTCAAAAATAAAATTGGTGACTTGTTGCACTTCAGAGGCTGTATCGTGCTAACAAGACATTACGAAAAGTGGTCGACGACAACGACGACGACGACATACACACAGGATTTTTTTTCTAAAAACCGTTTTCTCGGGTTGTTCTGGATGAAAAATATTTTTTCGAAATTTCAACTTATTTGGAGTAAACCAATACTTTTCTCGCATATTAAATAGGTTGTGCGGAAAAATAAAAAGTGCTGGTGGACTTTTCCCGCTGGTCGAAAGTTTTAATATTTTTTTTAAATACAGGCGAAATCGGTTACAAATCAAACTTCGAATCTGAGTTTGAAAACTTGCCAATGGGGCAAAAAAAATCGATCTTGCAAATGCAGTGTTTTTCGCATTATACAAAGAACAACCAAAAATTAGTTCACTTACTTAATTTATTTAAATACTACACTATTTACTAATTATATACACAGTATATTCACTTAAACTAATTTATATAAACATTTCACTAATTTATATTCACTTGTTTATTTCACGATATCAAATGATCAACTAAACTCAACTCTTCCTGCTCGGTCCCTTATATATTAGTGCCTTTTTCACTAGTTAATTCTAGATTGTGGCTTACTCAAAAACAATTGGCTTTCTGGCATTTTCTAGATAAGACTGGTCACAAAACGATGATAAGATAAGATAGTCACAAATCGTAAACAATTCTAAGAGACCCTGCGCGTCCGCCATCATTTTAACTTTCATACCTGGCTTAGACGGAGTCGGATTTAGGGTCTATACCAGTGTGCTGTTTCGTAACATTACCGCCTCCTTAAATGGAAGTTCCTCCTGGAACTTTTGTCTAGCCGAGACTGTATGTTTGAATCGGCAACTGGCCCCATTTCTACACTTTCCGATCTTATGGAAATAGCAGGGCACCGTCTTCATCGGATACTGATAACGGGGGTCGTAGCTGCAAATTCATATCTGGACACCGGTATCTCGAAAGATAACCTCTACCATGTTCCTGATGATTCGCCAATCCAACTGGTTACTCGCTATCTTGGGCATAGCCAGTTTCATCACGCTGGTTTCCAACACATGGTCTCGTAGATTTTTAAGTGCTTCCCACACATCGCGATAAGTCGATCGATCTTGAAATTCATTTTTAGTTACCACGTAGAAGACGTACCGCGAATAATGTTTCATTTTCAGTGTCTTGCCAGGGGCTGGAATCTGGTCTTCAAGTTTTTCTAATTGCCCGAACTTCTTTCAAAAGACGGTTGCCAACCCTCGTGCGTTCTTGATACGGACGGGGATGTTGTATGCCAGTGAATAATCTTCCGGAAGAGTGAACAAATTTTGTTGTTGTTCTGAAGTGACTCCATATCTAGCTTCCCTGGTACCTCCATATGCGTGCATAAATTCATCGAAGGTAGGGTCAGATACATCTCGAATATGGTGTACTCCTTTATCTAGGTCATGGTCTCCTTCAAAAGGCGCTAGTCGGTATTGGTGAACTACTTTTAGCTTTCCGTTGGGGGTCCTGCTTATGCGATATATAACATCATTGATCCTTTACTTAATTAAGTATGGACTTTCGCAGGATTTTTGTGATTTTGGAGAAAATTCTTTTCTCCTGGTCGGGTTGTGTAACCATACTTTGTCCCCTTCTTTTAAACCGCCTCCTGTGGCCTGCGTGTCGTACCGACTTTTCATTCTGTCGCTGGGAACTTGAAGATTTGTTCGAAATAATTCATGAATATCGTCCACCCTTCATCTCAATTGGATTACGTAGTCTTCTCCTGCTAGATCTTCTCCAGTCCGACAGCCAAATTGCACGTCACACGGAAGCCTTATTTCACGTCCAAACAGGATTTTCGCAGGTGTTCCATCCGTGAACTCAATGGCGGCAGATCGATAAGTCAATGAGAATAGGGAAAGATACTGGTGCCAATCTCTCTGATGGCTGGAAACCACTATGGACAGGTATTTTCCAATAGTCCTGTTCATTCTCTCGACCATTCCATCTGACTGTGGATGTAATGCTGTTGTCCTGGTCTTCTTCATTTCCAGCTTGTCACAAATCTTCTGGAATAGATGGCTTTCGAAATTTCTTCCCTGATCGCTGTGGACTTCCAAGTGCACTCCATATCGGCTGATAAATTCTTTCACCAATACATCTGCAACAGTTGTGGCCTCTTGGTTGGGGATAGCGTAAATTTCCACCCACTTTGTGAAATAATCCATTAAAACCAGTATGTATTTGCTACCATTTTCTGTCGTCGGAAATGGTCCAGCGATATCTAGAGCAATCCTTTCGAAAGGGCTTCCAATATTATACTGTTCCATAGGTGCCTTTCTCTTGCGATGTGGTCCATTACTCGTAGCACAAGTCGTACATTTCTTACACCAGTCATTCACATCGTCGGAGCTGTTCTTCCAATAAAACCTTTCTGAAGGGGTTTCTTAATTCCCAAATGACCTCCCGATGAACTGTCGTGTCACTTCTTTAGTACTTCAGCTACTCTTGTTCTCGGGATAACTAACTGTCTCCTCATGTCGGAACTATCATCGTTTTCGAGGAATATTTTCAGCTGCTCTTCTTCCAGGACAAGTGAGTACCACTGAGCCCAATACGCCTTGAGGTTCGGTGAAAATCTTGACACTTCTTGCCATGTAGGTCGCCGCTTTTATTCCTTCCATTGCCGGATCTTCAGGTGAGGATCATTCTCCTGATCCTCTCTGATCCTGGTGGGTGACCATTCTTCATTGACTACTGTAATTTTTCAAACTACAATTTCCTTAGATTTCGACTTGTTGCATTGTGAATAGTCTACAGGGCATCGTCTAGGCAAGGAGTTGGCTTTTCGGTGATTCACATCAGCTGGATGTTCATCCCTGTCTGATTTCCCATGTGACTGGAGTTCTTGGGTTAATGGAGTCTTGAGGCGCTTAGACGGACTGCGTAAAAGCTCTAGCTCGCCCCACTCCCGGCATTAGATCTTCTTCGGTTTCTTGTCTGCCATAAATTTCAACAAGTTGACGATCTGGTCAAGTTTGTCATCGTGATTTTCTCCCTGCGTGGTTCAACCTTTGTTGTAGAGCGAGCTCTTCGTGGCTGCTTTGCATTTAAGAGGTTCTTGGTTTGCAATAGTCGTAAAACGCTTACACGAACTGCGTGCATGCTCTAGCTCGCCACAATTACAACACCTGATTTTCTTCGGCTTCTTGTCTACCATAACTTTCAACAAGTTGACGATCTGGTCAATTCAGTCATCACCACCTTCTTTCTGTATGGTCCCACCTTTGTTGTATCCGGAAGCCATCGTAGCTGTTTCATATTCAAGAGCAGCAGTCAATGCGTCGACTAATGTTTTCGGATGGGCTAAACGAAGCGTACTCCGCATATTGGGATCACGTAAGCCATCAATAAAGGCCTGGATCCCTAGACATTCCATCATGTTATCTGGTGCTGATGGATAAGCAAATCGAACTAGTCGGGCAATATCCAGTTCATACTCTTGAAGGGTTTCATCACGTTACCACCTTCGGTTCTTCAGCTGGAATCTCTTCTTCAGCTGCTCGAAGTCATCCGTTTCGTTAAAGGTATCATCTGAAGGACATCTAAGGCATCTATCCGAAGCGCGATAGTTAAGTTCACTGCCTCCTCTCTATCGGACCAATTATTCACTCTAGCGGCTGCTTGAAATTGTTTCACATAATTGGTCCACGACATTTTTCCATCGAACGTTGGGGCCTTGACTCGGGTGAAACTGTCTTCTAACTTAGGGTGTGTTTCTGTCTTGCAAGGTTTAGTTTGCTCGGTTTTCTTTTCTTCCGCTGGCGTGTCTTGAGTTGTTATATCTGTCTTTTTTTTCTAACTCCTCGATTTTCCCGTCCATCGTTGTCATCTTATTCTCAATCTTCTCGTCCATCGTTGACATTTTATTCTGGATTTTCTCGTCCATTGGTAACATATTATTCTCGATTTCAAATTTTAGAGACAAAATTTCATTTTCAACGTCAGCGGCAATGTCGTTTTTCATTGTCGTCAATATTAGCAGAAATGTCGTCCTTCATAGCAGAAATCTTCTCGTCCATGTTAGCAGAAATGTCGTTCTTCATATTAGAAATCTTCTCGTTCATGTTCTCTTCCATGGCAGAAATCTTCTCGACCATGTTAGCAGAAATTGACGAGATTAAGGTAGAAGCCTCGTCATTAAATAAAACTGTTTCTGGATCAAAGTCGTCATTTTCCAGTGCCACTTTCTAGAAATTCACTTTTCTTACCAGACGTTTCCAACTCACGATCTTCCAATTCTGCTCTGAACCCAGTAACTTTCGAGTCCCTTAGTCTCTTGGCCATTTTTACGTAGATATTTATTTATATTACCCCACACCTGACACCAATGTTATGTTTTTCTAATTTATTTAAACAGCAAACGGGTGGGATAAACTTAAACACTCGGTGGGTTCACTTACTTAATTTATTTTAACACTATACTATTCACTAATTATATACACAGTATATTCACCTAAACTAATTTATATAAACAGTTCACTAATTTATATTCACTTATTTACTTGTTTATCTCACGATGTCGAATTATCAACTAAACTCAACTCTTCCTGCTCGGTCCCTTATATATTAGTGCCGTTTTCATCAGATAATTCTAGATTGCGGCTTACTCAAAAACAATTGGCTTTCTGGAATTTTCTAGATAAGACTGGTCACAAAAACATGTCTAGATAAAATAGTCACAATTCTGAGAAAGCTGCCGCGTCCACCATAATTTTCACTTTCATACCTGGCTTAAACAGAGTCGGATTTAGTGACTATACCAGTGTGCTGTTTCGTAACAGAATATTTAAAGTATAATTTTTAATCCAACCGTGCTGTGTTATCGTATTCGGTACTGGTATCAATTTCAAAACAGTTTTATTGCTCTCCTGTAACATTTTCGTTTTATTGCTGAGACGATCCTACATTGATGGCCTGGATATCTATTTGCGTATTGCACCTAATTTATAATGGATGCAAATTCGCTAATGCCACTCAGTTCCCTTGATGAATATCACAAATATTATTATAAACTCGTATTTATTGTCACTGTGTTCGCAACTCTCTTTGATAATATTAACATATTCTGCTTACTGTCTATACACTCATAGTTGAAATAATAGCTACATGCTCGAATGATACGCGTAGTTCCTTCGGTGTCTGTATTTTCTTGTTGTTTCTGTAAATAATCTTCTTCATTTCCACTGTTATGATTTGTCTCTAAAACATCTTTAACATGAATAGTATTGTCATTCCGGGGTGAAATCGGACGATTTATAAAGATTTTTGTTAATAAAATCTATAATTTTCAAAAGGGAAGTTCCAAAGTAATAATTAAGAAGCTTCCATGTCTCATTTGTCAAATTTTATAGTAAAAGTAATAACATTCCTATTCCTCCTCTGTTTTTCAAGATAAAGTGTGTCCGCTTTTACCTTAATGTGTGGAGTGAATGTGAATGATCGTCTATTAAGAATTAGAAATGATCGTAGTCGGACATCAAAATTGAGATATAATTTTCATAGCAAAATTTAATAAATTTTAGTGAAAAAAAAACAAAAAGTACGAAAATTAAAATATTTTATTCATGACTTTTTCAAAAGCCGAATATATTTTTAGGACTGATAATAATGTTTATTAGTTATTAGGTAGTACTTGACTAAGTACCTACTAAACAAGTTTTTTTTGCGATGTTATTTTTAGAGAGTTTGTTACATTTCTATTTATGACACATAAAATCACTTACAGCATAAACTAATAAAACTTTAACCATAGAGAAAGTAATACTTTAACCATAGACTATATACTATATATACTCGGAGCGGGTGCCAGAGCAATAAATATATGTTATAAAGAACTAAGAGTGAGGTCATCAATGAACTAGTTGGATTAGTTCACTTAAGAGGAGCCTCCTCACAGGTATATAAACCTAAAAACCTACACAATACTAGTTACTTATTTAGTAATTATTTGGTTCAAAATATTTACGATAGATGTCGATAGTAGTACTGAATCGGCTTTTACTTATTCAACATATTTTCTCTCTCTGCCTTTCCACTCTTGATGGTTCAAAGAAACGCATCTCTGGAGCAGATATTTGGATGTTTTGCTTTCAAATATTTTCAATTTTTCGTGAGCACAGAAACCTTATCTTTGTTATTTAGGTTGCATCCAAACAAAACTTGGTGACATGAGCATTTCCAATTTGAGTGTAGATTTTTGATTATTTAAGCGTTTCATAAATGTTTTTGAAAGGAATAAATGGTTATAAATTATAAATTATAGTTATGATAATGTAAATTATCCTACGATCCTTATTTTTTTATTTGGAAAGCTATGTTTGAGGTTATGTTTACTGGAATATTTGATTAATGTGGAAATATGAGATAAATAATACTGATTGTTTGTTCTAGTATCATCAAAACATCTTTCAACATTCTCTTGAAACCCTGTTTTAATGATAATATGGGTTTGTTAGCGAAAAATGGTTAATTGAAGTGAAGTGAGCTTTCAAGTATCTGAATGAAGAAAAATTAAAACCGCTCTCAAAAGACAAGGATTACATAATTCATTTTGATGAAAATATAATAGTGATAATTGAAAAATATAACTATTATCACCTGATACAAGGTGGATTACATATCGCACGAAAGGACATGTGCTATTTAATAATATGGATACCAAGTGACAGCATTGTGGTAATTGCTAGAAATCAACAATGGAAGAGAAATATACATACTTCAAAATCATTCTACCTTTCAAAATTTATGCCATTTATATTAACCTAATAAAATGTTTTCATAGTTATAAGTTTTTGTTTGTTTCATGCCATGAAAATTAAATTGCGGGAAAGTTGCAAAGGTACATGATTGAAAATAGGCCATTTAGTCTGAAAAAACAGAACGTCGTGTCACAACTTTGCCTCAATCTAACCATATTTGTATCAATTTCTGTTGGTTAGTTTCAAATTTTATTTGACATGTAAGCTCTTTTTTCAACTACATGTGTAAATATATTCAATTTTAGCTGAAAACAAATAATATAAACAAAAAGTTTCCAGATTTCTTTATTATACAGAGAAATATTTACTTGCAATACAATGCTATACATTTAATAGAAAGAGGAAAGTAAGGTACAGTGAGGAATCTGTTTAAAAAAACTTACAAAGCAACTAATAAAAAAAATGTAAAGCGAAAGATCTGTAATGACAAATAATAATGTATATATTGTGGGGAGATCGATATATACAGTACAAATGCAAACATACAATCAACATGTACAAGTTTGCTTCTACCTTGTTTGCAAAGATCATGTGTTGTGGAGACTGGAACTAAAACATTTTTCTTCCATTGTACAAAAAAATAGTTGGCTCAATCTCTTGTTTCCATCTATAAAATGACGGATACACATATGTTTGATCACCTGAATGGTAAATAATTGTTTTGTTTTTATATAATACATTATTGGTATTATTTCTTTTCCGTCCAACCCATCTAATATGTAAGAATACAATATACATAAACTATGAATTTGGGATATTTTTATGACCACAACATTTGACCCATAGAGAAAGTAATAATCACAGCCCAGGGTGTGCTGTGGTCACTGAAATCAAGTATATTTATTCAGTTCAGTGGCTGTGTTAATAATATTATTTGTCTATGATTTGACCGACCTCGTCTGTCATCGAAGTTCTATACAGAGCCATCCATCAAGACGGTGGAACGGTTGAATTAAAGTGAAAAGTTGTTCGTTTGCAAAAATTTGCGTGCAACAAATCTCAAAAAATGCAATGATTTGAGATTTCATATTTTCAGAATCGAATTCTCTGGGCTTCCTCTTGGGGATCAGGTTTTGGCGTCCAAATTGGTGACCACAAATTATCAGAACTGTCAAAATCACACCATCACTTAATGGCTTATATCTTTTTTATAACAATATCAAACTTAACCAAAATACCTGATCCCCAAGACAAAGATCCAAGTTATATTGTGTTAAAATTTCAATACTTAATTTCCACGCGTTCTTTCGATTTGTTGTTTACAAAATGGCCTAAATGTTGTTGCAAGGCACGGGTGCCAACTGTTTTCAGGTTCCTAAAACGTGAAGCCCCTCTTAGAGGAGCGCTTTTCATTAATCATTATTGGAATTGCTTTGTTTACGTGGATATATTTTTAGGCTAAGTGTGCTTATTGGGTTTAAATATACACTTATTGTTAAAAAAACATTCTATTAAAGTAGTTTGTAACGTTAAAAATTAACTTTAGGTATTCCACCTCCATTTCAAAATTATTTTGAACGTGGAATTCGAATTCTTAGTTTGATACCCCACTATTAGTTTTCGATGGTAGCTGACAGTTTTTGATTTCCGGTGTAACTGTGAGAATGGCAACTTGTGAGTTTTGAAGTGTGCTTCTTGCTAGAATTGAAAAATAATTGCCTAGTTTGCTAACCTGTTGGGGGATTTGTTATTCTGAATAGAATTTAATACAGAGAATCTGCTGGTGAATTGAATTGTTTGGACGGTTCGAAAATTCTCTTCTTTGAAGGATTTGGGCCAAGTACCACGAATTTGGATTAAAAAAGTGACTTTGAAACCCAAAGAAAGGTGTATAGGAAGATGTCGGGTGATTGTGGTTGGCTTTTCGACCTCGACGAGAGGAGTTTGCGTGAGTAGAATGGAGGATGGTAATGTTGGGATCGCCGGTAGTGTTGTGGATTTTTCTGAGGAGTGTTGTTTTAAGGAGGGTGGCTCTGTTAAAATTGGCTTTCAGGTAGAGGATGTGACCGTTTCGGAGTTCAAGGGTGCTTACGAGGTTGTAAAAGGATTTTTGGTTAGAGTATTGGAAGGGAGGCTTCGCAGGTTTCGAGTTTGTTGCAGGGGGTTGTTGTAGGATTGTTGAGAGGGTTGTGGGTCGAGGTTAGGCTCTCACGACGAGGGTGAAGTCCTCTTCGGGAATGGAGAGTTGTCGAGCAATTGAAGGGGTGGGATATAGGAATCTTAAGGAGGGAACGTAAGACCTTGTAGGGGATGTGAAGGAAATACGTTTTGGTGTTGGTTTTGAGGAGCGGGTGTTGATTAAATATTGGTTTTATTTTAGGTGTGAGGGTGTTGTGGGTTTAATTGGTTTGAGAGAGGAGAATTTTTTTGAAAATTGGTCAAACGTTTTTTAGTCTTCGGGAGAGTTAAGGTAATTGTTCTAGGATTTGGTGGCTTCGGGTTTGAAATTGGGGTGGTGTAGGTTGAGTTGTTCGAGAATTGCTTGTATTTCTGGAAAGAGAGTAAATTAAGGGAGACTTGAAGAGGACTTGGCAGTTTTGTTGTTGTGTGTTTATTTGGAGGACATTATGAGAGTAAATGAGACAATGTTAGGATTTGGGGGCCAAAGCTAACACCTAAAGCGGACTGACTACCGAAGGGAGTAACCTCCCCAGTTAAAGGTTTCCTGACTTAATAACTTTCTGGGAATTTTATATGTATCTAACTGTCAAACTTTCTCTCTGATATCTTGACCAACATGATTGGTAACAACAACTATCATATCAAAGACTCATGGCATTTTAATGAATTTGTTAAAAGTAGAATTATTCCTAATGATCATATACTGGTTTCCTTTGACGTTATCTCCTTATACACCAATATTCCAACTAATCTCGCAATAACTTGTATAAGAAACCGATGGCTAGGAATAAATAAATATACTTCTTCGCCCTTAAACGAATTTATAGAAGCCACTTTGTTGTGTTTGGATTCGACATGTTTTTTATATATTATTGAATTTTTTTCACTAATTCATGATATAGCCATGGGATCACCAATTGCAGCAATCATAGCAAATCTAGTAATGGAAGATTTGGAAAATATCGTTATAAATCAATTAAATTATGTTCGAAATTTTTATAGAAGATACGTTGATGACTGCCTTCTATGCATACCAGCATCCAAGTTAGATTATACACTTGAAAAATTTAACAACTTTCACCCCAGAGTACAATTTACTTTTGAGAAAGATAACGAAAAACTAATAAACTTTTTGGATATAACAGTTGAATATGATAATAACGGTAAAATTGAGACAAATTGGTTTACCAAACATGTATGGTCTGAAAGATATTTGAATTTCCATTCTAATGTACCAATCACATACAAAAGAAGTGTTGTTGATAACCTTACAGACAGAGCCCTAAAACTCTCACATCCTAATAACAGACCTGATAATTTGAAGAAGATGAAAAAATGAATATCCAGAAAGCTTTTACAATCCTATAATAAAAAAACGAATACATAGAATTTATAACAATAATAATGCAAGGGACACAAATAATAGAAGTACTAATAATTATAGTAATAATATCTCAACCAAAGCATATATTAGTTTACCATACGTACAAGGTGCATCAGAAAATATTCAAGGGCTGTTGAGAAATAATAATATAAATGTAGCGCACAAACCTAATAATCATACCAAGACCAAAAAATTGAAACAAAGTAATGTAGTGTATAATGTCAAATGTAACGATTGCCATGGCGAATACGTGGGTTAAACATCTCAATACCTACATAATAGAATTTACAATCACAAATACAACATAAAAACTAATAATGAACATTCCACAGCCCTTTCAAAACACGCAATCGAAAACCACTATAATTTTGATTCTCAAAAATCACAATTTTAGACCAAGAAGAAAACAGAATCAAACGTGAAATCAAAGAAATGATTTATATCAAAAAGAACAAAAATTCAATTAACTATATGACGGACATTCAAACTCTCCAAAAAATATACAACAATTTGATAGAGTAGCTGTAGGTGTTTTGCATCTTACCCGCCTATGACTATTATTTGTATGTTTTGTTGATGATTTTATAAATCAGACAGGTTCGAGTATCTTTATTTTATTTTAAAATATTTTAGAACGCAATGTCCACAGTCGACAGCAGATTTATAATGTGTGAGTTTCAATAGCTCATTGTTTTGAATTAATTTTGTCTTAGCTTTTATTGTTCAATGTATTATAATTAAGTAACACATTATTCATTGTAGAGAAAAAGAAATACTGGAAAATGGCAATATGCCGAAACGTAGTTTGAGAAAAGGAAATAAATAAGAAAAGAATGTAAAACTACAAAAAAATCTCTTTATTTCCAACTATTAACCATGTTGGCCGATTACCAGGAATAAATTAAAACGAATATTCAAATAATACGGTGAGGAAATACAAACATGAATATATTTATCTAAGGGCTAAATGTTCTTCCTTCGTTTAGTGGGTGTGGCCTCGCTTGAATTGCAATCTAAAATCTGAGTTAATTTATTTTCATAAATAATATTGTTTCGATAAAAACAGTTGTAGTACACTTCCTGGTGTTATTACTAGTGAACTGTAGAACTGATAAGTTCGACAGAACATGTGGTATGACTGGGTTTCTTTGTAGGTGGCGTCCACTTTGCCGGTGAAATCGACTGCGAATTGCTTTGGATCAGTGACCAATTCTGCTTGTGTCACCTTCTTCTAGCGATGAACTGGAACTACTGGAACATGGCGTCTAAAATACTGAGTTTTATACAGTGCTTAACCTGATAAACACATGAATATGGACTGTGGCCAATCGGCCGTCCTAAATAACAAAGGCAATTGGTGGGAGGAGTTGCTGTTATATTATATTTGAATAGTTTGTTGGAGAGGAGCCTCCCGGCGTCATGTAGGAGGTGCACGAGCACCATTGATTAAGAAGACTTATAAAATTATTCAGTGCTCATTAAACGTTCCTAAAGGTGTTTTTCAAATTTAATTATGCACGGAAGCAATTTTTTTTGGAAATAAATAAAACTTCATGAAAATTTGTACATTTTAATAAATAAATACTTTACACACGTACATGATCATGATTTTTTTCCAAATAACTTAACAATGATTTTCAACAATCGAGTAAAACATATTATATCAACATCGTATAAAATAAAACTATAAAAACATGTTCTATGCGGAAATATATCAATTTTTTATTGATGTAATAAATATGACATGTATACATGAATAAGTTATGTCAATAATTTCTATTCTATTCTCCATTATACGGTTTCTGCATTCGAATTTTTGTTAGATATAAAATGACATACAGCTCAAATCACGCAGTCAATATAAAATGCATTATCTAGGCGAACTGTAAGTACGTTGAATACAGAAATTGTACAAAAATCTATGTTCATATAATTTAGCTATATACACATCATAAATAATCGACCCAATTTCCTCAGCATTTAATACTTTATTTCAAAAAAATACTTACACACTTCCCCTTTTCACAAAGTTAGTAAGTTAGTTTTCAGTGACAGGAAATTGATTGCAATATTGCAACTACACGCAACACAAATGTTTCAGTTGACGTAAGCAAAGAAAAGCAGCATAAACGTTCGAGTTGAACTTCACACAAGAACGCAGAGTATTAGTTTTCATTCGACAAACACAAAAGAACGCAGTCTATATGCTCTGATTTGAAGTAAACATAAGAACGCAGCATGTTACTTCTCATTTGAGGAACATAAAAATAACGCAGGTTATACGTTCTGATTTGGCGTGAACAAAAAAACACAGCAAAAAGTTCAATGCGCAGTGTACCTATATATTTTAGTTGATGTATATAAATGAACGCAATACATATGTCAACTAAACAGATCCAGTAGACATTTTATGATGATTATTATTAATATCAGAACCAAAAAAAATTCGGTTATAAGAAAAACATCAACTTTTTTTCGTTTATGAACTTTATCATTTAGCAATACTTCAATCAATTTTAAGAATTCTTTGTTTAATTCCAATCATACTAAACAGTAGATTTTCCTCAGATCATAACCTTAGAACTTATCTGTTTTTTTTTCTAAATTATAAGAGAATGCGTATGAGATATACTCATAATTTTTTCATGAGAAAAATTATCAACAAAAGTCAGTGTTTCAAGAAGATAAACATAAATAACCTATCATTTATCATGAGATTAATATTGGTATTCTTACTGATCTCTATTTAGTATGACTGGAATGTGCATACACCTAAATAATCCAAAACATTTTCTCATTGCATGAGAAACAGAATAAAGACAGCGTTCTCATATAATTATCTGTTTAGTAAATACAGTAAACCACTTTCAAACATGTCTGTTTTCCAGAAACGTCTACTAGGCAACGTATGTCTAACATCCTTTACATTAAATGTCAGAGCTGTCAACAGTTGTACTCCGCGCCAGCAGCATCTAGTGGACGTTTTTTGAATTAGTGTCGAATATAAGAAGTTCAACTGAGTTTCGTTTATAGGCCAAGATACAGAAATTTTTAAGGAGCACTTGTTAGAAGTTGTAGAAACAAAACTTTTAATAGTGTTAAGAAAAAAATAGTTTTATAATAAAGTGTGTTCATTTTTTCCTGGGTATTATCCACATTGTCTTATCTGAGCTAAAAAGTATGAGTTTTAGGTAAGTAGGTAGCTTTTATTAGTTATTGAAGATGCAAGTGTTAAAGTGAATATTGATTTGTGAATGGAAAAAATGTTGAACGAGTGGAACAAATTCATAATCAGAATAAAAATTGTGATGAAACTAGAATAAATATTAAAAAATTAAAAATATTTATATTAAGTATTTAATTAAAAAGAATGCTTTTATTTTTTATGGCAGCGCACACAGGACAACAGAAAGGTATTTGTGGAATCTTATGATATTCGCCTTAAAAGAATTAATTCTTTCGAAAATATTATTAAATATAGATCTGAAGGCTAGAATATTGTGTATATTAATGAAACATACACCTAGAGACCGCATGTACAGTTCAATGGATGGTACAATGAATCAGGTGTAGATTTGAAATTAGCCAGGAAGAAATTATCTAAAGTAAAGGCGAATCTGAATGGATTAAAAAATAACACATTTGATGAAGCTGTAAATTCTCGAATTTTGATGTAAATACAGGATCGTCTGACAAATCTATTAGTTTTTTTTATTGAGAAGAGTCGCATCCACCCGAAGGTTATTAGCGACGGTACAATCGAAAATTTTATATTTTATAAAACATATTAATTGATTTTAGGTAGTCAATTACAAGCCGGTGATCGCAGTAATTTCCAATGAGTTTCTTCAAATCGGTAGGAATGTTGTGCATGTTATGTTGATTATGAAATCTGGGACATTCGACCAGGAAATGTTTTACACTATCTATTACATTGCACACAGTTCATTTTGGTGGATCGTCATTTGAAAATAGGTAGAAGTGATTATGGCCCAATCGTAGGCGTGTTAGAATCACTTGCGTACGTCGATCACTACTTTTAAACTGACACGGAGAAACGTCATTTTTGATTTGCCGTAATTCCGACTGAGAATTTACACTGAACTTTATTTTTAATGAATACTTTGAGATCACTAGCAACACTCCGATTCTGGTTCGTCATTAGAAATAGCACTACGGGTACAAATGTCTACTTTTTCGTTGCCTTCGAGGCCGATGTGGGATGGGATCCATATGAAGTTGCCGCATCTGGAGTTTTCTTGAGCCTGTAGCAGTTCTGATTTTATAATTTTCTCAATAGGGTTTTGAGGATAGATCTGTTTTAAGTTTAACAAAGAACTGAGAGAGTCAGTAATAATTAACGCTTTCGGTATGTTGCAAGAATTTATGTATTGGAAGGCCTTATAGAGCGAAAAAACTTCGGCTAAGAAAATACTCAGGGTTGGAGAAAGTTTAAATTGCAGACTAAGATTGGTTGTTAGAATTGCTGCTTCGACTCCCATTTCACATTTAGATGCGTCTGTGTATATTTTGATGAAGTCCTGATTGCTTCCAATATTAATTTGAGGTTAGTTTCAAAGACGGCTGGGCTACTACTCATGTTTATTAAATCTGCTCAAACTAGTGTTAATGGTGGGGACGTTGATGGTCCAGGGAGGAGGCTGGTCTAGATCTATTGGAAATAATTCTGGAAATTGGATGTCTAATTACTGGAGATATGTACGTATTCTCTCATAATAATGTTCAGGTGTATGCGGTTTATTGTTGAAGTAGTTAGTATATTTTTTGGTGAAGGCATTGTTGTAGAGAGGTTTGTTTCTATCCGAGGCTATAGATGTGGCGTGTGAGAGAGTTAAGAATTTTCTTCTGTGATGCAGATGTGTCTCACCAGTTGCGCAATATATAGCTTCCACGGGAGTTGTTCTGAAAGCTCCTAGTGCAATTCGGAGGCCATTGTTGTGCACAGTGTCCAGTAACTTTAGAGTTGTTTTGGAATCCGAGGCGAATGCATTGGAACCGTAGTCTATTGTTTACCTGATTAATGTTTTATAAATGGTAAGTAGTGTATTGTAATCAGATCCCCAACATTTATTAGCCAATGTCTTCATTAGATTTAGTCGCTTGTTACAAGAACGGGCCGTTTGTTTAATATGCTCCTGCCATGTAAGCTTTTCATCGAACCAGATTCCCAGGAATTTTACCGATGATCTGAACGATAAATTTTTACCATATAATTGTAATGTTGGATAAGCGTCTGGACTTTTTTTTTGAAAAGAACATGGCGGTTGTTTTTGATGAGGAGAATTCAAAACCTGTATTCAAGGACCATTGTTCAAGTTGCGGTAAAAATTTTTGCAAAATATTCGTCATGAGGGATGTATTTTTTCCTTTAATATATACAAGATCATCTGCATATACGCGTGCTTTCAAGGGTTTCGATAAGCCCTTGATGATATTGTTTATGGCCACTAAGAATAATGTGGGGCTGAGGATGGATCCTTGTGGTGTCCCATTATCTTCTATCTGATCTGCAGAGTAAGAGCTATGGACTCTTACACGAAAAGATCGATTCTTCATGAAATTACTGATGAATTTTAAACAACCTCCCCGAATGTTCCACATGTGCAGCTGCTTTAGAATATTAAGTTTCCAGCAAGTATTGAAAGCTTTTTTAAGATCGAAGAATATAGCGATACAGGTTTGTTTTGTCGATAGAGCTTCATGTATGTCACTTTAAAAATCCAGGATGCTATCAATCCCTGAACGATTTTGTCTGAAACCATTTTGCTCGGATATTAAATGGTTTGCCTTTTCTAAAATCCACATAAGTCTGCCATTTACCATTTTTTTCATCAGTTTGCTAGTTGAGCATGTTAAACTTATAGGTCGGTAAGACGAAGGTTCAATGCGAGATTTTTGGTGTTTAGGGAGCGGAAGGACGATGGATTTGAAACAGATTGATGGAAACTGGTGTTGTTTCCAAATGCACTTAATTAGTTTCAGGATCGTTGTTTTTGCCATATCGGGAAGATGTTTTAAAAATACGGCTGGGATATCATCTGGTCCTGGACTGGAATTTTTCAAATTATTAAGGGCGTTATCCATTTCTGCCTTTGTGAAGCTCGTGTTTAAAGCAGTATGTTCATTTCCATCAAGTGACAAATTCGAGTTTTCTGCAGCTAATTTATTATCGAGAAAAGTGACGTAGTTTTCGTTCGAGAACATTTGCTTGTAAATACTGGCTATTGCGTTAGACATTTCACTTGCAGAAGTTGTGACTCCGTTGTTGAATTTTAAACTAGTTATTACTGGCTTATAATTAGAACCCGAAATTTTCCTTACTCTTGTCCACACTTCACTGATAGGAGTAGAACTATTTATTTTTTAGATATATTGAATCCAGGAGTTTTTCTTTGCGAGTTTCGTTGTAAGGTGAGCCTTGGCTTTATGTTTCTTGAAATCTATCTTGTTTTCAACTGTCTTGTGTCTTTTATATTTATTCAAAGCTGCTTTGCTTGCTCGAATTGCTGCTTCATATTCTGGATTCCACCAAGGTACAGGAACGTGATTCAATTTTGTCCTTTTTGTTTCGCCTTTACTTAGTTCAGCACTGCTCAGAATTATATTGTTAAAATTTGATATTGATTCATCGATGTTTTCAGATAGTTTAAGATAGCGACTTGAATATGCTCAGCAAATTCGGACCAGTTAGCAGAGTCGATTTTCCATTTTGGCAGAATGAGATCCCGAGATTGATGAGTACAACGATTTATTATTATAGAGTGATGGTCACTACCATAGGTAAAGTTCAGGACTTCCCAGAATAGGCGAGGTGTTAACGAGGGATCGCAAAGGGTTAGATCGATTACAGTTGAGTCCCCGGTGTTGATGTTGGATCTAGTTAGGGTTCCATCATTGAGAAAATTCAGTTGAAGATCCGAGATTACTTTTTCCACAATTTTTCCTCTTGTATCTGTATGTAGCGAGCCTCATATTATGTTTAAAAATCGCCCATAATTATGCGTGGAGGTGGTATTTGCATGAATAGATCTTTTAAGTCGTTATAGGAGACTGGATAAGTTGAGGGTGAATAAATGTTGCATATGAAATATGTGCTAGGTGAGTTGATCTTGACAACGACAGCTTCTAAGTTGCTAGTGACAGGAAATGGTTTTGCCTCCAATGCCTTTTTGACTGAATTTGCTACTTCACCAGAAGTGATATTAATATTATTTATTCGGTCTTTGCGAAAACAGTCAAACAGCTTTGAATTATAAGTATTTTGATGTTTAAGATTAGTTTCTTGTAGGCATATAATATCGGGGGAGTGCTCCCCAATTAGGATTTATAGCATAGCAAGGCGATGGAAAAATCCGTCGATGTTCCACTAAAGTATTGACATTATATATTTTGCTGACTACTTTCGGATATGTCTCTATCCCACTCTGAAGTATCGTTACCCAGGAACTTGAAAAATTTTTTTTAAGTTAGTAAATCGAGTCTTCATAGATCTATCTTTTAAGTGGGGATATATTTGAGAGAGTATATGGGTCAGGGCTAGGTAATCGGTTGTATATTCTTCGATCATACTGATGAGATCTATAACATTGGTTATAAGTAACGTAAGTTGATCGTAATCGATAACAAATGGAGGACATTGATTATAGATAAATTCTTTGGCCGGTTCAAGTAACTGTATTGTGATATCTGATGTAAGACTGGGTGTTGTCAGATTGGTATTCTTTTTCTTTGATTTTTGTTTGTTTCTCGGTAAATGAAATGAGTTGTGATCGTTTTCAGCTGCGTTTGCTTCAGGTGTAAATAATTCGTTTATATTGCGCTTTGTTTTGTTGGAGCTGTTGTTGGCTTCTTCCGATGCATCCCTGTTAGTAGATGCAACCGGCGTGACGTTAGAGGTTGCCGTATCTTTTGTGGTTGAATTTGAGTCCACTGGGGAAGTTGGTATTACAAATCTATTAGTGTTATGGAATTTATTAGTGACTCTAAGAAGCGTTTAATAACACTGGTCTACAAGAAGACATTAATTCTCACGAAGTTAATATCAATCAATATATTTTATATTTTAGGAATAGGGAAGAGTTAACAGAACAGAGAAGTTGATTATTGTTGCAGGGACACTTGCTAATGGGAATCAAACGATTTTCTATGAATGTAATAGGGTTGTCTGATTTGGTTCGCCCCTTTTATTATAATCGCTTAATTTTTATGAATGTGTAATTTTAGGATTTTTTTCTTCGTATAAGAAACGCTATATAAAAATCTAAGAAAGCATCCATATCTGTGGAAAGTTTTTTTGCATAAATTTGTTAATAACAGAGTTATGGATAATAAAGTCGAGTGGATCTCACTATATAATATGAAACTATTCTTCAAACAACGCCGCACCTGGTTTTCTTTAAACACTTTTTACATGAAAAATCTCTGTAGCTTGGCCTGTTGTTGAAAATTCTATCAAAGAATTTTCCTATAATCATCAAATTTCAATTCCGATTAGACAAATATTTATATTTGAAAATAAGTTTTTAACGAATATCTGTTACCAAATAGAAAAATTATTAACACACAATGAAAGACTGTGAAAACATGGTAATGCACATTATATTGTATTGAATATTTTATGAAAATTATTTGATTATATTATGAAAATTTCATAATTATCCAGGTGAATGAACTAACTGTACAATTCCACTCATCCCCAATCGTTCCTAAATCAATTTATCCGTTTAGAGGGTTTCGAATTTTAATAAAAGTCGTATTAACTAATCGGTTCAACTCAATATTTTTTCTTGATTATGTTTATATTGTTAGCACTTGTTTAACACTTATATTTAGTCATAGATCACCGAAAAAACTATTAATTAGCACCAAATAATTATTATAGAAAATAATAATAACCAAGACGATGGACTGCACTGTAACCAAGATAATCCTCGGCCACCATGTTGCATTGCTGCTGGATTCTCACCTGAAAAAAAGATACGTGTATTTGAATAATTTACAACCACTGATATCAGTTTTACTTAACATTTTAGTGCATAAGATTTCGAACCTAATTTCTGATATAATAGTATTAGAAATATTCAAATCACTTTGTTCATCATCATTATCTAATATTAATTAAGCCATACTTTATTTCTTTGACTTATTTTATCTACCATACTGAATAAAGGTTACCAGAAGTGAAATTTGTGTTAGAGTAAATAATATGACATGTCGGTTTAACCTACTCGGGCTGTTAAACGAATTTGGTGAGAAAAAAATCACCGTCGTAGTTGGTTTATCTCAAATTTTCATACTGCTCATTTTTGCACATCGTTTGTCACAGTCAACCGCAAGGAATATTTTCTAAATAATGTCAACTTGCGACTGGAATATTTATAGGAAGTTATATTTCTTATGTTACTGAAAAATGTATTTTTTCATACTATCAGTAATTTGAATGTACGGAAGTGCAATCTATTATAATCAGTAAAACAAGAGAATAATCTGATATGAAAAATGTTTTTTTAGATACTTTATAATCGAAATGAAATTATTATACAACAGAGCGCTTCATGTTCGTTCGAAGTGCAGTGTATGTGTTCGAGTTGACGTGTTCAAAAGAGCGTACTATATTAAATGAGTTAAACTGATGCATTATAGTGTTACCAACTCTACCAATTTTCGGTGGACCTACCAACTTTTAGTGCCTAACTCATATCTACTATCTATTTAGATTTTTAAAAAATTTTAGATTCATATTTTTTGCGAACATTATACTGATACCTTCAATTTTCTTTAATCAATCTATCTTTCTATTTACGAAATCCCTCAAGGTGTTCACTGAATATTATACTGAATACACTCCGTCAAGATATGTTCCATGGTTAGGTTAGAGTTGCAGCTGGAGCAAACGGGTCTGAAGGTATTAGACATTAGGTATCCATCGGTAAGTTTTGAATGACCTATTCTTACTATTCTCACCACAGCTAAATCTTGCCTTGAGAGACCAACAAAACAACATGGTAGAGGATGACCTATCGAGTGATATTTGGCGTAAGGATGTGCCGGCAGAGTCCCAATTCTGCTGCCATGTTACTTTGGCTTTGGTTTTAAAATGTGATTTTAAATCCTTACAAATTGTGAGATTGTCGGTAACGGTAAATTTAGAAGCAGTTTTTGCCTGTTGGTCTGCAAGTTCGTTGCCTACGATGCCAATGTGGGAAGGTAACCAAATTATAGTAACTGCTATTTTTAGGGATGTGAATCTGTGCATATGGCAATGAGCTTATAAGGTAAGGAGATGAAATTGATGACCAAGGGTATACTGAATAGTTCGCCTGTGTGAATGCTACAGGTTGATGGGATTAGGGAAGATGTGATAGAGGTTTGTGATGTTGTAACAGCGCAGTGTACTTCAGTTTCATTTTTACATGCATCAGTGTAAGAAACTAAGTCATAGTCACAGTTAGTCATTATTTCATTGAAAGCATTTTTCAATTATTTCTTGGGTGTTATATTTAGGGAGGTTGATAGTCTATGGACAAGTAGAGGGGATAGGAAGAGATCTTGTTTGTGAAAGGTGAACGCCGTCTAGTAGCTGCGATAAAATCAATGAGATCGGTTTGATTATTGGTATGGTTGAGGAGTTGTGTGTATTGTTAGGAGTTGATGTGAATAGAGGGTAGACAGAATTGTACGAGTTAGACGATACAGAGGCAGCGTAAGAAAGCAGAAGTTGGTGTCGTCTAATTCAAAGCGTAGGCTCATTAGCTTCGCAATAAAGGCTCTCTTCAGGGCTAGATCGAAAAGCACTAAGACAAAGACGTAAAGCTGTATTATGCACCGAGTTTAAAAAGCCGAGGTCTGATTTAGTGGCAGAGATATATATGTGACAACCATTATCTAATTTTGAACGAATAAGCGCCCTGTGTATTTTAAGAAGAGAATTTTTATCTACTTTCCAGTGGTAATGCGAGGGTGTTTTAATAGTGTTCATTTTCTTTGAAGCAGTCGCTTCTGATTTCTGGAATATGTTGTTTCGAGTTGAGACGAGAGTCAAATGTTAGGCCTAGGATTTTACAGTGGTCCACGACGGAAAGATGTACGTTATTATTTAAGATACTAGGAGATAGTGAGGGTGGTCGTCTATCGAATTTAATAATTTTATATTTTGTTTGCGATAAAATTAATCCTAAGTGACTTACATTTTTACCATAATGGATTCATCGCACTGTGTCGAGCTAATGAAGAATTCCCGAGTTTTTTCGCTTTTCACTGTGTGATTAATCAACAAGCACTTTGTGGAGAAATATTAAACATGGAAGATGTGAGTGCGTAAAATGCGTTACAACACGAGTTACGTACTATACTTTACCTACGACCTACTTGTTAAGGGATTTAAAGTACAAATAAAAACGTACATCCTCGATGCCCAGACAAATTTTATAAAAGTCACTCCTCGATGCCCAGCCAAGCATCATAGAAGTTCATCCTCGATGCCCAGCCAAGTTTCGTAAAAGTCCATCCTAAGCAGTATTTATTTTCATTAGAAAGTATATAGAATTACCGGAATTGCATGAAATAGCGTATACACCTCTCGACTAAAGTTACATTGATCCCTTAGGTGGATTACTTCCCTCAGGAATCAAACACCACCCGCGGGATTAAATTGGCCACTTTAGTCGCTTGGTGTATAATATACTATTGTTTACTAATATGAGATACATTCAGACAGCTAAAAGATGCGGATTGAATGAAACGGAACCAATTATCATATAATTCCAAATAACTCTTAGTATTAAATGCAATCTCATATCTAATAAATGTTATCCACCATTTATATATAGAGTGAAATTCAACGTCAAATATATAAGTAATACATTTTAAATAAAATGGCTCCGTCTATTGACAGTTCCTAAGTGGTTGCTATGGAAGCCGTGCGATTTACTTTACTGCCGTGCGTTTTGTTTTACCGTGCGTGATAGACCTCTTACATTGATTGCCGACTGTGTGTTTTTGATTACTTACAGGGGTGGTCGTAGGTAAAATCCTTTATTGCTTTTTCCATTTTAAATTTACAGGGTGAACAACTAAGAACGGCTGTAGGCCATATCTTAGAGAAGAATCAAGGTACAATTAAAAAAAATACCATTTGGAAAGTGACCCTGAAAAATCGGTGGCAAATGTTTTTGAGTCTCTTAAATATCTGCTAAAGGTGCAATGAACACTAGTGAAAATAATACTGTAATTTTTTTTTACATTTTTAACAAAATCAATTTTATTCATATTTGAACGGATACAATGTATATATGAATATATAAATAACTTTTGCAGAGGAAAAAACAAATAAGACATTGATTCACAATGAAAATATACAATTTAAAAACTATTGAAAATAATTATTAAACTTAAAGGTGGGATTTTGTATCATCTTGTTCATAGAAGAAAACATATGCTTCTCCACTACCTAAAGATTTCCACGATATTAATAGCACTCTTGAATCGTTATATTCGTGCCACTGTCTCGTGTAGGGATGTCGGCAAAATGCTGTGTAGTGACCATTATAAGTGGTTCCACAGTGATTAGATATAGCGTAGAGGTTGTACATACAAGATGCCACATTATCAGCCGCGTAATGGTTCATATCAAGCCCTTCTATTGGAAAATCTATTGAATCATTAAGTTTTCCACTAAAACTTCCTGTTTGTGAAAAGCGCTTCAGGTGAATAACCAGTATTTTCGGAAATTTATAAATTGATATTGATTTAATGCATCGTCTTCGTTCCTTACATTTCGAACAAGCTGGTTTCTCATCACCGTCGAGTGTTTCTTCTCTTGTAAACGAATCTAAACATCGTGAAAGTCGTAATTGACCTGTTCTTCGTGGTATCGGAAGGGATAAATCCCAAAAAGGATCGTAGGTAACAGTGACTACAGTGTGTGCACTTGATTGTTGATTTTAATTGACCGACAAAGTTATCCATAATCTTGGAGTTGTCCATTCTCGCATATCTTAACCAAAATTCTTGTGCTTTCTCGATATCACTAAATTTGTCATCAATTTCTGTTAATATGGGCTTTGGTTTTTCATATACCTTGTTGACATCTTCGTGAAGTCCTGCTAATAGGTAACGAAGAAACTCATGTCCATCATGTTGAGTGTATCCCATGAACCTTGAAGTAAATTGCTGAATCTTACTTTTCAATGATACTGTATTAACCACTCTGTCTGAACCGTCTTTGGACCAAAGCTTTTGAATAACTTCAGCAAATGCTTCAATTAGTGTTCCTTTCATGCTAGATATGTTTATGTTAATATCTCTTATGTATGCGTCTTTCTTTAGATATTCTAATAGCCACCTTGTGTTTGATAGGCATTGGATAATACTATTCATGAAACATGTGTTACCAATATTTTTGAGGCCTCTGAGACCCAAAGAATCTTGGGGAATACCCTTCATGGATCTGAATGTGGAAATATTTTTAAAAGCTCTATCGCAACTACAATCATTGTACGAATAATCTCGGATTCTATGATTGTCTTTCTCACTTGATCGGCGTGATAAGGAATTTGAATTGATGATGTTTGCTACTGAATTGGATGTAGATATTACGGATTTGAAAACTGTTTTGGTTAGAGGTAATCTATTGCGTATAGGAATCGCATCATTCTCTAGCATAGTCATATTCTTCAGTATTCCTATGAATGGGACATCATCTGGCTGGTGGTTATCTGTATTTTTTGGTACACTGAGGCCCAAAAGCTTGTTGGGGGCATAATTTATTAAATTGTCAACGCATGTATTATCAGAAGGCACACATTCTGGAGAAGAGAATGAAGATGTTAAATGAGAATTTCGGAAAAAGGAAAGATCACATGTTTTAAGGTCTGTAATGTGAAAATTTTGAAAGTGGTAGAAGAATTACGTTTCTTATGATTAGGTTTCATAAAAAGTTCTTCTAGAGGCTTAGAACGGGGAAACGTACCTAGAAAAGATGAAGCGTTTCCTCTTTGAATTGCAATACTAATTTGTTGTATAAAGAACAAAGTTGCTCTTGAATCATTGGTTTCTACTGATATTTTTTTACCGATTTCTTTAATGAATGACCGAAAACACCAGAGGTTTCAATTGCTACAGGAATAAAAATGTAAATGTTCTCCAAATTTTTGTATTAATTGATTTTAAAAGTTTCGCCTTGTAAAGTTGTCCTAAAAATACAATTTTTGAAATCTTGAAGAGGTTATGAAAAAATTTGACAGGGGACTTTTTGCCATTATTCTTCAAATAATGGGTGGGGCAATGTTCAAACTTATGAACAAATGTATAAATTTTATATTTTTTAACTGATATTAATGATTTTGGAGTCATTCAAAAGAGTTTTTTCTTTTTAATAACATTGATAACAGAATTCAACAATCTTGAAATGGTATTAGGATTTAGATTTGCTGGTTTCACTAAATTTCTATTTTTTTAACCACTCTTTATCAGAATTTGAGAAATGCCACATTTGAAATTTCCAAGAAAAACATGAAATTTTTTGACTTTTTGACATAGCGTTGACAAAATTGGCCAATTTTGTTATTTTTGTTGAGCATATCTTATTAAAGGGGAAAAACTCTTTTAAATTACGCCAAAAACATTGATATCGGTTTAAAAACAAGAAAGGGTTATGACATCTGTTTTTAGCAAATTCGAACCTTTCCTCAGCCCTTACTTGAAGAATAAGGACAAAAAGGCCCTAACTAAATTTTTTTTCATAATCTCATTAATATGTCAAAAATTGTATTTTTAGGATAGGTACCTTTAGTATGTCTTCTTTGGATATAATCACAGTATTACCTATATATCTCAAGATTCCTTCAAAAGAAACAAAGTACTGTTTTGCAATGTTGTGAAAATTGCACAACAGTACTTTGTTGCTTTTGAAGAAATCTTGGGATATTTATCTCTTGTACACACAGCTGTAATTCAATTTACAGTATTATATGTTTTTAAATGTTCATTCCACCCCTAGCAGATGTTTTAGGAACTCAAAAGTTGGTTCCTGGTCATTTTCCTGAAGGTATTTTTTGTTGTACCGTGACTATTTTTTGAAATATGGCCAGTCGGCGTTCTTAGTCGTTCACGCTGTATTTGCTAGTTAGGCACAGAAACATGTATAGGATGTCATCTAGAATGTTTGAGGTACCTATATGCTATTTAGAGGTTAAAGTAATGTCCAAACAACATCTAAGAGAATACACTGTATTGTTTTTGAAATGTCGCATTTAGATCATTGATAAGATGTTATTTTTTAGACATTACATTAACATGTACAAGATGTTAAAAGGCATTTCAGAATGCAACAGAAATGTTTCTTTTAGATCGTTATAGAGACTTCCTTTTGAGGAAGTTCTAGTAACATCTCAGTAATGTAAAAAGGCAGCACTTTAACATCGCTGAGAAGTTAAGTTGGAACATCACAAAAGTTAACAGCCACAAGCTGGGCATAAGCGGTTGTATAGATGTGCATGTGATGGAAAAAAGAGGAAAAAAGACAGAACATTATTACAATGTGATGTTGAGTTAACTTTACCACATAGTGGTCAGTTATCAGTTTGTCTAATGTTTTGTTGGTTATCAAGGTCGAAGAAATAATTGTCTGATGAATGTACTTACGTCGGTGTTAATAATTAGTAGATACAAAGTGTCTTCAAATGAATAATCAATACTAATACAGTTTTATTTAATCCTTCTCACCACAGTTTTTCCACGAACATGTTTTGAATATCAACATTCTAACAAAGTTTCTAAAGTTCACTCCTTTGTAATTCAATAACTTTGAAAAACATACTGAAAACGTAGTCTGGCCACTAAGCCCGAATGAGTCATCACATTTAGTCTCCTTAGCATGCATTATGTTTTTGGTGGAAATAGCAGTAATTTAGAGTCCCTATCTGTATGTTGCATTTGCAAAACTAAAATATGGCTGTCACAAAGGTACGTTTTCGTATTTAGATAATATATTAGTTCTCTTTTTTATCTAAGAACGTGAAACATTACAACGTGATAGTGAATTATGATTGTGGGAATTCATATACTGCACTAAATAATTGCAGGATTTTAATAATTCTGCGTAATAAAGTTTTTGTTCTATATACTGCTTTTATTTATAGTTCCATTGAAACCTGGAAAAGGCATTTGTGGAAGTTCAATTAAGAGTATTTTTCATCTATTTCGAAAAGACTATAATCTAGAGAAAATTTTAAAATCGTAGGTCAATCATCCAAAAAAAATTATTTAGGTATTTCGAATATATACCTTCTCTCTATTTTCGGTACTTACTGTATAAAAGCTTCAAAATGTGGAAAATATTATTATTATTATTATTACTGCATTACTTTTCACTAATATTAGCGAAGCTTTCATTTATTTCATTCGAGATTTCAATAAGACAGCCGAATATGCCACATTCGCTTCCTTTCTTATTTATTGATCTATAAAATTGTTCTTCTTCGACTGTAATCGTTCATGTCACTCTAGAGTAAGAATAATTCTTTCCACGCCACGAAACGGTGCATTAAGTTTTCTTCGAATGGGTTTTATTCCAAACTAAAGTCGCCGATATATCACAGCGGGGATAGTTTATTTGGAAAATACATTGTTGGCTTTTACTTGTGTCCTTTTACGTTTCCTGGTGGCGAACAACTGTATTTCTTTTTATTTGACAATGTCCTTTTGTAGCCATTCTTTAATAAAAGAAATAAACCTAACTACATTTTTAGTATTACTATTTTATTCTATTGATGACATTTGTTAACTGGAAGAATTGTTTAACGTCTACCTAGAAGAACATCCATCAAAATCTTTCTTCAAAGCGTATTATTATTCTATTTTTTCAATTGTAAGGATTGGATTTTGTTTACCTACTGGGACAATAATGAAAATCGATAATTAACGCATATTATTTTTGTATATTGGAATGTAACGCCAACAACTGCCTTGACATCTGGCGCACTTCAGAAGACTTCACTTGTCAAGGATTTTGGCGGCACATGGGATCTGACGTCGATCCTCATTCCACGTTTTTGTGTAATATTCCCCTAATCAATAAAGTATAACACCAAGAGTGCTCATTTATTGAATGCCACTGTAAATACACAGCATAAAATCAGGGGGATATTGCGACATACTTAGAAAGGATGGATCAGTTATTCGTTTGTAATACCATCCAGGAAAAGAAAAACGTAGCGTTATTCCTCATACTAATCGGAAGAGAGGCTAACATCACCATTAAAAATTTAATGTCATTCGAAGTCCCAGGGATAACTTTGTATGTGGAATTAGGGTCGAAAATATTAGAAAGAGAGTTTCGGCCGAAGATAAATTAACTTATTTCAATGCATTGAAAACAGCTCTCGCAATGGAGAAGATCAGGCCAATATTAGTAGGAGCAGATAGGGGAGACCGGGGCTAAATGTCACAAAATTAGGTTGTTAATTTTTTGTGAAACCATTTTTAATCCTAGCAAAGTTATTTCTGGTGCACTTTGTCACTCTGTTATTTGACTATACAAAGTAACTGAAAATGTATTTATAAGTAACGCGAATTTATTAATTTTTTTGCAAAACGTAAACTGTTACAAGTGTGACATCTTGCCCCCATTATGGGGCACGTTGTCTCACGGAAAGGGGTGAAAAGTCACGCAGATATCAGGTTAGATTTTATTTAAAGAAGCTCAAAAATACAGATAAAAAGAAACTAATAACACATTATATTATGCTCTATTCCAATTTTGTTATTCAGTGTCGTCATCTTCACAGTTCTGACAGCCGTACCACGGTGTACCGGGAGTGCACAGTTCATGGGCCCATAGCTTACAGACTGTACATTGAACCCAAACTTCTTTTGGTGAACGATTGGAAAATGGTTCCAAGCAGACAAGACAAAAACTTTCTTCATCCTCGTCCTCTGATTCTTCAGGGGACTTCTCTTTAGCACTTTTATGGTTTTTTCCATTTTTATTTTTATTATTTGACACTCTTATATTTCCTGTAAAATTTTTCTATATACTTTTTCTCTTAGCAAACTCCGCCTCAAGAGCCTCTTTCTCTGGAGTATCAGTTAGTACAGCCGACTTCCTTTTCTTTCTATTTGACCCTTTGTTTCATGCAGCTGAAATTTAAGGTAACTGTTATTTAAAATGTGTCCTCACCTGATTTTGGTAAAAGTCTTACCTGCTTCGGGCAAGGGCCTTATATCTGAGACACTAAATATACTTTTCTTAGGTCCAGAATGCTGAATATGGTTTGGGATTTTTTCTAAGGATGAGCCACTAGGACTAGGCTGCTGAGTGTCGTGAAGTTCTGTGTTTGCAGGTTCTGACACAGTTGTTTTCTGTTGCCTATTTCAAGAAAAACAAATTATTGCAGAATTATTTCAAAATACTCAGGTAACTAACTTACTTGTTAACATTTCGTCAACTGTTGGTTCATCAGGTTGGAATTAAATTCCACTGGTCCCGGGCTTTGGATTTTCGAGATCTGGTTCCTGATTTTCTTGGTGCAAGTCTCTGTCTGTTACTTCACATAGGCTAAATTCTGTTTCATCAAATACATTTTGGTTGAAGGGAAATATCTCTGATACACGAAATCCGGATTGTATATTTTTTGGTGTTGCGGCTAGGGGATAGCTTTGAGCAACTAAAACTGGAATATCGTCATCGTTTGACCGGGATGATCCATCATCCACGCATCGCAAGCATTATTGTACTGTTTTTTAAACGGACCATAAACTGACCTATCAAGAGGCTGCAACTTGTGCGAGCAGTGGGGAGGAAAAGATAACATAACTATACCACTTTCCTTAGCCAACTCAAGTCCCTCGATAGAAAGATGCGACTGATGATTGATTATCAAGAAGTAACAGACAGGGGTGCTTTTTGGAACATTTTGAAAATTTAATGAAATGTCTCAAAAATAGCACAAAATTTTCTTCTATCATCCAGCACTTCGATTAGCTGTTCCCGCACATCCTGCTGGTCCAGATGTTAGACAGAATTCTCTAAAATGCACTCTTGGAAATATAAAGAATGGCAGGATGCTATTTCCCAAAGCAGATACGGCACAGGCCACTGTGACGAGGGTTCCACGTTCCCCAGAAGTTATGGATCCAACTTGTTTAAATCCTTTTCTGTTCACTACTTTACAAGGCTTCTGAACAGTGGTCACCCCCGTCTCGTCCATATTCCAGATTGAGGATGGATCAAAGTTATATTTTTTCATAACCTTTTCCAGATTTGTAAAAAAGCTGTTCACATTTGCTTGGTTAAAATTTGTTGCGCGTGCGAAACTTGTTGGTTCTGGAGTGCGAAGAAATAAATCATTGTTTCTCCTTAAAAATGATGTCAACCATTCAGGTCTAGCTATTTGATCCCTTTTCCAAGGCTCGGGAGCAGCTATTTTATTGACAATGGCAATCTAGAATGCAAGCTTTCTAATTTCCTTAGGACAAAGTCCGAAATAAGTATTTGCTGATTCGGGTAGGTATGTTTTTAAATCCATTTCCATTTCTTGGCTTAATTTCACGGACAGCCAAGCGGCCTTGAAAGCACTTAGCTCGTACGGTGTAACGTCGAAATTGGTTCTAGACTGCCAAAAAAGACTCGCCTCAATAGGAGAACGCAACAGGGTATCGCTGGTTTGGATCCCTGGCCACTCTGGTATGGATGGTAATGAGAAGGCTGACTCTCTTGCAAGAGAGGGTGCCGCTCATGACTTTATCAGACCAGAACCTACAATTGGCATCGCAACAAGTGTTGTCAAACAAACACTAAATACCTGGACTGCAAGAAGAGTTTTAGACTTCTGACATAATATACCAGGATTGGTTCATTCAAAGGCCTTCATATATCCTTCGAATAATGTATACAAACAAATGTGAGGATATTATAGACACGATCTACGGTGCCTAACAGGCCTTCTAACAGGCCGCTGTCGTTTGAATCATCATATGCTGAAAGTTGAACTGTCGGACGATCCGATTTGCCGTCTTTGTTTGGAAGATGATGAAACAGCAGAGCATATAATTTGTGCCTGCCCCGCTGCGTCTCGAGGTGATGTTTGGCAGGGCCACTCTCTTGCCCTTGGACCTGAAATATCATTCACTGAGCTTCGTCGAGAAGCTGAATTTGTTTGGTGAAATTTGTATAGGTATGAGCCACAATAGACTCTCGCGAGTCGCAGTGGAGGGCATCATTGACCCACTCATTATAAACCTAACCTAACCTAACCTAATACCATGCGATGTTTGCCATGTCCCACATCTGTATTTAACTGATCTTGATTAAGGTCCTCTGCTGAAAGCTTTTTGCAATAGCGCTCCACTGTTTTATAGTTTAAATCAAAATTTTTTGCTGCTTGCCTAATAGAAATATTTTCATTTTTCACTTGTAACACCGCTTTCCTTATTGTTTCCTTATCAAAACTCCCTCGATCTGTTCTTTTTCTGTATTCGCGCACCGTCTAAAAAATTAAATCCGATTCAGAGCTTTACTTCTTTCAATATCGGGGTAAAAAGTCACACATGACAACTTGCCCCACAACGTGTGAGACAAGTTACCCCAAACGGTCCTGCCATTTTCTTTCTAAAATAACTACCTAACCTAATTTCATAAATTAATAAACTTATACTGACTTTTTGGAGAACACCTAGGGGTATCATAAATATAACACGGCATTTTTAAATTCTGGCACTGAGATAAAATATATGGTGTGTACTATTAATTCAAAAAATTATTTACATTGGCTTTTTCCGTAAATTCACTTATAAACATATACACATGCGACTTATACGAATGGCGAATATGGCGGAACTAACTAGCATTGAAATAGTTCCTGGCGTATGAATATGACGACGTTGCCATATTTACTTTGCGCAGGAAAGGGTTTGTGACTTTAAACCCGTGAGACTTTAAGCCCCGGTCTCCCCTACCACACATAAAGTAAGTCATACATTAAAAAAATCACAGTTAAATAAAAATAAACAATCCCAAAGTAAACCACAAAGTCCCAAGTCAGTATAGACATGTCCAAGGTGTAGTAGAAAACACAATCCAGCAAGTTGTCCTGGTAAAGATTGGCAATGCTGTCGTTGTAATAAAAAAGGTTATACAAGTAGAGTTTGTGAACAAGTCAATTTGGTAGAACAAAACATGTCTGGGGAATCGGAGGAAGTGGATGATCAGTTAGAGTTAAGTTTCATGTCTAACATTCTTGAAGGGACAGACATTGCTGTCCAGGTATGGCTTAAGTTAGAAAATAATAGGAGAAATTGATATAATTGTTGAGTATAATGAAAAGTCTTATTGTGTGCCCCTTGTCATTCTAGATAGTAATCATAAGTTTTACCCATTAATTAGTAGAAATTGGTTGAATATTTTTAATCCAAAGTGGAAAAATATTTTGAAAATGCCAACTAGTCCTAGTCTCAAAAAGGTTGAGATAAGTCAAATAGATAACCAGTCCGTTCCAGTTCAAATTCAAACAAGTCACAGTAGTATGTTTAGTCAAGACAATGAGTCAAACGAAATGAATTGATACGTCAAATTGAAACACAATTTGTAAATGTTTTTAAAGATGAACCAAACAGTAGTACTAGGCATCATAAAGTAGAGCTAAAATCTAAACAGGGTAGTGAAGTTATGTTTCACAGAGCGTATGACATGCCTTTTAGTTTCAAACCATTTGTTTAACAAGAATTCTTAAGAATGGTAGAGTCAAGTATAGTATCAAAAGTTGATTTTATTAGTTGGAACAGTCCCATAGTTGTCGTACCTAAGAAAAATAGTTCATAAATTAAGATTTGTGTAGATTTCAAAAAAACACTGAACAGCGTTATTCATGAAGATCACTGTGTGTTGCCTAATCCTAGTGATATATTTGCAAGTCTAAGCGGTAGTAGATTTTTTACAGTAATAGATTTAAAAGGAGCATACCAGCAGTTAGATCTCGCTGACAATCCAAAAGAACTGGGTACCATTAATACGCATCTAGGTTTATTTAAATTCAACAAATTAACTAATGGTATTAGTTATGCCCCTGGAATTTTTAAATCAATTACGGAATCTATTTTGATAAATTTACCCAGAACCAAATGTTATATTGACGACATTCTAGTTCATGATAAAAGTCTAGAGGAATGTCATCATTATGTTTTAAATGCCATGCCTAGTTTGGAACATTTTAATGTTAAAATTACTAAATAAAAAGTGCGTTTTTTAAAAAAATAGTGTGAAGTTTTCGAGAGTTCGAATAGATCAAGAGGGTATACACCATATCGCAAAATAGGCTGGCGAGCATTGACAAAGCTCCAGCACACCAAAATGTATCTCAGTTAAGGTCGTACTTGGGTCTTTTGAATTATTATGGAAAATTTATTCCAACGTTATCAGCCAAATTAAAACCACTCGTAAATCAGACTTTATACAAATAGATGCATTGGAGAGAGTTTTCCAGGATAGTAAAAAGTTACTCACTTCCAATAATGTTTTAACTCCACAATTATCTATTGTCATTTCATGTGATAGAAGTGGCTATGTTTTAGGGGCTGTTTTAAGTCACATAATAAGGAAGTGAACGTTCAGTTCTTTTTGCATCAAGTACTTTGTCTAACACAGAAAATAAATATTCCAACATAGAACGAGAAAGTCTAGCCATTATTTGTGCATTAAAGAAATTCCACAAATACATTTATTGAAGAAAATTCTCTATAATATACGACTATCACCTCTAAAATTTATTTTTGACAGGGTGTGATGGAAAATTACAGTAATGTTTACAAATACTTTTCAGTCATAATAAAACTAATTAAATATTAAATCGAGTATCAAATATTTGCAATTGTTTAAATATAAAATGCCCGACATAGCTTTCTTCAAATTATTTTAATATTAAGTAATTAGATTAGTTATTTACAAAGCATTAAACATTCTTATAAATTGGATTTGTTTCAAAATAATATTGTTAATAAACAATTCTATCATGAACCGTCGAACTGAATAGCAATATTTTTATACGAACCCAAAAGTGATTACAAAGGCATACTAGTAACAGCATTAGCACGTATAGTACCTTGTCTGCATATAATTATGACAAACAGTATAAAAAAGCTACTTTATTAGCCAATGCTGATGGGCTTTCTCGTTTACCTATTGAAAGCAATACAGAAATCCCCCAGTCTCTGTATTCGTTCAATTTTTCAACTGATAGTCCATCTAATTTTTACTTTTCAGCCTTACCTATCTAATATGCGAGAAAGGTATTGGTTTACCCCAAAAAAAGTTGGGATTTTGAAAACGTTTTTAGTTATTTTTACGTTTTTCATCAACAACAACACGGAAAAATTGTTTTTGGAAAAAAAATCTTGTGTGTATGTCGTCGTCGTCATCGTTGTCTAAGGCCTTTTTTCGTTACATGTCTTGTTAGCACGATACAGCCTCCGGAGTATAACAAGTCACCAATTTCATGATTAAATATTGTTAAGAACATGTGGCAGATGAACCCTATTGATTTTCAGCTCACCAGCGCCAGTACAACGGGTGCTATGATACTTGAAGTACGACATTTTTCTAATTTTTTGAGAAACTTCAGTTTGTTATCACGATATAGCCTCCAGAGTTCAACAAGTCGCCAATTTTGTGATTCAATATTATTCAGGACATCTCACAAATGAACCCTATTGACTCTCAGCTCACCATAGCCAGTACAACAGGTGCTATAGCACTTTAAGTACGATATTTTTGTCATTTTTAGAAAAATTTCAGTTTGTTTGCACGATACAACCTCCGGAGTCACTAATTTTGTGATCGAGTATTATTCAGTACATCCCACAGATGTACCCTATGGATTTTCAGCTTACCAGAGCCAGTATAACAGGTGCTATAGTATTTTAGGTACAATATTTTTGTCATTTTTGGAGAAATTTCAGTTTGTTAGCACGATACAGCCTCCGGAGTATATACAAGTGACCAATTTTATGATTGGATATTATTTAGAGCGTCCCAAAGATGAACCCTATTGATATTCAGCTCACTGAACCCAGTACAACAGGTGCTATGGTACTTGAAGTACAGGAGAATTTTCAGTTTTTAGCACGATACAGCCTCCAGAGTGTATACAAGTGACCAATTTTATTATTGAATATTGTTCAAGGTGTTTCACAGATGTACCCTATTGATTTTCAGCTGATTATAGTGAGTACAGCGGGTCCTATAAATCCAGATATACTGCATTATTGGTTACTTTTGGAGAAATTTCGGTTTGTTGAGACGATACATCCCTCGAAGTGTATACAAGTGACAATATCATGATAGAATATTGTTCAGGGCATCTCACAGTTGCGGAAAAGTTAGTTTTCATCTTTAAAACCATTTATTTTGATATTGTTTCTTCAACAAAAAAATGTTTGTTATTAACAAAGATAATAGAATACACCAGGATGGAAAATGAATTAACGGATGTCAGATTGAATCCTTATTTTAATAAACGACTAGAAAAAGGGTGTCTGTTATGGGGAAATAAAGAAGTTATACCCAATTAACTTCAACAAAATATACTTACTTACTTAGCCTCTTTCATGAACAACATTTAGGAATGGTGAGGACAAAAATATTGACTCGTGCTTATTTTTGGTGGCCTAGTATAAATGATAGCATAGAAAAGTTTATTGGTTTATGTTAAATTTTCCAAGAAATACAGAATTTCTGAAATGAAGGTGATCTGTTGCTCCAAATCGATTAAAATAGTTACACATGAAAACAAATAAATAATAAGGAAAAACATGTATTATAAAACTAAGGGCGCTCACCTTATTACTCGTTTTTAATTTGTTTTAAATATCAAAGCATATTGAACGTTTTAAAAAATTGCTAGTTATCTTATCTTCCATTTTCGTACATATACCTACCTAATAAGAAGGAATTTCAATGTATTTAGCATCATTAAAACTTTTTCTTTTAAATTCAAAAATAATTATCACATTTCTGCCATTTCACTGCACCAGTGTAACAAAGATAGCCTTCCCTCCCTCAGCAGCTGTTCTTATCTAACTACATGGCTTAATTTTTAAAATATGTCGTAGTTGTTCTAGTTTAGGTTATTCATTTCAGTGGTACCAAGTGTCAAAAAGGTTACCTTAGTCACGAGTTTAACTAGGCACGAGTGGAGCGAAGCGAAACGAGTTCCTTATGAAACGAGTGACTAAAGACGTTTTTAACACGAGGTGCTTACTATACTTTTTTTTCGCCCGCGGGAAGGAAAAAATTATATTATATTTGAATTATATTCATTACATGACGGACGATGGCTGACAGCTGACTGACAAATCAAATGACGCAGAATAACATAATTATCACGAAATATGAAATTTGACATACTTGATTTGACGTTTAAAACGCAAAAGATAAACGAGATGTGACTTTTGGCAATTTAAACACTAGTGTTTAAAGAGTTGTTTTGTGCATGTCAAACCCGTGTTCAAAGTGCGGTTTTAGTAGCGGAAGTAGAAAAAGTACTTAAAACTACTAGATCTGGGAGAACAATAAACCTACCTCCTAGATTATATTTATAATCTCTCAAAAAGGGAGGAAATGTTTTATATTAAAATGTAACGCCAATAACTGCTTTAACATCTGGCGCACTTCACAGGACTTCACTTGTCAAATATTTTGGCGGCACATGGGATCTCATGTCGATCCACATTCCACGTTTTTGTATAATATTCCTATTCAATAAAGTATAAAACCAAAATTGCCCATTTATTGAATGCCACTGTAAATACACAGCAATTATGATCCCATTTTGTTGATGGTAATTATTAATTTACCTTGTAGCTTGTAGACCGGACGAGTTATTTAAAAGTTCATGTACCTAAGCTTTTATTGAGAAAATCATATTGAAATTATACTTAAAGACGCGTTTAAAAATATTTTTTTGGCGTTGAAATAATTATCATCAATCTCCATCACAATCAGACGTGTTTTAATTCAAATCAAAGGAAAACTTTGGATTAAAAGTTGTGATAACCGTACATTGTGAAAGAAAAGCCCGATGCTGCGTTGATGATCATTAGTAATAGGGGAGGGTGACAATGCCAAACTTTTTCCCATATTATGATTAAATAGAAGAGAATAGATATTTCTCATGAAAAAATACTCCGAATTATTTGCAGACGCTTCCATTTTCATTAATAGAGATAATGAGCGAAAATAGGAAGCGTACAGGATACTAAAAATAAAGGTTATTTTATTGTTACTATAGGCCATTTTTTTCAAGTAAAAAGCTGTGAACTGACGCTTTTTTTTCTGAAATTTGTTTATAATATATATATGTATTTGTTTATATCAGACATGTAGTTATTTTCTAGAAGCTATGGGCATACTAGTCACTGTGGGCTAATATAAAAAAAAATTATCTTCCATATGTCAATCTAGTATAATTCAGAGGATACTTTTAATTGAATGGTACTAGTACCAGAATTAGTACTTATTCAAATTATGTAGATGATGATCTGTTATCAGAATTTGTCAATAATTAATTGAATAACAGCTTGAATTGAAAATGTCCATTCAAGGATTCAATCCTACTGAAATGCAGACGTTCACGTGATATATAATTTTGTTTTTCGACACAGAGGCCGGAGGGTTTAGAATTTTAAAACAGAGAATTGTCAGAGAGCGTATTTATCTCCTGTTACGAGAGGAAAATATGAGTAGGAGAATTTATTTGTTTTGCATGTTGTACAAAATGAAATTGTCATTTTATTATTTTTTTTTTGCAAAACAAATGTGCCAGATATTATGAGTTGTGCGTATTATAGCAGTTGCGCTGAAGCTATAAAATACAATCGAATGTATGAAAATTGTTCAAACATTTCCACATTCTGAAAAAAGACAGTCATCTCAGTTTAATGAACATTTAAATTACAGAACTTGTCTAATAATCGATACAATAACAAAACAATGGAACATAAATACCCCATATTCAACAAAAAAAGAAATGAAAATGAAATATACAGCCAAAGATTAAGTATTTATAATTAACCTCACAACTACTTCATGGCTGAAAATGACAGTTGATGCTGCGAGTTGTAGTGGTAATCGTTCACCATATGGCTTATTTTACATCATGCTGCTCTGACCCCACTTTCACTGGGGTTGGTACCCAGTTTCCAGTGAGGTTGCTCAGATTACCGGGGTGCACCAACTTGGAGATAAAAATAGGTATTTGTATAGGAGAGGCTAGGTGACGCTAGCTGGTAACAGCGTCATATATTACGCACCTTTACCCTTGGCTCCCCAGGATTCTGGAGCTTCGAAAACCATTGTAGCTAAAATAGGTTGGACATATTTACCAAGTTTAAGTCTTGAGTTGGTTACGTCGAAGTGGTCCTTTCTTTGTCCTATACGATAGTTCATGTTATGGTGTGGGAGCCGTATTGTTGCAATCATGTCCAGATTGTGATTAGTTTTCTGAGCAGATCGCTAACTTGGCAGGAAAGAAATTACTCTTCGACAGAAAGGGAATGTCTAGCGGTGTGTGGAGAAGTTACATCCGTATCTGGAGTGTGTCACATTTACAGTTGTTACCGATCACGCATCATTAGTATATCTACAGAATTTGATAGATCCTACCGGTAGATTGGCACGCTGGGCTGTAATAATTCAGCTCTATAATTTTAAAATTGTCCACGAAAAGGTAAAGAGCATGTTGTTCAAGATCTATTGTCTCGGTTCGTACCTGTGTTGGATGTGGTAAAAGAAGCCGAACCTCCTCGTAGTGGTGATCGTTGGTATGGTAAGCTTTGTCGAGATGTTAAGTTATTTGCTCTGAAGTATCCTCAATAGAAGATTATGGGTGGTATATTGTATAAATAGTCCAATGAATGGTTTTTTGCTGGAAGAATTATGTAATTGGAAAGAAGTATTTCCGAAGTATGTCCGTTTAGATAACGTTATGACAGTCCTTTAGCAGGTCACATGGGTTTTTTGAAAACCTTCAAGCATATTAGAAAGAAATACTTTTGGCCCAAATTGAAGTGTGATGTTACTAGACAGGTTCGGAATTATACACTGTGTTCCTCTTATATGGTAGAATCAGGCAAACCGAAGGAGTTCATGATTCGTCAGCCTTAAGCTACACGACCTTGGAAGATTATAGTAACCATCTTATAAGACCCTTTTTCAAGGTCGACGCAGAGTTTCAGGTTCATTCTCGTATGGATTCGTTAGGTAAGTTTACCTTGGTGTTTCTGTTGCGTTGATCGAAAGCTACCAATGTCGTTAAAAAATGGAGGAAGATGTTTTTCTTGTTTTTGGTGTTGCATGTTTGATATTTGCGATAATGAGGTTCAATACACTTCCCGTGATTTTACGAAATTATTACAAATCTATGGGTAACAGTGAGAAACAACGCATTATATCACGCACAAGCTACCCTTCGGAACTGTATAATGGTACTCTTAAGAATATGTTGGAAATTTATATGACGGATAATCACATAAAGTGGGATGAGCAATTAGTAAAGGAAGTTTGCGTGTGCCACTCGCACCGCCTATCATGAATCAAGAAGTGAAAACCCATATTTCGTGAATTTTAGCAGAAGCGTGACTTTGAATGGAAAATATATTGCGAGGAAGAACCGTCTTAGGGATTCTGAAAAACTGAGGTATTTGGGAAGTCAACCAAAGATCGTTCTCTAGGCTCACCGATGTTAGGACTTGTATTGACAAAGTATCTGAGAAATGTGAGAAGACTTATAATTAGAGAAGGCGACTAGAAGGATTTTCTCCTGGTCAGTTAGTTTGGAGGCGTAATTTTGCTTTGATCAGATGCCGCGAATTACTTTACAAAAAAGTTGTCTACTAGGCGCGTAGGTCCTCTTCATGTCAAGATGAAAGTTTCGTCGTGGACATATAGGTTGGTGGATGAGGATGAGAATGGACGCAGACGCAGATGAGACACGCAGATTTCTTTGTTGTTTTGATTTGTTGCCCGGTGTATTGGGGCTAAGAATACAACCACTCGTGGAATGAGGTGATAAAAGTCCACCAAACTAGCTACTTTAGGTGCGAAATTAAAGATGTAACTCGTAAACAGGAGTTTATTGTTTTTAATAACCCTTAATTTTTTTCGTTTATTTTCTTTGGTTTTTAATAGCCCTTCCTTTATATTTTATACATTTGTGGTTGGGAAATTTTGAGGATAAGATTTTGTGGTAAGGTAGTATGGAGTATTCGCTGGCATATCGAGCAAAATTTGCGTAAAGTTTTTCTGTGGGAAAGGGGGAGATGTTATACTTCGTTTTGGGGTTATAGGCAAATTTGAATAAGACTCATACTATTCGCGTTTAATCTATGGACAACTCTTCGTACAACTTTGTTTTTGCCAATTACTGAGCTCCTAACATAATATTGGCTCGTTCCATATAGTGGTTTTTTAAGGTTGTTGTTGTTCTTTGTCAAGTTTTGACAATAAATTTAATTTTGCGGTTTACGTTTCCGAATAGTATTTCATTAGTAACATTAGGCTGTTCTTCCATTTAAAAACAATTAGGTTATGGGCCCAGGAGATGTTTGAGACAGACTGTGTAAAAAAGTGGGTAAAATTTGAGAAAACCTACCTGACACCGATTTCGAAAATTCTTTTTTAATTATGTAAGGCACTTACTAACCAACACATAGCACCACGAAGTTTGCTGCAGAAACACTTAACAAGCACAGTAGAAGGATATTCATTTTCAAATTTGTCCCTTTTCGAATGGATATTTTTCATATTTTCTTGTTGTATATATACATATATATTCTCGAAGTATAATATTTAATTTGTTCTTAATAGATATGTGATAATTGTAGACTGACTCATTACGATAATCACTAGTTTTTTTCAAAATGATTTTCTTATGCTTTGACAACAATCTCAACTAACATTTGCTAATCACTGACATTAGCGATGTTTGTCTCGATTTCGTTTGTATGCAGTTACATCGATATTTTTTTATCTATGGTTATTTCGGAATTCCATGAAGTTAGTTTGCAAAAAAAGCGCGCCGGGTCGACGTTTCGCAATTCGCGCGCGCGAATTGCGAAACGTCGACCCGGCGCGCTCGCTTCGCTCGCGATTTCAATCCACATTATTCTGTAATACGGGCTTAATTAAGTATACCACATACGTTATTAGGAATATATGCACAATTTGAAAAAATAACAGCTATCAATAGTTTGCAAAAAAAGCGCCGGGTGGACGTTTCGCAATTTTGGCGCGCACGAATTGCGAAACGTTGACCCGGCATATTATTCAGTAATACGGGCTTACCACATACGTGTATAGGTTATTCATTGATATGTGTTAGGTGTCGGAGAGCGATCTTTAAAACATATGTTTACTGTTCAAGCCATAAAGGTTAGACCATTTACTCATTTACATCTAGATTAGTTAATAGGTTTGAGCTTAATAATTTTGTCAGCTGAGACCTTTGAAAGAAGAAGCAGTAGTTGATATATTTTTCTTTTAATTTTTCTATTGTCAACTTTGGCAACGTTGTTGAAAAAATTGACGTAAATATTAGAATTTTCACTCTTTTCATATTGAATTTTTACTATTAACATGTGTTTCCGCGAAGAAATTTTTGGTTTTCCAGGTTAGTTAATTGATGTTTCATACTGTAAATTTTTTTTTGAAATTCGTGCTACATACAGATTCTCAAATTTTTCCAAAAAGTGAAGCGGAAACATAAGGCTGCAGTAAAAGCATACAGTAATGGAATCGTCCTCTGACAATTCAAGATTTGGAATTGCCAAATTGAATAACAGTTATTATCAACCATGGAAATTCAAAATGAAGATGATGTTGATTAGAGAGGGAACATGGAAGGTTGTCGATAAACCAAAACCAGAGACTTCAGATAAAAATTGGTCAAGTTTGGATGAGAAAGCACAATGTTGCGACCCTCCGAATTTTGCAACGATTTTTTTTATTAGAAAGCCCTTTTGTTATAGAACATTTTAAGAGAAAAAAATTCTTGGATCATGCACTTTTGAAAGAGAAAATCGCAATTAAAAGTACTAAAAATCCGCCATTTTTCAAAAAAATTTGACAATTCTGTTTAGATATCAGATGATCACAAATTTTAGAAGGAGGAGTGTTGTTCTCAGTTCTCATTTCCGTGACTCGTGTCTGCTTGGAAATACTTTATACAAGATTTATACTATCTTCATGATTTAAATGTATGTATTGAAAATGTACTTCTTTGGACGTATTATGTATTTTCCACTGGTACTAACAGTACGTATATTTTATGTAGTTAGGGTAAATATAAGAAATTATGTATATATTTGTAATTTTTAGTTAAAAAGTTAACGTTAAATGTCCCGATAAGTATAAATATTCTTCTTATAACGAACGTATTGTTGATAATTAGAGGAGAAGTATTTACGAGTTTAAAGATGATTGTTAATGTGCTAGTATGATCTATAGAGAATAGAATGTACATATAAAGTAGGTATACACTTATTGGACCACCAGAAGCATTAAAGATAATCTTAAGTACATACACATGTTTATTTTAAATATGTCTTTAAGATGTACATTATTATTTTAATTAGATCCATTATAGGTTGTAGCAAACTTCATGTGGAATACAAATTATTTTATATTTTTTCGAGGAGAAAGGAATATATCAAGATTATATTTCGCTCCACTCTTCGAACCAATTATAATCCGACCAACAGTCACAAATATTTGTAGTAAAACTTTAATGGAATTTTTTATTGCCGAATTAGCATAATTTACAATACTTTACCTAATTCAATTCAATATCGCTTCCTGACCAACTGACAGTTCAAAATGTAACTAGATTATCATTAAATATGAAACAAGAAATATAAAAAAATTACTCACCTAACTTAAGTATATAGACCAAATAGAACTCAACAATGTAGTGAACTAGGGAGGATAATGCACCGAAGTTTGTTAACTACCTATTTTTTGTTGTGGGGGAAATCTTCTATAGACCTTAGAAATGAGTACCAAGTTGCTGGATTCCACCAACCATGTTTTCATCTTCAACCCTTAATGGGACAAGGAAACGTGATTCTAAAGAGCCATGGACGATCGCCTAACTGCTAAAACCTACCACCAATCTGTCCGAACTCTGTATCTGATATGTTTTTAAAAATGTGAATCCGGTCAACCCAACCCAACCCAATCTAACCTACTTATCTACTTATGAATATTTAAACTAACCTAACTAAATCCCAACTATAAACTACACAGGATAACGCGCCGAAATTTGTTGGATAATATTATTGAATCTCGCACTAGGAGGGGGACCAAACACTTGCCACCACATAAACTGATCCACTTATTCCGATAAAAATCTTGAGGACATCACCCCGGACGCCTCAAATATTGTTTAATGGACGACCAGTGGCCTTCAATATGGTTCGTGCACACTCCCGTTACCGGATCCACAAAGTTTCTGGAATGGTTAACTTCCTTATGTATATAAGGGGATGCACCTCCCAGATTTTTGAGGCCACTATATCCCCTCCAACAGTCAGTCCATATTTCAGTACCCGGCAATACGTGATGAGAAATTATTGATTCCAGAGTAGTGGCTGTTCGGTTGGGAACAAATACTACATAGACACGTTTATCCGTGACATCATAGCACCCACTGCTCTGGAATTATGCGCCCCCTATTATATTTTCGTTTGGTCAGCAAGGATTCATCGATTTGCAAGATGTGACCGTCCCCACTTAAAAAATGTAAACAATTAAAGTAACCTTACATGGAATCGATACCGGTCAACTTTAGTTTAACTGAAATCAGTTATGCGCGAATTGCACAATCTGTTGAATTTTTTCATTTGCGTGCATTTTTCACAATCTATCCATAGCTGTTCACTCAATTTTTCCATTTGCAAATTGTGTATGTATTTCTAATAGTATTCCTATTTGGGCACGAAATATTTCATAATAATGTGGATAATCATTTGAATTATTGAAGATTGGATTTCAGTTTGAAATACTAAAGCAGATTGATATCGCGAGCGAAGCGAGCGCGACGGTTCGACGTTTCGCAATTCGCGCACGCGAATTGCGAAACGTCGAACCGGCGCGTATCTTTCACAATATGTCCATAGCTGTTCACTCAATCTTTTCATTTGCAAATTGTGTATGTATTCCTGATAGTATACCTATTTGAGCACGTATCGTTACATAATAATGTGGATAATCATTTGAAATATTGAAGATTGGATTTCCGTTTGAGATACCAAAGCAGATTGATATCGCGAGCGAAGCGAGCGCGCCGGTTCGACGTTTCGCAACGAAAGTTGATCGGTATCGATTCCATGTAGGGTTACTTTAATTGTTTACATTTTTTGAGTGGGGACGGTCACATCTTGCTAATCGATGAATCCTTGGTGACCAAACGAAAATTGCGAAACGTCGAACCGGCGCGCATTTTTCACAATATGTCCATAGCTGTTCACTGAATTTTTTCATTTGCAAATTGTGTATGTATTCCTGATAGTATACCTATTTGAGCACGTATCAATACATAATAATGTGGATAATCATTTGAATTATTGAAGATTGTATTTCCGCTTGAAATACTAAAGTAGATTGATAACGCTAGCGAAGCGAGTGCGCCGGTTCAACGTTTCGCAGTTCGGGCACATCTTATATTCCGCGGTAACAAGTTCACATTTTGGAGCCTAATTAACAATCCCTCATCGTTCAAATTAATAATCGAATTTAGTTGGAAAACGTTTCTGACTCCCATTTTGACCACCGTCAAAATATTATCATAATACTATCATTTTTTTTTCACTTGCGATTACTAATATCCAATCCTATCCCAATAATGAACTCAACAATATAATAACACTTTTATAATGACCATAAACGAAGGAAAGTGCATTTAGAAATAACGTAAGCATCGTTCCGCGTACTGCGTTAAAGGGAAAGGAATAATTTATTGAATATTTAAAAAGTTCGCGGAATGTCGACGTTACTTAAGCGCAGGCGTAGATTACTATAGTTGCAACCCACGATACAAACATACTATATCGATCGTGGCTGCAATCGTGCACAAGAATAGATTATCGACGAATTTGCCTATAAACCTTTCAAAACAAATCGATAATGTATGAAAATCGCCATGAGAGATTTATATTCTGTTAATTATTGTTGATTCTGTGGTCCATTAAAAAAGTTTGTTTTGATCTCTTTCATTTAATGTAACGTATAAATCAAATGTAAGATGAACAGTACATTCTAAGGATATTTATTATTTCAAATTTCATTATTAAGTACACATGCAAATACTTTCATATTTTTATAATATATTCAAATATCTATTACAACTCAAAATTAATTCAACTGAAAGAGAATAAAGACCGTTTGACAACGCTGCTAAAACTCATATGATGACAGAAAAATATCCTAATTTGTGACCCTGGCTGTCTAGACACAAGACGTCAGTGTCTAATTTATAACCTATAAGTGTCAAGTGAAAATAATTATGCATATCATTATATTTAAAATTTGGCAAAGTTTAAGTATTTTCTTCCGGTTTTTTTTGTGAAACAGACTTATATTTAGTTCAAGATAATAACCTTTACAATTTGAAGTGAAAATATTTATCGTAAAATAGCATTAACTAGTGTTGAAAAAGTACCATTTTTCGAACTAAATTCGTGATTTTTAAAGTAATTACTGAATGATCCAGCGAAATTTTTGTTCTAATCTGCTTCATTTAAGGTAAGCTATCAAACAAAATTCGAATTAAGATAAAATTCGGAGGGTCGCGAAGTGCACCGGAACCGTTCTGTATCCTTATCAGTAGAAAATAATCAAATAATCCACATCTGTAATTGTACATCAGCTAAGGATATGGTCGATATTCTACAAAAGGTTCACGAAAGAGCGAATTCATCCAATAAGCTTCATTTACTGAGAAAATTATACCAAGGCAAACTTGAACCTGGATAAAATATATTAGAATACATAAGAACAACTTTGGAAATGGTCGAAATGTTAAGAGGTGCAAATGGTCAAGAAATTCAGGAATTGGAAATGGATACCTTAAATGTCAAGTCGATGAAAAATGTCAAAATGTTCATGTCACAGACGTTTTATATGTACCTCAATTAAGGAGTAATCTATTATCAGTGAAGAGACTAACAGAAAAAGGATTCAAAGTTGTTTTTGATCAACAACATTGTTCAGTAAATATGGGCGAGAAAAATATGGCTAAGGGAATAATTGAGAATGATATTTACAGATCAAGTTTGAAGTCAGATGAGCGAGCAAATATAACAACAGAAAATCGGCATTAAAATTGTATTCACGCATAAACGCATAAACGACTAGGTCATAAAAATCCGTTCGATATGAAAAGACTTGTGTCACATGATTTAGCCTCAGGAATAAAAATCGAAAATTGCAATGAAATTATGAATTGCATGAGTTGCATAAAACGAAATCTAACAAAGAAATCATTTTTGAAGAATTGTGACAAACGATCAAATTAATGTCTAGATTTGATACATTCTGATGTTTGTGGTCCGATGAAAACAGAAACTCCAGGAAAGAAACGCTATTTTTTGACATTTATTGATGACCAGTCCCGTTATACCATATTATACCTCTTACATTCCAAAGATGAAGCATTTCTGAAATTTGAAGAATTCATCGCTCTCGTTGAAAATAATTTCGGAGTGTTGCCCAGAATGTTCAGATTTGATAATGGAGGAGAGTATTGTGGATCAGCAGTTCAAGGTTTGCTGAAGAAGAGAGGTATTTCCTTTCGAACTACAGTTCCGTATTCGCCCGAACAAAATGGCATAGCAGAACGTAAAAATCGAACCTTATGCGAAGCAGCAAGGTGTATGTTGTTTGATGCAGGATTGCCTTCCTACAAAAACTATCGAATGTACTCCATATGAACTGAACAATTCAGAAAAACCAAGATTGGATCATCTCAGAGCTTTCGGCAGTGTGGCCTATACATATCTTCCTAAAGAAACAAGAACAAAATGGGATGCTCGAGCACAAGCAGGGATTTTGGTAGGATATAATGAAACTTCCAATGGTTATAGAGTTTTGAATACAGAAACCAATAAAATAATAATAAGTAGAACTATAAAATTCGTCGAAGATAAAAACTACACTGATATGAAATCTGAATCTATCAAAATCTTGGATGAAAACAGTGAAATAGTTTTGGTAAACGAAAAGGAAGAAAGTATCAAGGAAAAGGTTATTGCCGAAAATAATACTAATATTGAAAGTGAAGAGACACGTTTGGATGATGAAGGGCTAGAGTATTTAAGACGATCTTTAATAAATAATGAGGGGAAACCTCCTGAGAAATTGTCCTACTTTACTTCAAGTGAAACAAATGATGATCCTGAGACTTGTTGAGAAATAATGGAATTATCAGAAAATGAAAAATTGAGATGGATAAATGCTATAGAAGATGAAATGGAATAGTTCAGGAAGAAAGGCGTATGAACGCTAACCGAGCTACCTCCGAACAAAAGAATTGTAAAATGTAAGTGGATTTTCAAGATAAAAATCAATTCAAATGGTGGAATAATGAAATATAGGGCTCGTTTAGTCGCAAAAATATGGGGAGGACTATGATAGTATTTTCGCTCCGGTGATGAGACAAACGACTTTTCGAATATTGTTATCAATAGCAGCTGTTCGTTAATCAAAAATTAGGCATTATGATATGAAAACCACATATTTGAATGGTATGTTGAATGAAGAGATTCATATGTCTCAACCAGAAGGTTATATAAATGAAAATGATTCCCATCCTGTATATAAACACCACAAGGCAGTATACGGTTTGAAACAATCCGCGAAAACATGGAATGATGCTATAAGCGGAAAATTTTTAGAATGTGGATTTGAACAGAGTAAAATGATCAGTGCCTCTATATGAAAATGAAGAAAGGGACTATACTATATGTATTGTTATATGTTTATGATTTGTGTATATGTCATGAAAATGATGAAGTGATACAATGGACTGGAGATAAACTCAATGAGACTTTCGAAACGGTCAACTTGAGAAATATTTCATCATTTTTGCGGATCAGGGTTCAAAGAACTGAAGATGGAACCTTTCTACTCGGTCAAAATTCAAAAATTGACGTCTTTCTCAAATAGAATGGATTGGAAAATACCTCCAATGGATACAGAGTACCCCAAATTCGATACAAATTCCCCTTTATTACCCAATAATGAAAAATATAGAAAAGCAGTGGGGGCACTTCTATATCTTTCAACTGCAACCCGTCCGGATATATCTCTTGCTGTGGGATATTTGTGCAGGCGAGTAAGTCAACCAAGTCACCAAGTCAGAAGGATTGGGATGCAGTCAAGAGAGTGCTCAAATACCTGAAGGTTACAAGTATAGAGAAACTGAAATTTAGTTCGAATACTGAATTGACTCTGAACGGATATGTTGATTCCGATTGGGCAGGCGATATCTCTGATAGGAAATCTACAGCCGGTTTTATATTATTCCTTGAGAATAATCGTATATTATCGGCTAGCAAGAAGCCATATGCAGTAGCCCTATCATCTACAGAGGCTGAATATATATCAGCGGCCTTGGCAAGCCAGGAAATAGTTTGATCAAGAAGACTTAGGAGATTTTGGAATACCTTGTGAAAATGCAACTATCCTTTATGAAGATAATGAAGGTTGTATCAAGCTAGCAACCAATGAAAAGTCTAGTTGCAGAACAAAACATCGATTTCAGATTCAATCATCTACGTGATTTAGTTGACAGTGATATAATTCAATTCATGTATTGTGAAACTTCAAATATGATTGCTGATACTTTCACAAAGCCTCTCCCCAAAGAAAAGTTTCAACGTATCAATACATCCATGAGATTAATCGAAGAATAATCTGTCGAGTGGGGGTGTTAGAAAGAAATATTCAAGATCGCCAGATTTGTAGATGTAATCTTTGTGTGTGATATTTTTGTTTTTAAGTTGTTGTTATTGTCTGTCAAGTTTTGACAATAAAAATTAATTTTGCAGTTTACGTTTCCGAATAGTATTTCATTAGTAAAATTAGGCTGTTCGTCCATTTGAAAACCATTACTTTGTTGGCTAGGGAATTTTTTTGTGGCATCCCAGTATGGGAGTATACTAGGACAACATATCAATTTTCGAGTTCGATTGATGCCATTTGGGATACGATTTTGAGTAGGATCGACTCGAAAACCGTGTTACGGATACCTAAGTTTAACGACTTTATTGATACACTAAATTTTTTTAACGTAACAAATCTTTGTCGAACCACTTTTTGATGAATATTTTTTTTAAGGTGGGTTTCTTTTCCAACTTTTTCGATTTTCAGGAAAAAGTGTATACAAGTAAACATTTATAGTGAATACACCCGTCTTCACTGACAGCTAATCGAAGCCTACAATTGTCACCAGACAGCCGGAAAGAATACTAAACGTTTTTTGTCCCCCTAGTTCTTTTTTTGTGTTTTATTTCAGAGTTTTTGAGGTAGGACAGGAACGAATTCTAACAAAGATTATTAAAAATGACAGCTGTCAGAATATGTCAGAATAAATCCTTATGAACTTCTTCTTCTTACAGTGCCATATCCGTGATCGGACGTAGGCGACCTCTCACTTCTACCTGTGTAGTGCTCTCCAGTTACCACAGATAGAAGGGACCTACAGTTTAACGACGGATCCGAACGTCTATGTTGAGAGGCTGTACTAGGCAGAATATGAACATATAACATTATTCATGTAGTTTGTCGCTATTTCCTTTTACCAGTATGAGATTATAATAACTGTTTTTAAAGGCAATTGATAAGAAGGCATTAAGTAGAAGTACGCATTACTCTTTCTACTATCTCCTCTCGTGGTCCTTTTATAACAGGGAATCCATAAGAAACTCTGTTTCCTATTTTAACTTTTGATATGTAGTTTATATATAACTCTCAATACTAGGTTTCGTTTACTTTTAAGAAAGATATTTCTGCTTCTGCCTACTTTCCTGTTTCATTGTCCTTATAATCTTGTTCGATTCGATTTTTGAGTATAAAAATCGACTATACGAAAATAATCAATTGGAGAACTAAATTCATCTATTAGCTTATTCAAAATCCAAAATATTCTAAACATCTATTAATACGTGTAAGTATGAAAATATATTTTCAAACTTGCTCCATCAAACATGACGTTGAAATATTTGACGGTAATAAAATACTAAAGCTACTGCATCGAATAGAGCGACTTAGGTAACACACTTTAAAAAATAAAACTGTCGTAAAAACACTTTGTACAATTATTTCCATGGCCCAAACTCAGCATTATTTTCCGAGAAGTATGGTGTAAACATCTTCGAAATTAAAATTACGGAAATGTACTATATTTGTTAACAAAGTGTGTCATCGGAATGAAAAGCGCCAACATTAAATTTTTACAAGAAATTTGTTGGATACATCATCTGATAAATCAGGATTATATGAGAAGTTTATGTTATTAAAGCGGTTATGAATAGCAATGGGCAAATTTATATAGATTCTATCAAATTCTAATGATCCAGTGGTGTAGTAATATGAGTTCGTAAATTGATAGTCCCGCGATAAAGATTAGTACAATAGTATACGTACGAGCTACATACAAATTTAGTTAAAATGTATTGAAAGTTTATTTTCAAATAACAGTTATAAAAACCAAAGGAAAACGGGTAAGATCCTTTTATGTCATAAATTGTGACATACAGTTACTTTATTTATACATTACATAATGTTTATCATATTTCAACGCCCAATAACCGCTAGTTAAAGGCTAAAAATGGTTGTAATTATTTATGTAGGTGCAATCCCTAGTGTAGTTCCACAGGAAGAGAGAAAAATGAAATGAAAAAAAATCTTCCTCCCTTCCCTCTCAATTTGATTTTCAGGTAGAAATTTATGTACGTCAAGATGTACAATTTGTTTGATTAAATGTGAATCTATTGTTGCTTATATTGAGCAAACGATTTTAATGTGATATTTCAAATAAGATTCACAAAGTAACGAAAACTAGATGAAAAACTAATTAGAACAATGTTAAATAACCCAAAATTGATTTTCTTTTCGGAAAAATTTCCTATCATGTCAGGCCCTCCAAAACAATTTCCATTAAAGAAGGAAATAACATTTCAAGTTGTTGTTAGTGTTCGTGCTTGGGTATGGTAGGAACTGAATATAAAATGTATTATATAGATATCAGGCGAGAAACAAGTTTTAGTTGTTTTTCAATAACAACTGTTCTATTTATTAAAGAAATATAGGATGTGCTTAAATTTTCGACGTCTTTTCTAAAGTTCACTGAAGGGTTGTCGACAATGTTGATCATTTCAGGAAACCTTCTTTAATAAATGTTGATTTGTTCAAAATCAAAAGTGTGGTTTTCTGAAAAAGAATGTTGAGCCTACGACGAAACTAAATATTTCTTCCTTTTATTCCTTCGGTGCTCATTCATACGTACAGACACATATCTTTCTGTTTTCCCTACGTAGCATTTATCACAGTTATTGCATGGTATGTTATAAACAACATTTGATTGTGATTTAATTGGTTTTTCAGTTTTTACTTTATAAAAAAACATTTTTTAACAGTTTTCTCGGTTTTTAAAGCTACATGCTGTTTCTCATTGTTTAAAATTTCACATAATTTCTCTGATAGGCCATTTACGTATGTAGTTTTATGATAACTTACAGGGTGGTCTTTATTAGTACTAGAAGTATGGTTTGAATGAAATATTATTTGATTTAATGATTTGTTGGAGAAGTTATTTTTTGCGAGATACGTCTTGAGTGCTATTAAATTTTGTTTGAAGAATTCATCATTATAAATATTTTCTATTCTAAATTTAACATTCTTGGGGTGTTGAGAATAATAATTTAGGAATGTCTCTGAAAAGGTGGTTTCACGGTACTAGCCAATGATAAGTTTGTTTTCAATGTTTCTTGTTAGTAAGGTATCCAAAATGCTAGTCTACTAGAGATTTCCGTTTCTATTGTAAACTGAAGTTTAGGATGGTGCTAGTTAAAATTTAAAAGTACCTTCTCTTCTGTACCCCCAAGAGCAATTAAAAAAATGTCATTAACATTCCAAAAATTGAATTACTCTCAGACACATATTCACTTCTTAGAAGTAAATGATCATTCTTTCGAAAATAAACGGAAAATTAATAACACAAACATTAATATTCCTCACATACCATATACCATATGATGAACAGGGTTTTCTCTGCAATAAATATTAATTAATCTGGAATCGATTTTATTAGGGTATAAAAATGAGCATGATAGAAACTATACCAGAAACAAAGCTATTAACATCATAACCAACTTCACTATAAGACAAAATTTATGCAAAATCAACAAAAGAAATAAAGCGTAGCAGTAAAAGACACAAGGTTGTTTTTAAAAAAGTATAAAGACGAAATAATTATTGCTAAGGTAGACAAAAGTAATACTACATTTTTTTAATTGCTCCTGAGGGTACAGAAGAGGAGACCATCCTGTTATTTACCATAAAATTACATACGTAAATAGCCTCTCAAAGAAATTATGTAAACTTTTAAACAACGAGGAATAGCAAATAGCTTTGAAAAGCGAGAATACTGTTAAAAGATATTTTCTTCTAAAGTAAAAACCAGAGCACTATTTGAATCACAATGAAATGTTATTTATGAGATACCATGCAGTAACTGTGATAAATTCTCCGTAGGGAAAACAAGAAGATATGTGTCTGTACGAATGAATCAACAACGAAGAAATGAAGGTAAGAAATATTCAGTTTCATCGTTGTCTCAACATTCTTTTTCAGAAAAAAACACTCTCAACTTTGATGACGACCCAATTTTGGAACAACAAACCAACTTTCATAAAAGAAGGTTTTCTGAAATATCAACATTGTCAACAAACCTTCAGTGAACTTTAAAAAAGACGTCGAAAATTTAAACACATCCTATATAACCTTAATAAATAGAACCAAACAGTTGTTTTCGAAAAACAACTAAAACTGTTTTATGAACTTGTTTCTCACCTGATATCAATGAAATTCATTTAATATTCAGTTCCTGTCATACCCAAGCCCGAGCAGTAACAACAATTTGAAATGTTATTTCCTTCGTTAATGGAAATTGTTTGGGAAGGCCTGACATGAGAGGAAATTTTTTCGAAACAAAAATCAATTTCGTTTGTTTGTTTATTTAACATAGTTCTAATTAGTTTTCCCATATAGTTTTCATCACTATGTGAATATTATTCACAGTATCATATAAAAATTGTTTTTTTGATATTAGTAGCAATAGATTCACGTTTAATCAATATGTAATGTATAAGTAAACTCTAACTGTATGTCACAATTAATGACATAAACGATCTCATCCGTTTTCCTGTGGTTTTCAAAAATGAACTTTCAATACATTTTAACTAAATTTTCATGTCGCTCTTACGTATACTATTATACTAATCATTGTTTTATTTTAACAAATTTTATGACTGTTGTGCTTATTGTGTAAAAAAAGTTTTTTATGTTTCTTGTAGACGCTCTGAAGATGGCCCAATAAAGGTCGAAACGTTGACTGAAAAAAACATTTTCATTCTCTTATTGACCATAATCCCATAAACTGAACTCACACAAAAGTAATTAACTCGAAATTCCAACAATATGGTGCAATAGAAGTTTATGAACCCCTGATGACACGCCACTGCCTTATCAGATTACGACAAAATTAATACTAGTACAATGTCGTAGAGAAATTATATCAATTTCTCTAATTTACAGTACTGATTTACGAGACACCTTGTATACTGACCCTAATTGTAATCCGAGAGTTCACTGTCTCACATTAGAAAACATAGTGTGGTTAACAATTCAAATTCACCACACTAAGCCACACTACAAATATGCTGAGACTGAAATAGAGAATTGACAGTGTTGAATATTTGATATATACATTCAAAGGTATGTCCTCTAAATTAGATAGTAACTATGCGACCGAAGTTTAAGGATAAAAGGACACTTCCAACTGTACTGGAATAACTATGATAATGTGTAGTAGTAAAATGCAAATTAGACAAAAAGCAATACGTAAAATATTAAAAGGAGCATTCCAAAAATCACGCGGAGGTAAGGAATACCGAAAGCCATGTCAGAAAGAGCTGCTTAGGCTACTTAATAACGTTCCCTGGGATGAAAGATAAGAGAAAACGATGGCATCCTTAGAAATACAACATATTAACTGAAACTACCATGAAAATAATACACAGAATCACAAATCATATAAGGAACAAGCGGTTAGGCTGATTCTTGTTTAATAAATAGAAAATACCTAATAGATTGGCAACCTTAGAAAATATTTCGGAAAAAAAGAGAAAAATTAAGGATTGAGTTCTAGCGGCTTTGTCTATTGTAATTTACTTCTTTCTTGCATCCTTTTGATAAAATTATTATGTATTGACTGGATCGAATTTGAGTTTCGAAGTTTCTTCTTATGATATTTTCAACACGTTTTCAACACCTCCATCAATGAAAATATTCAATTTTGATAACTTACCATTTAAAATGTGTACATATGTACTTGCTGGCTGCGCGTTGCTGGGAACACAGGAATAATTCCCTGAATGACGCGTCGCGGCATTTATTACAGTTAATATACTGATTTTTTCCGCTAAGTCCGTTGTTACATTGATGCCTCGATCGACGTCGTAATTTATCATTCTGTTGTTGTGGTACCAAAATATATACGAAGGAGCCTGAAAATTAATAAACACTTATTAGTTACCTCCTGTATATCAAAGAGAATGTGTTTTTGCATGGTACTCTATATTTTATTGTTTTTTATGTTAACCCTGTATATATCTGATAACAGTTAAAATCCTTCACTATATATTATAGAATGTATAATACTAGTTTCCGAAGTTACAAACTTTGGAAATTCATCTATGAATTACCAAAACTGCTTGAAGTTTTTGACAGCAGTAAGTTTATTTATATTAAAGAAAGAGGAAAATTGATTTTGTAAGATATGGATATCCAATTAAAATGCAGATTTGTGATTAAAGAGATCTGATTCGGAAAATAATATTATCTCTCATTTCAGCTAATTGAAAAATAATAAATACGAAGAACTTTGGAGAAATAATTTAGTCCTAATCTAAGAATCACAGATAAAGAGAGTATGAATGAGAGAGATTTTTATTTGAGCATCAAAATCACGTAGTCTGGTTCTGAAAAAGCGATGAAACATTAATTTCACTGAAGTTTGATCAATGAGACGATTGAGGAATATCATATTATAAAAAAAATAATGCAAATTTCTATTTTTCTAACCAATATATACCCTGGATGTAGAGAAATTCATGCAATGGAGGATATAAATGATGAATATTTCCATAAATATTCCTGGTTCTGTTGATGGTATGAATATCAGTGCTTTTGTTGCGTTGCATGACATACCATATCTTCAGTGAATAATTTATTGCTTAAATGATAAGATAACTGTGAAGAACATAACCCTTAAAATTGTTCAAAACGCAGATAATATGTATGTCTATACAAAGCACAAAAAATATGATGTTTCCTTGAATAATTTAGGGGCAATATACACAATCTCATATGATTAGTGTATTAATAATAACTTCTCAATATCCGCTAATAAATCTAATATATTATATACTCGACTCAATAAACCAAATAATGAGGAAATATTATTAGATGACACTGAATTTAATGTGACTATAGAAACAATATAACTAGGTATGATTTTGGAAAAAAAATCACATGGATACAACATTTCAATTACAAGTTACACAAAAAGGTTTGAACTTTTTAAGGTCAATCATGAAGACATGCCTAGGGAATGATATTAACGTTGGCCTCCTATTTTAGCGCTGCTATATGGATCTGTCAATAAAACTTTATATTTAAAAGATGCATTAAGAGTATGTCTAGGTGGTTTGAAATCCTCGCTTGTTGAGGGGTTGTATATAGAAAGCCTCTAACTCCTTTCATGTATCAAATAGATGTGTTAAAGTCCAAAGTTATAGCAAGAACAATATTATTCAATTCCATCGCCTAATTAAATAAATATGATTTAACCAATAGTTACTGGACTCACAAAAATTCCCCACCGTTATGTAAAGCATTACAGAAAAGCGTAATAAACTGTCAAAGATAGCTGAAAAATAGAATCACGTGGAATACAACGATTTTGCATCTTTCTTTAACCCTACAAAAGTAATTATTCACAGACATAGCGAAAATGTAAATCCTTTTCAATTTGTAAAGGATACATTGTAGTTTTCTGGTAACGTAGTTGATGTCTATATCCCATTTCATGTGCCAGTCTATTACGACTCCTAATTACTTTATGTTACATTCGACTGTAATTGTACCATCGAGGATGTTGAGCTGAGTGAAGTGAGGAAGATTGTTTTATCACAACTGACAGGGAGGAAGTTGGTTTTTTCAAAGTTTCTAGTTAGCAACCTACTTGCAAGCCATTTTTTAATGATAACAAGGTCTGTTTCTACTATTTCTTTTACTACTTTCCAGGTACGCCCCTCGTAGAAAATCGCGGTATCGTCTGCGAAACCGATAATGTTGCCCCTGCTTTTCACAAAAAATAATTCATTCATCTGGATGTTGAACAGTAAGAGTCCGAGGACCGTACCTTGAGGCACTCCACATTGTACCGATTTACTATCGATACGGTTCATTCGCACTGTCTGATACCTATTCGTAACATAACTTTTGAATAAATCTAAGCAAGTATTTCTGACACCGATGTCCTCCAGCGACTGAAAGAGCAACTCGTGGCTAACAGTATCAAATGCTTTTGTTAAATCAATGAAAACACATAGACAGGGTTTGTTGTTGTTTAACGAGTTACATATTTTTTCAGTAAGGGTCAGAATATCATCTTGAGTGGATGTTTTTTCTCGAAAACCATCTTGTCTTTCGGAAAGTATGTTATATTTATTTATAAAATTTTGTAGTCTGTTTTTTAGAAGTTTCTCAAATATTTTTGATTAGTGGGTGATTAATGAAATGGGTCTATAATTTTCTGTTAGTTTTTTGTTACCTTTTTTATATATTGGATTGATAACTGAATGTTTGAATGCTCTAGGCCAGATACCAGTTTCTATGAATTTGTTGAAGATGTAAGTTAATGGTTCAGTTATTAATGAAGCGATAACTTTGAGCGTGTCCGTATTGTGATTCCGACTGATCCCACGGTTTTATGGCTTTTCAACTATTGAATAATGCTGTTTACTTCAAGTGTGTTTGTGGTTAGGAGTGCAATTGAGTTTGGAAGGAAGGGTCTATTGATTTTGTTAGGATCTGGGTTCATATTTTGAGCAAGTCTTTTCCCAGTGCCATTGAATGATGTATTGAATTCGTTTGCGATGTCCTTAGGATTTGTTAATAACTGTCCTAGTTCATTATCAATATTATCAATAGAGATCTTCGATTTTTTAGTGTTACTTACTTCTTGAACCACATTCCATAAAGCTTTTGTGTTTGAGTTTTTGAGTTCGATTTTGTTTCTATAATATTCGAACTTAGTTTTTTCAATTAGAGTCGAAAATGTGTTTCTATATTTTGTATTGGAGTTTTAGTTCGTTGTCATTCGGGTTTCTTCTCAAAAGTTGAGCCATTTTATTTTTTGTGGTAGTTGAGGTAAGAAAAGCATTTGTCATCCAAGGGGCGATCCTCGTGTTTTTCCTCTCAAATCTCTTGTATATGTACAATCGTCTATATATTTTTGGAGTGTTTCAATGAAAGTATTTGTTGCCTAGTTAGGTAGGATCTGGATTCAAGTATAAGAAGTTCCAAGATTTTTGTCTGATTGTATTTTTAAGTTTTGTATTGTTTCATCTATGTATTTCACTACTCGTTCCTTGGGGCATTTGGTCTTTTCCAGTTCTATCTGTAGTATTGTTGAGAAATGATCTGCAATGTCGATTTGCAATACTAGGGGCAGTATTTGATCGAGTACGTTGAATTTGGATTTTAAAAATATGTGGTCAATGCATGAACTACGTCTATCCTGTATTCTTGTTGGATTATTATTCGTGGAAATGTAATAAAATTCGTTAAGTGTGTTGTTATAGTCTGTATTATATTCATTATCTTCTAGTAGGTCGATATTCAAATCACCATTTCTGGTTGAAATGCTGAACTCTCAAAGTAATGTTGAAGACTGATAACGAATTGATCGAGATTGCTTTTTGGGGATCTATATATAGTATTGATAAGAAAGTTCTTCTTATTATTGAGAATGATTTTAGTCTGCAACATGTTGCTTTCATTCAAAAGTATGATTGAGTATGTATAATTATACTCTGATTTTACGTATACAACAACTTCATCCTTTTGATTGAAATCCCCCTCGTTATATAACTTGTTGTAACCCTCTAAATTATATAGGTCCGAATCCGATATGTAAGTTTTCTAATAGAATTTTAAATTCGTCTAGCTTTTTATTAATGCTTCGTATGTTATTATGAATAATTTTGAAATTTTCACAATCTTTGTCAATTTTTAAAATATCTCTGCATTCTTGTATGTGTTTCAAAGAGTGAGTTTCTATTATATCAATGTCGAAGTGTCTAATATATTGATCCATTTCTTATTGTTTTACTCCTGACATTTTGATGTATTACTTTGAGGTTGTTTTTTTTATAGTTTGTTATGAATTCAATTATATACAGAAAGATGATAAATAAATTCAAATTTACATGAGTATGAACATATCTCAATCCCCATATACTTCACTTTATTCTAAATGAGACACCATTAAGTTTCCATTCCTAGTGATATTAAGATCGAATGTCTTGATTTTTACTTGTGGGGACGCTTAAAAGACATTGTTTTTCAAACTCACCAATAACACGAATGGATATGGAAAACAGAATTCGAAACTCAATTCGGCAACTATCAGCGGCAGAAATCGAGGCTGCAGTTCTGTCGACTCAAGAAAGAATGGAATAATGTGTGGAATATGACGGAAGGCAATTTGAACACATAAGACAATAATCTTTTTTCAAAATCGGTCCTTTCCAGGTCAGTGAGGCAAACTGCGGCATTTAACAATGTAAGGAAGAACACAGTTTAAAGTATTGAAAGAAGATGGCGATATGAGGGAAGAACTGATAGGGCTCCAGGCTCAGGACGTCTGAGAAAGTCAACTGCTGAACAGGATGCTGCTTTGATTAACCATTTAAGAGCAAATACATTTGAGACAGTAGTTCAAGCTGTTACAGCAACAAATTTTCCAGCATCCTGTCGTACGGGCCATCGCAGAGTAGCACAGTCGGAATTGAAATGCCACATAGCAGCAAGGAAACTATTATTAAACAATGGTCACAAAAAATTAAGAATGGGGTTCGCTTAAGAGCATATTGCTTAAGACGAACAATTTTGGAATCGTGGTATTTTTACGGATAAAAAGATATTTCAATCGTCAAATAGCAAAAACATGATTTGATGACTATTATGTCAATTTCATTAATAAAAATGCTCGTTTTTCTCTAAATATGTGGACGTGGATATCTAACCAGGGTCCTGGAGTTCTATGACATATTGGCGAATGATTTGATAGTGAAGCATACATCTGTGAGAGACCTTGAACAATACTCAATCATAAAATTGATCAATCGTATATTCTCTGGAGGCTGTATCGTGCTAACAAACTGAAAATTCTCCAAAAATGACGAAAATTTGGTACTTCAAGTACCATAGCACTCGTTGAACTGGCTTCACTGAGTTGAATATCGATAGGGTTCATCTTTAAGATGCTCTAAATAATATCCAATCATAAAATTGGTCACTTGTATATAATACGGAGGCTGTATCGTGCTAACAAACTGAAACTTCTTCAAAAATGACAAAAATATCGTACTTAAAGTACTGTAGCACCTGTTGTATTGGCTCCGGTGAGCTGAACATCCATAGAGTTCATCAGTGAGATGCCCTGGAAATTATTCATTCATAAAATTGGGGACTTGTGGAACTCCGGAGGATGTATCGTGCTAACAAACTGAAATTCCTAAGAAAATGCCTATGGTGAACTGAAAATCAATAGGGATCATCTGTGACATGTCCTTAACAATATTTAATCATAAAATTGCTGACATATTGCACTCCGGAGGCTGTATCGTGCTAATAAGACATGTAAGGAAAAGTGGCCGACGACAACGACGACGACGACATACACACAGGATTTTTTTCTAAAAACCGCTTTTTCGTGTTGTTGTTGATGGAAAAAGTAAAAATAACTCAAATTTTTTTTTCGAAATTCCAACTTTTTTAGGGTATGTGTGTGTGTGTGTGTGTGTGTGTGTGTGTGTGTGTGTGTATGTGTGTGTGTGATCGAAATGGATGACTGCGGGAAACTTAGGCTTACCCATTTCCCAAACAACATATGTTTTAGAGATATTTCATTATTATTGGAATTTTTCATTTAAGGGGACATTATGTTTACATCATTTGAAATTTATGTATATTTACAAAATTTATGTTTGAAATTATAATGTCTAAAACTAATGTACCTTTTCTTTCTTTTCTCTCCTTTTTTCTTTTTTCTATTTTTCGTTTTTTTATTTTTTTCTCTTCTTTATTTTTTTATTTTCTTTCTTTCCTTTTCTTTTTTTTTCTTTTAGGAATAACAAAGGGACACATTACGCTTACGGATCGATATAAGCGATATCAGACAAACAAGAGGATCGCGGTCAAAGTAGGTTAACACTTGGATAGACATGGAGGAAATTACTAAATACTAACTTAATTACTAATTATTACTACTATAATTTGAGATCTATATTACGAATGTGATGAAATAGATTTAGATAAACATGTAAATCACGCGTTTATAATAATTGTGATAGATTATATGGCTTTATTAATTCATTTATTTGGTAAAGAGATGCATTAAATATTAAAACTTTATCATGTATTCTGCGACAATTTAAAATCATGTGCTCGGCCGTACCCAATTCACCACGTTCACAATGAGAGTCTTTAAGTTTTAATTTAAATAAATATTGTGGGATTAACACATGATTAAATCTAAGACTACATATTGCAGAAATAACATTTTTCGAAACCGCTAAACCGTTAAGCCAGGCTTTGACTGGAATAATTGGCTGTATGCTTTTGTATGCAAAACCTTTTGTGGAATCATTATATTTCTGAACCCAAGCTCTTTTACTGATTATTTTCGAAAAGGTGCAAATATCTTCTATTGTACCTTTATATTCAGTTACGTTGCTGTCCACTACACCTGCCTTTGCAATTTGATCTACGATTTCATTGTTAATTAAACCACAGTGAGCTTTAATCCATCCAAAGATAATTTTAATATCAAGGATTTGAAATTCTTTTATACGCTTCAAAATGTTGGCCATAATATAATTTATATTACTTTTCCGCCCAACCTTTCAATATGCCAGAAAAGTATTGGTTTACCCCAAAAAAAGTTGGAATTTTGAAAAAACGGTTTTTAGAAAAAAAACCTGTGTGTCTGTCGTCGTCGTCGTCATCGTCGGCCACTTTTCCTTACAATTCTTGTTAGCACGATACAGCCTCCGGAGTGCAATAAGTCAGCAATTTTATGATTGAATATTGTTAAGGAGATGTCACAGATGAACCCTATTGATTTTCAGTTCACCAGAGCCAGTACAACGGGTGTTATGGTACTTGAAGTACGACTTTTGTCATTTTTTGCGAAATTTCAGTTGGTTAGCACGATACAGCCTCCGGAGTTCAACAAGTCACCAACTTTATGATTGAATATTGTTAAGGACATCTCACTGATGAGCCATATTGATTTTCAGCTCACCAGAGCCAATACAACAGGTGCTACAGTACTTTAAGTATGATATTTTTGTCATTTTTGGAGAAGTTTCAGTTTGTTATCAGAATACTGCCTCCGGAGTATATACAAGTGATCAGTTTTATGATTGAATATTATTCAGAGCGTTTCAAAGATGAACACTATTGATATTCAGCTCACTAAAGCCAATACAACGGGTGCTATGGTACTTGAAGTACCAGATTTTTGTCATTTTTGGAAAATTTTCAGTTTCTTAGCACAATACAGCCTCCAGAGAGTATACGATTGATCAATTTTATGATTGAATATTGTTCAAAGTGTCTCACAGATGTACCCTATTGAGTTTCAGTTGACTGGAGCGAGTACAGCGGGTCCTATAAATCCAGATATACTAAATTTTTGGTTATTTTTGGAGAAACTTCGGTTTGTTAGCACAATACATTCCCCGAAGTGTATACAAGTAACAATTTTATGATAGAATATTGTTCAGGGTCACAGATGCGGAAAAGTTAGTTTTAATCTTTAAGACCGTTTATTTTTTTTAGGAGTTGTATGTTTTATGGTGTCTACAGCACTCTTAGAATCTGAAAGTATAATCCACAAATTTTTCATTTCCGTGTTTTTAATATATTTCAAAGCTTCAAGTATTGCTATTAACTCTGCATTACAAATACTAATTTTTTTATTTATCTTAAAAGATATCAAAACTTCAAAGTTTGGAGTCCAAAAGGCTGAACACTATTTGATTTTGTTGCATCTGTATAAATATGTATATGATTCGGGAAAAGTATATTAACATCATAATTAAACATAGGATTTCTCATCGATAGTGGAATTTTTAAAAAAATTCACTTTAATGTGTTCGATACTATTGATATCTACAGAAAAATTCGGAATTTTTTCAGACGAATAGCAATCTGGAAGCATATCTTTTATGATACTGTAGGAAGACACGATTGGAGGAGATTTTTTCTTTCGCCAATATGTTGAAGTCAGATCTAGTATATGTAGTGTATGAATTTTATTCATCAATAAACTATTTTTTGACCACATTTTGATTATAAATTTGTTTGTTAAATTTTGTCTTCTTATATGTAGTGGTATCTCGTTTGTTTCTACATACACATTAGAATTTGGTGTGAATTTTAGAGCACCTAAGCAAAGTTTTAAACATTTATTTGCTACATCTAATTTCTGAATATGACATTTCGCTGCCTGAGAGTAAAAAATACAGGCGTAATCCAATATAGCTCTCGTGTAAGATCTCTAAAGTAGAAGAGAAATTTCTGCATCTGCTCCCCATGTCGTATGTGTTACTGCCCTTAGAACATTCAGGCTTTTTTCAGCTTTAGAATTCATATAATTGATGTAATATGACCATAGTAATTTACGATCAATTATAATTCCCAAGTACTTTACAGATTCCACAACATTAAAATTGGTAGACTGCAGTGGTATTTTATTTGGCACTTCATGTTTTCTTGAGAAGATGCAAACTTGGCTCTTTTCTTCGGAGATCTCTATGCCTTTATTGATGCACCATGTTTGTAAATCACCATAGAAGCTACCAATTCTATTTTTTCCTACTTGAAAATTACAATCATCAACATATACACAAATGTCATCCGCAAATTGCAGCATTTTGATTTTTTGTTTTTCTGTCTGTCAAATCACTAGTATATATTAAATATAATAAAGGAGACAAAATTCCACCCTGTGCTAGACCTTTATTGATGACTTGTGGACCGATTAGTTTGCAATTTACCCTTAGATATATAGTTCTGTTTGAATATAAGTTTATGATTAAATTAAATTTATTTGGTAGTCCAATGTCATTTATGATGCTAAGACCGAAAGGTCAACATTATCATATGCACTCTTAATATCAACAAATAATGCTACTACGTCCTGATGATTTGTAAAAGACAGATTAATATCAGTAATTAAATATGATATGTTCTCAATAGTAGAGTGATGTCTTCTGAACCCAAATTGGTTATAAGCAATTTTATTAATAACTTCAAGCCACATTTCTAGCCGATATTTTAATATCCTCTCAAATGTTTTTAATACACAAGAAGCTAATGATATGCCTCTATACGATTCTGGTAATGTTGGAGTTCGATTTGGTTTAAGAAATGGCACAACTGTGTATTCTTTCCAATCATTGGGAAAAACTCCGTTATCCCAAATGAAATTAAAAATGTTAAATATTTTATTTTTACTGTAATATGAGAAATTTGATAACATGCTATACTGAATCCCATTAAGTCCTGGAGCGGTATTTTTAGTACATTTAATACAGTTTAGAAGCTCGGTCATATTGATTGGTCTTAATAAGGGATGATCTGATTTATTGAGTTTCTGAATTTCACCAGGATTCAAATGGACAAAAGGAGGAGCCAATTTATTCAGATATAAATCCATCCAATGACCTTCATGAACTTTATATTCTGGAACGTTATACGAGCTTTTTAATTTTTTCACTTCTTCCCAAACAGTTTTAATAGATGAGGCCCTATTTAAATTTTCGCAGAATTTTTTCCATGATTTCTTTTTATTTTTCAAAATAACCCTCTTTGTTTTTGCTACAGCTCTATTAAATTTGATGTCTTCTTCTTTTTTCTCAGCCACTTCTTATCCACTCCTGGACGTAAGCCTCTTTCATATTTCTCCATGCTGTCCTGTCCTGTGCTTGTTGAAACCATCTGTTTCCGGCCTGTCTTTTGATATCATCAAGCCATCTTCTCTGTGGTCTTCCTGTGCTTCGTCTTGTTTGTCTTGGTCGCCAGTACGTTAGCTTGGTTGTCCATTTAGCTTGATCCTGCCGGGCCACATGCCCTACCCATTGCCATTTCAGCTCCGCAGTACGCTTTATTATATCCATGACTTTAGTTCTTTGTCGGATATCTTCATTCCTTTTTCTGTCTCTGAGAGTAATTCCGAGCATCGCTCGTTCCATCGCTCTTTGCATCACTCTTAATTGATTTGCTGTCCTTCCTGTCATTGCCATTGTTTCCAGTCCATAGGTCGCTATCGGTAGTATACAGGTATCGAAAACTTTTCTTTCAAGGTTGATCGGTATGCTGCTATTTCTGAATATATAGTTCATTTTTCCGAACCCCGCCCAGGCTAATTTTATTCTTCGTTTAATCTCAGCCGTTTGATTTTCTTTTCCTATTTTCATTACATGTCCCAAATATATATACTCTTCCACGTTTTCTAGTTTTGTACCATCTATATATATTTGTTCGTTGGTGTTACTTATTATTTTAGTCTTTGCGATGTTCATTTTTAAGCCGATCTTTTTTAAAGCATTATTAAGTTGTTCTAACATGTTGCTCAGTTCGTGCACGTCACTGCTTATCAGGACAATGTCGTCAGCAAACCGAAGATGGTGTAGATAGGAGCCGTCGATATTTATTCCTTTTGTTTCCCATTGTAATATTTTAAAGACGTTCTCAAGCGCCAGAGTAAATAATTTTGGTGATATTGTATCACCCTTACGTATTCCCCTATTTACCTTAATCTTATCCGTTTTTAGATCTTCATTTATTTTGACATGAAAAGTGGCATTTATATTTATATATATATATATATATATATATATATATATATATATATTTTAATAAGTTTGTGTACCTGGAATCTATTCTAGCATCGTTCATAGCTTGTATAAAGGCCCACGTTTCGACAGAAACGAACGCTTTGTGAAAATCCACATATGCCAAGTGAAGGGGTTTGTTGTATTCCGTTGTTTTTTCTATCAGTGTTCTAATAGCTTGTAGGTGATCTATAGTACTGAACCCTTTACGGAATCCCGCTTGCTCTACTGGCTGGTACGCGTCCAATTTATTTGTTAGTCTATTGGTTATTATCCTGGTGAGGAGCTTATACATATGAGAGAGAAGGTTAATTGGCCGATAATTTTCTATGTTGCTGTTATCTCCTTTTTTAAAAAGCAGGATCACTTCCGCGTTTTGCCATGCATCGGGAATTTTGCCTTCTTGTAGACATTTATTTAAAAGAATTTGTAAAGATTTCTTGATAACCACTCCTCCCATTTTCAGCATTTCACATGTGATTCTGTCTTTTCCTGGACTTTTTCTATTTTTCATTTGCTTGAGGGCAACCTGTATTTCTTGCTTTGATATTTCAGGAATGTCTTCAGAGCCCACATTGCATATAACCGTGCTCGTAAACAAATTTGATGTAGATCTCCAAATTTGAATTATTTTTGTAGGCTTGCCACATTTGTTTATGTTGGTTAATAGTATCTTTACATTCGTCATTCCATTACGATTTATTAAATTTCTGATTGACAGCTCTTCTTTTACTTGGAATTGAAATATTACTAACTCCTTTCCAATAATTTATAAATACTTCATATGACGTATCTTAGGATACATCAAATTGGAGAAAAGTTGCCAATCAGCTTTATTTATATCCCACTTACAACAATTATTTATTAAACTGGCATATTGTGCCCCTAAGTTTATTTTAATATATATTGGAAAGTGACTTGATCCCAAGCTAAAATTTTCCGTTTTTCAGTCACTAATTAATGAAACATCCCCAGAACAAATAGTTAAATCTATAGGCGATTTATTTTTTGAAATTGAGCTCTGAATTAAGGTCTCAGATACGCCATTAAGAAAATTTATATTGCATTGTTCAATCGCTTCCAACAAATTTTTTCCCGCAGTATCCATCAAATCACAACCTCATGCTGTATGATGAGAGTTGAAATCTCCTCCTATCAAGAAAGGTTTTTCCAAACTTTGAAAGAAATTTGTCCATTCGCTATCAGAAATTTTTAATTTGGGCTTAACGTATATTGAGTATATATTTAAAAATGCTTTATTGGTAATTTTTATTTTCCTAGCTACACACATAACATTTGTTATGTTAATAAAATGAGCCGTATTCTGTGTTTCAAATTTGTTTTTGACTAAAATGGCCACACCACCATAGCCGTCATCTCTATCTAGCCGAAATATATTATACCCTGAGAAAATTACATTCTTTTGATTTTTCAACCACGTTTCACACAGTAAGGCGACATCTATTTTGTTATCAAAAAGGTATTTTTCCAATGCCCCCTTATTGGATAAAACCGATCGTGAATTCCACTGTAATATAGTGAATTTAAATTTTATTTAAAATATCTGCTATATTATTTTATAAGGATTCTAATACATTTATATCCTCAGTACTAAACTGAGTTTTAATAATATTCATAATTGATTCGCATATAGTTTCATTATTAAGATAATTTTGTGATGAAGAAGTAGATGGAACGTTTATTTGAGCGTTTTGGAGTGGATGATAGTGGGGAGTATTAGTATATGAAAGGTACACGGGTTGAGTTTAATTTTTTGGTATTGAAATAATTTCCCTATGTTTTACTGATATTTCATTACTATCATCTACAGGTTCGTAGGACCGTCTACGTTTAAATGGCACTTAGTACCTGTTAGTTTGTGCATTAGTTTTTACGATATTTGTAAAACTATTTTTACCTTTAGTTTTAGCTTCTAAATAAGAAATATTTTCCGTAGACATCAAGTATTTGACAGATTTCTGCTCATCATAAATAGGACACTTACCTTTATCTGTAGCGTTATGGGTTCCCTTACATAAGACACAAACTGGACTATTTTTTTTATCGCAGGTAAATCCGTCATGTTCCCCTCCACAAAAACTACATCTTATTTGACCTCTACACTGAGCCTTAATGTGTCCATATCTCAAGCATTGAATGACCCTTGGTATATAATCTTCTACATCATAAATAATACGCTCAATGATTATTTTTTCCGGACGAATTTGACCCTTAAAGTTACAATGATCGTTCCAGTGGGAATTAATGTATCATTTTCTCCCCTGTACATTATTTTTACATTCACCACTTTACCCTTTTGCCCACTCCTATCTTCTATAATATTTGTTAATTCTTCCTTCTATAAATCTTTATCGTCTTGTTTTACTACTCCTTTTTTATTAACCAAAAAATTTGGAATGTAAACATCGTAATTTTTATTTACCAAATTAATTGAATTAATTAACTTATTCGCACTTTCGTATGAATTAAATTCTACTCTTACCCTATTACGTCATATTACAATATTATTTCTGGTATCAGATACTGAATTTGAAATTAACCTTGCTGTACCAATGCGATGTAATTTTCCTATATTACCGTTTTTATTTTCTACAAAAACAAAATATGGGCCAGAGTCCGAATAACTGTGATAATTTTTAGGTCTAATAATTGAATCCTGACTTACTTTTTTTCCGGTTTCATTGGTTTTTTTAAATTTTATTTGCTCTTGAGTGGTTTTTGTTACCTTATCTGTGTTTTTATTATCATGATTGTTTTCAATTTCAACAATAGTTTCATATCCTATATTTTTTCCTCTATCAGGTGGATCACCATCTATATTATTGCTCATTTTAATTAACAATTTCACTTCACTATTCGAAAAAACAATCTATACGCGCAGAACTGGTTTAAGTAGATCTACACTGTAAGACTGTTTTTTGGGGTAAACCAATACTTTTCTCGCATATAGAAAGGTTGGGCAGAAAAGTATAACCCTGAAGGTTTGTTGGAAGTTATAAATAATGCTTGGGAGGATATAAGTGAAGAATATTGTTCTACATATATAGATAGATGACCAGTAGATTGAGAGAAGTCATAGAGCATAATGGAGGGATTACTAAATATTAATTATCGTTTTTTTTTAAAATTACTTAGCAGTCTTTGATATTTACTTATGAAAAACAATATTATTCACACTTTAGTGTTATTATCAATTAAATATACGACAAAATTATCCCATTTTTCTTGGAAACGGAAAATTCACATCCACACTAGGCAACAACAGCTGTCCCATTTTTATTTGACCGCAACTGTACATTAATCTAGAGTATAAAGTTCTTCAAGCAGCAAACATTTAAGATTGAATTAGAGCAACAGCAAACTATGGTATAAGAATTGCAGGGGTCCCTTGAGGAACTGAATGTGCTAATCTATAAACAGAATTATTAAATAAACCAAAAATTATGAATCTTTATCATAGAGGTAAAGCTAAGCTCAATGTTATAGTTTATGTGTTTTGTTCTCGTAAAAACATGAAGGAATAACTTTCTTGGCCTTGAATTACAGCTAGGCACTCAGCAATAGTCATAACATGTTACGTAAGCACGTCATTTCGAATCTTTTCATGAAACTAAATAAAATTTGGAAGAAGCCGAAAGAGCCCTACAAACTGAAAAGCAACGAACTAGGAATCGATTAATGGATACCACAAAAACTTTCAACTCTGAAAACAGTATAAAAGCTCGTAAATGGACTGACCGTAAGCAAATTCATTTAAAATTCCATATTCATAATCAAAATCATTTAACTGAATGTTTTTGTTCATAACAGAAATGTGCTAGCTACACTGGTTCAGATTTGTATCGTCAGAGGGCATATCGCTTGTCAGTTCCCAATAGCCATTATTCAAGTTCTTAATTTCATCGTAAAATATAATTTAAGAGTCAGTAATTGCTAGATATTATTTGCCTTTGTCATACTTAGATTATCAAAAGACACTTCAAATTAAAATACTCATGTGTTAAGGGTCATGTTTGTCTGGCTTTCAACGAAGAAGTGGATAAATTGGCTAAATCTGCGATCACTACATGTTAAGATATCAACTGTTATACAAATAATTTGGACTTTGTTTCATACATCAAATCCAATCTCTGAAGACGGGACTGAGAATGTTATACTAATACTCATTACAATCAATAATAAGTACAGCAGTGAATTTCTAAGAATCCATAATTTTTTAACCTATCTACTACTATAGTTTACTTAACAACCCTAATCAGAATAAAATTCAGACATGCTGCTATCCCGTACACAAATTGAATGAACGATTTTACGGATTAAAACTAACTTTTCCGCATCTGTGACCCTGAACAATGTTCTATCATAAAATTGTTGCTTGTATACACTTCGAGGGATGTATCGTGCTAACAAACCAAAATTTCTCCAAAAATAACCAAAAATTTTGTATATCTGGATTTAGAGGACCCGCTGTACTCGCTCTAGTCAACTAAAAATCAATAAGGTACATCTGTGAGACACCTTGAACAATATTCAATCCTAAAATTGATCAATCGTATACTCTCTGGAGGCTGTATCGTGCTAACAAACTGAAAATTCTCCAAAAATTACGAAAATTTGGTACTTCAAGTACCATAGCACCCGTTGTACTGGCTTTACTGAGTTGAATATCCATATGGTTCATCTTTCAGACGCTCTGAATAATATCCAATCATAAAATTAGTCACTTGTATATACTCCGGAGGCTGTATCGTGCTAACAAACTGAAACGTCTTCAAAAATGACAAAAATATCGTACTTAAAGTCCTGTATCACTAGTTGTATTGGCTCCGGTGAGCTGAAAATCAATAGAGTTCATCAGGAGAAGCCCTGAAAAATATTCAATCATAAAATTGGTGACATGTTGAACTGCGCAGGCTGTATCGTGCTAACAAACTGAAATTTCTCAAAAAATTACAAAATGTCGTACTTCAAGTACCATAACAACCGTTGTACTGACTCTGGTGAACTGAAAATCAATAGGGATCATCTGTGACATGTCCTTAAAAATATTCAATCATAAAATTGCTGACTTATCGCACTCCGGAGACTGTATCGTGCTAACAAGACATGTAAGGAAAAGTGGCCGACGACAATGACGACGACGACGACGACGACATACACACAGGATTTTTTGTCTAAAAAACGTTTGAATAAAATTCCTTTGACATTGAGTTTCCAGTGGACTGCAGCAGGCTGCCAAAGAAATCCCTATAGTTTTTAATTGATAGTGGCCTTCAAGAATCTATAAATATCGAAGGACCACCGTGTTACCACGGAAAATAATAAATAAAACCATTGAAAAATGTCTTTGACGATTCATGTTTCTTAAGTTCCAACAGTACATAAAACAAGTAAATGGAAAATTATGAATGTAATACACGTCTACATCAGTACATAATATGAAAAGTTAATCACGTAATAATCACGCACAAATAAATCGCTCTTCAAAAAATAAATTATGAGTAAAGTAAGGTGTAATCCACCTCGCATCTAAATGGACCCCAGAGTTGGCAACACCGCGAAAAAATTGATGTTGCCTGACGGTAACCGGCAATTAAATGAATATTTCCAAATAAATATAACTATTGGTTATCTTACCAAATTTAAGTTTCACTCTCTAAAACTAATCACTATTTATATTTCTTTCCAAAAAAGCTTTGTACCGGGAAAACTACAATATACATAACTAAACTGACGAGTGATGATTCGCATGGTGCCGTGGTGGTACTCGGACATGGAATATCGATTTTCGATTGCTCGCTATGCATCGACGTTCCTCCGGTCGAAGGCAGCCGAGGTAACGGTGGTTCAATAATATTGGATTTGAATCTAATTTTGAAATTTGGCGGGGTCGACGCAAATGTTAAAATGATTTTAACAACATTTTTTCGTGTTGTTGTTGATGGAAAACGTAAAAATAATTAAAAAAAAAATTTCAAAATTTCAACTTTTTTTGGGGTAAACCAATACTTTTCTCGCATATAGAAAGGTTGGGCGGAAAAGTAAAATAAAAACACAAAACAACGAGTTATACGATCACTGCTACGATAGGAACATGTTTTTTTTCAATACAACAAACATAAGGCAGATTGTCAAATACTGATTGAGAAAATGTATCACCAGCCCGTTTAACATAGTAATTACAGTGCTAAGGCAACTGCAAAAGAGTGATGTTAATGGTGCGATTATAAATTTTCTTAAAAGTTTAAAAGTCAATGATGGTATTTATTAGTAACTCTTTTGTGCCAACCTATCAGATGTCTCGAAAAATAAGTAAAAACTACAATTATAGTCATATTTATGGGAAAATCTACTGTCAAATACAAATGTGGCCTCTAATGGTAAAATCGTTTCCTACCTCTGGCTATATGACACGTGTTTTTGAGCTTAGTATTGTCATTTTATTTTTATATAGTTAAGTGGACGAACGCGTTTATTGGTGCTATAGCTAGATAAAAATACATCAATACTTTAGTCGCTTTGGTAAATCATGAAAACGAAACGTTTCGCTCGAAATATGTGTTCTCAACATTATTTGGCAGGAACCTTTCTCTTATATCGGTCGATGAAAATGATAGATTGCCCTATCAATCAATCACAACTTCACGTGCATAAAAATGCTTCAACATTCGCTATTTCACGTTTCAGCGACTTTATATACGAATAGATCAAAGTTGGAACGCTCAACAATTATATTTATTTGAATATAAATTAGTACTTTTATCCGGCATTGCGTATTTTGGATAATTTTATTGGAAAAATCAATTAGAATGGAAAATACCATTTTGTAGGGGTTTTCTCGGGTTCTAGGTATATAAATAGTTGGCAATATGCATCTTGATACTTCCTTAGAGCGACACTTTTTTAAATTGAAAAAAATGTTAACAGTTGGTGTTATTAATGGAATTTTCATATCTTATAACAAGAAATTGCATGAGTTCTTGTTTCTAAATTGCTGTCACTATACGAAGCACTGTTTGTGTTTCCCAAACAAAGATATTTCTGAAAGTCTTCATTGTTGGTCACTTATTTACTTTTCTTGATATTTATGTGCGATGATTTTATTCCTTTAGACCAGGGTCGATAATTTTGAAAATGGTAAAAAGTGAAAAAAAATTATAGTAGGATGATACTCAATGGAAAACGTAGAGAATATAATAAAAATGGAAGGAAAAATAAATTACGGGCGATCTGAGGTAGGGAAGGGGGAGGGGGTAAGTTTTTAAGGGTAAAAAACGGTTAATCTCGATTTCCGGTAAAACTGCGAGTCTTATGAAAAAAAGGTGAATGGCAAAGTTGTAGGTAACAAAAAGATCCACAACTTTTGTATCGACACTTTTTCCACATAACCTCAAAATTTATGTGAAAAATTCGAATAACAGAGTTTTTGGTTTTTTATTTTTATCTTTCGCAAAAACAATTATTTTTTCACGAAATTTGGTGAAAACTTACCTTTGTATGTTCCAAATATACAGTAATTTTTTTGATTTAAAATATTCATTTTTTCACCTTATTTTGACTTAATATTGAAAAAGCACCCTTATTTTCAATCGAAAATTCTCATGTCAAAATATCTGCTTTTTTAAAAAAGTTGGTGTGTTTTCTGTTATTTGAAATCTCTACTTTCTGATGGTATAAAAAAATATACATTACTATGGTAAAAATCCTCAGAAAATGCAAATAATGAAAAAAACTCGAATCCGAAATTTTTTTTAATCAATATGTATAATTTTGAGCTATTTATTAAAATTTACACTTTAATTACTGGAAAAACGTAAGATTACATAATATATTGATGAACAAAAGAATTGCTAATCGAAATATACCACTATAATGATCAACCAAATAAGTTATAATAAGTTTAATATTTAATAAGACATCTATAATATTTTGAGAATGTTTTCGAATCTTCTTCAAATTATATGCGTAGAGATCTATTTATTTCTATTTTAAGATTACTTATATACCTGAGTGACCTTCGGAAAATGTTAGCCCGTCAAAAGGTATTTCATAGAGCAGAGGGGAAGGGGCTAGGAAGGTATGGAGACTATACAGAGACTACATACAGTGTATAGTTTCCATAGTATGGGGCTTACTACCTTTTATTTCGTAGCAGCTGTAAAAACCGTTAGCCAGTATAAGGGATACAGAGCAGTGAACAACATCGTTCGTAAAAAAAACACGTGCTGGCTAAATTACTTGAAGAGAATTGTGACAAATTAACTTTAAAATAAACTTGAGGAATCTTCATAGCAAGGTAAATACTACCTTTATTTTGATCTGTACCAATCGGTTCTAATATAAAAATAGTAATATCTTCTTGCATAAATAATATCTTCAACATAACCTAAAAAATTATAATCGAATGATGTTTTAGTAGAAGATTTCGTTTAATAATAATTTCGTTTATTTTGCACAAACAATTTTAGTTATACTCATGATAAAACTGTGAAGGCTTTATTAATTTGATTTTGTCTTTTCAGATTATCAGTATGAATGGCCCAAAACTTTGATGTATACTCCAATCGCAATCAACCGCTTGCTGTTTGTATAATTTGCAATAAGGCAGAAGATAAGCAAGTCTATGAAATAAAAAAATAAGCTTTGAATCGTTTAGTGGTGTCTAGCAAGAAAAGAATCGATAATAAATACAAAAAATTTGAGACTTTGACATCAGCTTTTATTCATCGAACTTGTCAAAGTCAATATAATGATGAGACTGTAATAGCTACATACTGTAGTTCAAGACATAGAAAATCAAATGAAGGAAAATAAATAAATAATGCTGACATTATTAAGACCTGGATAGACATTGCTAGAGAAACTATCATTGTTGTGGGTCAAGATATTGATCTGTTGGTCCTTTTAAATCAATTAAATTCTAATAATCATGATATTCATCTTCTCAAATATGAATCCTTAAAAAATATCGTTGCATTTCTCCATTGTTGCTGGTTGCGATACAACATCTGGATTTGTCGGAAAAGGAAAGAAAAGTATCATCAACTCTTTATTAGCCTATAAAAATTGGTCAAATTTGGTCAATATTTTTTATAAAAAAGATGCGAACAAAGAAGATATAAAAAATGGATTACAATTAATCATATCTATTTATAAATGTAAAAATGATATTACACTGAACCAGTTAAGATTTCAAAAATATCAATTGGCAAGAATTAACTCTTCTTTCATATTGGCCAATCTCCCATCCACAGAAGGTGCAGCAGAACAACATTGTTATAGGGCTTATCAGCTTCAGACTTCGCTGTGCAACGAACTGACAGCAGCAGCTGTGAAACTGATTGTAACAGTTTAAAATGTGGCTGTCGAAAACATGGTTTGAAATGCACAAATTTATGATTCTGAAACATCCTCCAATGTGGAAGAAAAAACCTACGAAGAAGTTGATGATTCGGATGAAATTGTGGATGAAGAACCAATGCAGACCGGAAATAATCTTGGAGACGAAGACGGTGATGATCTTGAAGATTTCGAAGATCCACTAGAATCGGGAAGGTTTGTCTAATCTAACGATGAAGAACTGCTATCAAAGAGACAAAAACTAATGGAGAAGTAATTAGAATGCCAGATAAGGTATTTATAAATAAGATTATTGTATTTGAAAATATTATAATAAATAACGTCATCAGTAAAAAGTATTTAAATTCAATAGTACGATTTGCATGTATATTTATCTATTATGAGATTTTCTATGACATAAATGTAATGAGAATTTAATAAATTAACTTCATTACGGAAAAAAATTGCATTAGTCACGTTTTTCGGGTGAATAAAGTGTAAATTTTGATAAATAGCTCAAAATTATACGTAATGATTAAAAAAAAAATTCGGATTCGAGTTTTTTTAATTATTTGCATTTTCTGAGAACATTCACCATAGTAATGTTTATTTTTACTACCATCAGAAAGTGGAGATTTCAACTAACAAAAAACACACCAACTTTTTTAAAAAAGCAGATATTTTGACGTAAGAATTTTCGTTTTAAAATTAGGGTGCTTCTTCGATATTAAGTCAAAATAATGTGAAAAAATGAATATTTTCAATCAAAAAAATTACTGTATCTTTGGGACATATAAAAGGTAAGTTTTCACCAAATTTAGTGAGAAAATAATAATTTTTTGCGAAAGATAAAAATAAAAAACCAAAAACTCGGTTATTCGAATTTTTCACATAAATTTTAAGGTTATGTGAAAAAAGTGTCGATACAAAAGTTGTAGATATTTTTATTACCTACAACTTTTTTCCATAGGACTCCCTCCCCCTTCCCGACCTCAAATCGCCCGTAATTTATTTTTTCTTTCATTTTTGTTATATTCTCTACCTTTTCCAATGGGTTCCATACAACTATAATTTTTTTTTGGTCTCAAAAATTATCGACCCTGGTCTACTTAGTTTGTATGTTTTTATAGATTCATATTGTATTTTTTCTTTTTATGTTGGGTAGCTTCTTCATCCCATATTTTTAAAGCTGGATTCTACTACGTAGTGTTCGCTGCCAATTGCTGGTCCTCGTTTAACTCTTGTATCTTTTAGTTTATTTCAGTGTTGTCGTTCTATTACTACGTAATCTATTATTGAGTTTTCGTTTCTGCTTATTATTATTTTAGTATAGTTATGGATATATTCATGTTCAAAGAATGTATTCGTTATTATCAATAAATCCAACATTCTTCTCCCGTTATCATTTTTGACTCTTTCTCCGTAAATTCCAATAAATGTTTTATATTCTTCATCTGTTAGGCCTACTTTGCTATTAATATCTTCTTTTATATAGGTACAATCTTCCCTTTGATTTTTATATTGCTTTATACCAATTTGTCCGTGAATATTTTTTTGTTATCAGCTATGTACTACTTACTATACGACACTACTATAGTAGTTTTCTTTCAGTATTGCTTCGTTTCCATTCCAATTGTTAGTAGAGGAAAGATGCCTAAGAAAAAAACCGGTACATCTCGGACAAGGGAAACAAAATGTATCATGCAAATTAACGGTTTTAAAGATTAATTTTTCCGCATCTGTGGCCCTGAATAATACTCTATCATAAAATTGTCACTTGTATACTATACACTTCGGGAGATGTATCGTGCTAACAAACCGAAATTTGTCCAAAAATAACCAAAAATTCAGTATATCTGGATTCATAGGACCCGCTGTACTCGCTCTAGTCAGCTGAAAATCAATAGGGTACATCTGTGAGACACCTTGAACAATATTCAATCATAAAATTGGTCACTTGTATACACTCTGGAGGCTGTATCTTGCTAACAAACTTAAATTTCTTCAAAAATGACAAAAATATCGTACTTAAAGTACTATAGCACCTGTTGTACTGGCTCTGGTGAGCTGAAAATCAATAGGGTTCATCTGCGAGGTGTCTTGAATAATATTCAATCATGAAGTTGGTGACTTGATGAACTTCGGAGGCTGTATCGTGCTAACAAACTGAAATTTCTAGAAAATTACTAAAATGTCGTACTTCTAGTACCATAGCACCCGTTGTCCTGGCTCTGGTGAGCTAAAAATCAAAAGGGTTCATGTCCTTAATAATATTCAATCATAAAATTGGTGACTTGTTGCACTTCGGAGGCTGTATCGTGCTAACAAGACATGTAACGAAAAGTGGCCGACGACTACGACGACGACGACGACCACACACAGGATATTTTTTCTAAAAACAGTTTTTTTGGGTTGTTGTTGATAGAAAACGTGAAAATAACTTAAAAAAATTTTCAAATTTCCAACTTTTTTTGGGGTAAACCAATACTTTTCTCGCAGATTAGATAGGTTGGGCGGAAAAGTAATACAGTATTATAGAGACTATTTCACTAGAGTAAATTGATAACTGACAACTGAAAGTAATAAACTTATAATCTTGCAAAAAATAATCACAATAAAAAAATTTATTTCAAGTTGAAGTAACAAAAAATAAATTCTAACAAAACTCAAATGAGCACTCTTAGCACATAAGTGGTGGAAGAATGCTGTTCAAATTCCACAGCCATTTGAAGAGAAAAATTAAAATATTACCATTTGATTTCAAGCTTTAAAAAAAATATTCGTTATGCTTATTGCATATCGGCATAAAGACCATTTGTCGGATGAACTATGTCGCATTTTATCCCTTCTTTAGTCCAATTCACGTAATAACTGACTATATTTACGACGATCATAATTGCAACCACACCTGTCAAAATTCAATACACGATTTTCAGCAAGGTTTAAATAATTTATCTAAACATTTTAACAATAGAAATTCCTTAAATACTTGATTTCGTATTGTATGTTTATTAGAAATTTATTAGGGACCAATTACAGCGATAATAAAGAATGTTGATTGTCCATGATCGCTCCATTTAAGAAGACCAATTTTAAATCAAGTCAACAATCCAGCACCTTAAGCAGTTGCATTTGTATCAAACAATTTTATAACTAGTTCGATAAAATTGTTTAAATGCGCACCGCGGTAATAAAAAATTATCTAAGAATGCGCACTTGTTATTCTTTGAGAAAGACTAGTGTGTTTGCGTTTATCACAATAGAAAAGCCAAATCCTTCATAGTCGGTACAAACTTCATGGACAAATCCCACAGTGTTTTTTGGAAACCGTTGCTTTTTCAGTTTCTTCTGCCTCTTGTTGCCGTTGGATGCATTAATCTGCCGTTTTGTAGCTATCGCAGCTTTTTGTTGTTCTAGGCTTTGTTTATTTGTTTCTAGTTCAACCAATGAATCCTTGAAATGCGTTCCTGTTATAATTTCAGATTTTTTTCCTACTCTCTTCCACTTTGTATTTCTACCTGCTGATTTAGGATTTCATCCAGAATCTTTGAATAATCTGCTGCAGAAGAATCTTTTGTTGAGGTAGTGCCTGGAATGGTCCCGGAAGTACCCGAAACTTCTGTTAATGAACTGGCTGCAGCACGGCCTTCTTCCTACACGTCTGGTATGGTAGCCTCTACAAAAATTGATTGAATATTAAAACAATAACCTACTTGCGACCATGCACATATCTTACCTCCATCTGTTTCAATGGGTGGGACATAGTAAAAGATAGCCACTTTCGAAATTCTCCGCTACAGACTCATTTCCAATAATCGGAGATTTAGTTTCAACTTCCGTCAAACCGTAACTACTCGTACTTGGTATTGGAGATGAATGTTGAGGAATTAGCGGAAATGATTCATCACAGGATGGTATTTCTTCGGCGGCACTATTTATTAGTGCCAGCAATTCTGAATCATCCACGTTGATTTCAATGTTATTGGAAGGCAAGGGTGTGGACATTTCATTTGAACTCGTGGGGGCTGCAGGCAAATCAGTTGCAGAAGCAGGCGCAAAATCTTCTTGTGTAAAAACATCAGGATTATAGGGCCAAATGCCTGTCGAAGGAAAACTCTTCTCTGCTTTCTGAAGGGGAGAAATTCTTCTGTAGGCTCTGCCAAAAAGTTCGGCGATTTGAAATTGCTTTGCCCAGATTAGAGATTTGCCACTCATCAACCTCTGTAAGCTGCTTTCAACGGTCCAAAAAAGCCAACGTCCAGTGGTTGAATTTTATGGCTGCTGTGGGGAGGTAAGCTTAACAAATGTAGTCCGTTTTCTCTACAAAAATTCACGGCTACAAGGCTCATGTGCGAACTATGATTATCTAGTAGGAGGAGAACAGGATTATCTACTGATGATTTAATTAATTCCTTAAAATGTTGCAGATACTCCAGAAAAATATATCATTTATGAAACCACTGTCTGACACTAACAGTATAATGTCTATCATTTGGTCTACCAAACAGAAGTTCTCTTTTCACCCGTTTCCGAGGTTGAATTAAAGCAGGTGGTATATAAATCCCTGAAGCACTAAAGCAACATTCTGCTATTACTAGTTGTCCTCTCTCCCCAGAAACTATTTTTCCTACACCCTTCGTCCCTTTGATGGACACAGTTTTGGGGATTTTATTCGGAACGTTACGCAGACCAATTTCTTCCATGTTGAAGACAGATTTTGCTGTGAAATTGTACTTTTCGTAGAGTGTCTTCAGATTATCATAAAATGAAACTTGAACTTTATTGAATCCACTTGCTCGTGCAGCACTCACCTTCTTCGGCTGCCGTATTGCTAAACTCTGCCGTTTAAAAAATAAACATTTTTTACCAGCTAATTGTGTAGTTTTGTTAAATCTGTGATTTAACTTGAAAGATTCGGCATATTTGAAAGCTAGGCTCTGAAGATCTTTATACTTCGATCCATAAAATAGCTGATCTAATTTGCGTACTTTTTTAGTTAGGTCAGCTTCCATTTCTGCAGTAAATGTTACTTTAAATCGTCTCAAAGGATCTGGGATGGTTCCTTCTTTTAAACGCTTCCTCAAAACGGATTCGTTTACACTGTACTCCTTAGCAAGACTCCTTTTACTTCTGCCAGCGGCAAGTTTGTCCCTAATTTCTTCTAGTTCTGTTTGAATTATTCGCAGTTGTCGATTGCTTTTTCATAAATATGGAGCCATATTAACTTATTTTCGAACTTTTGACAATTTGAACCTGAAATTGAATGATTTCTATCAATTTTCGGCAATAAAATGCAGCATCGTTTTAGACTAAATAACTGTCGTCTGAGTGTACGCAGTGCGCACACTTAGAACGCTTCAAAATGCGCATTCTTAGAAAACGGTCAATTTTCGCTTCAAACACGAAAAGTTTTAATTCATAATGGCAATAAAGACCATATTGGCTCCTTTTTTGTATCCAAACACATGTCTAAATGTGCTGCTTTTGGGTTTCCGCGGGATAACCTCAAATACATGCACTTTCGTTCAAATAAAAATGTAGAAATATTACATCGTTACGTACCAAATTTTTGAACATTTGGTAATTCAGTTCTTGCTCCTTCGATTCGCCTAAACTCTTCACAGGTTCGTTAGGTTTGTTGCAGCTATCTACAGAATACTGAACCGAGCACACCACTAACCCCTTTCCACTGTAAACAAGCTATGCGCATTCTTAGATTGTGCACTATCTTAAGCGTCCTTAAACTATCTTTTCTTCAACTGTTGCTCTTCTACTTTCTTGTATGTTAGGCAACATATTCCTCCGACCGCCTTGTATTCTTGTAGTAGACTAATGTATATTAGTAAATTGTTTTTGGCCTTTATTTCTGTTATTCCCAATATATCAACTCCCAATTTTTCAAATTCTTTTCTGTAATGCTTCTGATTTTCCATGTCGCATATTTGTATGTTGAGGTATTTTTAGTTCTCATTTTGACTATCTGATTATCGTTTTTTCTTTTATAAAAGCTATTAATTAAAGTTCCATCGTTTCTGTTTTAGCGAATAGACATTATTTTAATCTTTTGGTAAGCAGCAAAAATTATAATTACTGTATGAAATCGAGTCAAGTGTATAACATGATTCATGACAAACAACTGATTGGGCTTCTACATGGTACGCTGTAATTAAATACATTGTTATATTGAGAGATTTATGATTTAATTCGCTTTAGTAAACCTCTCTTATTAGTTGTATTGATTCCATATGATCGGATTATTAGATAATTTATATGTTTAATGAAGGGTTATTTGAAGCGCAAGTAAATTTGTAACTGGAATTTCTTTAAGAGCTCGGTGGGTGGTTTCACTCCTACCAATCATTTTTAGTAACAGTGATAGTAATAATAATTATTGTACAAGATCAACTGGTGATGAAAAAATATCAATAATAATGTTTTATACTTCTTGACGTATATGTCATTGTTTTGCGTTAAAGAATTTTATAAGTTATTTACGCAAATATACGCTAAAATTATCCTCGTATTTTTATTAAGGTTGGAAGACAACACGGGATTAATTTTCCCAAAATATTGGTCCCTCGAGTAGGATATTTTGGTTGAATCAGTGAATGGAATTTTACTCATCAGCTTCTAGGGTGGCACGTAGTTATAATTCCTAAGAGTTGTGGTAATCCATTGGATCGTGGTGGGCCCATTCCCTGTTTATAAATATCCTCTCTCAATTTATGTGACTGTTTTTTAAACTAACTTTTTCTGTTGTGAGCAAAATATAATATAATCATGACGGAAATAAATATCTTAATAAAAAAAAGAGGTGGTGTTGAATCAAAATTAACGTCATTTGACAAATTTGTAGGAGAATTTGGGCATGAAACGGTAGAAATAGATGAAGATATTTTAATAGAACTAGGAAGCAGGTTAGAAATGATATGTTTTTCTGGTTCTTATAAATAAAATGCCAGGATGCATAAGGAAAAGCAACTATCTATAAATTAGTCATGTTACAAAGACATCCATCATTTTACACACTGTCATATATCAAAAATGTTAAGTAAAATTAGGAAATCCGAAATATTGTGCTTAGGCTTGCCATTGATAGATGGCGATACAGTCTGTATTTCGGTCATGTATGTCGTAGCTTATCAATGTGATTCAGTAGCAGGTTGTTGTTGTTGAGTCTGCATATAATTATTGTCAATTCGATTAATAAATTATTACGTAAACTATTAATAAGCCTTTAATTACACACATCAATCCAAAAAGACTTCCTCTCATAACTCAATCTCACACTTAATATCGTTTCAGTGTGAAATACTAACAAGCAAAAGCATATATTCTCTTAGAAATATTCAGCCCTACAGATAAAAATCAAGGCAGGTTAAATCGGGGGACCGTGGTGGCCAGATAAATGGACTGCCTCTACCAATCCAACGGTTAGGAAAATGCCTGTTCTAAAAATCTTACACATTTCGAGAATAATGTGCCGGGCATCCGTCTCGTTGAAACCACATGTTTCTTCTTATTTCTAAAGGCACATTGTCTAAGAGTCCTGGTAAATCGTTCAATGAAAGTTCAAATACATGTCACCGGTTAGATTGCCATTAAAGGTGTGCGGACCGATAATAGCACCAATAATAACACCGCACCAGACGTTTACGCTCCATCAACCCTGCTGATAATCTTCCTGTAACCAGTGTGGATTAGTGTCCCACCAGTAATGCATGTTATGAAGATTTACACTTATCTATAATCGTACGTACTAAGTCTTTCGCTGTATAACATATGACCAACAACAAATGAGTATAATATCCCTCACCATGAAATAGAATAAAAAAATTACTTCCCTACCCACTAATCATTTAACATGTGTAACGTGTGCGAGAGGCGTATGATTAAACCCTAATTTCGAAGCTCCACTGTCTCGTGCGAAAAACAACTATGTTGATCTTGAAACAAATAATATACAAAAACGACTGTGATTTCGAGTCAATGCCCCCTGTATAAACAGAAAGCGAAATCGGAGTCGTTAAAAGAAATTCTGCTGATCTATGAGTAATAAATGTTTATCGACACTCCCATTCAGTGCGTAAGTGCCGGATTGCAAATTTTTCAGGTCTTTGAATAACCTACAATGTTTATTTATTTCACTTGATATGAATGAAGTTACCTAATCACGTCTGAATTAATTATCTCTTATTTATCGTCGCGAAAATTTCCTTGGAAATGGGACTTCAAGGAGACAAGATCATACGCTCCCGGCCCGTGTTACTCGGTACAAATAAATCTCGGTTTAACCCTCTGTTTATCTCCCATCTACGAGGGGGAAGCAAATTATGTGGCGTAAAACAATATTCAAATAAATAGTGCCCAACTCCTGACGGTTATATGCACCCTAGAGAAAGTGAAATGTTCCTACAATTTTGGAGAAAACCTTATTCTGACATTCTCACACATGATAACTCATATCTTATATAGCGATCAGTGCCCAAATTGTGAGCCTGGACCTGCAGTTCCTAATTGAAACCTGCCATCTTGTCAAATCCCCGTGAAAAAATAAATAATTAAATAGGTCTACTGTTATAGCTTCTACCTATGTATATAGTTACGTTATAGATACCAAGTTTAGAACCAGCGCACAATAATAAAACGAGTAAATTTCCCATAAAAAAAAACTTAAATCTCAACTTGTTTAAAAACTTACCGCGTGAAAATATTCCCTTTCTCCGGTCTTCGAATTACTGCCTGCTTTCACTATCTTTCTAGAAACCGCGGGTAACGCTAGTAACCGGTATCGAGCTATGTTGAATTTCGCGTAGAGGGCGAGTTTTCCCGTGTTGTGTAACCTACGGGGGACAGTGTTCACCGTCAAGGATATCTAAGTATGATTTTTCCCTTCGCGTTTGTCTTCCCCACACTGTCTGTCCCTCTGACTGCTCTGTACTTGGTTTTTACTATACCCCCAAATTAGGTTTGGGGTTTTTTTCTTGAATTGCAAGAATCCATTTTTTGTTTTGAAGCGGCATCGATTTTTCGTTATTACCTAGTTGTATACAAAACAATTATTCAATTTTGACCTAGTAAAATGTTTTATTTGTTTCAACGCTGTTACGGTTTTGTATCATTTTTCTAAACAAAAGTGGGTCGCATTCCACTTTTTAATTATATTTGAAATAAAATATGTTTTACCGTGTGTTCTGGAAGTAACTAACTTAAATTTTTCTCTTTGGTATTCGCATTTATTACAATACTGCCTAGAAGCAATCGCCGCATTTTCAAGACGTTGAAAATAAATTCTCAACATATCAAAGGCTTCTTCATTCGTAAAAGGCATGATTTGTAGTGAAAATGCTTTCTACATATTATTGATTTAGATGTTAATAGCAGAAACTGTCAAAATGAATATCAGCGTGATTGACAATTTGGTGTTTTCTTTCTTAATATAGAATCAGTGGTTCCCAACCTTTTCTGGACCACCGCCCCCTATAAAAGAGAACAAAAATTTAACCGACCTATAACCGACCTACACCCCCCCCCCCTTAGAGAGCCAACAAACTTCTGTGTGCAGCACCAAGCGATTGTAGTGTTCATCATTTGCATTGCAAAGCTTATGAAACAAACGGTCATTCAATGAATTGCTTCTAATGATATTGATTGCTTCAATAGCGTTATTGAGGGACGCATGCAGAAGTTCATTTATTTTTTTTTGCAACTAAATGCTGACGGTGAATAATACAATGTACAGCGAGTACATTTGGCACTGCTTTTCTCAAATGTACTATAAAACCCTTATACCGCCCGGTCATTGCTGGAGCACCATAAGTAGCAGCAGATAAAATATTGCTAATAGGAATTTATTTCTCTTGAAAAAATTCTTGCATGATATTAAATATAGAATGTCCCTTTGTATCAGATTACAAATGCTTAGCAAATAATAACTCTTGATAAATTTTTTCTTCTTTCATAAATCGTACGTATGATAAGAGTAGCGCTTCGTTACTTGGTAGAGTTGATTCATCGAGTTGAATGGAAAATTTGCAAGTCTTTAAGTAATCGCATAATGATATTTCAACGTCATTTGCTATTTTATCTATTCTCCTTTGCACTGAATTATTACTGAGAGGAATTTTTTTAATGATATCAAATGGTGTCTTATGATGGAGAACCGTTTTTATTATCTCTTCGACTGCCGGCAAAATTAATTCCTCGCCAATGGTGTGTGGTTTTCCTGACTTTGCGATTAACAATGATACGTTATTTGAGGCTCGTAACCCATCATCGTCTCGTTTAGAACACGATGCAAAAAGGTTTGATATAGTTGGCTGTTTTAAATATTGTTTCTCGAGTTCTTGAAAATAGAATATATCTTTGTTCTTCTTATCAGGATGCATTTTATGTAAATGCTCTTGTAGCCTAGAAGGTTTCATAGCTTCATTTGAAAAAACTTTTCGGCAAATTAAACACATAGGTAATGATTTGTTTGTAGAAGATTCCGCAAATCCATATTTTGAATATTCAATACTGTATTGCCGGCATTTATTTTTTAATTTAGAAGTAGATTCAGCCATTTTCGTACAAAAATTAAATTCTCAATAGATTTATAGATAGTAATGTTTATAAAATGACACACCACTCACGATTATTTACTACGGCAGAGCTTATGATTCACGACTATATATCGCGGCCAAGCACATACAACTAACTAACAAAAAATTCGTAGAGCTGCTGCTTTTATACGTTTCATTTCGTGCATGATTCAACTTGTCTGTGTGCGAACATGTCGAAACATGTTATTTTGTATGAACATCGCGCGTTCGCTTATCAACGTGCGAGGACAAGTCATATACTTCTATTCTGAACTAAAAGAAATTATTATAATTATTAGTATTATAATTAATGCTAATTTAAAACTGCTTATTAACCCTTATTGAAGCATTTTCATTTCACCATTCCTCTTGACTGCTTATTATTTGCTTCTGAATCCTCTACCGCCCCCTAAAAGGCTGCAGCGCCCACAGGGGGGCGGTATCGCCTCCGTTGGGAACCAATCTAGATAGAGGAGTAAACCATATTCAAGATGTGTCTGGCCCTACCTTCGATGAATTTATGGGCGCATATGGAGGTACCGGTGAAGTTAGATATGGAGTCACTTAAGAACAACGACCAGATTTGTTCACTCTCCCGGAAGATTATTCACTGGCATACAACATCCCCGCCCGTCTCAAGAGCGCACGAGGGTTGGTATCCGTCTTTCGAAAGAATTTCAGGCCATTAGAAAAATTTGAAGACCAGATTCCAGCCCCTGACAAGACACTGAAACTGAAACATAATTTGCGGTACGTCTTCTACGTGGTAACTAAAAATGAATTTCAAGATCGATCTACCTACCTATGCGTGGGAAGCACTTCGAAACCTCCGAGACCATGTGTTAGAATCCAGCGTGAAGAAACTGGCTATGCCTAAGATAGCGAGTAACCGGTTGGATTGGCGAGTTATCAGGAACATGGTAGAGATTATCTTTCGAGATACCGGTGTCCAGATATTAATTTGCAACTACAACCCCCGTTATCAGTATCTGATGAAGACGGTGCCCTGCTATTTCCATAAGATCGGAAAGTGTAGAAATGGGGCCAGTTGCTGATTCAAACATCCAGTCACGTCTACACAACAGTTCCAGGAGGAACTTCCATCTAAGGAGGCGGTAATGTTACGAAACAGCACACTGGTATAGTCCCTGAATCCGACTCTGTCTAAGCCATGTATGAGAGTTACAATTATGGCGCATGCACAGGGATTTCTAAGAATTGTTTACGATTGTGACTATCGTATTTAGACATTGTTTTTGTGACCAGTCTTATCTAGATAATGCCAGAAAGCCAATTGTTTTTGTATAAGCTGCTATCTAGAATTGTCTAGTTAAAAAAGGCATTAATATATAAGGAATCGACCGATTTTAAATATTCAATACTGTATTGCCGGCATTTCTTTTTTAATTTAAAAGTAGATTCAGCCATTTTCATACAAAAATTAAATTCTCAATAGATTTAGAGATAGTAATGTTTATAAAATGACACACCACTCACGATTATTTACTACGGCAGAGCTTATGATTCAAGACTATATATCGCGGCCAAGCACATACAACTAACTAACAAAAAATTCGTTGCTTTTATACGTTTCATTTCGTGCATGATTCAACTTGTCTGTGTGCGAACATGTCGGAACATGTTATTTTGTATGAACATCGCGCGTTCGCTTATCAACGTGCGAGGACAAGTCATATACTTCTATTCTGAACTAAAAGAAATTATTATAATTATTAGTATTATTATTAATGCTAATTTGAAACTGCTTATTAACCCTTATTAAATCATTTTTATTTCACAATTCCTCTTGACTGCTTATTATTTGCTTCTGAATCCGCTACGCCGCTACCGCTCCCCTAAAAGACTGCAGTGCCCACAGGGCGGAACCAATGAAGATCATGGCCTGCTTCGCTCAAATGCGATGTTAGTTTAAACAGTATGTAAACCTATCTTATTTTTTCAATCCAGAACCGTTAGTCTAACGAAAAAAAGTCAGGGGGCTCTTTTTGTTAGCAACTAATAAGTGATTACGAAAATGATTTTTATTTTCATAAAAAGTAGTGTCGTGCCATTTTTTAATGTAATAAAATTACATTTTGTTCAATATCAACGGTTCAAAAAAAGGTAGATGATCAATTTTATTCATTAATTTTTAGAAAAAGGCATCCTCTTTTAAAATATGTAAAAATGAATATACCATTACATTTGTTTTTTTTTGGAATAAACTCCATTTCAGTTAACGCCATCTAGCGGCGAAGACGAATGTTAAAAAGTCAAAACCAAGTAAGCGTTTTGTAGTGTAAATTATTCTCTCTCATATGAGCCCAAATTTGTTAAAATCGGTCAAGCGAAACGGGAGAAATCTTGGTTTGTTTAAAAAAACAATTGAACTTTCCCCATCGCTTCATTTTGATAGATAGAACAAAACATTTTAGTCAAAAAGTGTAGGTGAATAATCGGTAAATATGAAAATAATATCATCGATATACTTTCATTAGGCAAAATTCTATAAAAATACCATTTTTCTACTTAGTGTTGGTTGTTACGCCCTCTAGCGGACGTTTGACAAACTCAAAAATAATTTCCAGCAATTTCTCTTAGCGACTTTTTATCATGATTTTTTTTCTAAATCTATACGACCAATATCTTTTGGGATATGGCCGCTCACTACTCTTAACTGATCACCCGGTACAAAAGACATATTTATAAAATTTGTTTATTATCAATAACTAATATCAAATTTCCCTTTTTAGGGAATAATTTTATTTGAGTTTATATAATTTCGATCATTTCTCATACAATATTGAAATGTGTATTTCAAGGTGGGAGTATGTTTTGTGCTTCTTAACATATGTCATTATTTTGTCGTTAAGTTCAGATTGAAATGCAAGATTGGTGTGGTCATAATCATTGTTATACATTGAAGAGTTTTGTACGTTATTTACGCAAATATGTGATAGAATTATGATCGCCTATTTCTAAAAATATAATAATAATAAAAATATTATACTTGAACTATTATCCTCAAAGTGAAGAGTTGACGTTGTACTGAATGATTTAAATGATAATAATACTTCTAATAATTTTGCACTAATCTATCTATTTTGTACATAAACTCAAATACAAAAGTTCTGACTTTGAGATCATATTCTACGCATAAAATTATTTTGGAAATAGCTTTCCACGTTCCAAGAACATAATCATGTTAAATTATGTATTCTATGTATGACATAAACTTCAACTATTGAAAAAGCTTTTCATACAATTTAAATCAACGTTGAATTTGCTTGACACTTCTCGTTCCTGATAACTATTTAGTTAAGCAAGGTCAAAATAATTTTGATAAGACTATTAATAAATTAATTTTATTTACCTCTGTACTTTGTAACACCGCGCATTGCAGTCTTAATCCGGAACCTGGCTTGAGGTACTTCTCAGAAGGTCCCTGGATTTCACCTTTGGCCTCTGAAAAAAATGATACGATGAAAGAAAATTATGAAAATAGTCTTGAATTTTTTGTAAATAATCCGCATATCAGAGTGTTTTGTCTACCCCAAGTGACAATTTTTAATACCGAACGTCTTCACTCAATTTCAAATCAATAAAAAAATCGTTGCTGTTTTAACGTTCATTTTTGAGTACATTTATCGCTGGAATAATGTTTGTTGGTGAAAATTTCTGTCCCAATTCAGTTGCAAATTTGTTTTTGGTTGATGGTATACACATACAATATATCTCCATCCACAGATGCAGGTGTAGCTATTAAATTTCAAGTTTACACCTATTTTCAGCTAATTTCAACCATACATCAGGTTAAACCTGTAGTTCTTATCGGGAAATGGATTATAGTGGTTAATGTGCAACTATTATATTCTAATTTATCGTAAATTAGATATTCTAGAAATCCCCAAGGAAGGTCTAGATTGTTAAGCTTTAAATAAATACCATAAGAATTATTATTATTAGCTTGAAACATATTGCAAACTTTACAAGTGCTTTGTCCAACTCGTACTTGAATACGCCATAGCTCCAAATTCTTTTTTACTGTGTAATTCCACAACTTTCACTTCTATCAGACAAAAGGCTTTTAAGCTCTTTCTCCAATGTCTGGTAATTGTAGTTATGGTTTGTACATTTACTTCAATGGCATGAAGTGTGCTTTTAAAATTCCAAGCTAACTTTGGACCAGAAAAAATATATTTAATGCATTTTCAGTCGAATTTCTAAGTTGTAATATAAACTGATCCTGACCAAATGAATTAATTTGTGGATTAACACTTGATTGAATATAGATTTTCATCAATATTCTTGCCTTTCCTAACTTCTAAAGTCTACTATACTTTCTCACTGTGAAAAATTCCAATTGCAGCTTGACATCAAGCCTACCAACTTGATTATATAATTCACGCAAAGTGTAGTGTAGTTCGATATCTTACCGTAAGTTTGCCTTCTTTTATCCAAATGTATATCTAAATGAAATTTTTCCTCGGTTTCGTTTCAAGCGCTTTTCTTTACATCCGGAAGGAAGTGAAAGATTTACTGATATTATTTATTACTTCCATGCTTCTAGACTTAAATTATAAATCTAGTGGATGTTTTTATTTGGGAAAGTTTCAGACAAATGTTGTTGGGTGAAATGAAGAAATGTTATTTATTTTTTGCTGTTGGGAAAAAGCAACTTCAAAATAATATGTTAACAGTAGTTGTCATCTTCTAGAAACAAATTTACTTTGAATATAAACATATTCGATTGGAGCAAATGGCTTTTTACCTCAATCGTGAGCAAAATTGATTGTTATTCTTCTAAAAATAATGAGCAAAGTAGTATATTGAATCAAAAGTAAGCTAAGTAAGTAATTTTCTTCGCGAATGAGCAAAATACACATGCCTATAATTTGTTGCATACTCTGAGTACAATGTTTTCATGGGATTAACAGTTGAAATATAATTCTAATGAAATCAAATTATGTAGAAAGTAAAATCGTATATTTTGAATATAAAAAATGTGTGAAGACGACAAATACGTTATTACACTTCTTTTTCTTATGTTGACAATAGTATAAATTATAAACACAATACACAATGTATTTTCATTAATAAACAAAGTACAAAATAATATTTCAAGATCGTGGAAAAAATCATGTTCAGCACTCGTGAACATGTCTCAGTTCTCCAATTCTATAATGTGAAAAAAATACATACTTTGCTCTTATTTAAAAAAAATATGCATTTTTTGAACTTGTGGTGTCCAATTGAAATTTTTCTTGTGTAATCGATCTTCTTCCATTTGTTGAACATGTTAATTCCAACTTAGCTGAATAATTAAAAATAATACCAAAGTTTTCACATTTGCTTTTCAAATTTGCTAGTGCTTGTTTTAGATATATTTTAAATAAATTACAAGAACCTTTCATTATTAACCATATAAGAATAGAGAGGCGGGATAGAGATGTAAGCTCATACTCATATTTCACAGATGTGTCAATGGAGCAGAAATATTGGGTACGTGTCATCGACTACATCCAATACTGCTGTCATTCTTTACAATACTTATGTGTAAACTTAAGTTAAGATTACTGTTTTTTTATAGTCAAATTAATGATTCTCAGTTCTTTTATGTTTGTACAAAGCTGTTGATGCATTTGTGACCATTAATTCTGCTCTCCAAGTATTGTGTAGTCATTCCTATATAATTCTTTGGACAATAATTCATACATGGTATGGAGTATATGATATTTGATTCCGTAGTAGTATATTTGGTTTTGTTCTTTAGTTGAGTAGATAGTGGCGATAATTTGATTTGGGATTTATGGCTTACATTGGTGTAATGTTTTGATAAGATGGTATTTAAGTTATTCTGATAACTGATTTGTATAAGGTAGGGCTATATATTCATCTTTTCTTGGCTTTGTTTTATTTGTATTCTTGGTTTTATGTTGTTACTGAGTGATTTATATGTACGTTGTTGAACTCACTTCCACTTGAATTGCTCCAGATAAATTCTCTTCTAGACATCTATATAATTCCTGAACATCTTCAACTACCTGTTTTTCCAGTTTTTCTCTGATTTTGATACCGTTTTCTTGGATTTCTATTCTCAAATTCTTATTTTGTTCTTCCATACCTATTTTCACCTCGGCTATTTGTTTCCTAAATTGCTCATTTTCATCCCTAACTTTCCAAATTCCATTCAAGCTTTCCTTTTTTACTTCTTTTATTTTCATTTCTAATCTGTTCATGTTTCCATTAATATCATTCATATTTCCATTCAACTTGTTCATTTTTCCGTTTAAATCTCCCCTAATACTTTTCATATCTCCTCTCATACTATTCATATCTCCTCTCATACTATTCATATCTCCCCTCATGTGATGTATATTCTCATCCTGTTTGATAAATGAATGTTGCATCATTTTCATCAATGCATCATGTCCGCTTGTTCTTCCTTGTGTCTCCTTTCTAATATCCTCTTGTTGTTCTTCATTTCCTTCTCCTGTCAAATCTCCTTCTGATCTTTGTCCTCCATGTTCTTAATATTGTACTAGAAAATCTCCTCTTCCATGATTCCTTTCTTCCCTATCTTCATCAGATCCACTTTCTGTTCCTACTTGCTTTCCATCCTTTAATGTAATTTTCCTCTTCATTTTAATTTTATTTTGAATTTAACAAACGTTTCCAATATTTTTCGTGCCCCTTTCCAAAACTTGGTGATCTTTTTTTTAATATTAAAATGATAGAACATTACATTTAGCCTTTAACATAGACGATTTCGATTTTAACGTAAGAAACACAGTCACTGGCGTATGGTTGAAGAAAACATCGTCGACATGCCCAGGGAGTCAGTTGATCATAAAATGTTGTTGAAGAAGCAACAGTTCGCTGCAAACCCGGTAAAATCGTTCATCAAAAATAAGATGGAAAAATGTGCCAGAGCATATCCTCAACCATTACAGGCATCTGCATAAAGGACAGCAATATAGCTTCACCAGGAGGATCCTTATAGATTCTCTTTTTTTCTTTATACGTTGCGTTTATGATGTATATTTGATGAAACCATATAGAAATACAGTCCATTAACAAGTTCCTCATTTCCTCCTTCAACAACTACTTCATTTTAGAAGATGCGTAACAAAAATTACTCGAATAAAGCTAAGCTTCGAAAAACATATATTTTTTTGTTACGTTCTAGGTTACGTCCCTTGGCAATCATCTAGGAAATCCTTAACTATATTCCACATTCTTATTTTGGCCAGTTTGGTCATAAAATTTCCTAGTGCAAGTTCCTTGAATGAATAATTGTCGAGATAAAACATTTTTATATGGCCCCCCAGTATATCTTAGTTATTTTTCCTTTCATACATTCATCCTATTTAAAAGGAAACTATTATAGTTTTACTGACAAAAATTCAATTTCCACTTTCTTTCGTCCAAATGGATTATAAAAACTGCACGAGACCTTTTAAGTAAATATTTCTGAATAACATTGTTGTGATCATCTTTTTATTCTCTATTAAAGTTTCTACTGACAAAAAGTTTCCAAAAGTATTTAAATTACTTTTTTCGCTATCCTGAGCTACTCATTTTCTACTCATTCTTTTCCTAGTTTGTAAAGAGAAAGCCATTGTTTAGTAAATAATGAAATAAAACAGTATCTCTAATTTCTTCAGCGCACCTACTCCCATCCCATTCTTCGTAATACTGTCTACGTTCTGCTTATTAACGAAGTAGGTCAATTAGAGTTTTATCAGGAGTTATTGGGTTGAAGTTGAGAAAGAAAAATTAGGTTAGGTTGATTAAGTTATTAACGTTTTAAACTGGAAATCGCTTCAATCGAACCCAATTTTCACATTTCTTTTCACTCAGTAATAAATTCGTTAATTAGAGAGCTTAATCGACTCATTCAGAAATAATTTGATGGTGAAAATTGGGAAAACAGAAAACGGGATTTTCTTGTGCGACAAAATTATAATTCCATTAAAAATGAACGAAAGTTACAGGCCTAGAAACTTTTAGAACAGCAGATGCCACGTCAGCAAAGACGTAAGGGAGACTAAAATCAATTGTAACAAAAATTGAATTTTATTTTTTTCCATTCCTATCAGAAAGCAAATATTTTGAAAAAAATACCTGGGTATTCTCTAGAATGTGGGGACGATGATGGCATATTCATAATTTGAGAAATGTGTCAAAAATCCATAAAAGATATGTGTAAAATACTTTCCTGATTTTTGGAAACCAAATTTGTAGAATATGGATTAGAGGAAAACGAAAAAATCAGATATAAAATCAAAAATAATTACAAGTATGGTTGATAAACAAACAAAACTCACAGTGTATAAATAATAAAAACACTTGAAAATGTAATGTGTTTAGGTAGAAAATAAAGTTGACCATATGGATGAAAAAAAAGTAATAAAACAATAATGTTTTAAATGAAACTCAATGTTTCTAGTTAATTCCACAATATAATGAAAAATGTTGAAAATTCAAAAACATTGACAATTGTTTCGATAACTGGATATCATCGTCAGAATGACAGAAGTTACATTTCATTTGATGCCTACCTGATGTTTAGTAGTTATTTTTGGCTAGACCTTGTGATTGACTTAATATATGTTAATAGAAAAAAGAAGAAAATGTGATATTACAAATATTGAAGCTTATATATTATTAGCCCTATGGTGATATCCTGGATATCATTTTTTCAAATTAAGATCAGTATAACTGTGCAATGATATAGAAAACCAGGAAAACTATATCTGCTGATCTTTACAATTATCACCTAATAAGACAGTTTAATAGTGGAGAACTTCCTAGATTTATCTGTTCATTGACGACTTCATATTGTGGGTTTCTTAAGTGTCTTCTAATTTCCAACTCTTCAAGGAAATCCAGTTTTTGTTTCTTATTACAAATATGTAGTACTTCTAGTTCTGTGTTAGGTGTCAATTGATGGTTGGTGTCAAGTAGATGTTTTGCGTAATGGGATTTATCTGGTTGTTCTAATTTGTACGCTCTTGAGTGTTCACTGTATCGGATTTCAAAATTTCTGAGGGTCTGACCCAAATAGACAGCATTACATTCTGGACATTTGAGTTTATACTGATCTTAATTGGAAAAATGATATCCAGGATATCACCATAGGACTGATAATATCTAAGCTTCAATATTTGTAATATCACATCTTCTTCTTTTTTCTATAAACATATATTAAGTCAATCACAAAGTAGGTCACTTCTTGGTCTAGCCAAAAATAACTACTAAACATCAGGTAGGCATCAAATGAAATGTAACTTCAATCATTCTGACGATGATACTCAGTTATCGAAACAATTGTCAATTTTTTAGAATTTTCAGCATGTTTCATTATATTGTGGAATTAGCTAGAAACATTGAGTTTCATTTAAAACACTAATATGAGTAGATTCCACAAAGTGAGGGTCGAGACAGTTAATTTCAATAAAACAATAGTTTTATTCTGTGTTCTAAGAATATTCGGACACACAATTCTTGCAAATATACAAGGGATCATTATCTGCATATGAAGAATGAGCCCAATTTTTGCAGCTAAGGCATTGTAACCAGTCTTCTTTACTTTCTTCTAAGCTTACCTGTCTCATTCCTTCTTTACTTTCTGCTAATATTGCTATGTCATCTGCGAATGCTAAACATTGATTTCTCGTATGATATATATGTCAAGACCTATTTATGCCTGCTTCCTGAATTACTCTTTCCAATAAAAAACTAAAAAGAATGGATCATAGTGGATCGCCTTGTCTTACGTCTTCAGTTACGATGCATTTCTTTGACATACCGTTATTTATTCTTACTTCATTTTCACTATTTTGTAGTGTTAGTCGAATCATTCTGATCAGTTTTCCGCTTATTACTAGGTCTTTATACAGTTAATTTCTTTTTACTTTATTGAATGCTTGTTTGATGTCGACTAATAGCGCAATCGCCTGTTTTCCAAATTGATAACTCTCAGCCTGTATTTCTCGTAGCATGAAGATTTGCTCTACTGTACCTCGTCTAAATCCACATTGGTATTATCCGATTATATTTTCCTTTAGAATATCCTTGATATAGGTGGCAGGTACCTTGTAAGCCAAATTTAATAGTGCTGTTCCTCTATAGTTGTGGCCTTCCTTTTTTATGCATAGGAAATATTATAGCGTTGGTCCACTCAGTCGGTATTCGATCTTCTTCTCATATATATTGCAGTAATTTTTTCATTTCATCACCTAATCGCGTTCCTCCATATTTGAACATTTCCGCTGTTATGTGGTCCCTTCCCGGACTTTTATTGGTCTTTAGATTAGCTACATTCTCTTCATTATCCAGTTCTTCTTCCTCATTTCGTCGCCCACTTAAAAATCTTCGATGTATGTTTTCCATCCCTCTAACATTTCTTTTTCGCTCATTAGCATTTCTCAGACCTTTATTTCTGTGATTACTCCTACATTTTGCAGTAGTCGCTCATTGTACTCCCTCTTCATCCTTCTTAATAATCTCTTTATTCTTTTCTTTTGTTCGCTGTATTTTTCTTTTGCATCGTGTACTTCTGTTCTTAGAGTCTTTACTCTTAAGGTCGCTTGATATGGAGCAATAATACCTGCAATGCGATGCAAGACGCAATATTTCTTGATCACAAGCTTGCGCAGATGAATCTCAGCTGATAGATCTCGGAATTGCAACTTTATCGGTTTGGTGCCATATCTATTGCATGCAAGTTGCAGTTCTAGAGAGAAATCGGGTTACTTTTGGTTTAATAATCAATCAAATGTCAGTCAAATCACTTTATCACAAAATACTGACGACGGGTCCGTTTTCTGTGCACCTGATTGACTGTAGCACTTTTTTTTGGTATAACTAACCTTCTTGTTGATTCGTGATTTTTGTTAATTTCATTTTTTTCACGTTTTTTATTTGCCTTGCGTAATGTCAAACGACGTGCAAAATTCATCACATGCAATATTTTGACCTTGCAATAAATTGCATGCAATTGCTTGCAGATTGTATTGCTTCATGTCAAGCGGACTTTAGTTTATTGCAGTAATTCATTATTGTTTCTATTATTTTCCAATGATTCTCTATATATCCTTCCGTTATGTTATCCATTTCCTCGTTGATTACTTTTTCATATCCTCCTTTCTCCTCATCTGTTGATAACCTTGGAACTATTCTGTCTTCCAATCGTTTTCTCTTTTCATTTTTGTTCATTTGTATGAGTTGCTTTAATGTGACTCCCACCATGAAATGATCAGAGTCCAGATCGGGTGCTCTACACGTATACGTTCGTATATTGGTGTTCTTTGAGTTCAATTAAAACGTGGTCGATTTGGTTCGTTGTTTTTCCGTCTGGCGATATCCACGTACCTTCATGAATATTTTTACGCTAGAAATATTTGCTTTTAATTCCGAGGTTGTGTTCTTTCGCAACATATATCAACAATCGGCCATTCTCATTTGTTTTCTCATGCAAACTACGTCTTCCTATGGTTGGCATATACGTCTCCTCTTTAGCTATCTTGGCGTTGGCATCTGCCAGTACGATTTCCAAATCATACTTGGGGATAGCCTTAAATACTCTGTCAAGATTACTATAGAATTCTTCTTTCACTTCTTTATCCGTCTCTTCTGATGGTACATGTATGTTTACAAGTGTAATTTTGTGATACTTTCCCCTTATTCTTAACGTGTACAATCTTTCTGAAATAGGTTTAAAGTCCATGACCATCCATTTTAGTTTTTTTATAATTATAAAACCAGTCCCAAACATTCTGTTTTCGCCCCTACTATTACAGAGTACATAATCTGCAGTTTATTGTGAGCCTTGCCCTAGTTGTTTAGTTTCTTGTAATGTTATGATATCAAAATTTTCCAGCTTCTTGGTCCAACTGTTTTAATTTTCCTTCTTCATACAACCCTCTGATATTCCATCTTCCAATTTTATTATATGGTATTTGACCTTTGATGCTTTTTCTTTCATTTTGTGTTTTTCCTGTTCCTATTTCGCGCCTTTATTATTTCCACCCTATCTTTTTCCCTGTTCCATCTCCACACTTCATCGTTAATAATTAGTTTCTGGAATCCAATCTTGACAGATTTCTCGTTAATTTTCTCGCATTTTGCATAATTCCTAATTTTTGCTTGGATTTATCTCTCTTTTTTGGTCATAATCATTTATGTAAAATTTTGTGTGTGTGGTTTTCAACTTGCTTTTATTATACATAATCTTCCTCTTATCGGCTCCACTATTAAGTTCTACTAGGCATGTATTCTCTCCCAGTTTTATTGCCGTATTTACTGCTACTTTAACCCCTATCTTCTGTTCTGTAATATTTTGCATTCCTTCCCGCAATGCTTCCGGTCTATTAGGGTCCATTGGGAGTCCTTGAGCTACTATATTTTTCTTCCGTTTTTCATTTTCGAGTTTCTCTAGTTTTTCACTGTCAAAATTAACTTAATTAATTTCGTCACTAGCTCGGTCATTAACTCTTTCATTTGTTTCATATACTTCTTCTGTTCTTCTTGGATTTCCTGTTTGATGCTCTCCATATTTCTTCCTTGATGGTCTTTTATCTCTTTCATATCGGCTGCTAAGTTGGTTCATTAATTTCCACATGTTCGACATCATGTTTGCATTTTGATCCTGTTTCCTTGGCGTTCTCGATATTTTTTTTAACTTCTAAATGTATCTTCTTCTATTTCATCCTCCTTCCTCTTCCCTTCATCAGTCGTATAATAATCGAAGGATAACCGTATAATCCAAGGAACAGAAATATACGTCGGGAAATTTTTAATACCAACGTCCCGAAAACTCGTCGTAATGACATTTGTGGAACTGCTGTCCGCGAATATAAAACTGCATTAAACAAATACAGGAAGACTAGAAATACAGATATTCATATACATTTAAAAAATTCAAAGTCAAAGCAAGATGGGTGATAGAGCATAATGAAAAAACTTCTTGGAATAACTATGTTTCCTCGCTTAACCCTGACACACCCTCGGGGCATGTCTGGACAAAATTACGAAGAATGAAAGGCACTAGAACCCAGACTAAAATCTCTGCGTTGATTCTTCATGATAATATTAGAAATTAGAAAAAAGAAAATTGGAACCGAAATATAATTCTATTATTTTTCAGTCTAGAAACTTCTAGCACAGTAGAGAGAGGAAGATGCAACGTCAGCAATTAGTTTTTGGGGTATCGGGATCTGGTCTGTGCATACAATGAATACAACTCTTTTCCTTTTAAATCTCTATATTTCGCAATTATTTTATTGCTTCATCAGGAGTTAACTGAAATAATATATGGTCACATACAACTATAATGAACTGTCATGATAAAACACACTTACAGATCAGAGTATAAACGCTACCAGCACACAGTTAAAACTAAAGGCAATCTCCAGCATATTAAATGAAGTACTCCACCAGCAAGTGAGGCATGTACTACTTTAAAACTTGAAATTCTTCATGAAAACAAAATACCTGATCACAATAAATTAAAACGATAATTATTTCTTCTGTTCTTTTTTATAATTTTTCTTTTTTATAATAAAAACTTCTATATAATTTATACAATAGTACAGTCAAAGTCCATGATAAAACATTCTGTCTGTTTTTCTTCTTTTATCGTTGACTTTGACTGTATAGATTATAAAGAAGTTTTTATTATAAAAAGGAAAAATTATAAAAAAGAACAGAAGAAATAATTATCGTTTTAATTTATTGTGATCAGGTATTTTGTTTTCATTAAGAATTTCAAGTTTTAAAGTAGTACATGCCTCACTTGCTGGTGGAGTACCTCATGTAATATGCTGGTGATTGCCTTTAGTTTTAACTGTGTGCTGATAGCGTTTATACTCTGATCTGTAAGTGTGTTTTATCATGACATTTCATTATAGTTGTATGTGACCAAATATTATTTTAGTTAACTCCTGATGAAGCAATAAAATGAAAGCGAAATATTATAGAGATTTAAAAGGAAAAGAGTTGTATTTATTGTATGCACAGACCGGATCCCGATACCCCAAAACTAATTAAATAACGATAGATGGTCGAGAAAGGACTTACGTTGTTTCGTTGTTTTCGTATTATATATATATATATATATAATAATTCTCAAAGATTGTTTTATTTTATTAATTTTGAATTTTATTAAAGAGGTATTGACGTGTGTTGTTTTCGTCGACGTGACTTCGGCTAGCTCTCTTAATTTATGACTATATATTATTATGTTCTTTTTATTTATTATTAAAGAGTCGGCGGCATGTAGACTCCTCCCTTTGGGTTCAGGACGCTTATAAATAAATGTATTTTAACCTTGTTTAGTTAATTATTAAATTTTATAGTTTGCGATATATAGAAATTGATATTTTATTAATATACACCTCTTACTTTATAGATTCAGAATATTGTTCCACAGAATGAATGAAGTGAGCAATTATGATAAATCTATTATGGATGTTAAATAAAAATAAAAATACAAAACACTTTACAGAAAATATTTTAATAAAATTATTGATCAAAATTCAAAATTATTATAACACCAAAATTTTCTGATGCCGCCACTGTATTATATACAGTCATGCGCACTGAATGCTATTGAGCATAAACTCCACCGCGTCGGCGTATAAAGGAATCATGCGCTTCTCTCGAATCCAAAGCGAAGTGAAACACAGTATTCACTGTTTATGATTCATTCACGAGATATTTACAAGATTTTAACGTTCATATATACTTTAGAATTGTCGATATACTATTCAAAACTGACCATACAAGTGCATATATATACAATGAAATATGAATGATGAGAATTTAGAATAGTGATAGATAGAAAATAATTGAGCAAACATTAAGAAACAGAAAAGGAAAATAAATGATGATTTACATACAGTGTGAACAATGATGAAACAAATTAATTATTACAAGTAAGTACAACTTTATATCTATAGCTTAAAATTCATGGATATCCATGTATGCGATATGATATTTGGCATCTTAAAATGCTTAGGCCTTTTCATGAAAATTTTATTGATATGTTGAAAATATATTTTATTGTCCGCTAGTTACTGTTTGGAATTCCAAAATTAATATTTAAATAGCATTGACCTTAATTTGTTCTTCAGTATAGCTATACACGTTACTGCTGCTGGCGTCTCCCCAATTCTTGAAGATTTCTTAGCGAAAGAAATACTCCTTCTGATCACCTCCCGTTCTCACACAGTTTTAATGGCTTCTAATATTATTATTTTATAACTTTTAACTTCCAAAATCAAATTTTATTTCATGTTATCAAAAATTTTTGTAGAGGACTTTTATCTAGATGCTATCATTTCAGCTACCCACGCGCGACCTTCCTCTGTTTTTCAAATCATCAAACTTGTTTCATCGTAAAATGCAAAGCCTTCTTTTTACCGTATGTTACGAAATAATTGTTGATTTGAGTGTTTTTGGTTCAAAATGTAAAAAGAGTTCCTTCAACAGTCCTGGAGGATATCAACACTTATTTGTATATATGTGTATAGTCTTAAAGATTCCATAAAATGTTTCACTTGTAACAATATCTTATTTTGTTAATTTTCCCTTTTCAAGGTATTCTTATTTACATTAAATTTTATAAAATCTACAACCTAAAATATCTATGAATATATATGCAACTGTCTTGTCTTATTTAAACAATGCTATTATTAGAATTTTTATTCATCATCCTTTAATTCTTTTTGGTAACTGTTTTTCTTAATATGTGATAATATATTTACTCAATTCATTCAATTCGTTTATATAAACTCTTAGTTTTTAACTTGGGTGTGTCTACTGGTACACCCTACGTATCAATACATCATCTTTATATCTGGTCACTTTTGTTAATTATTTTAATATATTAGAGGATTAGTTCAATATATATATATATATATATATATATATATATATATATATATAGAAGAAGGATAGTCTTTGCTGACTAGTAAGGAATAAAACTAGTGAATATTGGGGGATTGCAGCAAAAATTGGAAAAGTTATACTCTTAGCGGAATATGTCCAAGCTTTCGAGGATGTTTGTCCTCATCATCAGGGAGACTAAAATGAAAAACAACAGTTGAATACTGTGGTCAATAAAGTATAATAGAAATGAAGTTCACAACCACGTGTGTACTTACCTCCGAAGTGAGGTTAGAATCCATAAAGTTGTAAATTCGTGAACTACAGATCGTAAATTGTGAAATGATTTACAGGAATTGAGTTAACGGAAGAGCAAACCAACTGCATCATACCAGAAAACGAAAATGTCGTAACATTTTATAAAATAAAATAAATAATTTCATCCTCACACGTCACCATGTTGAACGCCGGCAAGGAACTAATATAGTTTGCCTCCAAAAAGGTTGTAACAAGAGACAACAAGTGCTGCCAACAGTCAATCTAGTGAGCTGTGGGACAATGCCACCATTTTAGTAATGGATTCTGCTGTAGGGCTAACAATTGGTTAATAAGAAGATGTATCATTCTCGAAGAGAGGAAGAGAGAGAAATAGTGTGAGACAGAGAGAGGGGACACGTTCTCAGTTTTTGTAATTTGAGCGTGTAGAGAACATAAACTCAATATGACTAACACTGAGGAAGAAAGAGAGACAGAAAACAGTATAATAAAAGTAATAATATATAGTAATAATAATATAATAACTGAGTAAATTTCAATAATTATACTACTTGAGTGTATCTACCAACACCAATACACTCACTCAAGATTAAGTATTTAACATTATTATTTATATAATTTGGATGTATCTACCAACACCAATACATACAAAAATAGTTTTCTATTATTATTATTAAGTTAATGTAATAAGGGTGGTGCTGTTAGGAGCAACATGGTTGTTTAACACCACTTGATGAGCAAAATTAGTATCTAAGGACAATAAAAATGTGTAGATCTCTCAGTCGCCAACACCTTCACAGCTTCATAATTCATCTGATGATCAAGAGAATTTACATGAAAAGCTAACGCGCACCTCTCTGGGTGTAATCTAGTGTCACTCCTATGTGAAACTATACGGTTAGATAGAGATCTTGAAGTCTGCCCGATATACTGCTTATCACAATCCCTCTACTACACCTGTTTTAGTCGAAATTTCAATAATTTCGACTTATTGGCCTGACCGTTCTTCGAAGGGCAAAACAACTACATTCCTGGCTAATACCACGCAGAATATTGAATTACATCCCCTTCGAAAACCGTGATGTCGATCGGCCATTTTGCCGATACGGACATCTGTGGTGATTCGCAACTGATAGCGGAAGAGCATAGTACACTTACGCGTTTCGACCTTCTTGGGTCCCTTCAAGAGTGCCGTAATGCCTTCCAGTTCAGAATCTCTAATCCGAACTGAAGATTACACCCTCCGACAACCTCTCTTGGTTCGTGTAGTTACACAAGCGAGAAGTAGTCAGTTGGCGACATCTTCACTTTCAGTTGCGAACCAACACCTCAGATAAATGCGACCGTATTAGTCGTATTAAATGAAGAATGAATATAATTTCATAAAATACGAGGTGCTATATGAAATATAAATTTCGATTTTCTACTACACCTGTTTTAGTCGAAATTTCAATAATTTCGACTTATTGGCCTGACTGTTCTTCGAAGGGCAAAACAACTACATTCCTGGCTATTACCACGCAGAATATTGAATTACATCCCCTTCGAAAACCGTGACGGATTAGAGATTCTGAACTGGAAGGCATAACGGCACTCTTGAAGAGACCCAAGAAGGTCGAAACGCGTAAGTGTACTATGCTCTTCCGCTATCAGTTGCGAATCACCACAGATGTCCGTATAGGCAAAATGGCCGATCGACGTCACGGTTTTCGAAGGGGATGTAATTCAATATTCTGCGTGGTATTAGCCAGGAATGTAGTTGTTTTGCCCTTCGAAGAACGGTCAGGCCAATAAGTCGAAATTATTGAAATTTCGACTAAAACAGGTGTAGTAGAAAATCGAAATTTATATTTCATATAGCACCTCGTATTTTATGAAATTATATTCATTCTTCATATATATATATATATATATATATATATATATATATATATATATATATATATATATATATAAACAGTTAGTTCTCGTTTTAAGTTCGACATTAATTGTACAACTAATTCTCAACTTTTAAGTTGTGAAAATGATTTATTTTTTCTTAAAAGCGTATAACCTTCAAAAAAATGTTGTTAAAGATTCTTGACAAAACGCAGATGAAAAAAACCAATAAATCAAAACACTTTAAATGAAAAAATATGTTAACTTCGAAAATATATAATCGACATCTGTAAGACCTCCAAAAAATCCGAGCCAACAACATCCCCCAATATATTTTTCCGTTCGTAAAATATGTTTTTTTCCAGCAAATTCCTCCTGCGATGTTAGGGAGGATTACCATCGAGAAGTCTTTTAAAATTTGAATTGAATTTTAGTGAACGGTGGCATTTGTCTTGTTTACTCCAATAATCCCTCACAATTTATGTTCTATTTATGAAAATAAAGTGGCGCAGTGAATAGGATCGATCGCGTAAAGAACTGTCCGTTGCGGATTTGCACATTGTTTTGTTAGCGGCTACAATACCTTTTTATTAAAGCTTAGGATGCTATTAAAAACCTGGAAAAAGAGAATTTAACAACCAACCAATTGTTCTGTGAAAATAATCCCTTTTGATGTGACGTCTCAAGATCTTGGAGTTATAAAATTCGAATAAAAAGACAGAGAAAATTGCGAATAATGCACAATTGAGTTTGGAACGTTTAATGAGTGCTATTAATTATATAGAATAGAACGCGGACATGATTAATATGCATACTACACTAACTAGAACTAATTGGGACCTCTCCAAACCAAAATCAATATCATATAACTGTTTGACGGCAATTATCATTATTGAAATAATTTTATAACTTGAGTTTAAGTTTGAATTGTCACATATCATAATAATAATGACCTGGTGCTAATTGTGCACGTATTCAAATATATACAGGATGGTGAAAAAGTTTTAAAAATGTTTGCGAATGGGCACTTTTCTGCCACATATAATCAGCACGATGGTATTCTTCTGAGCTCAATATTAAGCCTATATTTATTTATATTTATCATCAACAACACATGCTTTAATCTTCCCTCTCCTGTAAAATATTTCCTATATGCAGACGGTTTTATAATCTCCTGTCATGGTAAATCTACTTCCAGATCTTATAAATCTGCAGTTAATTTAATACAAAAGGAAGTGACTTCCCTAGGTACCTCTCTGTAACAAAAACTATCAAAATGAGAAAAAAATTCTCCACCTCTGCCCCGAAAATTATGATTAATAATATACAAATACCTGTTGCAATTCACTGTAGAACTGTTGGATTGATATTTGATTCCCGGTTAACGCAGAAGAATCATCGATAGGACACCAAAGGAATTTGTTTGTTGGAAAATATTAAATTCGCTCTAAACCGTTTCTCATTATAATTGGAGGACTAATGAAAACTGTTTCCTGAAAATTGATAGATCCTTTGGTGGCTCGAATTCGATTCCGAGAAACATTTTTTCGTATCAGGCACCCGGTAGAATAAGTAAATTGAACCAATTTCTGTATTTTCCCAATATCCGTAGTTTTAAAATTCATTTATCAACAAGATCTTTTCAGAGATTAACACGCCTGGATTGGTTTCTCGTTCAAGGACAGATCGGTTTTGCGCTGCAGCATCGTTAATTAAATTCAAAGATAAAATATCTGCTTTCCCGAATCGTTTATCTGTTTAATGAGAAAGAGGAAGCTCCCGTTGGAACGATTTTTTATATACATGTTCTATAATAAATATATATCGACTTTTTTTGAATAATGATTTTGGAAATTGAAACCGGAGCAGAATTCTTCTTCTGGTGTGGAGGTTACTCAGTAAGTGCTCCTCGTATAAGCTATGTTCACCATAGAACCATTATATCTTCGAGGAAAACACTTACCTAGTAGCCGTTCTTCGGGGATTGAATGAATAACATCATTCAGAAAACTCACTGGGATAAATATATTTAGAATTAACACAGATTACAATATCATAGACCTTTTACCTTATTCAAAATAATAATGAATGAATGAATCATTGGTTAATTACACTTTGTTTTTATAGGACACATTTACGTCATTCACCGGTAGGTTCGACCTTCCGCGTATGTGAACGCAATGTTTACGTTCAATAATAATAACAACTTTATTGAAAAAATATGGTTTTACAAGAACATTACATGGAGTGAATAAAGTAGGTTGGCGATAAGTGTTATTACACTTGTTTCGCAAAAAATACAATTTAATCATATACAATGGTCACATACAACAATACTAGTTATTGGATTCAATATAAATAAAAACACTATAAATTATATGTATAAAATTGAATCAACGACACAAAGAATTTTAAATTATAATTAGGCCTAAATACAGTAGAACTATGCATATAGTCCATTGAAGTGAAGTCAATACAAAAATGTTATATACTACAAACAACATGAACGAACTACAGTACTAAGTATCACAAAATAAAATGTCATAAAAATAATATTTATTTACCATTTTAGGACATATAATACAACAGATAAATTAAAATGTTAGTAGGTTACAACAACGATTTTTATATGGGTAAAAGTGTGAATGATAAAATATATATAAAATGTAAAAATGTAATAAAATAACAATATTTTTTGAGGCGTATTCATATTTAACACACATGGAAATGGGATAGAGATAAAAATGTATACGAAATATAACGAGCAAGTTTCTTGGTCAATATCGATTGGTTAAAATAATCATTCTCAAAAAACTCGAACTTTAGATCTCCTCATGAACATTTTCAGCTGGTTTTTGAATCGGAATGAGTTGGGTATAGCGCGAATTGTTTCAGGTGAAGTATTGATCATTTTTGGAGCGTTATAAGAAAAACTAGTTCTCAGCAGTGATTTTGTTATTTGTGGTATTACATAGTTATTTCTTTGTTTAGTGTTATAGGTATGTTTTGGTAAGTTTGACGAGTATTTTATTGTATAGTACCTCATGTTGATATTGTAGTAATAGAGTTGTTTAAGGTCGAGTACCTCTGATTCTTGAAATAGTAGATCACTTGGATATCATGAATTTTTACTTCAAGGGGTCGGATGTGGGATTTTAGTGCACCTCCCCATGCTAATAAACCATATCGAAAATGACTTTCAACGAGTGCATGATATAGTGTGAGCAAATGATGAACAGGAAGGATTTTTCTCATGTATCTTAATTTATAAAGGATACATTGTAGTTTTTTGGCTACGTAGTTGATGTGTAAGTCCCATTTCATATGCCAGTCTATTATGACTCCTAAGTACTTTATGTTACTTTCGGCTGTGATTGTGAGATTGTTTTTACCATCGAGGATGTTGAGCTGAGTAAAGTGAGGAAGATTTGTTTTATTACAACTGAAAGGTAGGAAGTTGGTTTTTTGAAAGTTTATAGTTAGCAACCTGCTTGCTAGCCATTTTTTAATGATAATAAAGTCTGTTTCTACTATTTATTTTAGTTCTGTCCAGGTATCGGCCTTGTAGAAAATCGCAGTAAGGTCTGCGAAACCGATAATATTACCTCTGCTTTTCACAGAAAACAGTCCATTCATGTAGATGTTGAAAAGTAGGGGTCCGAGGACCGTACCTTGAGGCACTCCACATTGTACGACTAACGATTTACTGTCGACACCGTTTATTCGGACTGTCTGATACCTATTCGTAATATAACTTTTGAATAGATGTAAGCAAGTATTTCTGATACCGATGTCCTCCAGCGACTGAAAGAGCAACTCGTGGCTAACAGTATCAAATGCTTTCGATAAATCAATGAAAACACATAGACAGGGTTTGTTGTTGTTTAACGAGTTATATATTTTTTCAGTAAGGGTCAAAATAGCATTTTGAGTGGACGTTTTTTCTCGAAAACCATATTGTCTTTCGGAAAGTATGTTATATTTATTTATAAAATTTTGTAGTCTGCTTTTTAGAAGTTTCTCAAATATTTTTGATAAGTGGGTGATTAATGAAATGGGTCTATAATTTTCTGTCAGTTTTTTGTTACCTTTTTTATATATTGGAATGATAACTGAATGTTTGAATGCTCTAGGCCAGATACCAGTTTCTATGCATTTGTTGAAGATGTAAGTTAACGGTTCAGTTATTAATGACGCGATAACTTTGAGCGTTTCCGTTTTGATTTCATCTGATCCCACGGCTTTGTGGTTTTTCAACTCTTGAATAAAGCTGTTTACTTCAAGTGTGTTTGTGGGTAGGAGTGTAATTGAGTTTGGAAGGGAGGGTCTATTGATTTTGTAGTCAGGATCTGGGTTTATATTTTGAGCAAGTCTTTTCCCAGTGCCATTGAATGAGGTATTGGATTCGTTTGCGATGTCCTTAGGATTTGTTAATAACTCTCCTATTTAATTTTCAATATTATCAATAGAGATCTTCGATTTTTTGGTGTTACTTACTTCTTGAACCACATTCCATAAAGCTTTTGTGTTTGATTTTTTGAGTTCGATTTTGTTTTTATAGTATTTGAACTTATTTTTTTCAATTAGAGTCGACAATTTGTTTCTATATTTTTTGTATTGTAGTTTTAGTTCGTTGTCATTTGGGTTTCTTCTCAAAAGTTGAGCCATTTTATTTTTTGTGGTAGTTGAGGTAAGTAAAGCATTTGTCATCCAAGGAGCGATCTTCGTGTTTTTCCTTTTACATTTTTTTGTATATGTACAGCTGTCTATATATTTTTGAAATGTTTCAATGAAAGTATTTGTTGCATTGTTGGGATCTGGATTCAAGTATAAGAAAGTTGTTCTTGTCATTGAGAATTATTTTAATTTGCAACATTTTGCTTTCATACAAAGGTATGATTGAGTATGTATAATTATACTCTGATTTTATGTATACAACAACTCCATCGTTTTGATTGAAATCCCCCTCGTTATATAATTGGTTGTATCCCTCTAAATTATATAGGTCCGAATTTCCCACTGCCCATGTTTCTGATAAGACAATACAATCGAATCAGATACGTAAGTTTTCTAAGAGAATTTCAAATTCGTCTAGGTTTTTATTAATGCTTGGTATGTTATTATGGATAATTTTAAAGTTTTCACAATCTTTATTAATTTCTAAAATATCTCTGCATTCTTGTATGTGTTCCAAAGAGTAAGTTTCTATTATATCAATATCGAAGTCTCTAATATACTGATCCATTGGTTATTGTTTTACTCCTGACATTTTGATGTATTACTTTGAGGTTGTCTTTTTTATATAGTTTGTTATGAATTTAATGACGTACAGAAAAAAGATAAATAAATTCAAACTAACATGAGCATGAACATATCCCAATCTCCATATACTTGACCTTATTCTAAATGAAACACCATTAAGTTTCCATTCCTAGTGATATTAAGATCGAATTCCTGATCTTAAACTCTTAATTCTGTCTTTCTGTTGAGGAGGACCAGATGTCTTCGTTGCCTTCTTATCACTTTCAGATTTCGACGGAGTAATTTTATCTTCTTTTTCTTTCGGTGTTAAATCTTGTCCGACATTTTCTTCGGTTGGATTATTGGCTGTTTCTGATTGAAATACAGGATGGAGGATTCGTGAATTTGGGGTCGACGGAGCACTGTTTGGTCTTCTTTCTGTAGTATCGGTATTCTCGTTTTCTCCAAGTTCTTCGACGGTGTAAGCTCTGTTGTTGATATACAACTTATTTCCCTTTATGTACGAATTATCAGAACTATGTTGTCTCGCTCTATTCAAGTGGTGCCTCAGTATTCTATTCTCGCAGAGTTGTTTATAAGTTAGATCGTTTGAGATTCCAACACTGGTACCTTTTAACTTCTTGCAGTTTTTAATAACTTCAAGCTTCTTTAAATATGATATGAACTCAACTTTGACAGGGTTTTTATTCTTATTTCCTAATCTGTACAAATTATTTATATCGGATACCTGGACATCAACGTCCAATAATTTCTTGAGTTCTTTGCAGACGGCTGGTGCAGATACTTCCTGAGAGTCTTCTAGTCCAAATATAACAATATTATTTTTCTTACGAGTTACCTCCAATGCTTCGATTTTATTATGTAGAATTTTATTTTCAATTTCTACGTTATTTATTCGATAGTTGAGTTCTTCTATTTTCAATAATAGTTTGGCTTCAGACGCCTCAATAGCAGATTTAAGTTCCTTTCGATTTTTTATAATTTGCTCCTTCAATACTTTTATTACTTTTTCCCATTCACTTGCCATTCTTTGAAATTCTAGATCGAATTCTAGCGAATATGGTCGCTTTTACTTTTACGCTTGAAATTTTCAGTGATTTATTTTTCACAATAATATAGTAAAGACAATTGGATATATGGTAGTGAATAGTTCAATCGCCGTTCATTGATGTTGGCACAAATGTGTTACAGCATTTTAACTCTCATACAATTCACATGTATAATGTATCAAGCAACTGAAATAAGTCCAATTTACTGATATCCAAAACGACAAATTGGAAAAAAAACTTGAATGATAACAATGTCAACAGCAAACAATCGCGTTCGGTAAGACTGATTATTCTCGTAAACAAGGAATGCAGAGACGTACCTCGATTTGTATAAGCTCCGGCGAGTGCTATGAGTCCGCTAAGTGGAATTCCAACAATAGAAACGTGATTTCTAGGTGTTCTCCTGATCTCAATCAGATCGATGACCGCTATTAACATTGGAAAATATAATATACACAATTTAATCTTTTTTTATGAAAATGTCTTTTTTTTAACATACTGTCTTTTTCGGGATCATCACACTGGGTTTAAATATTATTTTTTTTGGTAAATATAAATATACGCAAAGTTACTCAATTTTTGTAAGGATGGAATTAGATATTTGACTGTGTGGGGGCGGGCTAGAATATCACCCAACAACTAAAGGGTACCGAAAACTGTCGGTATATACACTCCCTCTTGTCAGCCAACAGCTTCGGGTGGAGGAGCCCTAGGGATGAGAAATTGTCCCTAAAGGTGTATCAACCGATATGTGGTCAACGGCATGAGGACGCAGAAAGCAAATTAAAGATCTGTATTTATATCCCAAGAGAAACTCTTGACATGAGTACAGGTAGCAACAGTGAGGTCTTGGGTGAATGGAAAGAATAAGGAGATATGACATTATGAATATTATAATAAAGGCGTTCGATTTGCAGTGTCGAGCAGCCGACACTGCTCATGCTGGTACTCAAAAGTGACGTGACGAATTTAAATAGAACGCTTGCTTGTGCACCATATAACCTTAAAAAATAGTTTCTGACGGTAGTTTTTTGAAATTTGTGATTTTAGGTCCCATGTTTCTTATGCTTCTGACACGAATGAAGTTATTGAAACGGTACGAAGTTAAGTAAGAATCTAGAACAACAAAACGAGGACCTGAGGCTTCCATATCAAGATTTTTTAGGGGCCTTGACGTAGCTATATATGACCAGATATCGCTTTGATAATCAGCATTTTCTATCTGTTCAACAACTGCTACGATCAAGAACACTGGAATACAGCCAAACGCGTCGTGAGATACCAAAAAGGGACAGTAAAAATCGGACTACGTTGTGGATCTGATTCAGAACCTTTGATAGAATTCGTGGATGCTGGATTCCGACTTAGGAAACTGCACCGCCATCGCTTTGAAGAGGATATGATCCATTCACATAAATATTGAAAACAATCGGCCCTAAGACTGTACCTTGTGGTATTACGTACTCAATTTTTCTTGTCTCGCTGATGACTTCATCGAGTTTTACTCATTGGTATCTATTTGATAAACAATTTTCGAACAGCTTCAGACTTTGTCCCATTATATCTATGTCTTCAAGCGATTTCTAGAGAAAATTGTGGTGAACCATGTCGAATGCTTTGGAGATCTATAAAACCGCAAAGACGCGGATTACTATCATTTAGTGCTGTGATTATTCTTGATGTCAAGGTTAATATCGCATCCTCGGTAGATTTCTTCTCACTAAACCAAATTTATTATTAGAGATTATAAGTGTTTTAACTGAAACTCACGGTTTCTAGTTGATACCACAATATAATAAAAATTGTTGAAAATTCTAAAAAAATGACAATTGTTTCGATAAATCAATATCATCGTCAGAATGACAGAAGTTACATTTCATTTGATACCTACCTGATGTTTAGTAGTTATTTTTGGCTAGACCAAGAAGTGACCTAACTTGTGATTGACTCAATATATGTTAATTGAAAAAAGAAGAAAATGTGATATTACATATATTGAAGCTTAGATATTATAAGCCCTATGGTGATATCCTGGATATCATTTTTCCAATTAAGATCAGTATAACTGTGCAATGATATAGAAAACCAGGAAAACTATATCTGCTAATCTTTACAATTATCACTTAAGAAGACAGTTTATTAGTGGATAACTCCCTAGATTTAACTGTTCATTGACAACTTCATATTGTGGGTTTCTTAAATATCTTCTAATTTCCAATTCTTCAAGAAAATCCAGTTCTTGTTTCTTTTCACAAATATGCAGCACTTCTAGTTTTGTGTTAGGTGTCAATGAATGATTGGTGTCAAGTAGATGTTTTGCGTAGTGGGATTTATCTGGTTGCTTTAATCTGTATGCTCGTAAGTGTTCATTGTATCGGATTTCAATATTCCTAAGGGCCTGACCCAAATAGACAGCATTACATTCTGGATATTTGAGTTTATATATACCTGACTTCTTCAATAGTGGTAGTTTTGTTTTTACATTTAACAATTTTGTACTAACGTTACTTTCTGTTTCCGTCTCGCGCGGACTCTTCCGTATGCTGAGCTTCAGTCAATCTTGAACGACATCGAAGATGAGGCGAATTCTTTCAAGTTTTTTAAATCTTATCTAAGTTGAAGCGATTGGTCGAGAGATTTTGGAGCCGGACCTCGAGGGTTGATCGGTCTACAATTTTTACAGATTTTACTTTTCACGAGAGAGTTAAGAATCTGTCGGATTGCTTCTTGTCGGAGGGGGAGCTGGGGTTTCTCGGTTAGGGCTTGAAATTTTCACTTACACCGAATTTAAATAGAGATTCACTTGAACTCTTTTCAGTGGAGGTTGATACATTGATTAAAAGTTATTTTCATACAGTCGAACAAAAGCTAACATTATAAACCTATGTTTAACAGTTTTTCAAAAACATTTTAGGGATTCTACAATTTTTATCAGATACAAATACAATAATAGTACATCAAGTCAACAATATCTTATTTTAAAATCACTTATAGCTAAAATCAAGTCGCACGACCTCATTGTCGCCAAATCTGATAAAGGGAATTGTTTAGTTATTATGAAGAAGCTCAATTAGATACTTAAAGTTGAAGAATTTTAAAATAACAGTTTCGAAATCCTTAGTAGAAATTCAATGCCAGCATTTAATGCTGAGCTGAGAACCGCTTTAAAGGATAGTTCATTATTGTTCAATAAAGAAAACATTAAGTTAAATTCACTTTTGGTCTCTAATCCGAACATACCTTTACTTTATGGCTTGCCAAAAATTCACAAAAATGGAATACCAATGAGACCAGTTGTCAGTTTTACAAATACTTCAGCGGACACTTAGCTCAATTTTTGAACAATTTTTTGAATAGGGTGTTACAATTTAAATGTACTTGTACAGTCAAAAATTCAATAGAATTGGTAAACAATATTTCAAAGTTATTACTTCCCAACAATTTTTTCATGGTTTCCTTTGATGTTAGCAATCTTTTTACAAATGTTAAAAGAATACTCACTCTTAGTAGTGTGGATGTCAGTATTATTCATATAGCCTTGAACCTATTGGAGATTTGTCTTAAGCAGGATTTTTTTATGTTCAATGATAACATTTATAGACAACCCAAAGGTTTGGCAATGGGTAACTCCTTGTGTCCACTGTTAGCGGACCTTTTTCTCGATTCTTTCTCGAAAGAATAACTTTTAATAGTAACCATAATATAATCAGCTGGTATAGATATGTACATGATGTTTTGGTCTTTGTAGATGGTACATCTGATGATTGTTTCAAAATTTTAGATTTTATTAATAGTTTACATCCATGCATACATTTTACAGTCGAATTAGAATTAGATAATCGGATTGACTTTTTAGATTTGACACTTACTAGATTAAACAATAAAATAGATCTCAATATTTACAGAAAATCAACTCAGACTGACCATATAATTCCATCAAACTCTAATCATCCTTTTCAACACAAAATGACCGCCATATACTCCTATGTACACAGGTTAATCAGAATCCCTATGGCGCCCCACAATTTTGATAAAGAATTTAGCATCTTGAACACATTAGTGTTTTTAAATGAAACTCACGGTCTCTAGTTAATTCCACAATATAATAAAAGTTATTGAAAATTCTAAAAAATTGACAATCAATATCATGATATTGATTTATCGAAACAATTGTTAATTTTTTAGAATTTTCAATAACTTTTATTATATTGTGGAATTAACTAGATACCGTGAGTTTCATTTAAAAACACTAATATGAGCATATTCCACGAAGTAAGGGTCGAGACAGTCAATGTCATCTTGAACACAGTTAACAACGGCTATCCTTCAAATATTATTGAGCACACTATTAGGAAAATGTGTGCTGTTCATTGCCCCGGTAATCCCGAGGAGAGCTTGTCTTTGGATTGTAGTTAATTTTTTCTCTACTGAGGACACTTCTGTCCATCTCCACCATACTATCGTTCCATAGGTCAATATATTTGTGATTTTATTGTTGAAAAAATTGAAACTTATATATCAAAAAACACAGAAAAATACTCACAAATCTTGAATGTAGAATGTAAATCGACTTTTAAGTAGTACACAATAACATACGAAGCATAAACAAAATTTAAAACGAATTCAAGCTATTTTTATCAAATCTGAAGTCCGATATTGATTTGATCATTTTAACTGAAACCTGGCAGGTAGCAGACACTAGTTTGCATCAAATTCATGGATGTGAATTGATTTATAATGATAGTAGATACAACCAAAATGACGACGTTCTAATATATACAGTCCCCTCCCCTCCACGTATTTTTTGAACGGCTACACTTACATTATTAAAATTTGGAGGGTGAAAATAAAGTGTTGTAAACTCCTCTACGAATAGTAACAGGTGACGTAATAGTAATAGATGACGTCACAGTGCCACTCTGGCCAATAATTTTAAATAGGACCTTATGGCAAGTGATATCTTGTTTGAAAGGCATTGACATTGGCTACATAGCTATATTAATTTTGTTTGGGTTTAAATCAATTTTGACGGATAAATTAAATAAATACCAAAATTATGGAAATTATTTTTTTAAATTTAATTAATCAAAGATCAACAATGGATTCTTATAGCAAGTAGCAATACATCCTATAAGTAAAATCGAAATGTGCTCCGTCTACTTCCTGACAGTGATACATCCTATTAGTAAACTCTTGTCGTACTCGTTCGAATGTGTCGGCTGAAATAGCATTCTTCAGTCATTCTTTCTTTCAAAACGCCAATGCTATCTGGTGCCGTAGTATAAACATGGGATTTTAAGTACCCCCATAGAAAAAATTGTAATGGGGTCAAATCTGCTGACTGAGGTGGCCATTCTATAGGACCTCGCCGGCCGATCCATCTACCTCGATATTCTTCATCCAGGTAACGTCTTACTGCACCATAAAAATATGCAAGAGCACCATCTTGTTGAAATGTTATTTCCAGATGGCCTAATTCATCTTGAATATCTTGCAGAATTTCAAGAATTAACGGCTCAATTGCATTTTGTAACATCTCCAGATACACTTCACCGCTTAAATTTGAATTTAGGAAAACAGGAGCAACTATGTGGTTTTCCAAAATACCTGCCCAAACATTGACTTTTTCTGGAAATTGGGTATGTTGTTCACGAAAGGTGTGAGAATTTGTGTCACTCCAATACCTTACATTTTGTGTATTCACATTTCCATTGAAGTAAAAAGTACTTTCGTCACTAAAATAAATCGTTTTTGTGTAATGTGGGTTTTGACTAATTTTGTTTGTCATACAATCACAGAATTCGAGTCTTCTGTCGGGGTAGTTATCCGAAAGGTGGTGCACCATTTTTAACTTGTATGGATGAAATTTATTTTCAGCCAACACTCTCTGTACTGTACTTTTACTTACTTCACAGATAGACGCAACATTAGTTGGGGAGGAAGTAGTGTTTACTACCATTTCAGCAACTATATCAATTTTTTTATCATCACTAAATGTTGGTCGACCAGATCGTTTGGCATCTTGAACACTACCTGTTGCTTCAAACTTGTGAAGACTCAAATAAGTTCTCGAGATACGGCGATCTGGGTATCTTCCATTAAATAAACGTTCCGCTTCATGGAGATTCTTTCTAGATTCACCAATTATTAAGATAGCTGCTACTTTATCGGTTTGAGTACGTACCATTTTGCCTATGTAAACTATTAAACGTCTCGTTAAACAATAATAAAATTAAATATATAAGTTATTTAGAAAAACTTTGCTTAGCAACAAATACTATTAAATTAAAAACGTCAATCTTTTTGACAATTTATAATGAACTATTGTTTATATTAGAAGTTTCGGTTGTCCCAGATGTCAACCAATGTGGCTCCGCTTCACTCAAGTGGAAACGGGAGTGGGTAAAAGTCTCGAATCTGGGATATTAAATTTGAAAAAATATTGTTAAGCGCCAGTCAAATTTATTTGAGCCGTAAAGAAATTTTTCCCAACATAAACTTGACAAATATGAGGGGAAAACTAAATGAACAACCTAACTTACATTCCCTTAATTATGAGTTTTCAAAATACTTAATACTCAAAACATTTGTATTATATTGTAGCAATTTAGACCACAATAATATATGTATTTACATTTAAATCCACAAATTACTTGAAAATATTCCCCTGTCCCCTGAAAACTCTACATATTCAGAATATTTGTATTATATTGTAACAATATAGACCATAATAATAAAATGTATTGACAGAAAAAGTCAAAAATATATCTGAATTATTATCACATAAAATCAAGAACCTTGTGTTACATGTTCGTACCTTGCGTTAGATCCAAAGCAAAAGTCAACGGCATACAAATATAAAATTTCACAGTATACTGATGATGTAGTTCTATTAGTAGAATCACGAAAACCTTAGTTAAAGAATGCCCCCCTTGAAACTATAACGCAACTTCTACTGAATTTATAAGAAAAAGTTAATTAATGACACTTATTAATATGTACATCCTCTTCATATAAGCCTACTGTTCCCTGTATTGGATTCTCAGAGAGAATGAAGTACGCCACCAATCGAGGTGTGAATATAAGTCAAACTTCTGGCAGCCTCTTACTACAGCCTCCCAGAACCAGAGTCAAGTTCCATATGGTGTATCTTAATCAAGGCAAGACAATCTCCCCAAGCTGACAAGCAGAAGAAGAACCCTCTAATGGAGGGTTCCAATTTTTCTATAGATTCCAACAAACATCTCTTCCATACAGAATTGAAAATTGTATATAAGATGCTACGATTCCAGTTGATAATCTCCTCTCAAAGAGTCAGGTAGCATGGTTTCCAAGTATCGACCATTATCCACAAAATCTTGTGAAATTCCCCAAAAATACTATCACCAATAGCTTCCCGAATAAATTGAGACGGTATTAATAATCTCCTCTAACTGGGATGGTTTCGAATACCATATATAAAATTAGATACCGTACTGCCAATCATCTAGACATCTTCAAAAACCAAATTGAAATGTGTCGTTAACATTCTTCCTGTCCCTAAAGTTCATTTCACAACGCAGACTCGAGTAAGTTTCCAACCAATAGAAATCCAGCTGACATGAATTCGTCTTAACCGCAGACCATAGAACAACAATCCACATAAGACATCGAACAAGAGTAGAATAAACCCAAAAATGTTACTAGTAAATGTCCACATATCATCTACGAGCACATCAGAGAGAAAATCTGTGTGTAAATATAATTGTCTATGACTCGTAAACTCATAGAGCAAATGTCACAGGGATCTCGACTGCTCCCAGTGCGAAACGACAAACAGACGCTCATATTGAAGGCATATCTGTCATTGAGCAATTGTAAATTTCAATTTACACGACATAAACAAAGTGCTTACATATTAGAAATTATTTAAATGGATTTTAATAATCATAGTACCATAGCAACCCCGCAAATGTTAATGTACAAAGCCAAAATGCCCGGAATTACCGTTCAAATCAGATGGAATCTAAACAGTTAACGTATTATGGGTAAATATTTATCATACCGAACGACATCCATGTCCTAACATGAAGTTATCTAATATGGAAATATTCACTGAAGCCCACGTGGTAAACAAATGAAGATTGAACATACCCCTATCTGAATGAGAAGTATGTGAAAGTTAATCAACTAATTTATTCTAACCTAATACTAGTAATGTGTTTCAGACTGCAAGTCAAGGAGTCGGTTATATCCGAACCCTAATAAGTTATAGCACTCATCAGCTGAGGCGGGCAGTTTTTCGGACTACTGTGGCTAACACCCCAAGATGATGTAACCAGAATAAATATCAGTAGTCCCACGGTTATTTATATCTACAGTAAAAACCAAAAGAGAGAAAAAGACCCCTTAATACCCCGAGAATGTAAGTTAAAGAAGATAAGTATGACTAAAACTACTCTATTTACAGCGGCGCTCGTTTTTGTATCAGAGGATACAATTTACCAACTTACCCAGCAATCAATAGTGATTGATAATATAAAATTACTGTCAAGATGTTATGATATGTCGGCTACAGCCTGCACCATTTCACCAGGAAGATGATGACAGAGGAATCACTAAAACTCTGGGCTGACAGAAACAGATAACAACAGCAATACTTTTAGACTTCTATTAAAATCCATACATAAAAAACTTCAGAAAAAATCAACATAGTTTCACAACCTGCAAATACTTATAGAAGTAAATGTAAAGTATTACAAAAAAATGCCAAATAGGTAAATTTTTATATTATATTATTGATAGTTAAGTTATCCAATAAAGAATCTAATGATCGTTTAATATTTAAAAAAAAATAGAGTTGGCAGTCTTAGTGTCAAAATAAACCCGTTACAGAGGCGGACTGAAAAATCTTCAATATTTAAATGCGAAATAATAATTTTGGTATTTATTTAATTTATCCGTCAAAATTAATTTAAACCCAAACAAAATAAATATGGCTATGTAGCCAATGTCAATGCCTTTCAAACGAGATATCACTAGCCATAAGGTCCTATTTAGAATTATTGGCCAGAGTGGCACTGTGACGTCATCTATTACTATTACGTCACCTGTTACCATTCGTAGAGGAGTTTACAACACTTTATTTTCACCCTCCAAATTTTAATAATATAAGTGTAGCCGTTCAAAAAATACGAGGAGGGGAGGGGACTGTATATATTAGAACGTCGTCATTTTGGTTGTATCTACTATCATTATAAATCAATTCACATCCATCAATTTGATGCAAGCTTGTGTCTGGTACCTGCCAGGTTTCAGTTAAAATGATCAAATCAATATCGGACTTCAGATTTGATGAAAATAGCTTGTATTCGTTTTAAATTTTGTTTATGCTTCGTATGTTATTGTGTACTACTTAAAAGTCTATTTACATTCTATATTCAAGATTTGTGAGTATTTTTCTGTGTTTTTTTATATATAAGTTTCAAATTTTTCAACAATAAAATCACAAATATATTGACCTATGGAACGATAGTATGGTGGAGATGGACAGAAGTGTCCTCAGTAGAGAAAAAATTAACTACAATCCAAAGACAAGCTCTCCTCGGGATTACCGGGGCAATGAACAGCACGGGGACGTCATCAATGGAAGCCCTTATAGACCCTCCTCCTCTGGAACTTTTTGTTAGGGCAGAAGCAATGATGGCGATTCTCAGAATTAAATAGGGAGGCATGTGGACCGCGAAAAATGTTCATGGAGGACATACCGATACAACTGGGACAAATCTAGATGAACCGAACTTTCAAATGGGTCTGAATAATATGATATCAGAGAATATATTCATTGAGCGAATGAATATTATTATTCCATATAGGCAACAGGGGGTGCACTCGGGAAATCCTGGAGATATCATCTGGTTCACTGATGGATCTAAAACGAACCACGGCACTGGGGCTGGTATAAATGGACCTAGGAAGAAAATACAATGTTCTTCAGGCTTGGTATTCCAGGCAGAAACAATTGCTGCTATAGCCTGTATTGATGAGAACATCAAGAGAGGTTATACCGGACAAATAATGAAAATATATACTGACAGCCAGGCACTACTGAAGGCTATCAGAAATCCAACCATGAAATCTTGACTGGCTAAAAAATGTAAAGAGTCCCTTAAACAAGATGGCAAGAGACATCACAGTGTCTCTAGTATGGGTGGTAGGACATGTAGGGATTGCAGGTAATGAACTGGCGGCCCAGGATGAGGAGACTTCATAGGTCCCGAACCGTTCTGTGGCATCGCAAAAGATTACATAAGAGGGGAAATCTGCAACTGGCTAGACAAGGAACACCAAATCAAATGGAGATGGACACAAGGTGAGCTTCACACAAAAAGCTTACTGGAAAATGTAAACAAAGAACCCTCAATCAGTTGATTGAAACTGAGTAAGAGACACTTGAATACAGTTGCCGATTTGATTACCGGACACTGTACCGTAAGGAAACGTTTATACAAAATGGGAAAAGTCAGTGAACCTATCTGTATGATATGCGAACTAAGGATGAAGCACCTATTCATATACTATGCTTATGTAACAACTGAGGCAGAAGCACTTTGGAAACGAAACAATACAAACATCAGAACTACTTAAAATCCCCCCAAATTAGCTAGTGGCCTATTTCGAGGACACGAAATTTTTGGAGAGGAAGTAGATAATATTGGGAACGGTACAATGACTTAGGGCCTAGGCTGTTGAGCACAATCCAAACTAATGAATGAGTTTTTGTGGGAAAGTAGCAGTCTCTAGGCTTTTTGAAAATAAGAAAACATTGACACTTTAAGGTAATAATTATCAAGATAATTGCTCTTATCCAACTTTGGCTACCTCTTATTTAGTCCAGGAGGAATCGGCGCATGAGTAACGAAAACTATTCCACCTCCATTTTTTTATTTGATTCTCTTTGAATTGCCCTACTGATGATATAAATGCATGTTGCCATGGGGCAACCTAGTGCCATATTGTTTAAACAGAAATTGTTTAAACAATTGGAAGGAATTGTTATTTTTCAACCGTACAAATTTTTTTATATTAGTTATTGAAACACAAATAAAAAAGGTCCAATGACTTTTCTCGATAAAGTTAATATTTTTAGAGATATGAATTTTTAAAGGTTCGAAAATCTTACATTTGGGTACTTTTGACCCATGAAAAATATATTAAAAAAATAAAATAAAATATAAATAATAATTTTTTTAAATTCTTTATACAATAGTTAATAATATTCTCAATAGAGATTTAAGGAAATTACATTGTTTATACCTGTTTTTTAATTGTTAATTTCGCGCTCTCACAAGTATGCGTCGCTACCTTTAAGTATCGCCGTCTCTCTGTGACTCATGCGCTGCATCGGCCTCTCTGTGTGCTGAATCATTATTTACCATTTATCTAAAAAACCATTAACTTTCTCAAGATTGGTAAAGATAGCAATGTTATTAATAATTAAATTGTATACAATTAGTTTTTAACAAAAGTAATTTAAGTATGAATCGGAACATGTAATTAAAATTACTTTTTCGTTCTTATCATAGTAATTTATGCATTTTCATCAATAATAATGAGATATAATGGTATTTGAAAAATTTTTGGAATTATAATTATATATAAATGATAAGCTTTTGCTCAAAACATACATTTGGAAGAATGCATTGAATCTGGAATATAAAACATTAGATTTTACGAATTTCGGATACAATCTAAAGAATGATTCTCTGCTAATACCTTTAATTATAAACAAAAGCCCACTTCCAACTGATCAAGATCAGTCAAGCCCATTTCCAGCTGATCAAGATCAGTTGGAAATTGGCTTTTGTTTATAAATAAAGGTATTAGCAAAGTAGTTTGTATCCGAAATTCGTAGAATCTAATGTTTTATATTCCGTATTCAATGCATTCTTCCAATCTTGATAAAGTTAATGATTTTTTAGATAAATGATAAATAATGATTCAGGACACAGAGAGGCCGATGCAGCGCATGAGTCAGAGAGAGACGGCGATACTTAAAGGTAGCGACGCATACTTGTAAGCGCGCGAAATTGACAATTAAAAAACAGGTATAAACTATGATATTTTCTTAAATCTCTTTTAAGAATATCAATAACAATTGTATAAAGAATTTAAAAAAATTATTATTTATATTTTATTTATTTAATATATTTTTCATTGGTCAAAAGTACCCAAATTTGAGATTTTTCGAACCTTTAAAAATTAATATCTCTAAAAATGTTAACTTTATCGTGAAAAGTCATAGGACCTTTTTTATTTGTATTTCAATAAAGAATATAAAAAAATTGTGCGGTTTAAAAATAACAATTCCTTCCAATTGTTTAAATAATTTCGGTTTAAACAATATGGCACTAGGTTGCCCCATGGCAACATGCATTTTTATCATTAGTAGGGCAATTCAAAGAGGATCGCATGAAAAAATTGAGGTGGAATAGTTTTCGGTACTTATGCGCTGATTCCTCCTGGACTAATTATACTATCAAAAATTCATAGATATTTATTGTTTTTTAGTGATATTTATTGCCTTTGCAAAAAGTTCAACGTATCGACTATGTCGAGATGATGTCGAGCTTGTTTTTTTTGGAATGTACGTCCAATTTCCGATGTGACTTATAACGGAAATATTCTTTTTTTCTCGTAAACAACCGTTTTATTTTCGATGATTTTTTTCTAAGATAAACTGGAATTCGTTCCAAAATATTTTTTATTTGAAAAACGCGATTTTATCGGAGCTCTATTGCTTTTAATACGTTCTGCAGTTTGTATAATCACTCAAAGAATTAAATGATCACTTTACAATAATAAAGGTATATTATCTCATTTCTTCCTGTACTCGAACAAACACTCTGCATAGCGGGATTAAATATTCGTATTCCCGGGAAACCACAAGGAAAACTTTTGCTTCTAGTCAATCTAATTGCAGCGATGTATAGAAAACTACCACAGAGATTTTGTAAGAAATACAGAAAAATAGAAAACGAATGTAGTTCAAACTGAGTTATATGCTCTTCGGTTTTATTTCCTTAATTTTGTTTGCACAATTTGTTCGGATCGAGATATTTGAGAAAAATGTTTTTGTTTGTTTATTTTGTTTACTTCATTAGCAATCAAACTATATACAGTTATTTAAGCTAATGGGATGGCTTTAAAGCATGCAAGCTCTAGTATAGCGTGATGAGGTCTTCTCCAGCGACAAGTCCTCTTTACCCGTTTTGTAGGTCTGCAGTCTTTCTTTATAGTCTTCTACCGTCTTTTGGTTTTATTAGTGGATGGAGTAACGTGTTTTCATGATTAGCCACTCATTTATGATGTTTTTTTCTCCGATATTTTATGACATTTTAGTATTTATGTAGCGTTAGTTTCAACACATACCATGATGTATCAACTATCATGCGAAGTATTTTGGACTGGCTTCTATGTATAATGGCTGTATTTGATTTATTCGCACAATCCCAGAGATCGATGCTATACATTCAGATAGGCTTGATTGTAGTTTCATAGAGTAGGAGCTTATTTTCTAGTGTAAATTTGGATTTTCTACCAATTGCCAGTATAGATCTTTCACTTTCAGGTTATCCTGTTTGCGTTTTTAGTCTTATTTCAGAATGAAATAGGGCTATTGTAGAGAGTAGCAAGACGCGACTTCGGAAAAATTTCAATGCAGTTTTTCGTTTTGGTGTTCCTAGATGCCAAAATCACCCTCCGTTTCAAAGCTTATATATATATATATATATGTATATATATATATATATATATATATATATATATATATATATATATATATATATATATATATATATATATATGTGTTATAACGGAATTTGCAAGCACGATAGAGGGCGTATTTTTTGACGAATCGAAACCAAACTCACTACAAAAATCAGTTAGGCCAAAATCTTGGACGAGTTCGTTAATGAGCCTAATCGGCCGAGTAAAAACAAAATGGCGGCCTGTCAAAGTTGAAAAAAAAATCGTATTTCCTTTGTTTTTCATTTGACGCAAAAAAGTTACGGAGCTTTTTTATAGACCTTAACACATTATACAACTTTTGTATTTAACATTTTTCTCTTAATCGTACATTAAAACATTTATTTAAGAAAATTCACAAATAATAACTGAATTTGTAAGCACGATAGAGGGCGTATTTTTCGACGGATCGAAACCAAACTCGCTACAAAATCGGTTAGGCAAAAATCTTCGACGAGTTCGTTAATGAGCCAAATCGGCCCAGTAAAAACAAAATGGCGGCCTGTCAAAGTTGAAAAAAAAATCGTATTTCCTTTGTTTTTCATTTGACGCAAAAAAGTTACTGAGCTTTTTTATTGACCTTAACACGTTCTACAACTTTTGTATTTAACATTTTTCTCTAAATCGTACATTAAAACATTTATTTAAGAAAATTCACAAACTTACCAGAATTTTTTTTAATTTTTTTGTTTTTGATTTGATGCCAGAATGTTACTTTGGTTTTTTGTACATCTCTATTACTTTTGTATCTAATTTTTTATTTTTGGTTTTATGCAAACATGTTACTGAAATAAGACTGTCCAATTGGTCCTGTGCCATTGGGATTTTTAATGATATGGTCTTTTCATGTGAGCCTTGTATCAAGGTGTATGCCTAAGAATTTTGTGTTGGTAGCTTGTGGTATTTATATAATGTTCATGTAAACAGGAGGGGGCTGGTCTTTTCTCAGAGTGAAGTTCACTTGGACGGATTTTGTTTCGTTTGTCTTGATTTTCCATTTACTCAGCCACGTTTGGATGTCATTTAAATGTGTCTGCAGAATCCTGGAAGCTGCAACTGGGTTTTCCTTTGCTTGCTAATATGACTGGCAAATGTAACCATAATAGTTTCAATATTTGCTGGTAGACCTGCTGTGTATAATACATTTAGTAATGGCACCAAGACGCTCCCCTGTGGTACGCCTGCTGTTATTGGATGGTTATCGGAACTGCTTCAATTGTTTTTTATTCTGAACTCTTTGTCGCTTTGGTAATATTTCAACAGTTTGAAGTATAATAATATAATATAATGTTTATTCACGAAAGAAGTAGTAAATACAATACATATTTTAACAGATGCAAATAAACATGGTAACTACACAGAAGCTGTCGTAAACAGCTTGTACGTGGTAGATATCGAGAATTAACAATCCAATATATATTATGATATAAGACATGAATACAAAAATATGAAATACAATGTATAAAAAACAAAACAAACAATATAAGAAATAAAATATAAAATGTGAAATATAAAACCCAAAATATGAAACACAAAATATAAAATATAATAATAAAAAAAAGAGAAAAGTACAGAATGCATTCAATATAATCAACATGAAGCACAGTTAATAAATGAGAGTGATGGATCTGTTTCTTTCTAAACTTTGCGTTAATTAAAACAGTTAGGAAATTGAGTCGTCAAAGATACTTGAATCGAGGGAGAATGATATTACATAATCAATTTAATGTTAATCATAAATAACAATATAAATAAAGAACAAAACGTCAATACAACAATATACTCTATTATTCCAATAATGATTAAACACCCACTAAGGCATTGCCTGGGCGTGGGTATTCATTCATCGTGCATGTTTATTGAATAAATAATGGGGTTGAAGGAACATAAGCAATATAAGGGATATGAACATGAACTCGCTTTCTCTATGTCAGTACAGTGAAGAACTGAATAATGTTATCTCAATTACATAGTATGTTTCATGAGATCGAGGGGTCAATTAATCGATGTATAGAGACTCTATCTGTCTCTGAAATGAAACATTTGACATCTGTTTTGAATGAAAAAATTGTCGTTGCAAGTCTGATTTCCAGAGGTAAGCAATTGTAGAGCCGGTTTGCAAGATGATTATATGTTCTCTGAACGATAGTTTTGGTTGAGCATATTGTGCTCAGTTGTGCATTGACTTTAAGTCTTCTATTATGCCTATGATATACATAGTTCAAATTCGTTCGGTTTTTATGTTGTTCAACAACAGTTCTTAGGAAGTAAAATTGCCTAAGGTCCAGCAATTTTGATTCTTTGAAAAGTGCTTCCGGTGAGTATTGTGGCGGTTTTCCAAGGACAATTTTTAGAATTTTTTTCTGTAATGCGTCTAATTTTTTCAAATGCGATATTGCTACTTCACCCCAGTCAACTATCCCATGTGCAAGACGAGACTCCACATTTGCACAATAGATTGTTTTCATTCGCGAGGTATCTAGTATATTTCGTAAATATCTGAATCTATAAAGAATGCTCCTCAATATCCTACTCACTTGGTCAATATGATAGTTCCATCTTAGGTGTCTATCTATCACTACTCCTAAATACTTGATTTTTTCTACTGATCGTATACATATATTGTTCCCGATACTCAATGTATCATATTGGGATAGTGAGTTGGCATAGCAAGAGAATGGTAAAAAGAATGTTTTTCCGTAGTTTATTTATAGAATTTTATCTGCGAAACATTCAAAGAGTTTACCCATGTCTTCCTCTGCTTTAGCTTTGAGGTCATTCCAGCTATCAGCACTGTACAATACTGCTGTATCGTCAGCGAAGCAAACAATGCTGCCACAAGTAACGTGACGCAATATATCATTGATATATATTGTAAAGAGAATTGGCCCCAAAACTGTTCCTTGCGGTACTCCACACTCCACAATCCTTTTTTCACTAACGACGTTATCAATTTTCACGTATTGCTCTCTGTTTTTAAGGTAACTCTCCATGAGATTCAATGTGCTTCCCCTGAAAGCCATATTTTACAAGCTATTCAACAGCTGTGAGTGGTTCACAGTGTCGAAGGCCTTAGCAAGATCCAAGAAAACACACAGACTTGGTTTCCTATTTTCTAGACTTTCTGATATTTTGGAGGTGAGAAAAATAATAGCATCCTGAGTAGAAATCCCTTCTCTGAATCCATACTGATTATTTGAAATGAAATTATGCTTGTTAAGGTAAGAGACCATTTTTTTTTGATTATTTTTTCTAATGTTTTAGCTATGTTTGAAATGGCGTAATTGGTCTGTAGTTTAGAATTTCATGTCTGTCTCCTTTTTTGAAAATTGGTTTAATTGGTTTTGAGTTCATGGGAAATTTTCCTGTTTCTATTATTCGATTAAGAATGTTGTTCAGAGGAAAAGCTATTTCTGTTATCTCTTTCAAAGTTTCAGCTCTAATTTCATCGATACCGGGAGTTTTGTTGATTTTAAGAGATGATATTGTTTCAATTATCTCCCCCTCTGTTGTAGGTTTCTAAAATATAGAGTGCATAAAAGATGCTTTCTTCAGGGGAGAATTCACAGGTTTTTAAATTTTTTTGCAAGTTTTTGCCCAATAGAGAAATAGTGATTATTGAAACAATCTGCAATCTCCTTTTTATCATAGGTAACACCACCTGTTTCATTTTTTATTGTTTGAATCCTAATAGTTTTATTTTTCCCAGAAATATCCTTCACCGTTTCCCATAGCGCCTTGGTGTTAGTTTGTGATCTATCCAGACAACTCTTATAGAAATTGATTTTTGATTTCTTGATAAGAATATTCAATGTGTTTCGATAATTTCTCTATTATGTTGTCAACATTAGGTTATTTGGCTCTTTTCGAACTTTTTTGAATCAGTTATCTCTGGTATTTATGGAGTTTACCAATCCTTGTGTGATCCATTGCTTCCGTTTGATGTTTCTGTGTTTAACTTTTGATGTTTCTGTGTGTTTTGCGATGAGATTCTTCAGCAATTCTAGGAAACGTGCAAAACTTTCGTCGATATTTAGTGAGATAATATTAGACCAATCATAGAGGGTTAATTCTGTTCTCAAGGATGAATAATCAGTGTATTTACAGTATTTTGCATCTGAAGTCTCATATTCCTCGTCATTTTTGAAGGGGAGTTTAACGATTGTAGTGTAATGATCTGTGATGGCACTTTTTAGTACAATAGGTAAAACTTCGTTCGATTTTTTTTAACAAAAATGTGATCAATACATGTATCACTTTGTTGTCTAGTTGTAGTATTTATGACGTAATGATAATCAAACTAGTGTTTTTAAATGAAACTCAAGGTCTCTAGTTAATTTCATAATATAATACAAGTTATTGAAAATTCTAAAAAATTGACATATTCCACGAAGTAAGGGTCGAGACAGTCGATAATCAAACTCATAAAAGCTATTTAGATATTCAGTAATTATGTCATCTTCATCTAGAATGTTCAAGTTGATATCCCCTGAAAATATGTGATAGTCACCATTGACTTTCGAAGCATTAGAGAGGTATTCCCGAAGATTTTTGACGAATATTTGTTCATCTGTTGAAGGCGGACGATATAAACCCGTTAGATGTATGGTCTTTTCGTCTACATTCAGTGTAATTTGAGACGATTTACATACACCTATATCAATGATATCAGACTTATAGCATATATTCTCTCTTACGTAAATAACAACGCCATCGCATTTATTAATGTTACCCTCGTTATACAGTAAGTCGTAGCCATCCAGCTTAAACATATTTATGTCTGGGATATCCCATGTTTCTGTGAGTACAATGCAGTGAAAATGCTGTTTTATTTCAAGAATGTATATTTCTTGTTCACTTAAATTTTTTGCAATACTCCTTATGTTCTGGTGAAAAATGTTGAAATTTAATTTTTTATTTTCTTCAGATGAAATTAAATTGTTATAGTCATGTATATTATCAACATTTTTGGTTGCAATGAGTTCATATTCATAGTCTCTAATATATGGATTCATTTTTAATTAAAGGAAGTATAAATTTTGTTTGTAATGGAAGTGGAAATGGTAACAATAATATTAGAATGAATAGTTGAAGATGGTATAGATAAATAGAATAAAAAGGTAGTAAGAACGTTGAATCTATCTAGCAGAGTGCTTGCGCAAGTTTGGTTTTTCTCGTACTGTTTCCTTGATAATTTTTTTCGTTGCGCCTGTTTTCGGAGTATTTGAGTTTTCTTTAGTGGAATCAGATAAGTTAGATTTTTTGGTTTGAGTTGACTTCATGAATGTGAAAGCAGCTTCTTCCAGTTTATTTTTTTTCCGAGGAATATGCTCAGGGGCTGGTGTGCCTGGATCACTTTGTGGTTTGTTTTGACAGTAAAGTTCGCTTGCGTCTTCCAAAGTTTCAAGTTGAGTAGCAGTATAGATCTTACTATTGAGGTAGAGCTTGTTGTTCTTTATGAAGCAAATATTATTGTCTTTCTGTTTAGCGACATGTAGATGTTTTCTCAATATTCTGTGTTCTGTTCTCTGTTCTTCAGTGAGATCATGTACTATACGTATTGTAGATCCTCTCAAGTTTTTGGTGTTTATCAGAACTTCAGCTTTTTTGATGTAAGAGGTGAATTGCACTTTCACTGGGCTATTATGAGTTGACCCTAGGGGATATATGTTGTTGAAATCGTTTTCAACAAGCTCAATTTTCAAGAGGTTTTTCATCAATTCAATTATATATTCAGGAGTTATATAATGTTCTTCTCTCTCTAATCCAAATATTATTACGCTATTTTTCCTCTGCCCTCTTTCGAGTAGTTCTATTTTTTTCTTCAGTTATTCGTTTTATCTCTCTGCTATAGTTAGGCGATGATTGATTTCCTCAATTTTCAGGTAAAGTTTCACTTCAACCGCCTGTATTGCCGACTTCAATTCCGTGTTTCTTTTCAATAGTTGATCTAGTAGTTGTTCATTAGTAATCTCTGAATCGGGCATTAGTTTCCGTGTATGGTCACTTTTATTTTTATTTCTATGGATCGGTAAAAATACTCCAGGTGTTGTGATAGATTCGTTTGTTTATATGTTTCATGTTTTCAATTTATCTTTCTGTCGATAGTACTACTATTTTACTACTATATTCTATCACATGGACGTGGTTTATCACATGGAATGGTTATTTAATTTGATTCTAATTATATTTGTGTTTAACATACTTAATTTAATAAATTTATTCGACAGCCACTTTGGAGCACTTGTTCACTTAAGACGACCACATACAAAAGTATGTGATTGGAAGATAGTTATTGATTTTATATAATAGGCCTGCGTGCCAAACCCAGTCAAATGCCTGGCTTACGTCTAAAAACACTGACGTGCAGTATTTTTTTCCTTCCAGTGATTGATTTATTGTGTGACTTATCCTGGGGATTTGTTGAATAGTTGAATGTCCCTTCCTGAATCCAAACTGATGTAGTGGTACCTATCTATTCCTCAGTGTTTGGGTATGAGTTCATTATTCGTAGTAGTAATCATTCAATGACCTTCGACAAGATTGGCAGTAAGTTTATTGGGCGATATGAAGAGACAATGTTTCGGGTTTTGCCTTGTTTTGGGATCATTATTATTTCTGCAGTTTTCAGCAGTTTTGGCCAGTAATTAAGACGTAAAACAGCATTGAATATGTGAGTGATGGGTAATATACCTTTCCTTGGTAACTCCTTCATCATTTTTAGAGTTATTTTGTTTATGCCAGGAGCTTTTCTGGAATTTATGTGATTGATTTTCTCTCGAACTTGGCTTATCGTTAGTGGTTTAATTGCTGATGCGTTTGGAGGAATTTATAAAATTTTCTTTTAATTTCAGGATTAGATACGTCGTTGTTGGAATTAAACTTTTTTGCAAGGTGTTTCACAAATAGCACTGTTTTTTCTTCGTCGCTTCTAGCCAATTGTAGATTATGTCCTAGTTCGTTATGAATAGGGGGCGCGTGAGTTTTGGGTTTCCTAGAATTTTTGACCGGTTGCCAAATCGAGTTGTCAAATTGGTTAAGACTAGTGTAAGACTAGTGATGTAATCCGTAAAAGATCTTTCTGTTGCTTCTTTTATTTTTGTTATCGGTTGGTTATTTATTCTATTGTAATGTTTTTCTTATTTATTTAAACGTTTTTTTTCATTAACGGTGGGATAAATTTATACACATGGTAGGTTCGATTACTCAATTTATTTATTCACTACACTATTCACTAATTATATACACAGTATATTCACTTGAACTAATTTATATAATCACTTAATTCATATTCACTTATTTACTGTTCATCTCACGATGTCAAATTATGAACTAAACTGAACTCTCCCTGATCGGTTATTTATATATTAGTGCCTTTTTTACTAAATAATTCTAGATTGCGGCTTATACAAAAACAATTGGCTCTGGCATTTTCTAGATAAGACTGGTCACAGAAACAATGTTTAGATAAGATAGTCACAATCGTAAACAATTCTAAGAAATACCTGTGCATCCGCAATAATTTTAACTTCCATACATGGCTTAGACAGAGTCGGATTCAAGAACTATACCAGTGTGCTGTTTCGTAACATTACCGCCTCCTTAGATGGAAGTTTCTCCTGGAACTGTTGTGTAGCCGAGACTGGATGTTTAAATCGGCAACTGACTCCATTTCTACACTTTCCGATCTTATGGAAATAGCAGAGCACCGTCTCCATCGGATACTGATAATGGGGGTTGCAGCTGCAAAATTGATATGTGGACACCGGTATCTCGGAAGATAATCTATACCATGTTCCTGATAACTCGCCAATCCAACTGGTTACTCGCTATCTTAGGCATAGCCAGTTTCTTCACGCTGGATTCTAACACATGGTCTCGGAGGTTTCAAAGTGCTTCCCACACATCGCGGTAGGTAGATCGATCTTGAAATTCATTTTTAGTTACCACGTAGAAGACGTACCGCGAATTATGTTCCGTTTCAGTGTCTGGCCAGGGGCTGGAATCTGGTCTTCAAGTTTTTCTAATTGTCCGAACTTCTTTCGAAAGACGGTTGCCAACTCTCGTGCGTTCTTGATACGGGCGGGAATGTTGTATGCCAGTGAATAATCTTCCGGGAGAGTGAACAAATCTTGTTGTTGTTCCGAAGTGACTCCATATCTAGCTTTCCCGGTACCTCCACACGCGCCCAAAAATTCATCGAATGTACGGTCAGACACATATCGAATATGGTTTACTCCTTTCTCTAGGTCATAGTCTCCTTCGAATGGCGCTAGTCGGTTTCGGTAAACTACTTTTGGTTTTCCGTTGAGGATCTTGCTTATGCGATATTTAACATCATTGATCCTTTTCTTGATTAAGTATGGAACTTCCCTGGATTTTTGTAATTTTGGAGAAAATCCTTTTCTCCTCGTCGGGTTGTGTAACCATACTTTGTCACCTTCTTTAAAACCGCCTTCTGTGACCTTCGTGTCGTAACGACTTTAGATTTTGTCGCTGACAACTTGAAGATTTGTTCGAACTAATTCATGAATATCGTCCAGCCTTCTTCTCAATTAGATCCCATAGTCTTCTCCTGCTAGATCTTCTCCAGGCCGACAGCCAAATTCCAGGTCACAAGGAAACATAATTTTACGTTCAAACAGGATTTTCGCAGAGACATTTATTCTGACCCAATACAGAAATTGAAAATTGCAATTTCCTGAAAACTTCAGAAATCACAATACTAGGTTTTAAGTAGGCACGGGAGATTTTCTAACAATATATTCTCAATTTTATAACATTTCGGGTTATTATAAGATTCGTTTTAATCAGAATGCATCCGTGGACTCATTGATGGCAGATCGATAAGCCAATGCGAATAGGGAAAGATACTGGTCTCAATTTCTCTGATGGCTGTAAACTACCTTGAACAGGTATTTTCCAATAGTCCTGTTCATTCTCTCGACCATTCCCTGACTTTGGATGTAATGCTGTGGTCCTGGTCTTCTTCATTCCCAGTTTCTCGCAAATCTCCTGGAATAGATGGCTTTCGGAATTTCTTCCCTGGTCACTGTGGACTTCCAATGGCACTCTATATCGGCTGATAAATTCTTTCACCAAATAATCCGCGACAGTTGTGGCCTCTTGGTTCGGGATAGCGTAAATTGCCACTCACTTTGTGAAATAATCCATTACAACCAGTGTGTATGTGCCACCATTTTCTGTCGTCGGAAATGGTCCAGCGATGTCTAAAGCAATCCTTTCGAAAAGGCTCCCAAGATTATACTGTTTCATCTTTCTTGCGATGTGGTCCATTACTCGTAGCACAAGTCGTACATTTCTCACACTAGTTCTTCACATCGTCGGAGCTGTTCATCCAATAAAACCTTTCACGGACTCGCTGAATGGTTTTCTTCACTCCCAGATGACCTCCCGATGGACTATCGTGTATTTTCTTCAGTACCTCAGCTACTCTCGTTGTAGGGATAACTAGCTGTCTCCTCATCTCGGAACCATCATAGTTTTCAAGGACTCTTTTCAACAGCCTTTCATCTAGGACAAGGAAGTCCCACTGAGCCCAATACGCCTTGAGTTTCGGTGAGAATCATGACACTTCTTGCCAGGTAGGTCGCCGATTTTCTTCCTTCCACTGCCGAATCTTCTTTAGACAATCATCATTCTCCTGATCGTCTCTGATCCTGTAGGATGATCGTTCTTCGTTGACTACTGTAGTTCTTGAAAGTGCAACTTCCTTAGATTTCGACTTGTTGCATTGTGAATAATCTACAGAGCACGACCGTCTAGGCAAAGAGTTGGCTTTTCGGTGATTCACATCAGCTGGATGTTCACCCCTGTTTGATTTCCCCTGTGACTGGTGTTCTTGGGTTACAGGAGTCTTGGGGCGCTTACACGGACTGCGTACGTGCTCTAGCTCGCCACGCTTCCGGCATTTGATCTTCTTCGGCTTCTTGTCTACCATACCTTTCAACAAGTTGACGATCTGGTCAAGTCTGTTATCGTCTGTTCATCTCTGTAATTTGTTCAGTGTTAGCTTTAGTTACATTTGCGTATCGTACGGGTTGTTGCCCTGAATGTTGACTGTCAGTTATTGGTACTGCCATAATGGTTTTTTCGGAGTATCGTTTGCATTGTGACGGATGTTCAATTTGTTATTCACATTATTTGGTTTCAGAAGTTTGTGGTAGAACGATATTTACAGTTAGCTGGATGAGCATAAAGCACATTTAGATGGAGTGTCCCTGGTTTTTTTGCAGGCTGTAGAGTTGTGTGGTCCACCGCATTTAACGCAGACATATGGTTACGTTTTAGAATATCCATACTGCTGGCATCTCATAAATTGCGTTCTTCCATTGATTCTTTTTGGGGGTTCTATTTTTATGGCTTCGTTGTTGAGATTTGTCAATTTGTATATTTCCCTATTGTTATCACTTGGCTCTAAATCTATGTAGAAGACGTTTATTAGTTCGTTGGTTATCCTGTTCCTTCCATTTATCCTATTTTTAACTCTGTGTTAACTTCTGAGCAATTCTTTTCTGATGTCTTTAACGTCTGTTGTATGATACAAGTTTTTTAAGACTATTCTATAAACTTGCTCCTCTTTTGGTTGATATGTGTCACGAACAACGTGATTACCACGCAAGAGTTTCATTAGCTTTCCTCAGGTATTTAGAGTATCATTATTGATTTTAATTGTGTTGTCTGCTAAACATTTGTTTGTCGTCTACCAAGGCTCTAAGCTTGTTAATCATCTCTGCAAAATTTATTACTCCGTACACAAATATCGGAGGGGGCTTAGGAGCTTTGCTTACATTTCTATCTTTATTCGGTTCGCTGGTGTCTTCCATTTGTTCATTTAGAGCACTGAATTTGTTGCTTTTGCTTGCCGCTTGCGGCTCATCAATTATTTTGATTTTCCTTCTTTTCAAATTTTTGGTTTTTACAACTTGCCATGGGTTTTCTGTTGTAGTTACTGCTACATCCTTATCATATCCTATGAGTTATTCTTTGTCACTGGTAGAAGACATTCTGTTTTGGCAACGTGGCGCCCGGTGTAGATGTTTGACGAAGCTCTCCGGAATATATGTTGTAAAAAGTGTAAAAGAACTGTTGTAAATGGTGTAAGGTATGTAAATTGTGAAAATAGTTTCCATATAGGCTGTGCAACAAATATCAACTCTGTAAAGTTTACTAGTTATGACTTAATCAAATGTTGTCAGTAAGATTCAGCATGAGATCAGACTGATCAGTTATTTTTCGACTAAATTGAAAATCTAAGTCCAGACAATAAGGTAATTGATATTAATATATTTAAATATATAATAAAGCAAAAAGACTCCATAATAGAGGAGATGCATGACAAAATTCATTTAATGAGTCAACAAATAACTTCGTTAAAAGAACGAAGCGAATTAGACACAAATGTACAGAACAAAAATCAACGCAAAAACAATGGGAATCCTCTGCCATTCAAAATAAAACCAGACCACTAATTCAAACTGGAAATGATAAAATAATGTTGTTGCTAACTCGTCTATTCAATCAGTTATTTCAAAGACTGACGTGTCAGCTGTTCAATGAAAATAAATACTGAACAAAAAATTGATGAAGTCAAAAATTTGAATGAGAATAGCCCCAGAGAAAATTACAATGAATGGAAAAAAAATAGATAACAACTTGTTGTTGGAAATAATAATGAAATAACTGTAAACGGCAAGGATATTAAGGGGGTTCCCAAATTTGTGGATCTTCATATTTACAAAGTGGACTCCACCATGACAGCAGATGATCTACGTGAAATAGTAAAACCACTTCTCCCGGAAGTAGTGGTAATATCATTGAATTCGAAATATCCGGAGATTTGCAACTCGTTCAAAGTAAGTGTATATGGGTTTAACTTTAATACTGAGATGAATCCAGCAATATGGCCACATTGAGCCCATATCCAGCAGTTTTTTCAGTTGCGTCCAAAAAAACTTCCCCAAGTCTAGAACATGTAACTCCAGTGTGTTCTCAAAGTTATGTTTGTGGCAATGTATGTAAGTATACTAATACAAAAAAATCAACTAAAACCGTTCAAATCATAAATGTAAATTGTCAATCCCTGACTAATAAGACCAATAGAGTTGATTTAATATTGGAATGTAACAAACTGCAGGAAGAATACGAAAAATGGGGTTTGCAACTTAATACCCAAAGAACTAAATATTTACCTATAGCACAAGAGAAGATGAACATAGAACTGGAAAAGGAGGAAATTGAGGCTTGCGATGAATATACATATTTAGGTGTAACTTTCGACATAACAGGGAAGGACGACAAAGAAATAAATAAACGTATCACACAAGCTAGACGGATAATTGGGTGTTTGAATGCGATATTTTGGAGTGAGGAAATCGGAAAACATAGAAAATATAATATCTACGAAACCCTCATAAAGAGCAGCCTATTATATGGGTCAGAAACGTGGCGAATAACAGAAAACAACAAAAGACGATTAGAAGCTGTAGAAATGGATGTATTCAGAAGATAGTTAGGAATCAGCAGAAGACAAAGAATACGAAATGAGGACGTACGTCTCCAAATGGGGATAGAAGGCTCCTTAATAACGGACATCGAGAGAAAACAATTAGTGTGGTACGTGCATGTTCAGAGGATGGAAGAGAAAAGACTTCCCAAGAAAGTAGTGAACTGGACGCCGCCTAATCGTCGAAAACGCGGAAGACCTAGGAAAACATGGAAAGAAGGAATAGCGAAGGCGATGAGCTCACGAGACCTGAGAGAGGGCCAATGGGACGATAGGAAGAGATGGAAGTTAGACATCGGACAACGTCGAAAGACGTTTTAAAACCGATATATATATATATATATATATATATATATATATATATATATATATATATATATATGTAACAAACCTGATATTCTGTGCCTTTCTGAAACCTGGTGTGATAATGATAATATTGATTTAGTGAGATTTAACGATTATATGTAGGCTACTCATTTCAATCGAATCAACAGAATTCATGGTAGGGTTTTGATACTTGTGAAAAAGATGATTGAATTTAAAAATTTAGACTTTGTAAATAACTTATCAATTGGTATTGACTTTCATGTAGTATATTATTTTATTTGCAAGGAAGAAGCTGTTGTTTTGTGAATATATATAGGTCCCCATCAGGAAAGATTGAGATGTTCATGGACCGACTTTTTAAGGTCCTAAATTTTTGTTTCAATAATTATGATTGTACTATTCTTTGTGAAGACGTGAACATTGATTATTTGAATATATCACGTGGGAGAACATTATTAATTGACTTGATGGAAAGTTTTAACTTAAACTTAATAAATTGTGAGCCAACACGGATTTTCACAAATAAAAACATGAAAACGACCAAAATTAAAGTTGACTACTTTTTAACTAATATGACGTTTAAATACAATGAGAGCGTGATTGACTTGCAGCTTGGTGATTATTTGGAACGCAACATTCATGTAAAATATCATACGGGTATATTATGTACATTTTGCGAGAATAAGCTTAATAACAGAAAGACAAGTTTTAGGAATGTATCGGCATCCAATTTACTGAGTTTACAAACTCATCTAGACAATGAAAGTTTTCTGTCCGTCTATGAATATCTAAATGATAGAAACATCTCAAGTCTTGATCTTGTATATAATGAATTTTTAGATACTATATGTTACAATATTGATTTTATTTGCCCTATTTTAACAAAAAACGTATCTCATGGGTTGATCGCGATCTTGTGCGGATGGGTAGTGATCTTATGAATTTGTTTTGTTAACAAAATTTTCCGCAAATCCCGATGATAATTCAAATTATAATAGGTTAAAACAGGATTATGTCACTGAAATTAACAAATCGAGAAAATTGTTCTACCAAAAAAGTCTAGAAAATAAAAAAGTAAAAAAAAAACAAAAATATATATGGCGAACAGTACAACACAAAATTGGAAAAAAAGAGACATTCTACTATTAATACCAATGATATAAATGGTAAAATAACTCAAAATGAATACAAAATTGCTAATGCGTTTGCCATGTTTTTGCAACGAATACTAAAAAAGCAATAAATACCCACTTTTCTAACTTTGGTTTTGAAAGTTATACAACAATGTATGTCGCTTATACTTTTTATTTCAAACCTGTTATCCCTGAAGATGTATTGGATGTAATTAACTGCGTAAAAAATATCAATGCCGAGGGTGTTGACTGTCTTTCGACAAAAATCATAAAAAGTATGAGTCCACAAATTGCATGTACTCTAGCAGGCATTATCAACTACTCAGTGGAAACAGAAACTTTTCCATCAAGTCTAAAGATAGGAGTTATTTCACCAATACATGAAAAAAATGTATTCTCAGCCTTGACAATTATCGGCCAGTAACTGTCCAAACTGTGATATGCAAAGTGATAGAAAAGTGTATTTATAAACAAATGTTTTCTTTCCTCAAAAAGTATAATGTTATATTGGACCATCAGCATGGTTTCTTACCTGGCAGATCGACGGAAAGTGCATCCGTAGTTCTGCTTAATTTTATCCACACCTCATTGGATAGAAAAAGGTATGTGGGGGCGCTCTTCTTTGATCTTTCAAAAGCTTTTGACTCGGTTAGTGCTGATATAGCAATAAATAAACCACGAGATTTAGGATTTCGGGGCAAATTTCTATCGTGGCTGAAATCATACTTAGAAGCCAGAAAACTTATGGTCAGAATTGAAGAACAGAAGTCCCTCCCCCAACCTGTGGAAATTAGCGTACCTCAGGGGTCAATCTTAGGGCTTCTGATATTTTTATTATACATAAATGATCTATCTTAATATGTTAGCACTAATTGTTTAATACTATATGCAGATGACACCACATTGGCATTTGATTCTGAATCTTCGGATGAGCTGCTATTAAAGATGAAAATTTTATCAAGAGAATTTATCAGTTGGTGTGAAAGAAACTCTTTGATAGTAAATTCGACAAAAACCATCCTCATCATCTACATGAACATACTTTTCTGAAAGTAGCTGTATCCCAGTTGGGGGGACTGATATTTATTTCTCGAGTTCTACAAAATTTCTGGGAACCTACCTCGATAAGGATATGAATTGGAATACCCATATCAACCACATTTGTAAAAAATTAAATAGTATTTACTTAGCAATATTACAGTTAAAAAATAGATTCACAACTAGTCAACTGATCAATGTTTAGTATGCAATAGTATACTCCCATATTTCCAATAATCTCATTCTGTGAGGGGGTGCGGTGAATGCTTCGAGAATTTTTACTTCTCAAGAAAGTATTGTCCGTCTAATTTTTAATATAGATTATAGAGAAACACGCAGAAACCATTTTAAAAATTTTGGTGTACTAACTTTTTATTCTATTCACATCTACAAGTGCATATTATATGCAAAAAGTAATTTCAGTGAATTTAGTCTTAACTCTGATTTCCATGATCACCAACCAAATCTGGAAAACTTATACGGCCACTAAAACATGAAACCTCATTGTTTGAAAAAATCCTGTCTATAAAGGAATTCAATTCCTGAATCATTTGCCCAGCTGTATAAGATGTGAGAGCGATTTCAATGTGTTCTAACAAAAACTTGAAAAAATTTCAATTGTCGAATGTTTCTATAATGTGTTAGAGTTTTAAAACAAACGATTTCAATTTAAGTGTTTAATAAATAAGTCGTATTGAATGTAATATCCTCTTCTCTGTTTGACCTGTCCTATATCATGTACTATGATCAAAAAGGATGAATAAAGTATTATTATTATTATTATAAGTGATGATTATTGTTTGATGTGCTATGAGGTTTTACATGACGTATAACTACATAATTAGGTTGTGACAAGTATAATCCACCATTACTTGGCATTGGCTGAGAGATGATTTAATTTGGAGTAAATTATTGTCACATTTGCATATTGTATATTGGTACACTCTGTATGACATTGTTGAATGGAACACCTTGTATGTTATTGTTAAAGGGTTGAGTGAAATTGTTGTGTGTATATCTGTCGTAAACATTAGTTGACTAATTTGTGTACCTGGCCCATTAAATGTAGGCGCTGAGTTCAGTTTTATTTAGAATATGATTTCCAGTTTTTGTACTTTATCATTAACTGATGGATTTTGTTTTATACTCTTCCACTTTTATCTTGTTTTTGCCGTAGCACTATTGTAAACACAGCGATCGAGAAACACAGAAAATATATAAAACGCGACACCTACAGGATTTATCTATGGTGCTGGTGCAAATATCACTTACAATAACTATTGCGTTTTCTAGCTTATTTGTAAAATGTGAGTGGAATTAAATGTTGATAACCGATTATGAATAATTGGCTTGCTTCCACTTTAGTGGAAGTGATAAATATGAACGGAACCTTGGGGAATGTTTTTACGGAGTTTAAGAAATAATCTTCCCTAATATCACTTCAATTTATCTCGAGGAACTTGTATTTCGACACAGCTCAATTCGACAATATCAACATAAATCGAAGAATAATTCGCTCGAGCTAAAGCTGAAATTTTTGATATAGGTGAAATAGTCAAAGAAAATTTTTAATTAAAAACAATAACATCTTTTTACTTTTTTTTCTTTATAAGTTACATCTATGTGAAGCGAAACATATTCCGAAAATGTTGAGTGGGACTTACTGTATACTTCACGTCAAGATCTAACAAAGCCCCGTTTGATTCATATCAGAAAACGGTTTTAAGAATAAAGGGGAATACATAAGATAAATGTGTGGTGTATATACATACCAACTACGTTAAGCTGAACAAAGATGCTAATGGGCGGATGCGAGGAAACTTGGCACTCGTACAAACCGGCATCTCTCTGCTGCACAAACTTGATTTGTAACGTCCAATCCTGAAACAGTATAAAGGAAATCTTTATTATACGGGAACGTTTCCAAAACCTTGCGAAAATACGACTTTGTTTAGCGGTTTTGAAGTATTATCTGTGTTAAACATTGGTATTTGATAAACTTGTTTTAGTATACTTGTAGTTTTATTTTCTCGGTTATTTTGGAACGAAGTAGTCCCAGAAATATTGTTACTATTTCTAATTGTTCATCGAAACTTTGACTTTTCTAATCATTGGAGATCGCTGAAATAACCTGATTACTTTGTAAATAGCAGTAAAAGGCCACAATCAGCAAAAATAAGCAGAAATATATTCAAAATACGTCATATGCATGTTGTTACCGTCTAAATTGTTCGGTACCAATTTATCCAAGTTTCCTTGGATAGGACCAAGATAACGTGTTATTATTTGGAACGATACTGGGCGATAAACAATTAGGACGTATGAGAACGGCACTCTTGTTTTGGTTGGAGAGCTAAGAGTCGTGGGTTTATTTGCGGAACGTTAATCAACCGGAAAGGTGATTAAAGGGCGCCAGAAATTTTAATTCACAGGAAAAATTTCAAAAACTGCGAAAAGCGAGAGAAATTATAAAAAGTGAGGTATTTTTGCTAGTGTATCTGTGGAGGTTAGGGAAGTACTCACTAAAACGCGGTTTATTATGTTAACCAGTTTATTAACAGGTTTTACCAGCGTCAGTGAACAAAACATCAAAAATATTCACAATATGAGTACATGCATAACCTTGTACCGCAAACAAAATTAATATATACATAAAAAACAATAAAACAAATTATCACTAAAAACTACACGGTAATTGTTCGAGAAATAAATAGTCTCCAAGAAACAACAAATATACAACTCAAAATCATATACATATTGTAATAAACACGAGATATGACATAGGAAATTTTGAGGACACCCCATATAGATAAAATTTTCTTGATCATAAAATAAGTCGGAATAAATTAATATAAAAAAACAATTGTTGACCTCCGCCAGGAAAGAATTTGATACAAACAATTTTACATAAATGGCAAGGTCGATAAACAATACATCATGTGTTTGCCATGTTTAGTTTATCAAAAAATATAATCGAACGTTTCAAACTAGTATAATGAAATTAAAATTAACCTTCAGACAATGGCAAAAATGGAACAATTCTAAAAAAAATAGCAGGAATTTTGGTAACAGAAGGAGAGTGAGATAGTAACCCTCATTATGTGACCAGGCACTATAAGGCCTACCACTTCGTCGTCGACAGTAATATTGTGTAGTTGTGACTTGTGAGATTTCAAAAACGTAAGTTTTTTTTCCGTATAATTATTTTTTTTATACTGTATTGACATGTTTATTTGATTTAATTGGGTGTCCAAAAGAAAAAGGGATACATATATTTTCGGTCATATTGAGTGCACTATTTACATCTGAGCCCCTCACCTACCATATTTAGGAAATAGCACAAAGAGATATCGTATGTTCGATAATAATTTTTCTTATATTTTTTTTATTGTACAAGATACTCACCTGTACGAGATATCATATTTATTCTATTAGATTCCGAAAGGTTTGTTCCATATATTATTATCTTATATTGTACAGGATATCCCAATGTACCAGATATCATATTTATATCAGATTTCGAAAGTTTGTTGATAATTATTTTTCTTATATTGTACCGAATATTCAACCCCTTTCAAGAATTTGGAAGACGTTTTGCCCGAGTCAGATTTATTTCGGTTGTCTCATTTCATATACAGGGATAGTCCTATATAAGACATCCTTCACTGGTGTCACGATAACAGTTAACTACTTCCAGATTAGGAAAGACGTTTTTCCTTGACTGAATCTTTAGTGTAACGTACCGGGGCATTCTCCCCCGAGTAACTTTCATTTTGTCCAAATCAGGGCTGTGTTAATGGATGTAATTAACTACTGTTTGTAATATACTTGTACATATTTATCCACTCAGTCTGTTTCCTTTATCAACAACCCTTACCCTCGTACCAGCAAGTTTGAACGGGCTGACGCGACCAGCCTTGGCACATTGTATAAGCCCAAGAGGCCCCATGGAGACCTTGACCGCTCGTGCCAGGAAAACACCTCCCCCGAGGTTACCCACAGGGAGATTTCTGGCTCTAAATTTGTGCCGTAAGGCACTGGTGACAGCACGCTGCAAAGATTTCTAGGATAAGAGTGTACAGTAGGACAACTCAGGTAACTACAATAAAAAAAAGAAACCAAAGGAATAATACCGTTTCCTATACCATGGAATAAACAAAACGATCTATTAGAGTGGGGACAGCGGTCACTGGATTCACCCAACGGAGATAAGCGCATTTTATTACAATATCCAAATGATAAATGTTTGCGAACTAAAAAATTCAATTATTAACGAAATTATTTTCCGTTTATTCAAAAAAGAAAATGTAGGATATTATATTATTAAATTACTTGGAAACAAAAAACACATAGGCTTTGTGAAAGTTATGTCAATATCGGGGAAATAATTTAATCTAGATTTGACGTGCACGCCGAATTTCCTAACGATTATTCGATAAAACATAAACAAAGGTTCTCTAAAACAATGGCAATATTAGTAATCAATAAACTCGTAATAAAATAGTTCTGATCGTATGGTTCTTTCGCTAAAGAAATAGCGTGACACTAAATTAATCTTTCCACCATCGACTAAGAACGGGTGCGATTACTCCAGGTAGGAGATATACTGAATAATCATTTACGATACCTGAATCCAATTGTTCCCATCCAATCAGCACATTACTACTCAGGTGAAAGATACTTGCATCAACGCCGGAGGCGTGGGTTCTCGATTAGGTCGATTTTAAAATATAGGATAGTAGGTACTTGTGATAAGTAATCTACCCCCACCGCGTGATGGAACAGATCACAGACACTCGGAAATCTTCGCTAATTTAATGTCGGTAATAAACACAATAAACATATACTTCGGTAATTTTAATTCGACGACTGAGCACAGGAAATACCGATACTTTAGTACGATACGATACGTTAACTTAATTTTGATAACTAAGAAAATCACCACCGCTTCGGTGAAGTAATCTTCGTAGACTCAATCTCGACTAAATCTAGACTAAATATTGATACGATAATTCACGCTGACACTACAAGAACTTTTTCAACTACTTGCTTTGAGAATCGGTCGCTGACTGACTCTCGTGACGAGATTTCTGGGGATCGATAGCCTTTTTTCCGAGATTATTTGCGAAAAATGACTGTAAAATTAGTTCTTAAAAGCCATATAACAGCCATATAGGAATAATCGGGCAGTGAATGCACAAATTACGCTGTCTATCCAGAATTTCATAACAGGTACCTTTCTTTTCCGAAAGTGATACTAAAACTATTGTGTCCCCGTCGCACCTCTTTTAAGGGCGGTAATAAAAGTACATTCAATTGTCACTTCGTTCAATTGAAAATCCCGATTGAGCCGTGATAAAACTTTTTCGGCGTTCAAAGATGTATTATAATAATAATAATAATAATATTTATTCAATAAGATAGATACAATAATACATAAAACGATACACTAATACATAGGAAATAATTACACTAAATTGAACAGTTTAGGTCACTGAAGTAGTTATTATTACTACTTGTATTGTGACCGGAAAACATGAACAAATCAGTTTTTTGTCAAATCCAGTAAATTGTCAAGTCCAGTGAGTTTTCCAATCTGGTAATAAGTTGAATCTAGTAAATTGTCAAGTTTTATAGTAAATTTTTAGGGGTTACCATATCAATTGTTACACACATAAACTGCCGAAATGGATACTGTTAATTATGATAGAGTTTGATTTAATATATTGCTAAAGAACTGTCTATCTGTCTATCATAATCCACTCCTTAATTCGCTTTTTAAATACATTGTAACTTTTTGAACTTTTTATATTATCAGGTAACAACACATAAATTCTTGCTGCTATATAGTTAGCATTTCTTTGACCAATAGTTTTTCCACTGTGTGGGAAAACGATCTCCCATATCTCCTAGTATTGTAAGAATGTTCATGATGTACCAATTTTATTTTACTTTGGAATACAAACAACAATACTTTTTGACTGGACGTACGTCTTTTACCTAGGCATCCATATACAATTGATTCGATAGATATAAAATGTTTTTTTGGAAGATGATTCTTAAAAACCATTTCTGTAAAATATGAACTTTATTTAAGAAACAATCCCTCACTCCGCCCCACCCCACAATGCCATAAGAAATCATGATTCCACTAGTGAGAAATATAAGACTTTTAATTCATTAGGCTCAAGAATTTCTTTTAAATATTTAAACTTTGGAAGATGGCCTCTCATCTTTTTTACTATGTCATTACACTGCAGATCCCACCTCAAATGTCGATCAATTGTAATACCAAGATATTTTATTTTTTCTACTTTTTCAATGTGGTTTGTTACTCCGATGTTCAGTGGCCCCAAGTTACTCCGGTGATTTTATGTTTATTGGTCGTAAGAAACGATCTTCTACACACTCCGAAGAAAATATTGTTACGCCAGGGCCGCACTGGGATATAAATTATTCGATTTCGTAGGACGAAATATAAGAAAAATAAAAACGTTACAATGTCTCAGCGGTCGTATTAATTAGAGGATGTTAACTAATAATGTAGTTTTGACTGTTTCATTTGTTTACTGATATTCGTTACTCAGCTTCAATATATTAAAGTTGATGAAAATGGGATACAAAATATTGGTTCCGAAAATAATAGCAGAATACTTACTTTTGGCCGACGGGGGTGAGCTCAAGGTTTTTTTCGTAATCAAATACTTGTTGAGGTTATGGGTTTTATAGGAAAAATTACAGTAGAAAAAAAGGTTTATTGGTAAAGGTTGAGTAATTGAATGAAATTAGCGAAATTTCGGAAAATCAGTTTTATTTTGTACTATATTTATTATAAATTGCTGGCAATTTTGTAGAAAATAGATCCAAGCTTTGACTACAACATACCAAAACAGTTCAACAAAAAATAAATCATAAAATTACAAACGCTAGATGAAAAATTGTATATTCGTGTTCTCATACACGACAATTAGTGCTTCACATCTCCGTGGTATGCTGCGTATAAGCCAACGAATATTTTTCAGTGGTTTATTATTCCATCCCTCAATTGGTGTTACCACTCCAACAAATCTCAGCGATGTTCTATAAGGTTTAGATCAGGTCTTATTGATGGCCAATTCATAGTTTGAGTAAAGTGGTGCTGATGGGAGTCCATGGCGATTGCCGCAGTATGCGTTTTCACGTCATCTTGCATAGAAGTCATACGACTGTTCTATTGAAAATACGTGAAAAGTTGAGCTCTCGCAAATTGGTGAATTTAGTGGTTAAGTTTGTGGGGAAAATTGTATAAATTATAAAGTGGTATCGTTAAAATGAACTGAAGTCATATGGCAGTGAAAAATAGACAAAAAACCATCACTTTGCCAAAAATGTCTATTATGACGTCGAGAAATGAAAAGTTTTCTCAAACAGAATAATTAGTAATGGATCAAAACCAGTTTGATAGTATTGTTGGAACACAAAACAAGGAACTACTAGAGATATTCGGAGAAAAATTCAATAAAATGGAAGAACAAGACATAAAAGACAAGTTAAATGAATTGGCAAATCTATCACAGGCAACGGTAGTTGCCGAGTGATGTAACCTCACCCCCTCAAAAACCACCATCCCGAGAAAGCCCAATACAAACTACCTAAGGCATGTAAATATCAAACCATGAAATGTCACAAATGGCCGAAAATAGGAACCACGATGGAATCTTGTCAATTAGCTTGGGGCGCTGAGGTGATGCTACAGTAAAATTTTCAGCCTCCTAGTTGTACGCAAAGCTGAGATACAGGTACCTTCGTTTTAGGTAGTTTTTCGGTATATATATGTATACAGGGTGTTTCCTAACTAATCTAAAATATTGTAGTGGCCGCTTTGTCACTCTATTTTAAGACGAAAAGTTCTTATAAACATGTATGATAAGTCTTGTCGTTAATGAGATACAGGGTGTTGAATTATTTTAATATTTCAACTTTGATTTTTATAATTCGGTTTATAATGCCGGTGGAAAAGTGCCGTATTCTTTTATGATTGTACTTACTCCCCGTAAGGACCGTACCTTGAGGCACTCCGCATTGTACGACTAACGATTTACTGTCGACACTGTTTATTCGGACTGTCTGATACCTATTCCTAACATAACTTTTAAATAAATCTAAGCAAGTATTTCTGATACCGATGTCCTCCAGCGACTGAAAGAGCAACTCATGGCTAACAGTATCAAATGCTTTCGATAAATCAATGAAAACACATAGACAGGGTTTGTTTAACGAGTTATATATTTTTTCAGTAAAGGTCAGAATTGCATCTTGAGTGGACGCTTTTTCTCGAAAACCATATTGTCTTTCGAAAAGTATGTTATATTTATTTATAAAATTTTGTAGTCTGTTTTTTAGAAGTTTCTCAAATATTTTTGATAAGTGGGTGATTAATGAAATGGGTCTATAATTTTCTGTCAGTTTTTTGGTACCTTTTTTATATATTGGAATGATAACTGAATGGTTGAATGCTCTAGGCCAGATACCAGTTTCTATGCATTTGTTGAAAATGTAAGTTAATGGTTCAGTTATAACGCGATAACTTTGAGCGTTTTCGTTTTGATTTCGTCTGATCCCACGGTTTTGTGGTTTTTCAACTCTTGAATAATGCTGTTTACTTCAAGTGTGTTTGTGGGTAGGAGTGTAATTGAGTTTGGAAGGGAGGATCTATTGATTTTGTAGTTAGGATCTGGGTTTATATTATCAGCAAGTCTTTTCCCAATGTCATTGACTGAGGTATTGAATTCGTTTGCGATGTCCTTAGGATTTGTTAATAACTCTCCTAGTTCATTTTCGATATTATCAATAGAGATCTTCGATTTTTTGGTCTTACTTACTTCTTGAACCACATTCCATACATCTTTTGTGTTTGATTTCTTGAGTTCGATTTTGTTTTTATAGTATTTGAACTTAGTCTTTTCAATTAGAGTCGACAATTTGTTTCTATATTTTTTGTACTGTAGTTTTAGTTCATTGTCATTTGGGTTTCTTCTCAAAAGTTGAGCCATTTTATTTTTTGTGGTTGCAAGGGGCGATCTTCGTGTTTTTCCTTTCACATTTTTTTGTATATGTACAGTCGTCTATATATTTTTGAAGTGTTTCAATGAAAGTATTTGCTGCATTGTTAGGATCTGGATTCAAGTATAAGAAATCCCATGATTTTTGTCTGATTGTATTTTTAAGTTTTGTTTCATCTATGTATTTCACCATTTCTCGTTCCTTGGGGCATTTGGTCTTTTCCAGTACTATCTGTAGTATTGTTGAGAAATAATCTGTAATGCCGGTTTGCAATACTAGGGGCAGTATATGTGGTCAATGCATGAACTACGTCCACCCTGTATTCTTGTTGGATTATTAATCGTGGAAATTTAACCGAATTCGTTAAGTGTGTTGTTAGAGTCTGTATTAAATTCATTATACTCTAGTAGGTCATTATTCAAATCACCAATGAAAATGTTATAACTTCCTGGTTGGAATGCTGAACTCTCAAAGTAATGTTGAAGACTGATAACGAATTAATTGAGATTGATTTTTGGGGATCTATATATAGCATTGATAAGAAAGTTGTTCTTGTCATTGAGAATGATTTTAATTTGCAACATGTTGCTTTCATTCAAAGGTATGATTGAGTATGTATAATTATACTCTGATTTTATGTATACAACAACTCCATCGTTTTGATTGATATCCCCCTCGTTATATAACTTGTTGTAACCCTCTAAATTATATAGGTCCGAATTTCCTATAGCCAATGTTTCTGAGAAGACAATACAATCGAATCCGATATGTAAGTTTTCTAAGAGAATTTTAAATTCGTCTAAGTTTTTATTAATGCTTCGTATGTTATTATGGATAATTTTAAAATTTTCACAATCTTTGTTAATTTCTAAAATATCTCTGCATTCTTGTATGTGCTCCAAAGAGTAAGTTTCTATTATATCAATATCGAAGTATCTAATATATTGATACATTTGTTATTGTTTTACTCCCGACATTTTAATGTATTACTTTGAGGTTGTCTTTTTTTATAGTTTGTTATGAATTTAATGACATACAGAAAAAAGATAAATAAATTCAAACTTACATGAGTATGAACATATCCTAATCCCCATATACTTGACCTTATTCTAAATGAAATACCATTTAGTTTCCATTCCTAGTGATATTAAGATCGAATTCCTGATCTTGAACTCTTAATTCTGCCTTATTGTTGAGGAGGACCAGATGTCTTCGTTGCCTTCTTATCCCTTTCAGATTTCGACGGAGTGATTTTTTCTTCTTTTTCTTTATATATATATATATATATATATATATATATATATATATTATATATATATATATACATATATATATATATATTATATATTATAGTAATTTTTTTTATTCATAATAAGCCTACACTTGTCATAAACATGCGTTTATGAAAAAGAACACCCTGTATGTCAAAATAGAAATTATATCAGTCAAAATCGAAGAATATCCAATGACAGTTCAGGGATTTGTTAATATTCTTGTGAATAAAAATTCTTTTATAGTTATGTACAATGATTTCCGAATATAATAACAAAATTCAAATTTATTATTTATATTGTAGCATAGTTATTTTCATCATTTTTACTTATGTACAAAGTTTTATAAAAACCAACCAATGAAATGTCATATTGATTGATGACACCAATTTAGCAACCGAAATGAATTGTTTGAGTAGATCCTGTTTAAGATTTAAACCAATCAGAGAAGAAAAAAACTCTGGTATCCAGGAAGTCAGATTTTGGTTGCTAAGAGGGAGGACTATCAATAAATTTTGAAAGAAAAGAAAGTGTTGGTTGTTCAGAGCTGAATGGAAGAGATCTCCATATTGAATTTGGATAGAGATTTTATGAATTATTGACAAAATCCTAAACAATATAATTTAAAACTTAAAGATAAACATACCTTACGCATGTAAATTATCCATTTGTATATTTTGCTAGTTCACAACAAAACATATTTTGAATAAACTACATCAAAAAAAACTTTGTTCCTGGTTCCCGAATCTGTAACTACTTAATTACATCCAGCAGTTAACATATCAACAGTGTTTCCTGTATCCTGTGTGTAGCAGTTTTCGAATAATAAATAAACCTTGTTGGAGTTTTAAGGTTTAAATCTCTTAACGACTATATTGCAGTCCTGACCTGACTACATCAGTTTCAACCCCGAACATTATTTATTCTTTGCTGAAACAGTGAAGGAAGTTATTGAACTGTGGTAAGACACTACTTCTTTGTAAATTAGATAGTATTCAAGTGTTTATTTAGATTTAAGGATTACTTACATGTTTGTTAATTGTTTATTCATTACTATTTTTAAGTCAGCTTCATTTACTCATCCATAATTGGCTTCGAAATAACATAACTTCTTCAGATTTTAAAATAAAATAACATAACCTAAATTTGCTTTACAACAACAATTAATTGTTATCTTTGCACAGTCACAAATATTCTGGTATTTTCAAGCCAAATGAGGATTCAAATTTATCATATGTAAATTCACCCATTTTATGTCCTTTCATTATATTTTTTATATGTGAAAATTATTAAACTGTTCATTAATTTGAGTTCGACGCTCATTTAAATTGTCCTTAAAATATTCTGCGGAAAAACAAAGGCCTTACTCAGAACCCTGTCTGTTTACAAATTAATAATAAAAAGAATTATCATTTTCAATTGAGTATAACAGTCCATGCCCATCTATTGAGCTATAGCCGAGGTAAGTACTAAAGCGAGATCCAGAGTAATATACGAGGTAAATCAAATTAGCATATAATAAAAAACTTATTAAATATAATTATTAAATACACAGAATAATAAAAATAATAATATATATATATATATATATATATTTATATATTGATATGGTTTTTATTTTAACGAATCTATAAATTTTTAAAACCCCTATTTGGGTTCCGACTATTCTTTTATGCATTATGAATTTCATTCACCCGGTCGGTTTCTAAATTTTGTTTTTATTATTATCCAAATAATGCAATTACCATACAAATTATTGCATGAGAACTCAGCTTCTCAGAGTTCAAGGGTTCAATGAATTTAGATAATATTTATTTAAGCGCCAAATAAATCAATTTTGAGCAACTGTTTTTAATGTGTATAACAAAATTTTCCTTCAAATTATAAAAAAAATTATGTTGGCATTTCTAGCTTTTTTTGATATGAAAATTTTCATGTTTATACACCTGTTTGACATCACATGACATTACAGGAAACACTTTCACATGATGTTACAGACTTAATAATAAATTGTATCAATGGATTTCTTATTTCTGTACTAGGTTTTATTTTTTGACGGAAAACGAATCGATATATGATGATTTTAAATAAACTACATGAATTCACTGTATTTTCGGTGGCCGTAGTAATTAGAAGCTATAATAGACCCGTTGCAATGAGACTTTCGTTATTCGAATTAAGGTGATTCGTTTACGTTTTCTTTAGTTAATCAGATATATATTTTTAATCATCATATTTTCTACAGGGTATGATAGGTATACAAGTTTGAGTCATTTTCAAAAAACTCTTATGATTACTACTGCTAACGGTTATGTGGCTATGGCTTTTAGAATATAATATCATAATAATAATAATAATTATAATAATAATAATAATAATAATAATAATAATTATAAGGAGTTAAAATGGTAGTGAAGCGTCTCTTATAGCCTCTCCTACCAATGCCTGCTCGCACCTCCACGTTGGTAGCCCCGGTAACTATCTCTGGAGATTCAGGATCGGGTAACCATCCCCGGTGGCGGATCTGCAGCAGATGGGCTAACGCGAGAGGGAGAACCACCACCACGCGGGGTAGCATCCCGTATGGTGTGAAAAAAAGTGCTTTCAACACACGAAGAAATCGTTACTCGGGCGGGGAAGGATTAGATGCTGGTCCTTCCAATCGGAACCGTCAGGATGTCCAGCATGTAGATGAGAATGGTGGGGGCACCGCTCATCGAAACGTACCCCATCAACCGCTTGAACCTACGGCGCCTCGGAGACGTGTTATGCGACAGCCTGTCGCACCCACTGAACCAAATCAGGCACAATCAGAAAGACGACGTATGAAATGGGACAATGAAACCAACAAACAAGTAATACGTTCGTTTTTCACAGTTACGGCACTGGAGACTGATATGACGATGTACCGCATGCGACTGCATAATCACTCCATTGAGAAAATGCCACACCTAAATCACCTCTCAGAACAACGAATAGCAGATCAACGTAGAGCTATCATAAGAAATAACCTAATACCTCTACCTGCAATCCAACAAATAAGGGCAGAGGTGGAGAGGGAGATTAATCAACAGCCTATAAATGAGACCCCAGAGACTCAGGAACAAGAAAGTAGAGGACCTGAAGCTGACCTACCACTATTAAGTCTTCGACCCTCAGTAATCAACCGTCAAACATTATGGGAAGAAAACTACCAACAACATCTTACTGAATTCAGAGGATCCGACCCTGCCAGCAGGCCGGCGCTACCAAAACTCATTTATACTCCAAACACGCACTCTCTCTTAGGAATTGCTAATCAAATTCTGGAAAGTCAATTGGATGCAGATATGAACCTCGAGGAAATACATCTTCACGTGTATTGCGCAGCTCTAGCAACAATCAAAGCCAACAAACAAAAAATACTAAAAGCACCTAAGACACGTACGCCTCAAAAACCGAGATGGGAACAAAGACTTAGTACCAAAATCGAGAATTTGAGAAAAGAAATTGGTAGAATTCAACAAATAGCAAATGGGCAAAAATCCAAAAAGCTGCTAAATAAAATCCCGGTCCAGATTAAACAACAGCTGGAAGGAAAAACAACAAATGAAATAAAAACAATTATAGATGATACCTTAGATACCTGGAAACAAAAACTTGCAGTTGCTTCTAAAAGATTAAAAAGATATCAGGAGGGCTACCAACGCAAAATCCAAAACAACTTATTTTCAAAAAATCAGAAGGGCTTCTATAGATCGTTTAACGAACAACCTGGTTCTAAAGGACAACGGCCAAAGAAGGAGGATTTACAGACATTTTGGGAAGGAATGTGGTCGAAGGAAATCGAACACCAGGAAAATACACCTTGGATCAAATCAGAAATTCAGAACAACAACCATCTACATATGGAAGAAATAATATTTACATTACAAGATCTAAAAAAGGTAATAAAAAACTTGGCCAACTGGAAAGCACCAGGGAACGACGGTATCCAAAATTTCTGGTACAAAAAACTTACGGCTACCCATTATCACCTGACCAACCAATTTAATATCGCTCTAAGAAACCCTGACCAACTACCAGACTTCCTTACAAATGGTGTAACTTATCTTCTTCCAAAATCTGATCAAACTCAAGATCCTTCTCAATATAGACCCATCACGTGCCTTCCTACAATGTACAAAATCTTCACTGCAGCACTATGTGATAAACTGTACGCATACCTAGAAACTCATGATATTCTAACTGAGGAGCAGAAAGGGTGCAAAAGAAAATATATGGGCTGCAAGGAACAAATAACAATCGATAATGTGATATTGGAACAAATCAGAAAGAAGAACAGAAATCTATACATGGCTTAAATAGACTATCGGAAAGCTTTCGACTCAGTGCCCCACAGTTGGTTAATAAAAACTTTGGAAATTTACAATATACACCCTGTGGTGGTTAGGTTTCTAAAAAGTACTATGAGTAATTGGAAAACAAAACTCAAAATTAACCTAGATCACACAGAACTAGAAACTGAATCTATCAGTATTAAAAGAGGAATCTTTCAAGGAGATACACTTTCCGCTCTATGGTTCTGCTTGTGTTTAAACCCATTATCACGTGGCCTAAACCACACAGTATATGGAGCAACTATTAGAGCGGATCGAAACTCAACAACCATAAGTCATCTATTCTTTATGGATGATCTGAAACTATATGCCGCGTGCAAAAAACACCTAGAATCCAACTTAAAACTCATGCACCAGTGGAGCACAGATGTCGGAATGTCGTTTGGTATGGAAAAATGCCAAACTGTATCGGTTGAAAAGGGAAAGCTGAATGAAGGAGAACCTATAGAACTAGAGCCAGGCAAATATATTGAAGCCATGACAGACAAACCCTACAAGTACTTAGGAATCCTTCAGACACACAAGATAGAACATAAAGAAATAAAAGCCATATTAACCACCGAATTCGAAAAACGCCTTTACAACCTCTTAAAAAGTAAGCCTAATTCAAGAAACCTTACCACGGCCATAAATAGCTACGCCATATCCGCTCTTCAGTACTCCTTCGGAATAATTAAATGGACTCAAACGGACCTGGAAGCAGTAAACAGAAAGATTAGAACCGAGCTAACAAAACATAGAAAACACCATCCAAAAGCGTCCGTCGAAAGGGTAAATTTACCTAGAGAAAAAGGAGGTAGAGGAATAAAAGATGTTGTGGAAGCTTGCACTCAGCAAATTGCAGGCTTGAGGAGTTTTTTCCGCCACCAAAATAGTCAACTTCATAAAGCCATAGTGAAAACAGATACGGGTTATACACCTTTAAACCTAAGCATGGAAAACTTTACGCCCTTTAATACACGAAATGAGGAAGATAAAATTAGAAATTGGCGTTCAAAAGAATTGCACGGAAGATTCATTAATGATTTACAGAAAGACACGATAGATCAAGCTAAATCGGTTGAATGGCTTAAAACTGGAACGCTGTTCCCAGAAACTGAAGGTTTTATGGTTGGTATACAAGATCAGGTTATAAAAACGAGGAATTACCAAAAGTATATCTTGAAGAAAGAAATACCAACAGATAGGTGCAGAAAGTGCAACAGAAGTCAAGAAACGATTGAACACATTCTTTCTAGTTGCCAAAGCATAGCTGAAACTAAATATCTAGAACGACACAACAAAGTTGCCACAGTAGTATACCTAGAAGTACTGAAAAAACTTAACCTTGATCCACAAAACAACGAGCCATATTACAAATATAAGCCCCCTCCAGTTATCGAAAATCAGTATGTTAAGATCTACTGGGATAAAACTATCATGACGGACGTAACAGTACGACACAACAGGCCGGACATCACAGTCATTAATAAACAATCCAAGCAAGCTCTGCTTATTGACATATCGATCCCAAATAATTCTAACACAGAAAGCAAATACAATGAAAAACTAAGCAAATACGCCGAGCTAAGGACCGAAATAAAAGAATTGTGGAATCTTAAAGAAGTCAAGATCATTCCAGTTGTTTTATCCTGTATGGGGCTAATTCCCAAGAAACTAAGTACTTCCCTCAAAGACATTGATATTCCTGAGTCAACCTACCGATTAATGCAAAAATCTGTAATCCTGGATGCGACAAACATTGTTAGGTCATTTCTAGAATAGTGACACCCAACGAAAGTCTTGCTGTTGAGGCCGACTGTCGTTGAAACACGCCGGGTGTAAATCCGGTGACACAAAAAAGAAAATAATGATGATAATAATAATAATAATAAGAATAATAATAATAATAATAATAATGAGAAGCTATTTCCATAGGAAAGCAAGGATTTCCGTTCTTCATAATATAGTATGCTCTCAAGATGATAAATACACCCCATTGAACCTAACTAATAACTGTGACATTCACCCAACATCTGTACAAGAAAGACGAGAAGCATGGTAGAGGAAAGCACTGCATGGAAGACATCCTACTATCCTAGCCGCAGAGGGTACAGATAAAAAGTGGTCGAATCACTACTTACGAACAGGATACCTTTTCCCTGAAACTGAAGGGTTCATGATCGCCATACAGGATCAGGTTGTACCAACTAGGAACTATCTCAAATATATTATTAAAGATCCAACCGTGATAGATGACACTTGTAGAATGTGTGACAGGATGGGGGAAACCATCCAACATATAACTGGAGGATACAGCTCCCTCGCCGCATCTGAGTACAAGAAACGCCACGATCAAACAGGAAAGATAGTACACCATGCTCTGGTTTCTAAATATAACTTGATACCCGGAACAGAAAAACTCACCTATAAGTATACACCAGCAAGCATCCTAGAAAACGTCCACTACAAATTATACTGGGATAGAACAACATTTACTGATCGGACAAATGAAGCAAACCGGCCGGATGTGGTTCTTTGGAGCCTGAGAGAAAAACAGGTATGGATTATCGACTTCGCAGTTGTGAATGATAACAACATGGAGAACACAATCAACCTAAAGCTTCGAAAATATGATGACCTCGCTCAGTATATCAAAGAGCAGTGGAAAGTAGACCAAGTTACTATCCTACCCATGGTCCTATCCACAACAGGCATTGTACCACGGCAGCTTGGTAAGGCTGTGGATACTCTTAAAATCAGTCCATCTGCAATTGGAAAGATGCAGAAAACAGCTATTCTTGGCACTTGCACCATTGTAAGGAAAGTACTGGGAAAATAACGCTAAAAAGTGGAAGGTCAAACATGCTTTGATAGATTTATATCTGTATATTTGAATAAACCACACTCAGACCAAAAGGCCTGAGTTTATGTAAAATGCCTTAAGAAGAGAACTAGTTAATAATAATAATAATAATAATAATAATAATAATAATAATAATAATAATAATAATAATAATAATAATAATAATAATACCCTCCTAGGAGCTGTAAGACCTTGTCGTTGGTGGAGTGGCTTAGTAACTTCCTCCCTCCTCGAGCTGCAAGGACGGGAAGGGAGGAGTGAAACTAAAAAACAGCTCAGAAATGGTCAGTGGGGCACTGGTGGGGCTATCTATGCCGATGTGATAGCACCAACAAATGCCAGTAGAAGAAACAACATGCCCAAGTTACATCCGAACACACTGGCAAGTCCTGACCAGATATGGGGGACGAGCGGCGAGTTTCCGGCGCCGAAAAACTGGAACCCTCGGCTATGGTATGGTAACCCAGACAGAAGAGTCCAGAGGAGTGAACCTCAATAAAAAATCTGGAACCGAAGATGGAAGCAATCGTGTCGATCGGTGAATAGCCCCACGACAGAGAGGCTGCGAACGATGCCATTGAGATACCAGGCGACCCCTCAATGTATTTAGCCTTAGCAGGGTATGGAAGCACTGCCCTGTCGGACTTGTTATTTCTGCCCTACTCGTGGGATCTACATGAAACCAAAATTAAATACGCCAGAACCAGCTGCAGTTAGGGGTGCTATAACTGCCGTTGCCTTCACTCAGCACCATAAAAATACGAACCTGGAGACGGGAACAACACCCCGGTTCTTGGTCGTAAAGAGGAAGGAAGGAGACTTTTCAAAAGTCAGCCCCTTTCAAATAAATAGAGCAATGTATTCAATAGTAGGACAGGTTAAAAACTTACGAAAAATAAAAGATGGATTACTCGTCGAAACAGCGACTGCAAACCAATCGAAAACAATTAGTGGAATGAAAAAGTTACTAGATTATGACATTGAAGTAAAACCACACCAACGTTTAAATTTTTGTAAGGGAGTAATCAACTGTAAAGATCTGATGAACTGTACAGAAGCAGAAATTTTAGAAGAACTGAAGGGCCAAGGTATATTAGAAGTTCGAAGAATAAAAACAAAAAGAAATGGAGAACTTATTGAAACCTCGAACCACATTTCAACTTTTGACACTCCGAAACTTCCGAAAGACATCAAAGTTGCCTTTTACCTACTAAAAGTACGCCCATATATACCATCTCCACTTCGATGCTTTAAGTGTCAGAAATTTGGTCACACATCCCTGTCTTGCGACAAAGAACAGGTGTGTATATGTGGAAAACCGCTACATACAGGAATCCCGTGCGAACCACCTGTAACATGTGTCAATTGTGAAGGAGCTCACGTTTCAACCTCTAAAGATTGCCCAGTTTTCAAACGGGAGAAGGCAATTCAGGAAATAAAAGTTAAAGAAAATATTTCGTACTTTGAAGCAAGAAAAAGAACACAAATAAGTGTTCCTCGACCAAATACTTCTAATGCCCAGGTAGCCTCTACTGTAGCAAATACTTCTATAAAAGACTTGGTTAATGACTTAATTCCGTCCCTTATGAATGCTCTCAAAAACAATTTCGATATAACACCAAAAATAATGAAAAGACCTTTACACCCATATCAATCTCTCGCATCTGAAAACTATAATGCTAGTCAGTCAGAATCCCAGAGCCATTCGCAGCGATCCAAACGCCATCTTTCGGAGACCTCTGATATTGAATCTATTACCACTGAAGACGGTTTTGATATTCAGCAAAATAAAAAGAAAAAGAAAGGTTGGCCTAAAGGCAAGCCAAGAAAACCTCAAACTGGTATAGATATAGAAATACAACTTCCGGGCCAAGAGCCTTTGGCTTCGGATTCAAACATGTAATATAAATTCGTCTATTCTAGTCTTGTGCTATTTATTTATTTATTTATACATTCTCTTTAGTCATACATTTTATTTATTTATATACTTCATTTATTTTACTTTTTATCTATTCACACATTTTATACATTTATAAATTTTTTTTATACTCAATTTTAAACTCACGCAGCTCTTCACCTTTCAAAGCACATAACAACTTAATATCTCATGGCTCTAAATGAAAATATACTACAATGGAATTGCAACGGGTGTAAAACGCGCTACCCTGAGTTGAAGAGCTTGATTCTCAGTAAAACACCTCTCCTCATCTGCATACAAGAATCACATCTGAAACAAGGAGAACATTTTAATTTAAGAGGCTATGAATCTGCCAGATTAGACGTCATACATGATAGACGTGCTAGAGGCGGGGTAATAACGTTTGTTAAAGAACACATACCATTCACTATCATTCCTTTGAACACAAACCTGCAAGCTATCGCTATATCTATACTTTTTCCCTTGAAAATGACCATTTGTAATATGTATCTTCCCGATGTAAACTGGACACCGGCAGAGTTACGAAACTGTATTAGACAATTACCGGAGCCATTCCTTCTGTTGGGTGATTTTAATTCACATAACGAACTATGGGGTTCGACAAAAACATGCCCAGGAGGTAGAATCCTAGAGGATATAATAAATGAACGAGACCTGATCATTTTGAATTCAGGAGAAGGAACATATCTCAATCTAAGATCAAACAATATGACTTCAATCGATCTAACCATTGCGTCAGCACAAATCGCACACAAATTCAACTGGTACGTCAATGAAGAATGGAATTCAGATCATATTCCTCTATCGATTGAAATAGCAGATAAAAGCATAAACAAAAGGCGTAGACAAAAATATATTTTCGATAAAGCTGACTGGACACTTTATGGAAATACTTCAGATTCGCAAAACATAACAGGAGTATCAATCATGGAGCAAGTAGACGAATTAACCAATGCCATTCAAAACGCTGCTAATTTAAGTATACCTAAAACAAGTGGTTTGGTAAAAAAAAGAAGAGTACCTTGGTGGAACCCAGAATTGGAAGAGGCCATTAAAAGTAAGAAAAGAGCCTTCAATTTATTTAAGAGAATGCCGAGCAACGATAACATGATTAACTTCAAAAGACTCAGAGCCAAAGCCCGTTTTCTTTTGGTGAAAAGCAAAAGAGAATCGTGGCAAGATTATGTCGGTACAATCGACTTAAATACCCCAACAAAAGAAATTTGGGAAAAGATTAGAAAAATTAAGGGATATAGCTTCAAAGTGACCTCACCCTTATTAATTATAAACGGTAGAGAAATTACGGGCGAAGATAATATAGCAGAAGAACTTGCCAAATCATTTGCAACAGTGAGTGCCACCAATAATTATAACCCAAATTTTGTACAACTTAAAACCATACAGGAAAGCATAACGATAAACTTCGAAACACGAGAAACCATACCATATAATATACCATTCAGCTTAGAGGAACTTGAGGAAACAATATCAACCACCAACAATTCAGCACCAGGTAGTGATGAGATCCCTTTTGAACTCCTTAGGCGCTTACCTGAAAATAAAAGAATATATATATATATATATTAAATTTATTTAACAAAATATATATCAACGGTACTTACCCCACACAATGGAAGAATGCAATTATAATACCAATCCCAAAACCCGGAAAAGATGCAAAAATTCCATCTAGCTATCGACCCATCTCACTAACATGTTGTCTAGGTAAAATACTAGAAAAAATGGTATGCGTAAGACTACTGCAACATCTGGAAAAAGAAAAACTATTATCAAATTATCAAATGGGCTTCCGTAAAGGAAGATCCATTGTCGACCAACTCGTATTAATGGATAACTACATAAAAAAAAGTTTTTCTGAGAGATCACATACGGTAGCAATATTCTTCGATATCGAAAAAGCCTATGATACAACATGGAGATACAGGATTTTGAAAACATTACATACATGGGGTTTTCGTGGCAACTTGCCGAAATTTGTTCGAAGCTTCCTAAGTGAAAGGAAGTTTAGCGTTAGAGTTGGAATGGAAACATCACGAAGGCATTATATGGAAAATGGAATCCCTCAAGGGGCAAACTTGAGTGTAATTCTATTCTTGGTAGCTGTCAACGGCTTGGCAAATGTTGTAAGCGAAAGAGTACAAAAAAGTCTGTATGTGGATGATCTGGCAATATTTTACTCCTCGCCGCTTATGGAAGATTTAGTCAGCACATTACAGAATAGCATAGATGCCATCGCAGAATATTCGGAAAACAACGGTTTTAAAATATCGGTAGCTAAAACACATTGCATACACTTTTGCAAGCAAAAGAGAAGTCATCCTGAACCCATGCTGTACTTGTATGGAAATAATATCCAGATTGAAACATCTACCAAATTCCTGGGTCTCATTTTTGACAAGAAACTTCTTTGGCAAGACCATATAAAAGAGCTTGCAGCGAACTGTAAAAAAAGGTTAAATATCTTAAAAACCCTAGCCAATATCAATTGGGGATCTGATACAACTGTACTGATAAATTTTTACAAGACGTACATATTATCAAAAATGGATTACGGGTCCATCATTTACGGCTCGGCAAGTGAATCTAACTCGAAAGTACTGGAGCATATTCAAAGTACTGCCTTAAGATTAGCTCTAGGTGCATACAGAACAAGCCCTTACCTTTCATTATGCTGTGAAGGAGGAGTAACACCACTTCGGTACAGAAGGCAAAACTTAATGTCAAATTACTACTGTAAAATTCTTAACAACCCTACAAATCCAGTTCATGAAATACTATCTGCACCAGCGACACCTTTCCATACCCAACGAATTAGTAGTCTATCACTTCCTATAAGAACATCACTTTTACTGTCCTCTCTAAATATCAGCACAGAGGAAAATGATGAAGGCCTAGAAGAACAGAAAAAGAGCATAAAAGAAAAAATTATGGACAGGTGGCAAGAAGAATGGACTGTAAATAATAACTTCCTAAAACAAATACAACCAAACATACAACTCAAACCAACAGAATACAAACTTCAAAAACGTAGGGATAAAGTGATAATTACCCGGATAAAAATTGGACATACTAACCTGACCAGCTCTCACTTTCTTCTCGGTAGAAACCCACCTGTCTGTGAATGCGGAAGACAAAACACCGTAAGTCATCTTATAGTTGAATGCCCACTGCTTTCTCGCAGCCGTCTAGATATGGGGATTGCAAAAGATGTTAAGTCATGCATATCAACAACAGACCAGCAAATCAAGCTCCTAAAGTTCCTAAAAGCGAACAATTTGTATCTGAGAATATAAAAGTGTAGCCTCAAATATTGGGGGAGGTTTTTGGTTGGTAGGCCATAAAGGAGTCCAACACTACCCGATTATACGTCGGGTGAACATGAGTTTTCCCTCCTCCAAATTAGAAGAGCTAATGACCAAAGCAGTCGATGCTCTATAATAAAAAAATAATAATAATAATGATAATAAGCAAACTCTCAAAGGACCCGGTACCGTATGCATGTTTCAATTCCGCCATCCATCTTGGCACCATAGGCAAAATAAGACGTTCTGATTGGTTGCGTTGTATCGGTTAAGTGGGTGCTGAGATCATAGTCGGAATTGAAAGCGGAGTGCCGAGCTCGACGGCGGAATAGAAATCAGCTTAAAGCATGATTTCCTATGGAAATAATAAACACATGCAATGTTCATAATAGTATTTATTGTATTAGGTGATAATACATAAACAATGGAAATCAGTTGACCCTTAAGTACTGAAGAAAATAAATTGATTTTTTGCAAAAATTGTAATATTTTATATAAAATTTACTTTTAAGATTGAGTACATATATTATATTGAGATAGTATAAATTATTTAAACAGAACATCATTTTAATAAGCATTTATTATCAGATGATACAAAAACAAATAAAATATAAAATTGACACATTTTAAACGTGATTAACTATAGACTAAACGAAAAAAGATAGAAACGTCCGGTTTCCAGCAATGAGTTTGATATTTCAAAAAGTTTTTCCCCAATAACATTAAAAAAATTTCCCAGTTGTACAGGACGAGGAAAAAAATTGGCTATTTTCAAAAAAAATTACTTGATTTATTTAAATAGAATGCCCTGTATACTTTCACATCATTCGAAAGCTGGGTTCTTTAGCTTTTTAAAAATGCCAGCATGTTTAATTTAATTTGTACGAATAAAGAAGGTACGTGAATTTTTGTGAGTGCGTGCATTCTTATTAATTTCCATATTGCCAGTAGATTTTCAATTTTTTAAACTAACGGATTTTCTGCATTTTCAATGTTTTTGTCATTTATATACTGAAATAAGTAACGTTTGGTAACTTCCACTCTTTTTAGTGTATAAATGACAAAAAAAATGGAAAATCTAATGGCCATTTGGAAATTAATAAGAATGCACGCATTCATAAAAATTCATGTATCTTCTTTATTTGTACAAATTAAATTAAACATGCTGGCATTTTTTAAAAATTGAAGAGCTCAGCTTTCGAATGATTGAAAATATACAGGGCGTTTTATTTAAATGAATCAAGTTATTTTCAGTTGAAAATAGGCAATTTTTTTCCTTCACCGTGTATAACTGAAATTTTTTTAATGTGATTGGGCAATAACTTTTTTAAATTTCAAACTCAGTGGTGGAAACCGTACATTTCTATATTTTTTTATTTAGTCAATAATCACGTTTAAAATGTGTCAATTTATAGATGCCAAACAAGTTAAATAATTAAATTTAAAGAAAACTAGGGACTTCCTAATAAATAAACAGAAATTCGAAAAACTATGAAAAGTTCCAGGTTTTTATAATCTAAACCAGCTATTACTTTGGCAGCGTCTTTTAGACACCTTCAGATAAAAGTACACGAAAAAAACTGAAAAAATAAATAACATATTTCCATTAAACAACAAGTCAGTATTTAAGGGTTAACAAGAAATGAACAACTAGAAGTTCAATACAAATTAATGCCCTGTTGCATTTGGGACATTGTTGCCAAAAATTAACGTGCAGATTTCTTGGTCTTTTGATTTTTCTTCGTTTTAAGAAATCTTTCGAAGGCCGGCCACCTGCGAAACGGTTTGTTCCCTGAATTAAACTAGTTCTTCGACTTAGTGTTTGTAGGTTGTACTTCAATTGTGGCTTCGGACGTAAATTTTCTGGGTAAATAATTACCAGCAGTGGCTAAGTACGAATCCCAAGCCGTGCGAGTCGGTTGATAGGCGTTGTATGGACATATTTAATATCTTTGGAGAAGTGCCATATATATTGTGATGAGTTTGTAATATTGTCATAAAATTTGTAAATTCAGTTTTTGAAGAATCATTGTTTTCATCTGAAGCTGCCAGCATATCAGTTGTTTCTTGTTCAGTATCTATTATGCTTTTCTCGTTATTTGTGTAATAGATTCCAAAGCTGATGTTGATGGAATTTCTGTTCTTCGTAATGGTGCATAAAATGAAACAGGCATAACATTTTCTTCGCCAAAGGCAAATATAGCCATTAAATACTTTGATTGTGCAGTTATAGTGGGTGAATTGGGAAAATGTTCTTGAAAATGATCATAAACTCCTGCTTGGTGTTTGCAAAACTTTCCTAAGCTTCCCATTTCGCAAGAGCAAAATCCCAGTGTTACCTGAACATTGTACATTATTTCTGGATTACTTTCGCTGGGCACCTTATAGCAATTTGCATCCAACTGAACTATATCTTCTTTTTTTAAATAGGAACATATCTGTAACTGATGTCGCAAAAGAAGAGCTGTTCTTACTTTCCTATTATTTGAGTAATCACGAAGTCTGGTTTTGTAATATTTCTCCATACCTGTGCAGACGAAATGAACCAATAAAATCGCATTGTAAGCTTTGTTTCTTAATAAGACAATGTCTTTGAAAAGCGTAACGTCAATTTCACTAAAATTATTAATCTGATGACCATGTGTCAAAGGACCTCTAAATGCTAGCGACCAATCTTCCCGTCTTTTCCAATAATTAGAAATATACGTTATCCACTTTGGATAACGCGAAACTACTTCTTTAATTTCTGGGGCAGCAGAATCTCCTATGCAAATGCAATAAGGTTCAAATGCACTGGACTCTGATGCAGCTGTTAATATGTCCTTAAAGAGTTTGTATAAAATTTGCCTATGGTCTTTAAGTACATCGTTGTGTTTATCCCACAGCCAACGCCAAACAGACTGACATACGTGGAATCGGCATAACAAAGCTTTTGAATCTGGCCAAACGAAAGCTATAGCTTGTCTCTCTGACTCACTGTCATCAGTAATTATTACTTTTGGATATTGCTGGGAGCAAAATGCTGCTGGCACCACACGTTTTACTAAACTACAACCAGCTACATAATCCTCTGTACGTTGACCTTTTATTATAATGACAGCTACTGGCACTGCTCCTATATGACAAGAAAACAAAAGGAACGTCAGACTGTGGCTTTCAGAGTCGCAAGATGATGTGTTGTCCATAAAAGCAATATCTTTAGCAAATGGTAGATTGTGGGCTCTTTGCATGATTGGAGTAATTATTACAATTGCAAAGGGTTCCTCTTGCATTTCTACTATTATTCCTTTCTCTTTATATGTAGAATACTTTTGCCGAAGAACCTGAAAGGTGTTATTATTATTTTTGTAAATTTTAACTACATAAACTACTTACTTCAATAATACCGGGCCCTGTTCTTGGCCTTACATTAGAAATTCTCCACTTTTGATACCAATCATAAACTGTATGTTGTGGTGGATTCATTGAGGCACAAGCAATGGCTACTAAATTTTCTCCCCGTTCCAATTCTAATTTAGACTCATGCAAATTAATTGCTTCTTTTACTCCAAGACCATCGTTAAAATATGCTTCAAATATTTCTTTAACGTTTTTTGTGGGTCTTAACTACGAAAGTGATTCTGAGGTCTCGGAGTGATTGTGGTCGTGCTTAAATTCTATTAGACCAGGCAGTCCATCCTTAAAAATAAAAGAATTGGTCAAATAGGTACAACAAAATCAAATTTATACCAATTGTAACTTTTTCTGTTAGGTATTGAAAATAAATGTTTTGACATTTCTGCATAATAAAGAATATACTAGTTTCGGCAAAGGCAATCTGATATACTTAACAAATTTTAAAGAGTGAGGTGGAGATACATAAATTCTAGTAACTTTGATAAAGATAGAAATAGCAGATTGTTCTTATACCCAATTGAAATTGTTACAATGTGTATATGTATTTTTATTAGTCAACATTCCTATGCATACCTTAACATAAGCATCTTGTTTCAGGGTATCCTTGGTACTTAATTTTATTTTAATGTGCATTTGTGCAGGACAACCACAATTTTTGGACCGCCCTCGTTTATTACTTTTGGGATCTACTCTTTTATAATTTGTATGATGGCACAGATAAACAATTCCGGAAAAAATCAGTATATTAAGAAATAACATTAATTCTATAATAGGAGGTCTTTATAGAATGTGTCACCAAAATACCTAAAACTTACCTACTTATTTTGCATTGATTTATTCAAAATGATACGAGACCTCAACGAGACAAACTGATAACTTAATAATTAACTAAACATTTATATTAACCTTCCAAATAGCATAAAAAAAGTTACCAATTCCATAAGAATTCTTTGTATGCTTCTTGGGAAAAAATAACTTATTAAATGAATAAATGTTTATTTTCAATTTTGTTTCTCGAATAAAGTAAGTTATTTTATACTTTAATGTATGAAAATTTTTTGTATCCTTGTTACAAACATATCGTTTCTTAGGATAAATAAAGATGATTTCATTTGATTTTAATTACCTAATTTACTCAAATTATCTTACCTAACTACAAATCTATCTGATTTAATACACTTTTGAAAGTTCCAGTTTGTTTTGCTCAAAACACTATATTCTTCAACCCATTGGCGCAAGTCCTGTTCACATTTTATATTACTTCGAATACATTTTTGTCATGAAGAATTATGTTACGAAAAGATGTTGGTAATTTTTCCATACTAAGACAGTAGTTTCATCTGCTCACAAAATCACTGCATGGCCAGCACTAGCATTCAACTCCAACTACCATCTGAGCACTCTGTAGTCCATTCCGACCACGATCTCAGCACCCACTTAACCAATACAACGCAACCAATCAGAACGTTTTATTTTGCCTATGGTGCCGAGATGGATGGCGGAATTGAAACATGCGTACCGTATTATCACTATACACCTGAAAATGTCTTGGAGAATGAGAGCTTCCGTCTATATTGGGACAGAACGGTAATAACGGACAGAACAGTGGTGGCAAACCGTCCTGATGTTATTCTCCTTGACAAATCACGAAAAATTACATATATTATGGATGTCGCAGTCCCTACCCAGCAAACACAAATGTATATGTTACATAAATATATACATAACAGAGGAGGAATGCTTTTTATATAAAACATTTATATATTCTTTATATAGTATTTATGTAACAAAATCTTTATAAATTTTGTTATATATTCTCAATATTTATATTATAAAATGTTTTATATATTGGATATATCTCATTTTATATGTATTCAAGATGTAAATTCTGCTACATAAATATCAAATTCTCTTATATATATATATATATATATATATATATATATATATATATATATATACATTCACGGCGTGAAGTGGCATCCACCCATGTTAAAATCGCGGTAGCTGTGGCGTCCGTGGCACTATGACATCCGATATACGGACATCACAGTGCATCGAGCTCCAAAATATCGCAAATGGTTCAGTGAATGCTTGGGAATCTATTGCTGATGAAATCAGCAGGACGTCACTTTGGTCGTTTTTTGTATGAGCCTATACACCAAGGTTCACAGGTTCTCCGTACGCGGCGTTATAGTAGCACACTTATATATTTATTATACATCTGACGCACAAAGTGGCATCCGTCAGTATACATATCGAAGAACGGTATAGTTTGGCGTCTGTATATGTATTTTTCTTGCATAGTGGCATCCTGGCAGTATTGCCGATCTCACTTTTGGTTATAGAAAGCTTTTAACATTGAATGTGATGATATACATCTGTTTTAATTTATTGATACCGTTGTTGACAGTGCGGAGGATGCTAGTTATTGCAGAATATCTAGCGTTATTAATAGAAAAATTATATTTTCGTTCTACAATTCACTCAAATTTGATTTTGAGGCAAAATAAAACACTACTGGCGATACAAATGGATAATGCTGGCGATAAAACAAAGAATTCTGAATTTCCGTAAATAAGAGGAAAATGGATTGAATTTTCCAACGTAAACTATGAGATGAAGTAAAATTACTACTCAATTTTCAGGTTAATTTTCGAATGGGTATATTTTTCTACTTCACTATAGCAGAAGTAGTTTTTTTTTGTGAAAATTCCGAAGACCTGAATGCAATCAGATTACTAGGTCAATTGTTAGTAGTTGACCTAGAATATTGAATTTCACAAAAATTTTATAGACGTTGAAACTCTCTTGCATATACAGGGTGTATCAATGTAAACTGTATGGACGATAACTGCATTCTTATTTGATCTAAGGCAAAAAATGTCTTAAATAAAAGTTGTAGAGAGCAATAAAAGCTATGTATACACTAGAGTTTTTTTCCCAACACCATAGCGGTTTGGTCTGTTCATTACTACACCACCGGTTCCTGACAGTGCAGAGCAAAAATGAAAGCTATGTTCCAATATATAGGGAGTCTTATAAATGCAAAACTTAAACATGTGCTAATGGTTCTACTGGTGTGATGTCTGTTTACAGGGTGGCCCAGATCAACATACAAATAATCCTACAGAGTGAACTAGAGCTCAAAATAGGACGATTGAAATCAACTTTCCTTTATAGGCTCCATTGAGCCGTGTGAGTTTAATGAAGCTTTTTTTTCATGGTTTTGAATAATTCGAAACCCGTGAAAAGTGAAACAGGATTTCAAAAAGAAAAGTGTGAACACGAAATTTAAAAAAACAGCCTTGAATTCACTTGAATTGCTAGACTTAGGTGTAACGCTAATGAAGATCATATCAAAAGAATAAGGAATCTAAAGAGATAATGAAGTAGTGAGGAATCCATTATGACTGAGTACAAGTTTTCAGATCAGTATCATCATTAAAGCTCTTTCTATTGTGCGTTTTAGATGGAATAGACAAAAAATATTTTATGAAACTTATACAAATGTTCGTAGAAAAAATAGACAGTACATATTCCATCTAAACATGTTTTCTATTTATATATAGTTTGCCAACGAAATTATTAGCCAGCCCGCTATTTTGTTATTAAATGGGCGGTCGGTTTGAAATTTGAGTGATTTGTTTAGGTACATTGGATGAACATTTCAGGTATTTAAACATCTGACTGTCATTTCCGGTTCAATCGGAAACTTAACGAACTTCGTCATTACGAAAGGAGCTCCCTAAATTTAAATTTGGATTCTAAGAAAAAATATGTTAAACATTTATCATATCCTTGACTTATCTTTGGCGATTTTTGAGTCGTACATTTTATTTTTTCTAACAAAAAGTGAAAGTGTGTGCGAGAAGTCCGATATTATTTTTCAATGTCATTTCATGCGTATGTAGGTATGATAAGAACAATAACATTCCTCCCGATTCTACAAGAGGTGGTGTTAAATCTGACAGATGTTGATGACGTCAAATATTTATTTCAAGTGGAAGCCAACTATTAAACCCCATATTCAAAATCTTCCAGAGTGTTCTGGGTCTAAAGTTACGATTTTCAGAGGTATCATGATGACATTTTCAATGTTGGGATTTTGATTAATATGATAATGGGAATTAATGGCTGCATGAGAATCATTTATAACGTTGAATTTTCTGAATATGAGACTTAGGTTATTTTCAAAATCAGCGTCTGAATATCAAATTTTACAGCATTAGAATCGAAAGGAATGTTTTTAGTACTGGATCATACAAGGCCGCCGAAATTACAATGCAATATATTTAGGATTTCTGGTATAATAGTTTATTTCATTTCAAACTGATAATGGGCGACTCATTTGACATGTCTTGGAACCGTCATAGCTAAAGATAGAGTATGAAGCATGATACATGTTGCAAGTTTTCAAGAATCCAAATATTGAAAAAGATTTAGGTTATTCTATTTGAAAAAAAAACTTCATTGAATTTCCATTTGAACCCTAAATTATAGTCAGATGTTTGAATACCTGAAATATTAATATTAATGTCAAAATTCATAAATTCAACATGGCGGCTCCAAAATGGCAGGCGAGATTTGTGATTATTGTCCAATTGTGGGTTGAAGTTACGAATTTAGCCGGATATTGTCAAAATTCAATATCGTGGCTGCACAATGGCAAACCAGTTAATCATAATAGCTCAGAACTCACGGAAAATTACCTTATAATAATGAAGCTGTATCAGAAATGCATAGATTTACGAGAAGACTAAAAGCATAAAATAAAATCATAAAAAAACTTTTTAATGACAAACTTTTATTCAAATGCGCTAGAAAGTGAAAAATAATTTCTTTGGATGTATAACATGGATTATTCTGTAGGTTACAGATTGAGAAGCTTTTGTATTCGAACTAAAAATTCTGCAACATGCTCTATGTGAAAAAAATTATATACAAAGTATCGTTAAAATTGTGCCTATTTTCAAATACGAATCTTTATTTTTAATTGCATTGATTCAAATGCCAAGAGTCATGTTTCGTATCGGCGTAGTATTTACATATAAACTACAGACTGTTTTGGAAATATTGAACTATTACCGGTAAAATTTCAAATCTACAATAATTAATCAAGATCTTGTTGTATGATCAACTTGGCATTGATCCACTTCTTACTCACTGATATTTTTCAATTACAGCTGTTATGGAATATTAAAAGAGGTTAAAATTGTTTTGGTCATAGTTCAATATACAAAATGTTGTTATGGCAAAGTTTTGGAAAATCCTCGCAAAATAAAAAAATGTAGGCAAAAGAAGAATTTCAAAATTTCCAATTTTTCCGGTATAGCTCCAGAACTAAAGAAGCTAGATTGTCTTGAATCAAATAAATGACCTCTGAAATACACAACTTTGCCCCCATTTTACTATCCCTATATATCTTACCGTTACCATAATCCCAATGCATAGACTCGAATTTGAATAGCATTGTATTAGAAGTGTGGAAAGTGTCATATTCCGGACGAGTGCAGAAAATACAATTCCTAACGAGTTATGTACTCTACTTTTCCTACGACCATGAATATACAAATGGTGTGAATTATGAGTATTAAAATATGAATTATGAGTATATAATTACTATCATGCGGAATAACAGAACGCAAAAGTTGTTTTTAGTTAGTCCGCATTCGGTCCTCCCTATTGCTCATTTTTCTAATACGACTATTCATTTACTAGACTTCTTGCTTCAGGCGGATTCTGCCGTAAGACGAAGTCCATATTTTCTTTCCTTTTCTTTTAATTATACATTTATTTAATTTCAATTGCTTCTCTTAACGTTATCTAATTTTAATTTTGTTTGACGTTTGCATAATTATATAAATTTTCCTGATTTTAATTTTCCTACAATATATTTTCCATATTACCTACTGACACATCTTGGATTCTGCTGGATGCCACGGGCATGTGACAACTTTCCTTTTATAATACTTTTCATGTGAATGATATATACATTTAAGCCCTGATGATAGGTCAGTGTGCCGAAACTAGTTGCCCCTGTAACTTGTTATAATCTATGCTGTAGTACGTATTTTGCGTTTTACTTACTGCTATTTCCTTACATAATATATTTGAGATGGATAGTCTTTTTCATTAACATTGATGTGAGTTATAATCTCTGATAAACTACAAATACAAATTGAAAATCATTTAAGATATTTTTGGTTGTGTTAAAAATGAAACAGCTGATTTCAAGTTTTATTTCGTTGATATAGATGTTAAGTAGCTCTAAATATGATAAAAGAGTATATGAAATGAGTAAGGTGTCTCTCTCATTTGTAGTAAAGTATGTCAATGTATAATTATAGGTACCTATAAAGATATTTTCACGTCCTCTACCACTGCACAAAAACCATGTTTCTAGCAAAGAAACTCGCACCATTATAGAATCAATCTTCGGTAAGTTACAACTATTTCTTTTGTTGGATTCAGTCTCAATTGTGATAAAAATCGTGAAATATTATCGTTGTTTTAACAAATTATAAAGAAAAATAGTTCATATTTATAACCGGGTTGTGAGAAATAAGCTTAATTTAAAACGAATAATAAGATTCTTAGAATGTTATTTAAGGTTTCTTAAAACTGTCTTTTATGTATAAAATATAGCTTCACATGGATTTGTATCTACCGCCAACATCCCTATTAATAGAATATATGTTTCATTCTCCTCTCTCAAAAGAAAAAGAAATACATATTTAAAATTACGGGAAGTCACTTTGAACGCGATCTATACACAATATACAGGACGCACCGATTCTCAAAGAAATTCAAATCTACCTACTAATAATATATCAAGGTCAGAGTGTTGCCAAATAATAGGAAGCTACTCTGTGCGTGATCTCTATGCATTGGGGCTGTTCTATATACATATTGTGTATATCGGAGGATGCCACAGCGCTACAAATCTATTACGTAAAATTTGTTACATAAAATATTTTATATATTTCATATGTATTTCTTACGAACCTCGTCTAGTGTCTTTCTAAAGAAAAAGAAGAAAGCTCTTCAATATTATAACCTCTAAATCGTCACGAGTCGATCAACCCACATACCTGCAAGTATAATAACGTTTTATAAGGTTTTTCTTTAGTTTGTCTGTGTGTTTGTTTTTAGTTTTGTTTGTAGAGGAATGGAGAACACATCATGTAAGTGATATTATTATTACTATTTTCAACAGGCAAGTGGCATCGCCGATGAAGCCGTTCATTCAGCTGTCGTTTACAAAAGATTATTTAACAAACGTATTAAAAAGGTTAACTATATTGAAATATACAATAAAATAAACAATTACAAATCACATTATACCTCACTAAAGTATTTTTCAAGATAATATTTTCATTCTAGCTTACAACTTAGACATGATTTAACAATAATTCTCTCTGTGGGGAGTCGTTAATCCGAAACAAATACCGCCGCCCAGGTATGATCGGGTAGATTTTGTAATAATATCAAATAAAATACAAATCTTTAATCCTCTGACCACAGGTAGTAAGTCAAGACAAAATATCTTGAAATGGGTTAACTATCACTTATCTGTTGAAATTTATTTATATTCGAATACTTTGATTAATATAAATTATGAATTTTAGGCAAAATAACTGTTTAAAACGAAAAAAATTGAAAGACTCCTGTGATTTATCAATAAGACAGAAGAACGATACATAGTACAATCCTACAATGGTGACGGTGAACCAGAAAAACATACACATCTCATGACATCTCACTCATGGTTAGGACGTAGAAATAACTACCAAATGAGGAACTCGAAATCAATTAAGTTATTTCAAGATATTGTTACTATCTGATTTATTTATTTAATATAATTAATATATACCTAAATTTTTAGAAACGTTACTGAAACAGTTTAAAATGACATGCACTGATTTTGATCAAATCACCTTGGTGTGGATAAGGTTAAGTAAAGAGACTCCAGAGGGAAAAGAATGGCGCAACCCTTCAAAACAATGGATAATATCCCTTAATATTGCCCACTCGTTTACAAGTGGACCTCGAAAAGTCTTCTAAGAAAATATTTTCCATGGTTAATTGTTGTTTTGTTTTTGAATATTCATTTGTTTTGCATTATTTTTTTATAATTTATTATCATTTAGTTTTTGAATATTTTTTTTTCATTAGGTGTTTTGTTTTTAGTTTTTCTTTTTTATGTTAATAAAATAAATGTACTTATATGCATCTATTTGCTGTTTTTTTAGTAACTAAGTACCATCTACTAAATTCCAAAAATAGATAAATACCATTTACAATATATAAATATTAAATTGTATTAAATTGCTTTAACTTTGAAATATTCATAAGGTAGGTATTGGATTATATAGTAACAATAGTTTCTTAATCATTTGGCCATCAACACTACTAAAAATATCGTATTTCATTTCATCTATGAAAAATAATGTTTCAACAGATTTTTCTGAATTTATTATAAATTTAGAATTTTGCTGAATTTTTTCATAGATCCAATGAAATGAAATATTTTTGGTAAGAGGTGAGGCAAAAGAAAAATTAGGTAACTTTTGTTACATCTATATTATGTAATATTTAATACATAAATATTCTCTAGATATTATCTCATTTTTACATATATATTACATAGTAATTTGGAGATATTTGAGATATAATTTATAATATGTATTTCTTATATCATTATTGTTCTCTAGCTGTGCCGGCCTTTGTCAGTATTCAATACATAAATATTATCTAGTTGTGACTTCAGTTTTATATAACTGTGACTTTTATATTTCATAACTATGTAACATATATTTTTTTCAATGTGTTTTTGTGTTTGCTGGGTAACTCCAACAATATTAATGAAACTTTTCAAACTAAGTTAACTAAATACGCAGACCAGGCCTTCCAGATTAAACAACAGTGGAAACAAGACAGTGTAATAATCCTTCCATTAATTATCAGTACAACTGGAATAGTACCCAACTCTCTTAAAAATAATTTGACAACCCTCGGTCTGCAATCAGCATTAATAGCTGATATGCAGAAATCTCTGATACTTAACACTTGCCCGATTGTTCGTAAATTTTTAAATGTACAATAGTCAGTACTCATCTTGCAGACCGCCGATGAATACGAAGAGACCGCCATAAGCGAGAATACACCACAATAATAATAATAATAATAATACTTTATTAATCCATTTTGATCATAGTACATGATATAGGACAGGTCAAACAGAGAAGAGGATATTACATTGAATACGACTTACTTATTAAACACTTAAATTGAAATCGTTTGTTTAAAAACTCTGACATATCATAGAAACATTCGACAATTAAAAATTTTTCAAGTTTTTGTTTGAAAACATTGAAATCGCTCTCACGTCTTATACAGCTGGGCAAATGATTCAGGAATTGAATTCCTTTATAGACAGGACTTTTTCAAACAATGAGATTTCATGTTTTGGTGGCCGTAAAAGTTTTCCAGATCTGGTTGGGTAATCATGGAAATCAGAATTAAGACTAAATTTACTGAAATTACTTTTTGCATATAATATGCACTTGTAGATGTAAATAGAATAAAAAGTTAGTACACCGAAATGATTTCTGCATGATTCTCTATAATCTACATTTAAAATTAGACAAACATTCCTTTTTTGAGAAATAAAAATCCTCGAGGCATTTACCGCATCCCCCCACAGAAAGAGATTATAGGAAATATGGGAGTATATATACTATTGCATAATAAACATTGATCAGTTGACTAGTTGTAAATCTATTTTTTAACTGTAATATTGCAAAGTAACTACTATTTATTTTTTTACAAATGTGGTTGATATGAGTATTCCAACTCATATCCATATCGAGGTAGGTTCCCAGAAATTTCGTAGAACTCGAAAAATAATCATCAGTCCCCCAACTGAGATACAGCTATTTTCAGGAATATATGTTCTTGTAGAAAAATGCATGAGGATGGTTTTTGTCGAATTTACTATCAAAGAATTTCTTTCACGCCAACTGATAAATTCTCTTGATAAAATATTCATCTTTAATAGCAGCTCATCCGGAGATTCAGAATCAATTGCCAATGTGGTGTCATCTGCATATAGTATTAAACGATTAGTGCTAACATATTTAGATAGATCATTTATGTATAATAAAAATATCAGAGGCCCTAAGATTGATCCCTGAGGTACGCCAATTTCCACAAGTTGGGGGAGGAACTTCTGATCTTCAATTCTGACAATAATTTTTCGGGCTTCTAAGTATGATTTCAGCTACGATAGAAATTTGCCCTCAAATCCTAAATCTTGTAGTTTATTTATTGCTATATCAGCACTAACCGAGTCAAAAGCTTTTGAAAGATCAAAGAAGAGCGCTCCCACATACCTCTTTATATCCAATGAGGCGTGGATAAAATTAAGCAGAGCTACGGATGCACTCTCCGTCCATCTGCCAGGTAAGAAACCATGCTGATGGTCCAATATAACATTATACTTCTTGAGGAAAGAAAACATTTGTTAATAAATACACTTTTCTATCACTTTACATATCACAGTTTAGACAGTTACTGGCCGATAATTGTCAAGGCTGAGAAGGCTGTCTTTTTTATGTTTTGTTGAAACAACTCCTATCTAGACTTGATGGAAAAGTTTCTGTTTCCATCGAGTAGTTGATAATGTCTGCTAGAGTACATGGGATTTGTGGACCTATACTCTAAATGATCTTTGTCGAAAGACAGTCGACACCCTCGTCATTAACATTTTTTAGGCAGTTAATTAAATTCAATACATCTCCAGAAATAACAGGTTTGAAATAAAAAGTATTAGCGACATACATTGTTGTATAACTTTCAAAACCTCAGTTAGAAAAGTGGGTATTTATTGCTTTTTTAGTATTCGTTGCAAAAAAAGTGGAAAACAAATTAGCAATTTCGTATTTATTTCGAGTTATTTTACCATTTGAATAAATGGTATCAATAGTAGAATGTCTCTTTTTTCCAGTTTTGTGTTGTACTATTCGCCATATATATATTTTTGTTTTTCTTACACATTCCTATTTTCATACCTTTTTTGGTAGAACAATTATCTTGATTTGTTAATTTCAGTAACATAATCCTGTTTTAACCTCTTATAATTTGAATGACCATCGGGATTTGCGGAAAATTTTGTCAACCAAAACAAATTCCTAAGATCACTACCCATCCGCACAAGATCGCGATCAACCCATCATTTTCTGGTTACATTAGATACGTTTTTTGTTAAAATATGTTTTTGTCGTTTTAATGTTTTTATTTGTGAAAATCCGTGTTGGCTCACAATTTTTCAAGTTTAAGTTGAAACTCTCCAGCAAAACAATTAATAATGTTCTTTCACGTGATATATTCAAATAATTAATGTTCATGTCTCCACAAAGAATAGTACAGTCATAATTACTGAAAAAAAAATTTAGGACCTTGAAAAGTCGGTCCATGAACATCTCAATGTTTCCTGATGAAGATCTATATATATATATATATATATATATATATATATATATATATATATATATATATATATATATATATATATATATATATATATATATATATTCACACGACAACAGCTTCTTTCTTTCAAAAAAAAGGATATACTACATACTTCAAAGTCAATATCAATTGATAAATTATTTACAAAGTCTAGATTTTTAAATTTAGTCATCTTTTTTACAAGTATCAAAATCCACCATGAATTCTGTTGATACGATGGAAATGGGTAGCCAACATATAATCGTTAAATCTCACTAAATCAATATGATCATTATTACACCAGGTTTCAGAAAGGCACAAAATATCAGGTTTGTCACATTCCAATATTAAATCAATTCTATTGGTCTTATTAGTCAGGGATTGATTTTTCTGTATTAGGACACTAACATACATTTCCACATATATAACTTTGAGAATACACTGGAGTTACATGTTCTAGACTTGGGGAAGTCTCTTTGAACGCAACTGAAAAAACTGCTGGATATGGGCTCCATGTGGCCATATTGCTTGATTCATCGCAGTACTAAATTTATACCCATATACACTTACTTGGAAAGAGCTGTAATAAATCTCCGGATATTTCGAATTTAATGAAATATCCGGGAAATGTGGTTTTACTATTTCACGTAGATTATCTGCTGTCATGCTGGGGTCCACTCTGTAAATATGAAGATCCACAAATTTGGGAACCCCATTAATATCCTTGCCGTTCACAGTTATTTCATTATTATTTCCAACAACAAGTTGTTTTTTATTCCCTTTTCCTCTACCTTCTCTCCATTCATTGTAGTTTTCTCTGGGGCTATTCTCATTCAAATTTATGACTTCGTCCATTTTTTGTTCAGTATTTATTTTCATTAAAACAGCTGACACGTCAGTCTTTGAAATAACTGATTGAATAGACGAGATGGCAACAGCATTATTTTTATCATTTCCAGTTTGAATTAGTGGTCTGGTTTTATTTTGAATGGCAGAGGATTCCCACTGATTTTGCGTTGATTTTTGTTTTGTACTTTTTGTGTCTAGTTCGTTCTTTTAACGAAGTTATTTGTCGACTCAATAAATGAGTTTTCTCATGCATCTCCTTTACTATGGAGTCTTTCTGCTTCATTTTATATTTAAATATATTAATATCAATTACCTAATTGTCTGGACTAAGACTTTCAATTGAGTCAAAAAAATAACTGATCAGTCTGATCACATGCTGAATCTTGCTCACAACATTTGATTAAGTCATCACTAGTAAACTTTACAGAGTTGCTATTTTTTGCACATCTTATATGGAAACTATTTTCACAATTTATACACCTTACACCATTTACAACATTTCTTTTACACTTTTTACAACATTTATTCCGGAGAGCTTCGTCAAACGCATCTACACCGGGTGTCATGTTGCCAAACTATACAGTGGGTAATAATAATAAATTAAATCATAATAAAATTGTTTATGAAATTAACTTTCTCGACCCTTACTTCGTGGAATATACTCATATTAGTGTTTTAAATGAAACTCACTGTTTCTAACTAATTCCACAATATAATAAAAATTAAATGAGTTTTACTTACTGCTATAATAAAAATTGTTGAATTGTCAACAATTTTTATTATATTGTGGAATTAGCTAGAAACAGTGAGTTTCGTTTAAAACACTGATAAAATTGTTTGTATAAAAGGATTAAATTTGAAATTAAAAAAAATTTTAAGCTGTACATCCTTTCACCCAAATAAATTATTGATAGGGTTTGAGATAGAGGTTGATATAGATGTAACGTTCTTAAGAAACAGAGAAACTCGTTTTTGTTTGGGAATATAAAAGTTTTTTAGTTATAAAGTCTTCCAACGAATCGCTCTCGGTTTGTCATGAGAGTCCTTGATTCTAGCGTAGCAGTAGTCTGAAACATATATTTTGAATTCGCTGTAGTTTCATTCAGCAAAACCCTTGATATTCGCTCGCCAGAATTGTTTGAATACTTTGTTTTTATGAAAATAATTCATCCAACAGAAACACCCATAGACCGTACTTTCAAGTCATGAAAATATAAAAGACTATCATATTTATATATATCGTATCTAACTATCTAACCATCAGAAATTGAAGAAAAAGTTGTTATTCATCTTTTCTTAACGTCACTTGAAGCGTATTCATGCAGAGTAATGTTGTTCACTGTCCAACAAAAGCATGAACATAAATTACAAGTAGAAAACGTGGGTAATTTAACTTGAGGCTTTAGAGGTAATTATTATTATTAAACATGTTTATCAAATTAAGCGAAAGGCTATTTTTCAGCGACATAATTGAACGTTCGCTATTTATCTCTTGTCTTACAAAATAAAGGAAACTTCAGTGCATAACCCATTAACGCCCGAATAATTTTTTTCTGGTGAATTTTTCAAAAATGGTTAGTTATTTTGGATATCCACTATGACACAGAGGTAAAGTCATAAAAAAAATCCCTTAAATTATAACTTTTTAACACCGAAAACTAATTTAAAAAAACTTCCTTCGCGAGAATTTCCAGATGCGTTTCCATATATTAAATGCATATCTGCATATTCATTGAACGTATATTCTGCCATTTCAAATAATACAGAAATAATTGAAATATTCTTACCTAACTCCGAGTATGGCGAATAGATTGACAGCTTCCTACTTGATAAAACTACGTTTTCTAAACTAAAGGATAGTTACCTAATGCATATGACAAATAATTGATAGCAGCTTACTTGGTTATAACCCATTTCCTAAATAATGATAAAATTTGAATGTGCTCTGCGGTCTCTTACGAAATTACATATTTCTCGAAAACCACTGCTGTTATCATTTTAGACAGAGGGTACCTTTTTCAGAAAAATAGTTGGAGAATAAACTGACAGTATTTTAAAGTTTGTTACCTTGTCACTTTAAGAGTTCTGACCTTTTATCCGGTGAGCCAAATCCGATCCTGACTTTCTGCAACATTAGTATACTTACTGGTATGGATAAATTAAATCAATTGATATACTTGACAATCCACCAAATTTTGATCAAGTTCGAAACTATAGTTTTTTGAATGAATAAAAATGTATTTTCAATTTCAAACTTTAAAGCCCTATAATTCAACAAAGAAGGTCCATAGAAAACAATTATATGACGTACTGACATTATTTTAACACCACCTACTCATTACCAGGTTTTGGCCTCTCATTCCTGGGACTCCCTGTATAAGCTGATGAAAGTAATGATTACTTCAATAAATTATTTGAATTTCTATATTTCCCCATTCCTTTTTGCGAAATTCTACCCACGCTACTCCCTTTGGTGATTTCAAGTTTATTAAACATGTTGAATTTAAAGGTAGCTCCACTTGATGTAGCAAATATGTAATAAGCACATTATTTTTTCAATACGATGCTAATTTCCATGATTCGCTTTTCCTAAATTTAACAAGAATTCTAGGGAGAATAAATTGGATATAATTTTATTATTTTCGTTCTGAATTGACAAAGTGAGAGAAAGTTATGAAATGTATATTCAATACAGACTTTTGGGATGAATTTCATAGGCCCGCTTTTGACAAAACATACACTCCACAGTCTACGAGCCATGCTGCGAAGTAGGGGATTCTTATGAGTGACCCAGGTATTTTGGTTGAGGCGCTGAAAATCCATCGATGGAAGAGGTAACAGACCTAACATTCTGCCTATAAACGCTAATAAACCTTGTGCCAGATACCAAAAGCTACTATATCCTTTTCTGAATCATGTTAAAATTATTAATAAATTAATGTGTTGCATTCTATTTTATGGATTTTTAAATGATTTATTGCAAAGATAGATACTAATAAATTAATGCAAATCACTTACATTGACTCTTCAAGAACAACATTAACGAAACTGTACTAATATGTATAACGGAACTGGTGAAATACCTGCACATTGGCAAACACGCTCCTAATTTACTCCCTAATAAATATTAACTTCCAAACTTCATTTGAAGGAGGTAATACCATAATTCAAAGGGAAAAAATTGAGTAAGCACCGAGGTGAAAGAGAGAGAATGCTACGTGCTAATTAAAACCCGTATTGCGAAAGTAATATCTCCTTCAGCTAAATGTATAAAAATATGATATTTGAAAGAGAAGACTTATAAAGATTATTTGATTAACCAGGGAAAGGGACAGACCCTTATACGATGGTTTTTTCTTATACGTTCCCTTTAGTGATTAAGTGAAAGTTGTGAAAGTCATGGGTGATAATATAAGATCTGTACATAATTCCAAACGTACCGGGTGGTTCAATAAGCCGATCTCACGGCTATATATCAGTAACTATTGATGTTACAACTTTAGGAGAAAAAATTCCTTAGTAAAATTGGCCAAGAGAAATCGCTGGAAATAGCTTTCAAGTGTTTAGGTTAACCGCTAGGGGGTGTAACTTGTGAAGAAATATTTAAATAGTAAGTAAACTAGAAAGAGGCCTAAATTTGCTTAAGTACTTTTTTTATTTCTTCAAACAAAGGGTGGGGGAGAGTGGGAAAGTGTTTGTGGATAAATACCTATAACGTTATTTTACTGTTTTAAATGAAACTTACTGTTTAATTTTTTAGTTAATTTCACCTATAATTTTGGTTAGGTTCAACCATGGAGCTAGTACCAAGAGGAGCCGCTACGCATGTCATAAAAGTGGTATCGGTTTCGCCATCATACTACCACTTCTTTGTCAACTTGATATTAGTATTGTTTTGTGGTTGTGAATTGTGTATTTTTTGATTTTATTATTGTTAGTGTCGTTTTCCCTATTGTGATAATTGAACAAAAATGGTTTCTTGTGCTTTACGAAGTTGTACAAGTAGAGACCGTGTAAATACAAAAAAATCATCAGGAATAACATAGGTTAGTAAACAATCGGAACAGGACTGTACTGAAATATATTTCTTTGTGCTTTAATAAGTTTTCTTTACCTTCATATTATATTTAATGTTTGTAGATTTCCTAAAACTCCATCAATATGTGGGTGAAATTTGTGAAAAGAGGTTCTTGGCAACGAACAAAATACAGTATATTGTAATAAAACGAGCTTATCTCCGTTGGGTGAATCCAGTGACTGCTGTCACTCCTCTAATAGATCGTTTTGTTTATTCCATGGTATAGGAATCGGTATTATTCCTTTGGTTTCTTTTTTGTTGATCGTAGTGACCTGAGGGGTCCTGCTGTACACTCTTATCCTAGAAATCTTTGCAGCGTGCTGTCACCAGTGCCTTACGGCACAAATTTAGAGCCAGAAATCTCCCTGTGGGTAACCTCGGCGGAGGTGTTTTCCTGGCACGAGCGGTAAAGGTCTCCATGGGGCCTCTTGAGCTTATACAATGTGCCAAGACAGGTCGCGTCAGCCCGTTCAAACTTGCTGGTCCGAGGGTAAGGGTTGTTGATAAAGGAAACAGACTGGGTGGATAAATATGAACAAGTATATTACAAACAGTAGTTAATTAAATCCAATAACACAGCCCTGATTTGGTCAAAATGAAAGTTACTCGGGGGAGAATGCCCCGGTCCGTTACACTAAAAATTCAGTTAAGGAAAAACGCCTTTCCTAATCTGGAAGTAGTTACCCGTTATCGTGACACCCGTAAAGGATGTCTTATATAGGACTATCCCTGTATATGAAATGAGACAAACGAAATAAATCTGACTCGGGCACAACGTCTTCCAAATTTTTGAAAGGGGTCTTTCCTGATTATGAAAGATAAAATACGATATCACGTATAGTTGAATATTCGGTACAATATAAGAAAAAAATAATTATCGAACAAACTCTCGAAATAGAATGGTATAAATGTGATATCCCGTACAGTTGAATATCCTGTACAATATGTTGTAATAATTATCAACAAACTTTCGAAATCGAATGGTATAAATGTGATATCCCGTACAGTTGAATATCCTGTACAATATGTTATAATAATTATCAACAACCTTTCGAAATCTAATAGAATAAATATGATATCTCGTACATTGGGATATCCTGCACAATATAAGATAATAATATATCAAACAAAACTTTCGGAATCTAATAGAATAAATATGATATCTCGTACATTGGGATATCCTGTACAATATAGGATAATAATATATCAAACAAAACTTTCGTAATTCAATGGAATAAATATGATATCTCGTACAGGTGAGTATCTTGTACAATATAAAAAAATATATAAAAATGATTATCGAACATACGGTATCTCTTGTATATGAATATAATTTTAGATTAGATCGGATTCAATTTGTGCTATTTCCTAAATATGCTAGGTGAGGGGCTTAAATAGTGCACTCAATATGACCGAAAATATATGTATCCCTTTTCCTTTTGGACACCCAATTGAATCAAATAATAATGTCAATACAGTATAAAAAAATAATTATACGGAAAAAAAATTACGCTTTTGAAATATCACAAGTCATAACTACACAATATTACTGTCGACGACGAAGTGGCAGGCCTCACAGTGCCTGGTCACTTAATGAGGGTTACTACCTCACTGCCTCTGTTACCAAAATTCCTGCTATTCATTTTAGAATCGTTTCATGTTTTTTTATTTTCGTAACTGAAGGTTAATTTTAAATTTCATTATACTCATTTGCAACGTTTGATTATATTTTTTGATAAACAAAAATTGGCAAACACCTGATGTATTGTTTATTGACCTTGCCGGTTATGTAAAATTGTTTGTATCAAATTCTTTCCTGGCGGAGGTCAACCATTGTTTTTTTTTATAATAATTTGTTTCGACTTATTTTATGATCAAGAAAATTTTATCTATATGGGGTGTCCTTAAAATTTCCTATGTCATATCTCGTGTTTATTACAGTATTATGTTCTAAGCATTTTGCTGAAGAACATTTTGATCTTCCTCCTGCTTGATCCGTTTAAGAAAAGATGTAATTCCAACAATTAGAGTTATTGAGGTATGTTGTTATTTTAAGCATCTATAACATTCAAATGAATTTTTTGATTATTGAGGTATTTATTATTCAATGCTATACTCAATCTACAATAAACAAATGTAATTGAGAACATATATTCAAACATTTTGAGAACATAGTTGCACTTTAATTATACAATTTAATATAAGGGTTGTTTTGCGTTCTCATTTTTAATAATCAGACAGCAAAATGTCGTATTTCCTTGTATGTTAATCACTTTTTACTGGGATGCGAAGGACCCACCATGATTCACGGTAAAAATTACTTTTATATTTATAGGAGTCGGATATTTTATTAAATAAAATGCGCTGATCACTTGCACTTTACTTATATTGGCTATAATTTACATGTTGTTCATTTTGCGGCACAACTAAGAATATCACGAACTGCTTACGGTAAAATGTATTGATTTATTCACTTAAGGTGATTAATGATAGGATGGTACAAAATTTTCTCGTAACTAGATTAACGTTTTGTATGTAGGCTGACTCGGAAGTGTGGTGAAAAATTGGGTCTTATTCATATTTATGTGTGGGTGAAGAAGTGGGAATTCATGTGATATGGCGGGGAACATTGACCAATGGGAGGTGAGAGTTTAAAATGTAACGGTCAAATACAGCAGGAAAGATAAACATTGGGTCGGTTTTACTGGGCATAAAAAAGTTTGCTTGTGGCAGATAAGGGAGTTTGGACGACAGTTTTTGTGAAGCGATAAGATTTAAACTGATGGTTGCTTTGAAATGTTAAGTGGAAAATATTGGAAGGCAATAATTATCTGTGTTTTTTATATGAAAGGGACGTTAAAATGGATTTTTGCGTGTTTAAAGAAATATTGAATATTTGAGAAGAATGATATTTCTGTGTATGATGTGTGCAGGATATATAAATTATGTTATACAGGAAGAGGTTAAAGTAAAGAAGAATTTAATTGTTAATTCAAATTCGTACAAGGGTATTCATCCTCATAAGGATATTTTTAATTGAATAATCTTGATATTTCAGATTGTGTTCTTATAATTAGTATCAAACATTTTTCAATCCCCGAGGATCATATGTCAGTTATCAATTCATTCAATTAAATTCTTAACAGAGTTTCTCATTCACAGATTGAAACACCCTCTGATGGGCATTGAATTCCAAAATCTTTCCATGGATTATTGTTAGAATCCAGTCAGGCACCCTCAACTTCGAGTGGAATTAAGCAATCTGGGAAAATGGCAGTTGATGTAACAGTGACACCAAGGAAACAGAAGATATTAAAAAAATTGAATCGTGCCTTGAGTTTGAGCTCAGATAGGAGAAGGCGATTATCTTTATTACAGCGACGGTTTGCTTGCCGTGCAAAAAAATTGCCACAATGAAAAACAAACCTTCATTCTTCAAACCAAAAGTAGTGACATTATTACAAAATACGTTACACAACAAATGTAGTGGATAATTTAAAAAAATCTGAATTTTCGAAATTTTTGAGCCCAACGAATCGGATGAAAAAGAGGTTGTAATAAAAAAGCATGCAAAACGTGAAATTAGGCTATCAAATGCAATAGAAAGTTATAATGTTAGTTCAGGAACCCTTCATTATAAACTGATAGTGCAACTTTTGTACAATTTTTTTATTCCAATAACTATTCAACGGGTTGGAGCTTTTTTGAATTTTTATGTCACAGTAAAATGCCTCAATAAAAAGTATTCCAATATTTAAACAGGACCACATGGTGGCCTCTCAGTTGACTCAATCCATCCATTTTTGACGACTTCGCAGCTTTAGCTTATTGCGAGGTTATAGTAGAGAGAATGTGCTATATTTCTCTGGGAAATAGGATAGATAAACAGATTAAATAAGAATTTAAAATAAATAATTGTTTTGAAATATTTATAGCTTTGATATAAAATTGATATCTTGCATGAAATTTATTTTCAAAAATTCATTGTTTTTCTTTTTGTTTCAGGTAAGATGATGTATGCTCGTACCACGTAGTAAGCAAATATGAATGATTGATTTTAATATAACATTTTTGTTACATTTTATGATCCTATGCTGATATAGTCAATGAATAATCAAACCCTCCTCCTCTTTTATAGTTTCCTGATAAATATAAGTTCATCATTGTCTTTACGTGTTGAGGATGATTGGTTTTATTATACCGTACGAGGAATGTTTATCGATCACGGAGGTTTATTATGAACCATAAATGACAAAGAAATGACTATATTCAGTGTATCCTCTCTTTTCTTTAACATGAAATCATAATATTCGAAAGTAGTATAATAAAAGATTTTTCTAGATGTTGTATTGTTACCGGAATAAGCTGCGCTAAGAATTCAGATCTACTATATCTCCATGCCTCTCTCTAACACACTGATAACCCCATGTGCTTTTCTGCAACATCGCTGCTATACGTAAAATTTCAGATTACTACCAAACAACGAGAAATCAAGATTTTATTTTACTTTCACATATTCATGATATGCTGTTGAATAAAATAGGTGATATACTGAATTTAAACTTATTTCCTCCTAAGACATTGTCCATGTGACCAAAGAACCTTCCTGACATAGTATATACAATTAATGTGGTATTTAAACTCTATCTTCTACACTTAAAATTTTGGTTTCTAAAACTCGTGTTTTGGAAATTGGACATTATTCATGACGTGATTCCGGAAGAGATGGCACACCTTTTTAATTTTTTTAATAAATCAAAATATAAAGTCTCTCATAGTAATGAACGTTATCCATGGCTAAATGCACAAATTAAGATGGGAAACTTTTCTATTTTTAAGTTTTTTGCCAAATAATAAAAATTCTAGATATTCCAGGAAAAAACCAACTCACCCTATGGTCATGGGTGAGATAGCGCACACAAAAAATAGAAAGAAAAACGTTGACAAACTAAAAAATAAACAGTAACAAAGACCCTTAATGGTTATTAATGTTACAAAAAGTATAAAACCATATATAGCTAAAAAATGATTATATACCTAAAACACAACAAATAAGAACAAGAAGCAAGCCAATATGACATGACAATATTTCCTTCTCTTCCACACCACAGACAATAGTTTGCAAACATGGTGCAACCTTCATGCAGCCATCTGTCGCAACCAAGACACTGCCACCAGTCTTTTTTGCTTGTAGTTTTTTCGTAATTTTCTCCGCAGCCAATGCAATCATTTTCACCGTCAGTACCGATGTCTGAATCGTTTTCTAAAATAAAGCTTACGTCGCTATTGGAGGAAATATCGCTATCTATTTTGTGTCGTTTCTTTGTTTTCACTTTAGATTCTACATGTTGCTTCTCTTTTTTTGTCGATTAAACTCTTAGCTTTCTTCGTAGCCAATTCTTTTCGTTTGCAAATATTTTCAGGACATGTTAGGACCTCTGCAAGCTGTCGACTACGTTTTCGAACTTCATGGACTTTAGACGTGCTAGGAATAGGAGAATCTACGTCTAACATTTTAGCAGGAGTTTCTTTTTCATTTGTGCCAAGGTTTGCCATATCTACAGATTGCGTTTCATCAATACGTTTCGTTACGTTGGAATCAGTATCATTCTCGGTGTAAACAATTTCATGATTAATGTCATTCTGAGCTTGTTCATTGTTGAGAAAGGCATATTCTGGAATTGCGTTCGGGTTAAATGGAGCGATGCCTGTAGATCTAAAAGCTGCATTTTTCACTGTGGCAGCTTTTTCCCACGCTTCAGCAAACAATTTCCCAAACTGAAGTCTGTTGATTGCTCTTGTTGGATTAGTTATCAATAATAAATTGCAAGCAGCATAATAATAACTTTTTAAAGCCTTAAAAAATGCACCATCGAGGGGCTGCAAAAATTGTGTGGTATGGCTGGGAAGACAGAGAAATATGAATTCGTTCACTTCTGCATATTCTAAAACTTCTACGGAAGAACAGTGGGAGGCATGGCCATCCAAAATAAGAACCACTGGGCCTTGAGGCTTGCGAGGAACAAATTCCGACTTCAACCACTTAACAAAAAGTGTTGTATTTGTGTACGCTGATTTTTCTGACATATAAATTTTGGCCCCAGGAGGCATACCATCTTCATATTCTTTTTTCATGTTTTTACCCTTTAAAATGGGGTAGGGGGTATGAAAGCACCCTCTGCATTACAACAGGATATTACCGTAACAGTTTTCCCTTTTTCGCCTGAAGTGACTGCAGCTACATTTTTGGAGCCTTCTTCCGCTATAACATGCTCTGGTCTGTTGTTTAACTGTAAGCCGGTTTCGTTCATGTTATACAGGCTTGTTGAACAGGCCATTTTCTTCTAAAATATCGCCCAGTAACTTAAAATAGTTAGCAACATCTTCTTTATTCATACCGCGTGCTCGAGCAAGTGAAACACCCTCTGATTTCCAAACAGTCAAATCATAATTGCGTCGCAAGAATGATTTAACCCAGTAAAAGCCAGCTTTTTCGGTTCTCCTGTTGAAATTGTGCTTATTGCCTAATTGTTCAGCAAGTTGATAAGCCATAATACGCACCATAGTTCTTGTTGTAGCAAAACCCTATTTTTGCATCTTTTTAATATGCGCAACGATTTTTCTTTCATTTTCTTCCCCAAGGACTGCTTGTGGCCCCAAACGCTTATTTTTTGTAACTCCTGTTCTTATTTTTCTCCGCAGTGTAGTACAAGGCACCTTAAATTGTCTGGCTGCTTTATTAACTCCCAAATGTCCACTGCTTACAGCTTGAATAGCTATTTTTAAGTCTTCTTCACTCCACGTAGCTCTGGCGCAGCTTCCCTTACGTTTATAGGTGGTCGGCATCTACAAAAGTCATAAAACAAAAACAAAATTAAAAACCGAAAATTTTGATCTCGGGAGAGATGGTCGCGCCAACTAACCCAACATCAGTGGGTGAGATGGCGCAGTGATGTGCTCCCTACTAATTTCGTATACTAATTATTTTTAAGGTTAGAATGATGCTACAGATATTTTGCTACCCCTTGGAAATACTAAACCGAAAATAATACAATGTATCAAGGTGTAAAAATAAATAATTTGTAAAAATGTTAAAAAAATATGGAGCATATTTAAATACAAAATTGTTTTATTTACCTTCGTGAATGAAATTTCACAACAGCGCGGCACAATAAACACAGCAACGAAACGCAACGAACGTTACTGAGAAGTCGGCTTGGCAATAGGAGGGGAGATATTGAACTGCGCCATCTCATCCGCCGCGCCATCTCTCCCGGAATTACCCTATATTCGGATTTTGGTAGAAAGCGCATACAAAAGGAACAATAAACAAATTTGTGCCGAATTTAGGCTTCTTCCTAGTTTATTTATTTAACACTTGGTATAATTGGGCATATTTCACAAAAAACTGTTTTTTTTAATTTTTCTTCACAAGTTACGCCGCCTAGCGGTAAACTTAGAAACTTGAAAGTTATTTCCAGCGATTTCTCTTGGTCAGTTTTAATGAGGATTATTTTCTCCTAATGTTATAACATGAATAATGTCTGATATATAGCCAAACGATCGGAATAATGGACCGCCCGGTACAATACAGTACAATTATTTGCCCTTTTAGTATCTGAACAATTGAAATAAAAATGTACAAGGTGTTAAACGCCTTTTTATGTGTAATCCACAAATTTTGCCAAATTTTCCTGTTTTTTATAAGTTTTTCCCCTTTCCTTTATCTTTTCTTCGGAGCTGTACATTTTCTAGTTCTTCCTAGTATCTTGTATTCAAATATTACGGCTTTCCGTATGTTGTCCACTGTAAACCTACAACATTCACTTTATCATTATTGATGTCATAATTTTATTTCGATGTCCAATCAATTTTTGTCATTTACCGACTTTCTTCTAATTCTATTCATGAACCTAAATCAATGGGTCGTCTTTACGGGAATAACCTCATCAATTACTAACCATCAGTGATTATCTCTAACGTAACATATACCCTAGTCCTCGTTTAATCTTTGTCGAACGAACCCCTTGCAAGTCAGTATTCTCCCGCAATTAACAGATACATGTATAACTTAATTAAAATGGAGTAGGAACAAAACACCCTTTACTAGGTCTCGCGTTACAGACTAGCAGGAGAAATGTTAAATTAGACATAGTTTTAGTCTTCGAACAAATATACGACAATCAAGCGTGTTATACAAACGTTTACGGAGAACTTCGAGGCTTTCAATATTCTCTATTATTAAAGCAAGAACAGTTTTTTTCATGACGTTGTAATATTATTCTTTTTATTTGCTTTCGAGAACACTAATGACATCGTCACATATCCAGAGCGCCTCGTATATCACCAACTCCGATAAGAAATCGTTAACAGAAGTTAGATAACTCACAAAACGATACTTAGTACTATGTATTGCCTAGGGAGTAGTATATAGCAGAATGTTTTTTATGATATGCAGTCATGATAAAAGTACTATTTATTGTAATATCTTGATACAGATATGTGTAAAGGAAATGGTAGTATCTATGAATGCTTTTCTTATGTGTACATATTTGGAATCATTTTGAGTATCTGGAATGACATAATTGCCCCGTATATCACTGATACCTGTAATTGTTAAGTGAACCTTAGATACCCTGTATTCAGTGTTGCCTAGGAAGTAATATTCAGCTGTAATAAATTTGATATTATTTAGGTCGTGAGCAATATACAAACTAGTGAAAGAGAAATTGTAGTAGTGTGTGAATGTTTTTCTTATTTGGGTGTATGTTATAGTTTGGTAATACTTAGAATTAAAGCCTGCTGTTGAGCGAATGAAATGTATACTTCTATTGTATTGCTTTTTCGTTGTTGGTAGAAGTGCTTGTTGGTTGGTTATTTTAAGGATACTTTTGTTGAATTACGTTACAGGATGGAATGGAAAGTTTAATATATATAAATTTAATAATACATGTTTTTGCTGAAAAATGAATAGAGCTGTACCTAATTTTCCTTTTTCTTTATCTGTTTTTTAGGCTTATTTTAGAATGAAATAGGGCTATTGTAGAGAGTAGCATGACGCGACTTCGGAAAAATTTCAATGCAGTTTTTCGTTTTGGTGTTCCCTGATGCCAAAATCACCCTCCGTTCCTAAGGTTATATATATATATATATATATATATATATATATATATATATATATATATATATATTGTAACGGTTATAATAATAATTATTATTTATTATTTATTATTTGACACTGAAAAATCATTAAACATGTATATCAACTCTATCAAAGGATAGTGTTCAAGTACGCTATTTCATCATTTGACACTGAAAAATCATTAAACATGTATATCACCTCTATCAAAGGATAGTGTTCAAGTGCGCCATTTCATTATTTGACACTGAAAAATCATTAAACATGTATATCAGCTCTATCAAAGGGTGGTGTTCAAGTGCGCCATTCAAATTAACTCTAATTATTGGTTTGTGAAATTGAAATGTGCAAGCTTATGACTTCAGGAAATTTTAATTATGAAATATTTTACTGCTTCTATGTACACATATCATAGGTAACAATCCAAAATTATTACCATAATAACATATAATTATAACTATCTAATTCTAAATAATAAAAAATATATAAACCGTAAATGATTGTCAAATTTTAGAAAAGTGTGTATTTAATTCTCCGCAAATGTTAAAAGTAGACCGAAATGACACTAATTACGCACAAATCCGTTTTACAAGCTCATAAAATCAATAAATTTTGCGTACCTTATATCACACTGGATTTGAGGTTGTGTGGTCCAAAACTTCTAATCACCTTCAACAATATCAGCCAAAAAACCTCTATAAGAACTCGGAAATCTATCAACTATCCATTCATTGATCACTCAACTCGATTCAAATTATGAACAAATTTCAGTATGTATCAAATTCCATTGTATTAGTTTAAATCCATTATTATTTAAATAATATTCTGTCTTCATTTCATCACTTTAAAATTGGGTTAACTTTCCTTTTTTATCAAATATAGTCGTTTGAATCGTTTTTCTTCTGGAGATAATTTATCCTTCCTTTTTTTGACATTCAAAAATTCACTCACGTTTCAAAAATCACTCCTTTAACCATATATATAAATATTCTTCTTCCTTCTGATTATGATTATATATTTAATTCAAATAACTTTTTGTTCTACCTCAAATATCGAGATCAATTATTATATTATTTCCCACTTTGACGTCCCAAAATTCACTGACGTTTTTTCTATTTATTTTCATCAATCCATCTCGTTGCGGGTTGCTATCGAAACTTCCCTATATCGTATTAAATGTATAGATATAGTGTCATTAACGACGATTCACTGTTTATATTATCATGAATTTTTAAGCCGTATATGAAACATGAAAATGACATTTTTGTATTAGAAATTAGCATATAGAGATAAAGATTTTTATACATATAAATATTAACATAACTTATTTACTATTTATTAAAATTCCTGAAATCCCTTGCATAAAATAACCTAATTACTAACTATATGAAAATTTAACGCGTTTCTTTCAAATTTCATTTTAATTTCTACAAATTGTTTTGAAATTACATATAACATAATCTATTGAATTATTATTAAATAGTATCATGTACAGTTTTTTTTTATTGTGACAATTGGTCTTTTCATTTATGTTTGCCTACACTCAGGGAGCATGTCTTATCGTGCCACTTTTAATGACCCTTAACAGATCAGTTTGCTATGAAACTTACTTTGATATTTCTTCTGTGTTACATGTTATACACTATGTGTTATTGTGTTATAATATATATATATATATATATATATATATATATATATATATATATATAATAAACAACGAATATATATATATATATATATATATATATATATATATATATATATATATATATACGGAAATTGTAAGCACGATAGAGGGCGTATTTTTTGACGGATCGAAACCACACTCGCTACAAAAATCGGTCAGGCCAAAATCTTGGATGAGTCCGTTAATGAGCCAAATCAGCTCAGTTAAAACAAAATGGCGGCATGTCAAAGTTGAAAAAAAATCGCATTTCCTTTGTTTTTCATTTGACGTAAAAATGTTACTGAGCTTTTTCATAGATCTTAATACGTTCTATAACTTTTGTGTTTAACATTTTTCTCCAAATCGTACATTAAAACATTTATTTGAGAAAATTCACAAATTTACCAGAATTTTTTTTTATTATGATTTCATGCCAAAATGTTACTTTGGTTTTTTGTACATCTCAAAACATTCTATTACTTTTGTATCTAATTTTTTATTTTGGGTTTCATGCAAAAATTGGTTATTGTCCTGAAAACTCGAGATCTTCCAATTGAAGGCACAAATGAGCGTTTGGTTTCCCTGCTGAAATCCGTTGTTTTGTGTTTTCCCATGTTTCGATTAACATCTTCGCTCCCAAATTTCACATCCCTATTTGGTTATACCGTGATAATGACAGCAAATGAGCCAGAAACATGCATGTCTGCGGTTACCACTCTGTTTCAGTAGCCCTTTTTTGCGTGATCACCCATGAATGTCTTTATTGTTGTTGTCAACATATCACGCGATATTCCTACATCTTCTTTGTTATTTACTATGGGTCGGAAGGTTCATGGGAAGGGGCTATATGCGCCTCCGTGTCAATCTTGGTTGTTGTCCTGAAAACTCGGGATCTTCCAATTGAAGGCACAAATGAGCGTTTGGTTTCCCTGCTGAAATCCGTTGTTTTGTGTTTTCCCATGTTTCGATTAACATCTTCGCTCCCAAATTTCACATCCTTATTTGGTTATACCGTGCTGATGACAGCAAATGAGCCAGAAACATGCATGTCCGCGGTTACCACTCTGTTTCAGTAGCCCTTTTTTTGCGTGAATAACCCATGAATGTATTTATTGTTTATATATATATATATATATATATATATATATATATATAACAACAATAAATACATTCATAAATTCACGCAAAAAAGGGCTACTGATATATATATATATATATATATATATATAATGAACACAATTTCATAAAATACGAGGTGTCTATATGAAATATAAGTTTCGATTTTCTAATACACCTGTTTTAGTCGAAATTTCAATAATTTCGACGTATTGGCCTGACCGTTCTTCGAAGGGAAAAACAACTACATTCCTGGGTAATACCACGCAGAATATTGAATTACATCCCCTTCGAAAACCGTGACGTCCATCGGTCATTTTGCCGATACGGACATCTCTGGTGATTCGCAACTGATAGCGGAAGAGCATAGTACACTGACGCGTTTCGACCTTCTTGGGTCTCTTCAAGAGTGCCGTAATGCCTTCCAGTTCAGAATCTCGAATCCGAATTGAAGATTACGTCCTCCGACAACCTCTCTTGGCTCATGTAGTTACACAAGCGAGAAGTAGTCAGTTGGCGCCATCTTCACTTTCAGTTGCGAACCAACACCTCAGATAAATGCGACCGTATTAGTCGTATGAAATAAAACGATTATAATTCCATAAAATACGAGGTGTCTATATGAAATATAACTTTCGATTTTCTACTACACCTGTTTTAGTCGAAATTTCAATAATTTCGACGTATTGGCCTGACCGTTCTTCTCTGTTTTTTTACCGACATCTAGTTTCTTTTCTTCTATTTCCACGTCAGTAAATGTGTCATTTGCTCCTCACTCCACGTCAGGAAGTGCGCCTTTTGTTTCTCTTTCCACGTCAGGAAATGCTGTCTTAGTGGATCTTAACCAGGTGCTTACCCTGCACCTCGTATCGTCTGGAATGCTCAGGTGGTCTGATACTTCAGATTCCTCGATTGATTTCCTCAAAATTCTCCTCTATTTGCAATCTATCTAAGGCAAACTTTTTTAAAAATAACTATTTTTTGAACTTTAGCGTTTTGAGTGCCTGTTTCTTCTCTAATTCTAAGAGTCTTGAATTTCTTCTCTACCAATATTTCTTAAATTGGCCATCGTCTGCAATCTCATGTGATATAAACTTTTCTCAAAACACCTATGATTTGTGGTTTTGTAGACATTTCACGAACTTACTCTTTCTGAATTGGCTGCTTCCAAGGACCATGTGGCGGGCCGCCGTTTCAGAGTTACTGTCCGTGAGCTCAACTTTTTACTGGTTCTGTTAGGAATTGATGAAAATGAATACTAGTTTTTTTATAGCTGACAAATCTACATAGGACAAAGTATAAAAAACAACAGTAAAACAGTCCAATACCCTCAAAGTAACCATCACTCATCTCACAAATTTATGAAGTTATCAAAGATCTTTTTCACTACCTAACAATACTAATTCAATAATCAAGTACGTGTGATAATATTTCGAAGCTGATTTATTTTATAATATCCCATTCCGTCATCTCACAACAGCTGTTTGTTTTATAATTGGAATTTGATGTCGTTTTATATTTCTGTCTGTGCAGATAGCACGTAATTTAGTAACGATGCTCTACTTTTCATTTTCATCACTTTCAGCAAATAAAATTGTCGAGTATAAAGCAAAAGCGGATAACTTAAATTGAGTATTAATTAAGTTCAAATTAGTATGTTGTTTTATACGATCTCAGATTTCTCATAGTCCATAGGACATAATACTGTGGAAGTAAACAAACATTGATAAAGCTATCGACATTTTTGACAAATAATATCCAATACCAACTTCGGGGTTTTCTCTATATAGAGAGTTTTTAGGGGGAGTAATTTTTATTATAATAAGATTGTATTATTTAACAGTACGAACTGAATATTTTACTTTGTTTTATTTTCTTTTATAAATATATAAATAAATTTTGCAGAAAAAAAACAAATAAGACATAGGTTCACAATGAAAATATACAATTTAAAAACTAATAAAAGAAAACTTAAATGTGGGACTTTGTGTCATCTTGTTCATAGAAGAGAACATATGCTTCTCCACTGACTAAAAATTTCCACGATATTAATAGCCCCCTTGGATCGTTATATTCGTGCCACTGCCCTGTGTAGGGATGTCGGCAATACGCTGTGTAGTGACCATTGTAAGTGGTTCCACTGTGATTTGATATAGCGTAGACGTTGTACATACAAGGTGCCACATTATCAGCCGCGTAATGGCTCATATCAAGCCCCTCTATTGGAAAATCTATTGCAACATCAAGTTTTCCACTAAATCTTTCTATTTGCGAAAAGCGCTTCAGATGAATAACCAATATTTTCGGAAATTTATGAATTGAGAATGATTTAGTGCATCGTCTTCGTTCCTTACATTTCGAACATGTTGGTTTTTCATCACCGTCGAGTGTTTCTTCTCTTGTAAACGGATCCAAACATTGTGGAAGTCGTAATTGAACTGTTCTTTGGGGTATCGAGAGGGGTAAATCCCAAAAGGGATCGTAGGGAACTGAACAGTGACCACAGTGTGTACACTTGATTGTTGATTTTAATCGACCGACAAAGTTATCCACAATCTTGGAGTTGTCCATTCTCGGATATCTCAGCCAAGATTCTTGTGCTTTCTCAATGTCACTAAGTTTGTCATCAATTTCTGTTAATATGGGCGTTGGTTTTTCATATACCTTGTGGACATCTTCGTGAAGTTGATGTTAATATCTCTTATATATGCGTCTCTCTTTAGATATTCTAATAGCCACCTTGTGTTTGATAGGAATTGGATAATACTATTCATAAAACATGTGTTACCAATATTTTTGAGGCCTCTGAGACTCAAAGATTTTTGGGGAATACTCTTTATGGATCTGAATGTGGAGATATTGTTAAGAGCTCTTTCGCATCTACTATCATTGTCCGAATAATCTCGGATTCTATTATTGTCTTTCTCACTTGATCGGCGTGATAAGGAATTTGAATTGATGTTGTCTGCTATTGAATTGGATGGAGATATTTCAGTTTTGGAAAAATTTGTTGATGTCGATAGATCATAGGTCTGGTTCACTTTGTTAATATATTCCTTGTTATCTACCTCAATTTTAGGACGTGTCCTTTTGTTCTTGTTGAGTTTCATTCCCTTTCTGAAAATCTTTAATCGAAAATGAAATGTATGAAGAGTAATTGTTAACTCTAGGATTATTTTAAGAAAGGGAATTTTGATGTTTATTGATTCCTCAGTTACTACGACCCTATCGACTTCTGACCCATTATTTTTTTCTACGTCTTCATTCCCTTCCAATTTTGAATTTGACTGCAAAACATCGGGGTTATTTTGACACTTGTTGGAGGCAATGTAATTTTTTTTGGTCACCGAAACATTATTGCTAGATTTTTTAACTCTGGTTGATATTGCTTTTGTATTTAGTGGTTTCACTCCATTGGTCACATCAGATATTTTGGATCTAAACTCAGTTGTCTTATTGGCGAGGTTAGTACTAATTTTCTTTGTTCTGGAAAGTTTGTCATTAAAATTTTGACTCAAATCGGCTACTGATGCGTGATTTCCGTTATCGTCTTCATCAGACAAATTATTTGTATTAGTATTGTTAGAGTATGCCACACACTGTTAGTATAAATACATTCAATTTGGTCATTTACCTTTTTATTTGATGTCTTCAACTCTATTGGGGATAAATCAGTTTTATATTTTGTTGTGGTCAAAGATAATTTATTGCGTATAGAAATCACATCATTCTCTAGCATAGTCATCTTCTTCAATGTTCCTATGAATGGAACATCATCTGGCTTGTGGTTATCTATATTTTTTAGTTCACTGGCGCCCAAAAGCTTGTTGGGGGTATAATTTATAAAATTGTCAACGCATGTATTATCAGAAGGCACACATTCTGAAGAAGAGAATGAATATGTTAAATAAGAATTGTGGTAGAAGAATTAGGTTTCTTATGATTAGGTTTCATAAAAAGTTCTTCTATAGGCTAAGAACGGGAAAAAGTACCGATAAAAGATGAAGCGTTTCTTCTTTCAATTCCAATACTTATTTGTTGTATAAAGAACAAAGTTGCTCTTGAATCATTGGTTTCTACTGATATTTCTTCACAAATTCCTTTAATGAATTTTAAAGCCTAATGACCGAGAACACCAGAGGTTTCAATTGCTAAAGGAATAAAATGTAAATGTTCTCCAAATTTTTGTATTTATTGATTTTAAAAGTTTCGCTTTATGAAGTTGCAGCGCATGCGGAAGTAGATGTGGATCGGACATGGGACGGAGCCCAAGTGTCAGTGCAAGTGAAATCCCATATAACTGGTCTGCCGCGTTGCCATGGAATGAGGGTCATTCCATCTGGACGTTTACCGTCGTCGCGGCAAGTACCTAACGGTTCCAACGAACAGGGAATCTTTACAGATGACAGGCCTCGTTTGATTAGGTCATTTACTGCAGAATGACGTGAAAACGGCCGGCACTTAATTTGCAGCTTAGGCCGTGTCTACCATATTCATCAACATCAGCTCCGCAACGACAGCGATGTTTTACACAAATTTGACAACCTAAACGGAGACCAATAGAAATACGGAATTTTTCGTCATCTAAAAGCGTACCTAATGGGGCTGACGGTAAATCTATAGCTTTCTGAAGTAGATTTTCTTTTTCAATGTTCAATAATATAATAATAATAATCAATGATAATTGATAGCTTTCTGAAGTAGATTTACTTTTTTAATATTCAATGAAGGTATATTCCAGGATTTTTTAAAGGATTTATATTCATCGGGTACAACTATGTTATACTTTAATGGCCAAATATTTTCTGCCTCCAATAATAAAGGGTCTTGTGTGTGGAAAAATATAGGCGAATGTAATCTATGAAATTTTTTGAACTATTTATTGATGACAAAAGAGAAGGAAGAGCTACTGAAACGATTGAGCGAATTCCTATACCACCATATGAAACAGGTATTGAAGCTTGTTTCCAAGAAAGGTCCTCTAATTTAATGTTAATTAATGACTCTAATGAATGACGAATGGTATTGTCAAAATTGATTAAGATATCAATATGTAACCAGGTCGGAATACATCTGAAGATATATGTTAATTTTGTAATTAATAGGCAATTCTTGAGAAGGTAATAAGCAATATGTGTCTGTAACCAGGATAAACGAGATGACATTTTTTTGAAAAAGGTTAGTTTTTCATTGAAAGCTGATAGAGAGGATTCGTTTAATAAAGGTGCACCTAATAGAAATAAATTTTGTCTGTTGGTAATTGTTATGCCTTGTGCTACAGAATTAAATTTATCAATGGTTAGATTATTTGGTGATTCTATGAAAAATAACTCGCATTTGTTGAAATTGAGTTCAAGACCAATATCCTTGGAGTTGTTTACAATATGGATAAGAGACTTGAACACGGAATTAGTATTATTTTATTCCATTCAAAGTGATAAATATTTAGTACACAGTTGGGTAGGTTTGATTCAAATTTAGTGGGTTATAAAATCTGGAAAAGTTTCCAAACAGTTGGCGACACTCATCTCTTGAATAGCAAAATTGAATTCACTGTTTTAACCCTCACTTTGTGGAATGTACTCATGCTACCGTTATAAATGAAACTAACTTTTTCTAAATGATTATAGTGGAATTATTCAGGAATAGTTAGTTTCATTTATAACGGTAACATGAGTAGCAAAAGTTCGAATACACACTTCTACAATATGTAGTCGTGATTTTAAGTTTTGTTTTTGTTACGTTATTTTGAAAGGGTATTGGGACAATCTAAATTCCCATAAATATTTTCATTCCAAAACTAAAGTGGTTGTTTCTATATATTTTATTTTATTTCAATGTTCACAAAGATCAAAATTATATTTTTCTACTACCGTGCGTAAAGTACGTACTTTAAACACACTTTCGAGTGCGTAAAACTTTACTTTACGCACTAGTGCGTAAAGAAAAAGTTCCAATTTGTATGTAGTTTTACCTAGTCTTATAAAAATATAGGTAGGTATAATAAAAACGGATATTGAACCTGAGTTTTCTCTAAATCAGAGATTGAAACATAGAATTCAGTAAGTACATACGTAATAATTATTGGGTTCTAGAAAATAATAGAATAGGGTGCATAGGTAGGTACCTATATGTTGGCTGTGAGTGACTGACATTTCTTTGTGCATTGAATCTGACATTTAAATTTGAAATTGAGATCTTCCGATTATACCTAGGGTAAGCAAAGGTATTTATATTCAAATATTGAACATTTTTAGGAAACTATGACGTTATTTTAGATTCTTTTTTTAGATAACGGAGTAGGTAGGTACAATTATAAGGATGGATTCCTCTGATGATCTCTCAGGAGATTATTTTGAAAATACACCATCAAACATATTACACGTAGCGCAGAATGCTTCTAATGATTTATTGCCCCAAAAATCTGTGAATATTTACGAAGCAAAATACAATTTGTTTAAAGAATGGTGTAGGAAAAATAAAATAACGAAATATTCCGAAAATGTCCGAGTGCACAAATTGCACCTTTAATATTAGTATTGTTAATAATTGATTTCGTCTGTTGTTTTGTTAATTTGTTGTAGTTTTGATTAAAATGTTCAAAATATTAATCAATATATAATACATTTTATCAAGAATCTATAAAAGCGTTATAGTTTCTTCTAAAGAAAAATTAAACCTACTTTAGGGCGCAAAGATAATTACTATTAAACTTCCGTATTTTGATAAAACTTTCGGTAGTACAAAAAATAGTGTATGTAATTCGTGTGTAAAGGTCTTTTTTGGACTCATGTGATTGTCGCGTTCGCCTGCGGATAATATTCACATTCGTCGAAAAAAGGCTACTTTACACACTTGTTACATAAATACCTATTTTTCTACGCCCTATCTTTAAAGTATCTTGTATTTCATCGGTTTGTAGCGCTTGAAGTGGTTGTTTATGGTTAGAGTGAAGAAAAGTGGAAAAGCGATAAAAAAAGTGCCATAACGTTAACTTTATTTCACGCTTTCCATAAGATAACACAATGAAACTTGGCTGGGCATCGAGGATGAACTTTCATGAAACATGGAATACGTATAATTGTAATTTACCAAAGGAGCTTAATTAAAATATACCAAATAGGACTGTAGAAAAAATAATGTATGCAACATATGCATAAAGTGTCTTTTTTTCACTCATGGAATTGAACTTTTTCCATTCGTGAAAAAAAGTACCACTCTATGCACTTGTTGCATAAAGTACTATTTTAAAACGTCATATCATCTTGACATATTAGTCAAAGAACAAAACTTGATTCTTCTATTTCTAGTTAACAAGTATAGATATCTATAGAACCTAAAGTATCCATTAATAACTAACATATACCCCCCACCTTGAAGTATTGTTACAAAAGTCTTCAAGAAATTCAGGTTTAGTTTTTAGTTTTCACTTAATCTTGTAAGGGTAGTAGACACAGTTTTGTTATGTCTTTTGAAAATTTCCTTACTCGTCTTCACACAGACAACACGAATTTTATAGTCTGGAATTGGAAATAGTTCAATGACTCTGCCAAGTTTCCATCTCAACGGAGGTAAATTGTTTTCTTTTCTAATTACCAACTCATCTAATGCCACAAAACGACTTTCTGTATATCATTTTGCTTTCTTTTGAAGTTCTGCTATGTAATCTGATGACCAACGTGACCAAAAGCGTTGTTGAAGCATTTGTAAATGCTGGTATTTTGACAATCTATTTTCTGAAATATGAAGAACATCTGGATCTGGGAGTGAGGTGAAGCGTCACTTTAATCTGATTTAGATCCACACATGTTTCCTATTGCCTTGTTTTCGAATGTTGGACGTAAATGACGCCGCGATATTTGAATGTGTCCACTGTCAAATATGTCCTACAGAAAAACTTATACCACCAATGAATTTATCGTCCACAAAAACCCCTTTCCCTATATTTTCATTCAAATCGCAGGATTAAATTTAACGACTCTCCCTTGAGTGGTTACGTTTTGACCACCAAATATAACTGTGAAATGAGATTGACGTCCCATGTCTACAATTAGTAAAAATTTTACAAATATAAATGGTTTCTTAGTTATAATTTTTAAGAGAAATAAACAATTCAATAATTACTTTACGATTGTTACCATTACATTTTACTGAAATTTTCTGTTTATTATTTTTGGAAATATAAGTATTAGTTTCATGTTAACGGAAGCGATCGGAAATAAACGATGTGTTCCTATAATAATCTAATAAAATTGACCAATCCCTTTTCGACCTACCTGAATTTTTACGAGGCCCTTATAAATATATCCGTAACATATACAAGAATAACAAAAAGCTGTTAGCTTTCGTTTACTTTTTATTATTTGTTGTTTAGAAAGGATGTAACCGAGTATTATATCTTGGAAACATCATTCAACGTTAAATCCGATCTACGGGGTGACCCATGATTAAGAAGCATGATGAATTGTTAAGACCTTTTCAAAACACCTGTTAGTTTGAGAGATACAAGGTTTATCAAAAATATATATTTTATGAGTAATCTTTTCAATGGATAAGTGTACAAATTTGAAGCCGCTTGAAGGTTTTTTTCTCCAACAGATCAACAGTATCATAGAGAAATTATATGATTGTAAAAAATTAATTGTCTCGACCTTTACTTCGTGGAATCTACTCATATTAGTGTTCTAAATGAAACTCAATGTTTCTAGCTCATTCCACAATATAATGAGGAATGTTGAAAATTCTAAAAAATTGACAATTCTTTTGATAACTGAATATCATTGTCAGAATGACAAAAGTTACATTTCATTTGATGCCTACCTGATGTTTAGTAGTTATTTTTGGCTAGAGCAAGAAGTGACCTCAATATATGTTAATAGGAACAAGAAGAAGATGTGATATTATAAATATTGAAGCTTAGATATTATTATCCCTATGGTGATATCCTGGATATCATTTTTCCTATTAAGACAGTATAACTGTGCAATGATATAGAAAACCAAGAAAACTGTATCTGCTGAACTTCACAATTATAACTTAAGACGACAGTTTAATAGTGGAAAACTCCCTAGATTTATCTGTACATTGACGACTTCATGTTGTGAGTTTCTTAAGCGTCTTCTAATTTCCAACTCTTCAAGGAAATCCAGTTCTTGTTTCTTATCACAAATATAAAGTACTTCTAGTTCTGTGTTAGGTGTCAATGAATGGTTGGTGTCAAGTAGATGCTTTGCGGAAAGTGATTTATCTGGTTGTTTTTAATCTCTATGCTCGTAATTGTTCACAGTTACAAAATCTGATAGGGGGAACACAACTGCCATACTGACAACTGAAAATTATAATTCAAAAATATATAACTTCATAGAATCTAGCGATGTAAATGTTCTTAGAGCAGACCCAACGAAGAAGTTTTCTAGAATGTAAGGGATATTGTTAATAATTCAAATTATCTTTTAAGTGATTACGAAAAGAGGTCCATGATAAATGAGAATCCTCATTGTCCACAATTATATGGAACCGTTAAATTACATAAAATAACGAAACCAATTAGACCTGTAGTTTCTTATGTTAATACTTCTAATAATATATTGAGTTAATGAAAACGACGAATACTCAGTGTGTATTAGTTTATTACTTTCAGGCTAAGCGCTTTCGGCTGTTAATCCATTATCAAAGCCGTCGTCATTTGAAAAAGTGGTTGTCAAAGCCATCAAGTTGATCAAAAACAATACTCAAGATAGAATCATCGTTATGATTGAGTCATTGGAACAAAACATTAAAATACCCTATTGTAAGGGTGTAAAATTATAATTCACATGATGTAAATTCACTCAAAATTAAAAAACTCAGTTGTACACCATATCCACAGGCATTTCTAATAATATATTGGCAAAGAAGCTTAACATTAGACTTAATAGTTACGGATATGCATCTAAATACTCAATTAGAAATTCAATAGAACTAATCAAAAAATTAAAAGCATTCAAATTACAAGAGAACTCTAAGCTTATTCCATTTGACGTTACTAATATGTTCACTAAAATACCTCCTAAAGAATGTCTAATACTTGTAAGAAAATTACTAGAAGATGGAGATATTAATCCAGAAATAATATTAGATATACTTAATTTATTTGATGTATGTATCAATCAGAATTATTTCACTTTTTACGATAACATATATATGTATTCAAAATTAAGGTTTACCAATGGGAAGCTCTATATCACCTATTCTGACAAACATTTTTATGGACAGCTTATAAAGAAAAATTTTTGTAAGTAATATTTCAAAAAATGTTTTATTTTGGTATAGATATGTAGATGACATATTAGCTTGTTTCATAGGTAGTGAACGACAATTAGATATATTTTTCAAACAAATTAATAATTTACACCCAAAAATTAAATTTACATTAGAAGTTAAAGAAAATAACTCAATAAATTTTCTTGATTTGAAAATTCAAAGAGTTAATAATGTACTTGATTATTCAATTTACCGAAAACCAACACACACTGATATGACAATTCTATATAGTTCCAATCACTCCATGTCAAATGAACTAGCGGCATATAATTCAATGATACATAGAGCTTTTTCAGTTCCTATGAACAAATGTAATTTTGATAGAGAGATTGATACAATTAAACAAAGAGCAACATCGAACGGTTATCCATTGCATATGATAAATAAGCTAATTAATAAAAGAGAGGAAAAAGTGGCATTACAACTAACATTTCCTAAACAAACTGAAGAAATAAAAACTTATAAAACCATCACATATGCAGGAAATATTTCTAATAATGTTTCAAAGATAATATCTTTAGCAACAAATACAACAATTTCTTCTAAAACAGAAAGTAACGTGAGTACAAAATTGTTAAATGTTAAAACAAAAATAAAAACATTAAAGAAATCAGGTATATATAAACTCAAATGTCCAGAATGTAATGCTGTCTATTTGCGTCAGACCCTTAGAAATTTGGAAATCCGATAAAGTGAACACTTACAAGCATACAGATTAAAACAACCATATAAATCAAATTACGCAAAACATCTACTCGACACCAACCATTCATTGACACCTAAGACAGAACTAGAAGTACTACATATTTGTGATAAGAAACAAGAACTGGATTTCCTTGAATAATTGGAAAGTAGAAGTCACTTAAGAAACCCACAATATCAAGTCGTCAATAAACAGATAAATCTAGGGAGATCTCCACTATTAAACTGTCTTCTTAAGTGATAATTGTAAAGTTCAGCAGATACAGTTTTCCTGGTTTTCTATATCGTTGCACAGTTATACTGATCTTAATTGGAAAAATGATATCCAGGATATCACCATAGGGCTAATAATATCCATGCTTCAATATTTGTGATATCACATTCTCTTTTTTTTTCTATTAACGTATATTGAGTCAATCACAAGGTATGTCACTTCTTGGTCTAGCCAAAAATAACTACTAAACATCAGGTTTGCATAAAATGAAATGTAACTTCTGTCATTCTGACGATGATATCCAGTTATCGAAACAATTGTCAATTTTTTAGAATTTTCAACATATTTCATTATATTGTGGAATTAGCTAGAAACATTGAGTTTCATTTAAAACACTATTATATGATTGTGAAATTCTAGTTCTACATTCCCACACTGTATGGAAGATCAGATGCATGTTTGTTTTTCCAAGAATGTTGCATTTTAATAATATTTTATATATTCATGTTAAAACATTTTTTATTCAGTTTTTTTTTGAACATATAACATCAAAAAGTTCTCAGTTTTTTTTTGAAAATAAAGATTCAAAAAAGTATTTGCAATTCCACTAAAAATAATTTTCGATAGACAACAACATATGAATAATTTCCTAAAAAAAAAAGAGAAATAAAGAGAACAAAGATAGAAAATTGATAGCATTATTAGCTAAAAATGACGATAATACTTGACAAAAATAAATGCAGTACTCCTTATAAGACTCCAAGAAATCTATTTCATATTACAGTAGATCAACTTCTTCTTACACTGGCCAATATCCGCGATCGGAGGTCGACGACTTCTCAACTTCCCCTGTATTGTACTTGCTCTCCAGTTACCACAGATAGATGTGACTACAGTTTAACGAGGGATTCAAACGTCCGTGTTGAGAGGTTGTATTGGGAAGAATACTGTCAGTGATTTGTCATTGCCTTCCGACAGGTAGCTCTACAAATTTTTAATTATGATGTTTAATTCGGATCCGGGCTCGATCCCGGGTCCACTTGGACGGCAGACACAGTACCATACTACTGGACTACGGAGGCCACAGTAAATCGTTATGTGAAAAATGTGAACAAAAAGAAGCCCAGGACGAAGAAGAGAGAATATGTGCCAGTGGTACGGACAAACGAAAAGATCTGAATAAATCATCATGCATAGACTAATACACACTATTTGAACTGTTCTCAGTCATTTAGTCTTCACTCTAATCCCCAATTATTTAAAATTGCAGCTCTATAAAATCTTCGATCAAACTGAACGTACACTATTCTTATCTCAAGAAAATTTGCTGCTAATCCATTTGAAATTCTCAACAATTACATTCGATTCTATGTCCAGCTCTCAGAAACTATCTCCTTCACAAAGATTAAAACTATATTTGAAGTTAGAAGTCTTACTTGAAGGCGAAAAAAGCAATTCCATCTAAATCTACCTTCATAAATTTCGGAATCACATTTATTTAACACTTATATCCACTGTATGACCTAACTGGGACAAAGTAGCAATAAGAAAAGTTTCCGTAGTTGGATGCTTAGACCGTATATCAAATTCCTTGTGTAATATTTTGCGACTTAATGAACACGTTTTTGAGACACTCTATTTCCCACTGATCCCGCTCCCGCATCACTTCCTATTACGTTTGTCGACAAAAGTAGAAAACTATGTGGAAATATCATATTTCATATGAGATTTCAAGAAATAAGTGCTAGAAAGAAATATTATGAGCGTTTCACAATTTTGTTAATTCTGAAAAACTACCTTCAAAATACTCTAATAGCTCGATTAAACAGCTACAAGTTCAAATGGGACAGATAAAGTAGTGTATTCAAAAGTGACCTAGATGTGGTAGAATATTTAACTTAATCTGGTCGACCAATAATGTGATTAACTGAAATTAACGAGGCCAAAGGCTTAAATAATGAATGGAGGATCAATTTTTACAAATTGAAAATATGTCATATTTTCCTAATAGATGGAAGATGTACGATAGGAAGTTTGCGAAAATACTTGAAATATTTATGTTTTAATTCTAAAAGTCGATGTGAATTTTTCATTTCAGGTTGTAATCCCATCTTTGAGCTATCACAGAGTGGGTGTATAATTGAAGGATTGCAAATGTTCTATATATTTCTTCCAAATAATTTTTCATGTTAACAGAAGCTTTAGTAGTTTGTATATGTTTGTGTAATAATATTGCTTGATACTCCTCAGGAATCAGGTATACTTTGTTATCTTGTGTGATAATTGAGGTTATGGCAATATAGTTTGATTTTCCGTCTGATGTTTGTTTTGCTTGAATCGTAAACCTCAATTTTTCCATTTTCTGACTATAAATATAGTTTTCATTCTCCCCCCTACGGCAATATATTTTTTATTTTAAATAGGCAAGCGAAAGCGAAAGTAAAACATGCTAGGTTATCGGTAGCTAAGTATGAAAAACTTTCGTACCCTGGACAACGAACAAATAAAATGTCAAATTACTTGTCAAATATTTCTTTAGATGGAAAATTAAATGTGAAATTACAATTGTTGTATGTGCCAGAAAGATTTAACGGCAAATGTTGATTGAAATCTTGTTTGAAAGCAACGTCACTGGAAATTTTGACTTGCTTGTCGATTTGCGCAACATTATCATATATATATATATATATATATATATATATATATATATATATATATATATAGAATATTTCATAAATTTCGGGTATAGCGGTCTGTAGGCAATTAAAACTGCAATTTCTCTAATATTCTCAATATTTCGCCATTGTTTAACAGCTTCTTCAGGAGAAATTCTACAATAATTAGTAATGTACATTTTAAAACCCATTAAAATTAACAATAAATAGAAACTTACAGAGAGCAACAGTTGTTTTGCCGATACGGGCACTAGCATCATATTACACACATTAAAAATAGATTAATATAAAATGTTTCTATTCTGTTATTTTTTATATATTATAGTAAAAAGTGATAAGAATTTAAAAGTTGTTAATATACAGAGTGACATGTTAAAAAAAATTAAAAAGATTACAATAAATATTGCTCAAATTGTTAGTATCAAGTTTGTAGTTTAGGTTGTTTTCATGTTTCTTGATATAATACATTTCAAGGAATAACCTAGATCTGTAGTTGTTGTTTTTCCCCAATAAAGTTATATTATCATAATCAAAATTATGACCTGTCTTTAAGTGGTGTTCTACTGTGGCACAAGTATTTTTGTGTAGTCTGCAGTCACTTTTATGTTGAGTGATTCTTTGTTTTAACCATTGGGACGTTTGGCCTCTGTAACACCCTTGACAATCTCTGCTAGGATGTTACATAGGCCAAACGTCCCAATGGTTAAAACAAAGAATCACTCAACATAAAAGTGACTGCAGACTACACAAAAATACTTGTGCCTCAGTAGAACACCACTTAAAGACAGGTCATAATTTTGATTATGATAATATAACTTTATTGGAAAAAAACAACAACTACAGATCTAGATTATTCCTTGAAATGTATTATATCAAGAAACATGAAAACAACCTAAACTACAAACTTGATACTAACAATTTGAGCGATATTTATTGTAATCTTTTTAATTATTTTTAACATGTCACTATGTATATTAACAACTTTTAAATTCTTATCAATTTTTACTATAATATATAAAAAACAGCAGAATAGAAACATTTTATATTAATCTATTTTTAATGTGTGTAATGTGATGCTAGTGCCCGTATCGGCAAAACAACTGTTGCTCTCTGTAAGTTTTTATTTAATGTTAATTTTAATGGGTTTTCAAATGTACATTACTAATTATTGTAGAATTTCTCCTGAAGAAGCTGTTAAACAATGGCGAAATATTGAGAATATTAGAAAAATTGCAGTTTTAATTGCCTACAGACCGCTATACCCGAAATTTATGAAATATTCTATAATTAAGTAACGGTCGATAACTTAATCAATTCATATATATATATATATATATATATATATATATATATATATATATTGTAATATTTCCAATCCTTTAAATATTTAATATTCTTTAATTGTAATGGCCCCGCGTTGTGAGACAAGTTATATCTTGTCGCAGCGACAATTATTGTACATGCAGCTTAAGTACGTATTCTCTTTCAATTTTGACAGTAGTTGTCAAGAAAAAATATGCTCGGCGCCAATAAATATCAATCTAAAGATAAATTTATATACAATCGACCTATTACTCCTATCTCAGGGTGAGATCGAAGTTGTTCAAAATTAATTCTTCAAATTTATTTGTTTTTTTAACGTAATTCCAAATTAAATCTTTCACTATTATCAAACTTTGGAATAACTGTTAATTCAATATAATAAAAGGCCCTTTAATTATTTTATGACATTAAATATTTTACTGTCACTAAAAAAATTTAACCAAATGTCACTGATTAAATTGAAAATTCTATGAATGTAAAATGATAAGTTCAACGAGATTGGATACTGAATGAATACTACAGGTAGTTAGAATCAAAATCATATATTATACTATCAGATACGCAAATTCAACAAAATTATTATTCTCGAAAAATCACCATGAAAGAACAACAGTCGTAATCTCTACAAAAACTTAAAATTAGAATACAACTATGCTAGAATTTAACCTAATTAATTATTATTATCAAAACGTTCAACTTGTATAATTTACACTTGACGTGTATCAATGTCAAATAACGAAATTTCTGCTCAAATTGTCTATTCACTTGATGCTGAAACTGATATATGTATCGATAATTTTGGTATATTTCAAAATTTCTTATATACATGCATCTAAATTTTCAACTGTATTTAAAAAGGCCTGATATTTCTCGAGAAATAAACTTAAAAAAACTTGAGTGGACTCACCAAATGGATCAGGAAAACTCGTACTTATTCTAAACGTATTTAGAATTCTGCTAACTTTCTAAACTTATACAATTTAGAAAACTGGAACCACATACACTTTTTACGATGCAATTCTTATCCGAATTATGCACGCACTGGCTTTAACATATGGGTTATTTATCTGATTGTATGATACACAATTTATACAATCTACCAAAAAATTTGAGACAACTGTAATTCTGATGTTGTCTCTTCAAAGGATAAAAAACTACTGGCCAAATTTTAATAAAATAAATAATTCTCCTTTCCGTTGGTTACCGATTTTTCTTGTTTTTTAAAAAAATTACTAATCTATGATTTCCAATAACCAAGTGAGATTTTGAAATTCTTTTATTACATTTTTAATGTTGCTAGCAGAGACCTCTATATTTTGCAATTTCAAATATTTTCTCCAAATCCTATTATGTTCTATCTATCATTAGATATATTCTACACAAATGTCATCGAAATTATGAAATGTCATGTTATATTTCTACTGAATCATACAAAATTTAATAATTTACATATAGTACAGTGTGTATCGGAAGTATGGCAGCCAAAAATAAATAAATTTCCTTATGTTTTACTTACTCTTTAAATTTCAAATAGAGGATCTGTATTAAATCTTCCTAATGAAAGAATGATAAATCGATTATTGTATTATTATAATTTCATCTTTAAAATTTCCAAATATTATCCTATTATTTCAGTATACTAGTACTGTTCCTGGAATGATTATTAACTAATAAAAAAAAATCCTAATTTTAATCAAATTAAACTATTGTTACTAATTCGATGAAACTCATTAACTCTATTATATCTATCTTGAAAATTCATGCAATGTACTGTTATTTGTTATTCTAAAATTTTCTATATACATGTTGATAAATTTTTTTTTGACCTGAAATGTTTCCAACTCTGTTCTACTCTGTCTTTCAATTATTATATGGAAGTGGATATGATTTTGCTTCAACATGTCTCAATATTCTTCACTTCCACATTATATCCATTTCTTTATCAACCAACCCTCTGCTCTATCCACATTTTTCTCTCAAACATCTTTAATAGCTCATTTATAAATCTGTAATATTCTTCATTACAGTCTGTCCAATTACCATTATTTTTCACAACTTCTATTTATCCTATCTCACGCACATAACTATTAGCCATTCTAATTTCTTTTTCAATCAATCCTTCATATTTCATTATCAAACTTCTCACTTACTCTTCATATTCCTCATTTCCACTCATTAACTCCAATTCTTCCCTAATTCAATTCCTCTTTATATTCCATAACTTCCTATTATCCTCTTCAATTGCCAATATTTCCATATTTACCCCCTCAAATTCAATTATTTCACCATTTAATTCTACCTATCTCTTCAAAATCAATTATTTCCTTATATTTCATCACTTCATCAATAACTGTGTTTGTTTCTAACTTCTTTATCAATTATACGTACATATCAATTTCATCAATTCATCAATAACTACGTCTGTTTCTTTCCATTTGCTCCTATAAATATAATTATTTCCTCCCGTCCATCTATTGTTTGCCTAATTTCATTTCTATTTTCATTATCATTTCTTCTATCAAAGTTTCTAAAATCTCTTCTATTCAATTTTACCTCCATTTCCATATATTCGTTTTTCATTTCTGTAACTTCTATTTTTATTTTCATAATTCATATCAACATGTCTATCATTTCTTCTATTATCAAACCTTGTTCATATAATTTCTATTTATATATGCTTTTTTAAATATTACTTGTTAATCATAAAACTTTTATTTACATATCGTTTTTATATCCATCCCTTACCATGTACAATTCCCTTTCGTTTTCTAGATTTCGTTCCTATAATCCTGTCATATAATTCAATTTTATTTTATTTTCCTAAACTTCATCTTATTCTCTTCTCTTATTGTTTGCCTCTCATTGTGTTTCTGTAATTCGATTAAATTATCCACTATATCATTTTTAAAATCGTCGTGCCATATTCGTTTCCTAGATTTCTTCAAATTTTCCACTATGTTCTTTTTAAATTCATTGCCCCATATCTCATTATCTTCATCATATATTCTTGTTTCTAATTCCTTCATATTATTGATTCTTCTTTTTATAATTTCATTTCCCATAATACTTTCACTTCCTATCATTTCATTTTTGATTGTCCTATTAAACATTCTTGGATCAAATATCCTTATATTTCTTCTAAGTTTTACTCTCATTTCGAAATTTTCTGCGTAAATTATTCGTCCGGCATTTTGTTTTGTGGTTTCTTCTATCTCTTCCATAGTTTCTTGTAATCTTCTATTCATTTCCTTTAATTCCCAATTAAGTTGTATCCCCCTATTATAATTATTATTTCTTTTATCGTATGTCACGATTTGTTTCACTATATTGACATCTAAGTATTTTATTTTCCAATAAATATTTTCTTCATAAATTTGCATCACTTCTTCACTTCCTAGATTCTGTAAATTGATGTCTACCATTTCATCTTTGGTTTGTCTTTATACTTTTATAGACTGTATTTCATCAATTTCCTTCTCAACTTCTTTAATCTCCATTAAACTTTGGATTTTTACTTCGTCAATTTTTTTTCCATTTTATTACAAATTTTCTGCTCTATAGTATCATCATTTATAGTTATATTGTCATTCATATTTACATCCATCTTGTACTGCCCCTTTATTTCTTGTATCCTCCTATCCATGTTATCCAACATATCATCCGTCTTTTCAACAATGTTCCCCCCTACTCGGTTAGAATCTTCTTCCACCATCATGTCCGATTTCCTACCTTCACTTCCATTCTTAAAAATGTCACCCATCCTATCCATCTTTTAATTGAAACCATCATACATTTTTTTATTAATATTCTTTATGCTATGATTTAAACTGATCACAAGTTGCCATATCTGATCATCTTCCTCTTTTCTTCTTCTATTTCTTAAAGTCATGCTTCTTTCCATCGTAGATATTTAAAAAAAATTTATAATAATGTCAATAAATTTCTATATTTTTATAGTTATATGCAAAATTTTAATCACCCCACGTTGGGCGCCAAATTGTAATATTTCCAATCCTTTAGATATTTAATATTCTTCAATTGTAATTGCCCCGTGTTGTGAGACAAGTTATAATATCTTGTCGCAGCGACAATTATTGTACATGCAACTTAGGTACGTATTCTATTTCAATTTTGACAGTAGTTGTCAAAAAAAATATGCCCGGCGCCAATAAATATCAATATAAAGATGAATTTATATACAATCGACCTATTACTCCTATCTCAGGGTGAGATCAAAGTTGTTCAAAATTAATTCTTCAAATTTATTTGTATTTTAACGTATTTCGAAATTAAATGTTTCACTATTATTAAACTCTCGAATAACTGTTAATTCAATATAATAAAAGGCCCTTTAATTATTTTATGACATTTACTATTTTGCTGTCACTAAAAAAAATCAACCAAATGTCACTGATAAAATTGAAAATTCTATGAATGTAAAATGATAAGTTCAACGAGATTGGATACTGAATGAATACTACAGGTAGTCAGAATCAAAATCATATATTATTCTATCAGATACGCAAATTCAACAAAATTGTTATTCCCAAAAAATTACCATAAAAGAACAACAGTCGTAATCTCTACAAAAACTTAAAATTAGAATACAACTATGCTAGAATTTAACCTAATTAAGTATTATTATCAAAACGTTCAACTTGTATAATTTACACTTGACGTGTATCAATGTCAAATAACGAAATTTCTGCTCAAATTGTCTATTCACTTGATGTTGAAACTGATATATGTATCGATAATTTTGGTATATTTCAAAATTTCTTATATAGATGCATCTAAATTTTCAACTGTATTTAAAAAGGCCTGATATTTCTCGAAAAATAAATTTAAAAAAACTGGAGTGGACTCACCAAATGGATCAAGAAAACTCGTATTTATTCTAAACGTATTTAGAATTCTGCCAACTTTCTAAATATAAACAATTTAGAAAACTGGAACCACATACACTTTTTACGATACAATTCTTATCCGAATTATGCACGCACTGGCTTTAACATATGGGTTATTTATCTGATTGTATGCTACACAATTTATACAATCTACCAAAAAATTTGAGACAACTCTAATTCTGATGTTGTCTCTTCAAAGGATAAAAAACTACTGACCAAATTTTAATAAAATAAATAATTCTCTTTTCCGTTGGTTACCGATTTTTCTTGTTTTTTAAAAAAAATACTAATCTATGATTTTCAATAACCAAGTGAGATTTTGAAATTCTTTTATTACAGTGTGTATCGAAAGTATGGCAGCCAAAATTAAATAAATTTCCTTATGTTTTACTTATTCTTTAAATTTCAAATAGAGGATCTGTTTTATATATATATATATATATATATATATATATATATATATATATTATTGTGAAAAAATAATGCTACACCCTGTATATCAAATAATGAAGAATTAATATTATGTATTGTATTCTAAAAGAATTTTTTTAAGTCAAAAATTTTTTTTAAACATTTGAATGGAGACAATCTGTACGATCCACTATTCGATAGAGAAGACATACAGAAAGGACAGACTGTATAATGTAGGGATAATTGCGAATAGGTGTGATAAACAATTTATATGAAATAAATTACCTAACGAAACTTTTATCAAAGAGATCAAGTATCAAAATTTGTTCATAATAAGAAACTAATAATGCTTTATTCTGTAAAGTCAAGCTAATCTCGTAATATTTGTTGATTAAGACATTAAAATGAGATAGTGTAGATGTTTAGACATAACAGAGCAGGAAAATATAAAATAATGTGAATTTCAGAGAACATGACTTATAAAGAAAACGAATTTTCATTTTGCATACATATTTAAAGGTAACAGCTGTCATCTATTAAAACATTATGAATATTCATTTGACATACATACTTAGAGGTTAGGAAATGTCATTTTAACAATACTAAGAAATATTATTGAATGAAAATAATATAGGAAGTCTAAGTAATTAAAAACCTTAGAATATAATATCATGATATAATGGATGAACATTTCACTGGTTGAAATGAAGAATTTGAGTTATAAAATAAATAGTCAAATTTGATTGGTTAATAAACATTTAAAAAAGATCACATCGGCGACAACTGTGTTGCTAACGAAAAAAAAATCAGAATGTGAAAAAGTTGTTGATTATGGGGGCTATTGACTAGCAGGTTTTCTTTTTGGGAAGAGATTTTTGGAGCAGCAAAATTTTTTTGGTAAAGTAAATCAATTGAAATCATTTGGAAGACAAAATTTGACTATAGAATTTAAAACAAATACATTATACTTACAAGAGATATATCAGTGTAAGTAGTTTAGTTTATATAAATAATTAAAAAAGGAATTGTTGAATGTTGTAAAACACTAATCATGAATTTTATTTTATAAAATGGTGTCTTGTGTCTGGTGGAAGTAAAATAGCCAAAATAGTTTTCGAAGAACATTGAATAGTGGAATTTGTGTGAGCTGTTTGGACTTTGAAAGAAATACAGCATCGATTCCTGTTTTGGTAGAAGCAGAATGCCAACAGGGAGGTTTTCCAGGAGGAGAATCTGGAACAAATAAATGTGAACAAACAGAAATCGTGAAGTAAATAAGGTAGTACAAGTTAATTTATTAATGTATTAAGAGGTCAAGCGTACTTACTAATTTGTAAAAAAAAACTAAAATTTTGTGATGCATAGACGCTGTTAAGAGTGTATTTCGCCGTTTTCTGAAAGTCAAATGTTTATGAAATTATATAACTGTATTTTAATATTATAATAATATCTCACCAGAGTGCGTGTGATTTGTATGAAAGAGTCATCCTTTTAGATAGTTGAATTTCTTAACAAAAAAAACACTTGTAAAAGTGTAGTGTATTAATTTTCAATGAATTAAATATTGTTTTTCCTTTTGAAGAACGTTTTTTTAAATTACTTGAGTTATTCATTTCATCTGGTGACTTGTGCACCATCTACTTACCACAGGCAGAAGCTCTGAATGAAATCGATTGAACTATGCAGATATTTTTTAAGTAGGACAGGACCGTATTTAATTTGAAATCATTAAAAAAGTAACATATTCTGATTAACAAATTTATTTTTAAAAATATAAAGCATTTATTAACTTTGGCGCTAACATATATAAAATTATAAAATCATTTTATTTAAAATACTTGAACTCTACCCTGAGATGAGAAGTTTTCATGTTGGTTAAATAAACTGTTTATCATACATATTAAATCCTCAACATACCGGGTAAATTAAACTATTTTCTCACCCAATTCTATTCATGATAATATGTCGGCCCAACGTAGGGCAATTTAAATTCCCATATAAAATAAACTATAATAAAATGTCACCGCAACGTGGGGCTAATATAGAAATTTAGTAAATAATAATAAAAAGCATTGAAATAAGTTTTTTTTACTGTATTAAAAGATTTTAAATACATAAAATGGAAAGGAAAATGACATTAAGGGACGGAAAGCAGGTAGGAGTCGAAAGTAGGTCTGATGAAGAAAGAGAAGAAAGGAGTAATGGTAGAGGAGATTTTCAGGTACAATATTTGGAGCAAGGAAGAGAATGTTCACAGGAAGATAATGCAGAACAAGAACAGGAAGAAGAAGATGCACCATTGTCAGAAGAAACAGGACAAGGGGTCAAACAAAAATCAAAAGAGAAAGAGGATATGGACGTGATGAGTATGCTTCAAATGATGATGAAAAGGATGGATCAAAACAATGAAGATATGAGGAGAGATATAAAACAGGATTTGAATACAAAATTGGACCAAAATAGGGAAGAAATGAAACAGGATATGAATATAAATAAGGAAGAAATAAAACAAGAAATGAATATTAAGATGGACCAGAATAAGGAAGAAATGAATATTAAGATGGACCAGAATAAGGAAGAAATGAATATTAAGATGGACCAGAATAAGGAAGAAATGAATATTAAAATGGACCAAAATAAGGAAGAATTAAAAAAAGAAATGAATATTAAGATGGACCAGAACAAAGAAGAAATTAAACAAACTAAGGAGCTGATAATAAAATTGATGGATGAAAAATTGGGACACGTTGAGAAGAAACTAGAAGAATCAAACATATACATGGAGAATAAAATTGAAGACACTAAACAGGAAATAAGAGGAGAAGTGATTGGACGTATAATGGAAATAGAAAATTTACAAATCAACAGAATTAAGGAAATAGAGGAGAAAGAAAAGGATTTCAAAGGAGAAATTCAAAGAGAAATAAATGAAATCAAAATGGGAGTTCAGGACACTCAGGAAAGAATGGGAAACCTAGAAGGAAAATGGGACAGAACCCTTACCGAATTTCAACAAAATGTAGAAGAAGCGTGTATAGAGAAACAAAAACAAGAGGAAGGGAAAACAGAAAAGAAGATTAAGGAAATACAGAAGGAGATGGAAGCTCTGAAAAGAAGAATTGAGCAAACTGGAAGTAGAATCCACAATGGGGAACAATCAAAGGAAACAGTGGAAATGACAAGAAAATTGGAAAACATGGAAAAGAGACTAGTTTACTTACAGGAAGAGTATGACCACACAGAGGGTAGAAATTTTCAAGAAGTGAGAAATGGAATGATGGAGACGAAAATAATAAATAATTATATAGAAAATAGAGGGGAACACAAATTTGAAGGGGATAATAGAAAAATACACCCAAAAGTATTTATAAAAATTTTAAGGAACAAGATGAAAAATATCCGAAATAATGAAGACATGAAGGAAATGATTAGGGAAAATCTGGATAACCATGCTTTAGTGTGGTATACAAGTAAGGAAGACGATTTAAAAGATTTTGAGGAATTCGAAGCTCAATTCATGAGATATTTCTGGGGAAACAATGCACAAACCAGAGTGAGAGAAAAACTTTACTCTGGAAAATTTGAGATAGGTAGAGGAAATAGTATGAATGATTACGCTATGAAGGTTTTCATGAATGCGAAGTTTTTAGATCCACCTATACCAGAGGAGGAAATTATTATGTTTATCTCGAGACATTTTAAATTTGAAATCACTGAAACAATTGCTATTCAAAATATCAAAAACATAGAGGAGTTAACTAATTATCTACAAAGAATTGAAAGAAACAAGATAAGCAATAACCAGAACAGGAACAGGAATCAAAATGAAAACAAAAACTATAATGGTTACGATAATAAAAATTATTATGAGAATAATAACAATCAAAATAATAGATCGAATAATTATGAACAAAACAGGAACAATTACTTTAACAGAAATAATAATAATGGATATTATAATAGAAACAATAATTATAACAGGAACAATAACGCTCAAAACAACTACAACAAAAATGATCAATATCATAACAATAATTATAGAAATAGAACATTTGAAGGAAACAATAGGAATGGATCTTATGAAAACAGACAAAGAGATGAAAAACAAGAGCAAAGAAGAGACTATAATACAGAAAGGACAAATGGAAATTTTGAAGGAAGAGGCAATAGAAATGAAGAACAAAGGAGAGTGAACAATATACAAAGACAGAAAGAAAGAGTGATATCCATAGAACCAGAAATAGTCACTGAAACAGAGCCCGATCAAAATTTTGGATCGAGCACATACCAAATGTAAAGAAAAATATTATCTGTACATACGAACATCCAAGGGAATATATAAAATTTGGGGAAGAATTAGAATTAAAAGAAATGATGGGATTGATAAATATTAAAGGGAAATTAAATGGAAAAGAAATAAAATTATTAATAGATACAGGTTCGGAAGCGTCCATAATTAAAACAAAACTAATAGAAGAAAACATTGAAAATTATGAAAACAAATTAATTAAAATACCAAAAACTACATTGATAGGAGCAAATGGAAAGAAGCTATGTGAAGTAAATAAGTCTATAATACAAAAGATTGAATTGAAGGATGGGAAAGAAGTTGAAATGCAATTACTGTTAGTGAATAATTTGGAATCAGACATAGTTATAGGAATAGATGAATTAACGAAATATAAAGCAAGAATTGATTCTGAAAAGATGGAGATTGAATTAAATGGTAATAGAATTGAATTTGAAGAAGAAAATATAGAAGAATTGGAAGTTGAAGAGGATAATAAGAAGTTATGGAATATAGAACGGATTGGAAATATGGAAGTATTGGCAATTGGAGAGGATCATAGGAAGTTATGGAATATAAAGAGGAGTGGAAATATGGAAGAATTGGAATTTGAAGAGGATAATAGGAAGTTATGGAATATGGAGAGGGATGAAATAATGGAAGAGGAAGGGAAAACAGAAAAGAAGATTAAGGAAATACAGAAGGAGATGGAAGCTCTGAAAAGAAGAATTGAGCAAACTGGAAGTAGAATCCACAATGGGGAACAATCAAAGGAAACAGTGGAAATGACAAGAAAATTGGAAAACATGGAAAAGAGACTAGTTTACTTACAGGAAGAGTATGACCACACAGAGGGTAGAAATTTTCAAGAAGTGAGAAATGGAATGATGGAGACGAAAATAATAAATAATTATATAGGAAATAGAGGGGAACACAAATTTGAAGGGGATAATAGAAAAATACACCCAAAAGTATTTATAAAAATTTTAAGGAACAAGATGAAAAATATCCGAAATAATGAAGACATGAAAAAAATGATTAGGGAAAATCTGGATAACCATGCTTTAGTGTGGTATACAAGTAAGGAAGACGATTTAAAAGATTTTGAGGAATTCGAAGCTCAATTCATGAGATATTTCTGGGGAAACAATGCACAAACCAGAGTGAGAGAAAAACTTTACTCTGGAAAATTTGAGATAGGTAGAGGAAATAGTATGAATGATTACGCTATGAAGGTTTTCATGAATGCGAAGTTTTTAGATCCACCTATACCAGAGGAGGAAATTATTATGTTTATCTCGAGACATTTTAAATTTGAAATCACTGAAACAATTGCTATTCAAAATATCAAAAACATAGAGGAGTTAACTAATTATCTACAAAGAATTGAAAGAAACAAGATAAGCAATAACCAGAACAGGAACAGGAATCAAAATGAAAACAAAAACTATAATGGTTACGATAATAAAAATTATTATGAGAATAATAACAATCAAAATAATAGATCGAATAATTATGAACAAAACAGGAACAATTACTTTAACAGAAATAATAATAATGGATATTATAATAGAAACAATAATTATAACAGGAACAATAACGCTCAAAACAACTACAACAAAAATGATCAATATCATAACAATAATTATAGAAATAGAACATTTGAAGGAAACAATAGGAATGGATCTTATGAAAACAGACAAAGAGATGAAAAACAAGAGCAAAGAAGAGACTATAATACAGAAAGGACAAATGGAAATTTTGAAGGAAGAGGCAATAGAAATGAAGAACAAAGGAGAGTGAACAATATACAAAGACAGAAAGAAAGAGTGATATCCATAGAACCAGAAATAGTCACTGAAACAGAGCCCGATCAAAATTTTGGATCGAGCACATACCAAATGTAAAGAAAAATATTATCTGTACATACGAACATCCAAGGGAATATATAAAATTTGGGGAAGAATTAGAATTAAAAGAAATGATGGGATTGATAAATATTAAAGGGAAATTAAATGGAAAAGAAATAAAATTATTAATAGATACAGGTTCGGAAGCGTCCATAATTAAAACAAAACTAATAGAAGAAAACATTGAAAATTATGAAAACAAATTAATTAAAATACCAAAAACTACATGGATAGGAGCAAATGGAAAGAAGCTATGTGAAGTAAATAAGTCTATAATACAAAAGATTGAATTGAAGGATGGGAAAGAAGTTGAAATGCAATTACTGTTAGTGAATAATTTGGAATCAGACATAGTTATAGGAATAGATGAATTAACGAAATATAAAGCAAGAATTGATTCTGAAAAGATGGAGATTGAATTAAATGGTAATAGAATTGAATTTGAAGAAGAAAATATAGAAGAATTGGAAGTTGAAGAGGATAATAAGAAGTTATGGAATATAGAAAGGATTGGAAATATGGAAGTATTGGCAATTGGAGAGGATCATAGGAAGTTATGGAATATAAAGAGGAGTGGAAATATGGAAGAATTGGAATTTGAAGAGGATAATAGGAAGTTATGGAATATGGAGAGGGATGAAATAATGGAAGAATTGGAATTAGTATGTGGAAATAAGGAATATGCTGAGAAAGTGAAGAATTTAATAATTAAGTATAAAGGATTAGTTAAAAAGAGATGAGAATGGCAAATAACTATGTACATAAGATAGAAGTTAAGGGAATCGAAAATTTCAGAATAAGAACATATCCCATACCTTATAAATATAGGAAAGAAGTTGAATTAGAAATACAAAATATGCTAAAGGATTGTATTATAGAGAGATGTAACACAAGAAATATAAATTAATAAATTGTACCGATATAAGAGACTCTGAGAAATGTAGAAGTAATAAGTCGCATAACGAACATTAAAGAATTTTCAAAAATGAATTTATAACATGATTTTTTAAACTAATTCCTTTGGATGAAACTTGTAAATGAAACATGTACCTAAAAATAAAATAAGAATTTGTATACATATTTAATTATGGTATTGAAAATAAATTAAAACTAACTGAAGAGGATACTGCAACACAGGATTCCAAAATCATCTTTGTAACAGCAACCGGAAATAAAAAGAAATGTATTATTAGTAAAATTGAAAGACAATCCTAGAATATAGTACTTGAAGTAAAATTTGCGTTCATAAAATTTTTCTTAGAATAAAAAATTTGATAAACGCAAAATTTAGGGGATGTTATTGTGAAAAAATAATGCTACACCCTGTATATCAAATAATGAAGAATTAATATTATGTATTGTAATCTAAAAGAATTTTTTTAAGTCAAAAATTTTTTTTAAACATTTGAATGGAGACAATCTGTACGATCCACTATTCGATAGAGAAGACATACAGAAAGGACAGACTGTATAATGTAGGGATAATTGCGAATAGGTGTGATAAACAATTTATATGAAATAAATTACCTAACGAAACTTTTATCAAAGAGATCAAGTATCAAAATTTGTTCATAATAAGAAACTAATAATGCTTTATTCTGTAAAGTCAAGCTAATCTCGTAATATTTGTTGATTAAGACATTAAAATGAGATAGTGTAGATGTTTAGACATAACAGAGCAGGAAAATATAAAATAATGTGAATTTCAGAGAACATGACTTATAAAGAAAACGAATTTTCATTTTGCATACATATTTAAAGGTAACAGCTGTCATCTATTAAAACATTATGAATATTCATTTGACATACATACTTAGAGGTTAGGAAATGTCATTTTAACAATACTAAGAAATATTATTGAATGAAAATAATATAGGAAGTCTAAGTAATTAAAAACCTTAGAATATAATATCATGATATAATGGATGAACATTTCACTGGTTGAAATGAAGAATTTGAGTTATAAAATAAATAGTCAAATTTGATTGGTTAATAAACATTTAAAAAAGATCACATCGGCGACAACTGTGTTGCTAACGAAAAAAAAATCAGAATGTGAAAAAGTTGTTGATTATGGGGGCTATTGACTAGCAGGTTTTCTTTTTGGGAAGAGATTTTTGGAGCAGCAAAATTTTTTTGGTAAAGTAAATCAATTGAAATCATTTGGAAGACAAAATTTGACTATAGAATTTAAAACAAATACATTATACTTACAAGAGATATATCAGTGTAAGTAGTTTAGTTTATATAAATAATTAAAAAAGGAATTGTTGAATGTTGTAAAACACTAATCATGAATTTTATTTTATAAAATGGTGTCTTGTGTCTGGTGGAAGTAAAATAGCCAAAATAGTTTTCGAAGAACATTGAATAGTGGAATTTGTGTGAGCTGTTTGGACTTTGAAAGAAATACAGCATCGATTCCTGTTTTGGTAGAAGCAGAATGCCAACAGGGAGGTTTTCCAGGAGGAGAATCTGGAACAAATAAATGTGAACAAACAGAAATCGTGAAGTAAATAAGGTAGTACAAGTTAATTTATTAATGTATTAAGAGGTCAAGCGTACTTACTAATTTGTAAAAAAAAACTAAAATTTTGTGATGCATAGACGCTGTTAAGAGTGTATTTCGCCGTTTTCTGAAAGTCAAATGTTTATGAAATTATATAACTGTATTTTAATATTATAATAATATCTCACCAGAGTGCGTGTGATTTGTATGAAAGAGTCATCCTTTTAGATAGTTGAATTTCTTAACAAAAAAAACACTTGTAAAAGTGTAGTGTATTTATTTTCAATGAATTGAATATTGTTTTTCCTTTTGAAGAACGTTTTTTTAAATTACTTGAGTTATTCATTTCATCTGGTGACTTGTGCACCATCTACTTACCACAGGCAGAAGCTCTGAATGAAATCGATTGAACTATGCAGATATTTTTTAAGTAGGACAGGGCCGTATTTAATTTGAAATCATTAAAAAAGTAACATATTCTGATTAACAAATTTATTTTTAAAAATATAAAGCATTTATTAACTTTGGCGCTAACATATATAAAATTATAAAATCATTTTATTTAAAATACTTGAACTCTACCCTGAGATGAGAAGTTTTCATGTTGGTTAAATAAACTGTTTATCATACATATTAAATCCTCAACATACCGGGTAAATTAAACTATTTTCTCACCCAATTCTATTCATGATAATATGTCGGCCCAACGTAGGGCAATTTAAATTCCCATATAAAATAAACTATAATAATATATATATATATATAACTTGACTCAAATTTATTACAAATTGATTAATTAATTTATTTTTATCACTCCCAACTTAATATCGTTGCGTAAATATCTAAGGTAGGTATTCTATGACTATTGACACTTCATTCATGACATTTTATTAACTTTTTCAAAATAATATTTACAACAACTGTATTTTATGTAGTTTAATTTTATTATTTTTACATATTCTTTTGAAAATGCTCCTAAAATAAGAGCGAAACGTCAAGTTTTATAAATCTTTATTCGAAAATATATTTTAACTAATATATTTATTTTATAGCACAACCTTTGAACCCAAGAAGATATAATTCTAAATATTATCGAAAGGTTGAAGTGAATTTAAATATATATATATATATATATATATATATATATATATATATATATATATTAACAAAAATTTTCTTTCTGATGAAGGTCATGGAAAGACCGAAACGTTAAATAAAAATGTATTAATTACTAGTTATATGTCTTTAAAAATGGTCTTCAATCCCAAGAATACAAAATAAACTATATATATATATATATATATATATATATATATATATATATATATATATATATATTGTGGGAATGATTTTATTAGCAACTTCTATTTTATGAGTCACTGAATCTGCTATATATCCTTCCGCTACCACTGACGACCTCCACCCCCCGTGCCTTCTCATATCTAAAATGTCCATACCTGGGGCATTTGATAGTAATGTAGAGGACGTTCTCCGAAACGAGTGGCCGGTGAACTGATTTGGGTTTGTAATTTTATGAAATTTAGCTATGTCGTACGAAATTTTTGAAATTGTATGCTCTCCAACCACCTGATTTACATATCTGCCTCGCTCATAACGATAAATAAATCGTTCATCTTGCGCCTTTTTTGGTCGGAGTTGCATATAGCGATTAACAAATGTTACCCAATCTTCTGTTACTACGAATCTTCATTGCACATTATTTTATGTAGTAAGAATCTGCACTAAAATAACACAATTTTTACACTCCACGTCCTTCACTTTTAAATTATAATAGTCGTCAGTTCGGCATGCCCGCCTACTCCAATTATCGCTACCACTTTTTTCATTAAATATATTTCATCAGGAGCTTCTATCAAAAACTTTGATATATCACCTTTTGTAAGTACCTGCGATTTTCGAGGTTGATATTCATCATTTTTCCATCTTATGAATGCCTTCAAGCGGCCAAATTTCGAAATATGCTGGTTCTTATTTATTGAAATAGTCAATTTCAACAATGAGTATTCTGTCCATAATGTAGCACGGGACAATGTTTTTGATTTTTCTCGGAAAAATACCAATAATACACTTTCGTTGTACACCATTTGTTAAAATTTTCATAGGCTTGATTGTAACGGTCTTTAGATTTTTCCGGTAACAATCTTCTGCACGCAATAATTGCTAATTCTTCAATGGAACTCATTTTCAACTAGATTCTAACCAAATATTAAACTTGAAAGACTTTATAGAAGAAGAAGAAGTTTCAGGTCGAAGTGCTGGCCTCGGCTATTTAAATACACCTTGCACCTAAAAGTAAGCTTTCGCAGCTTGTAGTGTAAATAACTATCTATAAAATGTTAGACTTCTAGTTATTTGATCGACACAGTAAATCAAAACCTAATTTTGTATCTCTGTCATAAAAGGAACGACATTAGTTAACATTCATAATCGAAATGTCGATATTCTATATAATTAATTTTTAAAATCGTATTCAGGTCTCTTTCGTTTTTGATACTGTACTGTCTTGTCATTTGTGTGACAGCTTAGCAACATATTGTAAAATAGGTGCACTAAACAATACACAATTATCAATCTAACACGATGAAACTAGTGGCGCGGGAAAATTTGAATGAAAGAAAATTATAAAATTACTTTACATGTTTTACAACTAATTTGCTCCTTGCTTATCACAATTTTACCACAATTTTGGCAAGTGTTTAAATGGGAAGAGCAATTTTCATGGAACCACTTCTGGCATATTATGCATTGCAACCAATCTTCTTTTATTCTGGTATTTTTATAACTTTCCCCGCATCCTACATATTCAGTTTCATCCACCTCAGAAAAAGCATCACTTTCCTCTTCATATTGAACTTCTATATCCATCTCCTCATCAGAACTTGGTGAAAATGAAGGGTTATTTTTTTTTCGCCAATTGTTAGTTTTTGAATTTTAGTGTTCGTGGAGTCCTTCTTAATTTGATTGGATTTTTTTGTGGTCAAATTTTTCACAGTCGCAATGTAGTTAATAGGGCAGGAACGATCTTTGCTATTTTTCTGAAGAAACAACTAAATTTGGGTGTGGGTTTAATCGGATCCAAAAGTTTTCCATCCGTCAAATCTGGAACAGATGTCCCTTCGGCTGAAGTAAAACATCAAAACATCGAGGTTCTGGACCAGCATGGCCACGGGATGGCATCAATTGATTATAATGATAGATTATCTAAATTCTTGTGTTTCTTCAGCGTTCCTCTCTTGAGAGTTCGATTGTTCTGTGGTCTTTCCTCTTTTCCCTGTTTACTATTCGATCAGCCGCTGTGTAAGCATGATCGGAAAAAGAATCGCGGTTCCAGGGCAATATGTCAATATCTCTGAAACCGGACATTGCATTTCCAGCGGTCGCGGACTTTTCCCAGCTTTTCGTTAAAAGTTTACCAAATTTGAGTTGCCACAGTTCTCTTCCGGGTTGACTCTGCATCCAATATTTGCAAGCTTGATACCAGAAGGACTTAAGAGACTTGAAAAAGCCCTATCGAGTGGTTGCAAATAGTGGGTAGGATGTGTAGGTAGGCACAATAAAACGACATTATTGGCTTCAGCGGTTTCTGAAAAAGCAATGAGAAGTATCCCGTCAAGAATTAGTCTTCTCTTCATCATAACGTGGAAAACAGTGGTTTACGAAACAATTCTAGATAATTGTTGCAGTAACGTATGTTGATGATTGTGACGTTACAATATATTAAACATGCGGCATTGAATCAGCCCACTCCTCTTTAAATTCATGCATTTAAATATGAAGACAGACGGTAGAAGAAACCTTTGGTTTTACAGCAAGCTATGCTCCTTTTTCGACTAAAACATGACCAGAACGATTATTTAATTGAATACCTGTTTCATCGACATTATAAATGCATCCAGGTCTGTCGAAAAGCTTATTTTGTTCCCGTATTTCTTGCAGTAAGGTAAAATAAATATGATATAACTTCCACGATTTGAGCTCATTATTTTATGTTCCGTTGGTATTTTTTCGTAGCACAGTGGAAATGACGTCAGATTGTAGACAAAAAGACGTGAATTTATATTGCCATCTATCTTCACGATTCGTTGGACATCTTTCCCAAATGCTACAGAGAGATGGCCAACGTAACAAACAGAACCAACTGCATATTCATAACTGTTGTCTGAGGTAATAATTATCTAATGAGTATTACTCATCTCATATGTTGAAACCGGCAGTAAATATCCTCCCAAATATGTGAATAGAAGGTAATACAAAATTTTTATGAGGACGTGATATTGTTTTTATTTTTTGAGCGATCTAATATGACTTCGACCCTAACGAAAATACACTGACAGTGCTAACGAATAACCTTTTATTGAGGTAGGGCAGGCAACGCCATCGCACGGCCATATCTCCAGACTGTCCATCTCGCCTAACTTTATCCAATATAATCTACTTTTGTTTGTTTTTTTACGCAACACTATCCTTTATTATATATTTTAATTACATATTTACTAAAATAATATTATAACTGCGGGGATAGTCCCTGTACATAAGGTGAAAATAGTTGTTTTTCATGTTGATGCTTAGGATCTGTTCTGTTTTTTTATTCTTCAGGATATTTATTTTTTGTTAGTATTGTTTTTGCATTTTCAACGACCTCTGTTACTGACACGTAAAACACATACATCAAAATCCTATGAAATTTCGTGAATCAAAAATACTGTTGATTCAAATTGAAAGTGATTACTTGTTGTTTTTTTATATCGTACACAGCATAGGAAACTGAATAACGATTCTAACAACGTTGCTATGAGAAAAAAATCGATATGGTGCTCTCTAGCGTCGTAACGTGATACAAGACTGCATCTGACGCTTAAATCATAAATCAAATTTTTTGACGGCTTTGCCTTTCTCATTAACCGAGGTGGTTGACATGGAAAATAATTTTAAAAAGCGAAATTAGCAATGAATCGAATGGACAGTATATATTACACGTTGACATTAAATAGTCAACGACCTGTATATTTAACTAAATACTCCTAATTTGGTATGCCGTAATAATTTATCCTTTACGCAGTGGGGTCCAAAAGTAACGAATAAAGTCATCTTATACGTAATTAAGCATGTAAATTAAATCAGCACAACATAAAATGTGACTGCAGAAAACAACAGGATGAAAACAAACCAGGCAGAAATGACTAGGATTTATGCTTATTAGATGTCTTTAAATAGTGACATTCCAATTTTTATGCAGTCAGTTACTGTTAGAGAAAGAAATAAATCGAATTGGATTGACAAGCTCATAAATGCAGCATCCTTCGATTTGTCGTGTTTCCAAACAACAATATTCTTCAAAGCAAGTGGAGTCTTAACATTGTAGTATGTGAGGAAAAATAGAGGATTCGACCCATAAGGAAAATAAAAAATCATAGATACAGAAAGTTGCTGAATATAAAATTATGGTATCGACTGTGAATAAAAAAGTTGTAGTTCACATCATGAATAATTGTAAAACATCATTAAGATGTACACACAATTTGAAAGTTTGTTTAAATAAGATATTTGATACAGTTTAGTATATTTTGGGTATCAGAATAACCAAAGTTGGAAGTTCAATAAAGCTGGAAATTTCATATAAAAAATGCAAAGCCGACTACAACACCAATAAAATAAGTTATTATGAGGAAATATCATCTAAACAAGATACAACGTTTTTATATCGAGAAATCACTTATCTAATAGAACAAGTGTTGTGAGTTTATGCAGGAAAAATATGGGAAATCCAGCGAAGAACGATATTAAAAATCGTGAGAGAATTATGAGGTGTCTAATAGGCATACGATCAGAAGGAGAAGGATAATTGATACAAGTGTACAATGACAGTGATTTTGCAGGAGACAAGACCACAAGAAAGAGCACAACAGGCTTAGCTTTATTTTTTGGCGAAAGCCCAGTTAGTTGGTGTTCGAGTAAACAACCAGTGGTAGCACTAAAAAGTACGGAAGCTGAATTTATAGCCGCTGCCGAATCAGTGAAGGAAGACATTATTGGAAAATTTGTTAGTGAATACTATGGATGTTACATTGAAAATATACAATCAGAGTGCTAATTAAAAGTGAACAATTTAATAAGACAAGTGAACATATTGGCGTAAGATATCAATTTACTAACGAGAAAATTAGAGATAGTTTTATAAAAGTAGTAGATCTAGGTTCTCAAGATATTACAGCAGATATATTTACTAACAATAATTTCAAAAACATAAAATTAAGTGTGTAAAAATATTGAAACAAATTGAGCCGCCCTGTCGGGGGAATGAACGGTTTTAGAAACTGATAAAGGGTATTATGATGCAAATGGGGTATTGATGGATGAAAAAAAACATTTTTTGTTGCTAATGAACCTTGTAGACTGTTGTGTCATTTTTCTAGTGATGATAAAGTTAAGAGTTTCTTGTCTTTTAGTGCATTAAAAATAGTATGTCAGAAATAAAAACTGAACATTTGTGGCTTTGTCACTCAATAATTCTAGACCAATGCTACTACCTGCATCGTTGGTTACTTGGACAAGCTAATGATGCTATTGGCAGTGGTTACAATGATTGGAAGTATTCTCAACAAACAATTAGTAGACAAGAACAAAATGAAATTCACTGTTACGACCCTTACTCTGTGGAGTCTACTCATATTACTTTATTAAATGAAACTAACTGTTTAAAAATAATTCTACAATATAATAAAAAATGGTTAACGTTCAAAATAATTTGACAATTGTTTCGATATCGATTGCATCAGAATAACAGAACTTACATATCATGTGATGTCTACCTGATGTTTCATAATTATTGTAATATTTCAAAGCCGTATTTTTTGGATATTATCATAGTCATGAACAAACTCTTGTATTTTGTAACTGAGACAATTGATTTTGAATTTCCTTTTATCTATCAATATGTAGATGGCTTACTTACAGCTGTTCCTGCAGAAAAAGTACAGACTGTCCTTAATATTTTCAATTAATTAAATGCTAACCTTACGTTCACTGTAGAAGAGAAGTCGCACTCATCTGTCTCCTTTTTAGACACATTAGTAGCTAGGAATACAGATAACATTGTTTGCCTGGATTGGTATAGAAAAGAAACTAGCTCAGGTAGATACATACCTTACCCTTCATACCATACCGAAAAATTGAAAACAAATACAGTCTTAGTTATGAAAAATAGAATCAATAGAATTTGTCACGAGCAATTTGTACAAAAAACCTTTTAGTTCAAATAGACCTGCTCATAAAAAATCAATATCCTGTTAAACTAGTTAATAAATTATTATTTTGTAACAATGGCTGTAACTAAATTAACGCTAATGAAGGTATGCCCATTCACAATATTTACATAATTTGTCTCCTTCTTTGAACACGTTTGTTTTCTAATTATAACATCCATTTTATCCATTTTTAGCCGTTTTCTATCCTTAGGATATAGGCCTCTTTCAAATTCGTTCATCGGCTTCGATCTTGCGCAACTCGATACCAGTTCAGGCCAGCGACCTTCTTTATCTCGTCGTACCATCTTTGCTGGGGTCTCCCAACACTCCTCCTCTCTGCCCAAGGTCTCCATCTGGTGACATACCCGCTCCAGTTTTCCTTATGCCTGGCCACGTGCCCTGCCCATTGCCATTTTAGGGAACCAATTCTTTTTATTATATCGGAGACTTTGGTTTTTTCTCGTATCCAAGTATTTGTTTTATGGTCTCTCAGGGAAATTCCCAAAATACGTCTTTCTATGGCTCTCTGATGTACTTCCAATTTATGTTTTATCTTCTTGATTATAACCCAGGTCTCACAACCATACGTGACAACAGGCAGTATACACTCGTTATAGACTTTTTTCAAATTCATTGGAATACTCATGCTGAAAATGTACTTTAATTTGCCGTAGGCTGCCCATCCCAGTCTAATTCTCCTATCAATCACCATCTCTTGATTTCGTTTGCCTGGTGTTATAGCTTGGCCTTTTTATTGTGCTGTCATGAATCGGTATTGTATCGTCTGCATCTGGTATATTTGTCATAAACTGGGTCTTTGTGTTGTTCATGTGTAATCCTACTTTCGCAGCCTCATTTTGTAGTTCTTCCAACATGTCTATCAATTCCTGTTTATCTTTTGCAAACAGTACAACATCGTCAGCAAATCTCAGATTGTGTAAGCATTCACCATGTACGTTCAATCCTTTGTTTTCCCACTGTAGCTCCTTAAAAATATCCTCGAGAACTAAAGTGAATAGCTTTGGAGATATAACGTCTCCTTGCCGAACTCCTCTCTTTACGTTTATTTTGTCAGATGATTCGTGAAGTCTTATCGACATTGAAGAATTTCCATGGATCGTTTCGATGAGGTTTATATAACGTTGATCTTCTCTAGCATTTCTCAATGATTTCATTATTGCCCAGATTTCTACTGTGTCGAAAGCTTTTCGGAAATCGACAAAAGCCATCCATAGGCTTATGTTATATTCTGTAGCTTTGTCGATCATCTGCTTTACGGTGTATAGATGTTCTGTCTTACTATAATGGCTTCGGCACCCAGCCTGTTCTTTTGGTTGGTAAGCCTCGAGTTTTCGTTATAATCTGTTTGTAATAATTTATATATCTGTGATAGTAAGCTTATCAGCCGGTAGTTTCCGAGATCAGTTGGGTCACCTTTCTTGTAGATCAGAACAACTACAGCATTCTCCCAACTTTTGGGTATATATTCTTCTGTTGAATAGTTTTAGTAGTTCTTGTCTCGTCTTGATATCGCTTTCCTTAAGCATTTCAGGCAGAATGTTGTCTTCTCCCGCTGCTTTGCCATTTTTCATCTGGGATAGCGCTTTCTCTAGTTCTTCCATATCTATCTCGGACATTTACTATTCGAATTTTGTCCTTTACTGTCGTTATCTTTGGTATTTTAGATTCGTACAGATCTCTATAGAAAGATTCCACAACTTTTAATATCTGCTTTCGGTCTTCCACTTTGTTGTTTTTCGCATCTTTGATCTTTGTCATCTCTTTCTTAGATGTGTAGCGTCTTTTAAATATATTTAGTCCCTTATTCTGTTCTAATAGGGATTGTACTTGTTTCGTTTCATGTTTTAGTATGTCCTGTTTCGCCATTTTTCTCGCTGTTTTGTTGATTTCTGTGTACTCAATAGTGTCCCTTTTACCCTCTGTTATCAATTTTCTTCTTTTCTCTAGGAGGTGTTTTGTCTCCATCGACAGTTTATCCGGCGTTTTCCCTGGGGGGCCTATTATCTGATCGGCTGTTTCTTTTATGATTTTTGTTATTCTCCTATTTCTATCATCCAGGGACTCTCCTGTTTCTTCTGGGTTTTTAGAAAAAATTTCATTCAGCTTTTGTTTGTATTTTTCTTTTCTTTCCGCTATATTTTCCCTACTTCCCCTCTTTATCGTTTGTTTAATCTACCGTTTCCTTTCCATTTTTATATTTATGAGTAGTTTGCATCTTACCATCCTGTGATCACTGCCGGTGCTGAACCGATTGACTACATCTACGTCTTGAATTATGTGTTTTTGGCGGGAGATTATGAAGTCAATCTCATTTTTGGTTTGTCCATCTGGGCTATTCCGTGTCCATTTGCGGCTCTCTCTCTCTGTTTTGAAAGAAAGTATTCATCAGAGAAAGTCCTTCTCTATCTAGAAAGTTTGCCAACATGTTTCCCCTCTCATTTCTGGTGCCAAGTCCAAACTGTCATATGTGTGTTACCCTTGGTTCTGCTCTCCTGCTTATTTTTGCATTGAAGTCCCCACCCAGAACAGTGTGCGTTGCTGGGTTCTCTTTTATTGCTCTTGATATGTCTTCGTATACAGATTCCACCTCGTCATCATCATGTGAAGAAGTTGGAAGAGGAGCTTGTATATATTTTAGTGTTATATTTCTATTTATGTTGAGCACGATATATATTACTCTGTCAGATATTGTTTCTAGGATTTACAGGTTTGTTGATAGTTTCTTATTTATTAATATTCCAACACCTCCATTGCTATCATCATCATTTCCTCTGTAGAACAAAGTATGCCCAGAATCTACACGGAGGTATTGTTCTCCTCTTCTCCTTGTTTCCGCTAAGCCTACAATGTCCCAGTTTATTTTCTCCAATTCGTACTCTAACTCAACCAGACGTTCCTTCGTTATTATATCATATCAATCATATCATATCAATTATAACATAGTAGTGGCGAACTACAATTGTAAGAAACTTAATCTATTCTACTCTAACTTAAAAGATAAAACACCAACATCACAGAAGTCTGGCGTAGTGTATGGCATCCCTTGTGAATGTGGGTTATAGTCTATTTCTTAATGTCTGACAGCACAGTAGCCTCAATTAATATTCGAATAGAAAATTATGTTTCACAGAGTGATCCTAAGAATTTTACAAGTGAATACTAAAATTCTAATGCAAAACAAGTAGGTTTCTGTATTGGTTATCTGTACATCCCTGTTTCAGCTCAAAATACAATATGGTAATAAAACTGAACAATGCCAGCAAAAGGATAAACAGTGCGGCAGTGGCGGAGATTACGATATTAGTTCATTTTGCGTATTTAATTAGTTTCGGTCAACATTACAGTAGAAATAAAATTCATTCGTTTAGGTCTATTAACAAGTTACATTTTTATTAAATTAAATTAATTAAAGAAAATATAGTTTAATTCTCATAAGTCAAATTTATTGACAATGAATTAATGTATAATAAGTAAAGTAAACATACCATTTATAGGAAATATAAAATTCAATCTATAGTATCATCCTCTTCGCTCGCCATACAAGAATCATCCGAAGACCTCTATCGGTTCTATAGTTTGTTCTATGAGATTATCTAAAACCCACATTTTCTCTTCCTCTTTAATTACATGATTCACAGCATCTCTCCAGTTCTCTTCAGTTATTGTTGTCAATGAGTACTTCATAAGTTCACGAACATCTTTCATTTTAAAGGTTTTATTATGTCTAGATACATAACCTCCAAGAGATAGATGGAAGATTTTCTGTTAATCGCGAATGATAAGTGGCACTGTCCATAATGATTACAGCATTATTTGGAATTATTTCGACCATTTGTGTAAAATAGATCTGCAGTCATTTCTTCATGATAGTCTTTGGTTGATGTTGACCTTCAACGAACCCTTTATTGCATCCAGTATGCGTTATTATTAGTCGGCGACCTTTACCGATAGGAGTTTTCAGTCCAGTAGATAAACCTTCTATGAAAGCTTGACGACTGGTTTGGATACTTTGGTCCTGCCATATTTTTTTCACTGAATGTCCTTCATTGAGCCATGTCTCATCTAGATAATAGATTTGTCTTCCCTCATGTCTGTATTTTCGGATATCTCGTAAATACTGGCGTCTCCACCATATTATTTCTTCGTTGTCGATTAGCACTGATTTGCGACTTTGCTTCTCCCAAGTAAAATTTAATTTGTCTAATATTTTCCACAAAGTTTTTCGCCCTATGTCAGGCAAATTCTCGTCCTCCTTCACCATTTTTAGAATTCTGTCAAGGGTTGGGATCTCTTTTTTAAAATATAATTCATGTACTTTTCGTCTTATTGTATTTTGCATATGTTCATCTAGGTCAAATAGTTTTCTTCCAGTTGAATTTTTAGGTGGAGATATATTCCTATTTTTCCTCTCTCTTAGAAGCCTGTAAATAGTAGATTCACTAACTCCTGTCATAATGGAACATGTCGAAACTATATTTCTAACAGTAGCAGCCGGCATTTGATGTACAACAGCATCCTGCACATTTAACACTACAGTCCTCGTTTGTAAGCTAATCACGCTCTTACACTTTAATGGGGTAAAACTTGAAGACATTTTTCACAACACAGTTAACACTTATGGAACATACGCGACTCTAAGCAAAACAAATTATACAAATTTGGGCGAGACCAAGTTTCACTGTATATACCTGCAAACTTTCTAAGTAGTCATTGGGACAATTCCTAGTAGGACCCTATTGTAATGTTTCTTGGAAATGTTATTATCAACATTTCGAAAATCAGAAATCTGGAGAATGAATTGATAAATGGTTTGTTAATATGTCTCCGAAGAATTGACCTGCTCCAAATTCTCAAGATAATTAATGAAATATTCAGTCAGAATAGTTGCGTTACAAGATTATTTCAAAAATAATTTATTGTTTTAACTGTATGTACTCTACAAGTGTATGAAGGTCAGTTAGTTGTTTTAAGTAACCGAATTTCGATTTATATTACCTTTATATATCAGATCGGGTATAAAATTAAATAGTAAATATATTCCATAGATGAACTGTGACGCTTATGCTTTACTACCTGTCTAGCATCTGTGACCTTTTCGCGTGCTGTCAGTCAATAAGAAACAGACTATAGTATACATAGGGCAAACTGGCCAAAAACTATTAAAAAGACTAGCTGTACATAAAAGCGATTGTAAAAACAAAACACAAACTACTAGCCTTATTATACATATTAACCAGAGTGATCACAGGGTGCAATACGAAAATGCTGTTACTCTAGACTGCAAAAATAGTCTCAACCACAAGAAATATGTAGATAGAGTCTAATGTATACATACTTACTAAACCAACAATATACTAAACAAAAAAAGTGGCCAGAAATATTCAACCATTGACATAATTGATTGCATTGTAATAGTACTTATAGGATTAGAGGGCGACTAAGAGTTGGCAGAATTACACCAGAACTACTCCAATTACACAATGACGTAAGTCAGTTTTTGACATTTGTCGTTTTGCTTTCTCCAGTTCCTTGTCCTATCAGTAGTGACAGATGAATAGTTAAATGTAAATCTTTATCCATCCTCTTTGCTGAGGGAGATTTTAAATAATGTCAACTAGTTAGCAATGCTAGTGATTTTAAACAAGCCTATGTAGATATGTCTAATATTTTCAAGTTATTGTGGTGACTATCCCATATAGTTCAAATCACCCCACGTCACAAAAATTGGCAGCTTATAATTCGATGATATATAGAGCATTTACAGTTCCTATCAACAAATGTAATTTTGATAGAGAAATTAATACAATTAATCAAATAACAACATCCAACGGTTATCAATTACGTATGATAAAGAAATAAATTAATAATAAAGAGGGGAAGTGTCATTAAAACGGATATTTCCTGAACAAACTAACGAAATAAAAAATTATAAAACCATCACATATGCAGGTAATATTCCTAATAATACTTCCAAGATAATATCTTTAGCTACAAATACAACAATTTCTTTTAAAACAGGAAGTGATGTGAGTACTAAATTGTTAAACGTAAAAACAAAAATATCCCCATTAAAGAAGTCTGGTATATATAAACTTGAATGTCCAGTATGTAATGCGGTCTATTTGATATTAAGATCAGCAGATATAGTTTTCCTGGTTTTCTTTATCATTGCACAGTTATACTGATCTTAATTGGAAAAATATTCAGGATATCTCCATAGGGCTGATAATATCTGAGCTTTAATATTTGTAATATCATTCTTCTTCTTTTTTCTATTACAATACAAAGCGTCCAGAAACTCTACTGCCAGACCGAAACTACAGTTACTAGAAATGAATTTGAGTCGATTAAGCTCAAATTACCTTTATCCGAAAATCCTAAGGGAGCTACAGCCCTTTGAAGAAGACGTCCTCATATGAGTTTTCTTCAAGTTACTCAACAATACCGTTACTAAACATATTCAAACTTGGTATGATAAATAAACAGTTACAAACCAGTCGTTTCCTGTGAATAAATTTTTTCCAGATCCATCACAAGCGTGTCAGTTGGGGGGACCAACAGATATTTTTATTGAAAAAAATTTATTTTCAAGTTTCTTACGTATCCGACACCGAATTTGGAAAATTCAAGATAATTTTCATAAAAAATGTTCTCCTCTTTCAAATCGATATCATGAACCGTTTTCGAGAAAAATAAATTCAAACTTTTTGTGTTTATTACATAAAATCATGTTGGATTATAATCTGTAATATCAAGTTGGCTTTGAGAAATCAACAAATTGTACAGTTACTGGTAACAAAGTCGTAGGTATTAAGTTGCTTAGTGCTTAATGCTAAAAAAAAACAAAGTTAGAGATAATTACCAACAGAAATAAGAGAATTAATTTTACAACAGACCATTTGTCTCAATATACAAATTTATTCTTTTCTCTAAAGATCGTCTAAATTTTGCAAAAATTCGTACATTATTTCTAATTTCATTACAAGCGTTTTGAATTCATTGCCACAGCTGATTACGGGTTTCTATTGGAACCGCATAGACTAATGATTCTCAATAACTCCAAATACCAAAATCACAGGCGTTTAAATCTGGAGATCTTGGGGGCCAATTAACTGGACCACCTCTTCCAATCCATTTATCGTAATAGTTATCGTCGAGATATTGACGAACCTCTCTACTAAAATAGGCTGGGCAGCCGTCGTGCATGAACTATAAATTATTTCGAATCATCAGGGAAACCTCATCTATTTAATCAGGTAAAACATTTTGTAGGAAATTAAGATATTATTGTCCTGTTGAACGGCTAGGAAGCTCTACGGGTCCCAGAAGCTGATTACCGATTACATTTATACTAAAGCTTTGCTGGTGCGTTTTCTCTACTGTTGCATGAGGATTATCACCAATATAGGCATAATGATGTGTATTATGTATGTATTGGAAAAGAAATTTGGATCCTGATTTTTTTTGTTTCCTCAACCAGTTTTGAGAAATCTATGTAGGCAGGGAAATCACCATCTATCATGGCATGAACTTTTGGAAAACGGAAACGATGAAGGTTTTCTTTATGAATAATATTCCATATGGAAGACTTGGAAATGCCAGGATACGTAGCACCGAGTCTTCTGGTGCTAACCTCAGAATTATTTCCGATTTTAATCAAAATATCGTCTTCGTATTACATTGTCACCGCAGGTCTTCTACCAGTTTCAATATTTTTAGGTAGTACTGAGCCACTTTCTCTTAATCTTTAGTGTACGGCTACAAATATTGCGCGAGCAGGATGCCTTCTGTTTGTAAATTCTTCCGCATATCTTCGCTCTGCTGCACGAACGTTACATTGTACTTCCCCATAAACTAAATGCATATCAGTATATTCTTCATTCGAAAAATAAACCATTTTGATCAAATTAACTATTATTTTTTACCTTTCACACACAATAACAATAATAACTGTTTTGAATCAAAATAATTTGACACAATGTCAGATTTTGTTGATTTTTCAAAGCCAACTTGATATTACAGATTATAATCCAACATAATTTTAGGTAAGAAACACAAAAAGTTTAAATTTATTTTTCTCGAAAACGGTTCATGATATCGATTTGAAAGAAGAGAACATTTTTTATGGAAATTATCTTGAATTTTCTAAATTCGGTGTCGGATACGTGAAAAACTTGAAAATAAACTTTTTTTAAAAAAAAACACCTGTTGGTCGCCCCAACTGACACGCTTGTGATGGATCTGGAAAAAATGTGTACATCAAACGACTGTTTTGTAACTGTTTATTGATTATACCAAGTTTGAATATTTTGAGTAACGGTATTTTTGAGTAGTTTGAAGAAAACTCATATTTGGACGTCTTCTTCAAAGGGCTGTAGCTTCCTTAGGAAGCATTTTCGGATTAAGGTAATTTGAGCTAAATCGACTTAAAATCACCACTAGTAACTGTAGTTTCCGTTTGGCAGGAGAGTTTCTGGACACCCTATATATTAAGTCAATCACTAGGTAGGTCACTTCTTGGTCTAGCCAAAATAATTATTAAACATCAGAGAGGCATCTAATCAAATGTTACTTCTGTTATTCTGACAATTATATTTATATCGAAACAATTGTCAATTTTCTTAGAGTTTTTCAAAATTTTTCAATATATTGTGGAATAACCTAGAAACAGTGAGTTTCATTTAAAACAGTTTAATTATATATAATTATAAATCTTAATTAAGTAAACCCATGTAATAAAGTTGTAAACCTTGTTTGGGTTCAAATAAATAAATAAATTAGTAGAACTCGCGAAATTGAATTGCCACCCCGTTCCTGTAATCTGACTTTATTAGATTATTTTTGTGGGGCTATTCAAAGTAAAAAATCTACAAGAGTGAACCAACTAATACTGATTTAGCAATAGATTAATAAAATCACCCCAGAGATGTTGCAAAACGTTGTCGAAGAATTTTAAAACCGTCCATTTTTTGTCAATAAATTTACAGTTTGAGCATAGTATTTTTTACATAATAGTTCAGTGTAAAATTGAATAAAATCAGTGTTTTTAAATGAAACTCAAGGTCTCTAGTTAATTCCACAATATAATACAAGTTATTGAAAATTCTAAAAAATTGACAATTGTTTCGATAAATCAATATCATCGTCAGAATGACAGAAGTTACATTTCATTTTATGCCTACCTGATGTTTAGTAGTTATATTTTTGGCTAGACCAAGAAGTAACCTAACTTGTGATTGGCTTAATATATGTTTATAGAAAAAGAAGAAGATGTGATATTACAAATATTGAAGCTTAGATATTATTAGCCCTATGGTTATATCCTGGATATCATTTTTCCAATTAAGATCAGTATAACTGTGCAATGATATAGAAAACCAGGAAAACTATATCTGCTGATCTCTACAATTATCACTTAAGAAGACAGTTTATTAGTGGAGAATTCCCTAGATTTAACTGTTCATTGACAACTTCATATTGTGGGTTTCTTAAATGTCTTCTAATTTCCAGTTCTTCAAGGAAATCCAGTTCTTGTTTCTTTTCACAAATATGCAGCACTTCTAGTTCTGTGTTAGGTGTCAATGAATGATTGGTGTCAAGTAGATGTTTTGCGTAGTGGGATTTATCTGGTTGCTTTAATCTGTAAGCTCGTAAGTGCTCACTGTATCGTATTTCAAAATTCCTAAGGGTCTGACCCAAATAGACAGCATTACATTCTGGACATTTGAGTTTATATATACTTGACTTCTTTAATAGTGGTATTTTTGTTTTTACATTTAACAATTTTGTACTAACGTTACTTTCTGTTTTGAAAGAAATTGTTGCATTCGTTGCTGAAGATATTATCTTTGAAATATTATTAGAAATATTTCCTGCATATGTGATGGTTTTATAAGTTTTAATTTCATCAGCTTGTTTAGGATATATTAGTTGTAATGCCACTTTTTTCTCTTTTTTACTAATTAGTTTATTTATCATATCTAATGGATAACCGTTAGATGTTGCTATTTGTCTAATTGTATTAATCTCTCTATCAAAATTACATTTGTTCATAGGAACTGAAAAAGCTCTATGTATCATTGAATTATATGCTGCTAGTCTGTGTGAGACAGGGTGGTTAGAATTGAATGGAATTGTCACATCAGTCTGTGTTGGTTTTCGGTAAATTGAATTATCAAGTACATCATTAACTCTTTGAATTTTTAAATCAAGAAAATTGATTGAGCTATTTTCTTGAATTTCTAATGTAAATTTAATTTTCGGGTGTAAATTATTGATGTGGTTGAAAAACACATCTAATTGTCGCTCACTACCCATAAAACAAGCTTATATGTCATCCACATATCTATACCAAAATAAAATATTTTTCGAAATATTACTTTCAAAGATCTTTCTTTCTAAATTGTCCATAAAAATGTTTGCTAAAATAGGTGATATAGGGCTTCCCATTGGTAAACCTTCATTTTGAATATATATCTTATTGTCAAAAGTGAAATAATTCTGATTAATGCATACATCAAATAAATTAAGTATATCTGATATTATTCCTGGATTAACATTTTTATCTTCTAGTAATTTTCTTACAAGAATTAGACATTCTTTAGGAGGAATTTTAGTAAACATATTAGTTACATCGAACGATATGAGTTTATAGTTATCTTGCAAGTGGATTGATTTCAACTTTTTGATTAGTTCTATTGAATTTTTAATTGAGTACTGAGATTCATATCCGTAAGTATTGAGTATATTGTTGAGCTTTTTTGCCAATATATTATTAGGAGCATTAACATAAGAGACTACAGGTCTAATTGGTTTCGTTATTTTATGTAATTTAACTGTTCCATATAATTGTGGACAATGAGGATTCTTATGTATGATAGACCTCTTTTCGTAATCATTTAAAAGATAATTTGAATTATTAACAATGTCCCTTACATTATTAATAATTCAAATTATCTTTTAAATGATTACGAAAAGAGGTCTATCATACATAAGAATCCTCATTGTCCACAATTATATGGAACAGTTAAATTACATAAAATAACGAAACCAATTAGACCTGTAGTCTCTTATGTTAATGCTCCTAATAATATATAGGCAAAAAAGCTCAACAATATACTCAATACTTACGGATATGAATCTCAGTACTCAATTAGAAATTCAATAGAACTAATCAAAAAGTTGAAATCAATCCACTTGCAAGATAACTATAAACTCATATCGTTCGATGTAACTAATATGTTTAGTAAAATTCCTCCTAAAGAATGTCTAATACTTGTGAGAAAATTACTAGAAGATAAAAATATTAATCCAGGAATAATATCAGATATACTTAATTTATTTGATGTATGCATTAATCAGAATTATTTTACTTTTGACAATAAGATATATATTCAAAATGAAGGTTTACCAATGGGAAGCCCTATATCCCCTATTTTAGCAAACATTTTTATGGACAATTTAGAAAGAAAGATCTTTGAAAGTAATATTTCGAAAAATATTTTATTTTGGTATAGATATGTGGATGACATATTAGCTTGTTTTATGGGTAGTGAGCGACAATTAGATGTGTTTTCCAACCACATCAATAATTTACACCCGAAAATTAAATTTACATTAGAAATTGAAGAGAATAGCTCAATCAATTTTCTTGATTCAAAAATTCAAAGAGTTAATGATGTACTTGATTATTCAATTTACCGAAAACCAACACAGACTGATGTGACAATTCCATTCAATTCTAACCACCCTGTCTCACACAGACTAGCAGCATATAATTCAATGATACATAGAGCTTTTTCAGTTCCTATGAACAAATGTAATTTTGATAGAGAGATTAATACAATTAGACAAATAGCAACATCTAGCGGTTATCCATTAGATATGATAAATAAACTAATTAGTAAAAAAGAGAAAAAAGTGGCATTACAACTAATATATCCTAAACAAGCTGATGAAATTAAAACTTATAAAACCATCACATATGCAGAAAATATTTCTAATAATATTTCAAAGATAATATCTTCAGCAACAAATACAACAATTTCTTTTAAAACAGAAAGTAACGTTAGTACAAAATTGTTAAATGTAAACACAAAAATACCACTATTAAAGAAGTCAGGTATATATAAACTCAAATGTCCAGAATGTAATGCTTTCTATTTGGGTCAGACCCTTAGGAATTTTGAAATACGATACAGTGAGCACTTACGAGCTTACAGATTAAAACAACCAGATAAATCCCACTACGCAAAACATCTACTTGACACCAATCATTCATTGACACCTAACACAGAACTAGAAGTGCTGCATATTTGTGAAAAGAAACAAGAACTGGATTTCCTTGAAGAACTGGAAATTAGAAGACATTTAAGAAACCCACAATATGAAGTTGTCAATGAACAGTTAAATCTAGGGAATTCTCCACTAATAAACTGTCTTCTTAAGTGATAATTGTAAAGATCAGCAGATATAGTTTTCCTGGTTTTCTATATCATTGCACAGTTATACTGATCTTAATTGGAAAAGTGATATCCAGGATATCACCATAGGGCTAATAATATCTAAGCTTCAATATTTGTAATATCACATCTTCTTCTTTTTCTATAAACATATATCAAGCCAATCACAAGTTAGGTTACTTCTTGGTCTAGCCAAAAATATAACTACTAAACATCAGGTAGGCATAAAATGAAATGTAACTTCTGTCATTCTGACGATGATATTGATTTATCGAAACAATTGTCATTTTTTTAGAATTTACAATAACTTGTATTATATTGTGGAATTAACTAGAGACCTTGAGTTTCATTTAAAAACACTAATATGAGCATATTCCACGAAGTAAGGGTCGAGACAGTCAATTTCATTGAATAAAATCAGAATGCGTATGTTTCCTCTTATTTGAATTATTACTGTAAAACTCCTTTCATACTCTGTAAAACGGATTAAAACACATATAATACCATTGTTGCGTCCAAATTTTTTTTTAATAATTGCGGATTCACCAGAGTAAAGTTGTGTAACTTTTCGCTAGGATTTAACCGGGGTATATCAAATACGGGCCTTTACAATGCAGACCATTGCATCCAATATGCAACAATGTTGTTAAACAAACGGTTTTATGCAAGGGAATGTCCAGATACTACAAAATATATCTGCGAGAGTCGTGATTAATGATTCAATATACAGCTATGAAATATGAGAAGCTTAATATGGATGTTTTTACATATAAAAAACTTTCTATACAATTAATATTTGTGAAATTTTGTAGGTACATTATTTCATAATGTCTAACAGGAATCTGAGATATTTGATTTTCTCTTAACTAATTTAGTTTTCAAACCAAAATTCAGTTTCTTAAATAAGTAAATAGTAAATATCTCCTCTAAATTGTACACATTAAAACTATGCATGCTGTGTTCTGAATTTCCTGTATTCTACTTTCCTCCAAAATATGGTGTGACTCTTCAAGAAGTACTTGAATAAATATTCACACTTTTATCACGAAAAGTATCTACAAATAGGTATTAATTATTGTCTGATGAATTTTGTTTGTAAGTAATCAATGGAAACAAAGCATCCTCCATCCAGATCCTACCGTATTATTTGCTATTCGTAAACAATTAATTACTTTTACTTCCACTTAAATTTTTGATCCATCAACCGATCAATCCCTCGAATGTTTCCGAAAGTATGAAGTGAGAATACGATGAAGAAGGCACTTCAAAAGTTGAGCAATTAAAACTTTGAGAAGGTTTATTTAAGGAGTGTATCCGTTTGTTTTATGCGTATACGTTATAAACGAAACAATGGTTGTGTATTGCAAAGTTTTTAAAGAATTAAGCTGCTTCTGTTTTCTTAATTCTTGAATAAACGTAACTGAAAAATACGTTCTTACATTATATATTATAAGGATACATGAGTCCTCGATATATTTGAAATTTTCAGTATATAGAAGTTTTAATTCAGACTATAATAACTAACAAAATAGTATATTTCATTAGAAGTTTGGAAATAAGGATTTTTACGTACGCGCGTGACACGGGAAGTCGTGCACGCACGGAAAACTAAATTTCTGAACGTGTAATAAACGATACTTTTTATTATATTTATCTGAAAACAATGCAAAAAATGATGAGAAATAAATATAGACCATTCTATTTTCATACTAATCGTAATACTTTGTAACAATACCAAACATGATTAAAAAATTTATAGCAACGATATATTTATTATCGGCATTGTTTTATTTTCAGTCAGTTTAATTCATGTTTGATTTAAAAAATGTACTCGGAGGAAAATCCAGATATAAGAGCTAGCGGAAATTATGAATTAAAACTTCGATCGTGGGTTCTTGAAAACAATTTTACAATTATAATTAGAACTTTATTATGCAACGGTTAAACAAATAATGAATTTTTAGATAATACAAAGTTTTTATAATCTTCCTATTTTACAAAGTGTGATGATATAGTATTAAAAATTTATATTTTATTTATAATGATAGATTTTATATTTCAATAAAATTTTGTATTTGTGAGGTAAGCGACCTGAGTACCATGTGGCTCATGTTAGGAAATGATGTTCGATATTTATTGGAGGAGGTTCGAGTTTTTCACAGAAATTTAAATAAAGATAATAATCTAGTCAGAAAAAGTTTTCCTAAAACTAAGAATAAATAAAAAAAGTAGATAAACTTGATGCAGATTTTAATGAGCTTAAATTAAAATTTAATAATGGCCGAAAAATTTGATCTGAAAACTGCAGCAGGTCTGTTACCCGTCATGGACGGATCTGAAAATGGCACAAAGCAGCTTATAGATGACTTTGAACTATACGATGAACTATTAAATAACGAAGGGAAAAAGTTATTAACGACATACGTATCAAAAACTAGATTGTCACAAAATGCTAAAATGCGATTAAAAGCCGCGTATGATACTAACGCTGAGTTTTCCGATCTTAAATCACATTTTATTGCGAAAAAATCACCATCAATGTTATCTTTCAAACTTATTAATGCAAAGCAAAATAATAAAACAGTGGATCAATTCGCCAGGTTTGTGAAAGCTTTGTTGATTAACCTTACTTTCACTCAATCTGAAAATAAAGTTAACAATCTCGCTATCTTACGAGAAGTAAATGAAAAGAAGGCTATTGACGCATTCGCAAATGGACTTCAAAATCCAAAATTGCGGACAATAATTGATGCTAGAAATTTTTCAAAATTATCGGATGCAATTCAAGGCGCAAAAGACGCAGAACTGCACATCAATGATCCTCAATCATTTCATTTAAGAGGGTCATCGTTCTAACTTTAACGCAAGATTTCAAAGAAATAATAACAGAAATAATCCTTTTGTAAACCGTACAGCCAGAGGTGCCTATAACCAGAATTATTATTCTAATAAACATAATAACAACGGTCAGAGAAACATGCGAACGGGTTCAAGTTCAAATTTTCATAGACGTCGCGATGCATATCAAAATAATGCACAATTGTATAACACCATGCCAACTCAGTCTGAAGATACCAATAGTATGAGTCATACAAGTGCTACTAACGAGGAGTCAACATTTTTTCGTTCCCAATAGATCTAAGAATCATGTTGAAAATATTTTATTCAATACAGGAGGTTTAAATTTCATAGAATTATTAAGTAAAGGTAGATACGTTAAATTCTTAGTAGACAGTGGGGCGTCAACAAGTATTATATTTAAAAATTGCGTGAGAAAGGATGTTATTATAAATACTCGAGATAGCGTTAAAATAAAAGAAGTTGCAGGTTCAATTTTTTCAATAGGTTCTGCAAATATATCGCTAAGTATTGATAAGGTAGAGTTCTACCATAATTTCCAGGTAGTTGAAGAATTTAATACAGAAATGAATGGTATTTTAGGTTCAGATTTTTTCTGCAGACACCAAGCGATCATAAATTACGAAACGTTCGAGTTTTCTTTTTCTTATAACGAAAACAAAGTCATTTTGCCTATGGTTTCAAATTTTGAATTGTACACATCAATACCTGCAAGGTGTGAAATTATTTTAAATTGTAAAGTTGATAATATAACACAAGATTGCGTTGTCAAACAGGAAGAAATATGTGGAGGCGTTTTTGTAGGAGGAATTTTAGCTATGCCAATTAATAACACAATACCAGTAAAAATATTAAATGTTAGGGACCAGGAGGTAAAAATAAAAAACTCCAAACCCAAAGTTCAGCTGTTGAGTGATTTTAAACTATGTAACTTTGGAGACTATAACAATATACTAGTTGAACGAGCTGACGAATTAATAAGTTTACTGCACTTAGATCATTTAAATCAAGAAGAAAAGTTCACCATTCAAAAAATTTGCACAAAGTTTTCTGATAGGTTTCATTTACCGAATGATAAATTAACGGTAACCAATATATATAAAGAAAAATTTCATTTACAAAATAATGCTAAACCATTATATGTAAAACCCTACAGAATACCACATGCTCAAAAAGAAATTTTAGACAAAGAAATTGAAAAAATGTTACAGAATGATATTATAGAAGAGGCGAGATCAGCGTTTTCGTCTCCCTTACTTCTAGTTCCAAAAAAGTTGATAATTCAGGAAATAAAAAATGGTGAGTAGTTATAGATTACAGGTTATTAAATAAACAAATAGTAGATGATAAATTTCCCTTGCCTTGTATAACAGATATTTTAGATTCGCTTTCAGGCGCAATGTATTTTTCTCACCTTGATTTGTCACAAGGGTATTACCAAAACGAACTAGACCCTTCTAGTAGACCATTTACAGCTTTTAGTACCGACAAAGGTCAATTTCAAATGAAGCGTCTACCGATGGGACTAAAAATCAGTCCTAGTTTTTTTTCTCGTGTTATGACAGTAGCAATGGCAGGTTTGAATTACGAATGTGCTTTTATTTATCTAGATGATTTAATTGTATTCGGTCAAAATTTAACTACTCACAATAGAAATTTGGTAAAAGTTTCACAAATATTAAGAAAAGTGAATTTAAAATTGAATCCAAATAAATGTGAATTTTTAAAGAAAGAACTTTTATATTTGAGAAATGTAATTTCTGCTCAAGGTATTCGCCCATGTCCTTCAAAAGTGGAAGCTATTGAAAAATATCCTATACCAAAGGACGCAAATGCTGTAAAACGATTTCTAGCATTTGTAAATTATTATAGGAGATACATTAAACACTTTGCTGAAATTTCTGCACCGTTAAATGCTTTAACGAGAAAAGGAGTACCTTTTGTTTGGTCAGACGAATGTCAAAAGTCTTTTGATAGATTAAGATGTTATCTGAAAAATCCAGAGGTCTTACAATATCCAAATTTCTCTCCTGAGAATAAATTTATTTTAAAAACGGACGCATCAGACATAGCAATCGGGGCAGTTCTATCTAATGGGGATGACAGACCAATTGCATACGCCAGCAGAATGCTAAATAAAGCTGAGAGGAATTACCCCACTATACAAAAAGAATTATTAGCCATTGTTTGGGCGGTAAAGCATTCTAGACCATATTTATATCTAAGAGAGTTTGAAATACACACCGATCACAGACCATTAATTTATTTATTTAATATGGTTAATCCTTGTAGTAGGTTAACTAGATTTAGATTAGCGTTAGCAGAATATGATTTTGTCGTAAAGTATATACGAGGAACAGAAAATGTTTCGAGCGATGCTCTATCGAGAATAGAGATTTCTTCGAACAGTTTAAAAGAAATGAACGAAGTTATAGATGCAACAAATTACGTCATGACTAGGGCTAAGACAAAAAATTCCGAAGGTAATGTTAGAGACTTTTCTAATAAAAGGACTGATCACCCTGGAATTGTTGAGTTGATATAAGCACCAAAGAATTGTTCTGAACTGAGACCTGTAGATACCGAGGAATTTAATAGCTTAATGAAAGATAAAATGTTTGATTATAAAAAGGAGAATTCAATATGTATAAAAGATTTAAATATTGTTTATATACTTCAGGACCCTCGATCAGCGTTAGACTTAGGTACTACGTTGAGAGATCTGAAGACAATTATGGAAAAATATAAAATTCCGGAATTAATTATATACAAAAATCAGGAGTACGCACAAATCCTGGAAAATATTTTGAAATTCTCAAACATACTAAAAAAGCTAGGTATAAAAATATCCGTGGTAAAAAGTATGAAGAATATTGATGATGAAGAAACCAGACAAACTATTTTGAATGATTACCACATTTTATTAACGGGAGGTCACGCTGGTATAAGTAGAATGTTTAATAATATAAGAAAATCATACTCTTTGCCAGGTTTACACAGGGATATTGAACAGTTTATTAAGAAATGTGAAGATTGTCAACGCTATAAGCATTCTAAACCTCATAAACAGCCCATGGAACTCACAACCACAGCAAGGTACGGATTTCAAAAAATTCATTCAGATCTCGTTGGTCCATTGGAAGAGGATTCGGAAAGCTACCGATACATCCTAACCTTACAATGTGATCTAAGTAAATTTGTTGAATGCTTCACTTCGAAAAATAAAGAAGCCACTACGGTTGCAAAGTCATTTGTAGAAAATTTTATTTTGAGGTATGGTATACCCCAAGAAATCCTCACTGATAAGGGCACTGAATTTATGTCGGGTATATTCAAGGAGACATGTAATCTTCTAAAGATAAATCAATTAAATTCAACAGCATATCACCATCAAACATTAGGAGCACTCGAAAATACTCACAAAAATGTAGGGGTCTATTTAAGAATGCAAGTGGCTAAATATTCAGAATCGTGGAGCTCGTGGCTGCAATATTGGTGTTTCTCGTTCAACAATACAATTCATACAGAGACTAAATATACGCCATACGAGCTAACTTCCGGGAAATTGCCAGTTTTACCATCAAATTTGACAAATACAATCCTCTGTATAATTTTGACAATTATCCTCTTGAACTAAAATATAGACTGCAGAGGGCAGCTGCAGACGCAAGGAACAACCTCCAAATGTCGAAAATTAAAAGAAAGACTCGTTATGATAAAAATGCAAACCCTATACATTATCAGCCGCAAGATAAATTATACATAAAAAATGAGACAGGTGATAAATTACAACAATTATTCGAAGGTCCTTACGAGGTCGTAGAGGATCTAGGTTCTAATGTAAAAATAATCAAAAATAGTAAGGAAGGCACCATTGATAAAAATAGAACAAAACGCGAATTTAAAAGTGACGTTGAGTGTTTATTATGTTTGGTTAAGATTGACCTTATTTAATTGTCTTAGGTTAGTTTTGTTTGTATATGTAAACTAATATAACTATTGTTGTTTAGTTTTTAGGATATATTTTAATGTAAATATATATATATATATATATATATATATATCTCTTTTTTTTTAATATGTTTCCCATGCTTCTAAATTGACCGATGTTCATAATGTCAAATGGTTATTGTCTTGCCTTATTCGAGGACACCCTGTATACCACACTGTTCTTAGAATCAGGCGAAAATAGTTAACTACTATCAGTCACTTCGATATACGGGTTCGAAGAGAATAGATATCTCTATTGTGCGCGAGTGCCGATCGTCAGTATTTCCCGATACCAACCCTAAAACAACAAGATACAGTCCATTTTATTAGAAGGGGAAGGTTGCAACCTTTTGGAAGAAGTCAGGAGAAAAGAGGTAAGAAGTAATCCTTTGACTATTAGTTCCCAATCGGTCAACTTTTCTACCCAAATTCAACAATTGTACTTCAGTTTATATTTCAGTTATGTGGGTTATTTATGCAATTGTAATTTTCTATAGTTAATATGAAAAAAGAATTTTTATTTTGGCCACTACAATAAAAACTCTTTCCTTTACCCCCGGGAGGTGTGATGATAAAGTATTAAAAATTTATATTTTATTTATAATGATAGATTTTATATTTCAATAAAATGTTGTATTTGTGAGGTAAGCGACCTGAGTACCATGTGGCTCATGTTTATATTAGGAAATATTATTTGTATATAATTTTGTCATGTGTATGTATGAATATGTCTATGCTGAATATCGTATTTTTGCAGCAAGTTGCAGTGTAAGCACCATGTGCCGAAATGCAATTAGGATATACATATTGCGAGGTATTCTAAAAATCGATTCGATATTTCAAATATTAATAAAGTTAAGTTGTTAGAGTTAACTGGCTTTTTAATTATATTCCCTCAATGGCCTAACCTCGGAAGAACCTATAATATGTAATAATTACAATCATTAGATCATCATATAGACCATTCTATTTTCACAGTAATCGTAATACTTTGTAACAATACCAAACATGATTAAAAGTTTCATAGCAACGATATATTTATTATCGGCATTGTTTTATTCTCAGTCAGTTTAATTCATGTTTGATTTGAAAAATGTACTCGGAGGAAAATCCAGATATTAGAGCTAGCGGAAATTATAAATTAAAACTTCGATCGTGGTTTCTTGAAAACAATTTTACAATTATAATTAGAACTTTATTATACAACGCTTGAACAAAGAATGAATTTTTAGATAATACAAAGTTTTTATAATCCTCCTATTTTACAAAGTGTCATCGTTTTATTTACATGGAATCAGCTCTCTCTTCTTATGTAATTCCTCCGCTCTAAGATGAGAATATAACGGAGTGGTGTTCGAATTTTGGTTTTTCTGAGAGATTCTTTTCTCTTAGGGTTTTTTCTTTGCTTTGGACTTATTACCTATTTTGTTTTCTGCTGCATTATTGATTCTAACGGAAATTCGCTTAAAAAATTATTAGATATATTTACAGAGAATCTAGCGTGTTTATGAGTTTACCTGTAGAGCAGTGGGATTTTATCGTAATAATACTTTTAATGCAACGCCTTAACCAGGATAACATTACGTTATTTGAGCAGGTAGAATATAAATCAAAGGAAATCCCTTCGTATAAAAAATTGTATAATTTCTTGAAAAATCAGTGCATCGCTCTCAGCAATACTAATATTCGTGATTTTAGTTCTGTCTCAAGAAGTCTGGTACATTTTTGACTTTGATTGCCAAATCTAGTCCCGCTAAAGCATTCTCTTCTCAGATAGCTCGCACTTCCTCATTCTTTACTTCCAAATCATCTCCCTCGATGACTTGCATACTTTGCAAAACAAATCAATCTTTATACTCGTGTACAACTTTTACAAGTAAAACGCATAGTGAGCGTTACAATTTTTGTAAAAATATACATCTATGTTTTAATTGTCTGAGCTCGGCTCATAATCTCAATACATGTCGATCTATTTCTGCATGTAAAAAATGCTTTTCTCTTACACACAACACTCTATTGCAGTGATCGCAAACCTCTCAATGTGTTGAGCTACTCTGTTAATTTTGGAATAAACAGCGAACTACCCACACGGAAGCCGCGTAACGCAACGTAAATGAAATAATCCACAGTTAATTTATCATTATATGTATTTATTTTACCATTTAACTGGTAATACATAAAACATATGTACTAATAATAAACTAATAACTAATATTACTAGTACGTACTTGTTCATAGCTACATTCCTACCTACCAAACGAATGTGTTTGAAAAATAAACACAAACTTTTATCCAGCCACAACGGCATGCCACGTGAGATTTAGAAATAGTTAATAATAACAACACAAAAATAACGCACTATCATGACCATAGACATTGAAAAATAAAAAAGCACGTTCAATGAGATGGCTGACACTCAGACTAATCGATAATTTTTTTAATGTTTGCAGTATAATTTGATACAGCCATTCAAATACAATTATCCAAATGTTCATCTGTAGGTCGATTGCGATATTTGTTTTTAATAAACTTCATATTGGAAAAAGAAGATTCACACAAACAGGTTGAACTGAATAATGCTTTCACTTTCAAGGCAACACGGCATAGAACTAAATATTTGTCTTTACTTACAATAGGCCTGATACATTTGGTACTTGAGACTAACGATTTTAAGGCTAAATCATTTTGAAACTCAATTACTTCCATTTCTGTTGCAGCGATGTCTTCGCCAAAGTTCTGCATAACACAAGTTGCAAACTCTTGGATATCAATTTCCATAAAGGGTGAAACAACAAACTGCGCTACTAAAGCCATTTCGTGGAAATCCTTAAAACGATTTTTGGAATTATTCTTCAGGGTAGAAACTATTTCTACATGATATTTGATGACATAAGGTTCTAATGGATTTTGAGATATTTTTTCTGAAATAATAGAAAAATTCTTGGCATCGCTGTTAATTAGGTTTTGTTCCCAAAACTCCAGCTTTTTGATAAATGCTTTTATATCAGAAATCATTTCCGCTAGTTCTTTATCTCTCCCCTGAAACTGCACATTAAGTTCGTTCAATTTCTCTGTAATGTCCACGAGAAAACCAAAATCTCTAAGCCAAATTGAATTTTCTAGTTCCGGAGTCGGTTCATCGCGTTGTTTGCTATGCCAGATAGGACACCATTAAAATGTTTCAGCACCCGTCCTCTACTTAACCATCGGACTTCAGAGTGAAGGAGTAGGTCCCCGTATCGACAGTCAACTTCATCGGCCAAGGTTTTGAATAATCTTCTTTGTAACGCTTGAGCTCTAATCTTCTTCAATCGTAAAATCACTAAAAACCATCCTGACGAACACGGCCATCTGGGCAGTGTCAACGACATCTGTTGATTCATCCAGTTGAAGTGAAAAATAAACACATTTATCTAAGTCAGTTCTTAACTGTAAAAAAATATCATTGCTCATTACTTCTACACGTCTCATCACTGTATTAGCATAAAGTTGCATAGATTTTATAGCTGAAACTATCTCGTCTTTATTTCTAAAGTTGGCAAATAACGAATCAGCAGCTTCTAAAAACGCCTGTTTTATCATTTCCCCGTCTTCATAAAATTTCTTTTTTTGTTCAATTATCTGGGACACACGGTACTATGCTTCAGTTGCAGCCTCATTGTTGTCGGCTGTTCTTAAAAATATTGATTGTTGTCCAATTAACTGCTTTTTTATCTGTTTCAGTTTCTCCTTTCTGGCGGCAGAATGTAGTGGGAATGATTTTTCAAAATTAGAATGTACAGTTTCATGATGTCTCTCAATATTTCCTTTTTTAGCAACGGAGACCGAATTATTACATAACAAACACACATTTTTATCTTTAACTTCTGTAAAAAAGTATTGTTCTTCCCATTCCGAATGAAAGTAGTATGTCTTTACCTCCTTACAACTGCTTGCCATAATATTATTTTTTGTTGTTCTCTACTAACTCAACCGCTAGACGTTGGTTACGCGTTCAGTTTTAAACTAAGCGTAATTTCGCCGCGCCGTGCGTATTTATCCCGTTCAAAGCAATCCTGATCGTTCTCGAACACTAACGCGCTGGTCTGGCTGGTCGGTTCTAGCCGATTCTAGCTTGATGGCGTCAGCGGCAGATCGCTCATCGCAACGTTGCCGCTGTTTATGTTAATTATTATGACAATTAGATTTTTTTGTGGAATTTTCGGAAGCTTCTCTGATTTTTGCAGTTTCTATTTTTTAAATTAAAGTCGTTGTGAGAGCTACCAGAATTGCCTCCGCGAGCTACCGGTAGCTCGCGATCGACAGGTGGGCAACCACTGCTCTATTGTGTTTTAAAAGCAAAATTACAACAAGACGTTGTATTTATTTTACTTAATTTTCGCTTTCATGAATATGTTATGTGTGCCGATATAAAACAAATGTATCGAATGATTTTTGTTTCCGAGGAACAACGAGATTTTCAAGAAATCTTTTGGAGGTTTTCTGTCAATAATGAACTTCGAGAGTATCGCCTCAATACTGTAACGTATGGAGTAAGCTGTAGTCCATTTCTAGCTCCTCGTAGTCTACATCAATAATCAGTAATAGTTTGAAAGTGAATGTTGTAAATTTATTTCCGTAACTATGTTTTGTTGGTTTGTTTCAAGAATTTGTATTGCGTTATCATATCTATTACCGTCGTCAGCGTCAAGTATGCCAAACAACCATTTCTTTAGTTGTCCGATTCCGTTAAAGAAACTTCTTTTATTACGAATATAAATATGAGTTTGTAAGTTATCAAGTTTCGTTCTTGTAACTTTTATGAGAAATTATGTTCTTAATAACATATCTTGAGATAAGACTTGGTATGGGATTTCATTAGTTGCGTTTTTTGTAACTAAGTTATTTTCTATAATGAAGAAATGTTTTTCAATGTTAAACAATTGCTTAATAATAGGTTCTAAATTTAAATAATGTATGAAGGTATGTTTACTATAAATAAGATGTGTGTCTCCTTATTGTGTTGGTAATAAAGGATTATTTATAGTCGTCGAGGCTATATCTCTTGTAGTACTACTCGTGTATACCTATTATTTGGATTGCAGGAAGTACCAGAAATGTTATTTTCATCTGCTCCATTTTCCTGAAAAAGTTCTTTTTTGTTAGTTTTTGATTTTCTGTTATTATTTTAATGAAATAAACTGTCTCGACCCTTACTTTGCAAAATCTACTCATAATTGTGTTCTAAATGAAACTCAATGTTTCTAGCTAATTCCACAATATAATGAAAAATGTTGAAAATTCTAAAAAATTGACAATTGTTCCGATAACTGAATATCATCGTCATAATGACAGAAGTTACATTAAATTTGGTGCCTACCTGATGTTTAGTAGTAATTTTTGGCTAGACCAAGAAGTGACCATCTTGTGATTGACTTAATATTTGGTTATAGGAAAAAGAATAAGATGTGATATTTTTGGAAAAATTTCGGTTTGTTAGCACGATACATCCCCCAAGTGTATACAAGTATATAACAAGTTTATCATAGAATATTGTTCGGGGCCACAGATGCGGAAAAGTTAGTTTTAATCCTTGAAACCGTTTATTTCAATTAAAATCAGTATAACTGTGCAATGATATAGAAAACCAGAAGACCTATATCTGCTGATCTTTACAATTATCTCTTGAGAAGACAGTTTAATAGTGGAGACCTCCCTAGATTTATGAAGTAGTCGATGAATCTAGGGAGTTCTCCACTATTAAACTGTCTTCTTAAGTGATAATTGTGAAGACCTGGTTTTCCATATAATTGCACAATAATTGTAATATCACATCTTCTTCTTTTTTCTATTAACATATATCAAGTCAAACACAAGGTAGGTAACTTCTTGGTCTAGCCAAAAATAACTACTCAACATCAGGTAGGCATCAAATGAAATGTAACTTCCGTCATTCTGACGATGATATTCAATTATCGAAACAATTCATTTTTTTAGAATTTTCAACATTTTTCATTATATTGGGGAATTAGCTAGAAACATTGAGTTTAATTTAAAACACAAATGTTATTATTTTAATTTTCGTTTGGAAGCTTTTCATTTCTGGTTTTTGTACGAATGTAAGTTACTTCTTCGTTTTTGTAGACAAGGGGTTCAGTGCGCTCTTCGGTCCTGTTACCAATAATTTTTTCTTTTGTTGTTTTGTTAGTTTCTGTTATATTTTAGTAAATACGTTTGGCTGCTTGTTTGTGAGTTTTTACGTAATCTGAAATTATAACATGATCATTAAGGTCAAAGTGGTTTGTCTCGTTTAAATGTTTTTTTATTACTTCCAATGGTGTATATTTAGTAATACTATGAATGCAATAGTTTGTAGAATCTCAACAATAAGAATGATGTTATCTATTGCATCAGAAAGAGACTATACTATCGAACAAATGTTTAGTTAACCAATGAAATTTTTATCAAAATACCTGAAGGATTGGCAAGTGAAAGTCGATATTTTAAATTAAATGGAATTCAATACTGCTTAAGAAACTCTCCAAAATGACGGAATATAAAATTTAATGGAATAATGAGAAATTTGCAGCTTAGAAGAAATGACTATGATTATTATTAATATGTTAAATGTCTACCTAGTTTTGTATGTTGATGACGCTTTAATAATTGGGGAAGAAAAACTTGCAATTTCATTAACACAAAGTCTTTATGATGAATTTAAAGTCAAAAGAATGCAGCAAATTCATATATTCTTAGGCATCCAAACAGAACCTGAAGAAAAAGGACCTAAATACACCATACAAGAATAATAGGAAGACTTTTATTTGTACACTATTTGTATAATCAACTACATATACAAGGAAGATCATTAAATAAACTACATATTTAGGAGCCAACAATGACTTGATTGAATCGAACTTATTTCAGAGCAAATATTTTTGTTCTCCCTTCTTCCTCTTCTTCTTGGCTTATGCTTTTTAAGGAGTAGGATTGTTATACACCATATATTCAAATTAAATACCACAAGAGAATTTCTATTATCCTTGCATTTACTAAATTACATATGGTTATAAAGTAACAAAGTAATCATATTTGTCTATTGCTTTTCTGTCATCAAATGTAAAGTTGCGAACAAATTCTCATGCAAATTCCAAAATGTCGGAGTCCATTGACAAGAGACGGGTTGACATGGACGCTGGCATGATATTCGATTAAGAGAAATAATGGCTTGGGTCGGGAGAGTCTAGTGGAGATAGGAAAACCGCAGTCGAGAACTGAATGGGAAATTAAAATCACACACGAAATTCCAGTAGTTATTATCTGATGAAATTTTATCTGAGTTGCAGGCGTCATTCCTTCCGCTCCATTGGTTTCATGAACAATAAGAAAATACACTGAGATAAAAACAATATCGTCATCTCACTACTCAATTGTTGATGGAATTGATGGCCATTTTTATAGTAAACCAATAAAAACACATGAAAATATGTGGGTAGGTCATCAAGATAATGGTAGTAAGAAAATCGACCAATGTGTCGTTTTATAAATTCACAGTAATAAAAAGTTCAATTTTAAAGCTTATTCCAATATAAAGTGAGGAAAATATGTAAAAAGTGAAGGAACTGAATATGAAATGTCTCCAAGAAAGTTAAATGAACTCTGAATGCCGGGAAAACCAAAACACCTCTCAATGAGAAAACAAAATAAACTGTGTTTTCTATACTCGATAGTCGAAATTGTGTAAAGTGAGTCAGAGCTATCTAATCAACACTTTGGTTAAAGCGCAGTTGCCATATGTATTCTAGAGAGAAATGCTGTATTTTATAAATACACTTCAAATCCATTGTGTCAATATTTCAGGTACAAAAGATGCAATGTAATTAAGTCAATACCAATTTAATATATTTATTTCAAATTTAAAGCAGACTAATAATAATTAGTTTACTTGAAATGTGAAATAAAGTGTTTATGTATATTTCTTGAACGCAAAGTTTGTTGTGAAAAACTCGCCGATTTGACAATGTTGGAGAGTCGCTTCAATGTTCCGGCTTTGAGAACGAGATAGATAGATCGAGCTACGCGAATGAGACAGTGATAGTAAACAGTTATGTGAGGTGTTTATTCTCTTCATGAACGTAACATCAGTATTTGTGTTGTGGTTTTGTGTGATAAATCGGTTATTATTGGTATTTATTGTAATATTTATATCGGTATATTTAGTGACAATAATGGCGGAGTGTAGCGGTGTTGGCGATAAAAAACGGCGTCGTAACAATTTAATTCGGGAAGAAAAAGTCCTCATATTAAATGTGTACGAAGGACTGCGTGCCATGGACAAACAGTTGGGTGTTAGTGACGCTGTGATTTAGTGCAGTTATTTAACTGAAGTTTCTGAGAGTACTATATACAATATTCTAAAGCAATCGCGGGACGGATCTTTGACAAGAGAACGAGGTGAAAACTGTAAACCGAAAAGTAGGGGAAGAAAGAAAATTGTTTTGGACGACCAAACACGGAATGCTATACGTAGGGAAATACATTCTTTTTATTTTAGGAATGAAATCCCCTCGGTAGCTAAATTGAGCAAGGTAATAGAAGCTGATGATACTTTACCAAACATCAGTGATAAAGTTTTGAGACGAACTTTAAAATTAATGAATTTTCGTTACCAAACAAGAAGTAGAAACAGTGCCTTAATTGAACGAAATGACATTGTGGAATGGAGGAGAAATTATTTAAAACAGATACGACAGTTTCGTAACGAAGGACGGCACATATATTATCTTGACGAAACATGGTTAAATGAAGGCCACACTGTGTCAAAAGTGTGGCAAGACATGAATATACGAAGCAATCGACAAGCCTTTATGGAGGGTTTCTCTTCCGGTTTAAAAGCTCCCTCTGGGAAAGGACGTCGACTGATTATCACTCACATTGGCAGCGAGGAAGGATTTGTAGAAGGTGGATTACTAAGTTTTCAGTCCAAAAAAACTGTCGATTACCATGAAGAGATGGATGGTAACCGGTTTGAAACATGGTTTAGATCAATTTTAAAAAAGGTAACTTCTGGTTCAGTGATAGTTATGGATAATGCTTCATACCACTCTCGTCGACTGGAGCAAATACCTACTTCAGCTAGCCGCAAGAGGGTTATAATTGATTGGTTAGAGAGTAAAAGCATTCCGCACAACGAGGCAATGCTAAAAGTTGAATTATTATCTCTCGTACGGAAACATAAAAGCAGTTATATTAAGTACGTTGTCGATGAAATGGCGAAAGATTTCAACGTCTCAGTTGTTAGACTTCCTCCCTACCACTGTGAGTTAAACCCCATCGAGCTGGTTTGGGCCCAAGTGAAAAATTATGTTGCGAGAAAAAACAGTACATTCAAAATGGCTGACGTTGAGAAACTGTTTGACGAGGCGCTGCATACCGTTACTGCTGAGAGTTGGCGTAAATGTATTCAACACGTATTAAAAGAAGAAATAAAGTTTTGGGATTTAGACATACGTGTAGAAGTAATGACGGAACCACTCATTATCGATATAGGAGGAGAAAGCGATGATTCTGAGGAGTCGTCAGGGAGTGATACCGCTTCCAGTTAGTCAGACATTTTACAAGTGACCTCGCAACATACCTATACTTATTGGTAATTTATTTTGGTCTTGACAAACAACTTTTTTTTAGTTTTAGTAGTAGTAAGTTGGAATTGACTTTTAAACATTTTTTTATTTTGTTTTAACTTACTTATGAACAACTTGTGATAAGTTATTATTTCAAATGTTAAAAATTGAAATTCCAGATATTTCAGTATTCGCACCCTTAAACTATGATACGCTCATGGAGTTCACTTTAAATCGGTAGATAACCGATGACGTCACTTTACACAATTTCGACTATCGAGTATACAAGATTGCAAAAAGTGTGGCTAACAATAATTCATCAGGTTTATCAAATGAACCTCAAATCACTTTCGTTAACTCAAAAACGTACATAAGTTGAAATCAAACCACAACCTCGAAACCACAATAATATAAATACTATAGTATCAAGAAACAAAGTGAAACATACACAGTTTGGATTATTACATTTCCTCTTATACCATCAAAAATCAAAATCCCAGATACAGTTTCATGTTTGCTGTTCATTCCGCACTCTCCAGTGTGTGTATATATCAAGAGGTGTATTGGTTGGTTGGCCAACTGTACTTAAGGGCTACAACCGTCGAGTCACTGGAGCGGTGTCTATAAACGCTTCCGGATATTTCAGTGGTTTTACATTTAGCGCTATTGAAAATATTTCTAGTGGAATCATATATGAAACATATAAACACAAATTTTAATACGATATATTTTCTCGAGCGGATTAGATGTTTTTTTTTAAATGCGAGGTGCTTAAACTTCTTATATATCGGGTGGAGCAATGAATCACCTTCGGGGTGTGACAGAAAGTTAAAACACAAATTTTGGTACCAATTATTCCTATATTTGATCAATATAATTTTGTACATACGGTACGCATCAAAACATTCTGCCACCCATTCTAGCCATAGTCCGAAAATCTGACCAATCAAATTTGATGTGGCTATTTTGAGAGGAATAATGTTACTTCATGCTCTGGATCAGGGGTCAGAATGTCGGGACGATGATGGGGCTATTTACAGGGTCAAAAGTTTAGGCGATAGAGCATTAAGTATTATATTCAACAGACAATATCTCATGTTAAAATACCTAAAGCTGTTTTTGTACATATTATACAATTCAGAAATTTATATTTCATTTCATCAAGAATTGTAACGATTTCAATGTGTTATAATATTTTGAATTCCTTAAAAGTATAATAGTCCTGCTAATGAGAGAACATTAGAGTTAATAAATTTTGATTTAGCAAAGTAGGAATAATAATTAAAAATTTAATATAATATAGATGTATATTGCAATAAATATAAAATAAACTTAGATCATTTTACCTCAATTGAAGAGGCACATATATAAAATAAAAAAGGAAAGTAACTTAATGTCCAGCCCCATGTTTTAAGGCTTTTGGACGATTTTCCCGAATATTTTCTGTCAAATTATGACGCCCTTTTCCTCTTTTTCTTGTTGGTTCGCATTGGGCTTGGCGGCCTATAGGAGCTCTTTTGCATCCCCTTAGTACTCCTGGTCATCGTCGAGCAACAGCCGTTGGTTGCACGTTAACTGCCGATCTCCATTCAAATTTAAGAGGACTGCAACTTCCAGCTGTATTTAAAAAAGTTTCCTATGCATTTTTCGTTTTAATTAAACTTAGTCTTGACACAAATCTTTTACAACTTTAGGCAGTAGTGACAAACTTTGTATGATTTTTCTTCATCAAATCAATAAGTGACGCAAAAAATCCTCACTAATGTTTTTCTTTAATCTGAAGTCGGTTAATGGTTGGCGATTTTCAATATTATATTCCGATATCAAACTATCATTTGAGTTAACAGTAGTAACAATTTTAGGAGCTTCATTTATACGTTCATTCATGTTTTGATTTGCAAATACAAATGACACACATAAAAATCTTTTGACTGGACATCCTCTCCAAAAGCCAGCTGTGCTACTATATACCTTGATTCGACACTACAGCTTGGAGTATTTAAAGATGCTTTTTGATGATAATGGAGAACTCCAGCCTGGTGTTTACAAAAAGCTACACAGCTGCAAAATCCGTTTGAAATGTCCACGTTATAAATTTCATCCGAACTTTCACTCGGGACAGAAAATAGGTCATTAGACAACTGTGAAATGTCTTGTTTTTGTAAGTATTTTATTTTCCCAATATACCTTTTCAAAAGCAAACCATACGTCGAATCCCTCTGATGAATATAATTTCTCATTCTTCGCCATTAGTAGTTTTTCATTGCTGCGCAACAAAAATCAACTAGTGCCACTGCATTATATGCCTTATTTCTTGAGAGTACTATATCTTTAAACAACCGAACACTTATCTCTCTGTAATTATTAATTTGATGCCCATGGGCTGTTGCATCTCTGTAGGCTAAGCACCAATCTGCCTTCCTATTACAGTTATCCGTTAAATATTTTTGCCATTCCAGTAGAATTCAGAATTGCCAAGTTATATTCCTCTTTAGCTTTATCATCTGTAGAAGAGACTAAAATAAGTTTTGATACAGTTCTTTTCGACGATATTGTGGAATACCATTGTTAAGAATTCAACGCTGCCTACAGCCTTTTTTCCGAATAGGAACATATTTTTTATTTCTTTTTGTAATTAAAATTTAGAAACAAATCTAAATTTAGCGTGCCTATGGCCATTTCAATGAATTATTCCTCACTATTAAATGTGTAAAATGCACAGGTGGAAAAGGACAGAGCGAAAACCTGTAATCTCCCGTAAAAAGCGGAAACAATTATTGCAAAAGGCGATTTGCCGGTAAATAATCGTCGTGTTCGCATCGAAAAATACGAGTAGTGCGAATTCATTGTTTTCACCTTTGATTTTCTAAAGAAAATCAAAGTCGCCTTTCATCTTAGTGAACGTTGCACATCGGAGCATCTGGGGCCCCAAGAAAGCAGTGGAGGATCAACAGGTGAGCTCATTTTTAATTCTTCCTGTGCAATTAGTAAGATAAAATTTTAATTAATATATGTTTTTATATTTTCCGCATTCATTAAAAATGACCCTTCTTCGCAAGGATTGAACTAACATAAGCCTTTAATCTGTAATCATTTTGCAAAATCTTAAAATTCAATACATTTATTTATTTTTAAAATAAATCTACACATTTTTTGTAACTTGTTTATTGTTAAGCGATAAAGCAAACCACTAGTTTTTGGTGTTATTTACCGATTCTATTTTAATTTTCGAAGCAAGTCGAAATACGAATTGATATTTCTATTATTTCAATCGTTAAAATTTTGAGGATATCGTGAAATATAAATATGTTGTCGATTTTTGCCCGGTAAAGAGAATATTCGTTTAGGTCTGGTTATTATAAACATTTTTACTTTTTCTTTAATTTTCAAGGATATTAATTGAATTTCATTTGCAACATTTTTCAGGAGTTTTTTCCTTTCTGTTTTAGTTGCAATAAAGATTGATATCTATAGAAAAAATTTAATATAGGGTATTGATTTCATACCACCCAATCAGCTTATAATAAAAAGATACAAACATATAAAAATAACCGTACCAAAGCTATAATCAGGTTCGTACTGCCTTGTCTGAACTTCATTCTTCTTTCATTTATATTTCACAATAATTTAAAAGCCAGCTTATTGCATTACAAACTATCTTTGTTATTTGTTGGGTGCTTTTGTTTTTACCTTTTGCTTACCTTAAAATGGCAGAGAAGTTAAATAAAGCCAATTTAAAACGCACTACTGCGTTCAATAGATTGCAGGAGTGCTACGATTTGGGGCAGAATGCAGCTACTGATGAGGCAAAGAAAGCGGAATTTTTGGCTCGTTCGGAGGAAATTGAGCTAGTGTACGAGGAGTTTAAGACTCAACACAATACTGTGATTGGTTTAATTTCTGGTCAGGAATTTAAAACCTATGACGTCATGCGTATTTCAGCCGATAAGGCTTATTACGGGTCTAAAGGTATAAAACATGATTTTCTTGTTAAAGACTGCCCAGATTTCTCATAATAATTCAGTGTCCGGTCAGAGTCAAACGACATCCAAATTCTCAGTTAATCGTCCTAAATTGATAATGCCCAAATTCGATGGAGACTACAAAAATTTGCCGGCTTTTCATGATTTGTTCAATAACGTGTTTCATAAAAATCCGGACGTTCCGGATATTGATGTCGATTTTCAACTGCCACATGACAGTTTACCAGAGAATGAACGCCAGGCTCCGACTGCCAGACCTTCCCCTGAATAATATATCCGAAAATGGTCTCCAAAGCTACCGGTTGGTTCGCGCCACTCACAACGCGACCAGAAAGTAAAATACGTGGAAATATTTCACACCCAATCAACATGTCCACTGGCCCTGGCACATGAAATCGCTCGTCAGCTAGTCTCAATCCCCGAATGTGAGAAATGTCACTTGGGTTGACATTTATCTTTGGTAAATCGAAACAAACTCTGGAAACTATAATTGACTCGAAGGAAAAATTGGGGCTATTTTGACCACGTGGTTTTATAACACAATGTGCTAGGCCACGATTAGCTACAATTGACATTCCATTTAAGCCGTCAACTTGAATAGCATATGATTTTCGAGATAAACCAATTGGCTCTTCGAGCGGGATTTCTAAATTTTAATTACAAAAAGGAATAAAAATCATGTTCCTATTCGGAAAAAGGTTATAGGCAGCGTTGAATTCTTAACATTCACCCCACCAAAACGAACGTTTTTAAACTAATTTACAAAAGAAAAATAAATAAATAAACCTCCCCCCCATATTCTAAATACAACAAAAAAAAATACAGATATGATATCGGTATACCGATTACTTGCGAGAATTCACAAGTAACAGGCGCTAATTTCCCGGCAAAGGGCATATTTTTACGACGGGTCTTTGCATGAGCCCGCGAGAAGTTTTTAGAGTCACTGCACGAACTACATTATCTTGTCCTGGATGTACCTCAATAACTCTACCTAGTTCCTATTGTAAAGGAGGTTTTGAATAATGCTTAATTAAAACCATAGTTCCCACTTTAATGGTGGGAGACGGTTCTGTCCACTTGTGTCGCTCTTGTAGCGATTGACTATATTCAAACGACCACCTCTGGAGACGCTGAATTAATTGCCAACGATTTAATTTATTCATTTTAATGTGGTCCAGATCTACCTCGGGTATGGAACTATGAAGAGGCTCGAGGTTCAAATAGCATCGGCATCGGACGATATGGGACACAAGGGCCGTGAATTTAAAATTGCTTCAATTTGCGTAGTTAAAGTACAAAATTCTTCGTAAGAGAGGATCTGATGACCTGAAATGCGATAAAGGTGGCTTTTAAATGACTTTACACCTGCTTCTGCTAACTCATTCATATGAGGGCTACCTGGAACATTAAAGCGCCAAGTGATAGCAAGTTTTCCGGATTCTTGTTTGGCCATTTCTAACAATTGATTGTTCGCCTCTTTAAAATTAGTACCTTGGTCACTCGTGATATAGATGCATTTTCCGCGACGAAAAATGAATCGTCGAAACGCTGCTAGAAAAGCATCGGAGCTTAAATCTGAGGTGACCTCCAAATGTATAGCTCGACCACTAGTGCACACAAAGATGCAAACATAGGCTTTATAAGTTCGAACTCCGGATTTATGACGACTTAGTAATAGCGTGAAAGGTTCAGCAAAGTCTACACAAACAGAGGTGAAAGCTCTGAGTTGGAAAACTCTGAGAGCCGGAAAATTAGCCATATAAGGGTTATAAGATTTTGGCTTACAACGAAAACAACGTATGCAATTAGACAAACATTTATAAATGGCATTACGTGAAGCCAAAATCCAGTATTGTTGTAGCAACAAGTACTGCATTGTTTTTAAACCTGGGTGAAGATGTTCCTTGTGCGTCCATTCAATAATTAATTCGGCGACGCGATGCGATGTGGGCAACAAGATGGGGTGTTTGACTTCATATGCAAGTTGTGCATTTTTTAGCCTACCACCCACTCTAAGCAAACCTTCAGGATCAATAAAGTATCCAAGCTTTCTAATAGGTTTTGGCAACAACTTATTTTGTTTAATTAAAGAAAAGATTTCATCAAACACTGAATGCTGTACAGCCTTAATTAACACTCGAAATGAAGCAGTTATCTCCGCGGCAGTAATAGAACCACATATTTTATTAGATTTGCCAGCCTTAAAATTCATTACACCGCGATTAATTTTGGCAAACGAAGATTTAATTTTTTCAAGCGATGAATATTTATTTAAAATGGAAAAGATAAAGTTATCTGTGACGTTTGAAATGAGCAACACAGTATTTTCTTTTCTTTCCTCTTCAGCAACCTCAGAGGCAAATTGAGATTGCATGTTAGGCTTAGTTGGCCAGGAAGGTTTTTAAGAAAATAAAAAACCTGGACCTGGTCACCACAAGGAGTTATTTAGTAGCTGCACAGGAGTTTGCCCACGACTGGCGCAATCGGCCGGGTTTAAAGATGATGGAATATAATGCCACGAGGAAATGGGAACAAGCTCTTGAATGTGACTTACCCTATTGGCAACAAATGTTTTCCACTTATTTGGTGAAGCAGCTTACCAATTTAAAGTTACCATGGAGTCCGACCACAGGTAGACTTGATTAAAGGTAGTCAAGTTAGTGTAGCTTTCCGCGACAAAATGAACAACATCCCATACAAGCTTGGCCGACATCAATTCAAGCCTAGCGATACTTTGCGTGTGCAAAGGGGCCACTTTGCACTTGGAGCAGATTAGAAATGTCTTAATACTGCCAAAAGTATTAATAACTCGGAAATAAACACAGCTGGCATAGCCAATTTGCGAAGCATCGCAAAATCCATGTAACTCGATACTTGAAATAGTGTTTGATTCGATATATCTAGGAATTTTAATCTCCGCTATAACTGGCAGTTCGGATTTATATTTATTCCATATATCGAGAATCTTTTGCGAGGGTGTGTCATCCCATCCTATTTGAGATTGCCATAGCAGTTGCAAGAGTTGCTTTGCTAATAATAAACACGGTGAAACGTATCCTAGAGAGTCGTAAATCCGACTAATTTCTGACAGAAGGTTACGTTTCGTACAAGGTCGTTCAATGGGTACATAAGAATAAGAAAATACATCTGAGCTTGGGTCCCATTTGAGACCTAAAACCTATATAAATGAAGGCTCCTCTATGTCAAAACTACATGACTGTTGAATATCGGAAGCATCCAAATTTTTTAATAAGTCTGGATGGTTACTTGCCCATTTGGACAACTCAAAAACCCCATGTTTCATGAGTTGAATAAGCTCGGATTGGAGCGACAAAGCGGACTGTATATCATGACTTCCAATTAATCCATCGTCAATATAGAATTGATTGCGTAAAGCTGAGGCAGCATTGGGAAATGAGGATTCCTCTTGATCTGCAAGTTCTTGCAGATTTCTTAAAGCTAGATATGGTGAAGACAAGATACCATACACCACAGTACGTAGAAAGTACTCTTGAAGAGGCTCAGTAGTATCAAAACGCCACAATATTCGTTGGTAATTCCAATATTCTTCGTGGACATTAATTTGTCTATACATAGCTGCTACATCACAAATAAATACAACCGCATAATACCGAAAAGTCAACAAAATAGCTGCAATATCCTTTTGCAGTTTTGGCCCTACGTATAATGTGTCATTAAGAGAAGTTCCCAAAACATCTCGAGCGCTTGCGTCAAAAACGACACGTAATTTTGGAGGACCAAAAATCTGCTCCTTAAAAATTTAAAGTTTGTTGAAAAGTTTAAATGCGAATATCTCGAAAATGGTAAATTGTAACGACATTTATGAAGAACAGTTTTTTTAACAAGTCATTTGGAAAGCTATATTTGACAAAAAAGAGATATTTAGACCAAGCGCATAAATAAATTATGTGGTGTAATATAATAATGAATGGCGCAGATGGCCCTCTGTGAGTTGAATTAAAATGGATAGAATTTTAAATTTGTCGGATCTGAAAACCCCAAATAAAAGCTTGTTAAAATTAACAAATAACTGTGAAATTTATGATAAAAATTTAAAAAGAATCAAATCATACAACAAAGCGCTTGCTGTCGAAATAACAAATTTTATATTTTTAAAAACTTTCCATCGGAGTATCATCATGTCGTAGGTAACTAGATGTTGAATATTAAAAAACAAATTTAAATTTCTCGAAAACTATCAGAGTTAGATATGAGCAACCCTAATACCAACTGAAAGGTAATAAATTCCCACGTTGAACAGACGCAACAGATACAGGGTGTTCCATTCAAGTTAAGCCAGAAATTTATGTATTAAATGGTTGGTGTTATACTGTCATATTAAAAACACCCTGTATATCATAGCATACTAGTAAATATTGGAAACAGAATGTTAAAAGCTTTTAGTGAGATAGTGTAAAGCAAATGTGGTTATTCGTTTTTATTTTGAAGTTATTGTATTTTTTCGGAGGGTCAGAAATTATGTAAAATCGATTTATCTTGGAAACTGAACTAAATAGGTATAGAGAAATGTTGATGAACTTACATTATTTTTAATAGTATAACTTAAAAATGTGATAAAATACAGGGTGTACCATTTAAAGGAACCTAACTTTGATACGGCACGCTTTTTTGGAGCACCCTGTATATTCCAAAATATTTTTAAATTAATTATAGTCCTAAGTAATCTACTTAATTCTACGTCTAATTTTTTCTAATTTTATTTGCCGTTAAGACGCTAGAGAATAGTTCATTCATAAAGCCCCACCCTGTATATATAAATATATATATATATTGAACCAGATATCATAGATAGTAAGAGAATTAGTTCTATAAAAATATGTTGCTGGTATGAAAATATATGAAAATAATATAATTTAAGAAAACAAGTAAAAAGGAAACACTTTTCTTAATTTAAACAACATATCAAGTAAAGATATATTAAATAATTGTCTATAACAATATAATAGATAAAGAAATTACCTCAATAATAACATTAAATATAGAGATTGCCTAGCCAATGTAATGATGTAAATAAAGTTGCCTAAGACGAAGATTATTTTCCATAACATAATCAGCTGTTCATCTGAAATGAAAACAAATATTATTATAGTTAATTCATTTTAATCATTAATTTAAGAATAAAAACAAATACAAATATTGAATAGAATATAATTCAATAGATTTTCATAGATAAACAAATAATGACATATAGACAAATGATATATGTTAAATAAAATAAACGTTGGAGCAATAAATAATGATTTGTTAAAGTTTATTATAAATAATATAATGCAAAGAGTATAGACAAATAACATAAAAGAATTTATATTTATAAATAATATGAGTGTAACAGTGATAGACTGTCAATAACAATATTGGATGTTGTACCATTTAAATGTATCTATGTATAACCAACTTTAATTTATTTGTATGATAAAAAAACTCATAGGAACTCTATAAATGAACTAATAATGTTAAAAGAGTGTATGTATGAAACTTTTCTAATAAGTGAAGCAAGTTTCAATTAATTTGATTGCAAAGGACAATATTTGATTGGTTATAAAATATGACAGAACAAATTGTGAATCAACAAGTAAACTTTGAAATAGTGACCTAAAGAAAAACAAAAGACTGTTTTGTTGAAAAAAGTGGAGAATCGAGGGGACGCTTGAGAACGGGGAAGCTGGTGTCAAGAAGCGAGGAGTGTGTGTGATAATGTTCCAGAAATTTCAAGAAATTCCCAGTTTAACATAATAAAAACTATAAAGTACTATAAAAAACAATCTTTTTCATACTCACAGTTAATTATATCAAGTTTTTCGACAAGAATCTTCGAAATTTCTCATCATTTTGGTTTTTGGAGCTTCAGAGGAGTATTCCTGGGGTCCAGAGACATTCATCCCAATTCAAGAACAACAGGTCAGTGTGTTTGAAATATTATTGGCCAATAATCAGAGTAAAAACTCAAAATACTCAAATAAGTACTTGATTTCATAAATTGATAAACATTTGCGAATATGATCGATCTGAAAAAGAAAGAGAACAGACTTTATATAGTTAATTAATTGCATAAATCGTTATTATTAATAAAAAGGCCGAATTTAAATAAATTAAAATATGTACTTACGCCATGTTGTAATCGCATAAATATGGTGCTTGAAATTTTATTAATGTAATAACTATGTCCATCTGTATATAATTCCTATATTTCTATCTATGTAGATAACTATTTTCTTTCCACAGCAGTTTATATCATATATAACTATGATTTATATATAAATTCTCTTATGTGTTTGAACCATTCACTTGTCTGCATCGTCAACAAACTATGTTTGTACATGTATAGATGCTTCTTTCGTGTAAGAATTGTTCGTTTTATGCTAAAGCGCATGACTAGTTTTTTCACGCACGCGCACTGAAAAAATTATCAAAATAAATAAGTAGGTATAATATATCCATAGGCGTCTCAAATTATTATTATCAAATAAAATTATTTCTTTAAAAAAAATTAAATCTATTCAAATATAAAGTGTTTTCTTTTTATTTAAACAAATACAACATTATAAAAAGCCAGGACTCAAAGAGTAAAAAGGGTTTCATGCTCCCGAATCAATAAATATATAATAAATATAACAACTATATAAAAAAAATAACTGAGCTAGCCAAACTAAACAAAAATTCTAAATAATCTACATTTAAATTTCATAATAAAAGTAAGTAAGTATTTCTCAATTAGTTTAATATATATATATATATATATATATATATATATATATATATATATTGCTATTATATCTATTTATTATATATGATTATTAAATTTTAATTATTTCTATTTTTCCCTACGTTGGGTTCGATAAATTGTTGTTGACTCAATTATATAATTTATAATTTATCATTAACTTACCTTCGGCAGCATAATATACAAACTGGGGATGAAAAACTCTCTCTTTCTTTGGGTTCTGGCGCTTAAGATATATGAGAAATTAGCTGAAATTTTTTTTAGACGCATGTAATAAATGAATGATTTGAAATATGGCTGATATATTTTTATTGGATTTAAATTTTTTTTATTTATTCAAAATATTTTTTAAAAGCAATAAAATTATGTTACGCCGCTGGCGTTTAAGATATGATTGTAGGATAATACATATGACCTTGAGAAATACAACCTAAATTGATATTTTGTTGCAAGAGTAACATCAACGAAACCCGTTAGACGTTTTCTATATATATGATTGAAATAAGATTTACAAGATATTTACATTTGTTTATTAAAAATTATTTCATATTAAGAGAAAAGATAAATTACATATATGGATTTTACAAATGCATACTTGAAAATTGTTTATAAATTACGTATATACTAATATATGTAGGCTATCTTTAAAAACAGGTAAGCAAATTCTTATTAAAAAACTTTAATTATAAATTAGCGCTAGTTAAATTTTGAATTTCAGTTTTTTTAATTACTATGGCCTTTATATAAATTTGTTTTTAATGGAGAAACATTATCATTCTACTATAAAAGTTTTGCTTTGGGACCCAAAAATGGAATTTCACTGACCTTATTTCTTTGAAAATTCCAAAATTCAACATATCTGCACCTTTGGGTCCCCTGTGTACCGGTATGGGTCACTAATTATCTGGATTTTCTTCCTGTATCCTTACTTATTGATTGGGAAACTGTTTTAAACTTTGGGTTGTGTTTTTTGTGGAGTTCACCTAGATACGGTTCTCGCTTTAAAATCACCCCAACGAATCTCTTTTGTTTTTTCAACAAGCTTTTCTCACCGGATGTTCATATTTTGCTTGATACTATTTTATTTTAACAATGATCGATTGTCATATTAAGTAAATGTTCTAAATTACATCATTATTGATAGAAATGTCTTATGGTTTCTTTTTTACACTTTCTTATGTTCACAAAATTTTCCAAATTCGTCCTTTCTAATATGTTTTTCTACTTCCGTTACTAAAACCGAACTTTGGACACGGGTTTGACACGGGTTTAAAATACGAAAAGTCACATCTCGTTTATCTTTTGTTTTTTAAACGTCAAATCAAGTGTATCTTTTGTATGTTAAATTTCATGCTCCGTGATAATTTTGTTATTCTGCGTCATTTGAAATGTCAGTCAGCTGTCAGCCATCGTCCGTCATGTAATGAATATAATTCAAATATAATATAATTTTTTCCTTTCCGCAGGCGAAGAAAAAGTTTAGTAAGCACCTCGAGTTAAAAACGTTATAAAAGGAACTCGTTCCGCTTCGCTCCACTCGTGCCTAGTAAAACTCGTGACTAAAGTAACCTTTTTACAATTGGTACTTAATATACTATTTAAAACCTTTTTTCTTATTTTAAAGTCATTTCAAAGGTATAATTTAAAACTCTTTCCACAAGAATTCTACAATCTAAATAAATGAATACCTTATATGTAATGGTTCTAATTTTATTTTGATTTATAATCATCGAATTACTAAACATAAACTCTCAATAATTTAAAACCTTTGTTATTTGCATTGTCATCAATTTGATCTCACAGCTGTGTTGTCAATGAATTATTTCTGTGATTTAATATACTCTCGTTCGCAAACTGTTTCAGTATGTGTACGACCACCGCAAGTATTATGGAACATGTCCTTACAAACACAACAACTCAACATAAGGTGAGCTTCTGTAGGTTTTTCACAACATTTACACCTATCCATTTCAAAAGCTAGAGTTTAAGTTTCCGGACTAAAGGTAAAACCATTAGTTGCTTATGGTTTTTATAACAACTTTTATACATATATTAATGAATATTCAAACTAAACTACTAACAATAGTGTTCATACAGCATCAACCAATTCACCGTAAAAACATCACAAAGTATTTAAACTCTTTTCCGTGGCAAAACAGTATAATTTTTAAGGGCTCCTTACAAACAAATGTGCTCGCTTGTATAGTATAGACGATACTCAAGAGAGGGAAGAATGGACAACAACAATAAATCGAATAACATAACGCCACCACAACCTTACGAATGATAAAGAACAGAGGAGGAGGAGTGTAGTAACCTATTTGAGAAGTAGTTATTAGCATTTGATTTGTCACTATTTTCAAAGACAGGAGTAACCCAAAGCGGATTTCCAAGTGGGAGGAAAACATCCTTGAGTAACTATTGCTAGTGAATAATATATTGAATGTGCACACTATTTTAAAAAGAATGGCGAAGGATCATCCATTCCCATAGACTAGTTGTTTTTAAGCTTTACCAAGTGAGACTACATTTCTTCACGCGAGAAGAAACTATTGCTAATGGCCCCTGAGGGTCGACGACTCCGTAACTGACTAAAATTATGATCAGAAGGCTCCACATTGAAAGCTTTGGAGAAGGAATTATACGTGCTGTTTAAAAGTCCCCTTCCACCTCGTATCTTTTGAACGGTTACACTTACATTAATAAAATTTGGAGGGTGAAATGAAGTGTTGTAAACTTCTCTACGAATGGTAACAGGTGACGTAATAGTAATAGATGACGTCACAGTGCCACTCTGGCCAATGATTTTAAATAGGACCTTATGGCAAGTGATATCTCGTTTGAAAGGCATTGACATTGGCTACATGGCCATATTAATTTTGTTTGGGTTTAAATTAATTTTGACGGATAAATTGAATAAATACCAAAATTATTATTTCACATTTAAATATTGAATATTTTTCAGGTGAATCTAGAAAGAATCTCCATGAAGCGGAACGTTTATTTAATGAGAGATACCCAGATCGCCATATCTTGAGAACTTATTCGAAGCAGCTTCTTCACAAGTTTGAAGCAACAGGTAGTGTTCAAGATGCCAAACGATCTGGTCGACCAACATTTAGTGATGATAAAAAAATTGATATAATTGCTGAAACGGTAGTAAACCCCATTTCCTCTTCAACTAAAGTTGCGTATATCTGTGAAGTAAGTTGTAAGTACAGAGAGTGTTGGCTAAAAATAAATTTCATCCATACAAGTTAAAAATGATGCACCACCTTTCGGATGACGACCCCGACAGAAGACTCGAATTCTGTGAATGTATAACAAATAAAATTAGTCAAAACCCACGTTACACAAAATGTAACGTATTGGAGTGACACAAATCCTCACACCTTTCGTGAACAACATACCCAATTTCCAAAAAAAGTCAATGTTTGGGCAGGTATTTTGTGAAATCACATAGTTGGTTCTGTTTTCCTAAATTCAAATTTAAGCGGTGAAGTGTATCTGCAGATGTTACAAAATGCAATTGAGCCGTTAATTCTTGAAACTCTGGAAGATAATCAAGATTAATTCGGCCATCTGGAAATAACATTTCAACAAGATGGTGCTCCTGCACATTATTATGATGCAGTAAGACGATACCTGGATGAAGAATGTCGAGGTAGATGGATCGGCCGGCGAGGTCCTATAGAATGGCCACCTCGGTCACCAGATCTGACACCATTAGATTTTTTTCTATGGGGGTACTTGAAATCCAAGGCTTTTACTACGGCACCAGATAGCATTGGCGTTTTGGAAGAAAGAATTACTGAAGAGTGCAATGCTATTGCAGCTGACACATTCGAACGAGTACGACAGAAGTTTACTAATAGGATGTGTTACTGTCAAGAAGTAGACGGAGCACATTTAGAACACTTGCTATAAGAATCCATTGTTGATATTTGATTAATTAAATTTAAAAAATAATTTCAATAATTTTTGTATTTATTTAATTTATCCGTCAAAATTAATTTAAACTCAAACAAAATTAATATGGCTATGTAGCCAATGTCAATACCTTTCAAATGAGATATAACTTGCCATAAGGTCCTATTCAAAATTATTGGCCAGAGGAGCACTGTGACGTCATCTATTACTATTACGTCACCTGTTACCATTCGTAGAGAAGTTTACAACACTTTATTTTCACCCTCCAAATTTTATTAATGTAAGTGTAGCCGTTAAAAAGATACGAGGGGGGGAGGGGACTTTCGAATAGCACTGTATAAAGTTTCGGCTGACTCATAGTTAGAAGTATCAATGGTTCCGTTAGATTTATGAACGGCTAGAAATGCAACTTTAGAGGAAAGTTATGTGCCGACCTATTTATAAAACGAGGTACGTAATTTTGACTTCGTAAGGCCGTCTTGGGTTAGTAAGTAGTTGTTTCAATGTATTCGAGATTTTTTACGTGGGATGAAGTCGGCTAAACTATGATATTGTTTATATGATTTTCACAAGTTTCGTTTATGCTTCATCATGTGTAAATTGTTTCAGTTGATCCAAGGTTTTAGTTTCATTCTATGTACTCGGAGTTTGGTTGTGTTACTTATTTATAAAACTTCCTTTTTTAGTGTTTGAAATTCAAAATGTTGTGTTGAGCCTTGGTGCTACAGTAATTATTTAAATAAAACGCATACCAAAATTTGTATCGGTTAAAAGTATGGCAATTTTATATAATCCTAATGTGGTATAAAACATTTTTTTCTAGGAGCTGCAAGCACTAAGATAAACCGCGGAAGTTATTTTCAACGATTCAAGCACTAAGATAAAAATTATTACAGAACCGCGGAAGTTATTTTCAACGATTTTTTATTCAAAATTTACAAATATTTGTGATATCATCGAGTACACCCGTACACAGAACAGTTATAAACTTAAATGAAGCTAATTTGACGGAAAAATACCTAGAGATGTTAATCTAATTGGGGTTTGAATATTTTAGCAGTACTTACCTCTGAATGCTGTAAATGTATGGCTTGAAACCTGTCGTCACTGCTGTAAGTGGTTAGACCGACAGTGAGAAGATGATAATCTTTCCGTCGTATCCAAGATACCTGAAATTGAGAAATAATTGACGTAAAACTTGAGAACACAATTTTGGTCGCTGTTTCCGGAATTTACGTACATAATTAATGCCTTTTCTCCAGAGATCCAACAGAATCTTAAAGTAAGATGCTTATTAATATGATATTTTGTATACCGTGAATCGGTACCTTAATTTACGGTACATTTCAGTTATTGTCTGTTAATTTGATATGTGGTGTTGCTGCATCCACTGCGAATTTCCATACAATCAATAATTTCGCCAGTTAACATGCTCGTTTCAATAAATCATTCCAAATCCAAAAAAAAAACACGATGTATTAAACAGGATTACGATAATTTTGGTTTATCACTACCGCATAGGTGATTATTCATCCTTTATAAAATCCTTTTTATCGCCTTGATTTAAAGAACCGGAATGTTGCATTTTCTCGATAAAATTTCAATGCAAGGAAAATTGTATAAACTTACCATTCCATCGCCAATATTGTTAATTATACAAGGTACTAATGCTGTAGATCCTGTTTGGGATGTCACGACTGTGTTGTTTTCGGTAACAAAATGAACAGGTGGACTTTCCAGTGGTGGAAACGATGCACTCAATTCGTTAAATTCATTTAAATCTATATCTTCCAGTCTAGAATCTATGTCGATTTCTGAAACCAAAGAAAATAACTTTAGGCGGTTTTAAAAGAAACAATTAACACATTTTTATACTTTTATACTTTAATAAATGGCATTTTTAAAATTAATTTTTTTTGACAAATTGTAGCTATTCACTTTCAAATAAAATTTGCGCTGACCTAAGATGATCTGTTACCATCGATTTCGACAGATGGCGCAGATGACTTCGTAAATTGACAGTATTTCCGGCAGATCGCGTAAACGGCTATGTTGGTAGATAATATTGATAACAGATGGTGTAGACGGCAAGGTAGGTTGACAAAATTGATGACAGATGGTGTTGATGACAATTAAGGTTAACAGAGCTGACGGCATGTTGGCATAGACGGCTATGTAGGTGAATAGTATGGACCACAAATTATATAGACGGCAATGTAGGTTGGGAGAATTGATGACAGATAGTGTAGACGGCAATATAGATTGAGAACATTGATGACAGATGGCTTTATGACTCGATCTCGACAGATGGCGTAGACGACTACGTTGATTGATAGTATTTCCGACATATGGTAGACAGTATTGACAACAGATGATGTAGACGGCAATGTAGGTTGACAGAATTGAAGACAGGTGGTGTAGATAAAAATTTAAGTTAACAGAATTGACGACATGATGGCGTAGACGCCTATGTAGGTAGACAGTATTGACAACAGATGACGTAGACGCCAATGTAGGTTGAGAGAATTGATGACAGATAGTGTAGACAACAATATAGATTGAGAACATTGACGACAGATGGCTTTATGACTCGATCTCGACAGATGGCGTAGACTACGTAGGTTGATAGTATTTCCGACAGATGACAAAGAGCAAACAACAAGTGTTATCATGGGAAGGCACGCAAAAATAAAGAGGTTACTGAAGAGGAGTGGTAAACGTAAACATGCATGTTTGTAGCTCATTAGCCTCCATCAGTACGGTATAACCAAGTATGGATGTGAAACTTGGGAGCAAGGATGTTGAATGAAACATGGAAGAACACAAAGAACGGAAAATAACAGGACAACCAAACGCACATTTGTGCCATCAATTGGAAGATTCCGATTTTGGAACAACAACCAATATCAACATTTTTGATCTTGTTTCTTCACCTTGGGTTGGTTTTTTCCAGACAGGAGGGCTTTAGGCGCCTCCGTGGAAGAACCACAATTGTAATGTATAATGCCAGTTATCACAGTAGAGTGATCAATAAAATACCAACAACAGCTACCAAAAAGGCTGATGTACAGAACTGGTTGATACAAAATGATATTCTTTTTGAAAATACTTTCCTCAAAACACAGTTATTGAATTTAGTGCAACGGTGGGTTGATATAAACTTTATTCAATATATAATGGTAATACTTAGATAACTTATTTTGTTTAAATATATGCATTTTTGTAGGAATAAACCACCAACAGTATATGAAGCTGACATATTATCTAAAAATATGGTCACAAAGTGCTTCGACTCCCCCTTTACCACTGTATGTTCAACCCAATTGAACATATTTGGGGCATAGTTAAAATTTTTTATAGAGATCATGTGGGAACTGATGGTTCTTCAACAGAACGAGCAAAAGGTGTATGGAAAAAGGTTTTAGAAAAAGTAACTCCTGATATTTGGGCAAAGACAGTAGAGCACACTGAAAAAATTATACAAGATGGGTGGGATAGAGAAGTAGTATTTGATAGACAGGATGTGCCTCCACTTATTATTAATTTTGACAGTGACGATGAAGATAGTGATGGTTTTGTAGTGGAGTAGTGGAAATCTTGTGTTTTATTTTTTTGTATATTTTTATCGAATTTGCTTTATTTCCACCTTTTCAAAATCAATAATAACTATTATTAAATTAATTAGGTACAATTATTTTATAATACACAAGTTAAAACAACGACCATAGTATCTCTACATAAATAATACTGATAAAATGGGAGATTTTTCATTTTTATATCTTGTAACACAATTTTATTTTGTGTATCTATATTGTTTTTTTCCATTCTATTTTTATTAAAATAAATATAATAGATATTGTATAAAGAAACAATATTTAAATTTGCATGCAAAGATGATTACAGCATGTATTGATTCCTTTTAGCGTAAACCCTTGCAGTGCTCTTGAAGATGGTTCTATAGAGCATAGAATAAGGTATAAGGACCTACAGTTCGTCATTTAGCCCTCTTCTATGTAAAATGATTAAATGTCAATTCGAATATAGAATGATTGGTTACTGTTTCTTGTATCTTATCCATAGTTTTTCATGAATAAATATTTATATTAAGTTATTCAAGCCTATCATACAAGCCTTTTTTTTTAAATAAATATTTTTGACTTACGCCGTACGAGGCGGGGAACAATGAAAAAGAAGAACTGTCAATCTAACATCAGATTGACATTTCCAGTTTTTGTTAAGTAAAGGAAAAAACTACACCTCACAATATTTTGTCTTGCAACGTCATCGTCTTTTTATCGTAAATAAAGTATAATAGAAATGTAGTATTTTATAAACACATATGTTGATGGAGAGGAATTTCTTGATATTTTCCAATTTCATTGAAATGATTCATTGAACTCAACTACTAGTAAGTTTTGGCGTTTTGTGTGTGTATATATATATATATATATATATATATATATATATATATATATATATTATAATTGTGTAATTTTTATGGGATATTTATTTTTATATGATTTATCTTTATTGTATTGTATATTTTACATTTTTTTACTTTTCCTTCGGCTAGCTCCTGATGATAATCTGTGAAATTTAATTTTTATCTATAATTTAAATGATAGTCGGCAGCATGAGATTCCTCCCTTTGAGTTTTGGACGCATATATATAACTTTGATACACATTTAAATATTGAATTCTGAAATTTTTCTAGTATGTTTTATTCCTGAATAAAATAGAGCCATTTTCGCAATGTATTATGAATATTAAATAGAATGATAAAAAAAATACCAACACTTTAACGAAATGATTTAATAAATTGTTGAGATTATATTCAGATTCTTTTTACATAAATATTCTTTACACCGCTCCTGCATTCTTGACTGGACATGCGCACTGAATGCTCAAAATGACTGCATTGGCGCATGGGAGAAATAAATCCTCGTATATCGTTTCACACGACACAAAACGTATGCTTCACAGCCGATGTTGTTTGTATGAATGTTTTATAAATTTAACATTCTTAAATCCATTGCAATCATCGATATATTATTGAAAATTACACCAAACAGTTACATACATATATCAAAATGCGAGTAAAGTGAATGAAGAATAGTTATAGAAATAGTTAAACATGCATTAGAAGAAATATAAGTGAAATGGTACTTTACGTGTAATGTAAACAATGATGATGTGAAATAAAAAATTTTACAAGTAAGTACAAATTATAACTATTATTGAAGTTGCATGATAATCAAAATTACATGGATATCCATGGATATGAAAGGATATTCATCATTTTATATTGTTTTTGGCCTTTTTTTAGAAATTTTAATGTAAACGTTCAAATAATATTTTTATTGTTCACTATTTCTTCCTCTTTGGAATTCCAAAATAAAAAAAACTTAAAAACCACCGACCTTATTTCCAATTCTCGGCACTGTGGAACTGCTGCTAAGCGTCTCTTTTTCTTGGGAATTTCTTATTAAAGAAATACTCTTTCTGCACACTGTACTTTATTACACAGTTGGCACAAAATTGGTATTATGTTTTTATAATGGCTTTGAACTTAAATTATATACTTTTACATAGTTTTGTGAAAATTTTTGTAGAGGAGAGCTACATAGATGCTAACCATTCTTCCACCAACGCCCGATTCTCAATTCTTTTTCAATCAACAAACTTCTTCACATATCAAAAACAAAGCCTCCTTATATTGTTTTTTTCTTCGATAATTGTCAATTTGAGTGTTTTTCATGAAAATACAAAATTCTTCAATTAAAATTGTCCTGGAGGATAATAACACTTATATTAATGGGTTTATAATGTCTTAGGGAATATATAAAATGTCCTTTACATGTATTGTACAGAATTTGTTGTAATTCCCTCTTTATGGTGTATTTATTTACAATTAAATATACAATTTCTACAACCTGAAATGATTATTTGTATATATGGAACTGTTTAGTTTTCAATTCATGAATTTTTACTAATTTTATTTTATATAAACTCTTATTTATTTCCAAATTTGCCTTTTATGTTTTATATTAAATTCAAAATCAATGATTTTAGGTTGGCAAGAAAATCACTAGATTTTAACACTTCCTGTTCATTAAATTTTATTTAGTTAACAGATTTCCTTGACATATAACATGGCTCTGTTCCGTATGTCATCTTTCATAAAGTTTTCTTATTATAAATTCCTTTTCAAATTGTAAACTTTTACTACCATCGTCTGTGAATATCGCTAATCAATTAGTAAGTTGATTATTAATTCTTGTTATTTTAGGTTTCAAACAAAACAACATTCTACTTCATCCAGATATTGACATGGCAGTGTTCAGATGATTTTGAAAATTGTTGACATTGACTTGACCTTAGGATTTAATTGTAAAGGTAAAATTTGTATACTGAATTATAATGTTATCATAAAAATTTTATTCCTTATCCTTTAAGCCTTTCTTTATAATTGATTTTCTCAATATTTGATTATACATTTGCTTACTTCATTCATTCGTTTATTTTAAATTTAGTTTTTAACTAGGTAGTGTCTAATGGTACACCCTACGTATTAATAAAAAAATATTTTTAATATTCAATCTCATATGTGAATTATTTATATATATTAGAGGACTGGTTCAATATATATATATATATATATATATATATATATATATATATATATATATATATATATATATATATATATATATATATATATATATATAGTAGTTCATTGCAGAATCTAATCTACGGAACATCTTGTATACCAATCTTGTATTCATTATAATATTTAAAATAATACGTCGATGATATGGTTTTATTAGGGAATTCCAATTCTTCTATTTATTATAATTGGTTTAAACTATAAAATAACATCCCATTAGCTCAAATTTAAGAACTTCCCATCTATGATAGAGCTAAATCTGTAACTTTCCGAACAATTCCCAAGCAAAATACGCAACATTTATTGGGTTTGTGTACCGACGTAGACTAAGTTTTATACAAAATCCAATATTTGATAACAAACTAACTCTGGAGTAAATATTGAAATCCTTCGGGATAAAGACAATTGGGGTTGTTTGCTCTAGAGTAGTATGCTCCTGTACTTACTAACCGCCCGGAATGTCCACAAGGATCGTAAAGATAAAGACAGTTGATAACAATTGTGCATTCATTGTTACATGAAGGATATTATATGGAGGTTGGTTGCAGAATTTATTCAGTGATGAAAATTAATTGGGTACAAAATATCTACAACACTACTACTCCTAACGTAGTAAATGATAAATTTCATCAAAGTATAATATGTTGTTAGTACATTGATTCTTACAACAATTATTACTTAATGAGGATCAAAAGTGTTACGTAATATATAATTACCAACACACCCTAATAATTATACGGTGGGGTCGTTATTCCATTCTTAACGAATTCCACATTTTATAAATAAAATAATTTTAATTGAAAATCAAAAACTCGGATTGAGGAGAGGTGATGTATATACTTTTTTAAATATCCAATTTAATCGTTTCACAAAATGTAAATATGTGAATAAAAATATTACTATTGTGCATTCTGCTATTAACATCTGAAAGAAGAGCTAAAGGATGTCTATCTGGAACAATAGCTGAATGAAGTTGCCGATAATCTCCACACGGTCTCCAATCGTCAAAAACCTTTCTAGGAACCATATGTATTGGTGATGTAACTGGAGATGAGGAGGGTCGACAAATTCCTAACTTAACCATATTTTCAAATTCCTTATTTGCAATGTTAAGTCTTTCAGAATCTAAACGACGAAGTTTACTATGAGAAAGATATCCTTAAGTCATCATATAATGTTCAATATTATGAACAACAGGTTTAAAAATTTGGGAATACTTTTTGAATAATTCAGTATATTTATTTTCAACAGCAAAGAACTAATCTAGATGAAATATGTATAATTTCTGAAATACGACCTACTGACTTAACTGAAGTTTCTTTGGTCAATGCGACATTTATTTTTAATATCAATTAAAACTCCTTACTGATAATGAAAATCCGCAGCAATGATAGAGCTAGAAACGTCAGCTATTGTGAAATAAAAGGAAAAATTAATTTTAATCCTCACTCAACTCCCAATAATTTCTCACCATAAGTTTCAATTAGAGTGTCCAGGAGAATGACATCATCTATTTTCGATTCACTTAATAAAGTATAAGGTAAACAACTGCTACCTGCTTCTGAATCACAACTAATTTGATTTTCAACAGTCAGAGAAGTACATTTACTTATCTATACTTTAGAAATAATTTCCATAGGTCGTAAAATAAAATCCAATGTAATTTCTAAAGATAACTGTATTATAAACTCTTCTTCGAATGACCAGTGGGTTTTTAATCAAGAAATAACAATTACATTAATTGGAATAATAATCATCTTAATCGACACTCAAAATACACAATGGACGATGACATATATTTCAACCAACTTAGATAAACAAAATTTACTGTTTGATTAATAAAAATAAAAATGGAAGGAATAAGTGTCAAGAATGTTAAAAAATGTTTGATATGATTTCAAACATACTCCCCCCATTGAAGCTTCTTAGATTCCATAAAGGAATAATAATAAAACATTCAACTAACAAGAACGTGATATTCAACAACGCAAAAATTAGCTTTCTAATTAATCTTCTTTTGGTAAAGGATGTGTAGTTTTGTAATATTTCTAATATGAGTTCCAGTTTCCGTTTCAACTTTAATTAAACGTATTTTATCATCTTTATTAGGAATAATGTTAACAACCCTAGCATAGGACCATTCTAACGGACTTGAGCAATACAATATCATTATCATTTATATTTGGATGAGGAATAAGCCATTTTGGTCTATTTTGCAATTGGTTTAAATATTCCTTTGTCCAACGTTTCCAAAAATTATGTTGAATACGAATACATCTTTCATAACGAGTTAAGCGATTTTCAGAATTCCTTGATAAATCAGGTGCAGGAAAGGATATAATACTATCACCAATCAGGGAGTGTTCAGGGGTTAAACAAGATAAGCCATTTGCATTATTTGGACATTTGGACATTATTCAATGAAACATTGGACTAACTTTTCATGCTAGTGTAATAACCTAACAAAATTTTGTAATAACCAAGAAAAATCCCTGTCACCACTTTAATAAACTAGGAAAATTCCGTCATATAATTACCGGTGTCACAAATGTAATAACAAAAAAAATTCATTCAATATAATTATTCGCTGGGGTCACCCATGCAGTAACGTATTCACCAGTGTAATAACCCTCAAGAAACCTCTGTAATAACCAAGAAAAACTCAAAATGTCCCTAGTGGACCGAGAAAGCAGCGTATCTGGCTGTCACCACCCACGATTTCTTGGGAAACAGAAGTCGTCGGCTCCTGGAAAAAATGTCCGAAAGGGTTGGCTTCGGCCTCCGCTACTACCAGCTGTCGTTGGTAATGAGAGGTATTGTGCTATAGTGTTACGTCAGTTAGAGGGGTGGGTTGAGGAAAAATCTCAGGTGTAACTCTTATGGGTATATGTTATATATTCATATAATCATGCTCTCCTGGTTGAGAAAATAAACTAACCGATAATGATTTATTTAACGAGTTAAATATACAAAACAAAAAAAAATGAAAAGAGATTACACCAATTGACCAAGCGTCAGGAATAATTGTACGTAAAGTCTTGTGACTGTGAATAATTAAAAACAATGATAGGATCGATAGAAAACTTGAGATACCCTGTTACTTAAGAGAAATGAGATGCAAAATAAAATGAAATTTGTTAGTTTGAAAATAATCGCCGCCACCTAAATATATTCGCGCACCCTATATATGAAACTTTGTAATTAACAATTTAGTATTCAACCTCAAATGTGCTCCCTATCCCTGATTCATACGGAGAGGTATCACCATTAAATACTTGTATGCGATATGAAATACCATAAATTAAATTATATAGATAGAATCATAGATACGGGCTGGCAATGTTAATAATTTGACCAAACTACAAAAAAACTCATAATACACAGTTAGTATAATTTTTAAATTAGACTTACCAATTCCGAGATTGGGTGTTCACTAAAACGCCGACGGCCACGACTCGCGTTTCGAACATAAATAAGAAACCTCTTCAGAACGCGTACAGTAGACGCTCCATTGTAATCTTCTTTTCCCCTTTCGAAAAAAAATTACACTTGATAATTAAAACACTACGTCTTAATTATGTGTTACTTAAACTCAGGACTCCTCAAAAACCGCTATCCGCGAACTTCAAAAAAACTAGACCGCTTCCGACCGCGAGTTTCTACCAACTGCCACTTCAATTGTTACATTTTCGTAGTTTCGGCATTTCTTTCTATGTCAGCATCGTTTATTTTTTTGTACCATGATAATTCCTGATTGGTGGAAACTTATTGTTCGACGTAATTATGTGATAGGTTTTTTACTTCGATTAACAATGAATTTTTATTTGATTCCGCAAAATTTCGTCATTCTGACAATTATTTATTTCCTGTTAAAATATTTCTTTTTCTTGCAACAAATTTAGATTGCTTAGCTAGGTGTTTTTTTACATTGCATGGATGTTAACGACCGCTTTCTATAGTTTAAACGTTACAATATAGCAGGTAATTTGTTATACAGGGTGATCCTCCCTATGTTTCTTACTTTGGTTTATTACATTAGCGTCAAACACTACTCTCAACCTAGTCGAACTACTATCTTATCGGATCACACAATGGTGAGGAAAGAAATATTCATTTTCTTGGAACTCATTCTTCAATTTCAAAGGAACATATCTAGCTTGATTTAATAAAACATTTTCATTTATATATGTCTGTTCATTTGAACTTTTTAAAGGCAAACCGACCTGAAAGGAAGCATTTTCTTGAATTTGTATACTATTTGTCAGCTAACTTCATCAGGACTAAGAATTTTATGTTTTGGGGAAATTTCTTCAATTTCCCAAAATTTTTTCAACAACTTATCACTATCAGAACTCTGAGGAGAGAAACAACAACTATTATTTGAACTATCATCTTGTGGAACATATGAAATAGCTTCTCTAGGAATAGGACCACCTACTATATAACCTAACTTGGCATCAACTAGTGTCAAGAAATTTTTCTGAATTTTTAATACACCACCATTTATTAGATCATAAAAGTATGTCAATTTGAGAATGAATGTGGAAATTAGGATCTGCTAATTTCACATTTGAAGGAATTCGAATTTTTACTCAATGCAATGAAAATTGTGGAATTTTTTTGGAATTTTCTTAGTAACCACTTTATATAAAAACTAACATTCCTTGCAATATTGGAATAAACATTTATATTTACCATTTTATCATAATTTGTAACTATGCTATCAACACCATGTATTTGAATAATTTTTGATTGTGGAGTAAGTTGGAGAATATCTGTTAAGGTTTCTGTAATAAGTGAAACTGTACTACAAGGATTTAAAACAGTTTTTACTTAAATAGACTTGTTTTTTGAATGATATACTGTAACAAGTACAGTTGCTAGGAGTGCTTCTTCACTAGAGGATAAAGTGGACAAAGTAGCACCATTATCTTTACTTAAAGAATGATTTCCTAATTGGTGATTTGAAGGATTTCCTTCAAGGTTTCTACTAGAATTGGGGGTGTGTGAATTATCATTATTATTTTGTAGTGACTTATGAACATTTGAAATATTCTGTGAATTTCTAAGATAATTTAAACTACTTTGTGAATTTCTAGGATAACTTACCAAACTATTTTACTGATTATTATTATCAAAGGTAGAACCATATCGATTAAAATTGTTTGAATTTTGGGAATTAAACTTTATCTGTCTATTTTGACTATTATTATTAGCATTCTGCAAATTTCTATGAAACTTTTAGAGTTGGGTGAATACCTGGAATTGAAATTTCTATTATTAGAAGAAGTTTGTTCACATAATAAAGTATGATGATAGTTTTGACATGTTGAACAGCCAGTAGAGGCAATCACTTACATAATAATTGTATGCTAGACAATTTATACATAACTTGTTATTTTTTATGAATTTCAGTTTGTCATTATGGGTAATGGTACTAAACTTCAAACAACTACAAATTCTATGATTATTTAGATTTTAAAATAGACATTTACCGCTTACAGTTCGTGAATTCACTCTGTTTTCATTAATAACTTGAATATCTGGTCTAGTTTTTTGTGAAATATGAACAAAATGGGACGTTTTCTGTCCGTGACCTCTTTTCTGAGTAAGAATTAAATCCGGAATCACTTGTCTTTCGAGAATTGAGCACCTGTATTTTACAAACTGAAGGAATTGAGGTAACGTTAGTCTTGCATTAGGAGGAATTTCAATATCAAAAGCCTTTTCTTAATAATTATATAATTTTTGAGAGAAAATGAATACTAGTACCAAATCCCAATCATCAACATTTACTTGCGAGTTCCTGAGACCATCTATATTTTGTTTTATGGAGGTAACAAATTCTCTAAGGGTTGTGGAATCTATTTTGCTCAAGGAAGGAGTGTCTAACAAATTTTTAATATAAGCATAAATGATATTCAGTTGATTAACATATCTACTTTTTAAGAAATCTAGAGCTACCTTGAAATTATCACTAGATAATTGAAGATTCAAAATTAAGTGCAACGGTTCACCCTTTACATAGTGAGTTAATTAAATTTCCAATATATGTCAACGATGAATCGGTCACTATCAAAGTTTCAAATAATTGTATGAATGCATTCCAATTAGTAATATCTCCTGAAAATTCTGGAATGTTTATTCGAGGTTTGTGTACATGTGATCTTTGAAATTCTGATTTCATACTGCTAGAATTATTTTTGGCAGAAAGTGAATTGATATTTTTTTGCAATAAGGATAAAATTAAACAATATTTATCTTCGACTACCTCCCTATCTGAACTTTGATCTTTATCTAAACATTCTATTTGATCTAGTATTGAGTTGTTACTATCGAATGCATAAATTGAAAGATCTAATTTGGTTTCAAAAATGTTAATTAGTTATATGTCAATAGAATTTCTATTAAAGCAATTCTCGGTTCTAGTAACTTCACCTGTTTCAATGGATCTCTGTTTAATTAAACCATCCATAGTTGTATCTATTAGAAATATTCAATATAAATCAGTAGGAATCCAAATTAATAACTATTTAGTAGCATAGACTAAAGTAAATATTTAATCTGCCTTTGTATACTATTTGAAACATCAACCTACATGTAATAATTTTAATTTGAAAATAAAACAAAAGATCATTTCAACTAGAATCTGCCTTTCAATTATTTATATGAAGTTAGAATTCATTTACCAAAATTTAATCTTTATCTGACCTTATTTTTCTGAGAATGGATAGGATGTTTTTTGAATTTGTTGACCACTTTTCACTTTACTTCCCTTTTTTAACACACACTATTTTTGTGAAACTAGACTGGAACTCTTCTTTTACAACGAAGTAGCTGATCTATTCTTCGGAACTGTACTCTCCTCGAAATATACAACAAACACTATTTTTTCGCACAGAAACTTCAATTTTGTTATGTAGTTACTTTGGAATAACAACAAAACGATTTGAACGGAACGGAACTGGAGAAACTAATATTTCAATCCCCACCCTTTTTTTTAAATGTACTTGTCAACGCAAGTGAAATTCTTCTTGAATTTAAATCGGAATTCCATTACTTTCCTTTTCTAGTGTCTTCTCAGATTCGGCTCGAATTAGGGCCAATTGATTTGATTTTCAACAGCCAGAGAGGTACTTTCACTTATCAGTACCTCAGAAATAATTTCCATAGGTCGTAAAATAAAATTGAATGTAATATAAACTCCAGTGGGCTTTTAATCCACAAACAACAAATTATTACATTAATTGGAATAATAATGTTCTTAATTGACATACAAAATACCCAATGAACGATGACATACATTTCAACCAACTCAGATAAACAAAACTTTGCTGCTTTATTAATAAAAATAGAATTGAAAAGAATAAGTGTCAAGAATATTAAATGAAGGACATCAAATGATGCTGGTGGCTGTGTACACGTATAGGGTAACGAAGAAATATTACATTTGTATCACGTGTAAAATTTAATTTATTTTTGCATAGCGCGCTTTCAGCTCTTTAGACATAGAGCCATCATCAGTGCTTAATCTAAAATACATACTCAAATCACAACCAATAGTGCTAAATTACAAAGTTAAATTCATGTTGAGAAAGTTAACAATACTAATATATGAATTTAATTTGAAGGTGATACAAAAAGTTTTTAATATTAGAAATTTAATAATAAAATTGATTTTAATTACATTGAAGTTAACATTATTTAATTCAAAAAATGAAAGGTTGACTAGGTTCTTATAAATGAAAGATTTTTTACTTTAAAGATAAAAAGGTTGATAAAAAATACGTACTGTCAGATTATATATAACAAGATTTCCTGGCTTCATCGCCTCCATTAATATTGAAACAGGTTAATAATTTTTATTTTATATTTACATTACACCAACTTGGACATCACATTTAAAATCGAATTTTACTTCCAAAGAATCATTTTATTTTCTTAAACGCCCGCCATGCTGGAACCTCTACAGGTGGCTGTGTCGGTTTAACTGACAAATACAAGAACTTCAACTGTCAATTGGGTTTGTTCGATTGTTTGTGAATGCTCTGTTCGATTTGAGAGATCAAATGCAAAATGATTATTTATTTAACTTCAGAAAAGTAGTTGTAAACAAAAATTAAATCAGTTAGGTGTAATATTTTATTTAATGTAATAATTGTAATGAATGATTAGCAATTTAATCAAGATATTTAAAAATTATTTAGAAGGTTAGGTTGAGAGAAAAAATAAAAAAAAAACAAATTAGAATTTTCTCATGTTGGAAGGGTGAGATCTAATGATGTATTCACACTATATTTTAAGGCAACACAAAAAACATGCTCATGATTTAATATCATGGTCCTGAAGCAAGTTCTAATGTATTGTCTCTAAACTAACCTATTTTAGCAAGCGTTATTGGCCCAGTGACCAGCAGGTTAGGACATTATCATTATTGAGGGTTACATGAGTTGACGATGTAAGGGTATATAGTTCCTATTTAGGCTCTCTTGTTTGTTTAGACATTTATCATTAATTTTAAGCTCGTTACTGATTTCGAGGTCTTCATAAAAATCTAGTAAAGTAAAGTTTTTAGAGTTGATGTTAACTAAAATCTTCGAATTTTCTGTGGGGCTAAAATTATGATTATTATATTTTAAGTGATGACCGAATGATGACTTGTTGGGTTTACTAATATGCTCATTTATACGGACTCCCAAAGGTCTGCATGTCCTTCCAATGTAGCTTGCCACACAATCTGAGCATTGTAACCTGTATACTCCACTTCTTTGTAAATGGTTAATTTTATCTTTAGAATTGATCAAAAATGAATCCAATTTATTGGAAGTTCTATAAGATACTTTAATTGATTTATCAATATCTAGAAAACTTTGTGAAAATATTTTTGTGATATTAGAGTTAATGAAAGGTAATGAAATATAAATTTGATTAGGGATATTTATTTCGGGGTAAGCTAATTTATGTAATTTTTTAGAATTTACTTTTTGAACAAGGGTGTCGACTATTGTGGGGTCGTAACCATTATTGTAGGCTATTTGTCTAATAATATTAAGTTCCTTCCTGTATTCAACTTTTTCCAATGGTATGTTGAAGAGTCTATGAATATAACAATAAAACGAGGATATTTGTGTTGGTTAGGGTGATTGGAAGACATGTGGATGGCATGGTCTGTCTGAGTGGGTTTTCTAAAAATACCAAACTTAAATTTTGAGCCATCTCTATGTATGTTAAGGTCTAAAAAGTTGATGTGAGCTTCTTCTTCTATTTCTAAAGTGAATTTTATGTTTTGGTGTATTTCATTGATGGAAGATAATATGTTAGAAGCAGTGGTATTGTTGCCTCTTATCACACAGAATATGTCATCCACATATCTAACATACAATAAGATTTCAATATGTTGTGGAATAATTAAGTTACTTTCAATATGATCCATGAAAATGTCAGCTATTAGAGGAGAAAGGCCACATCCCATGGCTAGGCCATCTGATTGTTCATAAAATTTATCGTTGAATACAAAAAAGTTTTGTGAGAGGCAAAGTTCAATTAATTTAATCATATGTTCGCTTGTGTTATCTGAAATTTTCGATTTTCTAAGAATGTTTTCAACTAAAGGGAAGGTTTCAAATTTGGGAACTGATGTATACAGGTCACTAACGTCAAATGAAACCATAATGGCATCAGGTGGTATAAAGAAGTCTTTTATTTTGTTAACTAAATCAAAGCTGTTACTTACTGTGTTCACTGGTTTAAAGTTGGTTAATTCTCGAAAAAGTGTGCTAATGAAACTTGTTAATTTTGATACTGGTGTGTTAATGAAACTTACGACAGGCCTTATCGGAATATTAGTCTTGTGAAGCTTTGGGAGACCATATAAACGAGGCATCATGGGGTTGCTTGATATGAGCCTTCCTGTTGCATTGTGTTCATCTAGAAAAGACTTGTGTGTGTTTAGTGTATCTTTAAACTTTTTTATAAATCTGTTCAAAGGATTGGAGTTAATACTTTTAAAATTGTTTTTGTTCAAAAAACCCTCTACCTTAGATATGTAACTTTCTTGATTAATAATAATTAGTGCATTTCCTTTGTCTGCTTTAGTGATTATCAGTTTATTTTGTTTGATTTTGTCTTGAATGTTTTTAAGAATCTTATTTTGATGTTTATAATAGCTATTGTTTGGTTTTTTTTTTATTAGATAGTAAAGATTTTTTAACCGACAACAAGTTGTGAAGCGTTGTTTTTCTAAATTCACTTTTATTAAAAATTTGAGGGAGATATTCTATAATTGAGTCTAATTCTATTGAAAAGTGCAATAGGTCCCTCTCAGAAATTTGTCGATGAAACGCATGCTTAAGTCCCAGTCTCAGTAACGCCAACTCTTCCTCATCAAAAATAACATTTGAAAGATTTTTAACTCTTTCGAAAAACTTGTGATTAGAATATTTTTTGCCTATTTGATTTAGTCTATTAGTTTCTGCATGTTTTTTTGAATTTATTAATCTTTTTAGTTTGTTTTTGACAATGTTGAATTTTATACTTTTTTTAAAATTTACTGAATTTTGCATTGAATTATAGAAGTCTTGATTTAATAAAAAATTTTGATTGTTTAGTTGCATTTGATCAAAAGTGACTTTTAATTGACAGTTGAGATCGTCCAATTTAGCGTAATGCTTACAAATATTTCTCTTAATGATGTTAAGCTCTAAGGTATTTTTCGATGCTAAGTCAACGTTGTTGGAGATTTTAATTTTAGCAAAGTTAGGTACAACCTGTTCATCTATGCATCTGTTGAGGAACCAAATGTCGATCTTCGTAAGGGCTCTGCTAATGGAAATTTTCTTATATTTGTCAGCCAAGTCTACCATACTGTAGTCAATGAATGAAGGACATCAAATGATGCTGGTGGCTGTGTACACGTATAGGGTAACGAAGAAATAAAACATTTGTATCACGTGTAAAATTTAATTTATTTTTGCATAGCGCGCTTTCAGCTCTTTAGACATAGAGCCATCATCAGTGCTTAATCTAAAATACATACTCAAATCACAACCAATAGTGCTAAATTACAAAGTTAAATTCATGTTGAGAAAGTTAACAATACTAATATATGAATTTAATTTGAAGGTGATACAAAAAGTTTTTAATATTAGAAATTTAATAATAAAATTGATTTTAATTACATTGAAGTTAACATTATTTAATTCAAAAAATGAAAGGTTGACTAGGTTCTTATAAATGAAAGATTTTTTACTTTAAAGATAAAAAGGTTGATAAAAAATACGTACTGTCAGATTATATATAACAAGATTTCCTGGCTTCATCGCCTCCATTAATATTGAAACAGGTTAATAATTTTTATTTTATATTTACATTACACCAACTTGGACATCACATTTAAAATCGAATTTTACTTCCAAAGAATCATTTTATTTTCTTAAACGCCCGCCATGCTGGAACCTCTACAGGTGGCTGTGTCGGTTTAACTGACAAATACAAGAACTTCAACTGTCAATTGGGTTTGTTCGATTGTTTGTGAATGCTCTGTTCGATTTGAGAGATCAAATGCAAAATGATTATTTATTTAACTTCAGAAAAGTAGTTGTAAACAACAATTAAATCAGTTAGGTGTAATATTTTATTTAATGTAATAATTGTAATGAATGATTAGCAATTTAATCAAGATATTTAAAAATTATTTAGAAGGTTAGGTTGAGAGAAAAAAAAAACAAAAAAAAACAACAAAAAAAAGAACAAAAAAAAAAAAAAACAAGATTAGAATTTTCTCATGTTGGAAGGGTGAGATCTAATGATGTATTCACACTATATTTTAAGGCAACACAAAAAACATGCTCATGATTTAATATCATGGTCCTGAAGCAAGTTCTAATGTATTGTCTCTAAACTAACCTATTTTAGCAAGCGTTATTGGCCCAGTGACCAGCAGGTTAGGACATTATCATTATTGAGGGTTACATGAGTTGACGATGTAAGGGTATATAGTTCCTATTTAGGCTCTCTTGTTTGTTTAGACATTTATCATTAATTTTAAGCTCGTTACTGATTTCAAGGTCTTCATAAAAATCTAGTAAAGTAAAGTTTTTAGAGTTGATGTTAACTAAAATCTTCGAGAAAATTCTAATTTGTTTTTTTTTTATTTTTTCTCTCAACCTAACCTTCTAAATAATTTTTAAATATCTTGATTAAATTGCTAATCATTCATTACAATTATTACATTAAATAAAATATTACACCTAACTGATTTAATTGTTGTTTACAACTACTTTTCTGAAGTTAAATAAATAATCATTTTACATTTGATCTCTCAAATCGAACAGAGCATTCACAAACAATCGAACAAACCCAATTGACAGTTGAAGTTCTTGTATTTGTCAGTTAAACCGACACAGCCACCTGTAGAGGTTCCAGCATGGCGGGCGTTTAAGAAAATAAAATGATTCTTTGGAAGTAAAATTCGATTTTAAATGTGATGTCCAAGTTGGTGTAATGTAAATATAAAATAAAAATTATTAACCTGTTTCAATATTAATGGAGGCGATGAAGCCAGGAAATCTTGTTATATATAATCTGACAGTACGTATTTTTTATCAACCTTTTTATCTTTAAAGTAAAAAATCTTTCATTTATAAGAACCTAGTCAACCTTTCATTTTTTGAATTAAATAATGTTAACTTCAATGTAATTAAAATCAATTTTATTATTAAATTTCTAATATTAAAAACTTTTTGTATCACCTTCAAATTAAATTCATATATTAGTATTGTTAACTTTCTCAACATGAATTTAACTTTGTAATTTAGCACTATTGGTTGTGATTTGAGTATGTATTTTAGATTAAGCACTGATGATGGCTCTATGTCTAAAGAGCTGAAAGCGCGCTATGCAAAAATAAATTGAATTTTACACGTGATACAAATGTAATATTTCTTCGTTAAGAATATTAAACACTGTAATGATTTCAAACAACAACGATATCATAGTTTGTTAGTTTTGTCGTAAATAGATGGTTTTTTGAAAAATCTTCACCTACATTAGAAACTGTTGAAAAACTTTTCCAATTTTGATGATCATTAAAATATTTATACATAATACACGAAAGCCCAGCGCATTTATTAGCTTCTTCTCTGAATTTAAAATGATGATAACAGAAAAGTTGATTGGACTTACGACTATCAAATCTATTCCTACTTCGCAATCTAGTTCTACAAGAATTACAACGATTTTCACCGTGACTTTTATGCAAAATTAACAGACGAGATTCAACTTTCGGCGTTAAAATTTTTCTCTCAATTGTGTTCCACATCTTCTCTTCAAGAATTCATAAAAATGTGTGCTTCAAGCTTGATTTATTTTTTAAATTAATAAATAACCAATCTGTAGGTAAAACTATTTTAGTTACATGTAATTTGAGTTTTAAGAAAGTAGAATCAATCATGAACCCGCATGATAATCTGATCTAAAGTTAACTACGTTCAACTTGAAGCTCTGTATAATATATCGGATGATGTAAGCTAGCAATTATCTCTAGTGCAATTTCCCATCCCTGCGAAACTACAAATTCAATTAAGGATTTGGGAACTAATACAACTTTAATTAGATCGTTTTTAGAAGAGTTATAATATGACTCAATTATAAGAAACTGGAAGTTTCAAAATTTATGAATGTTATTCTTCCATAAAAAAAGGATTTATGTAAAAAGTTTGACTTTTTTTTCTTAAAGTGAAACTTATTATCTTTGATGAAAGATATCCATGAAAATTCCAGGAATTTTCATTAAAAAATCATATATTATGATTACATTGGACAGGTACACAAAAAGGGATTTTTAAAATAGCCTTCATAGAATTGCTGTAGCACATAAAATTTTTGAGTTAGTATCCTTCTTCCTCCTTCAAAATTCAGAAACTTTTTTGGACTACTAAACTCGAAATCACCTAGTATTTTCCAGACTTCACTTTTATTTGCGGTATCGAATACAATAAATGTTAAAAACAATTCTTATCCTTCTTCTATTCTTGTTTCTATTGGGTTAAATATTTCAAAAGCTATATTATCCTCTCCGCCTGCTTTTCTCATTTTAATGTTTTGTATAGCTTCTTCCATTCCCTTCCTTCAATATTTCCTGTTAATGGTCTGATTCTCCCTTATTTACATTTTCTCTTGCATTTATTATCGCGTATAGCATTTGTTGCGTTCCCTTGCCGTGAGTTCCTTATATGGTTCTGAACGAACGAGAACTTCGTGAGAAATTATATTATTTTTTATGAATAAACACTGCTCTTATTTTTGATTAATATTTTATTACTCTTGACAGGACTGTCACACTATTTCAATATATTATTGCTTTCATAGTAACAAAATAAATGCCACACAGTTTGCTGGACTTTATTAAGGCACACAGACCGCCCTATTGACTTTGTTTTTTTTAACAATTAAAAAATGATATTGCGAAACTGAACATTCCGCCGCCCTTGAAAGGCTCGGCTTCCAATGAAAGGAAAGTTTATCTTTAAATAGTCTCACGAAAAAAAACACTGAAATAATCATAATCAACTGTTTGATCATACTTTTGATAAATCCCTTAAATATTAGGTAAGACACATATCTTGTTAATACCACGTTTAACTAGACCATTCTTGGTGAACACACTTACGACGCGTACTATCTGAAGTCTGAACCAGGATGTGTTTCGACGATTCTGCCAAGTGGCCAGCAAAGAGGAGGTACGTTTTCCTCTTTTAATAAGACCATCTCTCCAACTTTGAGTGGTGGATTACCGTATTGACATTTCGTTCGTTGTTGTAGCAAGTGCAGGTATTCCTTCATCCACCTTGACCAGAAATGTTGAACCTTTTGTTGAGTACGCTGATATCTTTTGACGTAAGTGGTTTTTACATCGGTTAAATCTTTTTGTGGAACAGCAGTTAGAACTCGTCCAATAAGAAAATGTCCTGGTGTTAAAGCTTCCAGGTCCAGCGGGTCATGAGACAACGGGATAATAGGTCGTGAATTGAGTACCGCCTCCACTTGAGTCAATACGGAATAAAATTCATCGAAAGTTAAAAATGTTTGGTTTAGAACACGTTTCAAGTGATGTTTCGTGGATTTAACAGCGGCCTCCCAAAGTCCACCAAAATTTGGGGATCGTGGCGGTATAAAATGAAATTTAATTTGACTTTCAAGTAAATAGTTTCGTATCCTACCAGGATATGTTAATTTTTGGATAGCTAACAGCTCGTTATTGGCGCCTACAAAATTTGTAGCATTATCGCAATATAAATTTGTACAAATACCTCGTCTAGAAACGAATCTTTTTAGAACATTTAAAAAACCGTCACTAGTTAAATCAGAGATAAGCTCTAGATGTACAGCCTTTTTAGCCATACAGACGAAAACGCAAATGTAAGCCTTCATAATTTCACGGTTTTTTAATTTGCCATCTTTTAACTCATAAGGTCCGGCAAAGTCAACCGATGAGGACAAAAATGGAGAAGAAGAGATTACTCGTGAAGATGGTAAATGACCCATTTGGGCAGTTAAACCTTTTGGTTTTGCCTTGAAACATGTTATGCATTCTCGTATACATTTTTTGACTAAATTTTTACCATTTAAAGGCCAAAACGTTTGTCTTATAAAAGATAGGGTAGTTTGAGTACCGGCATGCACGCTACGTGCATGTTCATTTGTAACCACTGGTGTGAATGGATGTGAATGAGGGAAAATAATCGAGTGTTTTGAGTTATAAGAAATATTGCAACTTTCAAGCCTATCGCCGACTCGAATCAGACCGTTTTCCATAATTGAAGGTAAAGATTTCAAGTGACTTTTGGAACTCACAGAACCAGATTTTTGGAGTGAACTTATCTCCAAAGGAAACGCGGATGGTTGCACCAATTTAGAAAGGGCTTCTATGCTACTATTTATTTCAGAAGATGATAAAAATTTGGAAAGCTCTCGTTTTTTCATATTACCTTTTAAGTTGTTAATAAATCTTAAACAAATAAGCAAAAACACGAATTAACTTATTAAAATTTGAATATTTTTCAAATATATTGAGGTTTTCGGTATCAGTGTTAGAAAATGTCATTGTTTGGGGCTTAAATTCAGGAACTCTATCTGAGTTTTTTGCAAAATTAGAAATATTGCAATCGGTTGGCCAGTACTCTGAAGATTTCTGAAGAAAATCAGGTCCATGCCACCACAATTGAGAGGTTTTTAAAATATTTAGAGTACAACCTTGAGAAATAATGTCAGCGGGATTAAGAGACGAAGCTATATAATTCCAATTTTTTACTAAGGTTAACGACTGTATTTCAGAAACTCGATTACGAACAAAGGTTTTCCACATTCGGGGTTCACCTGCTATCCATGGAAGGACTATTGTAGAGTCTGTCCAGAGATATATTTCATCAATGACAAGATCTAAAATCGATAAACATTTCGATAAAAGTCGAGTCATTAATAGTGCTCCACAAAGCTCCAAACGAGGTAGGAAAATAGGCTTTAGCGGAGCTATGCGGTATTTTGCAGAAAGTAAAATACACACGATATGACCCTGGTCATTGATAGAACGTACATATATCGCGCATCCATACGACTTTTCACTCAAATCCGAAAAAGCATGAATTTGAATGTTACGAGAATTGTTTACTAAGCTGTACCTGGGTATTTACAAAGATTGAATTCCATATAAATCAGTTTGAAAATAACGCCATAGTGTAGAAAGTTGAACAAAAATTGGCTCGTTTCGCTTTTGCAAATGCTCGTCCCATTCTAATTGTTGTAGCCCTAAATTTTGCATAATAAGTTTTGCACGTATTAAAATTGGGCCCAAAAGAGAAAGAGGATCGAAAATTTTAGCAATAAAAGAAAGTATTTTCCTTTTAGTTATAACACCAGAATTTAAATTTATCTCCTGACTTTTATATCGAAAAACACCTAAAGAAGGAATTCAACTTACACCCAACGTTTTAGTAGAAGAGTCATCCGTTATCATATACTGTGTATCTGAAATCAAAGATATGTTGCTTACAAAATCTTTATCATTGGACTGAAATTTACGTTTTCAAAAACCATACTCCAATAAAAGAGTAAATAAGTTTGCGAGAATTTTAATTAGGTCTTCACTAGTCGCAGCACCTGTTAACACGTCGTCCATATACATATCTTTATTAATTATATCGCTTTCAATGGAGTATTTATCGATATTTTCGATTGCAATTTATCTGAGACAACGCGTGGCTAAAAATTATGCGGCTTTTTCGACATAAGTTAATGTTTGTAAATTATAATATTTTACCTTATCTTGAGGATTATCTTGCCAAAGTATCCGTTGCAGATTTTGATGATCAGAATGTATCAATATTTGGCGATACATTTTTGCTAAATCTCCAATAAAAACCACCTTGTGTCTTCAGAAACGTAACAAAATTGAAAAAAGATCGTTTTGTAGAATAGGTCCGTTCATTAAAACATCATTTAGAGATAAATTTGAAGAACTTCTAGCGCTAGCATAGAATACAACTCTCACTTTAGTTGTGACGCTATATAATTTTAAAACGCTGTGATGAGGCAAGTAAAAAATCGGGGTTGATGAAATTTGGTCGCGTGAAATTTGTCTCATATGATCGAGTTTTTCATATTCGTGCATAAAATCAGTATATTGTGTATTGAGGCTTTCGTTGTTTGAAAGTTTTTGTTCTATTGAGTATAAACGATTTAACGCGCGGTTTTCTGAATCTCCGAGACTCGAAAAATAACCTTTTAATGGTAGTTTAAGGACAAATCTTCCCTGCTCATTTCTGGAAAAAGTATTTAGAAAATGTTGTTCGCATTCGCGTTCTTCAAGGGTCAAAGAAGTTTCTGGGTTTTGAGTAACTTCCTCGATTTTCCAGTATTTTTCTATTTGTGCACTTAAATTACACTCATTATTATTAGTTTGCAACTTTAGAAAGAAACATTTTGACTGTTGTAGATTTATTGGTATGGGACCTGCTACTACCCAGCCAAGAATGCTGCTTTGTAGTATGGGCAGCCCTCTACCAAGCTTAATTTGACCCGCAATAAGTAAATTATAGAACAATGATGAACCGATAAGCATATCGATGCTTGAAGCAACATTATAATCGGGATCAGCAAGAGAAAGATAGAGTATAGTTAAAGTCGAAACATCAAATGATACCTGCGGAGTAAAATCACTTATTTTGTCAATAACTAAACAAGAAATATTTAACTTGTGTGGAACACGAATCGAGGTAAAAGTTATATTAACTTGTTCGTTAATTGTTGTTTTTATTTTATTTATTCCAGACACCGGCATATTTACCTTTCGAGTATTTAAATTTAATCGTGTTACCATATTTCGAGTAATAAAATTTGATTGTGAACCACTATCGAGCAAAACACGGCACGACACTGGAACATTATTTACGTCAAAAACGTGAATAAGAGCAGTCGATAATAAAACAAAGGGTTCTGAGGTTTTCTGAGAATGATGAGACAATACTGTACAATTTTGAACTTCGTTTGGCTCTGGAGTATTTTGATAATTATCGTAAGTAGTATTACTTGTATCAATATTTATTGAAGGAGGTATCTGTGCAAAATTAACATTTCTTCGAGGATTCTGCTGTTTTGGCTGAGAACTATCATTATTACTATTATTGAATGTTGCAACATTTTTTGGTTGATGTAAAAGCGTTGAATGGCGTCCATTGCAAATCCTGCAACCAGATGACCTACAATCCGAATTCCTATGCCCCTTTCGGAGACAGTTTGAGCATAAAGATAAACGTTTTACTTCATTAAAACGAGAGGACACCGAAGAAGATCTAAATTTTGGACACACATAAATAAAATGTTCATCATTACAAGAATGACAAACGGGATCGGTTTGTTCAAAAGACTGAAAACTTTGTTTTGTGCGGTTTACGGAGTGATTAGCTGGTGGTTTTATATCTAAAGCCTCTAAGACTTGGCACCTTTGTGTTGAAATTTTAGAGAGATCTTCAATTTTGGGCTTACTAATTTCATTGCTGAAGTTTTTCCACTCACGTTTTGTAGGAAAATCTAGCTTTGAACTCAAAAGATATAATAAAATGGTACTACTACTGTCGATTGGTTCACCCAAACTTTTCAAAGCGCGTAAATTTTTTAAAAATGTATCGAGGAAATTGCGTAAGCTGACGTGTGATTCTCTATGTAGAGATGGTAACTCAAATATGTCTTTAAGATGTGCATTAATAATGGCCTTCCGATTATCATACCTTTCAGATAATAAATTAAAGGCGGTGACGTAATTAGCGTAAGAAAGAGGTAAAGATACGATCACATGAGCAGCCTCACCTTTTAAGCATGATTGAAGGTTGTAGAGTTTTTCAATATTCTGTAACGAACCGTTATTATGTACCAAGGCTGTAAAAGTATCTCTAAAACCCTGCCATTCAGAGTATTGTCCTGAGAATTCGGGAATTTTTATGGCTTGCAATTTTGTATTTGATTGTACCTGTTGTGGTACTGATGTTACGGGAGTAGCGATCTGTATGGGGCACGTTTAGAAATTAAATCTTTAGCGGTAGAAATTCTTCGCGTTCCGAACTAGCTTTTTCTTCGTTTAAGGTACCTGTAACGAGTAAAATATCTTCGAGCTCACCCTGAATAACTGTAAATTCGGATAAAATGCTTTTTGAGACTTCGTAGCGAGTTTCGATTTATGTTAGCGAGTATTTTACGGGACTATATTTATCTAAGTAAGTTTGAAAACGCGTAAGTTCAGCTTTAATTTGTGCGCGACGAGCTATTAACCTTCTTTCTTCATTTGCATTTTCCATTGTATTGAATTTTTTTTTAAATAAAGTTAATTAAAGCATGAAATTGATTGTATAAACGAGTGTACGAGAAACTTGGGTGTTTTGATAAATTTTAACAACCCAATTATTTTATTCAATAGAAATGTATTGAGACTAAGTGAGTTTTGTTGTCTATAGCCTGCCGAGAAATGCACGAAATTATCACAAGTAGTTAAAAATAATGCGAAAAAATTGAAAAATACATATTAAAACAAGTGGAAATGCGACTAGGTAACGTAAAATCTGCAGCGATGCAAGGATAATTAATAAATAATTTGTACCTGACCTCGGAAGTAATTATTTTTCTTCTGTCAAGAGCTTGATTGGTGGATGTGGTATTCTTATGTGGCGTGCTATCACGATGGTACCACTAAAACGGTGCTGAACTGCTGAATACTTATCGTCTGCGTCGATTCAATCTGTTTTCCAGCTCGGTTTTCAATGATTGCATACAAGTGTGTGACATCTGCTCTTCGATTTCAATTCTCGCTTCGACAAAGCTTCTAGCTAACTATCGGCTGAGAAGGACCAATGTTGCGTTCCCTTGTCGTCAGTTCCTTATATGGTTCTGAACGGACGAGAACTTCGTGAGAAATTATATTATTTTTTATGAAAAAACACTGCTCTTATTTTTGAATAATATTTTATTACTCTTGACAGCAGCGCTATTTTTGACCATTCGCACATTTCAAAGTTACACGCAATATTAAACGTGCGAACAAAAACCGGCATATTGCTATTTTTAACCATTCTCCAAATTGCGAGTATTCGCAACAAATCAACTAGCGGTATTTGGTTGTCGTAGACCATATGCGAATGATCAGCATAATCTGACATTTGAAAAAATTATAATCTAAATATATATTCATATAATTTGAAATGGACGATTTACAACAAATTGTTAATATTGAGAACCTGGAAAATGTTGAAGAGGCACTATTCCAAAGAAATAACCGATTTGAGATGATCGATCCATTCGAAGTCTTAAGTGAACACCATTTTACTCAATATTTTCGTCTATCAAAAGAACTTTGCCGTTACTTAGTAAACATCATAGTAAACATTGTAGAACCTTTATGAGACCACAAAGAAGAACTACTGACTTGAGTTCGAAATGAGGGTTAGTTTTTATACCTGTATTATACCTACTAACTATTATAACATAAAAACTACCTATAAGACCTATATTTCATATAAATTTTTGTATTTACAGGTTTTGATAGCACTGCGGTTCTGTGCTTGTGGTAGTTATCAAATGGACATTACTAAAAGCATATTCATGGCAGTATCACAGTCTATGGTTAGTCAGTGCATTAAGGAAGTTTCATAGCAGGATTTTCAGCCATTTTTAAAAAGCGGCGCGGTTGTGATAAACAAAATTAAACAACTCTTTGTCTTCAATATATCATACACCTTCGAAATTACCACGTTGCCAAATCTATTTCACACGTACAAGAATCTAACTTTCGAACAGTGCTCAAAAATACCATTTACAAGAAGCGTTCGCAAATTATCCGCTCGCAGTAACACGTATGCGCAAAGTTACGAGCAATGTCAAAAATAGCGCTGCTGGACTGTCGCACTATTTCAATATATTATCGCTTCCATAGTAACAAAATTAATGCCACACAGTTGTCTGGACTTTATTAAGGCACACAGACCGCCCTATTGACTTTGTTTTTTTAACAATTAAAAATGATAATAAGAAACTGAACAGTATTCTTTCTAGGTTTCTTATACACGTTCTTAGTTTCTATTTAGTCCAGGCGATAGAGCAATCGAAATGGATGTTGTTTGATAACGCGAAAATTTTCATGCAGGAAGTTGCCGAATATTGTGTACAACAATAATCTATGTTTGCCTACTCCAAAAAGTGCTTGCTAAATGCTGTAGAACAACAAATGTACCGAAATATCGAAAAATGATCCATTTTTCGATACATTTGTGTCTAAAACTTTGAAACAAAGCCTTAAATCAAAAAAATGTACTCTTTCTTTTTTGTTTATTTGACGATTTCCTATTAGGTTATGAGAATCGCGAATCGAAAAACTTTGATTTTCCATGAATAATATGCGAAAATTAGTAAAAAATCATACGTAAACTTTGGGAAATTTTTTCGGTAAGTAAAAATTGATAAATATTTATCAAATTTTCAGAAAAGGTAGTTAAACATATGACAATTACGCACAAGAATTTTTGTAACGATAGATCGCGTAGTTTTTCACTGCCACAATTATTATTTATAAATTATAAAAAAGTTGATCGCGCGTACCTTGTTTAAACAACGGTGAAAAAGGAGCCCGCAGTTTTGAACAGTAACTTAGTGTCATAACATACAATAAGCAATTATAAAAATATCCATTTTACGTTCTAATACTATTTTACAATTTTTTCCATTATAAATAATTTCTCGTTTACAGAATCGGTTCGGTGTAATTTAAAAATTGTTCCCTATCTGAATACTGCTTTGTAAGCACTTCCATTTTAGCCCAATATGACGAAATTTGACAGTGTAGATTCGGAGATACAGGCCCACAAAGTTAATAATAATTTATGGCTTACTTAATCGTTAAATCAAAATTAAAAAAATATTCTCTTATAGCTGGTTGCAAATACTTTCTATATCCGTTTTGCGCATACCGACAGATGAAAGCCTAATGGAAGAAAAATCGATAAAAATACCGTAATCACAGGAGTTCATCGGCCGAGCGACGTGGGAGCAGGAGTGGGGATGGCGTGGAGCAGCTGTGCAGTCGCGCGGCCCGGGTGTTTCAAAATGCGAACGCGCGGTAAAACATATGTTATCTCGGCAACGTTAGCACTTATCGAGACGATTTTTTTAATTCGATGTCGCGAAATGAAAGGAATCAGAATATGCCATCTAAAAACAATATTACAAAGAAATTTTGCAAGAATTTCAAGATCAAAAAAGTATGCTATTTTCATTTGCATTAAAAAAACAGTTGTATGATTGAAAGATTATTTTGTTGCTTAATGGTTATCAAATCATGCTACTAATTAAACGTTTCAATAAAAAATTTAAAAAAAAAATTTTTACGCTTTTTAATACTCTAATAACCTATTTATGTAAAATAAGTAATTAAATTTACTATTGAGGGAATATGTGTTATAACATTAAATAATCAAGGTAAACATATCGAAAAATTAATATAAATTTATTTTATTACAATAGATAAAAATTATACACATATTAATACATCTTTTATGGTTACAGGTATGTAACCAATGAGCGTGTTCGATATTAGAGTCCCAAGCACCTATAAGTAGGCGGGGCCTAAGTTATGAATACCAAGGAGGGAACTGCGATCTACCTGGATCAAAGTAACCTAATGCTTTTACTTGTTCCTACGCAGTATGTATACCTGGGCTGAAGTATTATTATTGCAAAATGTTTATTGTACTGTAATAATGTCATTTTTTGGAGAAAAAGCGCTACCATATTTATACAATTTATTATAAAAAAGGACTGTTAGTTATGATAAACAAAGACAATTTAAGAAAGAAAATATACTTTTTATAAATATTTATTATTGAAACGTTCAATTAGTTGCATGATTTGATGAACATTAAGCAACAAAATAATTTTTTAATCATACAACTATTTTTTTGATGCAAATGAAAATAGCATACTTTTTTTATCTTGAAATTCGTGCAAAATTTCTTTGTAATATTATTTTTTGATGGCATATTCTGACTCCTCTGATTTCGCTTTATCGAATTAAAAAGAAATCGTCTCGATAAGTGCTACCGTTGCCGAGATAACTCATGTTTTACCGCGCATTCGCATTCTGACACACCCGGCCTGCGCGACAACACAGCTGCTCTCCGCAATCCCCACTCCTGCTCCCACGCCGCTCGGCCGACGAACTCCTCTGATTACGGTATTTTCATCGATTTTTCTTCCATTAGGCTTCCATCTGTAGCTATAAGAGAGCATTTTTTTAATTTCGATTTCACGATTAATTAAGCCATAAATTATTATTAACTTTGTGGGCCTCTATCTCCGGATCTACAAGGTCAAATTTCGTCGTTTTGGGCTAAAATGAAAGTGCTTGCAAAACAGTATTAAGATGGGAATAAATTTTTGAATCACATCTAACCGATGCTGTAAACGATAAATTATTTATAATGGAAAAAAATTGACAACATTTTAAAAAATTATTAAAACGTAAAATGGATATTTTTATGATTGCTTATTGTTTGTTATGACACTAAGTGACTGTTAAAAATTGCGTGCTCCTTTTTCACCGTTGTTTAAACAAGGTACGCGCGATCAACTTTTTTATAATTTGTTAATTAATAATTGTAGTAGTGAAAAACTACGCAGTCGATCGTTACAAAAAATTTTGTTCGTAATTGACATATGTTCAACTATCTTCTCTAAAAATTTGATAAATATTCATCAGTTTTTACTTACCGAAAAAATTTCTCAAAGTTAACGTATTATTTTTTACTAATTTTAGCATATTATTCATGGAAAATTGAAGTTTTTCGATTCTCGATTCTCATAGCCTTATAGAAATCGTCAAATAAACAAAAAATAAGGAGTAAATTTTTCTGATTTAAGGCTTTGTTTCAAAGTTTTAGACACAAATGTATAGAAAAATGGGTTATTTTTCGATATTTCGGTACATTTGTTGTTCTACAGCATTTAGCAAGCACTTGGAGTAGGCAAACATAGATTATTGTTGTTATCAAACAACATCCATTACACCCTACTTTTACTGCTCTACCGCCTGGACTAATTTGCGAATAGTTATTTATATTTCTACCTGCCTTTATTTCTTGTGGTTCTAGAATTTTCTGTTGAATATTCTATTTATTTCTGACATTTATCGTCCAAATTATCTCCATGTGTTCCATCCCTCTTCCCTCATCATTACTCTCACTAGGTTTATTTACCTCACATAATCCCCCTGGTCTGTTTGTCTTTTGTTATAGAATATTTCCTCCATTCCTTTTTCTTTACCTAGTTTCTGTATTTCATCATTAAACCATAATATCCGTTTAAGTGCTTATTAGATTTTCTTCTCCCATATAAAATATTCTTTGGACTTTGCTAAGTGAACTTTCATCTTATAAGATTAACCCATCCCATTAAAACAAAAAAAAATGTCGTCTATAAGAACAAGACAACGTAGAAAATAACAGTGTATACAACTAACATTGAGACATTGGTATTCAGAAGAGTACTTTAATGAAGCCCTTCCCAGTTTAATTATACCGGTTTTAATACAAAGTCATCTTCGCGAGATCGTTCGTTTCCGTCATATTCATCGTAGGATATTTTCATATCTTCTTATATTCATAAAATAAACGCTTAGCTCAGATTAATAAAAAAACCCTTAGAGTTCACCATCTGGCGAGATGCTCTAGATACGCTTTCACTGCCGTTCTCCTGAATATTTTATAGCAGATTAGTATGTCACCTTTTATATTTTTTGAATTATATATTGAAGCTAAGACAAAAAGAGATGATCTGACGTTAATTTTGTCATTTATTTAGCTCAACAATGAAATATGTTAATGAGATAAATCGGAATAATGAGGGCATGTGTCTCTGATATTATAATAAAAAAAATATATTCATTCATATGAGAAAAAATAGATCTAGCAAATTTCTTCTAAAATAGTCGGTCTGGTACACATTGTATAGAAATATTCAGGAAACGAGATATAGTTTCCTTATTTCACTCAACATATACACACAGTGTTATTTGTAACATGTGACATAGAAGTCACGTGTTAAATTCTGAATTTAATTTAACTTAAAAAACTATTTAGAGGTGAACAAATGATTTTTTTTAAATATTTCAGTAAAATGAAAAAAATTTCTGAAACTTAAAATCATCGAGAATTTACCACAATTTGCGCAACCAAAGAGATACTCTTCACAAGACTATAAATTTCAACTGATATATAAAAAAAATCCCAATACCACGACACCAATTGGACAGGCTTATTTCGGGTAACATTTTTGTACAAAATCAAAAACAAAACAGAAATACATACATATAATTGATAAAGGCCACTTTGGGGGATTTTGAATCTGTTAGTATTTTAGACATACAACCAAATACCAAAAAAAAAGATTTTTCTTAGACATGGCTCACATACTTTAAGAAACGAATACTATTAACAAAAAAAATGACCATAATAATCGAAGTGATATTTTTTTATTATTACCTACTAACCATTGATAATAGAAATAGCTAAATTTTAAAGTCTTATTGGTAATTAAAAATAATATTAATAAAAATTTTCATGATTTTCAAAAATAACTTTATTCTACGTAAATGAATTTAATAGTTTAAATAATTTTATATAAAACGAAATTGTTATAATATTTCATGATAATTTGTTATATCTATGAACAAATTTTTCACATGACATGACATGTATAATAATTTGAAGTTGAGTTTTATATAATGAAAGAAGAATATTCTAATATCTATTAACCTTATATTACATAACATAATCTATTTTCTTCTTCTGTTTCCTAAAATTTTAGCATAAATAAAAAGAAAATGTTTAAAATCAAATATCTAGCAAAATAACATGTAATTAAAACATTTTTTAAAACTTCAAATATCAGTATATTCACCAATTTATTTAAAACTATTACATCAATATCAATTTACTAATCCTTGAAAATAGAAATCAAACTTTTCGAAAGCTTGGAAGATAAAAAATAATAAGGAGAGTTCTCTTGCCAACTATATAACTGGGATTATTTTTATTGGGTATGTGGCAATAAATACCAAATTGTACTCTTTTAAATATTAATTTTACGAGCTTTCGAACACTATGCATTCATTTTCAAGGGCTAAAATTAAAAGCTATTGTCACTATTTAAAAAAAATTATATATAAAATATTTACATAATTAAATGGGACTCGTGGTATAGTAAAATAAATGTATATAATAAATCATTCTAAATACTTTCCGAAAATTGATAAACTTTCAAAATACAGTATAAAGACATTAAACACCGTTGTTCAGTTTTTACGATTTTTGTTAATTTATCTAATTATGCTGTTGTGATTAATTTTATTATAGGTTTTTATAATTGGAATTTAAATTTTTTGAATGTTGTTTTTCAAATTTTTCTAGGTATCCATAGATTATGCTAAGATTATTCAAATCTGTTTTTTTATTTATACAATCATCTTAATTGATATATGAAGCTTTTTATAATTTTCTTCTGTTATCAATACTTTAGCAGATTGGTAGTTCATGGTATGGCCTTTATAAAATACGTGTTCAACAAGTGATCGTCTATCAATTTTTGGAAAATATTTAGAATGATTTATTATATATATTTATTTTACTTTACCACGAGTCTCATTTAATTATGTAAGTATTTTATATACAAAATTTTTATTTAAATTGTGACCATAACTTTCAATTTTTAATTTTAGTCCTCGAAAATGAAAACATAGTATTGGAAAGCTCGGAAAATAAATATGTAAAAGAGTACACTTTGATATTTATTGCCACATAACCGATAAAAATAGTCCTATACACATATATAACTATATATATGTGTATAGGACTATTTTTATCGGTTATGTAGCAATAAATATCAAAGTGTACTCTTTTACATATTTATTTTCGGAGCTTTCCAATACTATGTTTTTATTTTCGATATATATATATATATATATATATATATATATATATATATACATTATAATTAACACCTTAAAGCGACAAATTCTATTATGATTGTGATTAGTTCTATATACACAATTTATTTTAATTAACTTTTGATATATATAACGCGTATTGCTATATATTTAATAATTTATGGACGCCAACTTACCATAAATAGGTAAGTAAAATTTAATATAATTATTCTGACTTAATTCAAATGATCATAAAAAAAATAATGTAAATGTATATGCTCCGGCTATATATAAGACCTCTTATTTTCAGGGAGTCGGTTCTCGAATGAATTGCAGTGTTCAAATATATCTTTTCTTTTTATTTCCTGTTTTTTATATATAAATTTAAATTAACATATTCACACAGTTCTACAATTAAGCTTTTATTCTAAATTTTAATTCAAGAAACACCCTGTATGTTAATTTTCTCTAATTTGACCTAAATTTATTACTATTCAAAATTTTACCATCACTACCTCTAAATTGTATACTAAAAACTCTTACCTTTCTTCATACAGGACTGCTTCTTTTGAATTCCTCAAACAGAGATCTTTGTTCTGGATGAATTTCAATATCTAGCTTACCTTATAAAGAAAATCTATGAAAATTACAATTAACTAAACAAAATTTTTATATCCAATGATCCAATAATTAACAAAATTTCAATAATTTATACGACTTCAATCAAATCAAATAGAACTTTCTGAAAGTATCAACGAAATAACCTAATTTAATAATTAAACAACTTAAAAAAAACTACTATAAAATTAACTAGATCTTTCTCAAATGGTTAACGAAATAACTAAATTTAATAATTACACAACTTTAAAAAAAAACAACTAACTAGTATAAAATTTAAACCGACCTTTTAACTTAATGTTCTTTTTCTGCAAACTCGTCGGTATATGTTTATTTATGTGGTTCCGCTGTCTTATATTGGGTTCATGTATTTCTTTACCATGTTGCTTCTTTCCAAAATATTTATTTCTGTTCTCAATATAATGTTCTTCTTCAAATTGTTAGTTACCGTCTCCAATTATTTATTTTGCTCACAATCTTCTAAATATGTCCTATTTATGTCTACTATCTGTGTTAAAATAATCTCACGTGCTATTTTCCTAGTCTTACATCATTCCATAATATTTATTCTCTGTTTTCCATATACTGTTTTAATTTTCAATTATATTTGTTCTATTCCTTGTATTGACTATGTTATTTTGATTTTCAATTTCTGAATCAACTCCAATATAATTTATTTAGTTATTTTTTCGTCCTTTCGGGATAAAAAACTTCCGTTACCAAAATATGTCAAGTGAATAGTCTCCCGTTTCAACAACCTCTCTCCTCACTTCCTTCCTTAGTTTCCTTGAAGGCTTGTTCAAATAAATTTTTATTTTTATTTTCATCAATGTCATGTATTGTCAAACTCAGATTTTATTCGATGGAAATTAATAGATCAACTATCAACAATACAACCCCATCGAACATATCATTTTCCTTTCTAATCATAACAATTCTCAATTAAGACACTTCTTATTTCCTACTTCCGTATACCTTTCCAGACGTTAACACCCGTTTCACAGCTTCTTGTAATTCCTACACTAATAAATTTCTCGGTACACTCAAAATTAAGTTTCTCAAAATACCACTTTCTTTCAAATAATTAAATATTAAATATGTGATCAACACATGTCACTACAATGGTAGGACAACCTGTATGTGACAATATATATATATATATATATATATATATATATATATATATATATATATATATTGTATAGGATTCAATAATTATTTATTATTTATTATTGATTATTTGAAAAATCATTAAACATGTATACCAACTCTTTCAAAGGGTAGGGTTCAAGTGCGCCATTCAAATTTACTCTAATTATTGGTTTGTGAAATTAAAATGAACAAAATTATGATTTCAGGAATTTTTTTAAAACATAGAAATTTACAAACAGAAAATGTGTACAGATATACTACAAAAAAAATAAAACTACTATTACTATTGAACAATTAAAATGTTTTTTAAATAAAGGCCTTTTTTAATTTAGAGATCTCTAATATAATATTTTAAAATGGTACCTTTTATTTACTAGGTTTGTATCCACTTCAAACTAATCTTCATTTGGACATTTGATAAGCTGAGGACAAAGTTCTGAACAGTTTATTTCTTCTTCGCCTTTTGGACAATTTATGATTCCGTCACATTTGTCTTTATACGGGTCGAAACATCTATCTATAGAAATATTACTGCAAGGGGTAGTTGATGAATTACAAATAGCACACCCAGTGAAATCAGAATGGTCTGTACAAACGAAATCTGCTGTTCTACAAATGTTTGTGGAATTGTAACAACCAGATCAATCCAAACACATAAAAACACTGGGTTATTATATTTTAAAGTTACGGAGAGTTTGTTTCTTGAAGATAGTACAACAGGTTTGGGTAGTATGTCGTTACTGCACACGTTCAATTGAATATTGTCGAAGTTTCTAATTGACAAGCACGTGGAATTTCTTGAGAAGTTCGATTTTAATATTCTCAATGTAGTTATTGTATTTTCTGGTGAAGGTATTACCCAATTACATAAACTATTACTGTTTCTGTCAGATGATATATACTGTATGCTTCCTTGTAATTCGAACGAGGTCGTTTCTCCACAATAATCCGAAAAGTTTGCGTAAATTAGCACGTTCTTCTTGACGAGATCAATTATAATACGACTTTTGACTTTGACATTTTAAAAACCAACTGACTTTTCTGATTTCCATCATAATCTATCTCTTGCGGGTTGCTATTGAAACTTCTCTATATCGTATCAATTGTATAGATATAGTGTGATTAACGACGATTCACTGTTTATATTACCATGAATTTTTAAGCCGTATATGAAACATGAAAATGACATTTTTGTATTAGAAATTAGCATATAGAGATAAAGATTTCTATACATATAAATATTAACATAACTTATTTACTATTTATTAAAATTCCTGAAATCCCTTGCATAAAATAACCTAATTACTAACTATATGAAAATTTAACGCGTTTCTTTTAAATTATTTTGAATTTCATTCTAATTTCAACGGATGCTTTTGAAATTACATCATGTACTGCGTTATTAATTTTAATCTCTATTGTATCTGAATCAGATTTCAATATTTTCGATTCTGATGGTTCAAAGAGTATATCGTCTGTTTCAATATCTTTGGTCAGATTTTCTACAGTACTATAGTGAGGATTTTGTTCACTGTTTTTACTATCAGCATCTATAATTAATTTAGACATGTTTTTTTTTACAATTTATAAATATTCGTTAAAATGATGGCTAATAAAGTACAAGATTGAAAAAATCAATATGACTTATTTCAGTAATACTGTTAATCCTTATTAAATTGAATAGAACCAAATGAAAGTGCTTCATATATATATATATATATATATATATATATATATATATATATATATATATATATATATATATATACAAATATATATATATAATTTTATTCAGTTTTCTTGGGCATCAGGTTAATCGTAAATTCTTTATCAATTTATATTTTTATTTGACGTTTCGCTCTCTATTCGGAGCATTTTCAAAAATTTTTACATTGATGTCAAACAATAAAATGAGAAAGATTGAAATTGAATGTACACATAGAGACGACAAAAACTGGTAACTAATAAAATAATTTCAAAAACAATAAAATCGAAAATACCCGCCTTAGAAACAACTCTTTACAATATACCAGGGTCATTCAACAAGTTGATGTTATTATTATAATAAATTATAATATATCTGGCTTAGATTTTTGATATCTTGTTTATCGTTTACTGCATTGTTCTCTTTTTTTATATGTATCATTTCTTCTATTTTTAGTTTTTTTGTAATTGGAATCTTGGTTTATTATTTTAGTATTATTAAAGTCAAATTTATGTTTTTCATTTTTCTCATGTTTATGAAGCGCAGTGGAGGCGTTTTTTGTATATTTATGGCCATTAAGTCTGTTTTCAAGATGTTAGGTTGTCATACCTACATATTTTTTGGGACAATCTAAACATGGTATAGAATATATGACGTTAGATTTTTTTGAAGCATTTATTTGACTTTTTAATTTGGAGAACAATGGTGATAGAGTATTTTGTGCCCTATGACAAACTTTTATGTTATGTTTAGATAATATATAATTTAGTTTTTCTGATAGTTGATTTGTGTATGGCATTGCGATGTATGTAAGAGTGGATCGTGTATTGGTTTGTGTTGATCGGATTTGACTATTGTAATCTTTATGTGTGTGTTGTTCAATAATTTTGTCAATATGTTTGGATGGATAGTGATTGTTTTGTAATATTGTTTTTGTTTGATATAAAATTTCTGGACGATATTCAGGTGATGTAAGTGTGATGGTTCTATCCACGAATCCTATGATTAAGCTGTTTTTTTGGGAATTAGGATGGTGGGAGTAATTCAAGTAGCGACCTGATGATGTTTCTTTAATACAATGTTTTGTTGTAATTTTATTTTCTCTAGTTTTAATAATTGTCATGTCCAGAAAATTTATGGTATTGTTTTGTTCGCTTTCTATTGTGAATTGGAGCTTTGGATGAAACTTTTTGAAAGAAGTCAATACATGATTTATTTCATTGGATGGAACGGCAGCTAAGCAATTATCAACGTATCTTTTAAAAAATAATATATTGAAATTTATTTGGTTAAGCACAGTTTCTTCAAGGTATTCCATTACCTGCATGGGCATAAGCGGTTGTATAGATGTGCATGTGATGAAAACAAGAGGAAAAAGAGGAAAAAAGGAAGAACACGATCACAATGTGATGTTGAATTAACATAACTGTAATATATATTTGCATAGTGGGTATATATATACGGTATCCGCCAAAATAAACAGTACCGAAACAAAGAGTGTTGTGGAGTTGTTTATGTAATATGGATTTGTCATATTTGACTTAATTGTCATTAGTTGATATATTAATAGTACGCTGCAGTTAAATTTGATTTAAAAATGGTTCTAACAACGGAAGGGAAAGTTTTTTTGGTAGAGCATTATTTTCGTTCATACGGAAAAGGTCGTAATGATGGTCCAAGCTTAGAACAGGTGTCAATAAAATATCAACAAAAATTTAATAAAGCAGCTCCTAGTAAAAGTGTGATTTCAGCTGTTGTTAAAAAATTTCGTCGCACTAGTAGTGTATTGTGTCAACGTAAAGGTTCTTCAGGTCGTCAAAAAAAGTATGCACTGACGAAAATGAAGGACGTGTTTTTAACCAAGTTGTGCAATCACCTCAAAGAAGTCTTGTAAGAACTGCATGTGAACTCAACATTAGTGAAACGTCTTTACGTCGCATGTTCAAATCAATTGGTGGTTATCCATACCGTATTCAAGTTGGACAACGACTAAATGCTGCGGACAAACGTGCAAGAGAAATTTACTGTGGTCGCATGTTGAGTTTAATTTACGAAGATCCCGAATTTTTGAAAAACATATGGTTTTCAGACGAGAGTCACGTTCATCTTAGCGGCTATATTAATCGACAAACAACCAGATTCCTTGGATTTGAACGTCCTGATGGCATTGTAGAGAAACCACTTCACAGTCTTCGAGTTACCGTTTGGTGCGCGGTATCTGGTCATGGAATGATTGTTCCTTATTTCGTTGAAGATGATAATCTGAATCCACTTACTGTCAACCAAGAGCGTTATAGAGAGAAAATTATTATACCTTTTGTGAGAGATCTAAATAACTTTTGCCGTGCACGAAATCTACAGTTTCGCACACAATGGTTCCAACAAGATGGTGCAACGAGCCATACAGCTGTGCGCACCTTAGACTTACTCCGTCAGCATTTCGATAATTGAATAATTTCTCGGGGAACAGACTTCAAATATCCTTCTCATTCACCTGATCTGACGCCACCTGACGCATACATTTGGGGCATAATGAAGGACAAAATATTTCACTCGGAAAATCCGCCGGCGAATATTGCCGAACTACGGGAAAGAATACAAAATATTTTTCGGCAGTAACATCAACCACTTTTTATAAATATGTTTATTGACTTACAAAATCGATATGAAGCTTGTTTGCGTCGAAATGGTGAACATTTTGAACACTTACATTACAGAAATTAAAAATTAATTTTTATTTTTATCTTCGGTACTGTTTATTTTGGCGGATACTGTACATATATATATGTATATATATATATATATATATATATATATGTATATATAAATATATATATATATATATGTGTATATATATATATATATATATATATATATATATATATATATATATATATATATATATATATGTACAGTATCCGCCAAAATATACAGTACCGAAAATAAAAATTAATTTTTAATTTCTGTAATGTAAGTGTTCAAAATGTTCACCATTTCGACGCAAACAAGCTTCATATCGATTTTGTAAGTTAATAAACATATTTATAAAAAGTGGTTGATGTAACTGCCGAAAAATATTTTGTATTCTTTCCCGTAGTTCGGCAATATTCGCCGGCGGATTTTCCGAGTGAAATATTTTGTCCTTCATTATGCCCCAAATGTATGCGTCAGGTGGCGTCAGATCAGGTGAATGAGAAGGATATTTGAAGTCTGTTCCCCAAGAAATTATTCTATTATCGAAATGCTGACGGAGTAAGTCTAAGGTGCGCACAGCTGTATGGCTCGTTGCACCATCTTGATGGAACCATTGTGTGCGAAACTGTAGATTTCGTGCACGACAAAAGTTATTTAGATCTCTCACAAAAGGTATAATAATTTTCTCTCTATAACGCTCTTGGTTGACAGTAAGTGGATTCAGATTATCATCTTCAACGAAATAAGGAACAATCATCCCATGACCAGATACCGCGCACCAAACGGTAACTCGAAGACTGTGAAGTGGTTTCTCTACAATGCCATCAGGACGTTCAAATCCAAGGAATCTGGTTGTTTGTCGATTAATATAGCCGCTAAGATGAACGTGACTCTTGCCTGAAAACCATATGTTTTTCAAAAATTCGGGATCTTCGTAAATTAAACTCAACATGCGACCACAGTAAATTTCTCTTGCACGTTTGTTCGCAGCATTTAGTCGTTGTCCAACTAGAATACGGTATGGATAACCACCAATTGATTTGAACATGCGACGTGAAGACGTTTCACTAATGTTGAGTTTACATGCAGTTCTTACAAGACTTCTTTGAGGTGATTGCACAACTTGGTTAAAAACACGTCCTTCATTTTCGTCAGTGCATACTGTTTTTCGACGACCTGAAGAACCTTTACGTTGACACAATACACTACTAGTGCGACGAAATTTTTTAACAACAGCTAAAATCATACTTTTACTAGGAGCTGCTTCAATCAATTTTTGTTGATATTTTATTGACACCTGTTCTAAGCTTGGACCATCATTACGACCTTTTCCGTATGAACGAAAATAATGCTCTACCAAAAAAACTTTCCCTTCCGTTGTTAGAACCATTTTTAAATCAAATTTAACTGCAGCGTACTATTAATATATCAACTAATGACAATTAAGTCAAATATGACAAATCCATATTGCATAAACAACTCCACAACACTCTCTGTTTCGGTACTGTTTATTTTGGCGGATACCGTATATATATACCCACTATGCAAATAAATATTACAGTTATGTTAATTCAACATCACATTGTGATCGTGTTCTTCCTTTTTTCCTCTTTTTCCTCTTGTTTTCGTCACATGCACATCTATACAACCGCTTATGCCCATGAAGGTAATGGAATACCCTGAAGAAACTGGGCCTAACCAAATAAATTTCAATATATTATTTTTTAAAAGATACGTTGATGATTGCTTAGCTGGCGTTCCATCCAATGAATTAAATCATGTATTGACTTCTTTCAAAAAGTTTCATCCAAAGCTCCAATTCACAATAGAAAGCGAACAAAATAATACCATAAATTTTCTGGACATGACAATTATTAAAACTAGAGAAAATAAAATTACAACAAAACATTGTATTAAAGAAACATCATCAGGTCGCTACTTGAATTACTCCCATCATCCTAATTCCCAAAAAAACAGTGTAATCATAGGATTAGTGGATAGAGCCATCACACTTACATCACCTGAATATCGTCCAGAAATTTTATATCAAACAAAAACAAAATTACAAAACAATCACTATCCATCCAAACATATTGACAAAATTATTGAACAACACACACATAAAGATTACAATAGTCAAATCCAATCAACACAAACCAATACACGATCCACTCTTACATACATCGAAATGCCATACACAAATCAACTATCAGAAAAACTAAATTATATATTATCTAAACATAACATAAAAGTTTGTCATAGGGCACAAAATACTCTATCACCATTGTTCCCAAATTAAAAAGTTAAATAAATGCTTCAAAAAAATCTAACGTCATATATTCTATACCATGTTTAGATTGTCCCAAAAAATATGTAGGTATGACAACCCAACATCTTGAAAACAGACTTAATGGCCATAAATATACAAAAAACGCCTCCACTGCGCTTCATAAACATGAGAAAAATGAAAAACATAAATTTGACTTTAATAATACTAAAATAATAAACCAAGATTCCAATTACGAAAAAATCACAATAAAAGAAATGACACATATAAAAAAAGAGAACAATGCAGTAAACGATAAACAAGATATCAAAAATCTAAGCCAGATATATTATAATTTATTATAATAATAACATCAACTTCTTGAATGACCCTGGTATATTGTAAAGAGTTGTTTCTAAGGCGGGTATTTTCGATTTTATTGTTTTTGAAATTATTTTATTAGTTACCAGTTTTTGTCGTCTCTATGTGTACATTCAATTTTAATCTTTCAATCGTTCTCATTTTATTGTTTGACATCAATGTAAAATTTTTTGAAAATGCTCCGAATAGAGAGCGAAACGTCAAATAAAAATATAAAATGATGAAGCATTTACGATTAACCTGATGCCCAAGAAAACTGAATAAAATTATATATATATATATATATATATATATATGTGTATATATATATATATATATATATATATATATATATAGTCACATACAGGTTGTCCCACCATTGTAGTGACATGTGTTGATCACATATTTAATATTTAATTAATTGAAAGAAAGTGGTATTTTGAGAAACATAATTTTGAGTGTACCGAGAAATTTATTAGTGTAGGAATTACAAAAAGCTGTGAAACGGGTGTTAACGTCTGAAAAGGTATACGGAAGTAGGAAATAAGAAGTGTGACAAAATATTTCACTCGGAAAATCCGCCGGCGAATATTGCCGAACTACGGGAAAGAATACAAAATATTTTTCGGCAGTTACATCAACCACTTTTTATAAATATGTTTATTGACTTACAAAATCGATATGAAGCTTGTTTGCGTCGAAATGGTGAACATTTTGAACACTTACATTACAGAAATTAAAAATTAATTTTTATTTTTATTTTCGGTACTGTTTATTTTGGCGGATACTGTACATATATATATATATATATATATATATATATATATATATATATATATATATGTATATATATATATATATTATATATATAGGTATATATATATTATATATATATATATATATATTTATATATGTATATATTATATATATATATATATATATATATATGTATTCTTGGGATTGAAGACCATTTTTAGAGACATTTAACAAGTAGTTAATACATTTTTATTTAACGTTTCGGTCTTTCCATGACCTTCATCAGAAATAAAATTTTTGGTAAAACTAAAAGAAATGGTACAAGTTACAAAAAGAATTTGATTAGCAAAACAAATAAATCTTACCTTCGACAGAACGTTCAATTAATTATTCATTATATTTTATAGCTGTTTACGACGTATGACATAACAGAATATAACTCACACACAAACAAAACGAACATTTTAAAAATATGACAGTCATTGCTGAAAATTTGTATTGGAATACGAGTATTTGTTCTATACAATGGAAGCAGGCGTAACGAGGTTTTAATGTGTCGTTTTTGTGTTGACTGGTATTTGCAAAGGATTTTATATTTATATAGTGTGTGGTAATAAATTTATTATATTTGGAATGTGCCACGTGTTTCTCAATATTTCTAAGATTTTATAATGTCATTATAAATTTTACTAAGGTTTTTTGTGTCAGTCTTTAAATTTACGGAACTGGTTTTTCTTTGTATTTCTATCATTTCTAGAGCTTTGCGTTTTTTTGTGTGGTTTTCACTTCGCAGAATTTTTGTATCTTCGAAATCAAATTCGTGTTGGTTCTCTGAAACATGGATAGTGAGTGCCGTTTTGTTTCGTTTGTCATATTTGTGACTATTAACTCTATTTTTCTAATACTGACTTGTTTGTCCGATGTAGACCCCTTCACAGTTTTACATGGTATTCAATAGACTATGTTGCTTTTTTTTCTTTTAAGATTGAACTTTGGTAATTGGTTTTCAGTAGGTTGTACCCTTTATGAGCAACATGTATGTTGTGATGCGAAAATGTCTTTTTAAGGTTTTCTGATAAATTTGGTATATATGGCAAAGTGAGGAATTGGTTTGTTTTATTGCCTATTTTAGTTTTTGTATTATTATGGTTATAAAATATATGTAAACGTTTTTTAAATATCTTATTTATCAAATTAGTGGGATAGTTGTTGAGTATAAGGGCATCTTTAGCTTTTAATATTGCATTCTCTCTGAATTCGGGGTCGGACAGATTTATTGATCGATCTGCGAGTCCTATAATAACAGATTTTTTTTGTGTTAGAGGGTGTTGTGATTTAAAGTTTAAATATCGGGAAGACCAGGTATCTTTTGTGTGCCATTCCGTTTTTAGGGTGTTAGTTGTATGATGGAGGGTAAGGTCCAAAAAGCTAATTTGATTATTTTTTTCTAGTTCAATGGTAGACTGTAGTCTGTCATGGTAACTGTTGAAATCTTGTAAGACCAAATGTTCTGTATTTTTTGGAATTGCTAGTATGCAGTCGTCAACATACCTTTAAAAAAATAGTGTTTGAATTGAGTTTTTGGTCAGTATTGTTTCTTCAAGATCTTCCATAACTAATTGGGCAATGACGCTAGAATACGAGGTCCCCATGGCACACCCTTCAATTTGTTGGTAAAATGTCTCTTCATACAAAAAATAGGTGGAATTCAGAGTGAATTCTATAGCTTCTAAGAAGTCACTAATAGGTATATCAGTGTATGTTTCAGTCTGATTCCATTTTTTTAATTATTATATTTTTTGCTAAATTTATAGGAATACTCGTATATAATGATTTAACATCTAGGGATGCTAGTATATAATTTTCTGGCATGGTGATGTTTTTAATTTTAATTTTGAAATCCATCGAGTCTTTTATGTAGTATTTATTCTGGTAAACAATGTTTTCAAGAATTTTTTTAAAATATTTGGATAGTTTTTCGAAAGGCGATTGGATACATGAAACAATCGGTCGAAGTGGTTTTCCTTCTATGTGCAGTTTTAGTAGACCATAGATGGAAGCAAATTTTGTATTTTCAAATTTTTTGCTGTGTTTGGAGAAATATATGTTTTATTTTCCCAATTTGTTACTAATGCATTGTTTTTCTCCTGGATATTTGTAGGATCGTTCTTTAGTTGTTTGTAAGTAGTATCATCTCTGAGTAAGTTATACATTTTTTCTTGGTAGTGGTGTTTAAACATTATCACGGTTTTGTTAGTTTTATCAGGTTTTAATTTAATTTAATTAAATAAAAAAGACCAAGAGCCAAAAAAAGCGAAACAATATATAAAGCATGGGTGAAAATATGCCAACATACAGGAACATCAATGATGAATACGAAAAAGATGATATGGTATATATGAAGTTATATTCAAAAGCCTGTCGTCAACAATGTAAACAAAAAAACAGAAGAATCTTCCTTTTAAGATGTAAAAATGATAATATAACACCAAATTTTCTCAAATTTAAAGTTAATCACATTACTTTCAATTGTAAAAACCTTGAACAGAAGTTCAAAAAAGACATAACGAATTTCATTCAAAAAACTATCAACTTATTATTCACTGACACAACAAAAAATCTTATCAATAGAAAGAACGAAATTTCAAAATTGGAAATTGAACTCAATACTATTTCACCAGAAAATAAATTAATAGAATTTATGCATAATGAATCAAGAAAAAATGAAATTATTTTCCGAAAAATAAAAAACAAAAACATGAAGAAAATTGAAAATTTGAAGAATAGAACTCATACCAAACACAATTATAATGAATCGTGGATAGAAAATCTCACTGATATAGATATTCCAGAATATGTTCACGAAATTCTTAGTCTAGGACCAAATTTTGCTGCTCCCTTGGAAAATGCGAATGATATACCTATCCCAGAAATAATATGCAACATCGAGACTTCCCTCATAAATCTTAACTCGGAAACTAAAGATAATTTGCGGTCCCAATGTTGCAACATCATAACAAATCATAATAATAATTTTGAGAAAAAATCTAACATTCAAAATAGACAAAATAAAAAATTTACCAACAAAATAAAAAAAACAAAATCGTTTCTAAGGCAGAATAAAAATATTAGAGTATTAAAACTTGATAAAACTAACAAAACCGTGATAATGTTTAAACACGACTACCAAGAAAAAATGTATAACTTACTCAGAGATGATACTACTTACAAACAACTAAAGAACGATACTACAAATATATACCAGAAGAAAAACAATGCATTAGTAACATTGGGAAAATATAACATATATTTCTCCAAACACAGCAAAATATTTAAAAATACAAAATTCGCTTCCACCTAGAATCTATGGTCTACCAAAACTGCACAAAGAAGGAATACCACTTCGACCGATTGTTTCATGTATCCAATCGCCTTTCGAAAAACTATCCAAATATTTTAAAAAAATTCTTGAAAACATTGTTTACCAGAATAAATACTACATAAAAGACTCGATGGATTTCAAAAATAAAATTAAAAACATCACCATGCCAGAAAATTATATACTAGCATCCCTAGATGTTAAATCATTATATACGAGTGTTCCTATAAATTTAGCAAAAAATATAATAATTAAAAAATGGAATCAGATTGAAACATACACTGATATACCTATGAGTGACTTCTTAGAAGCTATAGAACTCACTCTGAATTCCACCTATTTTTTGTATGAAGAGACATTTTATCAACAAATTGAAGGGTGTGCCATGGGGGCCTCGATTTCTAGCGTCATTGCCCAATTAGTTATGGAAGATCTTGAAGAAACAATACTGACCAAAAACTCAATTCAAATACTATTTTTTTACAGGTATGTTGGCGACTGCATACCAGCAATTCCAAAAAATACAGAACATTTGGTCTTACAAGATTTCAACAGTTACCATGACAGACTACAGTTTACCATTGAACTAGAAAAAAATAATCAAATTAGCTTTTTGGACCTTACCCTCCATCATACAACTAACACCATAAAAACGGAATGGCACACAAAAGATACCTGGTCTTCCCGATATTTAAACTTTAAATCACAACACCCTCTAACACAAAAAAAATCTGTTATTATAGGACTCGCAGATCGATCAATAAATCTGTCCGACCCCGAATTCAGAGAGAATGCAATATTAAAAGCTAAAGATGCCTTTATACTCAACAACTATCCCACTAATTTGATAAATAAGATATTTAAAATACGTTTACATATATTTTATAACCATAATAATACAAAAACTAAAATAGACAATAGAACAAACCAATTCCTCACTTTGCCATATATACCAAATTTATCAGAAAACCTAAAAAAGACATTTTCGCACCACATCATACATGTTGTTCATAAAGAGTACAACCTACTGAAAACCAATTACACCTATCTAAAAAGTTCAATCTCAAAAGAAAAAAAGAGCAACATAGTCTATGAAATACCATGTAAAAACTGTGAAGGGGTCTACATCGGACAAACAAGTCAGTATTTGAAAAACAGAGTAAATAGTCACAAATATGACAAACGAAACAAAACGGCACTCACTATCCATGTTTCAGAGAACCAACACGAATTTGATTTCGAAAATACAAAAATTCTTCGAAGTGAAAACCACACAGAAAAACGCGAAGTTCTAGAAATGGTAGAAATACAAAGAAAAACCAGTTCCGTAAATTTAAAGACTGACACAAAAAATCTTAGTAAAATTTATAATAACATTATAAAATCTTAGAAATATTGAGAAACACGTGGCACATTCCAAATATAATAAATTTATTACCACACCCTATATAAATATAAAATCCTTTGCAAATACCAGTCAACACAAAAACGACACATTAAAACCTCGTTACGCCTGCTTTCATCGTATAGAACAAATACTCGTATTCCAATACAAATTTTCATCAATGACTGTCATATTTTTAAAATGTTCGTTTTGTTTGTGTGTGAGTCATATTCTGTTATGTGATACGTCCTAAACAGCTATATAATATATTGAATAATTAAATGAACGTTCTGTCGAAGGTAAGATTTATTTGTTTTGCTAATAAAATTCTTTTTGTAACTTGTACCATTTCTTTTAGTTTTAACAAAATTTTTACTTCGGATGAAGGTCATGGAAAAACCGAAACGTTAAATAAAAATGTATCAACTACTAGTTAAATGTCTTTAAAAATGGTCTTCAATCCTAAAAATGACCAAGAACCAAAAAAAGCGAAACTATATATATATATATATATATATATATATATATATATATATATATATTATATATGTATATATTACAATATATTTAATACTATATTATTTAATTTTTTTATTTATCTATGTTCTTTTTCATGCTCTTATGTTTATGAAAGTATAGGTCATGATAAATTGATTTATATTTTGTTATTCATTAGATTTATTGGTTTAATGGAGAACATGTGAACTCTTACTCCCGTTGGGTTCCGGATTGAATTAAAACAAAAAATATACGAAGTTCGCACCTTACAAATAACCTGCTAAAATCATCTCCTCCAAAAGCTGTGAATAGATTATGTGGAACACATCAATGCAACTTCTATGGTGTGAAACCTTTTCTTATATTTAACAGATGACATGCAAATAAAATTCAATGACTCAAAATTTAGTTACTATAATTACCAACAAACATAAAATCAAAAAGCATTATAAACTGTGAAGAAAACTTGTGTTAAACAAATATAATACAATCCAAATTACATATACCAAATATTATTATACATCTGAAATTATCAATGTGTAATTTGGTCAAATTAGTGAATTTTGTCTGAATTTATTATGGTTAACCAGATAAATTGTGGAAACACTGACCTGATCACAACACTGGGAAGTTTATTTTACACTCTACGCCTGTGTTATCTTCTGGAATGAAGCTGGATCTCCTTCAATCTTGTAAAACAAACTCTATAGTTTGTATGGCAGGTAAGTTCGTGTATTATTATTAAATCGTTTAGTTACACTTGCTCATAATGTTTTTATTACGATAATTAATGATTTAATGAAGTACTTTCTGAAAATTCATATAGCGTCCCCTCTCAAATTTTAACTGCACATATTTCTTATAAATTACTATTAATTCACAATATTTTCTTCTTCAAATGTTTAATATATAGTTATTCAACGTTTGCAATATGTTTTGGCTCTGATTTCTAATAATTTCCAAATATTTTTCATAAAATTTATGAAAATAGCTTACATGCGTCCATCTCCCTTAGCATCACCTCACCAACCTTTTGTTTCCCAAATCAACAAACTTTCTGTTGCTAGCTTTGTTATTTCAAAACAAAACACTCACAACTTACTAGATATAATACAATCTGTTTTATCTAATGTTTGATATTTCGTTTAATGTCTTTATATATTACTATTGTTATTTATTATTCATGTAAAATTTCAAATTAACTCACTATTCCTATTTACATATGCAAAAATCTACCTTATTTTAATAAACAAAAATTATATCTATTCGACTTTAAATTCCAATATCAATACATATACAATCTCAAATGTTCAAATACCTTTCATGATGCCTTTCAATTAAATTCTTACTCATTATTACATATTTAATTGATATAAACTTGGCCTTATATTTAATTCAGTCATCAAATTTTTCAAATATCCTCATAGCTTTTCAAATAATCAATAGTTCACACATAAATCATTCTATGGTTGAATATATTTCTGCTATCAGTGTTCTTTGCTAACTGACATGAAGTTTTTAATTGACACTTCAGTAATTTCTTTTTGATATAAACATTGCAATTTTGTTGGTATATTGTTATCAAATATTCTATTTATTATTGTCTGATAATAATTTATTTTCTTTTTAGATTCAATGTTGGATATTCGAAATACTAGATACAAATTATTATTTACGCTGTTGACAAGAAAATGAGTTTATAATTTATTAGGGACATGATTAAAATTTCATGAAAATAATGCTGTTTACATTCTGAAATCCTAAGGTAAATAATTTCACTACTACTTATGTATTTCTTTAGTTATGTCGCATAACTGAAATTATAGATGTTCAATTCAATAGGAGATATATATTCTTCTCATATTATCACCATTGGACAAGATAATTCCAGCTGTATGAAGTGAGTAATCTCCACCTGTTACTCAACAAAGTTGCAAATTTCATACATTTGTGTCTCATCCGCTTTACTACTTCTTACGATAAGTTCAATATATATATATATATATATATATATATATATATATATATATATATATATATATCTATATATATATATATATATTTATAAAAATAAATTTCATAAAATACGAGGTGTGTCCATATGAAATACAAATTTCGGTTTTGTACTATACACCTCCGTTTAAGTCAAAGTTTCAATAATTTCGACACATCAGTCTGACCGTTCTTCGAAGAGGAAAACAACTACTTTTCTGGCTAGTACCACGCAGAATATTGAATCACATTCCCTTAGAAAAACGTGGCGATTCGCAAACGTAAGGAGTAGGGCAGACTACACTGACCAGTTTATACCTCCATGGGTCTCTTCAAGAGTGCCGTAATGCCTTCTAGTTCGGAATCTCTAATCCAAACTGAGCATTCCGCCTTCACACAACCTCAATTTGTCTCGTGTGGTTACACACTTACGAGAAGTAGTCAGCTGGCGTCATCTTCAATTCCAACTGCGAACCACCACCTCAGATAATTATTTGACCGTATAAGTCATATGAAATTAATTAAATAAAAAATTTCATAAAATACGAGGTGCGTCTAAATGAAAGATAAATTCCGGTTTTCTACTATACAGTTCCGTTTAAGTCAAAATTTTAATTTTTTCGACATATCAGTTTGACCGTTCTTTGGAGAGAAAACAACTACTTTCCTGGCTAATACCACGCAGAATATTGAATTACATCTCCTTCGAAAACCAAACCAATTTTCTGGCATATTAGATAGTGTTCAAGAATGGGAATTCTTGATTTTTATATATTACCGTATTTTTAGGAATGTGGGAAGTATTGTTATTTTGTCGGCGATATATTTGCAGATATAAATTTCTTTTTGTATCCGTTCGCTATTGTTTGTATATTCAAAAGCATAACTTGTTTTAGGTCTGTAACATTGTTGAATGTTTAGAAAAATATCACGTTTTATAATATCATTTTTGTTTAGTGCTGCTAAAATTGTAACACCATAAAATAGAATTGTTTATAACAAGCGAAATATCCCATTGTAAAGTTTGTAAGACTTATTGTCATATTATATGTTGAACTTCGATGTTATTAAGATCGGAAGGTGAACAAGAACTTAATGAAACATGAACTGAATGATTCGGAAAAACGTTATGTTTTGGCTTGATGGGGTGCCCAATACTAGCGAATGTGTATCTCTACTATGGTGTTACCTGGATACTGACTACGAATCGATTTCTTCGACTTTGAGTACACAATTGACTCGAATACTAACTTAGAAACGTTATGTTTGACTTAATAACTTAACTTTACTCAGGAACGATGAGTTTCGACTTGAATTATATGTGTTTGACTTAAATAGTAACTGAGAAACGATATGTTTGACTTAGTAACTCAGAAACGATGAGTTTCGACTTGAATTACACTTAGAACTTGAGTTTCGACTTAAGTAGACAACTAAGCTATCGGTTCACTCTTCAACCAACTAACTCGTTATTAGTGTAACTGGTAAGTTACTAATTGACAGCGTAACTATGTGATAACTGCTTAACTGAGTGATCACTGACTGATTTCTTCACGTTGTGAGGCGTGTTAAATAGGAAAACTTTAAGGGGGTAACTTTACACGAATGTTTGTGGGACTAAATGAAACACACCCTGCCGATTCGTGCTTATTGTTGACTTGGCCGGAGCCATTGACAAGAGTCAACAATGGACACATCCGTTATATTTTCATCTACTATTGAATGATATTTCAAAGGCGAGACCGTCCTTGGAAACATGAATTACCCAGCCAATGGTGCGAAAGGCTTTATTACAGACATTCCGATGCCGATCCAATATTCAAAGATCCCGTATCTTTCAACCATAGAAGTTCAAAATATAATAAGACAATCCGTATTATAAATTTTACAATGAGATATTTCGTTTGGTCAAAACAATCCTATTGTATGGTGTTACAATTTTAACAGCAATTAACAAAAATAATATTATGAAACGTGATATTTTTCTATACATGTAACAATGTTACAGACCTAAACGAAGGCTTTTGAATATACAAACAATAGCGAACGTATATAGAAATAAATTCATATCTGCAAATAGATCGCAGAGAGACTTACAATACTTCAAACATTTCTAAAAATACAGTCATATATACAAATCAAGAATTCTCATTCTTAAACAATAGGATTGGGAGAAGAAGTAAAAGTATGCAGTAGCATGTATTTTAATGCGGGAAATCCATTATTTTATTTAGTTTTATGAAATTTTGTTTCAAGTGGAGTAATAGAAAAAAATGTTGGGTTAAAACTGATATTATCGTTATATAATATAAAATCATGTGGTAGGGTCATCAACTGGTTATACTTTAAATAGTGTTTTGTAAAATATGTGTAAATTTCTAGTTTTTGCGGCAAACAAAAAAAAAGATATATTTTTTGCAAAGTACGTAATCATTATACAACACAAAAAGCATTCCGATCTACGCGACCTCTGTAATAAGAAAGAAGAAAGGCTGACGAGTGGAAAGCATGGAATACTATGCATGCCGACGTCCTTAACGACACTTGCTTCGCAAAGGGTTGAGTGATATTAGGAGTAACATGTATACAAAACCTTTATAGTTGTTCAAATATTCGAAGATACATTCTTTAATATCAAATCTATTAGCAGCTTACTTTAAAAAACATTTTTCAATGTAAAAAGCTCGTCAAGTAAACTTTTTTCAGTGTAGACATCATCATGGCAAGGGCTCATCAATAACAAAGTTTTATCTCAACAATCTAATTCATTTGGTAGCGATAAATTATATCTCTCGTTGACAACATTCATTTTACAAACTTCACAACAAACATCCAAAGTTGGATCACTCCAGTCAAGCCCCATACAATTTCTGATGCTGCTACGCTTATAAAACATCAGAAGCGTATTCCAAAGAGGATATAATTAGCAATAGTAGTTTCTATCCTGAGTAAGGCTGACGTCAAGCTCAATTACGTATTAGATATAGCGGAGAATGTAGACATATTCAAACTCTTAAATTTGGAAAAGTAGCTTTGTGCGAGATGAGGGTGAGTCATGCAATTAAACGTAATATTTGTACAAATATATATTATCCAGATTCCGGGTCAAACGATAATTTGTAAAAAATGAAATATTATGATCTTTACTAATATATGTTAATGATAATGCCGGTGCTACAGCCGCAGTAAATGGGAAGCAATGTTGAAAAAAGTAAACGACACGACATTTGAAACAGGTTATTGCTTAATTCCAGAATAAATAAAGGAGGATGCCATGCTACGCTCAGCGTAGTGCAGGAAGAGCAAATTATTGAATTTGTTGAAGCGGAACCATGGGAAAAAATTCACTACACTACATATAGGCTCACACCCTAATTGATTTCAAACTCCATATAACCATTGTCGAAACAAAATAAATCGTCTAACAACTATAGGGACTAATACTTTAACAGTTTTTCGTAATTTTTGACTAATAATACTGTAATGTTTTTCTTATTTATTATGAAAGTTTTTATCACGACAGGTGAGATAAATTCATACACAATTCTCCCTGAATTGATTTATTCACTGAACTATCCTGGCTCTCGAAATTTCTTCCTTGATTGCTGTGGACTTCTAAAGGCACTTCATATCGAATAATAAATTCTTTCATCAATACATCTGCGACAATTGTGGCCTCTTGGTTCTCGATCGCGTAAATTTCCACCCAGTTTGTGAAATAATCCATTACAACCAGGATGTATTTACCACCATTTTCTGTGGTCGGAAAGGGTCCAGCGAAGTCTAAAGCAATCATGGGTGCCTTTCTCTTGCGACGTGGTTCATTACTCGTAGCAAAAGTCGTACGTTTCTTACACCAGTCTTTCACATCGTCGGAGCTGTTTATCCAATAAAAATTTTTACATACTCTTCGAAGGGTTCTCTTCACTCCCAGATGACCTCCCAATGGACTGTAGTGTAACTTCTTCAGTACCTCAGCTACTCTCGTTCTCGGCATAACTAACTGTCTTCTTATCTTGGAACCATCATCGTTTTCAAGGATTCCTTTCAACAGGCCTCCTTCCAGGACAAGGGAGTCCCACTGAGCCCAATATGCCTTGAGTGTTGGTGAAAATCTTGAAACTTCTTGCCAGGTAGGTCACTAATTTTTTTCCTTCCATTGCCGGATCATCTTCAGGTGAGGATCATTCTCCTGATCTTCTCTGATCCTGGTGGGTAACCATTCTTGGTTGATTACAGTAATTCTGGAAACCACAGGTTCCCTAGATTCCGCCTTCTTGCAGTGGGAGCAGTCTGTTGGGCACGGCCGTCTGGACAGGGAGTAGACATTTCGGTGACACACCTGCTCGATATTCGATGTAGAAATCGTACTCTTGAAGCCGTTCAATCAATCTAGCGATCTGGCCCTCGGAAGTCTCAAACTGCATTAACCACTGGCGTGTGTTCCATGGACTTGATTACCGCCAAAAGTTCTCTTCCTGTGTCGCAGTAGTTTCGTTCTGGTTTGGAGAGGACTTTACTGAAATATCCCAGCACTCTTTCTTGCCCTCCTTGGATCTGTGAGAGCACACCTTCAATTCCTACGTTGCTTGCGTCAGTGTCAAGAATAAAGTCTCCCTTTAGTAATGGATATCCTAATATCGGCTCAGTGGTTAAATTACTCTTCATGGTTTCAAAAGCCGTTTGATAGTCTTCGTCCCAATGGAAAGCTCTTGTTTCTTCTGTTAGTCGAGTTAGGGGCTTGGCAATATCTCGAAACTTCCTTATAAATCTCCAGTAGTATGTGGAAAGTGCGAGGGAACTCCTAATTTCGTCTAGCCAAAAATAACTACTAAACATATCAGGTAGGCATCAAATGAAATGTAACTTCTGTCATTCTGACGATGATATTCAGTTAACGAAACAATTGTTAATATTTTAGTATTTTCAACATTCTTCATTATATTGTGGAATTAGCTAGAAACATTGAGTTTCATTTGAAACACAAATCCTAATTTGATGTTTGTCTTAGTGTTTTTGAATGAAACTCACGGTCTCTAGTTAATTCCACAATATAATAAAAGTTATTGAAAATTCTAAAAAATTGACAATTGTTTCGATAAATCAATATCATCGTCAGAATGACAGAAGTTACATTTCATTTTATGCCTACCTGATGTTTAGTAGTTATTTTTGGCTAGACCAAGGAGTAACCTAACTTGTGATTGGCTTAATATATGTTTATAGAAAAAAGAAGAAGATGTGATATTACAAATATTGAAGCTTAGATATTATTAGCCCTATGGTGATATCCTGGATATCATTTTTCCAATTAAGATCAGTATAACTGTGCAATGATATAGAAAACCAGGAAAACTATATCTGCTGATCTTTACAATTATCACATGAGAAGACAGTTTATTAGTGGAGAACTCCCTAGATTTAACTGTTCATTGACAACTTCATATTGTGGGTTTCTTAAATGTCTTCTAATTTCCAGTTTTCCAAGGAAATCCAGTTCTTGTTTATTTTCACAAATATGCAGCACTTCTAGTTCTGTGTTAGGTGTCAATGAATGATTGGTGTCAAGTAGATGTTTTGCGTAGTGGGATTTATCTGGTTGTTTTAATCTGTATGCTCATAAGTGCTCACTGTATCGTTTTTCAAAATTCCTAAGGGTCTGACCCAAATAGACAGCATTACATTCTGGACATTTGAGTTTATATATACCTGACTTCTTTAATAGTGGTATTTTTGTTTTTACATTTAACAATTTTGTACTAACATTACTTTCTGTTTTAAAAGAAATTGTTGTATTTGTTGCTGAAGATATAATCTTTGAAATATTATTAGAAATATTTCCTGCATATGTGATGGTTTTATAAGTTTTAATTTCATCAGCTTGTTTAGGATATATTAGTTGTATTGCCACTTTTTCTTCTTTTTTACTAATTAGCTTATTTATCATATCTAATGGATAACCGTTAGATGTTGCTATTTGTCTAATTGTATTATTCTCTCTATCAAAATTACATTTGTTCATAGGAACTGAAAAAGCTCTATGTATCATTGAATTATATGATGCTAGTCTGTGTGACATAGGGTGGTTAGAATTGAATGGAATTGTCACATCAGTCTGTGTTGGTTTTCGGTAAATTGAATAATCAAGTACACTATTAACTCTTTGAATTTTTAAATCAAGAAAATTGATTGAGCTATTTTCTTCAATTTCTAATGTAAATTTAATTTTCGGGTGTAAATTATTGATGTGGTTGAAAAATACATCTAATTGTCGTTCACTACCCATAAAACAAGCTAATATGTCATCTACATATCTATACCAAAATAAAATATTTTTCGAAATATTACTTTCAGAGATCTTTCTTTCTAAATTGTCCATAAAAATGTTTGCTAATATAGGTGATATAGGGCTTCCCATTGGTAAACCTTCATCTTGAATATATATCTTATTGTCAAAAGTGAAATAATTCTGATTAATGCATACATCAAATAAATTAAGTATATCTGATATTATTCCTGGATTAATATTTTTATCTTCTAGTAATTTTCTTACAAGTATTAGACATTCTTTAGGAGGAATTTTAGTAAACATATTAGTTACATCGATCGAAATGAGTTTATAGTTATCTTGCAAGTGGATTGCTTTCAACTTTTTGATTAATTCTATTGAATTTCTAATTGAGTACTGAGATTCATATCCGTAAGGATTGAGTATATTGTTGAGCTTCTTTGCCAATATATTATTAGGAGCATTAACATAAGAGACTACAGGTCTAATTGGTTTAAAATCTAATTCAAATAATTTTCTTTATGAGAAATTGAAAATTGCCAATTTAATCAAAAATATTGAACCTCCAAAAGTTAAACGTCAAACAAAAAATGACATTACAGTTTTAAATGCAATAAAAAAGAAGATAGAGGATAATAACCTAACAGTTACAAAATCTGATAAGGGGAACACAACTGTCATTTTGACGACTGAAAATTATAATTCCAAAGTATATAACTTTGTAGAATCCAGCGATGTGAAAGTTCTTAAAGCAGACCCAACAAAAAAGTTTTCTAATAACGTAAGGGATATTGTTAATATTTCAAATTATCTTGTAAATGATTACGAAAAGAGGTCTATCATACATAAGAATCCTCATAGTCCACAATTATATGGAACAGTTAAATTACATAAAATAACGAAACCAATTAGACCTGTAGTCTCTTATGTTAATGCTCCTAATAATATATTGGCAAAGAAGCTCAACAATATACTCAATCCTTACGGATATGAATCTCAGTACTCAATTAGAAATTCAATTGAACTAATCAAAAAGTTGAAAGCAATCCACTTGCAAGATAACTATAAACTCATTTCGTTCGATGTAACTAATATGTTTACGAAAATTCCTCCTAAAGAATGTCTAATACTTGTAAGAAAATCACTAGAAGATAAAAATATTAATCCAGGAATAATATCAGATATACTTAATTTATTTGATGTATGCATTAATCAGAATTATTTCACTTTTGACAATAAGATATATATTCAAAATGAAGGTTTACCAATGGGAAGCCCTAGATCACCTATTTTAGCAAACATTTTTATGGACAATTTAAAAAGAAAGATCTTTGAAAGTAATATATATAAACTCAAATGTCCAGAATGTAATGCTGTCTATTTGGGTCAGACCCTTAGGAATTGTGAAATACGATACAGTGAGCACTTACGAGCATACAGATTAAAACAACCAGATAAATCCCACTACGCAAAACATCTACTTGACACTAATCATTCATTGACACCTAACACAGAACTAGAAGTGCTGCATATTTGTGAGAAGAAACAAGAACTGGATTTCCTTGAAGAACTGGAAATTAGAAGACATTTAAGAAACCCACAATATGAAATTGTCAATGAACAGTTAAATCCAGGGAGTTCTCCACTAATAAACTGTCTTCTTAAGTGATAATTGTAAAGATCAGCACATATAGTTTTCCTGGTTTTCTATATCATTGCACAGTTATACTGATCTTAATTGGAAAAATGATATCCAGGATATCACCATAGGGCTAATAATATCTAAGCTTCAATATTTGTAATATCACATCTTCTTTTTTTTTTCTATAAACATATATTAAGCTAATCACAAGTTAGGTTACTTCTTGGTCTAGCCAAAAATAACTACTAAACATCAGGTAGGCATAAAATGAAATGTTACTTCTACCATTCTGACGATGATATTGATTTATCGAAACAATTGTCAATTTTTTAGAATTTTCAATAACTTTTATTATATTGTGGAAATAACTAGAGACGTGAGTTTCATTTAAAAACACTAATATGAGCATATTCCACGAAGTAAGGATCGAGACAGTCAATTTCATTGATGTTTGCCTGTTGGTTGCGGCCATTGCTGAATGGGAGCAATTTTCTCTAGACCCACCGCAACTCCTTCATTGCTCACTATATGACCTAGATAGTTAATTCGGTTTTGGAACAGCTGACATATCTTCGGGTTTAACATTAGCTGGGCAGATTGGAATCATTTGAATACATATTCCAAATTATTCAGGTGTTCGTCAGTACTACGATGTCTTCCAAATAGACCAGGCATGTCTTGCAAGACAGCTCTCTCAAGACATTTTCCATGAGTCTTTCAAATGTCACGGGCACATTACAGACTCCGAATGGTATGACCTTGAATTTCCATAATCCAGATCCGGTGGTAAAGCAGTCTTCTCTTTGTCTTCTAGGTCCATTTATACTTGCCAATATCCAGACTTCAGGTCCAAGGTGGAATACAGTTTGCTGCCGGCCAAAATATCTAGCGTATAGTCAATTCGAGGAATAGGATAACTGTCTTTCTTCGATACGTTGTTTAGCTGGCGATAATCCACGCAGAATCTCGTAGTTCCATCCTTTATTTAGACGAGCACTGCTGGAGACACCCATGGACTAGTAGATGGTTCTATTACTTTTTCTTCTGCCATCTCTCAAATTATTCTTTCAGTTTCCTCTCTCTTTGCTCGTGGTGGTCTTCGAGCTGATTGCGTAATTGGCTTGGCATTACCAGTATCAATTTGGTTTTTGAAGGCTGATGTTCTACCAGTCTTCCCTCCTTTTAGTACGCATAGATCTCGATACTGTAAGAAAGATTCTCTAACTATCCTTTTCTCAGCTCGATTCAAGGATAACATCTGTACGAATCTGGTATTTGAATTGTCAGTTGCCATTGTTTGGCGAACTATAGACGTCACTGGTACGCAGGATCCAATCTTGGTTTCTTCTTGATGGTAATTGGGTAATCGTTCACGTTTATCACACGTACTGGGATCTCCTTCACCGACGTAACTAATCCTTTTCCAATTGGTAGGGTAGAGTTCCCAACAGTGAGACGGATTCTGTTCTAATAGATAAACAATTTATATTTTTGTGTCAAACTTAATTTTGTGTAAACTAAATCATACATTAAGGTTTTCTATAACGATTATTGGGGTCAATTTTGAAAATACTCATGTTTTCATATTTTACCATATACAAAAAGTAAATAAAAATTTTTGTCTCACTGGTGGACATAATGCCCCATACTAAGACAGCATGTGTCCAATAATGAGACAGTATTATTTGTATTGTAAATTTAAATGAATTATTTTTCCAAATTTTAATAAAGTTTTTTGTTTTTGAAAAAATATTTAATAAATTTAGCTTGTTACAACAAAATTTAATTCTAAGTTTAAGATGAAAATGAAATTATCTAACGAATATTCAATAAACTAAAGTCTATTTGAAAAGTGAAAGAAGCTTGTTAACTGCTTGTATGACCAACTAAATGGGGAGGTGGGATGATAAACTTTATATCTGAAATAGGAACCACACATACATAAGGAACATTCAGGTACAAAAATCTATTTGTTCCTACTTTCTGATTTTGATTTCTAAAAAACATTATTTCATATTCTTGGGTGAACGCATTGTTTTTAATAACTTTTCCAACATAATAAAGTTATCGTTTTAGTAATTTGTTAGTGAATTCCACGAGCACAAAATCATTATTAACTGGATCTTTATGTAAGTCTTCAAAGCCATCCAATTGTTTTTTCATTTCTTCAAATATTTACAGTTTCAATCTTCTTAGAGTTGCGATTAGCCCAGGCTATATTCCTTTCTTGTATTGCCTCCCATTCAGAAGTGTCGGTAGCTATAATGCTTTTTCCTCCCTTTCGCTTATTGGTCGGCTTACGAGCCTCTGCTTAAGAAAATCCTTTAAACATTTCAGGACTATTGAAAATCTCTTTATCTAGCGCTTTTTGCACAGCACCTTCAGTTATCTGGGACGTAACTTCTGAATTTGGCGCAGAGCTTGACTGGGTAACATCATTTTCAATAATATTGGCAGTAACAGCCTCCGAAGATGTTTCTTGAAAGTTCGCGCCATTCTTGTTTTCAGCTTCTGGAAGCTTGCGATCGGTTACTCACCTGCTGAAGATTACAAGAAGCAGTCTAGCAGTGGGTCTAATACCTAGAAAATGGAGAAGGGCAAGAGTAACCTTCATACCAAAAATAGGGAAAAAAGATGGGACTGATCCCCGATCTTTTAGACCCATCTGTCTAACATCGTTTCTACTCAAACCGATGGAGAAAGTAGTGGATAACTACATAAGAACAGATAATCTGGAGAATATACCACTTCGTAAATGTCAGCATGCCTACAGAGCGAGTCGATCAACTGAGACGGCTCTGTATCAGCTGACAGAAGTCATCCAGAGAACTCTGAACAACAAAGAAATCGCAATGTGCGCATTCCTGGATATATCAGGGGCCTTTGATAACACAACTCATGTGTCTGTCAAAGAAGCACTAAAAAGGCGAGGAGTGAATGAAACCATTGTAAAATGGATGTATGAGTTGTTGACAACGAGGATGGCTGAGACACAGGTGGGGAATCAAACCACCTCAGTTAAAGCCACTCGGGGGACACCTCAAGTGGGAGTGATATCTCCCCTTCTATGGAGCCTCGTTGTAGATGGGTTGCTCTACAGGCTAACGGAGCTTGGCTTCGAATGTATGGGCTACGCCGATGACAATATTTTAATAGTCAGAGGTAAGTTCGAGAGCACTTTGTGTGATTTATTACAAAAGGGCCTCAGAATCATTAAGCAATGGTGCTTGTCAGTGGGGCTAAACATTAACCCAAGCAAGACCATAGTAATTCCATTTACCCGGAAAGAACACTTCCAGCCATGAAACCCATATCCTTAAACGGGGAAATCATAGAATGGAAATCAGAGGTTAAATATCTAGGGATAACCCTAGACAGTAAGCTTTTGTGGAATAAGCATGTTGAAATAACTGCTATTAAAGCAATAAGAGCTTTGAGGGCGTGCAGAAATCTAGCTGGTAAGAGGTGGGGCTGTAACCCAAAAATACTGCGATGGATGTACGCCATGATTGTGAGACCAGCAATTACGTATGGGGCAATACTTTGGCACACAAAAGCAAGTCAGTACAGCACGAGGAAGACCCTCAACAAAGTTCAAAGGCTTGCCTCTGTGTGCATCACTGGAGCTATGGGAACGTGTCCAACTAGGGCACTTGAGATCATTACAGATCTCACACCTCTACATCTGGTGATAGAAAGATCTGCCCAAGAGGCAATTCTTAGAATATCTAAAGAAGATTCACGCAATGAGAGTATTAAAAATGGAAAAATCGGGGAGCTTGGTCCTCTCTAACAAGATACATCTCATTAGCGAATCTTCCCAGTGCCGAAATGATCAGGAAAGTAAGCATCGAAAAGAATTTCACCACGATGCTACATACGAGAAGAGAACACGTGCTACTGTCATCTTCCTAATTGGCTATTTTTCTTTCCTTCGATCCAATATTTTCTATCACATTTAAAAACAAAAATATTCCCAACGGTAAGACATGTCTCACTGTTGGGTGTCCTATTGTACCCACGAGGGTACTTGGCCGCCATTTTTGGCCATTTCCCCACCAAAATATCAGTATCACAAAATTATTTGAGCACACTGGAATATCAAGAAAATGAACTTACCTATGGTACAATCAGATTTGCAAAATAAGTTTTCATCTGTGCCACAACAGAAAAAGACGGTTGGCAATCAAAATACTCTAAGGCGCCAAAACACAGGCATAGACATAACGTGCACCCAGACCGACGGCGTGTTTCAAACTGAATCAACAAGTAACTCAAACTCGCGTCTAGGGTGACCGAGACACTCTGGCAGATTTGCTTCTAGACATATATAACGCATGCGCATTTCTTACTTTGATTTCGCGCTTAACGTCGACAATTTGAATGTTTTTATTGTTAGATGTGAAACATTAAGTTATAGAATCGTGGGATATTTATACATGGGTGACGTCTTATAGTTTTTTTATTTAGCCCTAGCTTCTACTATGGTACCAGGGTGGGCCCTTAAAAATTTTGTGAGCTTTGATTTTATACTTGAATCTATGCACGTACATGAATACTTACGTAAACAGGCTTCACATGCTAAACAAATGAGTTTACAGTTACGATCAACTTTTCTTTCTTCCACTAGGTATATTTCTTGTGATGAGGATGATGGAACTTGCCAACCCGTCTCTATTGGTATCACCAAATTCACATTTACTTGCTGACTCAATTTATGCCTGGATCTTAGTTCCTTTATTTTGCCACATAATTTACCTTTTTGGATTATTGATCGATCAAATAGCATATCACGCACAAACATTAACAGAGCATTAATGGCTTTGTCTAACCTCTTGTTGTATTTTCCATTTAAGTATATGTATTTTATTGTATGGTGCATTCGTTCGATATGCATGTTTGTATTTATGCCACAATTAAGCCGATAACAATAGGCCCATGCCTTAACCTTATCAATATAATATTTTTGAATATAATGCCAAAACTCTTGAGTGTCCTGATTTCAAATCAAATTTTTCAAAAATGCTTCAAGCATAAGCAATAATGCTGTTGTGTCTGTTTCTTGTAGCAAAGTCCTTAGTTGTTTATATGTAAGCGCCTTAAAAATATTATAACTATGTTAATACACACAAACTAGATAGCAAAATATTAAACTACCTGCAATTCCTTTGATCAAATTTGATTTAGATTTTTTCTCCATGCCCTATCCACATACCAAGAGCAAAACAATCCGAAAAATAATTTTTTTATATGGATTGGGTATCTAGTCATTCTCACCATTAGTTATCAAATGATAAAATTACACAAAGACAAATAATACAGATTTTTGAAATCCAACCTTAACTATCTTACTTTCTTAGATGGTTTACTCACTACTTACCTATAAAGATTCTGCCATGTCACTCATGAAAACTTCAGGTGATATTTTTGATCCAAGACATTTTTCAATGCAGCTAAAAATTTAAACAAAGCCTCCTCATCTGAACGGTTTGAAATCATAAATGTACATGGAAAGCATTCTCTTATTTCATCCAGCACACGTAATGTTATTAAGTTAAAACTCATAGCTATTTAGACCATGCGTTCCATCTATACATACACAATCATTTCCAAACCTACTAAGCATATATTTCTGTCCATCAGTCATGATAATTAGAACAAAATCATCTTTTTTTAGTTGTGGATATTCTAGTGATAATTCATCTTGTGGTTTGTAAAATAGAACACAATTACTATTTTGCAGTTCATAAATCCACACTTGTGAACTAATAGCATCACTTTTATGCCGAAAAAAACTGGAATTCAAATTATAGGTTTGTTCCAGATTATATAAGTCTTTTTCGGTAAGAAGGTGTATTATGGGCAAGGGAATTTTTGCTGCAATTTTGGAAGCCACTTTTTGTTTTTCATCATTACTTAAAAATAAATGACCCAGGTCATTATCGTGCCCAACATGTGTCTTCATATAATTTACAAAGTGAACACTTTCTTTAATTGTAAGAGTAAGAGTAGCGGGACAAAAGGCGCCTATTTTATTGGAGCTTTGACATTTTAAATGTCTCAAACCACTTCCTCGTGGAACATATTTCCCAGATCTATGGCAAACATATATCTTTTTTGTGCTATTTAGAGAATTTTGTGCACCATGTTTATTTATAAAAGAAGATCTTGTTTTATTTTCCTCTCGAGTTTTCCAAAACATAAATTCTTCCAAAGTATCAAACTGCTTATCTTCAAAAGCAATAGAAATATTGTGTTCTTCTTGAAAGTGGCTAATTAATCTTTGTTTTAAAATATCTTTATAGGAGCATAATGGACATATAAATTCATTTAACGTACAATGAAATGTAACTTCATGAGTTTTTTTATGTGCTTTAAAATTCTTTTCTCCAGAAAACTGTTTACCGCAAACATCACATTTGTAAGGATAACATTTGTCTTTAATTAAGAAACTGAATTGATCTAAAAAAAATAGCACAATATGATACAATTTTTCATCGGTTATTTCAAAGCAACGCTTTACATGGTTTTATAGAATTGGTATAATGCGGAACAGAGATTTAATGAAAATTTATAATAAATGTTTCATCATTAATGAGAAAAGAATACTAACAATTGGCAAACCAGAGAGGTGATATTTCCTTACAACACTAAACATTAAAAAAATGTATGAATCAATACTACCTAAATGTGCCCCTGTTCATTGGTGCATCAATTCCAGTATACCTTGTATCTGAGTATATTATATATTAATAAAAATCTATGTATAGGTAAATACCTGGATGACACGTGGTACTTAAGACTTGAATACTTGGTAAAAAGTTTATTACATTTATCACGAGCAGCAGTCGGATTATATTTCTTGTTTGGAGCCAGTACTTCTATTTTACCTGAAAAATAAATTAATACTAGAGAATATCTATATAAACCATTGAGTTAAAACTAATTTTTTTTAATAGGTTGTGACTATAATATAAAAAATGGTCCTTTTCCCTCATACTTCATAGTAAAATAATAAATAAATGAACTAATTACTAGGTAAAGGATGATATGCAATATTCTACATTTTATAGATACATTGATAATATAAAGTATGTAGTTATACAATTTAAAAAAGTACTTATTGGGATGAAACCTTTCATGTGATCCCTTAAATTTGCTTTTTTCGAGAACGGTGTTCCCTTGCGAATTTTGCAAACTAAGGTCCATGTCCATATTAAAAAACTTTCTCTACACACTAATACAAATTTCCGAACAACAAAACGGATAAACTTATTTTGCAATTTTTAATTAAAAACAATGAAGAACACTTGGTTATCTATGTTAAAGAACTGTACAGAAAGGTTATAAACACAGATAACCCACAGAGTTATAAACTTAAAACGTCAACAAATTTCTTGGTCGCAATGCGCATACGTCATATATGTCAAGCGTAGACGCAAGTGTAACTCAAAGGCCTAACGCTCTACCGTAGGAGAAGGAAGCATATCGCGCTTTTTAGACAGGACAGGCACGTGATGTCCCACTGTTGGGAACTCTCACTTACTCCTTTGCCAACCTCTTCATCGTGGTTCCTTGGCTCCATTATAACCGGTGTACCTTCTTCTATGCATCCCTGTAACCCCGCTACTATCATGGTTCAAGGACAATAAGTACTATTAACCAGTATTTTAAGTTTATTTAAGGTAAGTTTACATTACACAAATGATATGTTTATAATCATAATAGATACCATAATAATTATTTAATTGTATAAATACATAACATACATCAAATTAATTATTTCAACCATTACTACGTGAACTTTTTTCCATAATTATCAAATAAAATATGTAATGAGTGAACTCGGTAGTGTAATAAAATATGTTATAATACATTATCGTATGTTTTTTATTTGATTTTTTTTTTATTTATTTGATAATAAATTTCAATAGTAACGAATACTATTTATCAAATATCTAATAAAGATGCCTTAAACCAGTGAGAATTAGGGAGAAAAAAATTAATTGTGGCAAATATTAAATGTAGCGGAACGAGTCTGTGGCATTTCTTTTCTTCCATTCAACTAGATAAATGAAACTTTCATTGTAACGGAACCATTCATTGGTAATTACTCGTACCGAAGTCGATAGCCGATCGCAATTTTTCAAACTTTCAAAAATGACCCAAATCGAACGTTCCAGAAAGCACGCATTGTTCAAGGCAAATCCAAAGGTCTACATTGTTTTGATAATGGAACCTGGATCCTGTGTGACTGTTATAAATCTCGTAATTCCGACACGACGGATAATGTACATGAATAATGCGTTTCGCTTATAATGTGGTTGCCGTAAAATAAATAAACTCAGAAGTATATCATAGGCTTTGGCAAATAGAAATCTCGGCCTCAAAATAATGTGAACCTTTACGACCGTAAAAATAATTCACATGAAACGAAAAAGGAAAACTTCCGGCTATACAATGGTATACATATATAAAGATGGGAATTTTTCCTTGCAACTCAAAATGTAGTGTGAAAAACTGTCATTTTCAAATAAAGAAGTAGAAATTTCTATCTCTATCTTACAAATATATCGAAACAAAATTATTCTCTCTGTCACCGGGAAAATAATAATAAGAGTATTGTTTTCCTTCAACTTTTTTAAATAAATTATTTTTTAAATTCTAGGGTATCGTGTCAGGTTGTATAAATAATTAAAACATTTTTTTGCCACTGACGTTCCTGGGTTAGGAACTTTCTCAATGTTTTTTCATGAATAAATTAAGTTTCATTGTTAACAATTTAGAAATTAAAAAACACATGTACAATAGGTAAATAAAATTCATTAAACAACAGACATTTAAAACAAGTACTATCGATATAAATTCCACGACGTTACACAGGACGTGTATTATTTTATTAAATTATGATAAATCTGACTCAAGTTTTCAACATCTTGTTTATCGTTGACTTTTTTAATGAGTACCATTTATTTAATTGTCCGTTTTTCGTTGTTTGAGCCTTCAGATAGAATTTTTGTGTTCTTAAAATCAAACTCACGTTTTTCATTTTTTTCACACCCTATCACCATCATTCACTAATTTAAAAAGTTAAATGAAAACCACAAAGCACTAAAATGTTATAAATTACATAATCTGCCTAAACTGAAAAAAAATACATAGAAATGAGCACACAGACATCAGAAAACAGATTAAATGGTCATAAATATACTAAAAATACTTCCACAGCTCTCCACAAATATGACAAAAATGAAAAACATGAGTTTGATTTTAACAATTCAAAAATTCGAGCTCAAGATTCGAACTATAAAAAACTGAGAATCAAAGAAATGTTACACATTGAAAAAGAAGATAATACAGTCAACGATAAACAAGATTTATCATAATTTGATAAAATAATACACCTGAAGACTTTCCTTACCCCCTTGGGTTTTAAATATTATTTTAGGAAAATATACGGTTGATAAATTTTTAATTTTATATATGTTTGAGATCCTCTTAATTTATGGAGCCCCACGTTGATGCGCTAATTGTTGTGGAAAATTCGTTTTAATATGTATATTTACTAATTTAACGATTGATTATTTTCGAATATTTACAAATTTTCAAATGAATTTCATCCAAAATAACAATTATAAAAAATTACCAAAATATCTTTGGTTTAACACTTTTTTATAATTTTATAAAAATAAATTTTTAAATCCCCTCCTGCGACTACGTCCTGAAATTATTTCTCTATTAGACTCCTCTGATTTGATCTATGGTCAACTTGCTGCTGCTCCATGCTCCCTCCTTACAAATTTTTCTCAACTGTTGAATCTCTCTAGCAAATTCCAATTTTATCTTTCCAATTAAATATCTTGAAATTCTTATACATATTATTCCACTTCTCTTTTGGCCTATAACTATGTTTCACTTGCTGCTCCCGGCTCCTACTTTACGAATAATTTTTCATTTCTCAAATATTGATCTCTCCACCTAATTTTAACTTCTCTTTGCAATTTAATATATTCAAATGCTGCTTCCTGTGTTATTATCACCTTCCAATATTTTTTGATTGATTTGATTTCTTATAAAATGTTCTAAATTTCTAAATTAATCTTTCCTAACTTTTCGAAATTATCTGCTATCAATCTCATATTTATTTTCACCTCATCACATTTTTTTTATTCCCTAGCAACTATAGATCAACCATTCCCAATATAATTCTTTCAATTTATTTTCATAGAACACATGCGCTATATATATATATATATATATATATATATATATATATATGTATATATATATATATATATTATATATATATATATATATATATATATATATATATATATATATATTAATACATATCCTCTATCTAAATTCTAAAGAAAACATTGAAATAAAGAAAATATGCATATTTAGATGTAATACTAGTGATACACACTGTATTATCAATAATTTGAAAGGTTCAATATACCAATAAAATTTGACATTTCAATTACATATGACATTACTGCAGAATAGACTTAATGACATATAGATTTTAAAACGATTTGAAAAACCAGAATACAGATGTCTCTATTAGCAGAATGGCACTTATAAAATATAATGAAAATCTCTCTTGGTATATAAAAACGTAAATTTGTATTTTTTTAAAGAAAAGAATTCTTGGTAACCAAAGGAGAAGAAAGTTATTTATGGAAACAGTTTAGTTAGTTGATTCATAACATCGCGAGAGACAACATCGAAATAAGAGTTGTCTCAGAATTTTTTTAAATAGAGTTGAATTTTAATATCTCGAGAGAGAACATCGTAATTAGAGTTGTCTCAAATTTATTTGAAAACATCAGAATAATTTGTAGCATTATTATCAAATTAACACAATTTGCCTTTGAAAGCCAGTGCGTGTATTATTCGCAGAGAATTACAGCGGTAAAGTGCGAGTGTTGTTCCAGTTTCTAAATAAGTCATTTAGAAAATTGTTCCAGATATTCTAAAACGTTTTTAGAATACAAACAAGTCTATCTGTATCCAGTTTGGTGAGTCCAGTCCATATTATATATTATTTCTCGAGAATTAATAGGCCTTTAGTAAAAAATATTTCGAAAGTAGATGCATCTGATGAATTAAATATTTGATCAAATTATAGTAACATTATTGATATATCATTCTACGTAAACTCAAGACAAATTTTGAAAAAGACAATTTACAAGGAAATTGGGGAATGTTACATATAAGTCATTTTGGACTTTTAGTTAAAGTATTTAGATAAGAATTTCTAATTTTAGATTGTTTATAATATTAAGGTTTTGATAGGAAATTCTATTTTTGCGTATTCGTTTGTGATATTTTTGAAAAGTTTTAATTTTTGTAAGTGTTTATTTGATAATATAATATATAAATTTGAATTCTAATCACCTTTTGGCCCCCTTTTCATAATCATTCTCATTACATTTGATGATTTCATCCTATAGAAAATTTAGTACAAGAAGTGACATTTGGTTTAATTTCTGACAGTAATTTCATATGTGTCATAAGATAATTTAATTGTCTTATAGTGTATTGGACAAACAGGTACTTTCGATTTGAATAGTATAATACGTGATTTGGAAAATTATTTGGAAATTTATAAATTTTGAATTATCCTTTGAAATCTTTGATCCCTCCCTGAGAAAAGAGTGAGTTAATTGATATTGTGTATTAATTTATCTTTCAGGATATAAAATTTAATATTTATTTAGCCGGGCATATGCTGCTGTCATTAAAAATTTTATAGGTTATATTTAGCTAAAGATGTTTTCATATTAGTGTAGTTACAGCTACAAATAAATTCAAGGATAAAACAATATAGAATATAATATATTATAATTAAAAACATAGTCGAGATATACTATAATTGTCACCCGAATGTGGGGCAAATATTATTAAAGAATTATAATATAGAGAATACTATAATATATATAGTTTATTTTGTATTCTTGGGATTGAGGACCATTTTCAAAGACATTTAACTAGTAGTTAACGTTTCGGTCTTTCCATGACCTTCATCAGAAATAAAATTTTTGTTAAACCTAAAAGAAATGGTACAAGTTACAAAACGAGTTTTAAAAGCAAAGCAAATTAATCTTACCTTCGACAGAACGTTCATTTGATTATTCATATACTTTATAGATGTATAGGACGTATCACATAACAGAATATAACTCACACCCAAACAAAACGAACATTCTAAGAAACATGACATTCATTGATGAAAATTTTTATTTGAATATATGAGTATTTGTTCTATAAAATGAAAGCAGGTGTAACGAGATTTTAATGTGTCGTTTTTGTGTTGACTGGTTGTCGGGGAGCGAAGACGGGCAGTAAGCTAAGTGGACTGTATTATTTTTTGGTGAGGTGGTTTTGACGTTTAAGTGCACTATCCTGTCTCCGCTGACCACGAAAGGTTGAACAATACCAATAAAAATTCAGTTTAATTTCAACTGATCTTTAATGATACCACTTAGAAAGTAGAAAGACCATATAAGACAAAATAAATAAATATGTGAAAAATTATCCACATGAATTGTTCTTGCCAATATTTGGCAACACTGTGATTTTGGCGATTAACATGAAATAATTATCACACTAAAATAAAAAATATATAATAAACCTGATCAACGTTTTAACACAGAGCAGGGAGAATTAACAACGTGCGAGTGATGCAATTGTGATTGGATGTAGAGCGACTGAACTAAACACTCAATTTGAACATCGGGTTGTCACAGCGTGTAGATACACATACATTCGGTGTGCTTCCGACGAAAGTTACTACTGTTCTCTTTTAAAATGAAATTGCGCGCGCAGAGATTTGTTACTGCTAGACACCCAGCGACATCTACGCCAATACATATGTACAAGGTGTCTCGAAATATATAATTAGAACAGTTGGAATTAGTGTGAATTCCAACATCCTGCCCGCGCGACAGAGTGAAAGAACTCTCTAAGAGATCAAACCAAACTTTAAGGTCATTACTTAACCCAACAACAACAAGTGTTTATTTATTATCGAAAGTCGAAACAACAAAGAAAATTAAAAAATAATATGAAATAAAACTGTGTTAAACTGTGTGAAAAGTCGGTGAATTCCACCAGTGTGAATTCACGCAGTATTATCTACCTTAGAGTCAGAAGGGAGAGGACATAACTTGGCAATACGTCTAGTCACCTCACCATCATGAGTTTTAAGACGTGCTACCCGCACCTTACCATCTTTGCCTTTTATTACCTCAGCAATACGAGCTAAGGGCCACTTTAAGCTCTTCATCTTTAATTAATACCACTTGATCAACTTCTAGGTTGGCTGAGGGACGTGACCATTTAGGTCTTTGCTGTAATCTGTGGAGATAGTCTACCGTCCACCGTTTCCAAAAACCTTGCTGCATTTTGGAGCAGAGTTTCCAAAATGAGAGTTTGTTATCTGGGGTTTGAGTTAAATCTTTTTCGGGGAATGCAGTTAAAGGGGCTCCTATCAAAAAATGCCCTGGAGTAAGCGATTGAAGATCCGATGGGTCGTTAGAAAGAGCACACAAAGGCCTGGAGTTTAAGATTGCCTCCACTTGAGCAAGACTCGTGGAAAACTCTTCGTAAGTGACCTGAGTATTACCAAAAATTCGTACGAGGTGATACTTAGTGCTTTTGACCGCAGCCTCCCACAATCCCCCCCCCCCAATGGGGTGAGCGAGGTGGTATGAAACTCGATTCAGTTTCATTTTGGGACAAAAACTCACGAATCGTGTCGTTATTACTTTGAGACTGAAAAAAAATCATAAAGCTCTCTCAAACTTTTGCGTGCGCCGAGAAAATTCGTGCCATTATCACTGAAATTTCGAGTGGGGTTTCCACGTCTGGAAATAAATCTTTTTAGGGTAGCTAAAAAGGATTCCGAGGATAAACCGGTTACAAATTCAATGTGCACCGCCTTGGTGACCATACAAATGAAAAGAGCCACATAACCTTTAATAAGTGGGGATTTCCGCAACCTAGAGGATTTTATTATGAAGGGTCCCGCGAAATCCACGCCCACTTTCTGGAAAGGACGAGCTGCGCAGACGCGATCCTTAGGGAGATCCGCCATGATTTGTTCGGCTACTATTGCGTTAAAGCGATGACAAGTAACACAAGAGTGTATTATATGTTTAACTTCTCTGAGTCCATTTAGAGGCCAAAATCGTAATCTGAAATTCGAGAGTGTATTTTGTGCGCCTGCATGGCCTAACCTAACATGTTCTTGGCGAAGCATTAGTGAAACCACATGAGTCTGAGAGGGGAGCAAAATGGGGTACTTGTGTGATTCAGGAATGTCTGCATATGTGAGCCTACCTCCTACACGAAGAAAACCGCTCTTATCAACAAAGGGTTTAAAAGAAAGAATTTTACTATTATTCAGGGGACGATCTGTTAAGAGGGCATTCATTTCAGTGTAGAAGTGCTCTTTTTGAATAATTTCAATTATAAATTCAAGGGCCGAGGACAGCTCAGACACCGAGAGCGGTCCGATTTTCCTATCAGAATTCTTCAAATTGTGCGAATAGCGCAATAAGTACGCCACTGTCCTTTGTAATTTTGAGAAATTAGAAAATTTCGTAAAAAGAGATGACCAAAAACTCATTTGTTGTGTATCTATAGTGAGAGCAATTTTCTTCTCTTCTGGGGGATGGTTTACAATGTTGGGGGTAGCTTCAAAAAGCGATAGATTTAAATTGGGGTTTCCTAAAAACTCTGGCCCATGAAACCATGTGTTCCATACTTTACAATTGAACATTCCTCTAGACAAGGGATCTACTGCATTATTCTGAGAGGAAATGTGACGCCACTGGAATTTTTGCGGAAGAGAATGTATTTGGGATACGCGGTTGGACACAAACGAGGTCCACCTACTTGAATGGCTTCCGATCCAACAAAGAGCAATCGAGGAGTCGGTTCAAAGGTTAATAGAATTGAACGAAATTTTATTTTCAAAAATTTGTGAGATTTTTATAACTAATTTCGAGAGTAGAAGCATAGCACAAAGTTCTAGCCGGTGTATTGTGATAGTTTTCTTAAGAGGCGCCACACGAGACTTTGCCGAGACAAGTGAGCAAGAAATAGTGAAATCTGAATATTGAACACTTAGATATACAACGGCTCCGTATGCCAATGTGCTCGCGTCCGCGAAACTGTGTAACTCGACGTTGGAGATTTCTTTGGTCAAGAACAAATTCCTAGAGATAGTCAAATTTTTTAATTGCAATACATTTTTTACAAATTCTTGCCACAATTCTAAAAGGGATGCATCTAGGATTTGCATATCCCAGTCAAGGTGGGACATCCAAATTTTCTGCATCAAAACCTTACCTGCTACAATGATAGGGTTTACCAAACCTAATGGGTCGAAACATGAGCTAATTACTGATAAAACTTATTTTTTCGTAAGAGGGTGGATATCTAACACTGAGGGTACTGAAATTCTAAAATCATCAAGCGAGGGATTCCACTTAAGACTTAAAATTTTGCATGCGGATTCATTTAAAATCAAATCTTTTTCTGATGCATTAGTATTAGCGATATCTTTCATAAATTCTGTAGAGCTGGATTGCCATTTATGCAATTTGAAACCAGAGTTATTTAAAGCTGTGTTAAGCTGCATATGAAGAGTTTTCAAGTCGGAGAGGGTTTGTGCACCCGAAAGAATATCGTCAATATAAATTTGAGATAATAAGGCTTCTGAAGCTAAAGAGAGATGAGTGTTTTTGTCGGCAATATCTTTGATGACCCGACAAGCTAAAAAAGGGGCAAAGGTTTGCCCAAAGGAAACCGTTTGCAGTTCGATGCATTGGAGAGACTCTTGTGGAGGATTTCTCCACAATATATTTTGTAAGAAATTTTGATTAGGATTAGTTTTAATCTGGCGGAACATTTGTCTGATGTCTGCAGTTAAAACAAATTTAGGAACTCGAAAACGACACAAAATGTCATACAGATTAGGCTGTACCGTGTAGCCTTTGTACGATATACAATTTAGAGAAAGAGAGGACGATGTCTTGCACGAGAAATCGAATACCACCCTGATTTTGGTGAATGCGCTGTCAGGCCGGACAACGCAGAGATGTGGAACAAAATATTTATTGAAACCTCGACTACTTGACGATGAAGGTACTGTCCCTTGGGCAGGATTAAGAGAGGGGGTATGCGTAAGAGCTAGGGGTGTCACTTGGGCATGACCTAGAGAAATATATTCATCAATAAACCTTTTATATTCTGTAAACAATTCAGGGTTGTTGTGGAGCCTTTTTTCCAGTGATAGAAATCTTCGTTGAGCAGTAATAAAAGAATCGCCTAACTTTGAAAATTCAAAGGGGGTGCGCAGGGGCATGTCTACCTGATAAGTACCGTTTTTCAAAATCTTAGTAGTAGATAAAAAGAGATTTTCGACGTAATCGCATTCGGGTGAGCATGAAGAGTGCTCTGAATCAGAAATTTCCTCCTGATTCCAAAATTTGTTTAAAAGCGAGTCTAGAGTTGGTGGTTTATCTAGTCATAAACCGTTTACAGAGCCGTGACAGGACTCTGTTGAGCAAAAACACTGTGATTGCGAAAGAGTTTGTTTTTCATTTTCTTGAGCATACGAGGGTATTTCCCCTGCAATTACCCATCCTAAATGACTATTAAAGAGAACAGGGAGACCTTTACCTAGATGTAAAGAACCCCGCGTAAGTAACGCGTAAAACAAATCTGCCCCCACTAAAATTTCCGGTAGAGAGGGAGTGGAAAAAGACGGATCTGCAAGGTGATTCAAGAGTTCTTGGGGTATCTTTAATTTACGGGGATTAATAGGAATCTGAGGTATTGTTTTTGTTATATTTTCCAACACAAAGCATGAAAGGGAAAAACATTTGTCAGGGTTCACTTTCGAGTGAATAATCAAATTGGTATATTCCTTTGAAACAACGGAATCTTGCGCTGAGATACCTGAAATGTGCAAGTTTTGTTTCCTGGTAGCCAAATTTAAAAACTGAACACAATCGCGAGAAATAAAGCTGCTCTGAGAACCAGAATCCAAAATGGCTTTAGCTACACAAGGGTTACCATCAGAGTCGTAGATTACAACTTGAGCAGTTGCTAACAATGTATGCGAGCTATTGTGTGAAAGGGAGTTCAAGCTTTGAGTTTGTGTACTTGGCGCTTGCGCAGTGGGAGAATCATCATTTGAGGAGTGAGAACGAGAAGTACTAGGGATCGGCGTATCGTAGTGAGGGTTGGGAGCGTTCCTAGTTCTAGAGAAATTCGAATACCGATTTTGTTGACGAGTATCCGTATTGAATTGAGTAACGACTCTATTAGAATTTGCATTGGTTTGTGAAACCGGCCGATTATTATAGGGACGCGAATCTAAATGCAATAAACTATGGTGCATACCTTGACATGCGCTACAACGATGCGCATAAGGGCAATTGGTTACCGCGTGATTTTTTCCTAAACAATTAATGCAAAGGGCTTTGCTTTTTACGAATCTGTGTCTCTCTTGCGGAGAGAGTGTACCGAATGCCGAACAAGAGTAAATTCTATGTGATTGCTGACAATAAGCACAACTACTCCTCAGATTTGGTGAACCTGGAGGAGAAACTCGTCGGTTAGAATCGTTAGTCGCGTGCAAATTGACTCGAGTATGTGGGAAAGTAGTATTTTTTTTATCCTGATAAGCAGGTTTACGATCCTGCAGCGCATCAAAACTAGATAAGTTTTCCAAAACAATGCTCTTCCGCTCAGCGAAGGTAATAAAATCTTTAAGAGTAGGGATATCGTTGTTAATTCTCTCTTCCTCAAATATTTTACGAGATAGAGGGTCCAATTTTCTTTCAAACATAAAAACTATGAGTGCTTCAGTGAACACTTTTTCACTGATACCTAAATTATTTAGACATTCTAGCTCCTTATTATATATTGGGGCAACTGAACAGATTAGCTAAATGCTCATTAACAATAATAGATCGATTTTCAAACCTTTTCTTTAGGGTACTTATAGCTACATCATAATTTGAATCAATGACTTTTAAATTCTCTATTATCTGAAGAGCTGAATCTTTAAGCAAAGTGCGCAAATAATACAATTTTTCAGCTTTCCTTGATTTGAGATTTGAACCTATTAGAGCTTCAAATATATCGAAAAGGGGAGCAAAATCGGACGGCTTAGATCCGTCAAAATTGGGTATTTTAATTTTTCGCAATCTAACATTAGATTTGTCACCAGAAAAGGGGCCTGGACCATTTACAGCGTTGGAGGAAGTAGGTATAACGCTGATATTTTGAATACAATCTTTGTAATCTGCAAGAGTGTCGTAAAACTTTCCTTCAAACGCTGCTCGGTCTTCAGTGTCAGTAAGAGTGGCGTTAGATGATATTAAATCTTCAATTTGGTCCTGTACATTTGTATAATTAGCAAAACTTTCATGAAGGGTGTCTACTCTTGTTTCGAGTTCAGATACTCGCTTAACCGTGGCAAAATGACCTGTAATCCAATCAGATAATCTATTCAATTGACCCACGTAAGAGTTACGTTTTTTAATTAAATCAGCAAATTGTTTTGCAGCCATTATTACAAAAACAATACAATATTATATAGAAATATACTAGTGATAATCTAAAGAGAAACAATAATAAATGTATATGATACAACACTGAACTATTTTTCTACTAATTTATAGAGCGATGAAAGTTCAATAACCTATTCAAATTGAATATCGATAAACACTTTAATCAACAAATAAATATTAAATAAATTGTCGCAAGTATTATGAAAAAAATGTCAATCAACATTTCCTAATTAGACTCACAATATTTACTAATATCGGTAAAAACAAAATAGCCAAAACATCAGACGAAAATCAATAATTTTTAAATTTGAAATAGTAAACACATGTACCTGCTTTAATGTTAGTAAAAACGTGAATTTGTAAAAAAGTTCTTACTGAATATCCGTGAAACTTGAAATAGTTGCTATGCTGAATGAGAGGGAGCTCTGGCTATATGCATGAACCAGCGCTGTAGAGAAAGATGCTAAAAGCTCACTTCTTTTGAATAAATGAAGACGAATTGGACTTTTGGCGCTGTTGCCACGTCGCTGCAACTTCTTGTAGATAGAAAAATGAATTGGTTTTTCGTGAAAACCAAAAATTCTTGTCAACACTATAACGATACTTATACGAAAGTTTTGTTTCGCGCACTGTTTTAACGGTACGGCACAAGTTAACGGCGAAAAAACGACAACACTTGAGAGAAACCAATCACGTGATGACCGGAAAATTCGAGAAAGCACAAGAAAAATGAAACTTCACATCGTAGGATCATATCCTTGGCTCGATGGACCATGTCGGGGAGCGAAGACGGGCAGTAAGCTAAGTGGACTGTATTATTTTTTGGTGAGGTGGTTTTGACGTTTAAGTGCACTATCCTGTCTCCGCTGACCACGAAAGGTTGAACAATACCAATAAAAATTCAGTTTAATTTCAACTGATCTTTAATGATACCACTTAGAAAGTAGAAAGACCATATAAGACAAAATAAATAAATATGTGAAAAATTATCCACATTAATTGTTCTTGCCAATATTTGGCAACACTGTGATTTTGGCGATTAACATGAAATAATTATCACACTAAAATAAAAAATATATCATAAACCTGATCAACGTTTTAATACAGAGCAGGGAGAATTAACAACGTGCGAGTGATGCAATTGTGATTGGATGTAGAGCGACTAAAAACTGAACTAAACACTCAATTTGAACATCGGGTTGTCACAGCGTGTAGATACACATACATTCGGTGTGCTTCCGACGAAAGTTACTACTGTTCTCTTTTAAAATGAAATTGCGCGCGCAGAGATTTGTTACTGCTAGACACCCAGCGACATCTACGCCAATACATATGTACAGGGTGTCTCGAAATATATAATTAGAACAGTTGGAATTAGTGTAAATTCCAACACTGGTATTGGAATGGATTTCATATTTATATAGGGAGTGGTAATAAATTTATTATACTTGGGATGTGCCACGTGTTTCTCCATATAATATCATTATAAATTTTACTAAGATTTTTCTATATATATATATGTATATATATATATATATATATATATATATATATATATATATATATATATATAAAACCACGAGTATTGGGGTAACGGCAAGTTAATTAAAGAAAACTCTTCTTACTGTGTTTCTTCCAAGCTACAAATATATATATATATATATATATATACATATATATATATAAATATATAAATATATATATATATATATATATATTTAATTCCATTAATTTTTCTTGACAATCATGTATACATTTTTTATCTTGGATGAAGGTACATACAACAAATTTTTATATTTATTTATGACGTGCGTTTCCACATTATGGTGATATTATCAAATCATTTACAATATAATTAAAATAAACATCAACACAAAAGCTACAATACAGTTAAAAAATAAAACAATAAAATTCATATTTGTAAAATATTTAAGTCTGATTAATATAAATTGAAACAACTACCTGTTTGTTGGGACATCACATGATGTAAGAAGATAAATTGTTATTAAAAAATATTATCTTTCCTTAAAATCACTTTTAAAAAATACGATCATTCTGTCTATCTTCCCTCTATCACGGAATAATTAGTGTTAAAGTTTATTTACAAAATATCTATTAATGGTTTTCCCCCATTTCTATTTAATAGCGCAGGTGAAATTGTACAAATTTTATTATAAATTTAATGGTAAAGTTCAAAACGTTTCAGGGGTGATACTTAAATACATATCTGTGTTATTATTTGTTAAATATGCCATCACAAATAATAGTGTGTATTTCATGTTATTTCTCGAATCAATGCTGTTGGCATTGTGTTTAATATGGACCATTTCCAAAACAGTTCTCACCACCTTATTGTTTTTTCCCTTTGCCAGAATTTTAGTTTGGTCATAGTTAATTACATGCCCTGTTTGTTGTCTATGATGTGAGAGTGCTGTTGCATTTGTTTTGAAGTATTTGTAAACGTGAATTCTTCTTTGCAGATATTGTTCACTCTGACTAATGTAGGTACTGGAGCAGTCTTGGCAAGGAATTTTATACACTGTGTATGTTTATTTGTTCTTATTTATTTTTGGTTCGTATCTTGTTGGTGTCTTTCAGTTTGTAGGAAATTGATGTTTTGTCCCTTTTTGTTAATTTGTTTATTTTTTCTGACAGACCATTTACGTAGGGAGGCGAAATATAAGAATTGGATTTTTTATTGGTTTGGGAGTTATACATGGAATGAACTCGCTTCTTGATCATTTTGGTAGTAAAATGTTCTGCTAGAATGGCTCTAATTTTTTTTAAGTTTTGAGTTAGCTTCTCTAAATTTAAGAAGTGCGAGTTCAATTGCTCTATCAGTAAGATTATTTATTACACTCTTTTTATGACATAGTGGTGCATTTGAATAAAAGTTTGTGTACTTATGGGATGAGTCTGGTGTTGTTTACAAGTTTGTGGTAATATTCCCGTTTTTGTGTCATATGATATGGTGGTGTCTAAGAAATTGATAGTTTTATTATTTTCTGTTTCGATTGCAAAACTTTGTCTTTCATTCAAATTATTAAATTACTATAAAATAGCATCTATTTTATCAGTAGGTACACAAGTCAAAATATTATCAACATACATTTGGTTGAAAGCTTAAGGAATGTAAAACTTGTTATTCAATATATTCCATAATAAGGTTAGCTATAGTTGCTGCCAGAATAGATCCCATAGTAATTCCAAAATTTAAGAGTAAAATGTATATTCAAATTGAAATTAAGTTGATGAGAGACATAATTATGCGTCATTACGAAATTCTTCTAAATTCAATGATGTGTGATTTTTGATTTCATGCGATTATTCTTCTAAAATGCGTAAAGCAAGATTTGTGTCAATGTTTGTATATAAAGATGTTACATCAAGAGAGATTAGAATATGGTTCTGGGGTCCTTTTGTGTTCTTATAAATTTTACAAATTTCCAGGAATATTTTGTAAAAAAGCCTTTTTTACCAATTATGTTAGATAAAATATTGGATAAGTACTTTGACAAATGATATGTGGCTGTTTGGGTATTATTTACTATATTTTGAAATGGTGTTCCATCTTCGCTCTTATTTGTCCCTCCTCTTCGAATTTTTCAAATTTCCTAATACAGGCCTGTTCATAAGGGTGATTACAAAACAAATAATTGGATCATTTTCCACTAGTACAGATTCCCGGATTAATACAGATCCGTTACCTCCTTAAATCTATCAGAATATCCCGTTACCTATCTAATATAATTCCATTAAAATCATTTTTGTCTCGATTTGAGAATGCCAAAGAAAATCGTGTTTTGCTTGGCGATCCCCTGAGAAAAACTTCGTCGCCTTCGAAATTATTTAGGAGGTCTAAGCTTTCGCTATAACAAATCTCAGAACAATACCGTAGAGAGAAGGGTCAACCAGAGTGTTGGGTCTTACTCGGAGAAAGTGATTTTACTTAAAAGGATAAATTAATTTTGGATTCTCGGTATTTATGTTGTTGAAATTGGATCAACGAATAGGAATAAACGTTTTAGATATGATTTAAAGCGTTTCATTCCCTTCATTGTTCTGATTATTTTGATTCCTTTTTTTCATTCTTTATCCATGATTATTTGAAGAAGTAGATTATAAATACATTGGCAAAGCTTGGAATAAATGGTGTACTTGATAAATCGTGTAAATATCTGTTTCACGTTCTTCTGAAGTGTGTTATTGTTTATTTGCTTAGATATAAGTTGCTGACTCCTTGTTCCCAATGTCTGCCTTTATTTGTCACTACACCTAACTCTTTTCCAATTCCAAAACTAACTGCGATTTACAATTTTCTTATTGTTTATCATTATGATAGATAAAATAAGTGGAATTAATAATTTAATAAGTACGACTATGGAGAAAAGAAAATAATCTTCTGCATTAATAAATCCAGAAACAAACTTTGATTACATATATCGAAGAGTGGATTCGTGAACAGGCACTATATGCATTATTATGCCAATGAAAATCCCCGCACCATCAGAAAAACACACAGCCAAGATCGATGAAGTGTAAATGTTTGGGGGGGTTTAATTAGGAAACATGCAAATGTGCCGCATTTTTTCGAAAGCAATTTAAATAGCTTGATTTATCTAAATTTTTTGGGTAATTATCTTTCTATTTCACTTGAAAACGTTCCCCCTGCTGTAAGACAATCAAAATGGTACAAAAGTGATGGTCCAACAAAATGGCCAGCTCGATCACCGTACTTAACAAAACTTGATTTTTTTAAGTGAGGTTATGTTAAGAATCTTGTTTATCAAACGTCAGCTACAACTCCTGAAGATATGAAGGAGCGAATAGTACAAGCATTTAGATCTATTACACCTCAGATGCTAAGAAACGTATCGGCATCATTTATCGAACGACTACATTTATGTATAACAGAAAATGGCAAACATTTCGTGCACCTTTTATAAAATAAAACTGGATTATTTTTGAATGAATAAGAATTGTTGTTAATAATAGCCTTCTATTAAAAACCTGTAAAATTGGTATCTTTAAAACAATAACATTATTTAATTTTGATATAAAGCGAGCACAGCCTACTTAGATTTTTACAAAAAATGTATGTTTTTTAAATAACTTTTAAACAACGAAAAATATGTATGTATAGTTAATAGCAAAATTGAAGGAAATTAAATTCAGTATCCATTGATGAATACTTATACAGGGCGTCCCAGTTGAAAAAACTCACATTGAAATTTGTTAAATGTAAAATTTATTTAGCACCGTCTTGTACAAAATAAAAATTCAACACTGATTCTAAATAAATCTACAATCCTTTGTCTTTGTACATTGATAATTTCGAAGCTTAAGATTTAAATCTTATAAAGTTGCTGTTTTTTATGAAGGGATGTGCAAATTCAAAATTTTTTGTTTGAAAAAGTTGTTTTTCTCCGAGTTGGTCTCTGTATACACTCTGGAGTCTGTATCTTGCTAACAAACTGAATATTCTCCAAAAATGACAATAATTTGGAACTTCAAGTATCATAGCACCCGTTGTACTGGTTTTAGTGAGCTTAATATCAATTCGTGACTTGTTGAACTTCGAGGCAGTATCGTGCTAATAAACTGAAATTTCTCAAAAAATGACAAAATTTGGTACTTCAAGTACCATAGCACTCGTCGCACTGGCTTTATTGATATGAATATCAATAGGATTTATCTTTGAGACGCTCTGAATAATATCCAATCATAAAATTGGTCCCTTGTATATACAACGGAGGCTGTATCGTGCTAACAAACTGAAATTTCTCCAAAAATGTTTGGTATAAGGCTGCAAAAATTGGGCCAAGCCTTATACATTTTTTTTTCTTGCCAAATGATTTTTTATATCAGCTTAAAATGAGTTGGAAAATAACTATGTATATATAAAAATTTTATCTGAATAAATTTCAGTCAATAAATTGAGAATTATTTGGAAGAATGTTTCTTTGTAAGTATCAATTGAAAATAGAAAAAGGTAGATAAATTTAATATACGACATGGTATTTTACGTGATTTCAAAAATTTCTGTGATTTTAATTTAATTAGGTATTTGAATTGTTTATTAAATGGAATTTTATTCTTTCTAGAGTCACTTGAGACGTGTACATGGCGCAAAGTTTTACTGATATCCGTAGATAGCAGTTTTGGTAGTAGGTATTTCAATATTTCAATTAGTTTTGTAGTTTACTTTTTTAATTCGTTCTATTGTTCATTTAGTTTCATTTCTTCAACGTGTGATAAGATTGTTTTTAATCGAAAATATTTTTTTTTACAACTAGACTATCTACAAAATATTTTCTTCACTTGTTTAAATATTGATTAATCAAACTATATAAAGTGTGGCCAGCCTAAAATGGAAAACCTTCTCTTCAATTTTGAAGACTATTCAGATTGACATTTTTGAAATATAATTATTAATTATACATAAAAGAAAATTAAAATACTGAAAAATATTCCACATTTAGAAACCCCAAACTTGCTAATATTGTTACAACAGAATTCTATAAACAACAAAATAAACGTTATTTAATAATGTAAACAGTTATCGAACAATTACGTGAAGAATAAGTATCAATAATGGTAATAAACGAACTTTTCGAAGACTTCATAATACAATTATTTATTGATTTCGCCTAGAAAACCACAACTAAAACGGGACTCTTCAATTTTGAAAAAACTATTCAGATTTCTACTTTAGAAATATTACTATCAGACTATATATGAAAAAAATTAAAATACTGAAAGATGAAATTTAAGACCGACAACCCAGAAATTTAAATATTTCACATTTGAAAACCCCAAACTTGCTAATATTGTTACAAAAAATCCTATAAACAACAAAATGTACGTTATTTAATAATGTAGATAGTTATCGAACAATTACTTGAAGAATAAGGATGAATAATGGTAATAAAAGAACTTTTCGAAGACTTCAAAATACAATTATTTATTGATTTCACCTAGAAAACCACAGCTAAAATGGAAAACCTTCTCTTCAATTCTGAAAGAAACAATTCAGATTTCTATTTTAGAAATATTACTATCAAACTATACATCAAAAAAAACTTGAAATACTGAAAGATGAAATTTCATACCGACAACCCAGAAATTTAAATATTTTACATTTAAAAACCCCAAACTTGCTAATATTGTAACAAAAAATCCTATAAACAACAAAATATACGTTATTTAATAATGTAAACAGCTATAGAACAATTCCTTGAAGAATAAGGATGAATAATGGTAATAAAAGAACTTTAGGAAGACTTCATAATAGAATTATTTATTGATTTCACCTAGAAAACCACAACTAAAGTGGAAAACCCTGTGTTCAATTTTGAAAAAACTATTCAGATTTCTTTTTTTTGAAATATGATTATTAAACTATACATGAAGATGAAATTCGAGACCAACAACCCAGAAATTTAAATTTTTCACATTTAAAAACACCAAACTTGTTAATATTGTTAAAATTCTATAAACAACAAAATATACGTTATTTAATAAATAATTATAACAGAGGAACAATTTTGGATTCTGTGTTATTCAATCTTTGTATAAATGAATTGTTTTCAGTGAGCAGTACTGGATATATACAATTAGAGTCGCAGACGATACAGCCATTATTTATGAAATAGATAATTGGTGTGATTTGAAATAGTTGAAAATGATCTAAGATTAATTAAGGATTGGTTCCATCATAAATTACTTACTCTAAATTTTAATAAAACATAATTTGCCATTTCCTAATTCTAGAGACCATAAGAATACCTTCACATATTATTCATAGAAAAAGACTAGAGATTATGCTTTATAATTTTAAGTGATTGAAAAAATGTATGTATCATGTATAATGTCAATAATAATAATAATAATAATAATAATAATAATAATAATAATAATAATAATAATAATAATAATAATAATAATAATAATAATAATAATAATAATAATAATAATAATAATAAATATGTTTATTTCCAAATTTCAAATATTACAAATTTCAAATATTACAATAAATTTTCATAATGATAACAATAGAATATTGATTAGGATTGTAAACATTGAGAAGACCCATTAGAACCCGTACGTTGCGCATGGCCTATTACTTCTTGTCTAATAAACCATCATACATTTTCATCATCATCATGAAACAATATTACAAGCATACTGTGCAAAGACAATTGAAATTGAAAAGATTTTTTTTATTTTACTTTGTAAAACAACCAGTGGAATATAAATATCACGATTTGCTTTTGATGAATTGTATAACAATATCTATCTCCAAATTCAGAAGATACTCTTTGAATATTTTTCTTATCATTGAAACTGAATTTATGTGCAGTATATAATTCTTGTACGTTTCGTCTAGAAAATTGAAAAATCTGCTTGCTAAGTAAGTAAAACAGCGTTGTCCTACTCTCTTTCTCGATGTAGCAACCTGTACGTATAAATTTGTTTTATTTCTTGTAAGATAATCATGTGATAATTCTAAAAGAGATGTTCTGTTTTTATAAATGAAGATGACAACACTGTGCAAATACAACTTTCTCAGACTGAGGACACCTGCGTCCACGAATATTTTTTTAGAAGAGTAAACATATTCCTTTCTGTAAATTATTTTCAAAATTTTTTTCTGGAGAATATCCAATTTCCTGAGATGGGTGTATAATGCACCACCCCAACTAAGGATACCGTACCTTAGTCTGGACTCCACAAGAGCGCTGTACAAAACTTTAATAACACCCAAATATCTCATTTTGTCAGTGTGTCTTATTGTTTTCCTTAAATCTTCATCATCCAAAGTCAGTTCTCGAAGTGGGGGTAGGTTTACATTGTAACTCGAAAAAGGTACGTAAAATGTTTTTTCCAAATTCATTGTAAGTAATTTGTGATTGAGCCAGTTTACGATACGTTTCAAATCAGTTTCCATTTTCCTTTTTAGATCATCCCAATTTTCGGCACTATACAGAATGGCGGTGACATCTGCGAAACTGATAATCTGTCCCGTACTTTTATGAGAAGTAAGTAGATTATTAATATATAGGGAGAATAATAGTGGTCCAAGTACTGTCCCCTGTGGTACCCCAAATTTGATATTTTTTTCTTCACTAAGCACTCTGCCTATTTTCACACGTTGTTTACGACAATTTAGATAACTTGCCATAAGCCCCAATGCTACACCTCGTATACCTGCGTCCCGCAAGGCATCCAACAACTGCGTATGACTGACAGTGTCAAACGCCTTTGTAAGATCCAGAAACACACAAGCTGTTGGTTTACTCTCATCCAATAATTTGTAAATACCTCCGACTAGCTTCGAAATAGCATCATTAGTAGACAAATTTTCTCTAAAACCAAATTGTAAGGGCGAAATTATACTATTTTCAATAAAGAAGTTGCTTAATCTACTTTTGAATGTCTTTTCAACTACTTCAGCAATTGATGTAATCAAAGAAATTGGGCGGTAGTTGGATGTTATACATTTATCCCCTTTTTTAAATACTGGAGTTACTATCGACATTTTGAACTCTGCAGGACATGTACCAGTTCTATATATTTGATTTATTGAATGTTCTAGTTGTTTAGATATTTCTACTGATACTGCTTGCAAAGTATCTGCAGTGATATTGTCTATGCCTGTAGATTTATTTATTTTCAATGAATTTATTATGTTTAGTATTTCTTTCTCTGGTACGGGCTCTAGAAACAAACTATTTCCTATGGAGGTTCTTTTAGGTAGGGGTCCAGATGGTTTCTCTATTTTACCAGCAGATGTTTCACCAACTTCGGCAAAATATTAATTGAAAACTGTTGCGATTGATTTTTCATCAGATATTAATTTATTGTCTTTTGTAAGTATTTGTTTTACAGTCTCAGACTTTTTTGTTTTTGTTGAGTTTACAATCTTCCACAAGTTTTTAGAATAATTTTTATTTTTATATATTTCACTCTTGTGAAAATTGACCTTATTTATTTTTATGAGTCTATTAACATAATTCCGGTAGTAATGATATTGCTTCTTTTTATTAATATCATCGGGATGTTCTTTATGTTCTCTGTGTAATTCATTTCTTCTGTTGATTGAAGTGATAAGCCCCTTTGTTATCCATTTTTTACGTTTTACATCTGTTCGTTTTATTTCAATTTCTTTGGTATTTTGTTTTATTAAGTTTTGCAAAGTGTTCATTAATGATTTTGCTAATTTATTAACATCATTAATTTTAAAATAATTTTCCCAAACGTTATTATGCAAGTCTTTCTTTAGATTGCTATAGTTGATAAATTTTTGTATGTGTTCGCGGTCGACTCCATTTCTCAGTGTTAGCGGGGTAATTAAGATTATTGCTTTATGATCTGTAATTGAGCTATCGAAGACGCCTGAGATTGATTTACTCACAATTTCATCATTTTCTACATTGACGAAAATATGATCTATGCAAGTCGCGGAGCCCCGATCAACACGCGTATTCAAATTTATCATTGATATGAAGTTGTACTCGCTCAGTGTGTCTAAGTATTCCGAAATTATTTCATTATCATAATTCAGATTAAGATTTAAGTCCCCAGCAAAGATATGACAAGATATTGGCATATTTTTACAATTTTCCAGGTATTCTTTCAAGTTTGTTACAAATGCCTTAGCGTCTATTGATGGAGGTCTATAAACCGCTGTTATAAGAATAGAATTTTTTCGTGCGTTACTTTTGTTTGTATTATTTTACATTCCCCTATATATGTGATTTTGTTAGAAGATGTAATAGTTTTTTTCAAATAAATGACAGTACCGTCATTCTTATTTATCTCGCCATGATTGTAAAACATGTTTTAATTGTCTATTTGATAGAATTTCTCATATTCTATTCTGAACGTTTCTGTCAGAATGATGCAATCGAAGTCATTTCTCAATTGGTTCATTAGTATTTCCAGTTGATCGAGATTTTTTTGTATGCTTCTAATATTCTGGTGTAATAAGCTAAAGTGTTTTGTCCCACCCTGAAATATAATTTCGTTCAACCTCTCAATATTCCTTATTTCACAAGTTTCCACTGGTTTATGCCGACAATCTCTTATATATTGATCCATTATCTGAATTTAAAATTTAGTTTGACATGTATAGATGTAAAATGGAATGTAACAAAACCAATCCAAAATATACATACACACATACATACACCTATATGCACACACATACATACACATATATGCACACACATACATACACATATATGCACACACACACACACACACACACACACACACATACATATACATATATTGATTATTTGCGAAATGACTTATAATGACTTATAAACTAACATATATGATCTCTTATTAAGGGTTCAGCTTCTTCCAGATCGCAATCTGACTTTGGATTTGGAAACTGTTACAGGAACTATAGTTGGTTTCTTATCTTTGAAAGTGATTCCTTCTGTCTGCTCTGTATATCGCTAGTTTTTCGTGCGGGAGATTCGGATACTGGATTAATTACTTGATTTTCTACTGAACTTTCCCCTTCTGCTTCAGGTGATTCCAGGTCTTGGTAGATGTTTCTTATATTGGGTGTAGCTGGGGCATTGTTTGATTGCACTTTATCTACCTCAGCAGATATTTGTTTCAATTGTTCTACTGTATATGATTTGTTGTCAATGTAAAGTTTATTTTCTTTGATATACGATCGGACTTCTGAATCTTCTCAAGCTCTCCTCAAATGAGTACTCAGTACTTTATTTTCTATTATTTGTTTTTGTGTAAGATCGTGTGCAATTCTGATGTTTGGTCCCTTCAATTTCCAGCTGTTTTTTAGAATCTCAATTTTTTTCATTTGTATCTTTAATTCTAGTTTGATGGGGTTACCTCAACAGTTCTTGAAAAAGTGGAACTCATTTATACCTGATTTGGTTATACGTAAGCCTAATAAATTATTTAGCTGATTACAGATATACTCAAGAGTAGCTACTTCTTCTCCTGCTTCATCTAAGCCATACACTATAATATTATTCCTTTTTAAAGTTTTTTCAAGTACATCTACCTTATTTTTCAGCTTCTCATTTTCTGTTTCTAGTTGAATTATTCTTCCACTCAATACACCTAACTTTGTCAGGATCCTATTCTCATTATCTTCTATTGCTGCTCTCAACTCCTTTTTACTACTAATTACATCTTCTGGAATTTGTTTCAACGTTTTTAAAATTGTTTCATTAATTTTATTCGAGAACAATAAAACTAAAGTGTATGGTCTCCTTTATTCTGTATTTATTTCAGTGTACTGTATGGTAAAAACTGGTGTAGAAAACTAACTGGTGTAAAAAACTACGGAAGCAACGTGCCAAGAAACAAGGCTGATTGTTAGTTTCGACGTGAATTATGAGTTTTGAATGATATTTTTGTTCATGTCTTATTAATGGTTGGTCATATGATCTGTATCTATTCTTAAAACAATTTGATTTGCTTTGTTTCATACCAATTTGAACACTACTTGTCGCACAGAAATTCTTATAGGTTATTCATTGTAAAGCTCACCACACATCATTAATCATACTTGCAGATATTGTACCACGGTCTAGTGGAAAGCCATCTCAGGTATGGCCTATTTTCTTGGGGATGAGCTTCCAGAACATTTATAGGTCCCTTTTAGAGATTATACAAAGAAGCTTCATTTAGATTGTTATGTGTAGTTCCAGCATGTGCCCTAGTGACGCACTGTATAATATAAACAAAATCTTTGACTTAAAGAAATTATGTTTTTTGCGTGCATCTGTAAAGCATCATGCTATCAAAAATAAAATTAAGTTACCTACACATACATATGAATCCAAAAATAAACACTTATATGAAGCTCTCCTATGATGACAAAATCTTTATGTCAAATTCTTCCTATTAACACAACCAAAAGTTTTGTGAAATATTTCTTCATTCTCTACAATGTCTATCCACTTCATAGATTTTATGTATAATTATAGTGTTTTCTTATTTACGGAAACATATTTTAAGGTAAATTCTTTCATCTCTGGCATTTAGTATTTATAATTAACAAATTGGCTTTCATAAGTTGTTCGGGATACTAATGTTCAATTTGGGTTTAAAACTACTGATTAACTGATTGTAGAATTCATTTTTATATGAGAAATTGATAACATATTTGAAAAGCTTATTTAAATTTGAAGTTACAAAATGGCAAATGACATTTGCGTTGTGACGTCAACTGACGCTGTTGTGAGGACGATACAATTCGATGATTTCAGGAACGGTGCTCGAGAATATCAATTTTGGGAACTATTCGCAAATAGAGCATTCACAGGCTTGCGTATGCATGACGTTGGAAACGTCAAGAATAACGCCCTGATTCCAGATTCAGTGCATCAGTGCGGATGAAACTCAATCATCGACCCCCACACCTGCAAGAAATGAATCACCGGTAGCGACATTGATTCTCTTTCCGAAATATCGAGACCACACATAACCAACGTTCAACTTTAGAAATATTTTTACAAAAGTTACAACTTTTATTTTTTAGAACTGAATATCTTTTTAATAAATACATGGAAAATTATCATTGATGCTGCAAATGGAAGATCATATATGACTTATATGGCAAATGATTGCTTACTTTGTCCGTAGATAATATACTTTTTAACTAATTAAAAAAATAGAATTGCGGGGAGAGGAGAAAGACGAAATTTTCGGTATAAGCGTGTCTGTCGTCTAGCGCAAAAATATATAAAAGAGGGCGGAGTCGAGACATGACATGACGAGAGGGACGAGCAGTCACCCTTGATATCATAATACTAAAAGTCCACAAATATTACTATAAACTGACGATGATAGCAATATCGCGAAAATTAATTAAAAATATCTATCCCCGCTCAAAATTCAGCAAATTGATATAAGACTATTGATGATTATCAATATTATGATTGAAAAATTGATTCATTCAAATTATATAGTGATTCACCATAAAAAATGGAGTCACATTTCACTTTACTGTTATCAGAAACAATTTGGGGCTATAATGATGTCATTGGCGTATTTAAAAAAGAAACCTATTAAATATATCAGGACGTTGGAATTGTAAGGTATATCGAAAATTGCAAGGAAATTGAAGAGAAGATTAAAATTCTCGACGATGTTTTGGTTTATAGTATTAAATTTGTGGAATTTTATTCCAGAAGAATTCAATGAGGACTTATATAGAATTTTTTAATCACCAAATGATTTTCATTATTGAAAAAGAATAATGTGAATATTAAATTATCACCAGAGTATTGGATACGTGATGCAAATTTAACAAACTATTAATATTATTGTCGTAGTAGAGAAATTATTGGTACCACTTTCTAATAATATCAGATGAACGGAAGGCAAATTTTCCACAGTTAAATAAAAGTTCTTCAAGTTACTTCTAAAATTCACCATACAATTGTAATAAGCTAGAAGAAATCGTTCGATTCTATAATTAAAAGTGTTACTGTAACTCATAAAATGATAACGAAAACAAAAAAAAATGTCTCAAATTGATATTTCATTGAAATAATTTCTTATTAATTGAAGTGCAGATTTTGTGTAAGGAAATGGACTTAATTAGACAATACTCATTACATAGAATTTACGAAATATGTCCGATTGATGTCATAACCATGAACCTCGATGAGACATTTTTTCTCTTGAGAACTGTACGCAGAGCTTTTGGAGGTACCTGGAAATTAATATAAATTTTGAAACCCTAAGCTCACAGACCAAAAACTCTCAAACCATTACAGCAAAACTTATGATTTCCGACTTAAGGAAAAGAAGACTCAACGCAATATTAATAAAATATCTAGTCTTCTGGAGCTAGATTCAAGACTTAGCTACAATAAATTAGCGATAAGTTGAGGAGAGAGGAGTTGACTAAGCTTGGAAGATATCTTAGGAATAAGACATTTTTGGAAAACTTATACCTACTTATATAGCAAACAATAGTGTTTTTGCACTTGTAGATGGAAATTATGCTCTCTAAATGTATTTAAGGAACGTTATAGATGTAAATTACCCAAAAAAATTACGTAACAGAGGAATTCTGATGCCTGAGTTCATTCTGCGCAAGAAATTACATCAAAAACAAATTCCAGCTTTCTAAAACACTACATTCTCTTCTCTACAAACCTGTCTTATTCAAATGATCATATTATTAGGATAAAATCCGTCAAAGATATACTTAAAATTTACATTTGATCCAAAAATCTCAATTTACATAACACATTATTCTTCTTTCAGCCTTTTTTTGTCGATTGGTCAAGTTTATATTGTTTACTATTCCATACCAAATTTTTCTAATTTCATTATGCCACTACTTGTAGGTCACAACACAAAAAATTTCCTTTCAGTTAATTAAACATTTTTTACAAAAACTTTTGGAATACAATGAAAAATGCACAGTTTTCTTCAAACTGGTTTGGTTATATAGCCTTATTGAATATTTCAATTTTAACTTTGTAGTAATTAATTTTTCCTATACTGATAAACACGCTACGTATACTGTATATTCGGTAGAAACAATATTTCAAATTCTTCATCGTGGTAATGACACATTTGTACAATGAGAAAGACGAGATGCTTAGGCATATCCCTTTCAAACAAAATGTTAGTGAAAGGGATCAAGAGCTTGTTACTATCCGTAATCCTTACAACAGGTCATTAATATTAAACAGAGGCAATAGGTCGTTATTCCGGTAAAGATTTGTTATCCAGGAATGCATTGGCCAACACTTAACATTTCTAATCTTCATATAAAGCTCAGAAATTACCTTTATATAAATATATATATATAATATATATATATATATATATATATATATATATATATATATATATATAACAAGATGTTGCTTATTATATATATATATATTATAATTAACACCTTAAAGCGACAAATTCTATTATGATTGTGATTATTTCTATATACACAATTTATTTTAATTAACTTTTGATATATATAACGCGTATTGCTATATATTTAATAATTGATGGACGCCAACTTACCATAGGTAAGTGAAATTTAATATAATTATTCTGACTTAATTCAAATTATCATAAAAAAAATAATGTAAATGTATATGCTCCGGCTATATATAAGACCTCTTATTTTCAGGGAGTCGGTTCTCGAATGAATTGCAGTGTTCAAATATATCTTTTCTTTTTATTTCCTGTTTTTTTTATATAAATTTAAATTAACATTTTTACACAGTTCTACAATTAAACTTTTATTCTAAATTTTAATTCAAGAAACACCCTGTATGTTAATTTTCTCTAATTTGACCTAAATTTATTACTATTCAAAATTTACCATCACTACCTCTAAATTGTATACTAAAAACTCTTACCTTTCTTCATACAGGACTGCTTCTTTTGAATGCCTCAAACAAAGATCTTTGTTCTGGATGAATTTCAATATCTAGCTTACCTTATAAAGAAAATCTATTAAAATTACAATTAACTAAACAAAATTTCTATATCCTATGATCCAATAATTAACAGAATTTCAATAATTTATACGACTTCAATCAAATCAAATAGAACTTTCTGAAAGTATCAACGAAATAACCTAATTTAATAATTAAACAACTTAAAAGAAAACTACTATAAAATTAACTAGATCTTTCTCAAATGGTTAACGAAATAACTGAATTTAATAATTACACAACTTTAAAAAAAAACAACTAACTAGTATAAAATTTAAACCGACATTTTAAATTAATGTTCTTTTTCTGCAAACTCGTCGGTATATGTTTATTTATGTGGTTCCGCTGTCTTATATTGGGTTCATGTATTTCTTTACCATGTTACTTCTTTCCAAAATATGTATTTCTGTTCTCAATATAATGTTCTTCTTCAAATTATTAGTTACCGTCTCCAATTATTTATTTTGCTCACAATCTTCTAAATATGTTCTATTTATGTCTACTATCTGTGTTAAAATAATCTCACGTGCTATTTTCCTAGTCTTACATCATTCCATAATATTTATTCTCTGTTTTCCATATACTGTTTTAATTTTCAATTATATTTGTTCTATTCCTTGTATTGACTATGTTATTTTGATTTTCAATCCCTGAATCGTCTCCAATATACTTTATTTAGTTATTTTTTTCGTTCTTCCGGGACAAAAAACTTCCGTCACCAAAATATGTCAAGTGAATAGTCTCCCGTTTCAACAACCTCTCTCCTCACTTCCTTCCTTAGTTTCCTTAAAGGCTTGTTCAAATAAATTTTTATTTTTATTTTCATCAATGTCATGTATTGTCAAACTCAGATTTTATTCGATGGAAATTAATAGATCAACTATCAACAATACAACCACATCGAACATTTCATTTTCCTTTCTAATCATAACAATTCTCAATTAAGACACTTCTTATTTCCTACTTCCGTATACCTTTTCAGACGGTTACACCCGTTTCACAGCTTTTTGTAGTTCCTACACTAATAAATTTCTCGGTACACTCAAAATTATGTTTCTCAAAATACCACTTTCTTTCAAATAATTAAATATTAAATATGTGATCAACACATGTCACTACAATGGTGGGACAACCTGTATGTGATAATATATATATATATATATAAAGGTAATTTTTGATTCATGGGTAATTCACGCTAAATAAAGGGCTACTGGAACTGAGTGGTAACCGCGGACAGGCATGTTTCTGGCTCATTTGCCTCTTCAGCACACTATCTTCTTCCTAGATCTTCTTTATTTATATATCTATATATATCTATATCTATATATATATATATATATATATATATATATATATGCCGGTTTAGAATGTCTTTCGACGTTGTCCGACGCCTTGCCTTCATCTTTTCCTGTCGTCCCAGTCCACTTCTTGCAGGTTTCTAGCACTCATGGCTTTAACCACGCCCTGTTTCCAAGTGGTTTTCGGTCTTCCTCTTTTCCGACGTTCTATCGGTTGCCAGTTCATTACTTGTTTAGGGAGTCTTGTTTCTGACATACGTTGTATGTGCCCATACCATGTAAGTTGTTTTTTCTCTATGTCGTCTATAATGGTACCTTCAATCCCCATTATTTCTTTAATGGTGTCATTCCTGATTCTATCTCTTCTTGAAATCCTGAGTGATCTTTTCATCGCATCCATTCCAACAGCTTCTAATCTTTTTTTATATTTCTCTGTTAGTCTCCAGTTTTCAGATCCATACAATAGGCTGCTTTTCACTAAAGTTTCATATATATTGAATTTTCTGTTCTTTGTAATATTTTTATTCCACAGAATGCCATCGAGACAAGATATCGCTTTTTTCGCTGTTGTTATTCTACTTTCTATTTCTTTGTTATTTGTCCCAGTTGAGTCAAATGTCACTACCAGATAGTTATAGGCCTGAAAGTGTGTTATTGTTCGATCATTATTTAATGTTAGATCACTAGGTTCTCCACCGATACAAAGATATTTGGTCTTTTGAATGTTGACCCTTAGACCCCAGATTTCGTACTCGTCAATCAACTTGCGCATCATGTACTCCATATCTTCCTTATCATTTGGTATAATTGCTTGATCATCGGCAAACTGCAAAGTATACAGTGTTGTGTTATCGAGTTCTATTCCTATTCCATGAATTTTCCTTTTCCATTGTTTCAAAGCTGCCGCCACATAGATTTTGAACAATGTTGGCGATATACAACATCCCTGTCTCAAACCTTTATTCACTGTAAATTCATCAGTGATATATTTTCCTATTTTTACTCTTGAGTTTGTTCCATTATAAAGATTTTGTAGAGCTGTAATAAGAGTGTGATTGATGTTGGTGTCTCTTAGAACTTCCCAGAGTTTCACCGTTGGTATTGTGTCGTATGCTTTGTGTAAGTCCACAAATGTTATATGTATTTCTCTGTTAGTTGCCGTCTTCTTTTCAATAATTTGTTTGAGACAAAATATATTATCGTTAAATGTTCTTCCAGCACGGAATCCGCTTTGTTCTTCTTCTTCTTGACCTATAATTTCATCCTCTATAAGATCTCTCAGTACTCGTCCATACAGTCTACTGACTGCAATTGTTACGTATAATCCTCTGTAATTTTCACATCGTTTTCTATCGCCTTTTTCATAGATTGGTGTTATATATGCAGTTTTCCATTCTTCTGGAACGGGATGTCCATTAATGCACATTTTGAATATGTACGCTAGACCCCCGAACAATGTATCTGTTCCATTCTTCAGAAGTTCAGCGCACACCCCCTCAGGGCCACAAGCTTTTCCATTTTTCAAACCTTTTAATGCTTTCTTGACCATATCCCCAGTGATTTCAACGTTTTCGCCTTGTATATACATTTCCTCCGTAATTGATTCATTCAAATATTCTTGTCTGTCCTCATTATTAAATTCTTTGTAGTAGTCTATCCATTTTTTTGTTTCTATTATCTGTATGTGTGATCTTTCCTTATGTGATGTTCGAACTGAATTTATGAATCTCCAAGCTTCTGTGTTTTTCCGTCCTCCAATGTAGGTATTGATATCGTGACATTTCTTATCCCAAAGTTCATTTTTTTCTTTCTGAATCAATTTTCTTGTTTCACGTTTAATTATTTTGTAGTGTTCGAGATCATCTGGATTTTTTGTGTTTAACCATTTTAGGTATAAGTCTTTCTTTTGCTTTACTAAAACTTCTATATCTTCATTCCACAACAAATTATCACTTATATATTGCTTATGTGTTCCTAATGATTCTTTAGCCGCTTCGTGTATACTTGAGTTGATGTTATTATAGGTTTCTTGAAATGTGAGGTCTTGAAAATTTGGTATCAGCTTATTGTCTAGTCTTTGTTGATAATATATATATATATATATATATATATATATATATATTGTTTATTTTATATTCTTGGTATTGAGGACCATTTTTAAAGACATTTAACTAGTAGTTAATACATTTTTATTTAACGTTTCGGTCTTTCCATGACCTTCATCAGAAATAAAATTTTTGTTGAAACTTCGACAGAACGTTCATTTGATTATTTAATATATTTTATAGATTTTTTAGGACGCCTCACATAATAGAATATAACTCACACCCAAAACAAAACGAACATTTTAAAAATATGACATTCATTGATGAAAATTTGTATTGGAATATTCCTATAAAAAAAACCAAGAACCAAAAAAAAACCTATATATATATATATATATATATATATATATATATATATTATAATTTATCTCTGTCGATATATATTTTTTTATATGGTAATTATTTTATTATAAATTTATATATGAATATTGGTTCGAATAGCTCAAATAAATTGTTGAAATATATTTAAAATAAATGTTAATTAGCTCAGGGTAAATATATATAGTCGGGCATGAAAACTCCTTACTCTCTTTGAGTTCTGGATTTTAAACTATTAAAGAGTTATTTCTTTTTATCTTTGATTTTAAGATAAGAAATATACCTTGTATGAAATTTCCGTTGGAACGCCTATGTCATCAAATCTATTCCTATATTTAGGATTGACACTTGAAATGTACTAAATAATTATTTCCTGTTTCTGATATAGGGTATTGAAACAATGAAGTACACTGTAATTATATATATATATATATATATATCATATATATATATATATATATATATATATATATATATATATATATATATACATATATATATATATATATTATCAAAAATGGAACTGAAATTGGAAAAGAACTGCAGATATCAATACAAACAAATTTACAATCTAAAGAATTTTAACAATAACTATAATCTAATCAACTGAATAAGGTATACCATTAACGCAAATTTAAATTGTTTAAATGGCCAAATCAGAAAATTTTCAATTGGTCAACCAATAAAATTACGCTACACTAATCTTCACTGAACTATAGATTCTTCTTGGCTCCAACCATCTCCAATCTCGTATACCACAACGTTTGTCTTGTTGTGTCTACTACCTTTCTTTCTGCTGGATTCAACTATACACAACTCCTCCAGGTAAGTATTGAATTACTCTTTCTTCATAAACTTTATATTATTTTGGTGTTTTAAATGGAACTCAATGTTTCTAGCTAATTCCAGAATATAATGAAAAATTTTGAAAATTCTAAAAAATTGACAATTGTTTCGATAACTGAATATCATCGTCAGAATGACAGAAGTTACATTTCATTTGATGCCAACCCGATGCTTAGTATTTATTTTTGGCTACACCAAGAAGTGGCCTACCTTATGATTGACTCAATATATGTTAATAGAAAATAGAAGAAGATGTGATATTACAAATATTAAAGCTTAGATATTATTAGCCTTATGATGATATCCTGGATATCATTCTTCCAATTAAGATCAGTATAACTGTGCAATAATATAGAAAACCAGGAGTTTTCTATATCTGCTGATCTTTACAATTATCACTTAAGAAGATAGTTTAATAGTGGAGAACTCCCTAGATTTATCTGTTCATTGACGACTTCATATTGTGGGTTTCTTAAGTGTCTTCTAGTTTCCAATTCTTCAAGAAAATCCAGTTCTTGTTTCTTATCACAAATATGTAGTACATTTTTCATTATATTGTTGAATTAGCTAGAAACATTGAGTTTCATTCAAAACACTAATATGAGTAGATTCCACGAAGAAAGGGTCGAGACAGTTAATTTTATTATATTATTTTATTTTCTTTCACGATCTGGTTTCTTCCGTTTAAATATCTTTTAAATGATGCTTTCAGGTGACTTTTATTCTTCTTTAGTATTTAATTTTTTATATCTATTTAAATTACTTTTCTGTTTCCTTACTTATCTTTCAAATCTTCTCAATTTATTTAACTTCCTTTTATACTTTTCTTTCAATTATCTGAGGACTTTACTTAGATTTTCTTAAATTTTTGAATTTTAATTAATATGCGTCCTCTCTCAATAATGTTACACCACTCAATCCTTTTTCCCCAAAATCTACAACACTACTTTTTTCTGCCCGTTGCTATGGACAAAACTAATTATCTCGCTAGATTTTTTTACTACAATTTACATATTAGAGGTTTTTATTTAATTTCATATCTTTCTGATCTATATTCGGATATTTAATGTTCTTTTCTTTTCTAAAATTATTGATTCTACTTAGTTAAAACTCTACTTCTCTAAAAACTATTCCTATTTATTAAAAAGAACCTCTTATTTTGTATTACTTTTCCATTCTGAAATAAACAAATCTACAAACTAAAACTTTTCAAAATATATACAAATTTTTTCAGATTTTGTTAGAATTCTTTCACAATTATTGTTTCTCATAAACTTTAGAAAATTAATAGTTATATCTGTGTAGTATATAGTAAGCAAGATTTAATAGTAAGAGAAAAATTATGTTATACGAATTTCAAAAAGTATTTAGAAGAAAAATCTTATCTCACATTCACAATGAAACGTTAACGATGGTGACAAATCTTGTGAAAGATATAGTAAATATATAATAAGTAATAATTAATGAATAATAATTAATATGAACTCATATGAGATGAAATGAAGTAGTATGACGTAATTTTAAGACAGGATCAAATAAAATGTTGTGAAAAACGATCCTCCAAAGAATTTTTGATAGTACATGAATTTTCTTACAATGTTTCTAAAAAATTTGATTATGTGAGGAAAGTTAAGTATGTCAAAAATAGTAGGTATGTCATTTGCTTCCTGAACAATTGTGAATATTATAGGATAAATTTGAAAAGGAACAAATGAATTGATAGAAAGATATGTTGAATAATGAGTATTTGTGAGAATCGAACTAAATTTAAATAGAATAATAAGAAAATTTTGTAAATAACTTGATGTCGACACAATGTTTATATATGAGACTCATATGACCAAAATAACGTATGTAAATATTGTATAATTTCTGAACAATTTTGTAAACACGTTAGTTACAGAAATAATTAGTGAAGTGAGAGTTTTTCGAGCGAAAAAATCGGGAAAATGAGAAAAACAAATTAATTAACAGTTCTCAAGAGACTTATATTATTAAAAAGAACATTTATCTCTCAACATTTTGTAGAAGTTGGTTATGGGATTACAAAGATTATTATAAAAGCATGAGACAGTTTCTGATAGTGGGCAATCCATAATATTTATATGCAGGGTTAAATCGCTCTACTCAAAAATCTGGAATGAAAGTTGGCCATGGACATTTCTAGAAGGTTTCGGTGGAAGCTATTGCTCAACTTTGTCTTGTAGAAACAAGAATATATAAGAAGGCAAATCAGTGAATACAAAATAATGTATAAATATTACTTACCTCGCTAAAAGGAGAACAAAACCGTTTATATGTTCATAAAAGTGCGTTCTTTTCGAACATATGTTAGTTTGTAAGATACGTTCTATAGATGAACAATTTTATATCTATCTATGATATAAAATTGAACTATTAAATAAATTCATTCCACGTGTGGCCTCCGAACGTGAAGGTATTATTTTTCGTTCGAGTGCTCATTAACGTTATCAACACAAGTGATTAGTTTTTTTTTGTGTCAAATATTTGCTGGCCCATATTGGTATGTGTTTACTTACACTAATTACACTGTTTGATACTTAAAATCAATTCTTCTATAGGCCAGTTGCTTGGTCTATATAGTTTATTAAATATTTTGGCATCCAAAATATTTTAACATGTCAACTCAACCCACTGCACGAAGCTTTGCTGCTGTTACTAAATCATATTCAAGAAAATCAACTTTGACACCTACAACATATCCTAGTAGAAATCAAGCTATCGTAATAAATGCGCTTCCGGATACAGTTCTCTTCGATTATATCAAGGCAATAGGTGAAATTGTGACACCGAAAGGAATCACTCATGCTTCCCGTATATCTAATCAACGTATTTGCATATTCCTCGCTTCTACTTCAGTCGTTGATAACCTCCTTAAAAACTACTCCTATGTTACCATTAAAGAAGAAATCGTCCCCATACGCAGACTTATCAGCCCCTCTAAAAGATTACTATTATCTAACGTATGTCCCTCAATTCCTAATCTTCTCATCGAACAAGCACTAAAAAACGATCTCGGACTTCAACTTGCATCACCCATCACCTACATTCGTACTGGCTCACCTGAAGAAGATTATTCCCATATTCTAAGCTTTCGTCGGTCCATCTATGTCATACCAGACAAAGAAAACTTTGAAATAGAAACTTCTGTTTTAATTCACTTCGAAAATACTACATTCCGGATCTTCGTTACCTCAGATAAATTGGAGTGTTTCCTGTGCAAACAATCTGGACATACTGCTGATACCTGCCAAAATCCTCTTGTCACTCCCTCCCCCTCCAAAACTACCACTATCCAGAATGATTCTACCGATAATATTTCTAATGATCCTACCTCCACTGATCCCACTTTCACTACTACCCCTGCCCCTATATCCTCCTCCGACAATCACTCTGCCAACACACTCCCTCCTTCAGACCAGCCTACTCCTGGTATTTCTGGTCTTAAACGACTTCATTCTACTGACTCTAGTTCCGAATCACCCCCTGTAATTATCACGTCTATTCCCCTCACACTCAGCCAAGACAAAACAGATTCACTATCTGACAACACCTTTCGTACCCCGAGCCTGCGTCCAAAAAGAAAAAAGAGTCTAAGACTCTAACAACAACTATCAGCCCCTCTGCACGCTCAATCATTGAAGATTTAACAAAAAAAGACCCTACATCCTTCTCAATTACTTCTGAACAGTTGATAGCATTTCTAGAAAATTCATTCGGAAGCAACGATCCATTAGCTGAAGCTCACCAATTTACTTCAAACATTAAATCCCTCCTTGCAGATCTTCGTCAAATATATCATGCCATCTCCGATAGGTCACTCAAAAATCGCATTACCCGAATAACAAAGAAAATACAATGTACCATGAATCCCAACGATGCAATCGAATCTGCTAGCCTCAAATCTTTTAGCTCTAATGATAGTGACTCTAATTGCGACGATACCGACCTCTTTTGATATTACTAAAAATTCACGATAATTCAGTGGAATTGCGACGGATACTATCCTCGCCTTGAACGTCTTCAACAACTTATTTCTCTCTACCACCCTGATTTCCTATGTCTTCAGGAAACTAATTTTACGTCTTCCAGTATCCCTACACCAAAGGACTTCGAAGGATATCATTACATCCGAACTAACTGCTCCAGAGCCAGTGGTGGAGTATCCATATTTGTATCCAAAGATCTTTACTCAACTCATCTGCCCCTTACTACTAATCTTGAAGCCATTGCCATAACAGCCTATTGTCCCCAAAAATTAACCATTTGCTCCATATACATTCCCCCCGACCACAAACTAAATGAAGAAGAGCTACTTGACTTGGTTTACGATCTCCCCCAGCCCTTTGTACTTGTGGGTGACTTCAACGGCCACAACAGTATGTGGGGTTCCTCACGCACATTTGGACGAGGTAAAGTTATTGAGACTATACTAAATTGTACTAACTCATGCCTCCTCAATACAGGATCGTGTACCCACTTAAATATCGCTTCTGGTACCTTTTCTGCCATTGATTTAAGCATCTGCGATCCCAAAACTGCCCCTAACTTAACCTGGCAAACTGCTGAAGATTTATTCGATAGCAATCATTACCCCATAATTATAACTGACAACCTAAATGAACAAGCTCCCGTGAAAAGTTATTGGCGCCTCGGGAAAGCGAGGTGGCCGGAGTTCTCCCGGGAGGCTGAATCTCTCCTGAGTCAATTACCTGCCACCAATGATATTGATGATTCTATTAAGCTCTTCTCGGATGCCATCATCACAGCAGCATTTACTCACATTGGCAAAACCACCCATACCCCCAGTCACAAAATTGTTCCTTGGTGGAACCCTCAATGCGAACAAGCAGTGCGACAATCCAAAACAGCCCTCTACTTTTACCGCAAACACAAAAGTCCCGAAAACTTAGTTAAATTTAAAAGACTTAAAGCAAAAGCCAAATATGTAATCAAACAGAGCAAGAAAAACTCCTGGCATAATTATGTAACAACCTTGGATAATAATTCAAACCCTTCCCAAACATGGAAAAAAATTCGACAGGTCCAAGGCCACAAAACTAACACCAAAATTCCCCATCTCTTTTATAATGGCAGTTCCTCCAGCAATAGCCAAACTATTTCTAACATCTTTGCTGATAAATTTGATGAGAAATTTCAAAACAAACTCAAGCCCCTCTTAACAACAACTTCTCATGAATCTGCCTACACCAAACTCACTTTACCTCACCTACAAGATATTGACGATATTAATTTACCTTTTTCATTCACTGAATTAACAATTGCCTTATATTCATGTAAGAACTCTGCCGCTGGTCCCGACGATATCCCTTACATTTTTCTTAAAAATTTATCCACCTATAGTCTTACTAAATTATTAAACATTTATAACACCATTTGGTCTTCTCAATTATACCCTACGCAATGGAACACATCCATTATCATTCCCGTCCTAAAACCGTCACAACCATCTACATTACCACAGTCCTATAGACCGATTTCTCTTACATGTACTACATGCAAATTAATGGAAAAGATGATAAACAGACGACTCATGTGGTTTATCGAAAAACACCAAATCTTACCAAAAGAACAATCCGGTTTCCGGCGTCACCGTTCCACAAGAGATAACCTCGCAATCTTACAAACCCACATTGCCGATGCTATAAATCGTAAACAAGAGGTGTTAGCCTCTGTTTTTGACATAGAAGCTGCATTTGACACCTTACCAAGGCAGACAATCATTGATAAACTTTCATTTTATGGCCTCAATGGTAACATTTTCTCATTTATCAAACACTTTCTTAGTAATAGATCTTTTAGGGTCTCTGTAAATGGCTGCCTTTCATTAACTCACGTCCAACAAGACGGTGTGCCCCAGGGATCTATTCTCAGCACTACATTATTCATTCTATCTATTAGTCATTTATGTAACAATCTACCCGCCCCTGTTAAATATGCTACGTACGCAGACGACCTTGTTATCTTCTGTCACGGCGCGTCGACTCCTACTACATGCAAACTCCTCCAATCTGCTGTGAACCTATTACATAGTAGAATATCTTCACTTGGCCTTTCCCTCTCCGCTACAAAATCAAAGCTCATAAGATTCGGCAGAAAAGCCCCATCCCCTCCCCCTGAAATTTTAGTGACCAACCGCCCTCTCCCAGTCGTCGAGCATTGCAAAATTCTGGGAGTGACGTTCGACTCCCGACTTACTTGGAAACACCACATCCAAGAAACCAGAGGATACTGCCTAAAACTCTTGAATATCCTCAAAACACTCTCCCACTATCAGTGGGGAGCTAGCGAATTTACCCTCCTGAAAGTATACCGAGCTCTCATTCGATCCAAACTAGATTATGGCAGTATAGCATATATGTCAGCGTCCAAAAACGTCCTGAAAACACTAAACTCTGTACACAATACTGCCATCCGACTTTGTTTAGGCGCATTTCGCTCTAGTCCAGCTGAGAGTCTGGGCCTTGAAGCCAATGAACCTCCACTCTCGCTCAGACGTCAATATCTCCTCCTTTCTTATGCAGCCACGACTTCATCTAACCCCTCTAATCCAGTTTCCTCTTTAATAACCAGAATACCTCACATTCTCAGCCCTCCTCCACCCAACCCGCGCATACATACCATTCCCCTCCTTCTTCAAAAATTGATACCTGACACTCAATTATCCCTAACCAGCCCTATCCTCATCCCACATAACTCACCCTGGACCAAAACACTACCAAGATGTTACACCTCACTCACCAAGTTCAGCAAGGAAGAAACCAGTTACGAACTCATAAAGAAATCCTTCTTAGAAATCCTAATCTCGAAGAAATTCGACCGGATCCTCTTCACCGACGCATCAAAAAACGAGACTGGTGTCGGATGTGCTGTTACTACTACGCAGACAGCCGTGGAGTCCTCCCGGATCCCAGCTACTTGTAGCGTTCACACCGGTGAACTATTCGCCATCTTACAAGTCTTCAATCTCTGCGTAATTCCCCATCAAAAAGTTGCTATTTGTACAGACTCTCTCTCCTCTATCCAATCCATCAACAATTTATTCACAAATCACCCCCTCGTTCAACGCATCCACGACACATATCAAACCCTTATTTCTCACGATGTAACTATCACTATTATATGGATCCCCTCACATATTGGTATAACTGGTAATGAAAACGCCGATCGCCTTGCTAAAGAAGCTGTCCAATCCACCATTACACCTATAACTCTGCAAATTTCTAGAGACCTAAAATTTGCTATGAAAAAACTCATACAGAAGAAATGGCTAATCGACTGGAACCATTCTACAACATTTCTAAGGAAAATTCATCCGAATATTGAACAGTTTGATATCCCCCATCTGCCGAGAAACGAGAAGGTTGTAGCAAGAAGACTGCGTATTGGTCACACCCGACTTACCCATGGCCACCTTATGACCTCTTCCCCTCAGCCAAACTGTCAACACTGCCAAGCTCTACTTGACATTCAACACATTCTCGTGGACTGCCCCTACTACACCGATAGACGTCAGCAGCTTGGAATGGAAACAAACATTAAGGATATCCTTACTAGTTCACACCAAATCATCATAGCTATTCAGTTTCTAAAAGAAGAGAACCTACTGTGTAAAATTTAAAGACTGTTCATTATTATTTGTAATTATTTCCAAATAATGTATTTATAATGTATTGTAAATTACTGTACCTTGTGCTAATGGCCATAGTCGTCTCAAGCACGTTAAATTGAATAAAAAAAAAAATTCGTTCTTTAATAAAACATATTTATTCCGTTTTTATCGATTCTTAGGTTTTATAAATCTTTGTATTTGATATTTCGATAATTATTTATTATTTGTATCTCTGTGTATAATTCAAATTTCAACAGATGTCACCAGTGTGTCAAATTGACGCCTACGAGCAGACTCACGTGAGAGAATGGATCATGCTACTTGTATATAGGGGAGATTAAAAGTTATTATGAACTAAAATTTATAAATTTGTCATTTATCATATAAAAGGAGATGATATCTTTCAGATTGATTCAAGCAAACAAAACATTATGTGGAGATATTGAGAGTGGTTCAAGTTGGAACAAGGATCTATATACAGTTCACTTTTTTTCTATTTGATGATATATTGAGGAACTACCGCAAGGAGACGATTGAAGTCAAGCTACATAAAATAGGATATTGATAAATGGGGTCGTGACTTGTAAAAATTTTAGCGAAGATTAGAAAGAAGATATTTACGAAAAAGTTTCACATTCTGAAGAAAATAGATATAGATACCCTTAATGAAATCGTCAGGCCTTTCAGCAATCAAATGTTTTAGCTAGACTTATCTTTATATTTAAGGAGATGTTTCCTTCCCTGCAATAAGATCTGGAGTGCTAGATAGATTCAGAATCCAGACACCTGATATTCGGTTTTTGATATTAGAATTTTTCAACATTTGGTGCATTTCTACCATTACAGTTAATCAAAGATAATATTAAAGTACCACTATTATATTGATAGTGAGATTCAATGTGGTTGGTTTTTCAACTAGATCCAACAATTATAGAACCTTACTCCACAAACTAATCAATAAATGCATCAGTGCAAGCAACAGAAAACATTGTTGATTTTAATTTCTACATATTTGTCATCATTTCATTCATTTTACAACAGTTGAAATAAAACTGAGTTTCAAATGTATATTCTGGCCATAGAAAGGTACTTTTAGTAACAAAGAATCATTAAAGTGCGACTCTGTGCTAGCAGAATTGTTTTGTTAGAAGGATAAAGACCTTAAACCGGGCCTTGGAATGGGCCTTTGGGAAATCGTGAGCAATTCTACACACGAATAATTGTCATACCCCGTAGTGAAGAAAAATGTTTCATGTGCTAAGAGATTGGATGAAATGAAGGGTAAATTGCCAATGGAAGGAGAGAGCGGATTTACTTCGCTGAATGTTTGTTATACATAAAATGATGGATAACTGTTATTATCACCTTCGAACCAATTTGTAAGATGGGAATAAATATCATTTATTTTGTATATATTGCATTACATTTCATGTCATACATAAACACCTAGATGGATCTCATTTTGAAACTACTAATGTCAATAAGAAAGAGAAGTTTGAATTTCATATAAAAGTACCAGTGTTTATTAATTTTTGTTCACCTTACTTGAGATTCTATCAAGTAAGGTGAACATTTAAGTAATAAATTCAAGAGCTCTTCAGTAATAAATACGGCACATTAATCTGCGATATTAAAGTAACTTAGATATTGTAGAGGGAAAAGCAGATACTACATACAATTTCACTACTGCCAAAATTTGATGATTTGTTTTGTACGGGGAAGAGTTCCATTGCCTTTTCCCCATATTTCATTTGATTATTTTGTTAGCTATTTTGCTTACACCATCATCTTCTGATAATGATGGTTGAATCATTACGACTTACTCTTCAATTTTCCAAATCCAGACTGAATATTGCCTTACTATGTTATCTGAATGAATATCTACTGGCCATCCCCCAACTAACAATTTGCTAATTTATTATTATAAATGTTTTGGCGATAAATATTATAATGTTAATATCAGAAACGTTTTCAAAATGTTTATAAAATATCTGTAGACACAAAATGGGCATAATATATATAAATTTATATTCATATAAAATATTTTATAACTGCTATAGCAACTACTACGAGTATAACATAGATAGAGTATGTATAGAAAAATACAATAATTTTTTTTAAATGTGTTCAATAAATGTGCTAGAACATTTCTGATATTTTATTATGCGACACTTATATAATTCTTTAAAAAATTTATACCTTTTTTGACTGAACTACATACCACTTTATTGCTATTGTAGCAGTATTAATAAATCAACTTTGTTTTATTAATATGTTTGTAAGAGCTAAATTGTTTTCAAAAAATTATATTCCAGAGTTGCTATGGTGGTTACTCAGTAAGTGCCCCTCGTATAAGCTATGTTCACCATAGAGCCATTATATCTTCGAGGAAAACACTTACCTAGTAGCCGTTCTTCTACATTTAAGAATTCTGGTAAATTGGGTTTTCTCCCGTATAATAACTCAAAAGGAGTGTATCCGTGATACGTGTTTGGTGTTGTATTATAGCAATATGCAAACATTTTTACAAACTCACACTAGTTATCCCTAGAATCTTTGATAAAGTTTCTTATATACTCATTAAATGTTCTATGTAATCCACAACTGCCTATGGCCTCATGATGGTATGCTGTTTGAAAAAGTATGTTTTATTTTTAAAAGTTCCGCTAAGTTCTTCATTATTTCATTCTTATATTCAGTCCCTTGATCTGTTCTTATCTCCTTCATCAGTCCGCAATTTGGTATAAAATTGTCAAATATTGCTATTGCTATTGTGTATGCTTCCTTGTTCTTGACCGGTATCATAACTGCGTATTTAGTTAGTTCGCATAATATTGTGATACAAGAATGATTCCCGTTGTTACTTTCTACAAACGGACCTATTGTATCTATGTAAATAATATTAAACGGTTTTATAGATGTATCTGTGATGACCAATTTTTCCTTATGATTAAGCTTTGCTCTATTCATTTGGAATTTATGGCAATTCTTTACATACTTCCTTACGTCTTTCTCCATGTTTTCCACCTGAACTTTGCTCTTAGTTTCTCTAATAATCTATTACTTCCTACATGTCCTCCAAACATTGGATCGTTGTGGTATCTTTCTAAAATCTTTTGGATCTCTTCTTTTTGCTTACCGTTTTTGGTACTTCGCATATACATACTTGAATATTTTTTAACCTTTGATTTCCTTCTTCTATAAATTATTCTACTATGCACTTTTAGAATATATCATCATTTGTATATATCTTCATTCTTTTTACTTCATTTTCTACCGATAGCTCCTCAAGCTTTTCCAACGTTCGTCCTAGGTCGAAGTTGTGTATTCCGGTAATTAAGGCTTCACTAAATTTCAATTTATTTTTGATCCGAATGCTCATCCTTAGTGAGATACGGTTATTTTCAAAGTGTAAAATTGGTAATTTATGTGCCTCAAGATTATTTAAAACTTTTATTTTTTGTATTCTTACTCCCTTTGTTTCTTCGTTAATCCTTAGATCATTTTCTGATTGAGCGTTTTCTTTTCGCGTTTGTGCTCTTGTGATTGCCAAGACATGTGAATTATTTATATATAAATCTTTAAGTCCTTCTATGGATATTCTCGATATGCTATCTGCGTAGTTCGCTATACTTTTGACATACTGTATTTCAAAATCGTATTCTTCCAAATCGAGTCTTATTCTCGTGAGTTTCGACATCGGGTCTTTCATTGCAAATAAATGAGTTAGTGGCTTATGATCTGTTTTTACAATAAAATGCGGTGAACCATATAAATATCATGATTGATTCCCCAATGAATCGCTAATAACTCTTTTATTATGGTGGGTTTGTTAAGATCGCTTTTCTTAAAGCTCCGTGATGCAAATGCGATGGGTAGGTCAATCTCTTCATAGTTTTGACTTAATATTGCTGAACATGCGCTATTCGAAGCGTCTGTTGTTAAGATAAATTGTCTATTAAAGCCTGGGAATTTTAAAATTGGTGGATTGAATCATGCATTTTTTAAGACCTGAAATGAGTTTTTGCATTCTTTTGTCCACTCGAATTTCACGTTTTTCCTAGCTAACCTATTTAAAGGAATACATATCTCTGCAAAATTCTGAATGAACCTTCTATAATAATTGCAGAATGTAACGAATCTTTTGACTTCGTTGGAATTTTTTGGTACTGGATAATGCTGAATGACTGAATATTTTGCTTTGTCTGGTGAAACACCATCCATTGATAAATTATGACATGAATATGTGACTTCTCGCTTGAAGAATTGGCATTTTTGTGGATTTAACTTTAAATTGAATTTACGACATGTGTCAAACACTTTCCAAAGATTGGCTATTAACTTAGCAAAATTATTATAAAGACCTACTATACTATTAATTACTTCAATATGTATATCAGGATTTTTAGGAGTTTCCTATTTCAAAACCCTTTTTACCTGTTCATTAACTTCTTCCACAATTAATCGTAACTTATCCTCAAAATCTTCCCACGTTATTGGCATTTCTAAAATTCGTTCATAAGAATATAATGCATTAGTACTTACAATTATTTTTACACAGAGTTCCTGATGTCTGCTTCGCTTCAATGCTTCGGTTGATGTCCCTTTTCAACGCTCTTAGGTGCGTTTTCCACAATGACCAAATAAATTTCAAGATAAAAGCTACTGTTATGATATACAATAGAACCATTATGTGCATCGCAAAACTGTCCTGCTGTACCATAAAAGTATTATTGACAATTCCAGTTTCTTTTGCCTCTTGTTTGGTTGATGAACCTCCCATAGTTTCTCTTCTCCAACGTCCCAAATTTAGATAGAAAACCATATATTTCCACTTGTCCTTACCATTTGTTTTGCAGGAATATTCACCATTTATTACCATTTACCATTACCATTTGTTCTATACCATTACCATTTCCATTTACCATTTACTTTGCAGGATCATCTACCATAATCATTTGTTACCATTATACCATTAACTTTACCATAACCCTTTTACAATTACCATTTCCAATTAGTTTGCAGGATCGCCATGTGGTGGTTACTCAGTAAATGCCCCTCGTCACCATAGAGTCATTATATTGTAACGACACAGTCGTCTGAACATAAAATAACCCCGATAAAAAATCAGAAAACAGAACTCTACACGAACCAAACTAGACGGAGTTGGGCACCCAGCACCGAGAGGGCAGCACCTTCGCCTTTCCGCTAATAACTTGACCGATACTACCAAAGCATACGTTCTGCGATATACCAGGCAAGCTCTACCTTACGTAGAATAACGATAGGAAGCTTCAACTGAAAATAACCGAAGTGTTGCACTATATTCCGAGGCGTGTTGAGCCTGGAATTGTGAACACATAATATCCCGCTTGTCGTTGACCCCTCGGTGTGCGTTGAACCCGAGGCTAGACGCTAAGCAAACCTGTATATCGGACGAAGACCTAAATCGTGTTGAGCTTAGGGTGGACGCCAACTACCCTAGGTCAAGCCCTGCAGCGTGTTGAGCGCAGGACCGAGGGCTTCCCGATTAGCCAAAATTCCGGAGCGCGTTGAGCCCGGGGCGGAAGCAAACTCCCGACCTCCGATATCACGCTGTGCGTTGAACGCGGGATCTCGACCCTGACACACCCCTTTGGTTATAGGAACCGAGCGTCCCAGTGAGGAATCTGGACAACCGAGAAGAATAATCCGCGACCCAATCCGACGACCACCCTAGAGGGACTGCCCGCCTCCAGGACCAATAAATCTTGTATATACTTATTGTACAGAGTTTTAGATTTTAATTGTAAATATTAGTGTCTTTAAATGAAACTCAAGGTCTCTAGTTAATTGTAAATATTTATTGTAGTTTGAATAAAGAAGTATATCTAACCATCCAACCCCTTTTATGCTCTACCACACTGACGAACCCTCACAACATCTTTGAGGAAAACACTTACCTAGTAGCCGTTCTTCGGGGATTGAATAAACAACATCATTTATAAAAAATAATAACGAATGAGCCATTGGTTAATTACATTTAGTTCTTATAGGACACATTCAAGTCATTCACCGGTAGGTTCGACATTCCACGTATGTGAACGCGAAGTTTACGTTTAATAGAAACGTGATTTCTAGGTGTTCGCCTGACCTTAATCAGATCGATGGCCGCTATTAACATTGTAAAATATGATATACACAATTTAATAAAAATGTTTTAGTACAATACTGTCTTTTTCGGGATCATCACATTGCTAGTGATAATATACAAATGCATATATGATCGGCACCAAGTTTAGAAAGAAAATAAATATGTCCGACTTTTGTCACTTGAATTTGATTTTTGTGTAAGTATTAGTTTCTGACAGTGGAACATTTTGATGCGAAACAAATTTTATTGTCATTTATGTGGTATAAAGGCAGTGAATATGCCTTGCGCTCCAATTTTATCAAGTATATATATTAACTTTAGAAGTTAATAAATTAAAAAAGTTTTGATAGTAATATTTGAAATTACTAGTTGTATTTTTCAAATTGTGAGAGTGGAATTTATTTTAATATTTACATATATTATTTAAATTTTATCTCTATCTGATTATTAACATGGCTGCAAGTAATATAACAATTTGGACGAAGTAGATTCTATAATAACAATAGTTTCATAATGTATTTGTACCTGATTCATAAATGCTACCAACAAGTGTTAAAAAACAACAAAATTTTATAAATAATAAATGGTCAATAAAACTTTTACATATCACGTATAAAATTGCTTCATAAATATCATATAATTTGTTTGCGTTTGTTATTAAAAGTTAATATTGTTCTTACGGGACCTTTATATAATAAGTTGCATTCTTGAAAGCAACAATACATCAACATTAAAATGTAATTGGAATATAAGCCAAAAATTATCGAGCAACTTTGCTAGTTGGGAACTAATATAACTATATTTAATACAGTTTTATTTTTCTATGAGCTCAAGATTAGACATTGGTTTTACAAAACAAATTACATAAGCGTTAACTAAATTTGATATTCATTGTTTATGAAATCTCATTGCTCAATCGATGCCGCTCGAGGCTGCGAAATTTGCTTTTCAATTATAAATGGAAGAACTCTACAGTCGTAGATAAAAATTGGTTAACGACGTTTAATGCATCATCTTTTGTTTTCCAGAATATACGTTGAATATTCATAGAAACGAAAAGATTTGATTATTGCATGGTCGTCTACGGTATTATACTCAACGGAAAAACGCATATAAATCGGATATTCATTTTGTTTAATGGAAATGCATTTGAATGACTAAAGAGAACGACCACAAGCGAAACTCGAACAAGTTTTTACTACTTGGCGTACGCTGTTGAAATTACCGCAAACAATATTGCAAGGTTTGTTTTTTGGTTGTTAGCAACTTCAATAGTATTGAAGTTCAATATACGCGTAAATCACTAAGTAAATAGAGGCGCAAAATCTGTATTAATTGGAATTCGTCAATATCAACTGTACTGTTGTCTATTTTAGTTACAGCAAACAAAAATAGAACCACAGACTTTATAATTTTTAACTATAAATCGTCTGTTATACATCACACTTTCTTTGTCTGCAAATCATCACCGAATTTTCTATGTAAAAGTTAGCTTTTGTTGAACCAATAACAAGACTCCATTTCAAAGATCTTCCACTTTTTTTGTATTGAGACACTTTTTTACATTGTTAATTTTTGTAATTAATTTTTAAACAATTTACAATTCTTGAAATTAATTCAGATATGATAGAACCGTAAAATTTGGCTAACTTTTAAATATCAAATGCAAACAATAAAATTTTGGGGATGAAAACTCTTCGCTAAAATGTGTAGAGCATGGGGTAGACCCCTCAGGGGAGTTCTCTCAATATTCAAAGTATCTATTTCCGTCCTACAATGAGATCTTTCAAAACATAACTATTAATTATTGCAATACTTGCCATATGGCTTTTAAATCTTAAGTGTGAAATTCTACCGCTTGTAATTGTGTAATCTAGCATATTATTTGTCACTATTTCGCTTTTCATTAATCTTGTGCCGTTCTTTCATCGCCCATCTTCCCATCCATAAAACAAAGTATATTCTCCTTTGTTTATTTGTCCTTCTCCTTTCCAACATATTTCTTGGAATGCCAATATGTCTATTTTATATTCCAGCATCTCTTTGGCAAATTCCCCCATTTTTCCCCTTGCCAGCATTGTCCTGATATTCCATGTTGCCATTCTCACTAAACTCTTGCGTTTACTTTTTTATTTTTACCTTTACTCATTATCCATTTCATTGCCTTGTCTTCAATTTTATATATCATATTTTCTTTAGCTACTAGTTTTTTGACTATTTCTCTTTGTTGCCTGCTCCATGCTCCGTATAACGATCGGTTGCTGTACGTTTCTTATCATCATTTTCTTTCAGCTGCCCCCTCTGCGCTACTCCAACAACACAAAAACTAAGCATTTCAAGGGACGAAAGAATCAAAAATTTGAAATACATGTTAATGCCTCTTCACTTTCGTTATAATAATCTCTTTGTTTGTCCTCTGGATGCAAATGAACAGATGATCATGATATTAGTATAGAGTACACTATAAAAGGTGAGATTACATTTACAGGTTATTTCTTATTGGTTTTGCTAAGACAGTTATTATTACCTCATAATGTTGAATAGAGATAGCGATAAACAACTTTATCTAGGTTCTATTCAAAAGGATTTAATTTGACCCCTTCTGACATCATTTTAAAAAATCTTGACTCTGTCATCAAGTAGTTATGATGTTTATTATAAATATTTTACTGTTGTTGTATAGTAAAAACCAAATATAGTTGCGTTTACTTCACCAAGGGCGTATTCTATCGCATGTGTGGCTACATTTCTATCGAAAAGTGCATATACTTAAATTTGTTAATTAATCGGTTCTAAAGATAACCCAATCATTAAAAAAACTTTTCTACCAAAATAATGTTTAAGCATTATAGCTTTATTGGGTTTAGACGTCCCTCGATGTAAACATTTGTGTTAAAATTTTCATAAAGAATCCTCCAATTATTGATGGTCAAATAATCACTGCAAGAAATAATGTCATGTTGCCGCGTTGTTTGTGACTTTTCTACTCGTGTATTGTCATCGATTTCTGAGGTCATAGTTACGTGCTTTATAAAATTTTCTTGTAATATTTGTAATCAAAACTGTTTTTTTGTTTTCAAAACAACAAAGCATTTTCTTCTATGATTGTTAAAATGCCCAAACAGCTGAATAGCCGATGCAAGGAACTTGGGGCTTCATTAGTAAATTATTTTGTACAGGAAAGGAATAATAATGGTCCTTTGTTGCCCTTAAATGCTGTACAAGAGGTAGGTAATACGTGAATAAAATATCCTTACTTTACTTTACGAAAATTTCTATTATTTTAGCGTGTAGCTGCTGCTTTAAAAATCAGTGTAAGAACAGTAAGCAAAATTTGTCAAACAGGGAAAAAGGCAGAACAGTATGGACACAAAGTTTTATGTCTTCCTCCTTACCATTGCATATTCAACTCTATCGAATTAATTTGGGGCATAGCAAAAAATTACTACAATAGGCATACTGGTAGAGATGGTAACAGTGCGAATAACTGCCTGAACATGTGGCACGAGGCACTGCACATGATAACTCCTGATATGTGGAAAAACTCTATACAACATACTGAACGAGATATATTTAAAAGGTATGAGAGGGAAAGTATATTTGATCGTCCAGAAATTAGTCCGATAGTTATAAATTTCAATAGTGAAGAGAGTGACACTGATGTTGAATCAGATGAAGAAAATGAACAAGAATTTTATTCTGTCTAGTTTCATTTCACAATATATTGATTTGTTTAATGTTAGTTTTTGTCTTTGATAATACGTTCATTATCAAACATATTTTATTTTATTGCTTGTATTTTTATTTTATTTATTTATTAAAAGATTTGGTGAGTCACCACTTTTATTCTAGAATTCCTTACTTTGTGAAATCTATTCATAAATTCGATTAACAAAAAACGTAAATGAAAAAACTCCACAGTATATTAAACGAAAACTATCAAACTATCGATAATTTTGTAGTTTTCATTTATAATATTGTGAAATTTTCTACATTTACGTTTTTTGTTGACTTCAGTTATTTCCTGTTAATTTCCATATTTCGTGAACACTCTGACAACGCTACAAATGTTCACAATGATGACGTAACCGCAACTTTATTTGGTATTTACGATATATCTAATTTGCATTGTTTTTGTTAGAACGAGATTTTTTATGGTCCATATGTTATTATCAGACAAATTCGGTAATTTAAATGTTCATTGTATTGAAACATATATTCAGAGGTCTTTGTATACCCCACTCTGTGGCGCTTCTCTACTTGTTTTTTACTGTTAAAATGAATTTCTATAATTTGAATTAAAATTCTAATTCGTTCTTATATTCCTAATATACTGTAATCTACAGCGCCTGAAGTTATGCTAGTAATTCCCATCCAACATATCTTCTAACTAGAAGCACTTAATTGAAAATATAAATGGGTTTTTGACGTAGCACGACCTCCACTTTATTCCGAACACATTCTCCATAGCTTTGGAACAATTTTAATGTGAGTGATATATGGTTGTTACGTGCATTCCTACATCTTAAGCAGACTTTGTTGTGAAATATATTATTTTTGTATGTGGTATGGATATTGCTCAACTCCTTAGATATTCGCATTCGGTACTTGTAATGGGTGGAGTAATTAATAAGTTACATGATTAAGCGAGGCGTATTCTAAATCCTCAGAATACAAATTTTTATACGTAATAATTGAGTAAAATACAGTTTTTTTTGTAAGCTCCAATATCAGAGAAAATTGTTTGAATTTTCTGATATTAATTACGTCAAGTTTCTCTAAAGGAGGCGGTTTGCGCTGCAACCGCGAACGGACAAGAGACAGAAACAGGAAACCGCGGCATGACTCTCGGTCTCTTCGTATGTACTGAGGGTAGATACCGCTTCATTAGGTATCGATCCGTAGATCTATAGTATGTTTTAAAACTAGTAGTAGTAATTTAAGGAACAAGCATCACACTAGATTGGCATTGAAGTTTAAAAATGTTTTTTTATTTATTGATGAAACATAAATATTGAAAAAATGGTAACGTCTGAGTCATGTCTGATTGTATTTTTGTAAAATTTCCCAAGTATGTGTTTGAAATAAAGTTGTGTATCGCAATGATGGCATTTTGGAGGAGGAGAAGCGGACATAGGGCGACCGTGAATTAATTGAGTGTGGCCAATCCCCAAGCTTCTAGTTATAACCATTTTATATCTGGAGAATCCCTGGATGTTAAATTGTTTCATGCCGGGCTAGATAGTGTGAAGTGTCAAATGATTTTTGTCCTATTGCTATTGCTCTAAATCTCATACCCGGTTTTTTATGTGATATTTAAAATCTTTACAGATTCGAATGTTCTTTTGTGTAGATGAGGAGGCAACTTCTTTTGCTATGCTATTAGCACTTTCATTACCAGAGGTCCCTAATTGTGAAGAAATCCAGATTATAGTTACCATTGAATTTATAGCGATGAGCTGTTCATAGTTATAACGTATATCTTTAACTACCGACTGATTGGTAAATAAATTTTTGATATTGAATGGACGCGAGTGAATTAGTAAATATCATGGCTGTATATTTATCAGGCATAGAAATGTGGTTGAAGGCATGGAGGATATCATAGAGTTCACCAGAGTGGACACTACTAGAAGGAGGAATCTGAAAGGATTAGATGGGTCCTGGAAATGAGGTAGTTACGCATCACTGTATCAAACTTATTAATATCTATAATATTAAAATAATTCTTTTTTTAAGAGTTCGATGTTAGTGTCATCCTTTTGAATTTACGAAGGGATGTACTGAAGTGGAGAAGGGTTTTAGTATATCGAGCAGTTTAAGAGAGAGGGGAGAAATAGTTTTTGTGAAGTTAATGAGGTTACTAACTGAAGATATAAGTAAAGTGATGGAATGTATGAGTGGGGAGGGCGAAGGGGTATTACGATCAAGGATGGAGATGTAATTTGTGCATAAACTGGATTGGGATTTGAGGAGATTATGACAGCGTAGAAAATAGTGACGTATTGTCTTCCAAGTTGGAGAGGAGATTTGTTTGCTTCTCGGTAAAAGCAATATGTGTGAGCGAAAAGCTGCTAAGCAGTGCTAAATGCCGATGTTATGTATTGGGCTTTAGATTTGATTTATTTATAACCAATGAAAATATGAAATAATAACGCGTGGAGTGTAAAACAAAAACAGAATTAAACGGGCATATGACGCAAAAGAGTTGCAGAGAATGAGTGGTAACCGTAGACAAGCATGTTTCTGGCTCATTAGCCGTCATCAGCACGGTATAACCAAGAAAGGGTGTACCGTTGATATCCTCAATTCTCATAGGGAAGAGTTCAACCGATTCAGGATCGATTCCTAAAAGGAACAGTCTGGGCAAGTCAACCTCAATTCCCATAGGGAAGAGTCCATGCTGGTAATATAAGCTCATGGGGAAAATTATCGAATATGGCGGTGGCGGTATAATGCTCTGGGGCAGTATTTCTTGGGAGGGACGCACCGGATTCGTGGAAGTGATTGGACGAATGACAAGTGACTTGTATATTGAAAACATCCTGCATGATCATGTTTTGCCTTATGTCGGCTGAATTGGATATAAAGGATTCATATTACTGCACGATAATACTCGACCGCATACAGCTAACATAGTGACTAATTACCTTGATGCGGTCCAAATTCAAAGATTACATTGGCCACCATATATTCTCGACTTAAATCCAATAGAACATGAATGGGACTATCTTAATCGCCGCATACAACGAAGAAATCCTGTTCCAAGTATAATAGACCAACTTCGGATTGCTGCACAAGAAGAGTGGAATGCAATTTGTCAACAATTTATCCAGAACCTGCTTATCAGCATGCCAAGAATAATGGTAGTAGTAATTAGAGCTTGAGGGGGAAATACTGATTACTAACTGTGCTCTAATGTTGATCAGAATACTTGTAATTGTCCTCCAATTAGTATTTAAATATTATGTAAATATCCTTAACAGTGAGTTTCATTTAAAACACTAATCCTTAATTTTCATAACATTTAGCATTAATATTTTTTCACGATTTTCTTCTGATTAAAACTTAAGTTTGTTCACTGAAAATAAACAGTTTCTCGTGAATGATAGTATTTAAATGACTTGATTCATCAGAATTTATATTTGTAAAAAAAATTATGAAAATTTTCGATAATTTTGTCCATAAGTGTACTTGGAGGGAAGAAATTAAAGGTGGCAATCTCTGGAAAGAAAGTGCTTCACCATGTAAGAGATTCTTATAGACTAATATAAGAGATGAGCACCATGTTGTGAACAGGAAACTGAAGCACAAGGCATCTATAATAATTACATAAATAGTCCATTCCAAGCAAGGCACATCAAACCAGACTGAAAGGCACTTCACTCACAACATGTGACTTGTAATAATAGAGAACAACATGGAAGCATATCATAACGAAAGCTGTCAATTGCAGAAATGTCATACTTCCAAATGACAAGAGAAATAGTTAAATGTAATCGAATTAGAAGATAATGAATTTTCTCCTTGGAAGTGGTTAGTGACATAGTTTGGAAATTAATTGAAATACTTTTTCTTTTTTGTTATTTCTGAGCTTGTATTTATTTTTCATGACCTTTAGTTTATCATCCCATGTATTTAATTGTACTAATTAGGTTCTTTCTGCCAATTGAATGGTATTATTTATTTTCACCTCTACTCCCATTCTATCCTTAATAAAGTTATTAATTTCTTGTTTTATAAGTTTCCTTTCCTGTACATCTAGGCGTAGTCCTTGTATTACTATATTCTTCCTTATTTTGCCATCTTCCAATTTTTCGATTTACTCATTTGCTTTCCTCATTTTTTTTTGAGGTTATCTATTTCTTCAATCGCATTTTTGTTTATGCCTTTCATATTTTTCAGTTCTTCTGTTTGTTCTATCTGTTCTTTTCGCAGTTCCTTAATTTTTTTTGTAATAGCTCCATGCTTTCTCTATTCTTTTTTTGATCTTCCGTAATGTCCTTTATATCTCTTGTGAGGTTTATCATCATTTCCATCATCCTCTCCATCATGTCCTCATTTCTCTTTTCCCCTTTTTTTTGGTGTTCTAAATGTTTTCTTGGATGTTTTAAATGATATATCTTCATCTTCTCCTCTTTTTCCATCACCACAACTGTAATCATCGCTAACCATAGTATTTCTTTTCTCAGGTCCCCACGTTAAATGAGTAACTCGGTTCAATCCCGCGAAACGCGAAAGTAACTCACCTCTTGGAGTACCCTGTGATTGTCTCTTAATTGTGCTATTTATTGGCGGCTTGGCAACACCGTATATTTCTTTGTCAAAGTTTCAGTATCGTTATTACTTTCCGTTATCTGCTTATCAGCTAACCTCTAATAAAACCGCTATTATTTACCACTGTTTTTTTAGTGTCCGGAGCTGTTTATTGCTTATATTTTCGCACATACGTTGCGTATTTTGTTTTTAATTGCCTTCTTACCCTTATTTGTATTTATTTGTCAGTACACGACCTTCAAGTTTATGTATTCTATTTTAATTTTCTGCTCCCTCTAGTTCAATTACACTTTAACTTACTTCAATTCATTTGAACATACGGTTATGTGCTACTTTTTCTACATGTAATCGAAATAGTAATGTTTATTCTTCAACATATTTTAATTTAAATAATTAAAATTAATATTCGGTACACATCCTCAATTTACTGAAAATAAAAACTACGAGTTTTGAAAATAAGTGAAATGTTATATTATAATAATTTATTCAAACGTGTCAACGAACGCCTTTGAATTCATACCAAACGGTGCGTGAGTGCGATTTCATGTTAGCCATTTTGTTAAATTCAGTTGTCTGTCGCGGAATATTTGATTAAATTAAAAGTTTTGTGAAAAAGTTCCAGCAGCTATATTCTCTCTAAATTTGTTTATTGTTTTCTTTCGTATTGTTTTAGTGGAACGTCTGGAATATTAGAATTGGAGAAATGGCCCAAGTTGGGCCATTTAAAAGAAATTTAAGAGTTTCGTTGTGAAGCATAAGAAGGAATTTCATTTTCAGACTAGCATACAGAATACGTATAAGACTGTTTGTTCACTAAAGCGTTGAAAATTCGACACGAATAAGTTTTTTTGCAAAAAGTTTTGTTCTACAAATTAAAATTATAGCTTTGCGGATAAAATTACAGTTCGAGTTGATGAAGCCGCTGATTTTTCATGTTACCTTCAAGATATTTCATGTAGCGAGTTATACGAGAAATTTCAATGAGAACGATTCACATATTCTTTGAAGTGCCACTGAACTATTATAGTCCAGTCGGTAGAGGTTCGGACTGTGTCCAAACGTGATTACTCAGAAATAACTGTAATAAATACAAATACCAACGAGATAAATTTAATGTAGAAAATTTCAGAACACACGGTAAAACATATTTTATTTCAAATGAAAATAAAAAGTAGAATGCGACCCACATTTTGTTTAGAAAAATGATACGAAACCAAAACAACTTTGAAACAAATAAAACATTTCACTAGGTCATAACGAAATAGTTGTTTTGTATACAATTATTTGATAACGTAAAATTTAGGATGCTTCAAAACAAAAAAGTTGATTTTGCAGTTCAACAAAAAAACCCAAACCTAATTCGGGGAGATAGTAAAAACCAAGTACAGAGAGCGGCAGCGGACAGACAGTGTCGGGGCGAAGACGCAAAGGGAAAAGTCCTTTCCCTGTCACGGTAACGGGTAGCAGTTCTTTTTAATGCTAGCGGTTTCAGAGGAAGATTTCTCTCCGTTGTATCAGGGTGTAATAGGGATACTTAGATATCCTTGACGGTAAACACTGTCCCCCTTTCGAGACACAAAACGGGAAGAATCACCATCTACGCCAAGTTTTTCAACATAGCACGATACCAGTTAATGGCACTATCCGCGGTGGCTAAAAAGATAGCGAAGAATAAGCAGTAGCCAGGCCAGAGAAAGGAAGTTTTCCAACGCCGTAAGTTTTTGAACAAATTGAGATTTGAAGTTAGTTTTTCTATGAGGTATTTATTCGTTAATTATTTTGCGCTGGTCCTGACCTTGGTAGTTAGAAATTCAATGTTATACATAGGGAGTAGCGATAACAAATATATTTATTTTATTGTCCGTTCTTTCAAGGGGACTGGACACACTTGGTCGTTTTCAGTTATTTATTGAATGTCCAGTCTCACAAGTTGAGGCACAGCTCGTTCTGTAATGTATAAAATTTACCGTGTGTGATGATATAATCAGATTTCGCAGAGTATCGCCAACCTGACAAGAGTTAGGTTTTTTTCTTCTAATTAGTTAGTTATTATTTTGTTGCGCCACATAATTCGCTTCCACCTCGTAGGTAGGACAGAAATAAGAGTTAACGCAAGGTTAATTTGTACTTGGTTCAGACGTGATCAGAAATTTCTTTCAGATTTAGTAAAATATATAAACATTGTAGGTGATTCAAAGACCTGGAATTTTTTGCAACTCGGAACTTTTGCCAACGAACGCGAGTGTCGACAAATACTTTATTGTCCTTAGCTCAGCAGAATTTGTTAAGATTTTACTTTCAATTTTTTCTCCAAGGTTAAAGACACGGTACCATCGTAGACTAGCATAACATTGCGGTTAGAAGTAAATAAATGAAATTTTTTTCTAGTACGCCGCGAGACAGTAGAATATCGAACTAAGGATTAAAACATACGCCCCTCATGCACTTTGAGATACTAAAGCGATAAGGAGTTAATTTCTTTGTTCTAGCTCAGGGCGAGGGTTATATCATAATTTTTTTGTTGTGACAGCTATATGTTATACAGGGGTAGGTTTAGGATGTACAATTTATGGATAAGTGTATAGGTAGCTTTTATACCGGGGACTTTAATAATTTGCTTGATATTGGGATTTTTATTTTATATTTAAACATATACATACAGAGAAAGTTTTATTATATTTTTTTATATACAACTTTGTGGTTCCACCATATTTTATTTATCATCCTTACTCCGAATTTCCCCCTAGAGTGTGTATCAACCTTGGATAGGAGACCTAACCGGGAGAACAGTCCTGTCCTGGCGAAGGAGATCAAACCGTTTTAAGACCAGGCATTCCCAGCTCAAAATCGGACTGGATTTGTCTTAAACGCTCGGCTGCACATTGGAGAAAAGAATTGGTGACACTAAGGTCAGGATCAATATACCGGAAAAAGGTAGGATTTTATTAAGTGGTGACAGCATAAATTAGACTGGTGACAGCGTTTTTTTATTTATAGTTTAGTTAAGAGGAGCAATTTGTTATAATGGTGACAGCGGTTTGCGAACCATTTTCAATTGAAACAAAACCCACCCAGGGAGGGTGCGTTATTACATAACTATGCAGACTTACTTTAAATGGCAAGTACAATAACACCTTAAAATGCTGACAAAAAATTTATTAGAAAAAATAGTTATTAACAATTTAATTGAAAAATTCGGGTTTTTTAGTGTATTTCTTTAAATAAGTCAGCAGGATGACTTTGTACAAAAAAATGCTTCGTATATGATTTATTTGTTATGAAAATAGCTACAAAATGCCGATGGTCCGATTTTGAAATTTCCAATAACAAAGCCGTGAGATGGAAAAAACTGTAAAACCCGTCAGTTTTTATAAAGTTGCTGTCAAAATCACAATTATGAACCAAAATTTAATAAATTCTAGAAAATCATAGTTCAATTTATATACAATAATGACGCTAAAGCTGAGAATCAGGAAAGCAAAACTTTTTGTTCTATGAGGTTCTATAAATCTACTGCATCGAAAACTCAAGGCTTTGCCAAATTGGTTTGAAGCATCGCTGATACCTGAAATTTGGTATACAGGTAGTGTAAATATGTAGAATCAAATATAAATTTGCAAAATTCAATTATCTTAATTTTTACAGCTTTGGTAAGGTTTTATAAGTCACCCTACTTTTATACGCCTCCGTTATTTCCCTATAGTATTTGCTCGAGCTTCATATCGCTATTTTCTTGTTGGTACCAGAGGTCAGTCAGAAATTTTTGTCGTATGCTACGATGCAATAAAATGAGTCCATATTACTTCGTCGGATGTATACTAATGTCATCTTCAAAAATGTTATATAAATGTTTCTTTAAAGTTCTCATTAAAGGTAAACTATCACTCTCAAACTTTTCCAATATTTCATTAACTGAAAATTGACATTCTTCACTATTTGCTTTAACATGCTCATAAATAAATTTCACAGCTTTAATAGCAAGCTTTTCATCGGGTTCTTTTAAAGTTCGAGATGAATTAGAATGAAACTTTTGCATGCATATCTTATGATATCTCGCACCAAGAGCAGCAAAATCTTCAGTTTCAATAATACGGTTATACAGATTGTGAATATTTTTATCTGACGAGTTATCAAGCGTTCTTACAAGATTATCTTTGACATCCGCACTATTTATTAAGCATACCGGTACTGCTTTTAAACCTTGGCGCAATTGTTTTTTGATGAATTCGTCAGATGCATCTTTTTCGCAAAATCAACACTGCTCTTGAAAGTCAAAACTTGAACTGAATGATCGCGTGACAAGTGTATGTGATGCATTTCTTAACGAGCTTAAATATAATTTAATATTTTTATCTGAAGGATCATTTTTGGCGCAACATTCATTTAGGTGACTGCTTATATACTTTCTTATTTCAAGATGTTTCTTGTCTTTCCTCTGTCGACTGGCTTCTATTAGATTTTGTATACCTCTGTCTACCACTTTACGCAGTGGAGCCTGCAGAACTTCGTCGCAAAGTATACAATTGTCAACTACAGGAGCTTCTTCCATTTTTCTGCCGACAAAATTAACATTATTGCAAATACTGTTATCCAAGCAACGTGTTATATTGAAAAACTTACCACAAACTTACCTAAAGAGTCCGCCGAATAAATGTTCTTATATAATTTTTGTATAAAATAAATAGCTATAGCACAAATATTCAAACTGTCACTTACAATGCTGGAACATTCACGTTTCGACTGATTTGCAGCGTAAACGCACCGTCCCTCTATACTAAGTCCGTGGGCCGAACACAGGCCGAAAACCGTTGCTGTCAGGTCCGTCAAGCTGCCTCCCCCCCCGCTTAGATTTTTTTTGCCAAAATGCTATCACACATAAAGGGCACCTAGCAGAACCTAGCACAACAATTTTTATAGCTAGCACACCAACAGCTCACAATAAAAATGCTTTTGAATTCGGGTGGGGCCAGGTTAACGGTAGCCCCCTCCCCCCCGGTTGGAATTTGTTCGCCAAAATGCTAGCACAAATGGAAGATACCTAGCACACCATTTTTTATAGCCAGCACACCAACAGATTACAATAAAAATGCTTTTGAATTCGGGTGGGGCCAGGTTAACGCTAGCCCCCCCCCCGGTTGGAATTTTTTCGTCAAAAAGCTAGCACAGATAAAGGACACCTAGCACACCATTTTTTATAGCTAGCACACCAATAGCTTACAATAAAAAAGCTCTGGAATTTGGGTGGGGCCAGGTTAACGCTAGTCCCCTCCGGTTAGAATTTTTTCGCCAATATGCTAACACAAATAAAAGACACCTAACACAACCTAGCACAAATTTTTTTATAGCTAGTACATCAACAATGCTTTTGAATTCAGGAGGTGGAGAGTGTCTGCAAAATAACGCTATAGTTACACGAATGGATGAAAATGTTGGATGTATTTGTCCCTAAACATCATTTTCCTATAAAAAATGGCCCCTAAAGAGCATTATTGTTGTCAGCTGTTGCCGGACTGTGCGTAATATCTATATTTTCTCATCTGGCAGGGTATTTGATTAATCAATAATTGACTATTTTTTAATTAATAATTATCTATTTATTTTCAATTAATGCTAAAAACGGAAGATTACAAAACAACTTCACTTTTAAAAATAATTTTGTTAAAATTCTACCTATTTTTAATAAAACAAAATAATTAAATTGAACCATTTAGTCACGGAATCAGAAACAATCCGTGCACAAATAAGTTGCAAATTACGTCACACTATAAAAAAGGCAACGATAAATGTTTGCGTACAGACATGTTGGATAAATAAATGTCCAAAAAAGAAAAGCCGTTGGATATGTCCTTTGAACAAAGTTGTGCAATCTGGGAAGGGGCGGCTGAAATCCCTAAAAATGTTCCAATATATTGAGAATACATGTTTTAGACTGATTGTGGTTCACTGTAGTCCTTATTTAAAAGAAACACTCGAACTTTATATTTAATTTTGCTAGAATATTCATTGCCGAAGTTGATGGTTAATTAACCATTGTAATGATAACATAAATATTGCATTTCAATATCAGATTTTTTTTAAATTCCCAAGTTTACTAAGAACATGCAGTTTTTAATTCTTAGAGTCGGTTAATCAGAGCTTCAAATATTTCTGTGGCATATCAAAGTTCTTAGTATGTAACTGGCAATGTATGTTTATTCGGTTGCAATCTTGCAACTCAGTTTTGAATCAGTTATCTTCAACCGATTGAGCTGAAATTCTGTATATACGTGTAGTTTGCATGCCAATCCATGATTAAGTATGTGACGTCATTCTAAATTCAACATGGCAGGTAACCAAAGTTGGCGGACTAAAGAAAGTCGACTAATTTTTTTATGCTTTCTTACAATATGGGTATGAAATGGAAGGCAGCAAAATTGATGACATAGGATTTTTATTTTTCTAAAAACTAGGTATAATCCATCTGAAGTTCTCATCGGACTTTTCAAAAGGGTCGTTAAACCAAGTCTATCATTAAAATTTGAATCATTTTTATAATGCCGTTTTTATGGGTCTTAAGAGTAAATAAAATTCTTGTAGGTACATCCAAACCGGCCGATTCAGATGTTTGGGTTAAGAAAGGGTTTCTCCGAGGGGCTGATGGTTGTAATATGTATTCTTTCTAATAATATTACAAGCGACATTGACTATATAAGTAAAACTAATGATCTAACTATTTTCACGAGTGTAATTCGATAGAATATTTGTCGATTAGACGACATAAAACTGTATTATTGCGAAATTTATATTATTTAAACAACATTACATGGTATTTAATTACCCTTTTTGGTTTATTTTCAGTCACTTATTTTTGGATTAAACTTGAAGAATCGTTTTCAAACCGTGACATTTTTATGATATTTTAAATTAAAATTATGATAATAACAACTATTGTTACTTAGACGTTACTTAGATACGGACTTAAAAGGGAAATTATCGGCCCTGCCGGAGAGTTATCTCCGAAAAGATCCTACAGTAAGAAACAAATAAACCAACCGATTTACATATATATTCATTTATCCATTCATTTATTCATCGAGTAAGTATATCGTTGTTTCACTGACCTCCGTCCCACTCCCCAGAATCAAAAGTGTAGTTGGTGGGCTAGCTATAAAAAATGGTGTGCTAGATTGTGCTAGGTATCTTTCATTTGTGCTGGCATTTTGGCGAAAAAATTCCTACCGGAGGGGGCTAGCGTTAACCTGGCCCCACTCGAATTCAAAAGCTCTTTTATTGTAAGCTGTTGGTGTGCTAGCTATAAAAAATGGTGTACTAGATTGTGCTAGGTGTCTTACATTTGTGCTAGCATTTTGGCGAAAAAATTCCTACCGGAGGGGGCTAGCGTTAACCTGGCCCCAACCGAATTCAAATGCATTTTTATTGTGAGCTGTTGGTGTGCTAGCTATAAAAATTGTTGTTCTAGGTGCCCTTTAAGTGTGCTAGCATTTTGGTGAAAAAAATCTAACCGGGGGGGGGGGGCAGCTTGACGGACCTGTTGCTGTCCCCTGTTTATATCAGCTCTCTTCGAATACGACCGTTATCCCCACCCAGCTGCACCTATATACAGCTGCATAGTGTAGTCCTTTTAAGGGGATGGGACAATAGCGGTAAATGTACGATTCGGTCCCTAATCCTGGAAAAGATCATAAATTCTATCTAGACTACGGAGAAGTTTCAAGAGACAGAAATATATCAAAATTACATTATTATATGAGTCATATAAATTTTAGCGCTCTTCATGCGGACTCATATATATATGATGATCAAGTAGAAGCCGAGAAAAGTTAATAAACAATCAGCGTCGCATTTCGTGCGCGTCTCGTGCTGGCCCCTAGGGCCCCTAACATAACGACAGTATTATTTAAAAAAACAAAAAAGTAAAGATATTGCATGAAAAATACTATATTAATAATGAACAACAACTTAACTGACAAAAAAAGTGAAGCAAATTTAAAAATACGAGAAATGACATATTTCCCAGATTATTTTGCCTCGAAAATGAAAATGAATACGTTATTTTCGTTTGTCTCGCCGAGGTACCCCAAATTAAGTACAAAACGATTTTAGTACGTGGTCAAGAAGCCAATATATTAAAGATTTTGCAAGCGAAAGCCACTTTGAACGCACGAAATCAGTTTTCAGTGTGAGCGCAGCGGGCTTTCCGCACTCCGCCGCGCGCTCCGGCCGCCGCGCGCGCTTCACTTTGATACTCGGTTACGGACACTAGAAATCAATGAATCATATCCAAATATTTTTGTATTGGAAATATAAGTATTAAAGATTAACAGCCAAAAATCAGAGTGTTGTAACGTGTTTATTGCGTCTTCCAGATTTTTTTGAAAAAAAAAAACGTATCTTCGGTCCAGAAGGTCGTGACACAAAATTTTTTTTCCAAATACGTCAAAAAATAGAAGGAATCGATTTACGTCAAGGGGATTTCTCTAAGATGAAAATTGCAAACACTGTAGGGAAAAAACGGTGGCGTATAAAAGTAGGGTGACGTATTAAACCTTACCAAAGCTGTAAAAATGAAGATAATTGAATTTTGCAAATTGATATTGGTTTCTGCATATTTACACTACCTGTATACCAAATTTCAAGTATCAACGATTCTTCAAACCAATTTGGCAAAGCCTTGAGTTTTCGATGCAGTAGATTTATAAAACCTCATAGCACAAAAAGTTTTGCTTTCCTGATTTTTAGCCTTACCGTCATTATTGTATATAAATTGAACTATAATTTTCGAAAGTTTATTAAATTTTAGTTTATAATTTTGATTTTTACGGCAACTTTAGAAAATTGACGTTTTTTACCGTTCTTTCCATCTCACGGCTTTGTTATTAAAAATTTCAAAATCCGACCACCGGCATTTTGTAGCTATTTTCATAACAAATAAATCATATATGAAGCATTTTTTTGTACAAAGTCATCCTGCTCACTTATTTAAAGAAATACGCTAAAAAACGGGAATTTTTCAATTGAATTGTTAACAACCGTTTTTCCTTATGAATTTTTTGTCAGCATTTTAAAGCGTTATTGTACTTGCCATTTAAAGTAGGTCTGCATAGTTATTTCTGAAGTATCAAGAAAACACCACTTACACTGACTTTTCGCCCTTGTCGACTGGACTATTATAATGAGAGATATAATCAAAATTTTACTTTAAATAAGAGGAGAGCCATTCGGTTAAACCGGTTTTGGCAAGTCCTTTGCGATATTATGTTAAGTTTGACGAAATTTTCAACTAAAAACATGGTGTCCGGTGTGTTTTAACTGACAGTGCTAAAAAAATTGGAGGAAAAGAAAATAAGCTTGAAAAATTAACCTTATCGATTTGGTAATAATTAAAAATATTTAATTTGTCTTCCTTAGTTTCGCATCATGAATATAGAAATTCGTTAACGAGCGATCCATTTAACATTTCGTATACTGATAATTTGATAATTTTGTTTTATTCATGGAAGAAGTACAAAAACAATCAATAAACTTTGTTTATCAAATCAAAGTTGTCTAACTTTCCAAACTTCATAAATCAGGTATGCAAATAACAACTGTTTTAATTATAACATTTCAAAATTCAGATATTCAAGCTATTCTCATTTGTTCAACTTTTCTGATTTGTTCTGGTATAATATAGTCGCCAATTTTGGTTGTAACGAATAAATATCTGTGAATATGTTTTGTTCTTTTTATGCCATTGTAGCTTTGATGAACGTATAATTGTCAATTAAAACTTTAATTCCACATTTTATACTCAGTTCTGTAATTAAAATAGTTAAAATCAAATTTATTTTTTCATGAGTTGACAAAGTAGTTAAAAATTGTCATTGCCTATTGCAACCCTGACGGATGTGACTGATGAAAAATTCATAAAATGCCACAAAATTATTAAACTTTTGAAAATAAATTGAAGAATAGAGTTAGTTATAGTTATAATGATAATTTCGAATCAATTAAGTACAGTTGCGGCCAAAAAAATGGGACAGTTGTTGTAACCTAGCGTGAATGTGACTTTTCCATTTCCGGGGAAAATGGGATATTTTTTTGGTATATTTAAATGATTACACTAAAATGTAAATAATATTATTTTTCATTATTAGGCTACTAAATAATTTTCAATTTTCAATAAAAAACAATAATTAATATTTAGTAATCCCGCCATTATTCTCTATGACTTCTCTTAATCTACTGGTCATCGATCTATATAATGTGGAACAATATTATTGAGTTATTCCCTCCCAAGCATTATTTATAACGTACAACAAACCTTCAACGTTTCTTGGTCTTATATTTACATTTCCAATTTCTCTTACTAACATTGCCCAAACATTTTCTACTGGATTCAAGTCTGAGCTTCTACGACACCAGTTCTTCTTCTTCTTCTTCTTTTCTAAATCCTTTTGCCCTTTCAGGCGTCGGATGTGGATTCCGTGTCCTGTACCCATTTCTTCCATGCCTTTCTGTCTCTTGCTAGATTTTTCATTTCTGCTATGGTCTTTCCTCTTTCTAAACCTATCTCTTGTATTTGGTCTAACCATTTCCTTCTAGGCCTACCCCTTTGTTTTTTGATCGGCTTTCCAATCTCCATTATTTTCCTAGTTAATCTATTTTGTTCCATTCTTACCATATGACCATACCAGCTAAGTTGTCTCTTTTTTATTTTACTAATTATCGCTTCCTGCTTAGTTGTCTCTCTAATAACGTCATTTCTAATCCTATCCCATTTAGTTTTCCCTGAAATTCTTCTTAGATGCTTCATTTCTATGGCATTTATTTTAGTTTCGTCCTTTTTTCGCACAGTCCAATTTTCACTTGCGTATATTATTGTAGGAACTGTTATCATATTATGAATTTTCATTTTTACTTCTAAGTCTATATCTTTATGTCCAAGAATTGTTTTATTTAGAGAGTAGTATATTTTTGTTGATTTATTTGCTCTGTTTGTTATTTCTGCATCTATTTTTCCATCTGCTGTTACTATACTTCCTAAATATTCAAATGTTGTTACTCTTTCTAGAGTCTGGTTTTTGCATTTAATATCTCTATTATTTTGATCACCTGGTTGTTTTTCATTTATTATCATCACTTTTGTTTTATTTATGTTCACCTCCATATTCATGTTCTCTACTTCTTTAGTCCAAATATTCACTAGTCTTTGCATTTTGTTCTTTGTATTCGCCACTAAAACCACATCATCTGCATATAGTAGACTACTCAGTTTTATTGGTTCTAAATTTCTGTGTCCAATTATAGTATTCAGCTGCTCATACTTTTCTTTGATTCGTTTCACAATCTTATCCATGATTATTATAAACAGTAGTAGGCTTAAACTGTCTCCTTGTTTTATTCCCTTACACATTTTGAATTCTTCAGACCTTTGGCCTGCAATCTGTACCTTGGCTCTAACTGTCTCGTATACACTTTTAATTATATTTATTAAGGTGGGTGGTACTTCCATTTCCTCCAGGGTTCTCCATACTTCTCTTCTATCTACTGTATCAAAGGCTGCTTTTAGATCTATAAATGTAAGGTACATTTCTTCTCCCTCTTCTATTTTTCTTTCGATTATATTCCTTAGTATATAGATATTGTCATTTGTTTGTCTTTCAGGTCTAAAAGCTCCCTGTTCTTCTCCTAATTTTGGTTCTACATATTCTCTTAATCTTTTTTCTATTGTTTTTGTGTACACTTTATAGCTAGTTTGGGCCAAACATATTGCTCTGTAATTCTCACATTGTGTCTGTTCTCCCTTTTTATAGATGGGTACTATTAAGTTATTTTCCCATTCCCTTGGAATTTTTTGTTGTACCCAGGCTTCTTTGCATACATTCCATATCCATTCTTTTCCTCTTTCTCCTAATGACTTAATCATCTCTGGCGCTATCTCATCTTCTCCGTTAGCCTTGCCTATTTTGATTTTTTGTATTACTTGATCTATTTCTTCTTTATGGATTCCTTGTAGTTGGTCAATTTCCTCTTCTGCGGTTGTTATACTCTCTTCCGGTGTTAATGTATGGAATTGTTCTGTATAGTATTCCTTCCATGTTTTCAATACTTCTTCCATTTCCGTTTGTACTTGTCCTTGTCGATTTTTTATTGCTCTAATATCTTTATATTTATTTCCTCTCAATCTTTTTATTCTTGTTATCCATCTTATGTAGATCTGTTATTTCTTCTCCGAATTTCTTCCATGACTCACGTTTTGATTTTTTGACGGCTCTTTTTACAATAGTTTTCTTCCTGTCATATTCTTCTTTGTCCACATGTGATTTTGATGTGATATATTTTTTCCATGCCGTTTTCTTTTCTTTAACCGCTATTTTAATTTCGTTATTCCACCAGTTAGTCCTTTTTATATTCTTATTATATTTAATTTTTCCACATATCTTCTCTGTTGCTGTTAATAGCGTTTCTTTAAAGGCGACCCATCGTTCTTCAAGTGTCCAGTCTGTTTTTTCTTTTTCTAGTTTATAGAATTTTTTATTCGTCTCATTTTGGTATTTTTTCTTGATATCTTTATTTTTGAAATTATGTGTTGCTAGTTTACTGTAGTCTGTAGTAAATTCTTTCCTGAGTAATTTTACTAGACAAGTTGTCACTACTAATCTGTGGTTAGATCCAATTTCTGCTTCTTTCTTTGTTTCAATTTTTTGCATTACTTCTGTTAGGTTTTGTGTATATGTTATGTAGTCTATCAGGCTTTTAGCGTTTCTTCCTTCTGCCACAAACGTATATTTATCATTTAGTTGTTGTTCCCACATCGTATTTCCTATTATTAGATCATTCCTTCTGCAAAAATCTATCATTTTTAGTCCATTTCTGTTGATTATGTCTTCTCCATGTTTTCCCATACAACCCATTCCTCTATTGTAATCATTTCCTACCCTGCTATTCCAATCTCCCATTATTATTGTCTTTTCGTTTTCCTCCCTTACTTCATCTAATACTCTTTGCAATTGAATATAAAATTCTAAAATTTCTTCCTCTGCCGTTCCTTCTACTGGCCCATATATTTGTATAAAATTGATTATTTCTTCTAATTTTATACTAATAACTATTATTCTCGAGTCGACTGCCTTAAATTGTATTACCTTTTGTTTTATTTCTTCTGTAACAATTATTCCTACACCCTCCTTTGCCCTTTGTTCTGGTTTTACTCCTGAATAATATAATGTGTGCTTTGTTGTTAGTTGCGAACATCCTTTGCCTTTTTTCTTCGTTTCACTTAGTCCTAGAATTTGAATATTATTGTTTTCCATTTCTTCAGTTAATTCCAATTCTTTCCCTGTTAATGTGTTTATATTCCATATACCTACGCCCATCTGTAATTTTTCCATGTTTTGAGGTCCGTGTTTTTTATTATTACTCTGTTGATGATAATCTTCCTTTAATTTGTTATGCTTTTTACTTGTTATTCTTCTGCTTTGTATTTTGTTATTTAATTTACCGTTATCATATCCCTTGTTCTCAGCTTGAGTCATTACCTGTGTACTATCTTTAAGTGTATTGTTTATTAGTTTTTTTGGTTCTGCTCTCTAGTCATCAATTGTAATTCCTCTGAATCTTCATTCCATTTCCAAACTATTCCGTTTACTATCAATTTCTTGTATCCTACTTTTGTATTTTTTCCCTTTTCTTTTTCTTCTTTGGCCTTTCTTCTAATTGTTTTTTGTATCTCTAACTCTTTTTTGGTAAGGTCCGACTCAATATAAATATGTTCCTGAGAATTTCTCAGTCTACTTTTGCTTCTTAGAATGTCCATTTTATCTGCAAAACTTTCCATTTCAATCAAGCAAACCTTTTCACTTAGTTTTTGGGCGCTTCTTATTTTGACATCTATTTGCAGTCCTTTAGTTATGAAGTTTTCCATAGTTGTCTTTAGTATCCTATCATCTTGTGTATTCAATTCTAACTCAGTGATGGCCAAATTTTTCTTTTTAGTTATTTTTTCTAGATATTCCACTTTGTTATTTAGTGTTTTTATTTCGTTCTTGAGTTCCTGGTTTTCTTGCTTTATTTCTAGTAGCTGTTTGTTGTTCTCGCTGTTTTCCTTTCTTAATTGCTTTATTTCATCCATCATTTCATCGTTTTTGTTCATCAATTCTTGCATCATTTTTATCATGGTTGCTTCCGAGCTCTCTTTTTCTTCTGCGCCTTTCTTGGGTGTTCTCTTAGTTATTTTACTTCTGCCAAAACTTTCATCAAATTCCCTCCTTTTTCTTTTGTATTCTTCATCAGTATCTGTTCCGCTCTCTAAAGGCATTTTGTTTGATTTTCTTTTGTACAATCCACGAAATCTGTGTCTCTTTTGTAGTTTGTGTACCGAGAACCTACTTAGTTCAGTCCTTAGCCTACTCAGAGCTGACCGATTTCGTTTATGTATGTAAATCATATATTACTTTTTACCTGGTAAATATTTAAATCCGAACCTGTTAAATCCTACTTAATTGGCCTGCCTGTGTAGCAATTACCGGTTTTACTGCCAGCTAATTAGAATTTTGTAGTGTTTAGTTTTTATATTTTATAGTGGAAACTTTTTATTTACTGTATATTTTATACTCAATATTTTTATAATTAGACTTAATTATGCTAAAATCTTACTTTGATTTTGCTGTCTCCAATTGTGCACTCACTTCACCTCTTTATATATTACTTCGTATAGCTTTTACAATTATTTGACTCGTAATTTATCTGATATTCAGCTTTATTACGGAGCAAATATTAAATCACTTTTCAAAACCCAGTGCCAGGACCGGAATCCACGACACCAGTTAAGAACATTAATATTACGTTCCCGAAACCATTCGGTCACTCCACCTGCATTATACACTGCACAGTAATCTTGTAAAATAAATTCATTGATAGGGGAAAGAATCTCAACAGAAGGAAGCATAACATTTTCTAGAATTCTGATATATGCTTAACTATTAGATGTTTCGCCAATATGCCATAGAACTCCAGGTTTTTGCATAGATGGAAAAAATCTACTTTAGTGGTACAACGCCGATTTCAGAACAATTCAGAATGTGCTTCTCTGTGACGGCCCGTACAACAGGATGCTGGAACAGCTTGAACTACTGTTTCAAATGGATTTGCTCCAAAGCAGCATCCTGTTCAGCAGTTGACTTTCTCGGACATCCTTAGCCTGGAACGCTATCAATTCTTCCCTCATATCGCCATCTTAGAATACTTGAAACTGAGTTTTTGCTTACATTGTAAAATACCGTAGTTTGCCTTACTGACCACCCATCGTCTATATTTGCGATTATTCCACCTTTCATCACTGAATTTATATGCGACATAAATTATTTTCGCATTTTGAATTGTCTGGCAGATGTCAAATATTCAATGCTGCAATATGACATATTCATAAGCGGTGATCGAGGGCAATCAGCCCACACAATGAGCTTGGAAACGACTTTTGGATTATATTGTTTTCGAAAAGGGGAACATTATAACTTAAATTTAGCAATTTATTTGGTTTCTCTAGCGCCCCTAGTTACTTCACAATTAATTATTAAAATTTGAATAAATACCTCGCTCCACTCGTATTCCTTGTAGCGGCTCTGCCGGTAAGCTACGTCATCAGCGCCGATAGCCTCACTAGAGAATTAGTTTCACGTGGAACGTAATTACTATCACCCCTTGGCTGTTTGTGTTTTTTGAAATGTCTGCTAAAAATATTCGGTATAAATATTGTATTATGCCAAAATGTACAAATACGACAATAACTAAACCAAATAAAGTATTTATTAGTGTGCCAAACGGAGAGAAAATACGGAAACAGTAGTGTAATGCAATAAAGAGGGACAATAAAATAAACAAAGTACTTTCGAGTACATGTAATCGGTTTTGTTGGGGAGATCATATCGAGGTAAGTTAATTTTTAATCAATTCAGATACCTCTTACAGTAGTATTTTTAGTCCTACTAGCACACGTACTAATTTACAGGGTTTGCTACTGCTAAATTCAAATGTCATGTGATAAAAGATCTATAAAGATGCATTTGAAATAATGAATGTTACTTTTTCAGATCATTTTAAAAAGCAAAACACAAAACAATGGAATACGTACTCTATTTTGTGTAAATATTAATATAAACCACTATACACGTAAAAGCCATTAAAGGCCAGACGGATTTTCCATACTTATATGTATTTTCTCACAATTACAAAGTAATATAAAATCTATATTAGAACATATTATGTGAATTCTGAGTCTGTGTATTTTCTAATTTAGAAATATGCAGGTAAATAGTATAGAATGAACCGTTACATTTGGGTCTACCGTCATAAAAAGGCATTATAAATTTATAGGAATTCCCCAATATTATAACGGCAAGAAATAGCTCATCCTTTAAGATGTACCTACCCAAATATATTCTGGATTTCGTAGTATTCAAAAGGAAATAGAGATTTTTATTAATATTTGCAAAACACATTTAAAAATGTTTTAGACATAAAAAGAACAGAACATAATAGTACTCTATGTTTTTTTATTTCAGCTGAAACTGATATGGAAAGTTATAGGAAGTGAAAGATGATGGGCGGGAACGTAAGGCTCAGAAAAGGTGTTTTACCATATATTTTTAAGTGTCAAAAGCCAGGTTCCGAGTCTATCAAACCTGAAAGAGATGCTGCAGCGAAAAGACGTCGCGTTGAAATCCTCCAAAATATAGAGTCGTCAAATGTCACACATACTTCAAAAGCAGTGCAGTGGGTTAATTATAGTAGTGGTATTGGTGCTATTGAAGACGATCCACTCGACCTCTCTGATGACGGACCTAGTCTTGCTCCTAACAACGTTCATATGAGTCATAAAAAAATCCAAGTGAGAATAAAATACGTTTCTCGATGTAAACAAGTGCAAACTGATAATACCACAAACACATCTGATGTGTCATGTTCTCCAATAAAAATGGCAGTATCATATGTAAGTACTTCTCCTATCAAATTTAAGCAGAGGCATTCTTTGGAAAATCTTGAATCAAGTTGTTCCGAAAATTCTACTGATTAGGAATGTAGTTCTTCAGACACAAATTTTTTGGACCAAGAAAATGAGTACAAAGCTTTCATGTTAAAGGGGACCTTAACGTCAATAGATAGAGCTCCCAAACTACTTTTAGGTATCCCAAAGGAGTCACATTTTTGCTTGCAAATTTTGTCAGATAAAATTCCGGTTCCACATACACATATTCTGATTACACTGAAGAAAATTCGACTAAATGAAGCGTATACAATATTAGCCATGCAGTTTGGAAGATCATCAGTAAATATTGGTCAAATCTTTATTATCAAAGTACTTTCAAGAACTAATTATATGGCCACCTCCCAACAAAGTAGCGAAACATTTGCCAGTGGCATTAAGAAGCCGATATTCAAAAGTTCAGTCCGTCATAGATTGCTTTGAGGTTAGAATTTAAAAGCCTAGTAACCCTTCACACCAATCATTGACATGACCTGAATACAAGAGTTGCAATACTGTCAAGTAAATGATTTCATGCACTCCCGATGGTGTAGTGAATTTTGTTTCATGTGGATTTGGGAGAAGGACATCAGATACTGCAATTTTCGAAAACTGTGGGTATGTAAACCATTTGTCTCCTGGAATGGAAGTTATGGCGGATAGGGGTTTTAAGAATGTGTCACACATCTTAAATCAATATGACTGTTCACTTGTCAGACCTCCTAGAGTGACTGCAAGTACTCTTGGGAGCAGAGAATAAGTGATTGAATCTAAAAGAATAGCATCTCTTAGAATTCATGTTGAACGAGTCATAGGAAGACTTCGAGAGTTTAACATTACATTACCACATGCATGCGTAGACCTTAGACATTTATCAATATTTGATGAAGTGGTTATTATAGTATGTGGTCTAATAAATTTGCAAAACAAACTCATGAAATTTTAAAATATTCATATTTACCAGAAATATAATCTTTTGTAATTAGGTATGCTTTTGTTCATCTTTCAAAATATTAGGTTAAATAAATAAAATTGTATATTATATATAAATTACTGTTACAAACATATATGTGATGTGATAATATGTATAATGACCTAAACCTACGTAATTAAACACATATTCTTGGATAGATTGCATTTACCCAAAACTGAAAACAATTATCAAATAAATCTTTACAGTAATTTTGGTCATAGTCCACGTATAGAATATGAATAGATTTAGATGCCTCGAAGTCGGGATGAGCAATGCAAAAAACGCTCTTTTTTATTTGAAAAGTGCATCTGCATTTGGATTCGTGCCATGTATCTGTTTGCGGGTTTCTGATCTATAGGAAAATAGGTTTTAAATGCCTTACTACTTACGGGACATTTAATTTCCAGAGAGTAATTTTCGCTTAAGCCATCTGGAGATGCGGCAAATATAGGCAAGTCCTTTTTTAATAGAAGTCCACATCTCTTAAATTTAATTTTTGTTTGTCTTCGAAGCTCCGCAATAACAAGATTTTCCAATTTTCTTCCTCTAGCCATGGCCGGAGTATCTACTAGACTATTCGCAGCAAGGATACTCTCGACCAGTGATCCATCTAAAGTGTTACAATGGCTTGCTTGGTACGCTTTAGAGGCAGTGATACGACCATAACGCATTTCGTGCCACAATGGGCAAGCAGCTTGTCCTGTGGTGAGTTTGTATACTTCATTACATGCATCACTATTCATATAGTTTGAAGTGTATCTTATAAAAAGAATAACATCAGATGCACATGGTCCTGTGTTTTTAAGCGCGTGAAATAATCTATGAATTGTTAGTTCAATAGCAATGGAAGGATCGTAAAAGTAGCTACTCAACTGAGTTTCCAGAGATCTTCGTTTAGATTCTTCTATAACAGTCTTTAAAAATTCTCCATTGGTATATTCAGTAGAAGTTGACCTCTTCGCAATATCTTTGATTTTTAAAAATTTAATAGATGTACCTACTGAAGACAATGTTGATTTCGACCAATAGCACTTCACAGAAGTCGGAGCTGGTTCTTCGCTTCGTCGATGCATCCAAGATAAGAATGCAATAGGCTTACAGCCTCCGGCACTTGCAGCACAGTCGTGACATTGGACACTTTGAATCACAGATATTCTTTCGTTACAAATTAAAGTAAAGTAATACGGTGTACGGTGCATATATCACCTCCCCTCTTCAACTGCACGTTGCGTTATCGCCATAAGATTCTCTAGCTGACCTGGAAAGTTAATACATTTTTCTACGACATCTATGCAAAACAGCTTTTCTACACAAATTTGTATACGCAAAGTAGCCCATTCCTAATTCCTTTTCTTAATTCCTTCAATAACCGTTGGAAAAGTAGGTAATGATGTAGAGTGTGGGAAAAGTATACGTTATGGTACTTTTCCGCACGGAAATATCACTTTGCCCACGGAAATGTCAATGTGAAATATTTTTTGAAAATCTAACTTTATCTTTTAGTGAATTTCGTTGACTGACACCAATATTCCAATGAGTGAAAACTTATTGTCAAAAAACGATACACCAGACATAACAATTCAAAATTGATGAAATTTCAATAATAACTATACCTACGTTTACCTGGTTTTACTATACTCAATACAATCTGAATTTTTACTATTCAAAGTTCAAATAATATATCATTTTCTCTCCTTAATTAACGTTGTCGTAGAAAAAATATTGTGTACAACTCGTACGCAAATTACTTTTTTCGCCGCGCTCTTGTACAAACTACTATTTCAACTAAAATATCATTTTTCTCAAATATACTGATTGATTGAATTAATAATATTGCGCAGAGTAAAATTTATGGTCTCAAATATATAAGAAAAAAAGAGATATTATTATTATTATTAATAGTAAAAAACACCTTGAAAATAACTGATATATACAATTTGAACTTCTTACCTTGATGCTTTTATGCCGCGGATTTCAGCACTTATAAAATCGTTATTTGTGGCAAAATAACTAGCCATTGCCAGGGAATCTATTTGGGGCAAGTTGTCTGATTAAGTACGAACAAACCCCTGCTCCATGTTCATTAACAAATCAACACGTTAACTCTATTTGTCGTCAAAATAGCGACTAGCCACTCAGCCAGTAGTAACATTTTGTAGAACAGACCGGTCGCTCTCCTACACAATCGGCGCTGATGACGTAGCATCTATTTGGAACGGATCTTTGTGGTATAAAATATACCCAGATTTTAAACCTTATAAGTTCGTTAATAATAATCCTATCGACTTGAAATAAACGGCATTATTCTTGTAAAATTGAGTTGTATTTATTTTCGTTAAAATAAATAAACTTTTCTTTAATTTACCAAGCCATGACAATTCTAACATATTCGAATATACTGACGAAATAAACAGAATTAAAAATAAAACTTTAGAACAAAAATTATTTACAACTGGTGTACATTGATGAAGAGACTCTCAAAGGGGACAATTTAGACAAATCTATAAACACGCAACTAACAAGTACAGATAAAATTAATATATCTAAAGAGTACTTTGACAAAATAGATATCGACATACTGACCAAAGATATAACACTGACCAACAAAACAAATGAAAACAAGTGTCTAGAACATAAAGAAAAGGTTATAGAAAGTGACACTAAAAAATGTCCAGTAAATGAAAACAAAAAAGGTATATAGAAAAAAACTCCAAAATCGTGACATTTTTTCGTAGAAGCCCACGAAGTCAGCTCAGAACTATCTGCACCCTCATATAGAGGAATAAATGAAAATAAAACATCGACTCCCGAAATAAGACTAATTTCAAACCAAAATATAAAACAGTCTAATATGGAAGATGACACGATTGGGGATCAGTCAAGTGACTCCATACACAATAACAAAGATGAACACAATCAATTCACGACAGTACAAGTAGAAATACATGGACCGCCGAATACATCCTGGGTTCAAGAAGCTGAAATGGAGAAGGGAAAAGTTACAACCCGCACAAAAGACAACTCCATTTCACAATAGCAATACTAAGTAGAAACAAAACCATAACTGCAAGAAAATTAAACACTAACAACGAAGACCTGAACAAAATTACCTCCATCCCTCCAACACAAGAGATGGAAGTGGGGGAGATCACCCCTCCAGGGTTTGAAATTGCACGCAAATGTGTCACACTGGATAACATTATTAAACGAAACACACAAAAAATCAAATAACAGAGACGAATAACAAATATAATACCTTATCAAACTCTTCTGAAGACGAACAACCCCCTAAACAAACACAAAAAAAAGTAAAAAAAACAAGATTCCGGAAGTTTGAGGAAATACAATCCAGTTCCGAAGAGGATACAGTCAACCAGGAAGTAAAAAGGAAAAAGAAAAAACACAAACAACAACACTGACAAAAAAAGACCACGCCACCCTGCCTTTCATAGTTATGGATGGTAACGTGCAGGCCCACAAAGAAATGGTTGAGGTGTTAAAAGAAGAATTGAAAAAGAACTTCGAATTAAAATACACCGCTAATTCTACAATTATATTCGCAAAAGTTCCCTTTCATACTTACATTAGAAGAGAAGACGCACGCATTCGTGCTCAGAGGCCTAACAGAAGGGATGCAAATATCTGAAATTAAGGATGAGTTAATAAATATACATAAAATAGAAGTTACTGATATTTTCCGCATGACTACGAACAGTAGACCACTTTATCTAGTAGTAACGGACTCGAAAGTTACACTAGACTATCTGAATAAAACTGTCAGAGTCATAGAGCATACGAGAATCCAGTGGGAACATCGACGTCAGACGGAACCGAATATACAATGCCATATTTGCCAGCTTTGGGGCGACGCAACATCAAATTGCGGTAGGGCACCCAGATGCTTGAAATGCGCCCGAATGCACCAAGGAGTGCATCCTGCCAGCCAAATGTGCCAACTGTAAGGGTGACCACCCGGCAAATTTGGAGATTTGCCCGGAATATATCAAAAGAAAAATATGTCTCGACGAGAAACACACAAACCAAACCTACCCCCACTAAATTCCACACTAAGGAATTTCAAATATATCACCTGACTAACCTTGAAACGTACCTAGTCATAGACTCATATGTGACATAAAACCAGATTAGATTTTCAGAATTAATGAACACAATTATAAGTTCCATGAAAATTTTATGTCAATTACTACCTATAACCTGTACTCATAAACAATATAAACATGGAGAACATTAAAAGAATATACTTTAAATAATCCATATCTTTCTTAATCTGATTCAATTCTCTTTATTTTTTTTCTGGCATGTTCTGGTAAGTAATTTAACAAATAAATTTATGGACTGTTACTTTTAATTCGTAACAAGGTAGGTCGCAAACTTGACTTTCAGAAACGATACAATCTCAAAATAAATTTTTGCAATGTACAAGGTGTACTAAACAAAATTCACTTAATAATAATAAAAAATATACCAGACATATTCTTTCTAATGGAGATGTTCCTCAAACCTAACATAAAAATAAACATCAGAAACCCCGAATATCGTCTGTTTAGACAAGACCGACCCGAATATGTCAGAGGGGGTGGTATTGCACTATTAATCAAAAAAGGCATAAAATTCAAACTCCTGCAACAAAATAATACTTTAATTGAGCATACCCCTATACTTTTCGATAATGAAATCAAAATTGTCGGCACATACAGCCCTCCTGGAAATAAGCTTAGGGAAGAAGATTTCTTCAATATTATAAACACACACAACAGGATGTTAATTGTAGGAGATCTCAACTGCAATCATCCCCACATATACCCACTATCAAAGACTTTATCAACAAAGTCTCAGATAATTTGTATAACTACTGTCTGCCACAAGATCTTCGAAATAAACTCAAAGCCGCAAATCGCGCAGAAGGCATCCGAGATAGTGGGTGTAGGCTTCTGCATGGATCGGTAATTAGATAACTAGCTTGCAGATTTCCAAACCACATTATTTCTCAAAGGGGGTAAAAGCTTAGCGGTAATTACACTGCGATGCTTTTACCCCACAATAATTCATTATTTATACAACACCAAATCAACTTCTGCCAAGTTGCTGACCCGAAACTTACTACCCCGTATCAATTTGATACCCAGTTTTTCAGCTGTTTTTCTGGAAAAACCCAAGTCGAAAGATCGTAGGAGTGAAAATCTATATTAGGGACAAAATTACACAACCAGTCGAAACATACGGATAATGCTAGTAGCAAGGAGCCGTGAGGACATACCGTAAGGAAGAGTGGACAAGAAAATAGCCAGTCTATCGGCATGTTATGTATACGTATATATTCTTCATTTTCTTAATCCACTGTTAACAGGGAACCAAAAACTAAATAAAGGACTTTTTAATTTAATCTAAATTCATAAGACAAATTCAAGCAGCTAAAACTAGACAAAAATCTGCTATTAGAGTTGACCCATTTATTATTAGCCGCAACTTTACATAAATGGAAATTATTATAAATTCAATAAAACCAGAACATACTTGATTTTCACTTCATCTAGTGAACTAAGTGCTCCTTAAACCGAACATTAACAGACCTCATATTCTGCCCAATATACACATTCGTAACAGCTAATTTCGTAAATACTATTTTCACTATTTTCCCAATACAGAATTTTATTCCTAGACTTACATAAACAACTATTTCAAAGTATTATATGATTTATGAATTATACTTAAAACTATGCCGTGAAAATACTACCTAAAGCTATAAGCTGGGTGAAAAAGTAATGAAATAAATTTATCCTGCATTTCATTTCGATTTTGGAAAATTAAAATTTGTGGGTTTTTTATACGGGTTCATTAGGTTATAATGACTTTAATTTACGATTTTGTACTTAAAACTTTTTGTGAATTATTAGTTCAATTTCATCTCTTATCTCACTATATAAAGGCAAATTTTCAGAAATACATTTTTTTTATAGATTTGTCAATCTTTCGAATACAGTTGTTTTCAGATAAAGAAGTACTTAATTATTACAAAAACATAATATTTAAACAATATTCAACCCACATGTTCATTTGATAACTTCAACAAACTAGGTATATAAACAGAAATTAACTTGTATAACTTTCCAACTAATTCTAATTTCAAACATAAAGCTTCCGAAATTATTAAAAAGAAATTGTCAAGTTTAACAAATCCACCTTTGAATTATTAGACGCCATATCAGTTTAATAAAAATCAAAGTCAAATAGTCTTATTATCGCAAAAGCAGATGAAGGAATAGCATTACTTAAAGAAGATAATAGATAAAAAACCAACAATTTCACACAAGCAAACCATTTTGAGATGCTTAAGGAAGACCCAACTAAAAAATTTCCTAAGGAAATAAAATTAGCAGTAGATAATGCTTAATCAATAATTAACGATAAAGAAAAATATAAATCTTGTTTACCAAATCCACAACACCCTGAAATTTATTAATTAATTAAACCCCACAAAGAGGGGTACTAGACCTGTTGTTTCTTTTTTACAGCACCTTCAATTAATATTTCAAAGATTCTCATAGATATGATTTGTAATTATTGTTCATTCAAACCTAAATTTTGAGTTGAAATCTCAACGAAATTAATTAATAATATCCAAGATCTCATAATTCTGAATTCATATCGTTCGATGTAACAAATCTATTCTCTAGTATATGTCCTGAAGAAACTATAACCCATGTTGGCAACTTGCTCACGTACAATAATTCACTCGGACATCATAACTTCAATAAAACTGTGTTTAAATCAAAATTATTCCCATTTCAATGGGGAGGTTTATAGCAGTGAAGATGGTTTGATTACGGGCAACCCCTCAGTCTCCTACTAGCAGAAATTGTCATGGAGAATATGGAAAAAAGATCGGTAAATCCCCCTTAGTAAAAAATTTATGTGGACGATATTTCAGCTAGCTTTGCCGGTACAACTAGACAATTGAACAGGTTCAATACTTACATTAACTCGAAACTCAATTTATAATAACATCAAATTTACCGTAGAATTTGAACAAAATAAGTCTATCAACTTTTTAGACCATACAATTTCAAATATAAATAATAAACATGATTTTTCTATTTTTCATAAACCATCACATGCAGACATTACAATTCATAATAGTTCGGTCCAGCCATTCAGTCATAAACTAGCTTTCAATCGTATGATACACAGACTTTTAACAGTCCCTTTAAATACTAATTATTATAACAAAGAATTAAATATCATAAAAAAAATAGTGGTTAATAATAATTACGGTCCAAATTTAATTGCAAGATCATAAATAAAAAGACAATAAAAAAGACTTTCTACTTCCTTCTGATAATATTAAAAATAAACAATTTTTTCTACTTCCGCTACTAAAACCGCACTTTGAACACGGGTTTGACATGCACAAAACGACTCTTTAAACACTAGTGTTTAAAATGCGAAAAGTCACCTCTCGTTTATATTTTGTTTTTTAAACGTCAAATCAAGTGTATCTTTTGTATGTTAAATTTCATGCTCCTTGATAATTTTGTTATTCTGCGTCATTTGATTTATCAGTCAGCTGTCAGTCATCGTCCGTCATGTAATGAATATAATTCAAATATAATATAATGCTTTCCTTCCCGCGGGCGAAGAAAAAGTATAATAAGCACCTCGTGTTAAAAACGTTTTTAGTCACTTGTTTCACAAGGAACTCGTTCCGCTTCGCTTCACTCGTGCCTAGTAAAACTCGTGACTAAAGTAACCGTTTTGACACTTGGTACTTAATATACTATGAAAGCTTAACATACTTTGGAATACCATCCTTAAAAATTAAATCATTTTTAGAAACTTTAGTTATGAATATTTGCTTCAAAACTGATTACAATTTATCCAAACTTGTAACGATGTTCCGGTGAACACCGATGATGATACGCCTATGGTTCTAACCAATCCAGTTTTTATCGACAGCTGATGGATGTATAAACCGACCAACAATTTCAATGAGACAGTCCGGGCGAAGCATTGACTCGAAAGGACTCCTCCTCCAGTCTGGCGAGGTATTGACTCGTTAGACTCTACCCTTCCGTCGGCAAGGTATTGACTTGCCGAGCATCCTTCCTTCCATTTGGTAGGGTATTGACCTACCAAACGGCGGCCACCCGTGGGAGAGGTATTGACTCTCACACGCTCTTGTACTTCCCGTCTCTAAGGTTCTGACTTAGAGGTACTTCGTCTCGCCCGAGGTATTGACTCTGGCGAGCATCCAGAACCCGTATCACCGCTTACACCCGTGTATCGAAGTCTCAGCGTTCGCATCGTCCAAACCATTATTCCGTAGGTATATCTCCCCGGTCGACGAGAAATAATTAGATACACAACTTTATACGGACCGATATAATAAATATTTAATTGTAGGCCAGGTATTGATCTTGTTTGTACATATGTAAATAGCGTCTGTAAATATTTTTATAAGAATAAACTTATTTTATTCTGGAATCCAGTCTCTGACTGTACAACCCTACCCGGCAATCCGTAACCACCCCCTACGGAGGGTTACAAATGGCGCCCGAGCAGTAAAAGGATGAAATGAGAGCAGTCCATATTCCGCAAAATATATGTACAGTGCAAAAAACTACCAATAGAGTTAAAAATAAAAAAAGAGAAATATACAGGGCGATCAGAAACAGCCGGCGGACACAGACACAAAATGACAGACGAGGAAAACACCTCAAACCAAGATGGATCAGGCAGAGCTGGGTGGATCTACAAATTAAGAAAGGAAGAATTAATAACAGAACTAGGAAACCGAGGTAAACCAACGGAAGGCAATGTCGAGAAACTGAGAACAAAACTGGTGGATGAAATTAGATCAGCTAAGAAGAAAGCCATAGAACCACTCCCCGTAGGCCAGTCCATAAACACAGACATGACGGAAGAAGACATATGCAAACGATTGGACGCAAGCAGAAAGTGGGGACTACGTTACGACGGTTCTAGAGACCCCATAGAGTTCCTAGAACGCATAGGAGAGCTCCAAACCGCATACGAAATACAGGATAACGTCATGCTAAGAGCGCTACCAGAAACCATGAAGGGCATAGCAATAATATGGCTCCGTATTGGGATAATTGGAAGGATTTTGTAAGAGACTTCACAAATTTCTTTTCGACGACAGATAATACACAGTTACTAGAAGCCCAGATACGCAACCGAATGCAAAGAGGAAATGGAATGAAAAAATTACAAATCTAAATCTTCGAAATTAAACAAGTCAGGAGTTTCTGATTTAAAATATGGTAATGACAACTGAAATAAAATATATATCTTTCGAATTATAAAACTGGAATTTCAGAACACAAACGTATGACAACAAAAAACTAGATTCTAGCTATTCAAATCATTTATTAGAAAACCAACAAACTTTTGACCCAAATTTCGAAATTTTACATGTAGAACAAAAATCCTTAAGATTAAATCTTTTATAAGCTCTTGAGATACATAAAAACAAATATTCGGTTAACCTTCTTAACCACCAAAGAGATATCTACAATTCTCCCTTATTACATCTTTTTACCTAGAAGATAGTTTAGGAATGTTTGTAGTGAATGAATTTGTATTATATATGTATTATATATTGAAATACTATTTCATTATACCTTTGCTTCGCTGCTTCCAAATATCAATCCGCGAAAAGCGCGCTCCAGAACTCACAATCCTACACACCTTTTAAAAATTCTTTCTAGTCACTTTTCTTAATTTTCCTAGACACTTTCTCAATCCGGCCGAGTTTCAGCCAACCACCTAAATACACTAAACTCAATCTATGAACGCGTACTACAACCCCCACCCAGCCTTGCAGGAAAAACTAATCCTAAATCAGCTGTCACGGTCTAAATTGATCATTAAGTCTTGCTAAACGCTCATTCGAATAACTTCTCTATATCGATTACGTCGTAATCATAGTATTCAAATGATACCTTTATCAAAACTAAGTTACTACTGTGTTTATTATAGTGATTATCATCACCTCCACCATATAGCAAGGTTGTTTCAATGTTGATCTTTTTTTATCAATAAGTTAACTCCATTTGTTATTCTATTTTATTTAATTAAAATACCTCACAATTACATTTATTTTAGAGTTCACTTAACGCACTGTTTATATCTAAGTTTCGATTTTTATTTTGCTGTAACTACTTTTCTTTTAACCATATTATTTTTGTCAGTAGAATATTGTTGGTAACTAAAGATTATCGATTGTTGAATTTATTAACCTCTTTCATATTATTTAGCAAACTCACCGACGAACTTAATCCATATCTAATGTAAATTTTGTATATAATATTGTTATTTGTCTTTGTTAGCAGATCCATAGTTGTTTCTAGGTGGTAATTCTAAAAATCTCTTGTGAATAACTGGGATGTGTTTATTTATAAACTTCTGTATGTGGTATTCGGCACTAAGATTCTCTATTGATATGTATATTACGCTGTTTAGTCTGAAATTGGTAAAATACAAATAATATTAACAAAAGTGAAAGTTATTTTGGTTGAGAGTTCGAGTGTATCGACTTTTGATTGTCTCCACTTCTGGTTTTAGGTTACTGACCTTAAAATCCCGGTGGGTTTTGTTCTGTTTCACTTCCTGTTCCAGTACTTAAGTTGATATTTGATAATTCTAATTTCTTAATTAAATTCAGACACATGACGAACACTTCGTTTTAATTTCTAGGTAAACATGTGAATAAACACTTGGTGGAGGAAACTTTTATATCACTTTTCTCCCTGGTTAACAACTCCGGTTATTGAGCGCTTGTTTTGTCAAAAAGATAACAATATTCGAGTAAACAATCCTAAGTATGTTTATTTATAACAAAATATATTGTTTATATCGGTTCTATTTGTCGTGATGGTGTGCGCTATTAACACATGTTATTCCTTCTGCTCATACACTGGCTTAGTACTATTAGGAACACAGTTGCCGATTGTTATTGAATTTTTTGAAAATCCATGCCTTTTATAGTTCATTCCTTAATTTAATCCAATTGAATGTCCATCCGATTTATTCTGGTTGTTAGCCGAAAATTAAGTTTGGCATCGGAGTTTAGTTTTACGCATGTGGTATTTGGGCAACGATCCTGGTGCGAAATTTGGGAAATTCTCTTTTTGCGGCCATCTTTTACCACAGAAAGCATATTGAAGAGTGGTTAGAGTTTTTAATCTAAAATTTTATTATCCAGTTTGTATGGGATTTGATAGAAACTCTATATAATTAATCTGCATCTATCAATTCAGTTAGCTTATCTTTTATTATCTTGGCTATTTTCTGAATTTTTTTTGAGGAGATTTTATTGATAATACTACTACGTAGCATTTTTTGCCGTTCTTCAGGTAAGCTATTCATATTTTATAACTGAAGAGTAATTTTCTCGATTCTGCTTGTTATGCTAAATTCAGCGTTATATTTATTTTGCTTTCTTCCTATAAGTATTTTATGGTGGATAATCGAATCACGTTTTTTTGGACTTGTCGATTCGATTCCAGACACTCAGTGGTTACATTCCGTTATTTCGTTGTTGAATCGCTTGGACAAGCGCAAGCATAATATGAAAAACCCTCCTGGCCAGAGGCGAGTTTTTTTCAATGATTATTGTTTACCACTTCTATTTTGCTGATTAATTTGAGTTTAAATTGACTTGATATTTGATTCCTCAATTGATGTTTATTTCTCAGTTGTCAATATTAAATAGTTTTATTGTTGTGCCATAGTTTGTCAACGACTTCATGGAGGGGGGGTCAATGTTTTCGTAAATTTTTTTTTGTTTCCTTTTTTTACAAATGAGGATCAAATAATTTGTGTAATATAATAATCAGTAGGTATTGGACTTCTTTTAACTAATGTGTTTCTAATCACAATGATTTAATTTTCTTATTTTCTGTGATTATTCCAATTAACTTTTTGAATATAATTAAGTAATTCGATAATTAATTTTGTACAATTATTATGAAAGTATCCTCCGTTTTCCCTGTATCTTGTGTTGAGATATTAGAGATTTTCCATGTTTTCTTCTCAAGGGTTTTTTTTCGGTGAAAAATTTGCCTGGACATTGACTGCAATACCCAGTGCTTCACGCCCTCCAGTTTCCCATAATTCAGCGATTCTCAGGGACAAACGGAAATTAGCTGAGTCTACTTTATTATAAATCTTTGTTTGTTTCGTACTTTCTTTATTTTTCCCATTTCAATTTTCCTAGTTGGCCAGTCGAGGCCATAGTTATTATTGCGCACTCTTTACTTACTTTAAGCTAATTATTAAAGTTAAGTTAACTTGTGGAACACGTGATCACGTTGTGGTTTACAGCTTTAGAGATATTATTATTATAAAAAAACTTATTGTAACTTTAACACCTATATATTTCTTTATTTCTATGTTTCATACCTATTTTTATTAAATTGGTAACATTTGAAGAGACTGTGTTTTACTTGGCAGACTGTCCAGGAGGCATTAATTACTTTGATTCCCTCCCCTTTTTTCGACTGGCCTTGTAGTTCACGGTGGCTTGTAGAGTATCGACCAGCTCGTGATCAACTAGAGACTTCCAGTTTAGTCGGTAAACTGGTGGCGCCGAACCTACTTACAGAATACTACCTAGCCGGTGTTGCTCGCACCTTTTTAAACCACGGTACGATAGCATAGCCTATTGATTCTGCTAATTTGCCTTTACTCTAAATTCAATTTAGTTTCTAAATTTTGTTAAAAAAATATATATGTATAAATATATATTATTATATATAATTTTACTTACGCCCTTATGTTGTAGTGCTATTTTATATTATAATTTTTAATTTACCTCAGTTGGGCTGCTGTTTTTATTATGTATATTTTTTTTATTTTGATTTAATATATGTTTTATTATTATTTATGGGCGCCAGAATTGGTTACGCTTACCGCTATACCCAATTCAAAATTATTATCAATTTTACTTTACCTTTTAAATACTGTATCTCAGGGATGAGATTCGGCACTTGACGTTTGCTAGCAACAAGAAACTATAGGTAGATATCAGAGAAAAATAAGACGAACCTGAACAATTGAACATAATTTAATTAATGAGAAAAGATAAGAAATTTTTATAATCAATTAATAAACCAATATTATACGTTTAAATTCATTATTGTATCATTATTACGCGACAACCATATAAACGCTTTCATTACTATAAATATTATTGAAACTCAACAAATAAATTTCGTGTATCATTATTCTTATTCTATGTTTGAATGTACATCCAAAAAAAAACTTTCAATCTCAACCATAGATCTTTAAGTGCGAAAACGTGTAGTGTGCTGTTCTGTCAAATGTTTTGTTTAGTTTACAAAATGGAAGGCAAAGTGATGTGTCTAAGAATCTTTATTATTATTATGTAAAAATCTAGTGAATACTTATTTAATATGAATTTAGTGTTTATGTCCGTTATGAGTGGAGATTGAACAGTTAATATTAACGTTTAACCAATAAATTGCTACCACAGACAATTAACCTACATACAAAAATATATAAGTGAAATGTTTTTATAGAAAAAGTTCAATATACACGCGGAAAATGTTCATCGTTAGTTATAGAGCATAGCATTGAATGTGCTGTTCTTGGAGGAAAAAATGATCAGCTGTGATCAAACAAAAACGAAGTCCAAGATGTAGGAATGATGATATATGTGGTTAATATCATCAGCAGAGTATCTCTATTATAAGATACCTTGGATAACCACCAGAATAATTGTAATAAGGTAATTATAGTTATAGTTCTTACCAAATCTAGATGATTTCACTAAAGTTCACTTATTTTTAATTATACGGAATGTATTTTAATTTATTTACTTTAAAACGTCGTCTGAACACTTTTGATTAATATTTCTGATAATTTATTTAAGTTATTTCAAATTTTAATAGAAATTTGAGGAGATAAAATTTTACACGTCCACCCTCTAATTCATTTTCACGGCGTCTCCTTAAGCTCAAAATCAACAACCTTTTATTGTTTTTAATTTTGTTTTTCCAGTTCATTTGTTGATAAACAAACATTGTTTTCCTGAATCAATATATCTATCCTTGCGTTAGTATAGACGAAATCACTTTGTTTTTATGCATTTCGAAAAACACACCGAACTACACCGTACGAATTACTAACATAACATTGCTTCTAGCGTTGATCTTTTGACCTTGACGTTTGCTAATAATTATAAAAGTTTATGCGATATACGGGGTTTCCGAAAGTGTCTATAAAATATAAAATTGTAATAATCGAATTTTGTTTGAAAATTTATGTGATGATATATACAGGGATCACCACAATTATGTATAATATTACGTTCGACGTAATTTACTTGTTGGTGTTATTTATTTTACAATATACTTTAAAAGAAAATAGATACTAAATTAAATAGCAATCTCTTAAATTAATTTATCAATTGTATGTGATAGTTAAAAATCTCTTGACACGTTCAACTCATGTCTTTACGGATTATTTCTTTTTTTATTGGATGTTTACTAATGAACTACTAAGATTCACACTATTTGTATGATGCTGATTTGATTTAATTTGTCTGATAGATATATTTCACTTTAATATATATATATATATATATATATATATATATATATATATAAATTCATATAAAACAACCTATGAACCCAAGAATATAAACATTTCCAATATTATATATATATATATATATATATATATATATATATATGTAGGTATATATATAAAAAGAACAGTTGGTCTTCATACCACCTGTAGAAATTCAAGTAAAGAAAAATTCTCAATAAAATAGTGCGTGGTACAGTGCAACTAAACAAACGAACATTCTCAACTTTTTAAACAAAATCCGCATCAAATATTTTTTGAATTTCTCTCTCTTTCTCTCTCTTTCTCTCTCTCTCTCCCTCTCTCTCTTCCTTTCTCAATATACCTTCACTCGTTTGATGAAGCTACTGTGTTAGCGAAGCGCGAGTTACACTTCTCTGAACCAGAGCTTCCATTATAATTCACAGTCGCTGTGCCATGTTTTAACAAATTTGTACAACAACTGATGATTCTACAGAATTGTATATTTTCAGTCTATAGTTGCATTTATTGTAGTAATTCGATTAATTGAATATAGTATATTTTGTTATTAAGGAGTGTAGTTATGGTCAATAAAGTATCTTTTTAAAAAGTGACATTTGGGGCAGTAACCCGCATCACTAGTCTAAATCCAATATTAGTTCAAATCTAATGAAGTTTCAAACAATTTGAATTGTTTTATTTCATATTTCAGTATGGACCTTCATCAAGTAAAAGCGTATTCTATTAAATTTTTATAAAATGAAAGAAATTAATTATGAAATACATTAACAGCAAAAAATTATCTCCATTTATTCAAAATTCTCAACTGTACTATGGACTGTGGACGATGTGGTTCCGGTCCCGTGGTCACTGATGAGTTCTTATGAGTACTCGAATTTCCGTTGATTCGCACCAACAACCTGTGAAAACGGATAACTATACGAATTGTCGACACGTTTCGCACAATTTTTGTCAAACCTACTGACCGTGCCAGATAAAAGTTCAAAAATGAGAAACTTGTTTTTAAAAAAAATTGATAATACTATTCAAGAGCAACAAAAGGACCAACTGAAAAATATGTTCTCCTACAATTCATAAGGTATTATATTTTTTGATAATAATAATTCATTCAATGAAAGATAGATACAATAATACATAAAAGATGTATACAATATAATAAATAATTTAAAAAAATAATTACTGTTAAAAATACATGAATAAACAAAACAAAGAATCACTGAAGCGCCAAAGACGCTTGAACGCGATATTTTTACATAATTAAAAATAACTTACAAAACACCATAAATATATAAAATCGGCATACAGCCACCTTATTATATAATACGTACATGTTTATTTACAATTATAACAGGTTGTGATAACAACACATGGTGGTAACAGATTATCGTGAAATTGTTAGTGAGCCTTGTAAACAAACATTTAGAGTAAGCCCATTAGAACCAATGGTCGTACATGGGTCCCCTTCACATTATTATTTACAACTATCCATGTTTAGGTGTGGAATACATTGTTATACATTTTTTGCTCAATAGCAACAATATAATATATATGAACAGTTATACAAACAATATAACTGTGGTGTTAGTGTTCTGTTGATGACATCCAAATATTCAAAATAATAACAGCAACACTGAATTTACTAGGTGAATCATTGTGGATTAGGTACCAATCCATCAACCTTATTGCATTTTACTTAGTCCAAACTCAAAGCAAAGATACTTCACTCAACAAGTTTTCTGACGTCGGCTCTAGGTAGATCAAGGACATACGTTTTAAATATTTTTTTCAATACGTCATCTGAGTTTATGGTTTTCAGGTACTTTTTGATGAAAAATATAGATAATATTTCTGGCCTATGGTTTTGTTGGCTGGCGGTATTTTGAGATTATCTTTCAGTTTGTTACGCGTCGGATAGTTGTGGTCAACTTGATCAAGTATTTTCCTGTTTTTGAGTAGATATAGTATTATATTATACATATACATCTGTCTCATATCCATAACTCTTGTCTCTACAAATAATTCATCTGACGGGTGAGTAAATTACTTTCAATATTTTCTTTTGTAGAACGTCCAGTTACTTCAGATGACTATAACTTACTCCACCCTAGCTCAAGATACCATATTTTAGCCGTGACTGTACTAATGTGTAGTAAATTGTTCTCAGGTAAGTGTAATTCATGAGGGTACATAGAAATTTGAATTTTGGCAATAGACTTCTAATAATTTTGCATATGTTAGAGACTTGATGGTCCCACTTTAGGTGCGAATCGATTATAATACCAAGGTACTTAATTTTATCAGTTATATTAATTTCAATTTGGTTAGATATCAGTAATTTATCAAATTCGGGTAGTCCATTTTTGTAGCTAGAGAAGGGTAAGAAATGTGTTTTATCAAAATGTATGGTTAATAATTTGGAATTCAACCAGTCCGCTATGTTCTTGAAGTCTTTTTCAACGACATTTTTTAGGTTCTGTCAAGAGTCTGATGACTATAGGACAGCGGTATCATCAGCGAAGCTTATAATTTCACCGGTTATTTGCATGGTAAGTAAGCTATTTATGTAAAGGTTAAATAATATAGGACCTAGAACGGTACCCTGGGGTATTCCGTGGCTGATTGTGTTTTCGTGACTTATTTTGTCCTTGATTTTGACGACCTGTTTCCGATCTTTTAGGTAACTGGAGAAAAGTTCAAGCGCAACACCTCGCTCTAGCCAATTCCTCCAGCAGCTGTATCAAAGGCCTTGGCCAGGTCGAGGAACACACAGAACGCCGGCTTTCCAGAGTCAACAAATTAATAGATATCACCCACTATTTTTGAAATTGCATTATTTGTGGAGCGGTCCTCTCTGAACCCGTATTGATGGTCAGATATTACAATATGTTTGTTAAAAAAATCGTTCAAATTTTTCCTAAGGCATTTCTCAAAAATTTCTGCCATTGATGATATGACCGAAATAGGTCTACAGTTGTTCAGTAGACCTGTTTCCCTTTTTTGTGGAAGGGCGTCACAACCGCTATTTTGAATTCAGAAGGACATACACCTGTACTGAATATTTTATTAATCAGCAAAACTAGTGGATCGATCATTTGTTCGCGAATTTCCTTTAGTGTTTCAGCTTTCAATTGATCTATGCCGGGTGATTTATTTACTTTCAGGTCCATTATTATACTGAGAACTTCTTCTCTAGTTATCGGTTTCAAAAAAAGCGAACTTACAATAGGTGGTTTATGTATGTTGGGGGGATTTTCTGGTTTCGTAATTTTTCCTGCGAGATTCTTCCCTATATTGATAAAAAAATCATTGAAACCATTGGCTATATCTGCGTGGTCTGTGATAGTTGTTTGGTCTTCAAGATTAATTTTGTTTATTTCATCTAGCTTGACAGACCCTGTTAGATTTGTCGTAACTTTCCACAATTGTTTGGAACTTTCTTTGTTTTCGTATATTAGTTTATCGTAGTATTTGTATTTGGTAATTTTGATAAGTTTATCTGTTTGTTTCCGATATTTATTGTATGTTTCTGGATTTGTGGGGTCGTTTTTATGTTTGCGGTATAAATAATTTTTATGATTAACGGATTAAACCAATCCTTTTGTAATCCACATTTTCCTTTTGTTTTATTTCCTTTGGTTTTTTATGTATTTGGTGTTCTGTTCAATTAAACAACCCAGTACATGCATAAACCTTTTCGTTTATTGTTGGACGTCGTCAGTGTTGTAGATATCACTCCAGTCAGTTTGTAACAAATCATCTTTCAATTTTCCGTATTGAATAAGTTTATAATAGTACATTTCGTTTTTTTTAGCAGAATTTCTTTCAATATTTTCTTTTGAGGGGAAATTTATTACTGTAGCTTTATGATCGGTTATATTGGCATTTATAACTACGGCAAGACATTTTTCTAAGAAATTATTTGTTTTCGATTTAACAAATATATGATCTAGGCAAGTCTTGGAATCACCCTGTATACGAGTATATTCATTGATTACTGAGGTAAAATTGCTTGTGCAGTTTAAAAATATCCCTGCCCAGGAGTTGGAACGTTTCAGTGAGAACTATACAATCAAATTCGAATGCAAGTGTGCTTAATGCAATTTGCAGTTGGTCAATGTTCCTGGAAACACTTCGAATGTTTTGGTGTAGTATTGTGAATTTGCCATTCTTTTGAAATTTTGTTATACAATTGAGTTCAGCCATGTTATTGATAAGTTGTGTCTTCCAAGAATGTAACTTTAATTTCAATAATTAGTAATACAAATACAATATCTAGATAACATTTCAGTTGGCAAAATTTGTCATATAAAATAATTTACAAAATAAGTTACAGAAACGGCAGTATTTGATGTGGTATTCCACTTAAATTATCTGTTCGAACGCTGCGTCTAAATGAAAACACACATAACAAACTAACATGCAAGCTAACAAAAAATCGCTACGGTTGTTAACATTGAATGAAAATTTATGTAGACGGATGTGTGGAGAATTCTATTTGAACGGTCAGATTCTCTTTGTATCCTAATACAACTCGGATTGTGTAGATTAACAAGTGTGGATATTTCAGTCCTTGTTTATACGCTAGGGAATTATGTGAATTGTACTTTTATTTTAATTACCCACCCAAAATTAAAAATTCTTTTGTACTGATTTCAGCGTCAACATGTTATCTACATCATCATGATATTACTTTTCCGCCCAACCTTTCTATATGCGAGAAAAGTATTGGTTTACCCCAAAAAAAATGGAATTTTGGAAAAAAAATTTTGAGTTATTCTTACGTTTTCCATCAACAACAACTCGAAAAAATGTTTTTCAGTTAAAAAATCCTGTGTGTATGTCTTCGTCGTCGTCGTCGTCGTCGTTGTCGTTGGCCACTGTTCCTTACATGTCTTGTTAGCACGATACAGCCTCCGGAGTGTAATAAGTCAGCAATTTTATGATCGAATATTAGTAAGGACATGTCAGAGATAAACCCCATTGATTTTTACTTCCCCAGAACCAGTACAACCGGTGCTATGGTACTTGAAGTACGACATTTTGTCATTTTTTGAGAAATTTCAGTTTGTTAGCACGATACAGCCTCCGGAGTTCAACAAGTCACCAATTTTATGATTGAATATTTTTCAGAACATCTCACTGATGAACCCTATTGATTTTCAGCTCACCAGAGTCAATACAACAGGTGCTACAGTACTTTAAGTACGACATTTTTATCATTTTTGGAGAAGTTTCAGTTTGTTAGCCCGATACAGCCTCCGGGGTATATACAAGTGACCAATTTTATAATTGGATATTAATCAGAGCGTCTCAAAGATAAACCCTATTGATATCCAGCTTATTGAAGCTAGTACAACGAGTGCTATGGTACTTGAAGTACCAAATTTTTGTCATTTTTGGAGAATTTTCAGTTTGTTAGCACGATACAGCCTCCAGAGAGTATACGATTGATCAATTTTATGATTGAATATTGTTCAAGGTGTCTCACAGATGTACGCTATTGATTTTCAGTTGACTAGAGCGAGTACAGCGGGTCCTATAAATCCAGATATTCTAAATTTTTGGTATTTTTTGGAGAAATTTCGGTTTGTTAGCACGATACATCCCCCGAAGTGTATACAAGTAAAAATTTTATTATAGAATATTGTTCAGGGCCACAAATGCGGAAAAGCTAGTTTTAATCCTTAAAACCGTTTAATCTTTTCATTTGAATAACCTTATTAGGATCTCTTTTATGAAATCGTGATATGCAGAAAACTGAAATATAAAGCGGCAAACATGAAAAATCATTAATAATGAGCTAAGAGTTGTTTTAAATTCTTACCAAGGTCCCTTGACAATGTTAAAATTATATTATTTATATAAAGGAAAGAAATTAAATAATTTGAGGAAACTTTCCAATATTCCCAAATATTGATTACTTTTGTTTCTAGGTCGCTTATTCAAAACTTCCGGTGAATTATTTATCAAACCAGAAATTCCGTCAAAAATTTATTTGAAATGTTTATCCACAGGTTACATAATAATCATAAAAATTGAACGATTTGAGAAGAATGTTTGCATCAGTTCCAAGAAGATTTAAGTTACAAGAGAAATGAACATTGTAATGTAAATACTAAAGAGTTTCCAGCTCTAATACAATTGTATATGAGATATTAACCATTAGAAAGTCAAAAACAAAGGAATATGACAAACAAAACTGCTGAGTAACTTCTTTATAGAATGGAAATTATAGCAGCAAACTAAGTTGCTTCCTACAAGAAGTTCGAGAGAAGAATGATAGGTAGAAAAGTACGAATATTATATTTATAGACACTGGAGAAAATAAGGCGAATTAATGAGCTTATATTTTACGTAATATCTACTCAGCAAATCTAAACAATCTTTCAACGTATAATTTTCTAAGAGGATCCTTAAGTTAAAGCAGAATATGAGATTGGAGACATTGATAACGTTAAACGGAGTGAAACAGATCCGGAGCAATAAACATTTTCATCTAACTCAACAACAATTAAAAAGTGGAGCAATTCTTTTCTAATTTTCAGATAAACATTAATAATGATTTGACGCTTTAATTTGCAATGAAATGATAGAATTTTAGTAGTTTATGAAGCAGTTGCAGCTAGATGTGAAGGATGTTATGGTATCATTATATTATCAGTAATTTAAATAACTTAGAAATTGAAAATTTAGGATACAATCCTTCATCATAGTGAATACAAATTAGTGAAAATTCAAAAGTATTTTAGTAGATAAATTCTGTGCGTGAAGCTCAACTTTTAACATTTCGTGAGATATCAACATAGCTGAGGAACAATGATTCATTCAGAAATATTTCATGGAGCCATACATGCGAATTGACTTGAAGGGTCTGTTTTAGTGGAACCAGTGTATGAGGAAAATCGAGGGGGTTCCTCCACAATAAATAGTTTGGGATACAGCGCGTCAAATATTCAGGAACCCTCACTTTTGACCGCGTGGTATATAAGCTCCTGACTCGATGTGGAGCAGTTTCTCTCATAGTACATATATATGGCAGAACGGCCATTTTCGATATAAAGGGAGGTGCTGAAATCTGGGAAAGAAGTGAACCCTAACCGTCTGGAAGCAACGGTAAGTCAAAGCATCCATTTTTTATAAATCCAGCAAAATAGTGGCAGACAAAACTTTATGGCTATTTTGGAGGAGTGTGGGGTTGAAGTAAACCGAAAAAAGATTGTATCCTAACCGGATAAACTCAATTGCGATTTTCTTATTACATCATATACGTTTATGGAAAAATAGTGGCAGACACCACAGACTGTCAGTATGACGGTAGTTTGGAATCAAGCATGAGAGAATTTCCAAAAACTGGTGCAAAACTGTAAAGTAAGTAAAAACTGACAACAAATTTCTGCTGCTTGCCAAATAATTTCCATAACGACCGCACAAACGTTACACAATACTGGCTGACCCTCTGGAATCGGAAATGTTTTTCAAAAGTTTATCTTTGAGGTATAACTCGGTTTGAATTATCACTGGAAAGTTGCTGTATTTTTTTGTAATAATTTGAGCACCCCTCTTTCGATTTCCACCTATTGCAGCATTTTTTAGATAGACGTAGACACTACAAATTTTTTTATTGTAAATTGTCACAAAAAGCTTGACACCAAAATTCACCCTATATAATTTTCACAAATATGAAATTGGAAAAACCAAATATGGTCATTTATTTAGACGCAAGTTACGTCAATGGATACCGTACGTTGAGCAGTAATGTATTGTGCCTAATCAGCGTATTGTTAAACATATAAATAATGTGAAACTCAAATTAATAAGTTTAGAATGTATTTGATAACTTTAGTTTACTAAACTTCTCATTTGTGCGGAGTTCGTTTTCAAAAAGGCCTTCTCGAAGTTCGGAAACATTATTGGCGCAGTCAATAAGACGTTTCGCACGGGAAATTGTTCGTTTCAACGATTGACCGAAATTTTCCAATCGTGTTAAGAAACCGTATTCAAGTGCATATCGAAGCTGCAGATAAATCCGGCTCCAGCAGTTCAAGTGGACGACGCCAAGAAGAACAGAAAGAAGTATTTAGAAATACTTCCTATCAGTATAGAGAATTTTTTTAGTAAAGGTATCCCTTTAAGTTTCACGAACGAACTCAAACATAAAATAAAATTCACGAACTATAGTCCAATGTATACCAAATCGTATCAGTTCTAGGAAATTCATAAAGAAGAAGTTAAGAAACAAATGGAAAAATGTAACAAGATTGTAACATTGAAGAAACCACTTCACCGTTTTCTAGACCTACTTGGATTGTTCCAAAACGATCGGATGCTTCTGGCAAGAAAAAGTGGAGACTGGTAATCGACTAGCGCCAGTTAAATGAGAAGACTATTCCCAATTACCGGGATAAGTGAGATTACGGACCAGCTAGGAATTGCTATTTATTTTACATCCCTGAATTTGGCTAGTGGCTTCCATCAAATTGAAGTTAATCCTGAAGATGTATCCAGTGAAGATCACTTTCAATTCAAGAGAATGACTTTTGGACTCAAAACCGCCCCTTACACTTATCAACAACTTATTATGAGAACTTAACTACTGACGAAACCTGTGATGTCAATCTTGACGACATCTTAGATTAGATTGTAACAGGGTTACAATGCACTGAAACCTAAGGCTTATTGCGCCCCCCCCCCTATCCGAGCCGTTCTCGCTACTACTACAACTCGCCTTCCAGTTCCAGGGTACTAATGAACTCTAGTATTTGGAACGGCTTCAACGAGGTTACATCCTCACCCTTAGAAGTTTCTTGTCGGAAGCATTTCCTGCGTTGGCTTGTAATGGCGAGGCATTCTAGAACTAGGTGATCCGGGGATTTATGCTCCTCCCACAGAATGTACACTCGTCAATTTCTGCTAGACCAATTCTCATTAGGTGCTTCCTAAGGCGGCAGTATCCTGTACGAAAGCCCGTGAGGAGATGAAGCTTATTTTTACTGAGATCCAAATATTTTTAGGACCTAGCAGTGTCCAAGTCCCGCAGGAACTATTTAGAATGTTCTACCCCGAAAAAGCACCGCCATAGTGTTTCGGTTCCTCTTTCGTCCGAAACTCTTTCTTATAGGAGCATTTTCCTACACCACAGAAAGACTCCGGGTCCATAAAGGGCGTTTGTGCTCCTATCCTGGCAAGTGTATTGGCCTCTTCATTTCCCGTGATTCCCGAGTGGCCAGGAACCCAGACTAAAGAGATCCTGTTATTCTTGCCTAATTCATCTAGTTTTCTTCAGCACTCCCATGCCAACTTTGAGCCAATGACATGGAATCTCAATGTTTTGATAGCTGCTTGACTATCAGATTGGATCGATTTGTCACATTTCTGATAGTTTCTCTCTAGGTTAATTTCCACGCATCTTTCGATCGCAACTATTTCTGCCTGAAAGATGCTCGGGAAGGAGCCTAACGATAAGGAGTATCTGATGCCAATCCCAAATACTCCAACGCCTGCTCCAGTGGTGGTTTTTGAACCATCTGCATACCATCTAATGGTGTTTTCTTTGAGAGTTTGGGTGATGTATTCCCTTTCCCAGTCTCTCCCTGACGACATTTTGATTTATATTTTCTCCCTTCAGGAATATATACAATAAGTGAAACAGGTAATTGACAGACAGAAAATATGATTTAAAGGTCATCATCATTATCATATTTGAAGGTACAATTTGGCAAATCCGAATTCCTTAACAAAACTATAATATATCAAGAATATACCTAGAAATTACATGAAACTAGTCATAGGAGACTTCAATGCACAAATCGGAAAGGAGGAATATAACGAAAATGTTGCAGGCAAAGAAACGATACAAGACAGGACAGACAATGGTTCAAGACTCTGTAATTTTGGGATAAGTACCGACACTTTCATAATAAGTACCAAATTCAGACATAAAAAAGAGCATAAAGTAACACGGTCAAAACCAGGCTCCATTGAAGGGAATCAGATAGACCACGCACTCGTATCAAGAAAATGGCTGAAAACAGTAGAAGATACTCGTTCATTCAGAGGTGCTAATGTGGATTCGGATCATTTATTAGTTGTGGTGAAAATAAAAATGAAGATACTAAGAAACGTTAAAACGGAAAAACGTAAAAAACAATGGAACATAGATAATTTAAAAGAATAACATACGGAAGAAAGATACAGACAAATATAAAAAAAACAGACTAATACAAGATCCAGATGGAAATATAGAGAAAAAATGGGAGAACATAAAAAACAGTATTACCAAAACAGCCGAGGAAATACTAGGACAAAAAAAGCAACAAAGATGTGAACAATGGCATGATGAAGAATGTGAAAGCAAAAAGAAACAAAAAAATCAAGCACGAAAACAATTGCTAAATACAGGAGGAGAGACAGAACTGAAAGAATATAAGAGAAAGAAGAAAGAAGCGGACAAATGCTGTCAGAAGAAAAAAGTGGAGTGGATAAAGGAGTTAATGATAGGAATAGAAAGTGAAAACCGAGATAATAAAAAACTATATGTTTATATAAGAAAACAAAGTAAGAGAAGCAAAGTAACGTAACCAGAATCAGCAATAGAGAATTGGAAGCATATTACAAGAAAGATCGAAAGGAGGATAAGTTTACAGCAATTTTTGAGGTAACAGCAGAATGGGAAGAGGAATACCTCCCAACATATGCAGAATATGAAGAAATTATATCAAATCTCAAACAGAAGAAGGCAGCAGGACCAGATGGAATAGTTAACGAACTGATAAAGAAAGGTGGCGAAGAACAAAAAAGAGAGATATATGAATTACTCATAAACATATGACAGAAAAAACAAATGCCAGCAGAATGGCGTTTAGGTCTGACAATACCAATCTTCAAAAAAGGAGACCAATGAAAATGCGATAACTACCGAGGAATAACCATGCTTAACACTACGCAGAACAGAAACTAGGGGAATACCAATATGGCTTCAGAAGTGGTAAATCAACTATAGATGCAGTGCATGTAATGACACAGATGATAGAAAAAGCTATGAATATGGAATCGATTTACATATATTGTTTGTAGATTTTAAGCAAGCATTCGATAGTATTAGCAGGCGTAAACTGATATTAGACATGAGGAAAATGGGTATTCCAAATAAGTTAATTCGACTGGCTAATATGTCAATAAACAACTCGAAAACCAGAGTAATAACTAGTGAGGGCTATAGTGAGGAAATTGATATGGTATATGGTGTGAGGTAGGGGGATGCATTATCAACGGTATTATACAATATAGCATTAGATGGAGCGATTATGGCGATAGAAACAGGCACAACAATAGCCCACAACATGACACAGATAATAGGGTATGCAGACGATCTGGTACTTATAGCAAGGAATAGGAGTAATTTGGATAAAATGCTAGGTGACCTGATCGAAGAAGCAAAAAGCAGAGGTCTGGAGATAAACCCAGGAAAAACTAAATATATGCTAGCCAGCAGGGAAGCAACAGAGAGTATAAAAGAAATCACAGTATAGAACTACATGTTCAAAAAAGTACTTAGGCGTTACGATAAACGAGAAGAACGACAGAAATATAGGGGTGGCAGAAAGGGTAAAAGCAGGAAACAAAGCATACTGGAAATACAGCAAATTTCTTAAAGATAGAGATCTAACCAAAAACGCCAAATTGAAACTGTATAATCCCGCTATCAGACCAACAACGACATATGCCGCAGAGGCAATCTCCTTGACAAAAAAAAATGAAGGAACTTTAAGGAGTGCCGAAAGGAAAATATTGAGGAAATTTTTTGGACCAGTCAGAACAGAAGAGGGCGACTTCAGAGCTATGATGGACCATGAAATTAGACAAAAAATGAAAGGACAGGATATTGTAGAGTTCATAAAAGCCCAACGATTAAAATGGTACGGATATGTACTCAGAAGGGAGCCGACAACAATAATAAGAAGAATAAGTAATTGGATACCACAAGTAGCAAGGCCAAAAGGAAGACCGAAGACAAGATGGGAAGATCAAGTAAAGGAAGATATGAAAAAACTGGATATAAGAGATTGGAAAAGATCATATTATTAGTCCCGAAGGTATAAAACCTAATGCCGAAAAAAATTCTCTCATTAAAAACATTCCAATTCTCAAGAGATTACTTGGACTTTTGGATACTACTGTCACTTCATATCAAATTTTGCAAAATTGGCACAACCCAATAGTAAATGATTAGAAAAAGGTATGCGAATAATTCATGACAAAGAATTTAAAGACTCTTGTCTAAACTGCACAGGAATTCTTACAAATGATCAAATATTACAATATCCGGACTTTTCTGACCAATAATACTAGCAACCGACAGTAGTAATTATTCTCTTGGAGCTGTATTATTACAAGGTATCGTCCCAAATGACAAACCATAGCTGACGCCTCACGAACCTTAAATGATCCTAAAGTAAATTACTCCACAATCGAAAAATAATCACTTGCAATCGTATTGGTTTGCAAACGCTTTCAACCCTGTTTGTTTGGTCTTTGTTGGTGCTCTAGTGTAGGATAGGTTACCAAGAGGAAACCTATCATACACCAGGGCACCAACAAGAAAATAATGATCTCAACCAAGAAAACTCCAATCCAACAAAATTCATTTACGAACTTCTCTCTCTCTCTCTCTCTCTCTCTCTCTCTCTCTCTGTCGTCAAACTGACCATAAACGCCTAGCCTAGCTTTTCAATTTAAAAGAACCCAATTCAAAACTAGTAAGATGGCGTTTAAAACTAGAGGAATATGACTATAAAATATTTTACAAACGTGGATTCCTAAATGTTGTATCTGATTGCTTGAGTACAATACCAATTAACGCTTTGGAAACTGAATCAGTTATTAATAACCCTGGTAACACTAATGAAGAAAATTTAGAATTCTTACGCGAGTTTGAAAACTCTTTACAAAAAGGAAATATATCTGCGAGTAAGTGAATCAGAAATAAATATTTTCTCAGATATACAAAGACAGCCTCCTAGCAATACCAATGATATACCTACAAATACTCGAAACGAAAGCAATACACTTGAACCTGACTGGACGAAGCTAGTTATTCCCTAATCCAATTACCAAGGTATTCCTATATTAGACGAAAATGTAAATAACAAAGTTCACCCAATTTTAGTATACCCAAATTTGTATAGAGAAATAGATATATCATAAGTCCCACGATTCTCAAAAGCATTATTACAAACAGTTCATATGGCAGTTGGCAAAACCAAAACACTCAAAACTCACACCCCAGCTCCATGGTGGAATAATAAATGCAGCGAAGCCATAAAAAATACAAGCAAGCCTTCAATAAATATCGAAGACACCCCACAACTGACAACAAAATAGAATATAAAAAATGCAGAGCTGTAGCACGTTATCAAACCAAAAAAAGCAAAAAATAAAGCTGGAAAACCTTCGTATCATCAATCAACCATTGCACTCCCGTCTCTAGCATGTGAGAAAAAATTCGTCAGCTATTCGGACAGCGGCATAACAGTGAAATCTAAATTTTAAAACATGAAGACAAACCGATCTATACTGCAGAAGATATAGCAGAAATATTCGCAGATCATTTTGAACAAAATTCCAGTAACGATAATTACACTCCACAATTTCTACAATACAAAATTAGGAATGAAAAAGAGGAAATACAAGTAACATATAACAACAATGATAGCATAAAATCTACTATTTCATTAGAAGAACTAGACGACGCCTTACTTAACACGAAAAGTTCAGCTCCTGGTCCAGACGACATACCTCTAATCTTTATCCAAAAATTAAGTTCTAGTGCGAGAAAATATATCCTGGACATTCTAAATACAGTTTGAATACAACATCACTTCCCAAAATCTTGGTCAGACTCGTATATAATCCCCATTCTTAAACCTCAAAAACCAAAATCAGACCCCCACTCCTACAGACCGATTTCTCTAACCTCGTCAACTTGTAAATTATTCGAAAAGATTATAAACCGAAGGCTAAGGTGGTTCTTGGAAAACAAACAGCTCCTAATCTCCGAACAAAACGGTTTTCGCCAGAACAGATCTACCACCGATGATCTAGCGAAATTCATGAAGCGCTAATAAACAAGCAGCATTGCTTGGATGTTTTTTGTGACATAACAAAAGCTTATGATTGCACATGGAGATTCGGTATCACAAAAAAGCTACAATCCTGGGGCATAAACGGACATTTACTAAAGTTCATTCAAAATTTCCTCCAATTTACAACATTCAGAGTACGATCAAATGAAAAAATATCAACTCCCAGAATCCAAGAAGGACCTAACTTTTGTTACGGAAACAAAATTTCTCGGTCTAACTTTTGACAGCAAACTATCCTGGAAAAGCCACGTTGTAAACCTTAAGGGCGCTTGTCACCAAGCCATAAACATACTAAAAGCTCTTTCAAATATTTCCTGGGGAAGCGATACATCAACTCTTTTAAGCATATACACATCTTTAATAAGGTCAAAAATCGATTACGGTTCAGTGGTATACAACTCAGCTAAAAAATCCGTCCTGAAATAACTAGACGTCATTCAAAATACTGGACTATGTATTGCACTAGGAGCTTTTCGTACATGCCCCACTTTTAGCATGTGTTGTGAAGCAGGCCAAATTCCCTTAGACTTTAGGAGAGACTATCTAAGTTTGTCCTATGATAGCAAAGTTTTAGCCACACCTGAAAACCTAACGTATCATAATGTCCATAGCAACCGTTTCAACTTGTACTTCTCAACACACCCCTGATGCCATCCGCCCTTTTACGAGCGACTCAACCGCTTACTCCACAAATATTCCATAAATTCTCCCACAATTCACTATCCCAGCAAAAACAGCACCACCATGGACTATAACCCAATCGCAAATGATCACAGAACTATCGAAATTTAATAAACACGAAATCTCAGTAGCCAATATACAAATCCACTTCAGTGACATAATAAACAAATTCAACGACTATAATCATATTTACACTGATGCTTCGAAAACAGCCGAAGGAGTTGGAGCAGCAATATTCTCTAAAACCCACAACGCCAATTTCAAGCTATACAATAACTTCAGCATCTTCAACGCAGAGCTATACGCAATTCTAGAAGCCCTGAAACACATTAATCAATCCGACCAAAACAAATTTACAATTATAACGGTCTCAATGAGTGACCTGTGCGAGATCCAACGCATGTATCCCAATAACCCTATACCCAAAGAAATTAACAGCGCCAGAAAAAGAGGAGAAGAGGCAGTATTTATCTGGGTACCCTCACATATCGGAGACAGTGGAAATGAGTCAGCGGACCATCTGGCACGCGAAGCAGCAAAAAAAGACGTTTGCGTTCAAATAAACAAGATAGTTCTCAGTGAGCTAAAATCGTGTATTAAAAATATAGTTCGCAGTGCGTCGCAAATCAAGTGGCCGCAGTGCTCCGAAAAGCTAAGTGAAATCAAAGACAACGCGTTACTACGACCAGTATTTCTACCATCTAGGAGTAAGCAAGTGACACTCTCACGCCTTCGAATCGGCCACACTCGCCACACACACTTAACTAACTTAACAGTAAAACACATTTTAGTGGAATGTTAAAAATTCAACAACACCAGAAATAAATATAACTTTGCACAGAACATATCCGACATACTCAGAGACAATAGCAACATGGACAACATTATTAAGTTTCTTAAGGAGATTAACATGAGAGAAACGATCATACCTCATAACTAATAACATAACTATCTATAATGCCAATGTAGAGAATACACTGTATATTAACGTAGAATATAAGTAACTCCCAATAAGGAATTATAACTGTTGTCGCTTATAAGTGGTTCGGGCGACATTGAATAAATAAAAAAAAGACCCATATGGAAATCACAAAATTATGAAGGTTAAAATTCCTGAAAACGACAATGAACGTTACATATTTGAATTTTTAGTAAAATACACAGATTTTCACAACACATTTTATATTTATTTTAACAAAGAAAATTTACTCCAATTTTCACCCTTCATAATTCCCAAAATTATAGAACAGGAAAAAAGAAATACAGTCAGATATTTTTTACATTGAATGGTGTACGAAATAAATCGACATCTTCATCGAATTTTTTATGGACGCATTTTAGAATCTTTTCAATAAGTTTGCGGCTTTTGACCAGATAATTAAAAATTAGAGTTTGTAAGAAATATATGGGAAAAATTATGTAGTATTATATACTATTTTCTATCGTAGAATCCTTTTCGATTCGGATTTATAATTTTCGGAAAAATCCTATTATTTCTTCACTTCTTTCAATCTGCATACACGTCAAAAAGAATATCTCTTTAACAGACTACAATTCCTTCAAACACCTTTCTCACCTCATCCCTGACAGGATTAAATTTTCTTATACTACCAGCATCTCACTACCCATCAACCATTATTCTTGAATTCCGGTCACTCAGCAGATCTGTGAAATCTTCATACAAAAAAATTCCTCCAGTTTTTCTCTTATTTAACAGAATCAGAGGTCCTAACTAGGATACGCACACAGAAGAACTTTCTCTCCTTTTTCCCTTTTTTAAAGGTGAGAATGTAAGGCTAGATATAATTGAAAAAGAAATCGCGTCATTCACATAGGCACATTAGTCTGCTCTATTTCTGGTTTAAGTTTTTATCGAGGAAATGCAATAATGATACCAATAATGTTAAAATTGATGGAATGAAATATTACGGACCTACACTATTATTATTATTCTCTTTAACTTTGATAAAGTATAATGATTCTGTTTGTTGGAATGAATATTAATTTTTACGAAAAAACAATTTTCTAACCAATGAATCATCTATAACTAAATACGCTTCAATCCAGTCTCCCTTTTCAATCAGTTTCCATTCAATAACGTTAATTACAAAAATTCCTTTTCGATATGTCTCAAACTGAATTAATTCGCATTGTATTCTCATTTATAGGAAAAGTCTAGTATCGGGAACTATTTAAGCATTTTAATTGTTACTAAGCTCAAATAAGTTGGCATTAGTGGAACGGTTACGGGTATTTATACTAGACACAATATTTCCTACCACTATATCATAATTTGAAATTACACTATTTGACGCGTGTGTCGATACTCAAGTTATCATCTCCAGAGAGCGAAGGTAAAGTATAGAGTTGGTTCTAATTTGCGGAGAAAATTATAATTGTTCAAGAGAAGTTGCTTATATTTTTAATCAGACATCCTGGCATCCTTAAAGAAGGTTAAGGAAACTTGTTCAGTTGAAAATATATTTAAAGTGCCTAATGGAAAAGCTGTGCTTAATGAAGAAAATAGTTTAGGAGTGCTTGTTACCCCGTGAGATAATGGACCGTTTCCACACTTTATGAACGCATCGTTTATGACGTTACTTGTACTCTTTCGACAAGGAAATTGGAGCAATATCATTTCAGAAGTCGGCAATGAGGAAAAACAAGAAATTTCTTATTTGTGGTATTTTTCACTTCAAATTTCATTGGTAGTTCTTAAGTATCACTATGATCACTTTTTCCAAATATCTTTTTCGATGTTTTTGACATCTAACCCCACTTTTCGAATTTTCACATCGAATTGAACACATTTACATTCCAAATAACACATAGGGGAAAGTCAGCTATATTGTACCAGCTCCTAAATTTTAAAACACACGATACCTTAAGCGCCATCTTTTATTGCCACGAGGTACTTTTATGTATTTGAAAGTTAGATGCTAAAGACAGTTTCGTTCCGCAACGTATGTACGAAGTTCATAAGCCTATTTTCAAGAGACATCTAGCAGCCGCGAATAAAAGAGATTTAAACGGTAAAAAATATTAGGCAGGTCTACAGTTTTCTCTGTTGAGGTGAAAGCAGAGCTGGAAGAACATATATTTGCTTTAGAGGAAATATTCTTTGATCTTACCATTAAGGATCCCAGAAGAACAGCATTTCAATTCGCAGAAAAAAACTCTATAAAACATAATTTTAGTAAAAGAATAGGTATGGCTGAGAAGGAGTGGTACTACAATTTTATGTAACGCCACCTAAACCTTTCATTAGGGCAACCAGAATCAACATTATCATCACGTTGCAGAGGATTTAACAGAAAAAAATGTTACACATTTCTTTAATAAACTATAAAAATCATGGATGAAAATAAATTAGATGCCACAAAAATATATAATGTAGACGAGTCCGATAGTCCAAAAAAGTAATCAGAAAATTCTAGCCAAAAAGTCAATTTGTCACACCAATGATTATATTTAAGAGAAACCGAATGTCAGCAGAAGTGACTATTGGAGCACCACCTGGCTGTTTGGTGGAGATATCAGACACAGGCTGCGTTAACACTGAGCTATTTGTTACTTGCCTAAGAAAATTTATTGAAGTGGTTAAGCGTACAGAGGAAAATAAAGTTCGTTTGGTATTGGACGGTCATACTATCCATTTTAAAAATTATGATGGTATATTTTTGGCCCGTGGCAATGGTGTAATTATTCTACAATTACCAGGCCACACGACCTATCGGCTTCAACCCCTAGATGTTTCGGTTTTCAAGCCTTTGGAAACAAACTATAACCAAGACATTGAAAAGTGGTTAAGACAGTATGCTGGAATGGGAGTTACGCAATTTCATGCCGCTTCTCTTCTTAATGAAGCTTATATCAAAGCTGCTGTTAAAGTAAATGCTACGAACGGTTTTCGCAAATGTGGGATATGGCCTGTAAATAGAGATGCTTTTTTAGATGCTGATTTTGCTCCTTCAGAACTATTAACTGATGAAGAAAATATTTCAATTGACATGATGGCAATCGAAATTATGGATGAAAATTCGAATATTAGACAGCCACCACAATTTCAAGTTTTGGTAGATGTTCACAGAGCAGCTGACGACATTAACCCTGAAAAAATCTATACACAGGCAACCAAAAATTTGAGTATGTCATTTGTAGGTATTCTTCTTTTCTCTGATGTTAGTAAAGTTCAAAAAAACCGAAAATGCTTTGGTGAAAACTTCAAAGAAAAACAATAATAGATTAATGTCCACACCTAGGATCACGTCAAGATTGAAAAATTACACCTTTGAATTTAACCATACTATTGTCTGACAGCTGCCACCTGTCTTTTGCAAAATGTAAAAAATGGGGATGACGAAATAAGTCAACAGTCAGTGAACACTCAAACCTCTCACATTCGGTATTCCCAAACTGTCAACCCATTCCAGCAATTACTATTGTTAAATAAAAAAGCCAAACAAAACCCACCCGCAAATACTAACGATCTCCACTTTCGTCTGATGTTAATTTCCATGAAAATCAGTATTAATAATTCAAAATTCTCATAACAATAATAATGTCAGTTAGGAAAAGTGATGTAAGATCTGTAACTTTTACCACATGGAAAGGACCTAACCTCTCACGTTAAGGCCCGACTGTTTGGAAATCATTTACATTCGCAACTGAGCTGTGATAGCCATAGTGTACAAAAAAATTCTTTTGATTTTAAATGAAATATTGAATAATGTTTGTATTGTCAACACTCGACTGACCTGTCACATCAGCCAACCATTAACTCAAAACACTAATTTGGGAATCAATCTCCTCGCTACCGGAGTGGACATTATTAAAGTGCAACAAATATGTATAAATCTTACTAAGTGACTCAATGTCAGACCTTCTATTCATTGGTTCCTCAATGTTATTAATATGATACATTTCTAGAAACTTTCTTTTGTTATAGTTTCTTTCTACATCAACAATTTTCACTTTATCAAAATCTATATGGTGGATCTCATCTATAACATGTTCTGATAATGCACATTTCCGCTTTTTTAACCTAGCATCGCTTTTATGTTGAGAACAACGTGATTTCAAATTCTGAGATGTCATTCCTACATACTGTTTGTTACAATTTTTACAAGAGATACTATATATTACGTTAGTTTTCATCATGGAGTCCTCCGGTTGTTTTAACTTAGTAAAAAGAGACTGTAGAGGTTTGGCTGTTCTTTGAGCAATTTTCATTACTATTAATATGACCGACCGTATGCTCGCCAGGAGTGTTGTAAATCAACCTCTTGAGAAGTTTGATAGGATAACTATTTTTTTGAAGCGTATCAATCAGTATTTTAAGGTTTTTATCACGTAATATTGGATGTGATATTTTTTAATTCTGTTCTTCATCCCTAACACTAAATTAACCTTCATTTTGTAGGGGTGATTGGACTTAAAGTTGAGGTATCTACCCGAACTGGTAGGTTTCACGCACCAATCAAGTATCACCTTGCCTTCATTGGTCCTTATTAACTTTGTGTCCAAAAATGGTACACATCTGTTAATTTCATTTTCAACTGTGAATTGGATTTATTGATTGTAACCATTAAAAATGTTAAGAATGGTTTCGATACCATCTTCAGGAACAGCTGTGATGATGTCATCTACATATTTTTTTAGAAAAGGGATATCAAAAGGTAAATTCCCAACACATTCAGCGATCAAATCGTCCATGACATATTGCGCAAAAATGGGTGATACAGAACTACCCATTGGGGTACCAAAAACTTGTTTATAATATTCATCATTAAAAACAAAAACAGAAGTGTTATACACAAAGTCTACTAATTCCAAAAATTGGTCAATATTTAATCTACAAGAATCCTGAATGGAGTTCCAATGTTTGGTAATACTGTTTTTTACTAAATTAATCGGTATATTAGTGAAAAGTGACACAACATCTAAACTAATGATTACATAATTGGTAGGTAACTGATAATTTTGAATAAACATTGCAAATTCAAAAGAGTCTTTGACAAAAAACCTGTTATTACTATTATAAGATATTGTAAGTTTATCAGTTATGAATTGTGCGATTTTCTTATTAGGTGATTCTATAGATGAGATAATTGGGCGTAAACTTAATGTTTCTTTGTGAATCTTTGGTAATCCATAAAACTTTGGAATAACTGAAGAGCTCATTTTTAATCGTTTTCTATCTTCGTCATCGAAAAATTCCGAAAATTTCCTAACCAATGTTTGCGATTTTTGTAATATTGTTGAATTAGGATTGTTATTAATTTTTTGATAGTAGGTATCATTGTTTCACAGTGTATTCGCAAGTTCAACATACTGATATTTGTATAAAATTACTGTAACATTGCCTTTATCAGCTTTAGTGACAATCAATTCTGGATGATTTTTCAGAAATCTTCGACACTTTTCGTACAACGAATTTAAATATGACGTGTTTTTTTTGTTCTGATGTAAGAAATTAGTTATGTTATTAGTTTTTTTTTGCCCTGATTATGTCTTTTCGTAAATTGTCATTGATTCCATTTAAAAGATTCTCAACGTCTGCTTTGAACTTTGAAGTTTTATTTTTTTACTAGTCAGCCGTGACTAACTGCCAACTTTTGGTTTTTGGTTTATATATATATATATATATATATATATATATATATATATATATATATTATAGTGGATATGTTTTTATTTTAATATTTATACTTATATGATTTAACTTTATTTACCCGTTTTTACCTTCGGCTAGCGCTATATAATTATATGAAAAATTTTAATTGTTTAAATTTTATACTGTAGTCGGAAGCATGAGACTTCTCTCTTTGAGTCCTAGACACCTATTAGAAAAAATTTTTACATATATGAACATTTACTTATTATGATTTCGTGATAGTATAATCGAATGAATGATTTAAACCATGTTCGTGAAAAGTGTTATGGACATTGACTGGAATAAAAAAAAATACCAACACTTAAATAAAAATATTTTAATAAATTGTTGATGAAATCTTCAAAATTTTACACACACAAATATTCCTGAACCTCCTCTGTATTCTTTGATTGTCATGCGCACTGAACGCTTATAGAAGCTGCTTCGGCGCAACGGAGCAACTCTTCCGGTACAACGTTTCTCGTCGTCACAAAATTATAGTATGCAGTTAACATGGAGGATGCAAACATTTCACAGTTCAATGTGCATCAATTTAGTGCATTTATAATCATATGGTTGAAAACTTATATTAAACAGTTACATATATAATTCAAGTTGTGAATTAAGTGTGTGTTTGATAGTTATAAGAATAGGTTAGCATGCAAAGCGGAAATTAAGATTGGAAAAGCATTTATGAGTAGTGTGAACTTTGATTATTTTACAAACGAAAAACTTTTTACAAGTAAGTACATATTTAATATCTAAAATTATTGTTGCAGAAAATAAGAGTTCTTTAATTATCCATGGATAAAATTTGGTATTGATTATTTTAAAGTTTCTTTGGCCAATTTTAGATTATTCAATTTTAAATGTTCAAATTAATTTCAAAAGTTCACTTTTCTTTGTTTGTTTGGAATTCCAAATTAAAAAAACTCAAATAACACAGACCTTATATTCCATTCTCGGCGTGGTGGACCTGCAACATCTCGTCTCTTTTCTTAGGTATTCCTTACCCAAGAAATACTCGTTCGGCACGTTTCACTTTTTCACAGGGGTTAATCGTCATTAATATCATGAATTTTTTATTGATTTAGATTTAAATTTATAACTTTTACTTTAAAGTTTTTACAAAAACCTTCTCAGAGAATTACATCCCAGTTCCTCATTCCCCAACTAACTCTCGACTCTCTTTTTTTTTAAAAATCAACAACATTTTTACAATCTCTAAAACACAGCCTCCTAATCTGTTATTTTATTCAACAATTGTCAATGATAATGTTTTTTTTATGGAAATACTGAATTCTTCAATTAAAATAGTCTTGGAGAGTGAAATCACTTGTATAAATGGTTTAACAATATCTTATAGAATATATTAATAGTCTTTCACATGTCTTACAATGGTTTCAATCCTTGTAATTCCTTTTTTTTAGTAAATTTGTTTACAATTAATATACAATTTCTACAATCTAAATTTATGATTTATATATATGGAACTGTTTATTTTTTAATTCTTTAATTAGCACTAATTTCGCTTTATATAAACTCTAACTTAATTTCAAATTTACATTCTCTGTTTTATATTAACTTCCAACTCATTGAATTTAGGTTGGCAATATTATAACTAGATTCAATCACTTCCTTCATTGATTTTGATTTGATAACTAGATTTCTATGACATACAATATGGCTCTTATTCCGAATGTCATATTTCATACAGTTTTATTTTTATAAATTACTTTTTTCAAATTGCAACTTTTTATTGTATTTGCATATCGTTAATAAATTAGTGATTTGATTATTAATTCTTATTATTTTAGGTTTTGAACAAATTAACATCCTTTTCCTGATTCAAGTGTGGACATAGCAGCGTTCAGATTGATTTTAATGAAAATTGTTGACATTGACTTGACCTTAGGATTTATTTGTGAAGGTAACATTTTCTTAAGAATTAATTTCTATATTATTATTACCATTCTATTCCTTATCCTTAATCCATTTCTTAAATTGATGTACTCAATATTTTATAATACATTTGCTTAAGTCATTCATTCGTTTTATGTTAAATTTTGTTCTTAATTAGGTAGTGTCTAATGATACACCATACGTATATACAAAAAAAATTCCTTTTTAATTCAATCTAATATATGAATATTTATCTATACTAGAGGACTGGCTTAACTCCCCTCAAATTTAAATTTTAAAAGGTGTCTATTTAGATAACTTCTTAAAATTTTAATTTTCAATCTGTAATCCATGCTAATCGATCTATAGATTTCAGCTCAGTACTTACATTTCTGATAACATTTTTATTTTTATTCTTATTATTAAAATTTTTATGATATTCTTATAATTTAACCATATCAAACTCATTCCAAAATAATTTCTCATTAGGGACATAACAATAATGATTCTTACATTTTATTCTCATAATTCTTATTCTTATTAAATTATTCATATCTTATATTCCTTACTATTTCCACCGTTTCTTATTTAAAATCTCAATACTTATACTTCCTCCTTTACCTATCTACTCTTCTATTTTTTCTATTTCATCTTTTATACTAATAACATAATTTTTAATTATTTCAATGATTTCCTATAATTTCATATCAATTTTCAACCTATATTCATGTCAATTTATCTATTCTTATAGTCGAACCTTTAACTCTTTACTTTCTATCCATATTTATATTTATTTTCATATTTCTTAATCATAATTCATCAACTTTATTTCATAACTATATTCATTATATCATAATTTTCTCATCACATCTCCCTATCTCATAATAATTAATCATATCATATACTTTATAAATATTTCTTTCCATTATTTCACTATACTTTTCTCCCTAATTCCTATAAAATTTTTCTTGACATGAATATTTCCTACTTATATCTTGATTTGAAAACTTTCCTTCCTTCTCATCTCTTTTACTGTTTATTTAATTATTTCCTATCTTATCCTTCCTATTTCCTACCTGTCCTTATTAATGAGTGTTTATTTAATTTTATTATGTCCTTTATCTAAGAAATTCTCATAAAAATTTACTATTATACTAAAGCTTAACTTGCCATCTTTCTTTGATATTATTCATTTATCATTAATACATTATATTTCCTTATGTTTCAATTTTTTTTAGATTACATTAACCACGGATACTGTATGCTGCCTACTAGTACACTACCTATGAAAATTGAAAATCTTATGTTTAACTTGGTCATTATCTTCACGTTGTATATGAGAATACGTCTTATGAATTAAAATCGAAAAAAAATCTTACATCTACCTATACTACTATCTATTTACATGTAAGTAACATAATATTATCTATTCCTCTTATCACTCTTTTATGGTGAATTATACTTATAAATTGATTCTATATTAAAAATACCCCTAATCATGTTTGTTCCTGGGTATGCCAATTTATAACTATTTTGTGCATTATCATTTATTATTTCATAAGGTCCCTCGAATGGCAATTGCAATTTAATACATTGGTCTTCTGCTTTATTAGATGTCTTTAATGCTCTGATTATAACCAATTCTCCTTTATTAAAGGTTGTTTTCTTCTTAATTTTCTTGTTCTGATCCCGTATATATTTTTCTGCATTCCTCCTTATTCTGATATTCACCTTTTCTAGTGTCTCTTCTAGAGTAGTATCTCTATTCAGAATCCAGTTTCTTTTAGGTTGGATACCTTTCATTAAATAAATTGGACTTTCACCTGTTACCCCATGTGGTAAATTATTTATAAATTCTTCAATTTTGTCCAAATTTTCATCCCATCTAATATGTGTCTTTTGACAAAGAATTCTTAAATATTTTAAGATTTCCTTTATATATCTCTCTGCTGGATTGGAGCTAGGTCTTCTAATACTAATAAATTGTAGTTTTATTTGTTCTTTATCACAATACTGCTTTAATTTTTTACTTTCAAAGTATGTAGCATGGTCAAGTATAATTCTCTCAGGTCTTCCTACTTCTTCTATATATTTTTCCAAACATTCTATTACCACCTTAGCCGTTGATCTCTTACATGGAAAAGTTTTAACAAATTTGGTATAAACATCAACTATTACTAGTAAATCCTTATTACCCGATTCACTCCTAATTAAGTTTCCTATAAAATCCATTGCCACAATCTGTAATGGTTTATTTGTAATTATCGATTTTGCTGTCATGCTATTGTGGTAATTTTTTTCTTTGGCCAGTTGACATATTTGACAATATTTACATATTTCTTTCACTATACTCAAATCCTTCTTTGCCACATAATTTTCTCGAAACAAAGTCCATAGTTTTCTTGTTCCTATGTGTCCATTCTCTTTATGTAGATGACGAATAATTTCCTGTGCAAACTCCTTACTTATTACAAATACTTCTCTGTCCTCCAATTTCTTATACCACACTTCATCAATTTTATAGGCACCTTTAACTTTCTCGTTATCAAAATGTCTCTGATCTTCTTTAACCTTTTCCAATGTAAATATCCCCTCTGTTTGGTACAATTGGTTTATTCCAATTTGAAATTTGGTTTGATTGTTCCCTACTTCATCTACTCTACTCAATGCATCTGCTACCACGTTTGATTTCCCTGGAATATATTTGATTTCGAATTCATATTCTTGTAACAACAAGATCCATCGGTGTACACGATTATTGGCATAGCGGTTTTTCAACATAGCTGTAAGTGCTGAGTGGTCAGTTTCTAAAATAAACTTAGCTCCTAATAGATAGAATCTTAGTTTGCTAATGCAAAATACAACACTTGCCATTTCTAATTCTGTTATTGAATATTTCTTTTCTGCTGGCTTAGTCACTCTGGATATAAAACTAATAGGTACTTCTTCTCCATCTTGTATTTGAATTAATACCCCTGCCAATCTTTCTATTGAAGCATCCGTTCTCAAGATAAAAGGTTTGTCATATTGTGGATGAAATACTTTTAGGCTGTTTAGAAAAATTTCCTTTAACTCCTGAAATGCCTTTTCTCTTCTCTCGTCCCATTTCCATCTAATATCCTTCTTTAATAATTCTATAAGAGGAATTTCTCTCTTACTTAGATCAGGAACTAACTTCTTGAAATAATTGATGATACCTAGAAACCCTCGTAAAGTTATGTGGTGTTTTATACTCTAGAATTGCTTTAATTCTCTCAGAATTCATTGTTATACCAGTGTCACTTAAAACATATCCTAAATAATCCACTTCTCTTTTATAAAACTGACATTTCTCTAAGTTTAATTTAAGTCCGGCATTTTCTAATTCCTTTAATATTATTTCCAGATGTTTATGATGCTTCGTTTCTGTTTCAGAAAAAATCAAAATGTCATCTATGTAGTGAAGAGTGAAATCTTCATACGGATTCAAGATTGTATGCAACGTTCGTACTAAGGCTGCACAAGAACTTTGGAGTCCAAATGGCACTACACAAAATTGATACACCACTCCATCTACCATAAATGCAGTGTATTGTCTACAACGATGATCCAATGGAATTAACCAAAAGCTATGCTTTAGATCTAATTTTGAAAATATATTAGCCTTTGTAATTCTTCCAAATATACCTTCAATATTTAATGGACTTTCGTATTGTTTTTTAGTAAATGTATTTATATTCCTAGCATCCAAACATATTCTAATATCCCCCGATTTCTTCTTTACACAGGTTATTGCACTTATGTATTGTGAATTAGATCTTTCAATAATACCGTCTTGTAACATTTTATTAATTTCCTGATATACCTCTTGTTTTAATTTATAAGGTATAGGATAAGTTTTGATCTTAAAATTTTTTATTTCTGGTATGACTTCAATTTTGTGAACATATCTAGTCGCAACGCATACTTCCTCATTGAACAGCTTTTCGTGAGAATCAAGTAATTCATAGACTCTCTGTTTGTATTCCTCCGGACATAATTCCTCCCTCATGTTTTGTTCTTCTTCAGCAATGTGATTGATTTGTCCAATTGCACATTCGTTTTTTCCTATATCTGTTTGACAATTTGTTATAAACGGTATTGTATGATTTTTATATATTATGTTTTGCATTTTATAATTTATTATAATTCTATGTTTACTTAATTCATCTGTACCCATGATTATGTCATATTTTAAATTTTTCACAATCAACAATTGTACTGATAAAACCTCACCATTTAATTCTAGGTTTGTCATAATGGTTTTAGTAGTTTCATATAATTTTCTTTCATTTGCCCCTATTAATGATATTTTATTTGTATTTATCACCATAATATTGTCCTGTTTTAAATTGTCTACTATATTTTGATTTATAATGGAAACTTCGGAACCCGTATCTAATAAAACTCTACATTTAATGTTATCTAAATTTCCTTCTATAAATACTAATCTATTTAATTCTGGGTTTGTTGGTTCTTCTTCTAATATAAATTCTCTAGGATGTTGATATTTAGAAGAATAGACAATATTATGCACATAAGAGCAACTTACTCGAAATTTGGATCAGAACTCGGGCCCTGATCACTATTCCTTCTTATCTCTTCCTGGTTTTGTATCATGTTCACCTGTCTTCTATCTTCACCTCCTCGACTATCTCTTTGATCATAATTCCTGTCTCTGTTTTCATTTCTTCTGTCCTCTTCATTATTCCTCCCCTCTCTTCTGTATTGTTGCCAGTTCCGATTACGATTGTCGTTATCATTCCGTCTTCCATAATTTTGGTAATTTCCTCCATTATATCCATTATTCCGATTCCCATTATTACCATTCTGATACCCATTACGATAGTTTCCGTTTCTGTAATTATCATATCTCGGATTTCTATCATCCCGTCCTGGTCCTCTTCTCTCGTAATTTCGATTTTCATAATTTCTCTGATCATTTCTCCTTTCATTTTCTCTTCTATTCTGTCCATTCCCATTTTCATTTAATCGATTGTCTCTTGTATCGTTATGATTTGTATAGCTCCGTTCCACTCTTTGTAGATATCTTGATAAACTATCCATGGCTTTAATATTATGAAGCGCTATTGTTTCAGCTACTTCTGAATTGAAATGTCTGCCAATGTATAGCACTAATTCCTCCTCCTTCATTCCCGGATCTAAGTACTGGGCTATATTATATAATTGCATCGCATAATTATTCAGGTTTTTGCTTTTCTTATAATCAAATTTCCCGAAGTATAACCGCTCTCTGAATGTTGCTTGTTGCAATTCTCCCCAGAAATAGGCTAAGAATTGTTGCTCGAACTCTTCTAGGCTTTGTATTAGTTCTTCCTTATTACAAAACCACAATAAAGCATGGCCCTGTAATATGCTCCTTATAATAAGCTTGATCTCAACAATATCTCTGATTCCTTTAATTTTGTTTCGAATTATTTTGAGGAATACTTTGGGATGTATATTGTTAATATTCCCATCAAATTTCACTCCGATTTCTAAATTGCTATGGAAATTTCCTGGACATACATTGACTCCTCCACTTCTTCTCAAATTCTCTTCCATTTCCTCTACCGTATTCTTTAATTTCCTATTCATTTCTTCTAGTTCTTGATTTACTTGTCGATTTATATCTTCAGTTATTGCTAAACTCATCCCCGTTCTTTCTTTTATCAGGCCATCAAAATCCTTGAATTTTCTGTTTACGTTTTCTTTTATCTGTTCCACTTCCTTTGTTATATGCTTAGCTTGTTTTGATACCTCTACTTTAATATTTTCTGGTAAATTTTCTTCTATATCTCTTCTTAATTCTAGTACTTCTTCTACTATCATCTTTTCTATGTTCTCTCTAATTTTCACACCATGTTCTTGTATTTCTTGTCTCAAATTTTTATTTTCATTCTCCATTTCTTCTTTTACCTCAATAATGTTCTTCTTAAATTCTTCCTGGTTCTCCTTGAGTTCCTTAATCTCCTTACAATTTTCCAATTTGACTTCATCTATTTTCTTTTCCAATCGGTGCATGTTTGTATGAATGTTGTGAATGTCTCCCCTAATTTCTTCCTTCATACTATTCATGTCTCCCCTCAAATTTTGCATGTTTCCACTTACTGTGTTGATATCTCCTTTCATTGTCTTTATGTTTTCATTTATACTCATCAATATTTGCTGCATCCATTGTTCGTTGGCATTAGTTCCTCCTTGTGTTTCCCTGCTCTCTTGTCTTCTATCTTCTCTTTCTTCTTCCGCTTCTTCATCTCCTGTCGCACTTTCTTCAAAAGCATGTCCTTCAGCTTGCTGACCTTGGATCAAATATTGAACCTGGAAATCTCCCATACCATGGCTCCTTTCTTCTCTCTCCTCTTCTGATCCGCTATCATTTCCGACCTGCTTCCCATCGCGCAACATCATTTTCCTATTTTCCATTGTTCTTTTTTTTTAATATATTATTTTTATAATCGTCCCACGTTTTTGGGTGCCAATTTATAGTGGATATGTTTTTATTTTAATATTTATACTTATATGATTTAACTTTATTTACCCGTTTTTACCTTCGGCTAGCCCTATATAATTATATGAAAAATTTTAATTGTTTAAATTTTATACTGTAGTCGGAAGCATGAGACTTCTCTCTTTGAGTCCTAGACACCTATTAGAAAAAATTTTTACATATATGAACATTTACTTATTATGATTTCGTGATAGTATAATCGAATGAATGATTTAAACCATGTTCGTGAAAAGTGTTATGGACATTGACTGGAATAAAAAAAAATACCAACACTTAAATAAAAATATTTTAATAAATTGTTGATGAAATCTTCAAAATTTTACACACACAAATATTCCTGAACCTCCTCTGTATTCTTTGATTGTCATGCGCACTGAACGCTTATAGAAGCTGCTTCGGCGCAACGGAGCAACTCTTCCGGTACAACGTTTCTCGTCGTCACAAAATTATAGTATGCAGTTAACATGGAGGATGCAAACATTTCACAGTTCAATGTGCATCAATTTAGTGCATTTATAATCATATGGTTGAAAACTTATATTAAACAGTTACATATATAATTCAAGTTGTGAATTAAGTGTGTGTTTGATAGTTATAAGAATAGGTTAGCATGCAAAGCGGAAATTAAGATTGGAAAAGCATTTATGAGTAGTGTGAACTTTGATTATTTTACAAACGAAAAACTTTTTACAAGTAAGTACATATTTAATATCTAAAATTATTGTTGCAGAAAATTAGAGTTCTTTAATTATCCATGGATAAAATTTGGTATTGATTATTTTAAAGTTTCTTTGGCCAATTTTAGATTATTCAATTTTAAATGTTCAAATTAATTTCAAAAGTTCACTTTTCTTTGTTTGTTTGGAATTCCAAATTAAAAAAACTCAAATAACACAGACCTTATATTCCATTCTCGGCGTGGTGGACCTGCAACATCTCGTCTCTTTTCTTAGGTATTCCTTACCCAAGAAATACTCGTTCGGCACGTTTCACTTTTTCACAGGGGTTAATCGTCATTAATATCATGAATTTTTTATTGATTTAGATTTAAATTTATAACTTTTACTTTAAAGTTTTTACAAAAACCTTCTCAGAGAATTACATCCCAGTTCCTCATTCCCCAACTAACTCTCGACTCTCTTTTTTTTTAAAAATCAACAACATTTTTACAATCTCTAAAACACAGCCTCCTAATCTGTTATTTTATTCAACAATTGTCAATGATAATGTTTTTTTTATGGAAATACTGAATTCTTCAATTAAAATAGTCTTGGAGAGTGAAATCACTTGTATAAATGGTTTAACAATATCTTATAGAATATATTAATAGTCTTTCACATGTCTTACAATGGTTTCAATCCTTGTAATTCCTTTTTTTTTAGTAAATTTGTTTACAATTAATATACAATTTCTACAATCTAAATTTATGATTTATATATATGGAACTGTTTATTTTTTAATTCTTTAATTAGCACTAATTTCGCTTTATATAAACTCTAACTTAATTTCAAATTTACATTCTCTGTTTTATATTAACTTCCAACTCATTGAATTTAGGTTGGCAATATTATAACTAGATTCAATCACTTCCTTCATTGATTTTGATTTGATAACTAGATTTCTATGACATACAATATGGCTCTTATTCCGAATGTCATATTTCATACAGTTTTATTTTTATAAATTACTTTTTTCAAATTGCAACTTTTTATTGTATTTGCATATCGTTAATAAATTAGTGATTTGATTATTAATTCTTATTATTTTAGGTTTTGAACAAATTAACATCCTTTTCCTGATTCAAGTGTGGACATAGCAGCGTTCAGATTGATTTTAATGAAAATTGTTGACATTGACTTGACCTTAGGATTTATTTGTGAAGGTAACATTTTCTTAAGAATTAATTTCTATATTATTATTACCATTCTATTCCTTATCCTTAATCCATTTCTTAAATTGATGTACTCAATATTTTATAATACATTTGCTTAAGTCATTCATTCGTTTTATGTTAAATTTTGTTCTTAATTAGGTAGTGTCTAATGATACACCATACGTATATACAAAAAAAATTCCTTTTTAATTTAATCTAATATATGAATATTTATCTATACTAGAGGACTGGCTTAATATATATATATATATATTGAACTAGTCTTCTAGTTCTTGAAACATTTTTAAATAAATAAACACAAAAAAAGTATATATTATTAAGGAAGGTGTAGCAGTAGACACAACCACTTTATGAAAATCCCTGACAATTCAGGTATAAAATCAGTAGAAAGAGTGAAATATGCATAAATATAATATCAGATATTGATATGATTGATTAATAAAAGGACTATTAGTAGAAATTCTAAACACAACATTATTTAAATAAGTATCAAAAGTTACCTGCACAATTAATTCCAGAATTACGTCAATGTCAATGGGTTCCACATTAATCTGAACACAGCCATATGAATTTCAGCAGAAATAAAATTTTATTTGAACTTGAAACCTGAAACAACATCAATTAATATCTATTTCAATAATTGCTTATCAATATTTGCAGGTGTTTATAATAAAAGTTGACAATTTAAAGAAAGGGTTGAAAGCTTTATGAGAAATGATGAATGGAACACAGCCCACACATATGACAAAGAAATGTATTAATAACAGGAAGTAATGAAATCTAGTAATTTTATTACCAACTTAAATTTATTGATTATTTATTTTATATAGGACAATAATAACAAAATCAAAATTAATCAATAATTTATGTATGACAAAAACAGTAAAAATTCAAGAATTTAAAAATAATCAATCACATCTATATGATTCAGTAATCTAGGTTGTATATTTTGTAAAAATAAATATAAATAAGAAAACCGTAAAAACGGAATAATGATTGGAATTGCTAATGTATTCTAGGAAAAAGACTTTATATAGAATCCTGAATACAAAATAAATATTTGTGAATAAGTGTGTTAATCCTCCAGGACTTAGAAATCGAACAATTTCATTTTGTAACTAAAAGACATAGGAATTGACAATTTGTGTTATTAAAATGAAGATAAGCAAGCTTTGCATTTGCCAAGCCAAAAAGTTTGTTGATTTAAAAAACAAGTGGGAGGGTTTTGGTATGATGGAGAGGTGAGCGTCGATATAAATCTCCTCTAATTAAAATTATTAAAATTTTGATAAAAAATTAACAAGTGCTCTCGAAAAGGTGATGGAAATACATTAATAAGTTTTTGTGAACCCGTGAAGAATAAAAAGGTGGTCAGAGGGTGCATTTCTCTCTGGAGAGTTCTTCAAGAAATTAGAGACGCGAGTAGCAGCCAAGGACTGAAGATATGAACTAAGGTCTGTGCATTTTAATTAAAATATTTGGAATTCCATATATAAATACGAACAGTGAACTAAAAATAATATTCAGAACATTCTAATCATGATAATATAAAAAAAGCCTAAAAACAATATATTACGGTGCATCATATTTTATCTCCACGGAGATACATGCAGTTTAGTTTGTAATAATATAATTTACTTACTTGTTTAATTTAATCCATTTTCAATGTTCACGAGTTCCATAAATGTTCACATAATTTCCAATTTTTAATTTCCTCTAATGCATGCATAACTGATCTATCCATTACTATCTTCTTTTCTATTCAAACACATTATTCCAGAATTTTTATATATATATATGTAATTGCTTGTTTAAATTTATTCAACGTATTGAAATTTTCACTATATACACAGGCAGAGCATAAACTGTTTCTACACCGCATTGACGGTGAAGAGCGTCTTCGTGTTATGTGAAGTTATATAAGCGCATGCGTTGAACTTATGCGCCGACGCAATACAATGAATTGTTGTGTATTAAGAATTGCATAGGATGTAGGGGTTATAAAGTAATTTTAAATGTTCAAAATAATACAAAATTTTTCATATTAACTGTTTATTAAATCAATTTTCATTGAAGTGTTGGTATTTCTATTCTTTTCATGTCCTCAATGAAATTATTAGAATTGCCATATTTCAATCTTTCTATATGAGAATATTCAGAAGCCCAATTTCATTGATAAATTAAATAAAAAAAATGTATAAATAAAATTGAATCATAAAATTGACGCCAGGAACTCAAAGGGAGGAGTCATCATGCTTCCGACTGATATTTAAACTTAGATAAAATTGATAGAAGATATTTTTACGAGCTAGCCGAAGGTAAGTCGTATTTGTATATACATAAAAGCCAAGTTATAGTTCATTATACATATATAAATATTAAACAAACGACAATATAATAACAATATAAATAAACATTACTAATAAAATATAAAAAAATACATAAATAATTATTATATATATATATATATATATATATATATATTATTTAGAAACAGTTAGTTTCATTTTATAACGATAACATGAGTAGATTCCACGAAGTAAATGTTGATACAGTAAATTTGATCTTTCAGTTTGTTTGTAAACGGACCTTTTCGCTTGCTTTTTATTGTAATTTTTATCTCTACCAAATAGAAGTTTTAGACAATTAATATCATCTAATAAATTATTTTCATTTAGACAAGAGATACGAGATAGAATTCAACAAAACTAATTTGAACTATTTCTAACGTTGTTGTAACAATATTTCACAGAAATCCCAATTCAGATCTAATATGTTTGCCAAGAAATACTTCTCTCAACTTAACGACTATGTATACAGAGAAGTTGGTTCGGTTATTTACATTTATAATCTGCTATCTCGGGTTACGTATTTGATTAAACATGACGAACCATTAGGCTCCAGAAGGGTTTCACATTATCTTGCAAAAATAACAATGGCCCCAGCCGGCTAACAAATAGCATGAATATCTCCTATCAAAAAGGATATTAATTAACGGAGCTAATTTTCTGGAAAGTAGCGAATATTCTTGGGGTTGGACCGACGAATAACTGTGGGAAATTTACGGGAAGAAAAAGCTTTCTAATACTTATAAAAACAATTACTTGCTATTTCCAGCTCGACGAATTTTCATGGTTTGATGGTTTTCACTCGGATATTCTCTGATATTTCCACAGATTCAATATTTTCAATATTCATTGTACAAGGTTTAAAAATAATAAAAAAGGGAGCACTTGAAACTAATAACATCGGATAGAATTAGGGAGATAATTTTCAAAGTAGAGAGAGAGCATTATAGATACATATCAGGAATTTTATAAATTAGGAACTACATGAATTGACTAGAACATGAAAGATAGGAGAAGATATTTAGAAAGAGAACATACAACGAATATATTGGAGGAACTCATTGGTGGAGGGATGAAGATGAGAAGCTAACTAGATAAAGAAAATCACAATTGGCAGAGTTGAAAACATGGTATAACAAGAGTACAAACTATCAAATGCGCATGAAATAGATGAAACAAAATTATGATCACAAACAAAATGGCTGAGAGGAAGTACAATGAAATAAATTAATATATTAACATATTAAAGCAAAATTAAGAGAGTTCCTAGAGACGTGGACTAAATATTACGAAAACAGCAAAAGCAATACAACGAATTTTTTGCCACATAATATATAAGCCAATCTCTGAAAATTTCTTCACCGTCTTCACCGTTATCAAGCTTTCTCTCATAGTATCTCGAAGCAAACCTCTGACCATTGATAGCTGGTGGAAATTCAAATTCAAACAGTTGGTCTTGACAGCCTCTATTAGCCAAATATATTATTTCTGCATCTGTAATCTATTGGGCCACGTGGCTGGGTCAACATCTAAAATAGACGTTGATTCTGCAGAAACACGTGTAGTTGCCATAGCACTCTCACCTACAATAGCGGCTTCACCTGCAATAGCACCTTCATCTGCAATAGCGCTTGGCCCAGAAGTCAAAGCACCAGATTCACAGATTATATTGGAATCGGACGTAAGTTCTTCTCGAGGTTTAAGTGGAGTCTCAGGTATTAAATGGGTTTCTGGTATGGGTAACGATGGTTTCTTAAGCACACCTTCCTTAAAAAAGGACTGTAATGCCTCTGGTTGCTTATTTCGCTCTGAATATCTTTCAAGACCTCGATTTTTATACTGGTGTCCCATCAATCGTGATCTACCGGCTTGGCATAATATATTTCGCATAACATTAACTTTCTCTATGACTACCACTACATTATTAACAAATATGATGATAATTTGTCTCTGAAGCAGAATATTTTTACTCGGAGTCTTCTAAATAACTTATGGGAAAATGATACAATACCTTGCTTATACATGATATTTTGAGGATTTCCCTAAAATGTCGCAATATATGAATGTAGGTTAAGGGTATTCCTCTTAAAGTTTGAGAGAAATCCCCATCAAACATAAATGGACCGAAAGGGTTGCCAGTTCAAAAATGTAAAACAGGCAAAAAATTCGAGTGAATTTCTTTGTATTCTAGTTTCTCAAATCATTACATATCGAAAGCGTTGGTTCCTTATTTCCTATTTGGATATTTCCTTTTCTTCTTTCTTTTGAACAAAAATAATTCAAATAATATAACATTTCCACTATCCAACGTGCAGTAGGCTGGAAGGTGGCTCACTAACATTGGATAATGGGAATAAGTTAATTTTGCCGCCCCGCATATTTGCCGCTATAGGCAAATGCCCGGCTTGCCACCCCTTAGATCGTGCCCTAGGTGAATCGATGGTTGGTAATACATGCAACTTTTACTTGGTTAGACAGGACTATAAAGCAAGAAAAACAAAGCGAGTTCGATTGGTGATTACGATGAGTGTGGCGTTACTCAATGATTGCTATTCTAATTATTGAATGTAGTAGTCAATAAAAGTCGAGTAGTAGTAAATAAATGCCTAAAATAACTGAAAATACAAGTATAATATTAAAATAATAAGAATCAATGAATAGCAAGTTTGGAAAAAGAAGGTATTCATACTAAAAGTTGTTTCGGGGGATTTCGCGCACGGTGTCATGGTAACGTAAGAATCCGGAAAAAATGTTACTTCGCATATTGTTGTCAATGCGCAAACCTTGTCATTTTTTGACGTTTGTAGAAAAAGTTATAAACTTATTTCTAGTGAAAAGAAGTATCATTCTAGTATTAAAAATTGTCATAGTATCTAGCTGAAAATAGTACAATGTAACTCAGGCTTTACAAATGTTTTTCTTGCCAAATGATTTTTTAGATCAGTTTAAAATTAGTTGAACAATAACTACGTATATACCAAAGGTTTAGATGAATAAATTTCAGTCAATAAATTGAGAATTATTTGGAAGAATGTGTCTTTGTCAGTATCAACTGAAACTAGAAAAAGTTTGATAAATTTAATAAACGATATGGTATTTTATGTGATTTCAAAATCGTTTAATTTTTGTTATAGAAAATTTTTCGTTTTATAGTAGTTTAATATCGTTACTTCTTCATGCTCGTTTAATTGTTATCAAACTCTTTAACCATGTTGAAATAAAAACATATCATAGTTAAGGATGTATCGATTTTTTTTCCCACCCAATTCATTTTGTTTCCAAACATGCTTTAAAATTAATTTTGAAAATAGTTTAAAACATTTCAATGAATTCAAAATACTCAAAGACTTATTACCTGTACATATTCTGAGAACATTGTATCATGCTTTAATTGAAAGCCATCTGCGATACGACAATGCATTCAAAAGTCATTTCTTTCCACTGGAAGTTTTACAACGGCCATTTTTAAAACTTATTCACTCCAAAAAAGCTCTTTATCGGGCATATTATCTTTATTCTAAGACATAAGTTATAGACCGAAGGGATCTTTATTCCAATTACAATATAAGGTATGACATAAAAAAATAATCAGCCCAACTTCCATCCCACAACTATAACAACTGTCAACAACATCTTTTTACAATCAATGTTAAAGTCTCTTTCTTCTTTTAGCACCCAGACTGAACATTAGTTTTCCTCAACAAGCACTTATCGAGTACTTCTTTTCTCACCATTCTTTTTAATTATTTAATTAGACAATTATGTAACTAATTTAAGTGAATTAACGTGTCTCGGCATCTAGCGGCCACTGACACGGGATCTGTCATATATTTAGTTACAAATAAAAATCAAATTAAATTGAACAATTGGCAGTCTTTGAGGAACTGAATCACAGCATGTTTTTGAGAGGTCCACTGAGCTTGTGTTTGCGACGAGTTGGGCTGTAGTGTTTGCAATCTGTAAGTATATGCTCTATTGTAAGTGTTAAATTATCACAGGATTCACAGATAGGGGGGTTCTCTGTAGACATCAGGTAACCATAGATTAGCCGTGAGTGACCTATTCTGAGTCTTCTTATAACACTTTTGTCTTTTCTTGACATGGGAGGCATCTTCTGGGCGATAACTGTTTGTTGTATTGTACGGAGTTTTGAGTTACATGTATTCCAATGTGTTTGCCATGTTTGAGTCATAATATGTCGACCTGCTGATTTTAAATCTTGATGAAGTTGAATTTTCTCTACTGGCAAGTCGGCTGAATAAGTTTGTTTCGCTGCTTGATCTGCACGTTCGTTGCCTGTGATTCCTGCATGAGAAGGGATCCAGATGATATTCACCACGATACCTCTAGTGTGATGGTCGTTGCAGGTGTCGAGGATATCATGGACTAAGGGATGTTGTGAACGGTTGTGTTTGATGGAGTATAATTATGAAAGGGAGTCTGTACATATGGCAAGTTTGCTGTTATCCTGTGTTGGAGTCCTCAAGGCTTGTAGTATTCCATATAGTTCAGCTGTATGTATACTACATACGTCAGGAAGTTTGTATGTTGCTATTGTTGTATCTACTGTAGTATCAGCACATCCGGTACCATTGACTTCTTTGGAGGCATGAGTGTATAGGATTTTGTCGAACTGCTGGTTATTTATCAACTCACTGAATATTTGTCTAAGGACTATGTTAGGCGTTTCGTACTTGTTGTAGTAGTTTAGGGTTGTATTCAGTAGTGGCGGTTTTTTGGTCCATGGAGGAGTATTCGAAAGTTTTATGGGAGTTGTATCTCTAAGAATAATGTTTCTTGAAATAGGGTATAGCATTTGTGGAGATGAGAGCGATGTTTTGGGTCTGTTTTCAGGAGCTGGTTTTATAGAATCAATTAACTTAAACACTGGGTTTTGTGGGTAGGCGGATATTCTGGTAAAATAGGATAATAGTTGGCATTCTCGTCGTATTAAAAGAGGTGGTTCAGAAGATTCAACGGAGATGCTTTCGGTGGGACTGGATCTAGAAGCGTCTAGACATATTAGTAATGCTGAGGTTTGGATAGTGTCAAGAGATATGAGATACGATTTGCAGGCGCTCATGTGGAGGATACTTCCATAATCTAGTTTGGAGCGGACCAGTGATCTGTAAATCCTTATTAGTAGTTCCCCTTCTGCTCCCCATTGGTGATGTGCTAATGATTTTAAGATGTTAATCTTATTTAGACAATTGGCTTTAGTTTCTTGGATATGTGGCCTCCATGTGATTTTTTTGTCAAATGTTACTCCTAGGAATTTATGTTGATCAACCACTTGTAGCAAGTCGCCATTGAATTTCAGTTGTGGAGGAAGAGGATTTAGTCTTTTGCTGAACTGGATTACTTTTGATTTGTTTGTTGAAAAGTGAGAACCAGATTTGAGAGACCAATTGTGGATGTTATCTAGAGCCTTTTGAAGTAAAGTACAAGTACTAGTAGTGACTTTACCTTGGCAGTAGAGAATGAGGTCGTCGGCATATAGTACATATTTGACAGGTGGAGTTATAGGGGAGCAGATATCGTTGATACTCATCAGAAATAGAGTGGAGCTAAGAACCGAGCCTTGTGGTATTCCATTTTCTGGCGCGTACGAAGTAGACTTTTGCCCATTTGTAACGACTTTGAACGATCTGTTGGTTAAGAAGTTTTGTAGAAGGGAGAGAATAGTTCCAGTTAAATAAAAGTCTGTGAATTTCTTAAAAATGGAAGTTTTACGGATTGTGTAGATTATCCAATGTGCATCTGTTTGATCTACATCCTGCCTGCGCTGTAGATAATATGTTGTGCGATTCTAGGTACCAGTGTAGGCGTCTGTTAACCAATTTCTCGAGAATTTTACACAATGTACAGGTAAGAGAGATTGGCCTAAAGGAGCTCGGAAAATAAGTATTCGAGTCGTTCTTTTTGATTGGTATAATAATTGATTCTTTCCATTGAGCCGGAAATTGTTGACTGCACCATATTTTGTTGTAAAGTTCGAGCCATTTGGTTTTTGTTGCTGAATGTAGGTGTTTTAGAAAGACCATAGGGATATCGTCCGGTCCTGCAGCTGTGTTCTTCAGTGAAGGTAGGACTGAATTTAATTCAGAAAGGGTGAAAAGAAAGTTGAGTGGGTGACAGTTGTAAGAGATTTGTTCAGGATATGAGTTTGGAGGTTCGGGGTTGGATTTGCCAAGGGCAAGGTTATTAGCAATTTGTTGGTCATTGGTGATGACTTCACCCTCATCGGTTAAGCCAGGTATTTTAAAACTAGTGTTTTTTCCTTTCATCTGTCTTATCTTGGTCCAAATTTGAGATGGAGAGGTTTCAGAGGTTATTGTGCTTGTGTATTTATTCCACGACTCTCGTTTACTTTGTTTAAGAACCCTTTTGGATTTAGCTCTCATTCTTTTGAGGATTATCAAGTCTGAATCATTTCTGGTTCTTCGGTATTTATTAAGCGCCTTTTTGCACTCCTTTACTACATTGTTACAGGATTCATTCCATCAGGGAACGGTTCGTTTTGGAGGGTTGACGGAGTACTTTCCTATACATTTATTGGCTGCAGAAATTATGGAGTTAGTCAATTGGTCAACAGCTTCGTCTACATCATTAGAATTATTGATATTGTCTGTATTTTCTTTCAGTGTTTGGCTGTCAAGTTCCCAGTCTGCTTTTGCGATTTTCCACTTTCTTTTAATGTTAACTTGTGTTGGTTCGTTGTCTGAAATTGGGATAGGAAAGTGATTGCTATCGTAGAGGCTATCAAGGGTTTGCCACGTTAGTAAGGGTGATGTTCCTGGATCTGACATGCTGAGGTCTATTGAGGAGAAGAACCCGGATTGTACATGAAAATATGTGCTGCTGCCAATATTTAGTAGATTAATGTTACTATTGTTAATTACGGTTTCAATCATTTTGCCACGGGCAAACGTACGTTCTGAACCCCACATTGTGTTGTGAGCATTAAAGTCACCTAATAAGATAAATGGTATAGGTAATTGACTTATGAGATCCATTATATCTGTATCTCTTACAGTGTAGTTTGAAGGGACATATACACTACAAATAGCAATTTTATTAGGGCACCCTGGGCTGATGGCAACTGCTTCTAAATTTGTATTTAAATTTAATGTTTGTTGAAATATATCATTAGAGACAAAGACTGATGATCCACCACTAGCACGTAAATGAGTAGTTCTTATAAAATGAGAACCAACGTAACTTTTTAAGTGAGGGTTGTGAGACTTGGTAAAATTCGTTTCTTGTAAACAAAGGAAGTTTGGCGAGTAATCAGTTAAAAGCTGTTGTAATCGTTCCAAACGAGGGTAAAAACTGTCGCAGTTCCACTGTATTAAGGAGAGGGGTATGGTAATAAGAAATTTAGTATGACGATTTATGCGACTGCTGTGAGCCTTCGGGACTATATTCTTCATCACTTGGTTCATTAGACATATCCAAACTCTCAGTTTCTTCAGTGTCAGATTTAAGCTTCTTTTCAACCTGTTCGTTATACGGGTAATTCTGTTCTTTATGGACCTATTTGTGAGATCCGTGTAAATTAGGTAAAGGTTTGAGACTAGACCGATGATGTTCTCTGTGTGTTTTAGGGCTTCCGAGTATGGATCAGAGGTACCAAAAGTATTTTCTAAGAAGTCATAAAGGTTTTCTATGGGAAGTATGAAGGCATCTGGCGTTTTCTTGTAGGTTTTTGCTATACAATCTTTTGTGGATGTAGAAAGGTTTGTTTCAGTAGATACACTCACCTTTCGCTTCTTCTTTACTGCTTTATGAACTGCTGTGGAGAGTTTAAGAGAATGGAGGGAAAGGCATATCGTCCGTGTTAACTTCTGCTTCTGCAGGTTCACTTGAGTTATCACTATGTGATGAAAGCTGGGAATATCCGCGTTTTTGGACTGGAGGCAGAGCGGCAGCAGGCTGGTTTTCTTGTGGGGTTATCAGGTCTTCGTTTGAACTCACTTCGTTGCTTTCTATTGGGTTTACAGAGTCTGTTTTCAAGGATACCTGTTCAGTTTGTTCAGTCAGAGTGGATTGCGACATTATATTGTTGGTTGGAGGATTTTGGCAATTTGTAGCGATGTGTCCGGGTTGCTTGCAAATGAAGCACTCCATTTTGTCCGTAGATAGAAAGATTCTGTTTTCGTTGCCGTCAAAAGGGATGATTAATGAGGTCTGCAATTCGAAGTCGTCTGATGGGGAAAGAACGTGGGCTTGTCGTCTAAAACTTAATATATGAGAATATTCGTCGCCTGGAATACCAGCTCACAGAAACGAGACAGGGGAGGTTAATTGTAAACCAAGGCTTTTTATTGCATTTTCAGCAAGATCATGGGGTATGTAAGGAGATATGTTCGAGATGATTATCCTTTTTGTCGGAGATACGAGTATGCGGATGTTTATGACATTATTGTTGATGATTACGGATGGATGGGATTTTAACAGATCGTCAACAAGATTAGAATTGGTTAGATATATGCAAATTCTGTTATTTGAGATCATCGAAGCAGAAGAAATATGTTTGGGGCCTACAATATCGCTTATTGCCTTAACATAGTCAAATAATTTTAGGTTGTCTTTGGCGTGCATCACTATGGCTTGATCCTTTTTTGGGAAAGATGGTTTAGGTGCTGACTTAATGGCTGATACATAACTGTTGCTAGTCGTTGGGTTGTTGATATTAAAATTGTGCGACATTTTGGTTTCTGTGGGATGAGGAAAAACTGTTTGATTTATTCTTGCCCTTGTACTCAAAAGCAATTTGTTAGGATGGCTTAGTTAATTACAACTTTATGTTTTTATCTTAGTGTTCAGCAATATATCCATAATGAAATGTTGCCTACGCCTCTGGTAATGAGGGGCAGGCAAAAACTGAATTTATCGGAACTCGGTTGATGAGTTGGCTATTAGCAGTTTATTTAACGAAAAGAAACGAAAAAATGTAAACAATCAATCAGCGCAATGACAAAAACTCAATTGAAGATACTTAAAAATGTTCAATACATACGTCGGTTTTTGTAACACTGATTAACTGTAAATTTAACTTGGTGAATCACTTTTAATAGAAATAAAGGAGGAGCAAAAATTCGAATGATGTTGACTCGTTTAAGCACACGCATCGACTCCCTTTAAGTGAATTATTATGAATTATATGTATAGAAAGATTGAATATTATTATTGCTAATATACGTATCGTATTGAATTCACGATATTCTTCATTTTTTCGTCGCATCGCTTGAATCGGTAACTTGTTCCAACTATAAAATTTCCCAAGTTCACCGTACCGTATTTATTTCCTTTTATACCATGAGAAAATAACGATATAGACAATACAAAAAAAAACAAAGGAAAGCGTAATAAAATGGTCTTTGATAACATTGGGAAAACTAAATAGAGATATACGAAGAACAATATATAGCAATCCATTTAACCGGCGACAACTAACAATTCTAAAACAACAATTTCCAAAAATAAAACGTCGAAACATTCTAGCTTGATTCACAGATGAATGAACGAGGTAGTTAGTAAACAACGGAAGTTCGATATTTATATAGATGTTGAATAATTACTCGAAAGACAATTAGAAAGAGTTAATAAATTTGAAATATGAAACATAAGATGGAAATAATCAAACTAGAGAAGTGATTTGGATGGAAAGGATACCGTAGGAGAATGGCAGCAGTTCAAGAAGGAATTAGAAAGATGCGATGAAGAAAATAAATATCCAGATCTGAAAGCTAATATTTATAATCAGTTTCATCTTTAATGATTGAACTGCAAGATGACCACAAGCTATAACTATGGTATGCACTACAGAATTACGTACTAATCTCAAGTCTATAACCTGGGGTAACCAAATTAACGAAAAGAAGAGTCGGACTAATGAAAAGAGAGACAGAATTGGGCACAATATCACAATCATTAACTATAACTTTGAGGGAGAGAATTTAGGTACTATGGTGAAGACAATAAACGATCGCAAGAAAAAAACAATAGGATACGGAACATGTTTCTCCACCCTACAGGATCTCATAAAGTCGGGCAAACAAACGTAAATCTGTATAAAATGTTTAGAAAACCAGTAGTGAAGGAAATTCCTGAGGAAAATGTTTAAAACAACGCTTGAAGAGAGGATAGGACACCACAGATTGAAGACAACCAACAAAGAGTTGTGTTATAAAATCATGTGCATAATTTAATAACTGATATTAGTCTAATCAATTACTTCAACTACGCCTATGCCATTACCTTTGGAAAAACCAATCTGCACGCTCATGCCACAGACGTACCCGTATTAAGTGAAATTCTCTCTTCTTTTCCCATGAAAAGTCGTTACTACGCTCCACCAATCAGAGTGAAACGCGGGAACGCGCATTTGCTCCTTCTAAAACAATAAGTTCGACCGGCTACGACGAGCAGTAAGAGATGAAGGGTGGCACCGAAGGTGTAAATGAAATACAGTTGCTATGAGCCGGTAAAAAAGGGTGTGGCTGCTCTAAAAGATTGTGCTAATACAAAAAAGCTGTGTATTTACTGCTACAATAGTATAAGCCGAACCAGGCAATGTATGTATTAGTGTAAAACTTAAATGCGTAATGTACCAAATGTGTGTAAAGTGTTGGAACTTAAATAAATCACTGTTTATTAAGAAAATCGAGTATCCAGTTCTTTTATTTGGGAGGCTAGTGAAAAATCCTAAAATGTTACCAGCGACCCCACAATAAAGAGTGCAGTTCATTTATTCAACTCAGGATTCGGGCGAAAAAAAAAATCTTATCTTACCCCAACTCAAACAAAATGAGTGCTTTACTTAAGAAAATAAAAAGCAGCAAAGCCCTGCTTATTAGAGAAGAGAAATGGTAGGGAGCAAACAAGACCTCCACTGACACTCATCAATTGCAACTGAGACTAGAAAGATTACAAAACGCTTTAACAACATACGATGAAGCGCAGGATGAGCTAGACTTTGAGGAAGGCTCAGCTGAAGTCGACATAAGAAGTGGAATAGAGGATAGATTTTTATCGATCATTAGCGCATTCCAAACGTTATTGGACCTGCTCACTACTGTAAAAATTCAAGCTGAGGCTCAGACTGCGTCCGAGGTCAATGTTCGCCTGCCCAACATTCAGTTACCCATTTTCTCAGGAAATTGTGTAGAGTATAACTCCATTATAGATCTATTTAAAGCCTTAATTCATAATAATACCAAGTTAGCTTCCAAAACTGAACGATTTTTTTATCTAAAAACATATCTGAGAGGTGAAGCATTGAAATTGGTGGAGAGACTGGCGGTAACTGATGGCAATTACGACATCGCACTGAACTTATTAGATGAAAGATATAGCGATAAAAAACAAATGTTGGTTGCACATTATCATCAGTTGTTGTCCACCCCCTCCATCCAAAAAGGTTCGGCACAATCTTTGAGAGCTTTTTCTGCCAACTCCAAAGCTGTAATTGACGCGTTGGATTCAACCGGTCTTACTCGCGATCAGCTGTTCTAGTCGTTGGTAGTCCACATACTGGAGCAAAAACTTGATTATAGCTCTCGCAGAGCTTTTGAAGAACAGGCTCAGTCGGTGAATTATCAACTACTGCTGAACTGTTCACATTTTTGCGCAAGCGCTGCGCCATATTGCCCCCTCACAGATAAGAAGAATACTAAGTAATGTTTACTAACAAGGTACAAAATACAAAAAAGATAGTTTTCTCGAATCGTACCCGAGACCGACGGATTCACGCTGCCAAAGGTTTTTTTTTTGAATTTGGAGGTAATCTTTTCTATGTACAGGGTTTGATCACACAGTCACATGGCGTGACATTATTCTGTGTGACCTTAGGATCATTCTTAATTGTGTGAATAATTAGTGTCACTGTCCCAATCTCACTTAGGCAGAACAATCACTTTTTTGATGGGGCGAATGTACGCTCCAGATTTTGTGAAGAGTTGTACAGAGCGGACTTTGCCATCCTTGCCCTCAAAAACTTGGGTTACTCGAGCCAAAGGCCACTTAAAGGGGGGGGGGGGGGGGAAATCTTCGTCCTCGAGAAGGACAAGATCGTTGAGTTGAATGTTAGGTTGAGGGTGCATCCATTTGGGGCGATTTTGTAGGCGATTGAGATAGTCAGTGGACCAACGTTTCCAGAATTTTTGTTGGACTTGAGTGCAAATTTGCCAATGTTTCAGACGGTTCTCGGGTTTATGAGTGGTATCTACTTCAGGGTACGATAATAAGGGGGAATGTATTAGGAAGTGACCTGGGGTCAATGGTTGAAGATCAGTGGGACAGTCCGACAATGGGAAAAGTTGGCGGAAATTTAAGATTGCCTCTATTTGTGTAAGAATGGTGTAGAATTGCTCAAACGTGGAAGATGAGATTCCCAGAATTTTTGTTAAATGAGCTTTAGTACTTTTGATGGCAGCCTCCCAGAGGCCGCCCCAATGGGAGGAACGCGGGGGAATACATTTCCAAGAAATGTGAGACTCTGACAAAAAGTTTTGAAGATCATTGAAGTATTTCTGTAGAAAGAGATGAACATCATGTAGGTAGTTTTTTGCTCCCACGAAATTGGTAGCGTTATCACTGAAGATAACCGACGGGAGTCCTCTACGGGCGATGAAGCGTTTGAGAGAGGCTAGAAATGCTTCAGTTCATAAGTCCGATACCACTTCTAGATGTACCGCTTTTGTACTAAAGCATACGAACAAGGCGACGTATCCTTTTTGGATAGGGGCCTTCCTTAAATTAGAAGACTTGATAAAAAAGGGGCCTCAAAAGTCAATCCCTGTATGGGTGAATGGACGGGAGGGACTAATTCGAGTTTTGGGAAGGTTAGCCATGAGTTGGCTAGATGAGATGGCATTGAATCGGAAACAAGTGATGCATTTACGGGTGATTTTGTTCAAAGTTCGAAGACCATCAAGGGGCCAATACTTCTATCTAAGGTTGTTTAGTACAGTGTGAGGACCTGCGTGTCCTAATCTTTTATTCTCAAATTCTAAAAGGAGTGTGGTAAAATGATTTTTGGAGGGAAGGAGAATCGGATGCTTTTGGTCGAAAGGCAACTCCGATTGAGCTAGTCGGCCGCCAACTCTCAGCAGTTGAGAGTGGTCTAGAAATGGGGATAGAGAACAGATTTGTTTATTTCTTATTTTTTCGTCTTTCTTAAGAGCTTTTATAACGTCTTTAAATGAAGTCGTTTGGACTGTATTTAGTAGAAACGCGTGAGTTTTGTCTATTTCTGTTGGACTTAACGGGCCGGAAAGTTTGTCCACGGATCTGAGATTGTTTATGAATCGAAACACGTAAGCTAACGACCTTTGCAGTTTGCTCAATATGGAGAATCGTGAAATGAAAGTCTCCCATTCATTTTGGGGCGTTGTGGCAGATAGAGATGTAACTCTTCGTGCCTCGGGGGGGGGGGGTTAGAAAGTAGATTAAATGAATCGTATTGGGACCAATTAGATACTGGCGCTAGTAGAAATTCAGGGCCATGTAACCACATTTGATGATATTCAGAGGGGAATTTTCCTCGAGATAACAAGTCTGCTGGGTTGGACTTAGAAGAAATGTGTCTCCAAGTGGTTGCCTGCGTATCATTCTGTATTGCAGCTACACCATTGCTCACAAATGATGCCCACGGTCCCCTCACCCAAGATAAAGCTACTTGGGAGTCCGACCATAATGTAGTGGAGCTGATTGACAGATTGAGAGACAAAGTTGATTGAGTTCTTTTGAATAATTGAGCCAGTAATGCCATGGCACATAATTCAAGTTTAGGAATAGTGAGGGGTTCCTTGACGGGAGAGACTCGAGATTTGGCTGCTATAAGCCGAGAGGAAATGGAGTTATCCATGTACGTTGTGCGTAAGTAGATACAACATCCATACGCGGTTTTGCTGGCGTCACAAAATCCGTGCAATTCAAACATTGCCACGGGTTTGTCAAAAACTAGACATCGAAGGACCGTAAACGAGGAGAGTTGAACTATATTTTCTTTGAATTTATTCCAATCGTTCAAAATAATGGGGTCTGAAACTGGGTGGTCCCAGTCGAGGCCCTTCGCCCACAATTGTTGCATTATCAGTTTTCCACTGACAACGACAGGGTTTACTAAGCCTAGGGGGTCGTAACATTGAGCTACCAAAGATAGGATGCTGCGTTTTGTGATTACAGGCACCTCAAGTACGGAAGGGATTGAGATTTGAAATACGTCTAAAGTAGGGTTCCAAATGAGCCCTAGCACCTTGCAAGAAGCTTCCTCAAAGTTTAACTCTTTTGTTTCTGAGTAGCAATTGGGGTTGGAGTGAACAAAGTTGGACGAATTTGACCTAATTTTGTGTAGATCAAAATGAGCTGGGGATAAGGTAGCGATCAATGATTGATGCAACTGGATTAGTTCACCTTCTGAATTTGCCCCTGACAATATGTCGTCTACATATGTCTGATTTAAAATGGTTTTTTGAGCTAGGGGGAATTGAGGATTTCGATAAGCGATTTCATTGAGGACTCGACAGGCCAAGTATGGTGCATATTTTTGGCCAAAAGAAACGGTGGACAGTTCGATGCATTTGAATTCATCATGAGGATGATCTCTCCACAATACATTTTGGAGAAACCGAAACTTGGGATTCATGGAAACCTGTCTGTACATTTTCGTGATGTCGGCCGTGAAGGCAAATGAAAAGGTTCTAAATCGGGTAAGAATGTCAAAGAGTTCGGGCTGAACTAATGGCCCTCTCAAGGTAATGTCATTCAGAGATAAAGATGTACTTGTTTTGGCTGAAAAATCGAAAACTACACGCATTTTTGTGCTAACGCTCTGCTCACGTATAACACATAGATGAGGGACGAAATATTTATCCTTAGATAGAGAATTCTGTAAAGATAACGGAACGACTCGTCCGTGATTCAGCTGAAGGTATTCATCCACCACTGCCTTGTATTCGGCTTTAAGTATTGGGTTTTTGGACAGTTTAGTTTCTAGAGAAATGAAGCGACATTTTGCTCGAAGGAAGGAATCTCCAAGCTCAGTTTGTGCTGATGGATGGGTGAGTGGGAGGTCGACTTGATATCTTCCGTCAGGAAGTATGACTGTGGTGTTTCTAAAGATGTTTTCGGCAATGTTGTCTTGCTCAGAGGACTTGGACTGGGTGGAGCAGCTCTCTTGCTCTAAGAATTTTTCTAATATAATGTTTCCAGAGTGTTTTCAGAGGTACTGCTCATGGTGTGGAAGGAGTGGTAGATGTGAATGCACCTTCTATTGTCATCGATGCATTGAGGGGGCACAACCCCGGACAAGATCCAACCCAAGTGAGTATGGATTAAAGAGGGAAGACCCTTGCCTAGAGACTGTAGGCCTGGTTGCAAAAGGTCAGAATAAATGTCGGCGCCTAACAAAAGAGATATTTCTCCAGGGTGATCGAAATCTTCGTCGGCCAATTGGCTTTGAATGTGAATGGGGATGATTGAAGACAACCAACAAAGAGTTGTGTTATAAAATCATGTGCATAATTTAATAACTGATATCAGTCTAATCAATTACTTCAACTACGCCTATGCCATTACCTTTGGAAAAACCAATCTGCACGCTCATGCCACAGACGTACCCATATTAAGTGAAATTCTCTCTTCTTTTCCCATAAAAAGTCGTTACTACGCTCCACCAATCAGAGTGAAACGCGGGAACGCGCATTTGCTCCTTCTAAAACAATAAGTTCCACCGGCTACGACGAGCAGTAAGAGATGAAGGGTGGCACCGAAGGTGTAAATGAAATACAGTTGCTATGAGCCGGTAAAAAAAAGTGTGGCTGCTCTAAAAGATTTTGCTAATACAAAAAACTGTGTATTTGCTGTTACAATAGTATAAGCCGAACCAGGCAATGTATGTATTAGTGTAAAACTTAAATGCGTAATGTACCAAATGTGTGTAAAGTGTTGGAACTTAAATAAATCACTGTTTATTAAGAAAATCGAGTATCCAGTTCTTTTATTTGGGAGGCTAGTGAAAAATCCTAAAATGTTACCAGCGACCTCACAATAAAGAGTACAGTTCATTTATTCAACTCAGGATTCGGGTGACAATAAATCCCTCCCGCTCCGACAAGTTGGAAGACTTCATTTCGGGATACCAATCTAGTAGAAGAAAGATTAATTGCAAGTTGCTCTTCTAAAATCTCCCAAAATAATGTGTGATTGCCTGAAATTAGTATACCCACGTTTGACGGTTCCAATCCCCTTGAATACGCATCATTTTTCGATTTGTTTAATGCTTTAATTATTAACAACGCACAAATCTCTAGTGATAGCCAAAAACTTTTCTACCGCAAAAGCTTTAAGGGACTTGGCAAATTTGTTCCTTCAGCTCTCACCAACTCCTTCAACGAAAATAAGTATTTTGTACCCCACCTATGTGTTCTGAGAGAACACAGCGAAACCACTACACTGCGAGTGGTCTTCGATTTCTCCTCTAAAACAACTTCATATTTCTCTTCTAATAAAATATCTCTCAAAGGTCCTCAGGTACAGCCCGAATTATTCGACATATGTCATTTAATTCCGCTGTTCTCGATATCTGTTAACAACTGATATACAGACAGATCTCCACAAATCCAGATCAAATGTTTTGTAAATTCTATTCAACATATAATTTTACAGTTTGAATCAATTTTTCGGATAATATGGAACCAACACGTATCATTCAGCCACTAAACTGGATTACTTAATATCTGATGTTAATATTAAATGCAACAAAAAGTTCCAGAAGTATTGGACCATGGAATGATTATAATGAATATTAGAGTAAAATTAGAGAGACATGAACTTTCATACAACACCTGTAGAAATTTCAAACATTTAAAATTACAATGAATTTAATAGTAATCTATAATCTATACCCAGGAAAATTATATTTGGATTAAAGCAGTGGTTCCCAACCTTTCCTTCCTATAGAAGAGAAGAAAAATTTCACCGACCCCCCCCCCCCAGTCGCTAGTTAGTCCAAAGTAGTTAATTTTATTTGAATATCATCTGTACCGTCCCAATTGATCTGTATATTGCTTTAATTTCAGTTAATTTCTAAATTTTATTTTAGAGGAATGATGAAGTAGAAATTTATTAAGCGACTACCAAATGTACAATAAAATTGTTTATCAAACTTTTAAATATAAACACAGAATCAATAAGAAATACAATCACAATAGAAATAAGAAATACAATACAATAAGAAATACAAAATTGATAATAGTGAAAAATAAATGAGACGGTTGAGGCTGGTGGAGTGTTACCAGTTTGTTAATATCGGGTTCCCATTTCGTTAACATCAATCGCAGATCGCCACGTTCAGTGATGTGTGGTATGTTCCTCTCCTTTGACAGCAAATTAGTTACTGCACTGAATGCATGCTCAGCCATATAGGACAAAGGATATGCAAATAACAACTTCTGTACTATTGTCCACAATCCAGGATAGAGAACTGGTATTGGTATTTGAAGCCAGAACTCTTGATATCCACGTTTGAATTTTACTTTCAGTTCTTCGTTATTTGTGAGTTCTAATAGCTTCTCTTCCAAATTTGATGAGCCTTCAGTATCTGTAACCAAACTTGGTATTTCCATGTTTAAAATACCTTGGAAACGCTCTGTAAAATCAACATGAAGAAAAATTTGCAAGTCTTTAGGTAATCGCATAATGATATTTCAATGTCATTTGCCATTTCATCTATTCTTCTTTGCACTGAATTATTACTGAGAGGAATTTTTTTAATGATATCAAATGGTGTTTTATGATGGAGAACAGTTTTTAATATCTCTTCGACTGCCGGCAACATGAATTCCTCGCCAATGGTGTGTGGTTTTCCTGACTTTGCGATTAACAATGAAACGTTATATGAGGCTCGTAGCCCATCATCGTCTCGTTTAGAAGACGATGCAAAAAGGTTTGATATAGTTGGCTGTTTTAAATATTGTTTTTCGAGTTCTTGAAAATAGAATGTATCTTTGTTCTTCTCATCAGGATGCATTTTATGTAAATGCTCTTGTAGCCTAGAAGGTTTCATAGCTTCATTCGAAAAAACTTTTCGGCAAATTTAACACATAGGTAATGATTTGTTTGTAGAAGATACCGCAAATCCATATTTTAAATATCCAATACTGTATTGCCGGCATTTCTTGTTTAATTTAGAAGTAGATTCAGCCATTTTCATACAAAAATCAAATTCTCAATAGATTTATAGATAGTAATGTTTATAAAATGACACACCACTCACGATTATTTACTACGGCAGAGCTTATGATTCACGACTATATATCGCGGCCAAGCACATACAACTAACTAACAAAAAATTCGTAGAGCTGTTGCTTTTATACGTTTCATTTCGTGCATGATTCAACTTGTCTGTGTGCGAACATGTCGGAACATGCTATTTTGTATGAACATCGCGCGTTCGCTTATCAACGTGCGAGGACAAGTCATATACTTATATTCTGAACTGAAAGAAATTATTATAATTATTAGTATTATTACTAATGCTAATTTAAAACTGCTTATTAACCCGTATTAAATCATTTTTATTTTACCATTCCTCTTGACTGCTTATTATTTGCTTCTGAATCCGCTACCGCCCCCCTAAAAGGCTGCAGCGCCCACAGGGGGCGGTATCGCCCCCGTTGGGAACCAATGGATCAAAGGATTTAGATAGCAAAGTGCAATTCTTATCTATCAATATCAGTGTTATTATGGATCTCCACGCCCCTTTAGAATTACAAAAACGTATCTGCCATGCAAATGGAAAACATAGTTACTCAAAAATACGCTAATTTAAAGTTTTATGAAATTTCGATGTCAATATTTTTGGTTCTTTTTTGAAGGAATATCAAATTTTCAATGATAATATCTTTTGCAGCCTATACAACAATTTATTTTAAAACAGAAGTGAATGTGAGTACAAAATTGTTAAATGTAAAAACAAAAATATCTCCATTAAAAATGTCTGGCATATATAAACTTAAATGTGCAGTATGTAATGCTGTGTATATAGGTCAAACTATTTTAAATCCGAAAATTAGGCACAATATAAAAATAAAACTCAATGACAGGCTTGAGGAAAGAAAATCGGAAAAAATTCTCATTTTTTTAACGACTCACTTTAAGCGATTCTACTAAATAATGATATACTCCAACAATTTATCTTCCGGAATTCAACCTATAGGTTGACACCATCCCAAATTTACATATTTATAAACTGAGATATGATCGATATAGTCGTATAATTGGACAGGTATATTCCGAAGAAAAAAAAACACATTTCAAGACATTTCCTTTATACGCTTCAACTAATTTGTCATACTTCTTTACGTTCTCACTATTTTTCTGCGAGAAGTAATCCATCATAAAAGTTGGCAGAGTAAGAAAGGAGAAAACTGCTTTTGTGTTTTCACCTACTAAAATAATGAAATGTTTATAGAATGATGATGATATTTTATCGTATTTGCACCATGATGAATTTCATTGAACATATTATTCTGAGCTAATTTTAAACTACAATTATCTTTGCATTAAGATATTGTGGTAAAATTGGTAAAAACAGTCTAAATATACACTCAGAATATCCGAACAATCAACAAATACAGAAAGTATAGATACAGATTACAAAATAACAAGTACTGTTTCCCTTTATAATATTAAGAGAAAAATGTTGAAAAAAACCATCTTTATAATGGAAAAGAACAATAAACCTTCCACTTGTATCACGACGACTATATCTTAATGAAAACGCTTACAATTTCTTACCAGATTTTCCAATTTTTTCTGGAGGCATCCATCCATCTACTTTTTTACACAGCGGGGTGAATAAATTTCAATATTCAAAAGTAGTGCCTATTTTAAGGAAAAAAAGAGTCTTTCGACGACTCCCCGGCAATCGAGAATGCAGGAAAATTCATTTCAATAATCCCGTTTTTCCTAGTCACATTTTTGAATTGAAATATTTCTCTTTCCGATGATAAATAATTTGAACGATTCTTATTTTCTTTAGTCGACTATGTTGTTATGAAATTGAACTACAGAACGATATACATATATACATATATATATATATATATATATATATATATACTATATAGGTGGGGATAACGGGGATATAGCATTTTTCAGTCGTTATATAAAAAAAATTTTTTTATATATATATATATATATTTTTGATTTCTTGTTCTTGGGTTTAGGTCATAAATAAATAAAAAGCTTTATATCGTCTACATACTTTGACGTTTCGCTCCTTGTTGGGAGCTTTCTCAAAAAGATGTTTCTGTCTTATTTGGACATAATAAAATATTTACAATTAATCGATATACATACAATTTTGGAACGTGTACAAAAAGGACAGTGAACATATAAAAACATATAAAAACAAGTTTGTTGATAAAATAATAATAAAGGTGTTTACCTCAGAAAGAAATTCACGACATACGAGTGAAATCCAAAGTGTATAGCATTTTTATTTTGTTATTGGATGTATATATTTTGGTTACTAAATTCATTACACAATTAAATTATGATAAATTTGACTCAGATTTTTTATGTCTTGTTTATCGTTCAATGAATTCTTTTCTTTTTTTATATGTACCATTTCTTTGATTACTAATTTATGGTAATTAGAATCCTGGGTTAGTATTTTTGTACTATTGAAGTCAAATTCATGGTGTTCCCTGGTTTCGTGTTTATGTAGAGCGGTGGACGCATTTTTTGTGTACTTGTGACCATTTAAGCGATTTTCTAAAGTTTGTGTTGTCATACCAACATATTTCTTCGGGCAGTTTAAACATGGTATAGAATACACTACATTAGATTTTTTTTTGGTTTTAATTGGGCTTTTCAGTTTAGTGAACAATGGCGATAGGGTATTTTGAGTTCTGTGACATACGTTAATGTTGTGTTTTGATAAAACGTATTTCAGTTTTTCTGACAGTTGGTTTGTGTATGGAATTGATATGTATCTGTTATTATTTATTTGAGTTTGTTTTTGATTATTTTTATTATTGTTGTAGAATTTGTATGTGCGTTGTTTAAAAATTCGTTCTATGTGTTTTATCGGGTAGTAATTGTTTTTTAGGGTGTTTTGGTATGTTCTAAAACTTCCGGACGGTATTCTGGAGAAGTAAGTTTTATAGCTCGGTCCGTCAATCCAACAATTACACTGTTTTTTTGTGCATTGGGATGATTAGAGTAGTAATTAAGATATCGGCCGGACCACGTCTCTTTTTGATACAGTTTGGTTTTTATTTTGTTGTCATTGGTTCGAATTAATGTTAGGTCTAGAAAATTTATTGTATTGTTCTCTGTTTCAATTGTAAATTGAAGTTTTGGATGGAAACTATTAAAAGAATTTAACATATTATTAATTTTATCTGACGGTATAGCTGCTATGCAATCGTCAACAAATCGTTTAAAAAACAATACATTGAAATCTAAATTCCCCAGTACGCTTTCCTCCAGATATTCCATTACCAACTGTGCCAAGGTTGAGGAGATAGGAGAACCCATTGTACAACCATCCAATTGTTGATAATAATTGTCTTGGTATTGATAATAGTTATTATTTTGTATTAGTAATATTCCCTCTATGAATTCATTGCATGACAGAGTTGTGAATTCTCTTAGTAAGTTCCATTTTGTTTTTAGAACAGTTGTTATCAATTCATTTGGAATGTTAGTGTACATTGAGATAATATCCAGTGATATGATTTTATAATTAAGAGGTATATTTATGGTATCTATAAAATGTTTGAAGGAGAATGAATCTTTAATATAATAATTATTTTTTCCAATTATATTTGACAGACAATCTGAGAGGTATTTAGATAGATTGTAAAAGGGGGATTGGATGTATGAAACTATGGGTCGTAAGGGTACATTTGGTTTGTGAAGCTTTGGTAGACCATATATCTTCGGTGCTAAGGCGTTGTTGATTTGTAGTTTTTTAGCCTCAGATTTATTAATAGAATTATTACTTAGTAATTTTTTAATGAATTTATTGTTTTTATCTTGAAAAGATTTTGTTTGATCGGATTTTAGTGATTTATAAACTTTTTTGTCATTTATCATTTCTCTCATTTTTTTATCATAGTCAACTGTATCCATTACGACAGTTTTATTGCTTTTATCAGGCTGTAATATTGTTATTTGTGGATTATGTCTAATAAATTGTTTTGTTTTATTTAATCGTTTTTGAATATTTTTTTGTAATTTATTTTCTTTAGTTTTTTTATGGTGGAGTTTGATTTTATGATTAGTTATGATATTGACTGAATCTGCTCTAATTTCATTTTTTATGTGTTCTGGTTTATCATAAATTGCTGTTTCTATACAGGCTATGTATTCTGAATAAGGTAGTTTATGTTCGTTGTTAATGGGTAGAGCAAAATTTTTTCCTAACGCCAAAACCTCAGCTACATCATTAGGTATGTCAGTACTGGATATATTTTTTAGCCATTGAGATGTATTTATGTTTATTTCGTTTTGTGGTAATTGTGTAATCAAGTTATTAATTTTTTTTGTATTCTTTTCTTTAATTATGCTGAATTGCTTTTCATATTTATTTTTTTCTAAATTTATAAAGTTGTCAAAAATGTTTTTAGGTAGAATGGTATTAATATTGTTAGTTTCACTTTTGATTATTAACTCTAATCTTTTGATGTTTTGTGTTGTTTCAGTTATGAGTAAATTTATAATTTTTGATTTCATGTTGTTTAAAATATCATTAAATTTATTTCTAAGGTACGCACCTGTAAATGTTACATGTGATGTATTAAAATTTAAAAACTTGGGTTGGATATTGTTGTCTTTGCATCGTAATAAAAATATTCTTCGATTTTTCTGGTTGGCTAGAAGTTTTAGAACATACCAAAAACACCCTAAAAAACAATTACTACCCGATAAAACACATAGAACGAATTTTTAAACAACGCACATACAAATTCTACAACAATAATAAAAATAATCAAAAACAAACTCAAATAAATAATAACAGATACATATCAATTCCATACACAAACCAACTGTCAGAAAAACTGAAATACGTTTTATCAAAACACAACATTAACGTATGTCACAGAACTCAAAATACCCTATCGCCATTGTTCACTAAACTGAAAAGCCCAATTAAAACCAAAAAAAAATCTAATGTAGTGTATTCTATACCATGTTTAAACTGCCCGAAGAAATATGTTGGTATGACAACACAAACTTTAGAAAATCGCTTAAATGGTCACAAGTACACAAAAAATGCGTCCACCGCTCTACATAAACACGAAACCAGGGAACACCATGAATTTGACTTCAATAGTACAAAAATACTAACCCAGGATTCTAATTACCATAAATTAGTAATCAAAGAAATGGTACATATAAAAAAAGAAAAGAATTCATTGAACGATAAACAAGACATAAAAAATCTGAGTCAAATTTATCATAATTTAATTGTGTAATGAATTTAGTAACCAAAATATATACATCCAATAACAAAATAAAAATGCTATACACTTTGGATTTCACTCGTATGTCGTGAATTTCTTTCTGAGGTAAACACCTTTATTATTATTTTATCAACAAACTTGTTTTTATATGTTTTTATATGTTCACTGTCCTTTTTGTACACGTTCCAAAATTGTATGTATATCGATTAATTGTAAATATTTTATTATGTCCAAATAAGACAGAAACATCTTTTTGAGAAAGCTCCCAACAAGGAGCGAAACGTCAAAGTATGTAGACGATATAAAGCTTTTTATTTATTTATGACCTAAACCCAAGAACAAGAAATCAAAAATATTTTGAATGGTCAAAGAAAATTAAGAATTATTATATATATATATATATATATATATATATATATATATATATATATATATATATATATATAACAACAAAGAGAATCATGGGTAATTCACGCAAAGTAAAGGGCTACTGAAATAGAGTGGTAACCGTGGACATGCATGTTTCTGGCTCATTTTGCCTCATCAGCACGGCATAACCAAATAATGATGTGAAATTTGGGAGCAAAGATGTTAATCGAAACATGGGAAAACACAAAATAACGGATTTCAGCAGGGAAACCAAACGCTCATTTTTGTCTTCAATTGGAAGATCCCGAGTTTTCAGGACATCAACCAACATCGACACGAAGGCGCATATAGCCCCCCCGCCATGAACCTTCCGACCCATAGTAAATAACAAAGAAGATGTAGGAATATCGCGTGATATGTTAACAACAACAACAAAGAGAATCATGGGTAATTCACGCAAAGTAAAGGGCTACTGAAATAGAGTGGTAACCGTGGACATGCATGTTTCTGGCTCATTTTGCCTCATCAGCACGGCATAACCAAATAATGATGTGAAATTTGGGAGCAAAGATGTTAATCGAAACATGGGAAAACACAAAATAACGGATTTCAGCAGGGAAACCAAACGCTCATTTGTGTCTTCAATTGGAAGATCCCGAGTTTTCAGGACATCAACCAACATCGACACGGAGGCGCATATAGCCGTGCTGATGAGGCAAAATGAGCCAGAAACATGCATGTCCACGGTTACCACTCTATTTCAGTAGCCCTGTACTTTGCGTGAATTACCCATGATTCTCTTTGTTGTTGTTGTTAACATATCACGCGATATTCCTACATCTTCTTTGTTATTTACTATGGGTCGGAAGGTTCATGGCGGGGGGGCTATATGCGCCTCCGTGTCGATGTTGGTTGATGTCCTGAAAACTCGGGATCTTCCAATTGAAGACACAAATGAGCGTTTGGTTTCCCTGCTGAAATCCGTTATTTTGTGTTTTCCCATGTTTCGATTAACATCTTTGCTCCCAAATTTCACATCATTATTTGGTTATGCCGTGCTGATGAGGCAAAATGAGCCAGAAACATGCATGTCCACGGTTACCACTCTATTTCAGTAGCCCTTTACTTTGCGTGAATTACCCATGATTCTCTTTGTTGTTGTTGTTAACATATCACGCGATATTCCTACATCTTCTTTTATATATATATATATATATATATATATATATATATATAACAACAAAGACATGCATCGGTATTTTACGCAAAATAAAGGGCTACTGAAACAGCGTGGTACCCGCGGACATGCATGTATCTGGCTCATTTACCTCTTCAGCACGGTATAACCAAATGAGGATGTGAAATTTGGGAGCAAAAATGGGAAAACACGAAACAACGGATTTCAGCAGAGAAACCAAACGCTTATGTGTGCCTTCAATTGGAAGATCCCGAGTTTTCAGGACAACAACTTGTTTCGATTAACATCTTTGCTCCCAAATTTCACATCCTTATTTAGTTATACCGTGCTGAAGAGGTGAATGAGCCAGAAACATGCATGTCCGCGATTACCCCTCTGTTTCAGTAGCCCTTTATTTTGCTTGAATTACCCATTAATTTCTTTGTTGTTATATATATACATAAATATATATATATATATATATATACATATATATAAAATTTTTTTTTTATATAACGACTGAAAAATGCTATATAGGTGGGGATAACGGGGATTTCAGTCCAAAGAATCAACGCCAAGATCTTTTATTTACAAAATGCCGCCAAGCTTTCGTGTCCTTTTGACACTTCTTCAGGGCACTATAATACATATACAAATATAAATATGATTTAAAAATAGAGAAATAAATATAAGTACTTACATGTAAAATATTTTAAGTAAATTCAATATAAATAATCATTAAAAAAATTGTAAATGTAAAAATGAATATAATCATAATATACTTGATGTCATATTTCACATAAGACAAATCGATACATAATTTGTTTGTTCGTTACTTAGTTATTTTAATTTTTTTAGGTTACTTTATAATTATTTAATGAAGTTTGAATTTGAGGTTAGATTATAACCTTATAAAATGACTTTGGCAGATAATTTGTTTTTGACGTTAATAGAAAAGGAAATAAGATTAGATTATAACCTGTGAAAATGACTTTGACAAATAATTTCTTATATTTTGACTTTAATAGAAGTGAATTTAATTTTTATGAAATAATCATATAAATAATGAAAAATTATCTATTTTGTTCAATATTCAAAAGGTAGCTATAAATATTACTAAGATTTTCAATGTCACTTTTCTTATTCATACTATTATTAGCCTTGTTGATTTCAACCATTTCAAGAAAATATCTTTTAGACATATTTTGTTCAGTATGTAGAACTTTAGCTTCATTAAATAACATTTTATGGCCTGTTTCGATGGAATGCTGTGTTAATGCACATGATTTTTTGTTAAGTTTTATATCACTTTTATGAGATGTGATGCGATTAGTTAAATTTCTAGAGCTGGTACCGATGTAGTTAAGATCACAGTTATTGCATTTTTTTTCATAGACTACATTTGATTTTTTTAAGTCAGGTGTAGAATCTTTCAATTTACTATTTAAATATTTAAAAATATAAAAAAAAATATAAAAACGATTGGAAATTTAAATAGTAAATTGAAAGATTCTACACCTGACTTAAAAAAATCAAATGTAGTCTATGAAATAAAATGCAATAACTGTGATCTTAACTACATCGGTACCAGCTCTAGAAATTTGACTAATCGCATCACATCTCATAAAAGTGATATAAAACTTAACAAAAAATCATGTGCATTAACACAGCATTCCATCGAAACAGGCCATAAAATGTTATTTAATGAAGCTAAAGTTCTACATACTGAACAAAATATGTCTAAAAGATATTTTCTTGAAATGGTTGAAATCAACAAGGCAAATAATAGTATGAATAAGAAAAGTGACATTGAAAATCTTAGTAATATTTATAGCTACCTTTTGAATATTGAACAAAATAGATAATTTTTCATTATTTATATGATTATTTCATAAAAATTAAATTCACTTCTATTAAAGTCAAAATATAAGAAATTATTTGTCAAAGTCATTTTCACAGGTTATAATCTAACCTTATTTGCTTTTCTATAAACGTCAAAAACAAATTATCTGTCAAAGTCATTTTATAAGGTTATAATCTAACCTCAAATTCAAACTTCATTAAATAATTATAAAGTAACCTAAAAAAATTAAAATAACTAAGTAACGAACAAGAAAATTATGTATCGATTTGTCTTATGTGAAATATGACATCAAGTATATTATGATTATATTTATTTTTACATTTACAAATTTTTTAATGATTATTTATATTGAATTCACTCAAAATATTTTACATGTAAGTACTTATATTTATTTCTCTATTTTTAAATCATATTTATATTTGTATATGTATTATAGTGCCCTGAAGAAGTGTCAAAAGGACACGAAAGCTTGGCGGCATTTTGTAAATAAAAGATCTTGGCGTTGATTCTTTGGACTGAAATCCCCGTTATCCCCATATATATATATATATATATATATATATATATATATATATATATATATATATATATATATATATTGAAACCATCTAAAATTGGTAAGGCCAATTGAAGTTTACATATAAAAAAAACTGGGAGGTTTAGAAGATTGAATTGAATGAAGTGAGCATTTATACTACCAAATATTAAGAAAAGCATTTATATTAAAAGGAATAAAAAGGATAGTGAATAAAGATATTTCTAGTAATAGCAGTATGTAAATAAGTACAAAATTTTACCTTAATAATAATCCAATATTACGTTGATGGTAACAGTTACTAGACTGTTCAAAACACTGCCATATGAACATCCAGGTAATTACCATGTAGCATCATTTGAAACCTGAAAACAAAAGGAATTAGTATATGAATAAATAAATGAATATCAATATTTATGGGTAATAAGTAAAAAGGGTTATAATTAAAAAGGTAATTTGAAATAAAAAGTATTTGATTGACAGGCGGAACGTAGCCATGTCAGGTGTCAACAAGAGTTTGCAATTATGAATATTAATCAACTGGAAGTAACATAAAAATTACTAAATTGATTGCCAACTTAAATTTATTGGTTACGAATAGAATAATTTTTATGAAAGGGAAATTTGAAAATAAATAAGAATTTATATGTGATTAACAATCACAAAGATTAGAAAATTGAAAACTATACATTTGAATATATAATACTTGATATTTAGATTGTAAGTTTTATGTAAAATAATGTAAATCAAAATACCTTAAAAAGGGATAACTAGCAATATAAGGTATTGTCAATAGTGAAAAAAGACATTTTATGAAACCCTTAAGACTATATACAATTAAACAAATAAGTGTTGATACCATCCAGGACAATTAAAAGAACTAATTTACATTTAGAACTAAAAAATTCCCAAACAAACAATTATTTTGAAAGAAAGTGTCAATAGAAGGCTATGAATTTTATGACAAGAAAGAGTTGTTGATTGCGACAGAAAAGAGTGGCGTGGGTAGCTAAAAAGGGTTAGCATCTATGTAAGAGGCTTCCGAATAAATTTTAATAAAAAAAAAATAAGACATGTGAATTTGCAAAAAAGTTCAATAATAATTCTATAAGCTATTTAAACAGTTTGTGAGAACGGGAGTTTCTTCGAACGTGCATCTCTTTCGCTAAAGAGATCTTCAAGAAAAGAGGTGACGCCATCCAACAATATGGAGCTTTCTACAGTGGATATATTAAGGTCTGTGCTAATTTAATATTAATTTGGAATTCCAACATAAATAAAAATAAAAACATTAAAATAGTGAACGATAAAATAATTTCGAAATTTCATTAAAAGGCCTGAGTATTTTATGATGCATAATAAGAACTTACGTACATGGATATCCATAAATCATAACTAATAAATAAATATGTACTTACTTTTAATAATTAATTTGTATCATTGTTGTTCACATTATATGTAAATTTCGTCTAGCTTCCATTTTCTTATTGCATACATTATCATCTTCTGTCTATCACTATACTAATTTCACATCACTCCTATTTATTTTTATATATATGTATATGCAATCGTATGGTTTTGTTTTTGAATATTATCTTGATAGTTTCAACGTATACATACGAACATTTAATTTGTATAAACATTCCATAAGTGGGAAATCGACTGTAAACACAAATGTGTATCTTCGCTTTCAACGAAGCAAAATCGTATATTTTCGTCACGCCGACGCAGTAGAGATATGTTCAATAGCATTCCATGCGTCTGACTGTAAAGAGTACAGGGGTGGTATCAAGAAAATTTGGTGTTTAAAATTAATTACGATTTCAATCTCAAGAATTTATTAAAATTATTTTTCTGTAAAGTGTTTTGCATTTTTATTTTATATACTATCCTTAATAAATTTAGAAATATCGACTCACCTCATTCATTCAAAATATCTAGAAACAGTAAATTAAGACACATATGTTTTCAAAAATCATTTAATTTCTCAATATACAGTATATTTACAATTCAATAATCAAATAAAATCACAGTTAAAATAGACTTATTTATATGCGCCATGAACCCAACGAGAAAAGGTCTACATGTCTCCGGCTATAAACAATTCAAATAATAAATAGACAAGTTCAAATAATATTAAAGAGCAGTCGAAGATAAAGGTCAACATGCTTTCGACTCTTCATAAAATGAAATTATAAATTAAAATTAAACCTATAAAGAGCGGCCGAAGGTAAGTCTCGACTTCATCTCATAAAATAATATATAATAACAATTTATAAAAAAAAATTATCAATAATAATAATTAATAATATATATATATATATATATATATATATATCAAAATTTAAATAACGACTGAAAAATGTTATATAGGTGGGGATAACGGGGATTTTAGTCCAAAGAATCAACGCAAGATCTTTTATTCACAAAATGCCGCCAAGCTTTCGTGTCCTTTTGACACTTCTTCAGGGCACTATAATATATATACAAATATAAATATGATTTGAAAATAAAGGAATAAATATAAGTACTTACATGTAAAATATTTTAAGTAAATTCAATATAAATAATCATTAAAAAATTTGTAAATGTAAAAGTTTTTTAAATATAATTATAATATACATGATGTCATATTTCACGTAAGACAAATCAATACATCATTTGTTCGTTACTTAGTTATTTTAATTTTTTTAGGTTACTTTATAATTATTTAATGAAGTTTGAATTTTTGGTTAGATTATAACCTTATAAAATGACTTTGACATATAATTTGTTTTATATTTTGACGTTAATAGGAAAGGAAATAAGGTTAGATTATAACCTGTGAAAACGACTTTGACAAATAATTTCTTATATTTTGACCTTAATAGAAATGAATTTATTTTTATGAAATAATCATATAAATAATGAAAAATTATCTATTCTGTTCAATATTCAAAAGGTAGCTTACTAAGATTTTCAATGTCACTTTTCTTATTCATACTATTATTTGCCTTGTTGATTTGAACCATTTCAAGAAAATATCTTTTAGAAATATTTTGTTCAGTATGTAGAACTTTAGCTTCATTAAATAACATTTTATGGCCTGTTTCGATGGAATGCTGTGTTAATGCACATGATTTTTTGTTGAGTTTTATATCACTTTTATGAGATGAGATGCGATTAGTCAAATTTCTAGAGCTGGTACCGATGTAGTTAAGATCACAGTTATTGCATTTTATTTCATAGACTACATTTGATTTTTTTAAGTCAGGTGTGGAATCTTTCAATTTACTATTCAAATTTCTAATCGTTTCTATATTTTTCTGTGTAATCTTCATATTAGTTTCATTTTTGAAGCGTTTTATTAAGTTTTTTGATAAATTTTCAATATTTGGAATTGATAGGTAATTAATATTTTCTACATTTGTATTCCTATCTGTTTCATTGCTAGATATATTATCATGAATAGTTCTATATAGTTATTAAATGAAGCTAAAGTTCTACATACTGATCAAAATATTTCTAAAAGATATTTTCTTGAAATAGTTGAAATCAACAAGGCAAATAATAGTATGAATAAGAAAAGTGACATTTGATTTTTTTAAGTCAGGTGTAGAATCTTTCAATTTACTATTTAAATTTCCAATCGTTTTTATATTTTTTTTATATTTTTAAATATTTAAATAGTAAATTGAAAGATTCTACACCTGACTTAAAAAAATCAAATGTAGTCTATGAAAAAAAATGCAATAACTGTGATCTTAACTACATCGGTACCAGCTCTAGAAATTTAACTAGTCGCATCACATCTCATAAAAGTGATATAAAACTTAACAAAAAATCATGTGCATTAACACAGCATTCCATCGAAACAGGCCATAAAATGTTATTTAATGAAGCTAAAGTTCTACATACTGAACAAAATATGTCTAAAAGATATTTTCTTGAAATGGTTGAAATCAACAAGGCTAATAATAGTATGAATAAGTAAAGTGACATTGAAAATCTTAGTAATATTTATAGCTACCTTTTGAATATTGAACAAAATAGATAATTTTCCATTATTTATATGATTATTTCATAGTCATTTTATAAGGTTATAATCTAACCAAAAATTCAAAATTCATTAAATAATTATAAAGTAACCTGAAAAAATTAAAATAACTAAGTAACGAACAAACAAATTATGTATTGATTTGTCTTACGTGAAATATGACATCATGTATATTATAATTATATTTAAAAAACTTTTACATTTACAAATTTTTTAATGATTATTTATATTGAATTCACTTGAAATATTTTATATGTAAGTACTTATATTTATTTCTTTATTTTTAAATCATATTTATATTTGTATATATATTATAGTGCTCTGAAGAAGTGTCAAAAGGAGACGAAAGCTTGGCGGCATTTTGTGAATAAAAGATCTTGCGTTGATTCTTTGGACTGAAATCCCCGTTATCCCCACCTATATATATATATATATATATATATATATATATATATATATATATATATATATATATATATATATATATATATATATATATATATAAATATATATATATATATATATATATGTATATAATAAAGTAAAAGGGTAGTCCAGCTGACTAGTTGAAAAACCAACTTGTAAATCTTATGGGGCATAGCCAAAATGTATGGGTGGTTAAGGAGACTCTATTTTCACAACACCAAGCTTTCGATAATTTATTTTTATCTTTTTCAAGGCTAAAATTACAATTTTGTTAATCTTTTAAACAAAGTTTACGTTTTAAATAAATAAAACTTACTAGTAAAGTGAGTAATTTCCTGAAGGATTTAAAAATTGATAACATTATTTGGATTTCAGTTTCATATAATTATCAAACATTAATATCAATTGCTGAGAACGTGGTCTGTAGTAAGAAAGACTAAAAATTCAAAATAGTTAATCAGTCATAGTTTTTTTGACTTTTTTGATTTTTTAATAACAGTGACAACTGACAACGTTAAGGTTGAAGGTTAAATACCGTAACTTACACCAACTGTTTTATCTAGCATGAAATTTCATTTTATTAATAATTAAAAGATACCAGAGATTACGGTTAGCAAGGTGCTAGTGAGAAGTACACGATAGCTACAATAAGCAGGGAGATAGTCTTCGAGATCGTCAAGAGTTGATACGAGTTATGGATAATTGTCACGAATGAAACTTCGACTCTTAGTCTTATGAGAACTCAGATTCTCTGGATCTGGGATCATGGGTTTTATGTATAATAAATCTTATTATTCCTTTTTAATGTATACGCCGAATATTCGATATTTATTTCAAAAAATGTTAAATTAAATTATATATGTACTTCTGTATATTACTTGTTTTTTTTAATTGTATATTTCTAATACGGTCCTGCGCATTTGATTTAAAAGCACTCCAGTGATGAATGCAGGGGCCCGAAACAGTACCACCAAGTGACAAAAAGAAAAAGCACTTTAGAACTACAACTATATGCCTTTATTTTCTCCGAAGAAACGAATTAAATGAAAAATAAAACTTGATTACGATGAGCTTTCATTCAACAACATTCATAACAGTGAAATTTATATCTAATACATGTAACTAGGCAACTTGCTGTACATTTAAGTTATGTAATTATTCAACAAAATAAAATATTAGAAAATGGACGATAATATGATACCTATATCGGGAATAATTCAATATCTAATGTTTTTCATACAGAAGTAAGTTTTTTATTTGAGATGAAGTTTATAAAATACCTTTTATCTTCTACTAATGTTCGAAAGATGAATATTAATTTGAATCAATTCATTCGTGAAAATCCTTCAGTATTTTTTTTTTCAGGAATCATGTAAAAGGTTATTTTCACTGTTTATTTTCTTCAGGAATCATTTAGAAAGGTAAGTTTCACTATTCACATTTTTTAGTACTTGTCATAAATTTTACAATTTTTATTATTAAGATGAAAAATGATGTGCTTCTTGTAGCTTTACATTTGCTAGCATCCACGCTCAATCTCTTCTCTTTTTCAAAATCAACGACTTTTTTTTAAACAAACTTCAATTTTTTTATTATTGACAAGAATCTGCCTTCTACCTCCTAAATTTGCTTGACAGTTTTGACCAATTAAAAACAACTTTTAGATGTTTATTTAATATATTTCATTATATTCTTCAAAAGATTCATTCTTTTTAAATATAAAACATCATATTTTCCATTTCTAAATAAACAATTCACGTTTTCATTTTTCATTCATTCTTATTTTTCTAGCTGGCAATTCCAGTTCATACCATGTTCTACACCAGATGACAAATGTCACAGATTTTGTAACCGCATTATTTGTTTTTTATTTTAAATTCTACCCTTGCATACATTACAAGTATAGTTCCTAGTGCTTTTGAACAATTTTAATGTTATATTATAGAAATTCAAGATAATACATAGAGACCATAAACATTCCCATTTGAAAAGTGATTTTTTTTATTTTATACCAGGTGATTTGTTTAAGTTTTCTCTAAATAGTTGAAATTCATACTATGTCTATTGTGTGTATGTACAAGGTACATTATAAAGTTTGAATCACTTTCTTCAGTTTGATTTATTTTAATTTGAATCCTTAAATAATTTCCCTTCAACAATTTTATAATCATTAATATATTTATGCTAAAAACAACTTGTGTTGGTTATATACAATGTGTAGTATTATTTTACGCATTTATAGATTACCAAAATCAAACTAGTAGGGTTGCCTTCATACAGGGCTGATAAAGAGGAAACTATTTAAACTTTCAGAAATGTCTATTTCCTTCATCAGCACATCAAAACAAGTTGTGACATCACATTTTTAGGTAATGCCAAACAAAAATCAGAGACAACTTAATAATTTAAAATGAATCGATCATAATTGTTATAATTATATGGGTCATCAGAAAAAAACTGAATGTCCTGAAATGAAATCTGAAACTATGAATGATTATATAACTCATCTTCTAATGTACCAATACAATCCTTGAATTTCCCTCAGTTACGACGTATTGATAAGTAAATATACCCCTTGACGACGTGAAATAATCGTTTTGGTGTTTCGCCTCCTGCCATATTGTCATCATTTCTATAGTAACGGACAAGCTCAATGAAACGTCAGTTAATTCTTCAAAGTGCAGCGCTTTGGTTTCATTCTAAGTGGTGAAATTGATCAAGAAATTGAAAATTTAACACCAGAAAATACTACAAAAACGCATAATTATGTTTGGAAGCAGTTTACGGTGTTTTGTGAACATCGAAATTACAAACTTTCTTCTGATATTTCTAATGAAAAAGTAGCAGATATTATGAAGGATTAGGCATTCAATATAAAACGTGCAGACGGAAATGAATATAAAGAAAGTACAGTGAAAACCATTTGGAATATGTCTGCTAAACTGTTACAGAAAAAGTTTCATGAAGAATTCGAAAGAAAAATAAATCCATTTAAAGATGTAATTTTTGAGAACGCAAGAAAGGCCCGTGCAGCCAAAAGAAAGAAATTACAAGCAATTCCCGACAGAAAAAAAGAGAGCCCAGCCGCTCTTAACGAGAAAGAAATAACCAAAATTATATAAAGTTTTGATGAAAATACACCAGATGGTTTGCAAAAAAAATTATCAAATTTGTGCTGTACTATTGTCATGGCGTGGTAATGAAGCAGCCTTTTGCTTAACCGACTATTTCAAAAAGGAACTTGACAATTATGGTCAAACTACGGGCGTATCGAATACCATTCAAAGTTCTCAAGAACATCACAAGGTGGAGAACAACGCTCCGAATAAAGACTTTGCGAATAAGTGCCCAGTACGTCTCTTGAAGAAACTGTTGAGCAAAAGAACGCCAAATATTACAACCAATCGTCTTTTTTTAACACCTAATATTGTTTGGCATAAAACAGGAAAATGGTTCAAAAATTGCCTTGTTGGTTTGAATAAATTGAGTAAATGGATACGTACAGCAGCCGAAAGTATCGGAATAGATACAAAAAAAAGGAAAATTACGAATCATTCGAATCGCTCCTCTGCTTGCAAGAAATTACCAAAATAACAGGCCACTCATCATCTGAATCTCTGAAATCATATTTGAAACTTACCGCAGAACATCATAAAAAAATAATTGAGAAAATTAGAAACATTCCTAATCCATTCACCTCAAGCGCCACCAACAGTACTAACACCAACACTACAAATTCCGAAAACAGCAATACATCAAATATGTATTATAAAATTGTACCTTCAATATTAGCCCTTAAGTGGTCGCTTTGGCGTAAAAGGTACGCCACTTAACCAAAAACCAATCTGAAATCACTAGTAATCGTCAAAACTTTACGAACGCCCATGTAACCTCCCACCTATAAGTCTTCTTTCCGCTACTCAAGCAGCAACACGAATCGCGCGGTTGGTCATTCTCCAGACTTTGCCGAAGTGGTACTAGTTCCGAGCGGAGTATAAAATACGCCAAGCGACTATGTAAGTATATTTTTTCGTTTCTTTGTTTTTTCCTTAATTTACTACGCCTATTATTTTTTTTTGTATTTAGGTATTCCATCCCAGTAAAAGACCCTAAGAACTTAACGCAAAATGAAATGGAAGCAATGATGTCAAAATATTGGTGTCACCTGATGACGAAGAAATTGTTGGAGCCTCTGATGAAGACGATTCTGACGAAGAAATTCAAAGAAGTGACCACGATTCCTGTTCAGAATTAGAAGCTGATAAGAATGACTTGCAGGAACGCGATGATACCGTTTCAGAAGACTCAGAAGAGGAAGTGGGTCGTAGCATCTTAAAAACTAAGGACAAAGGCCTAAATTTGGAGTCAGACACCTCTAAGAAGTAAATTTGCCAAGCAAGATGCAAAGAATATTGTAAAAATATTTCCTCGACCATTACTAAAGTGTGAAAGCGTCACAGATGAACTAAGTGTCTTCTTCCAATTCATAACATGTGAGAAAATCGAAAAAATAGTAAAATATACAAACATATTTATAACATCTGTTCAGGATAACTTCAAAAGGGAAAGAGATGCAAAAGAAACTTGCAAAGAAGAAATATTAGCTCTTTTCGGCTTGTTATACTTATCAGGGCTAAAGAAATTGAGTCACACAAATTTTCGCGAAATATGGATAACTGATGGTACTGTGTTGATTATTTTTCAGGCCTGCATGGGTTACACAAGATTTCTGTTTCTCTTGAGAGCTTTGAGATTTGATGATAAAAATGACAGGCCACAAAGAAGATCGCTTGACAAGCTGGCTCCGATAAGGGAGATTTATGATGATTTTGTAGGAAAGTGCAAAAACAACTGTTGTCCTGGTGACAGATTGACAATTGACGAAATGCTTATTCCATTTCGTGGCCGGTGCAGTTTCATACAGTATATACCAAACAAACCAGATAAATATGGTATAAAGGTTTTTGCACTTTGTGACTCCAAGATGTTCTACGTTTCCAATTTCGAAATATATTGCGGAAAGCAACCGGAAGGATTATATCAAGTTTCGAATTCTCCCACCGATGTCGTGCTCAGATTGGTTGAACCATTTAAAAATAAAAACAGGAATCTAAACACAGATAACTGGTACACCAGTTACTCATTGGCTCAAACGTTGCTTGAAAAGAAAATTACACTTGTGGGGATTTTGAAGAAAAACAAAAGAGAAATTCCATTGGAGCTTCTTTCTTCAAAATCTCGAAGCATGAATTCGTCTGTATTTGCATTCACTGAAGAAACTTCTTTGGTGTCATACTGTATGAAAAAAAATAAGGTTGTACTTCTCCTCTCGACTAAGCACAACGACGATTCTATTGACCCCGATACTCTGAAACCATAGATAGTTTTATTCTACAAATCAACCAAAAGTGGGGTGGACACCGTGGACCAGATGTGCGCAAATTACACTGTTCAAAAACGAACCAGACGATGGCCGTTAGTCACCTCTTATCAAATTATGGATATACCAGGAATTAACTCGAATTAGTGTTTTTAAATGAAACTCACGGTCTCTAGTTAATTCCACTATATAATATAAAAGTTATTGAAAATTCTAAAAAATTGACAATTGTTTCGATAAATCAATATTATCGTCAGAATGACAGAAGTTACATTTCATTTTATGCCTACCTGATGTTTAGTAGTTATTTTTGGATAGACCAAGAAGTAACCTAACTTGTGATTGGCTAAATATATGTTTATAGAAAAAAGAAGAAGATGTGATATTACAAATACTGAAGCTCAGATATTATTAGCCCTATGGTGATATCCTGGATATCATTTTTCCAATTAAGATCAGTATAACTGTGCAATGATATAGAAAACCAGGAAAACTATATCTGCTGATCTTTACAATTATCACTTAAGAAGACAGTTTATTAGTGCAGAATTCCCTAGATTTAACTGTTCATTGACAACTTCATATTGTGGGTTTCTTAAATGTCTCCTAATTTCCAGTTCTTCAAGAAAATCCAGTTCTTGTTTTTTTCCACAAATATGCAGCACTTCTAGTTCTGTGTTAGGTGTCAATGAATTATTGGTGTCAAGTAGATGTTTTGCGTAGTGGGATTTATCTGGTTGTTTTAATCTGTATGCTCGTAAGTGCTCACTGTATCGTATTTCAAAATTACTAAGGGTCTGACCCGCATAGACAGCATTACATTCTGGACATTTGAGTTTATATATACCTCACTCCTTTCATAGTGGTATTATGGTTTTTACATTTAACAATTTTGTACTAATGTTACTTTCTGTTTTAAAAAAAAATGTTGTATTCGTTGCTGAAGATATTATCTTTAAAATATTATTAGAAATATTTCCTGCATATGTGATGGTTTTATAAGTTTTAATTTCATCAGCTTGTTTAGGATATATTAGTTGTAATGCCACTTACTCTTCTTTTTCACTAATAAGCTTATTTATCATATCTAATGGATAACCGTTAGATGTTGCTATTTGTCTAATTGTATTAATCTCTCTACCAAAATTACATTTGTTCATAGGAACTGAAAAAGCTCTATGTATCATTGAATTATATGCTGCTAGTCTGTGTGACATAGGGTGGTTAGAATTGAATGGAATTGTCACATCAGTCTGTGTTGGTTTTCGGTGAATTAAATAATCATTATTAACTCTTTGAATTTTTAAATCAAGAAAATGGATTGAGCTATTTTCTTCAATTTCTAATGTGAATTTAATTTTCGGGTGTAAATTATTGATGTGGTTGAAAAATACATCTAATTGTCGTTCACTACCCTATGACACACAGACTAGCAGCATATAATTCAATGATACATAGTGCTTTTTCAGTTCCTATTCACAAATGTAATTTTGATGGAGAGATTAATACAATTAGACAAATAGCAACATCTAACGGTTATCCATTAGATATGATAAATAAGCTAATTAGTAAAAAAGAAGAAAAAGTGGCAATACAACTAATATATCCTAAACAAGCTGATGAAATTAAAACTTATAAATCCATCACATATGCAGGAAATATTTCTAATAATATTTCAAAGATAATATCTTCAGCAACGAATACAACAATTTCTTTTAGAACAAAAAGTAACATTAGTACAAAATTGTTAAATGTAAAAACCATAATACCACTATCAAAGAAGTCAGGTATATATAAACTCAAATGGCCAGAATGTAATACTGTCTATTTGGGTCAGACCCTCAGGAATTTTGAAATACGATACAGTGAGCACTTACGAGCATACAGATTAAAACCACCAGATAAATCCCACTACGCAAAACATCTACTTGACACCAATCATTCATTGACACCTAACACAGAACTAGAAGTGCTGCATATTTGTGAAAAGAAACAAGAACTGGATTTCCTTGAAGAACTGGAAATTAGAAGACATTTAAGGAACCCACAATATGAAGTTGTCAATGAACAGTTAAATCTAGGGAATTCTCCACTAATAAACTGTCTTCTTAAGTGATAATTGTAAAGATCAGCAGATATAGTTTTCCTGGTTTTCTATATCATTGCACAGTTATACTGATCTTGATTGGAAAAATGATATCCAGGATATCACCAAAGGGCTGATAATATCTAAGCTTCAATATTTGTAATATCACATCTTCTTTTTTCTATAAACATATATTAAGCCAATCACAAGTTAGGTTACTTCTTGGTCTAGCCAAAAATAACTACTAAACATCAGGTAGGCATAAAATGAAATGTAACTCCTGTCATTCTGACGATGATATTGATTTATCGAAACAGTTGTCAATTTTTTAGAATTTTCAATAACTTTTATTATATAGTGGAATTAACTAGAGACCGTGAGTATCATTTAAAAACACTGATATGAGCATATTCCTCGAAGTAAGGGTCGAGACAGTCAATTTAATTAACTCGAACATCATTTTCAACGCATTTCAGTCGGAAGGAGAAGAAAGAAGGATTTTCCTAAAAAACTTATCAATGTCTCTTATAAATCCTTTTTTGACGATGAGATCTAGTATAATAAATATACCTTTTGATGTGAAAGAGTTTCTAAAACAATATCGGCCTCCAATAGCTGCTCCAGAAGAAGGTACAGTTGATGAAAAATCTAAGGGAAGGTGTGTCCAATGTGGAAGAAAAAAGAACAGAACAACTACCATAAAATGCAACACCTGCAAAAAGCCCGCATGCAAAGAGCATGTCAATACTACACACATCTGCTTGATTTGTAACTCTACTCAAGATGATGGAACTCCAGAAAATACCCCATAGAATAATACTATTAATATATTTTGATAATTTTGAACATTTTTTTTATAGTTAAACGCTCTATTCTTCGAGTTTTACTTATATATACTCATGTATGAAAAGATCTGCTTTGTACATTGAATATTAAACAAAATAATGTTTTTCTTCTTTTTATCAGCATTTGACTGTTATAAACAGGCTAAGGTGCTCTTTCCCTTGGTGGCGTACAAAATACGCCAGGCGCCTAATTATGTTATAATAATTATAGCGACCACCTAAGGGTTAATAATAATCAATAAAAAAATAGAGTATTATTGGTTATATAATCGTAACGAATACCAACTCGAGCATAGACAATATTTTTCGATTATTTACCTCTTCACTCGACGTATTTCGCGAAACACCATTCGAGCTGCGCTCTCGTGATGTTTCGCCAAATACGTCTCGTGACTCGGTGAATAATCGAATATTTTCTATGTTCTTGTTGCATCTGGTTGCTTGGAAATCAGTTCATGAAATGAGATGGTTATCGAGGTAGTAATAAACTCTCGTTAGGTCCAGCAAATTTTAAGTCGATTCATATTATTTGTCAGACTAATCCGTTTTTTGTCTGTCTAGTTAAACTTCGCTTGCGAAATATCGGATGTAAAACCTATAAATAACGTAGATTCAGGTTAAAACTAGCTCGATTGTAGGCTATCTACATTTTCTGGTGATTTATGCTTCTGAGGTTCTGTCGTATGTTACAGTTTGTCCTTTGTCCTCTGATAAAGGGAAATCAAATCGACATAAACGCTTTATATTTGCATTTTATGTCTAGATTTCCAGCACCAATAAATTGGTTAGTATCATCCATCTAATAAAATAAACATATTACTGTATCTTACGATGTACCAAAGATATATTCATATTGCGCACATTCCTTAACAATTTATATAATATATTTACTATTATTGAGATACTTTGGTTACACAATGGGTATATATAAATTTATCAAATGTCTCCGTAATTAAGTAAAAATCTACAACTGTATTTCTTTTACATCTTTTACCATCCTGTACATCACAGATAAACATAAATATTTTAACTATTTCTTAAAGATTTACCAACTGTACAGTAAGGTTTCTTACGAAAAAAACTTGTAGAACTGTTGTTATGCATAATTCACTTTCATGAAGAAATGTGCATTACTAATATCACAAATAATAAAAATGTAAATAACTGTTATACAAATCCTTTGATGTCTCATATTTCCTTGTAAAGCTTCACTTAAACGCGTTTTGTATACGTAACACGAAAGCTCATGTCGAGCCAAGACTTAACTTTAATAAGAACCAACGATGTGAATGGAAGGGAAATTTATTTCTAATGGAAATTCAATTCAACTGATAAACGATACTATTCATTGTCTGAAATGATATTTTATGTGCCATTCGCGAGCGATAAGTCCTGGCCAATTTTATTAATTTATATAATTACAATATACTAGAATATAACATTCAAAAAGGGAATAATAATAATACATATTTTGGAAGGGAAGAATTCAAGAGGCATAAAAATTCATGTATAATACACAAAATGAAAATAATATACGATTTCATATAAAGGGCGTTTATAAATTCATGCGAAAAAATGCAGGAGCTGATTGTCCTTATTCTAAAGTATACACTTTTTTCACAAAAAACAATGAGAAGCTTATGAAAAATTGGCGCAGTCCATAGGATAGATCAAATTCTAAATTAGATAGGGTCAAAAAGGCTTTGTAAGAGTGGAAAGTTATCCCAAAGATGAATTGGACCATAGCAATACTTTTAGAGTATATGTAACGTAATTTTGTCAATTATAACTAGCTTAAAATGTTATGTAAGTAGCAAAAAACTCGCGGAACTCTATGGAATAAGCGAAATTAGACGTTAATATCAATTTCTAAGCATTGTAAGAAACTTCAATACAAAAGTTATAAATACAATCTCTGATAATACAGCTCAAGAGTGAGAATAACTTTTTGAATTTCTTTCCTTAATGGATGGGCTGACACAATCACTGTGAGAAATGTCTTTAAAAGCCGATCCTACTGACCTTTATAATGAAATAAGAGAGAAACTTTATCGATTTTAGTAAGACGGCATGAAAAAGGATTGTTGACAGCACAATTTATAAATATTAAAAGCTAAACAGAAGCACTCACAAGTAGACAAAAGTAAATTAAAATCAGAAACTCGGAAAATAATTCAAGGCAGAGCCAGTCAAGACTGTTTCAATAAAAAGCACACACCGAATTGTCCTTTTTTGTTACATTGAAGTTTACGTAGTGAAAATTCAATATTTAGACAGTTTTTTTGGGTGTACTAATACAAAAACGAGCCACTTTGACTAAAATTGAAGATTATCTGGATTTGATAAGTCAGAAAAGGAAGAAAAAACTTAATATGTCTCAAAATTCGAAAGATTTCATGTTAGTTAAACTTCATCCTTTCATAAAATTAATATTCATGAACCAAGAAGGTAAAAGGAGATAATAATTGAGGACAAGTTGAAGTAGAAGATTTAGATTAGTTAGACATTTCTTCCTCGATGACTTTAACGTGATGATTCCTTGTAATTGACACAATCGTTATAAATTAGCTACACTGAAAGAAAAATAAATCATAAATCAAGCTTTAATAGCAATGGAACCAAATAAATGGAAAGTAATTTTTAAGTATAAGAAAGTTTGTGTTACTGCAATAGAAAATCCAACAATCAATTTTGACTAATTTATTTGGAATAAGAACAATATAAAAATTAAGATATTAACAAAAAATAAAAAAATATGAATATAGTCAAAAAGCGTAACGTGCTTCAAATAATGAAGGAATATAACAGAATAACTCAAAATATTAGAAGTACAGTTGATCCAGTACTTACAGATAATAACGAGGTAATAGCTGAGGTAAGGAGGGAACCAAAAATTACTGAACATAATATGACATACTTTAATTAAAATATAGTTTAAGAATCCACAAAGTAAATTAAAATTGAGTAATGATAATACTTCAACTTTTAAAACAAAAAATGTGGAAGATACTAATGAGAATGATTTTGAAAAGGCGTTACATGGAAAACTTTGGAAACGTGAGATGAACATAAATGATCAATTCAATGAGGATATTACTTCTGTTTTGAATAATTTTGTCATTATTTTCAATATAATCCACTAATTCGTTATATACTGAATTTTCCATAATTTTTTCAAATCAGTAAATATTAATTTATATATTATTGCAATGGCATGGGACAGACCTTGATGACGGGTCTCTTATATGTCCCATGTTTCGTGTGTACATCGACCACTCTAATAATACCATCGTGTCCAGGGTAGACTTGATCTATAATGCTCAAAGGCCAGTGAAGGGATGGTGTAGTTGGTTGTTCTAAAACAACAACGGTACCTATTTTTACAGGAAGACTGTCGGTATACCAACGTTGTCGAGTTTGCAAGCTAGTGAGGTATTCCAACTTCCATCTTTTCCAGAAATCTTGGACCATTCGATCAATCGTTTGAAATATATCTAATCTATTAATATTTTGATCAGTTGGGTCAGAAAAATTGAACTCTTCAAAAGTTAATAATTGATTTTGAATTACCTTGTATAAATGTATTTTCAAGGAGCGAATTACCTCAACGCATCCTGATGACATCGCAGTGTAAACGCCAAGTCAGCAGAGTGCGGAACCGAGGACATAAAAACAGTTGTAAATAGTTTTTTGTTGTTGTTGTTAATTTGAATTTGAAGTAAACGTAATAGTTGTCAGGGAATATAATTGTAACTTGAAAATAAAGTTTTTAAAAATAGAATTTAGTGCTTGAAGCAGTTAATTGACGCAGTCAGTAGGATATCGTGGGATTGATTTGTATCGAACAAACCAATTTCGTGTCGACGATTAGCCCGATATCGAACCGTATAAACTGTCAGTGGTGGTGACACCGACGGATACGTTAAAAAGTGAACCTCAAGTTAAGAAGTTTGGGAATTGGATTCATATTGTCCACTTCTGCGAGGGATCAGTGTTTCGGAGAATACAAAATTGCTGAACCGGACCTCTACATCATAATTGGAATGCTGAGAGTCATTTATTTACTGTAAGTGCAATTTATGTCTGATATACTTGAAAATTTAATAAATAGTTTACAAAATTTGTCTGTTGATAACTCTTTAATTGACTCTTCGGTAACGAATATAAGCTCAAATACTATTAATATTGACAACAACCAAAGTAATAATATAATGGCAGAAAATTTTAAATCTGAATATTTGAAAAGTATTCCACAATTCGATGGAAATCCGAATGACAAATCAATTTTTATCAGTTTGTGATAGTCTTATTGTCAATTTTTATGATAGGGTAAACCCAAATAATTTTCATAATGTATACTTGTTGCAGTCTATGATAAGTAAATTAGTAGGTAGTGCAAGAACTGTAGTTAATATTCAAAATGTCGATACTTGGGATGAGTTGAAATCTGTCTTAAGACGAAATTTTGCAGATCAACGGGATGACTAACGCGATTGACTAATAAACACTTATTAAAATTTTATTTATTTAAGTTTCATAATATTTTTGATGGTTTGATAGGATTAGATAATCTCAAATTACTGAAAGCTTCAATAGATTTCAATAATGCATGTCTGATTACACCTCAAGCAAAAATAAAGCTCAAATTGCAACAAATTAGTAACACGAATAATACACACGTAATTAATATAGAACCTCGTACAGAGAAAGTAATTCAAGTAAAAACTACAATAAAGAACGGCGAGATTGTAATTCCTTATCAAAAGATAAAAAACTGCGAAATTCCAGAATATCTGACGGTTGCTCGAAATGGTCTTGCTATTACAACAATAATAAACAACACTACAAGTTTCTTAACACTTTATTTCTCGGAACCGTTGACTTTAGAAAAATTTGATGTCGACAATATCCTAGAGTTAAACATACATAATTTTGATGATTCGGATAAATGCGAATTGGATTTATCTCAGATTCGGACCGACCATTTGAATAAAGAAGAGAAGGATGCAGATATTTTGTATGAAGAGAATGAGCCTTTAAGTTTTACAAGTGAAATTAAACATTGTATTAAAACTACGGACGAGGTGCCAATTTATTCAAAATCATATCGTTACCCATTTATCTATAGACAAGAAGTGAAAAATCAAATTCAGAGTATGCTCAATCAAAATATAATTAAACCGAGTAATAGCCTATGGTCACGTAATATTTGGATGGTACCGAAATGAAAGGATGCATCAGGCAAACAAAAATTCCGCGTAGTGATCGACTATCGTAAGTTAAACGAAAAAACGATAGACGATAAATATCCTCTCCCAAATATAACTGATTTATCAGATAAACTCGGCAAATGCCAGTATTCTACTACTCTCGATTTGGCCAGCGGATATCACCAAATTGAAATGAATGAAGTTGACATAGAAAAGACGGCGTTTAGTACAGAACAAGGTCATTGGAAATTCCTGAGACTTCCCTTCGGTCTAAAAAACGGTCCATCAACGTTTCAACGCGTCATGGATGATATACTGAGAGGCATCCAAAATGAGAAATGTGTAGTCTACCTTGACGACATTATAATTTTTTCCACGTCACTTCAAGAACATCTAGAAAGACCTAAGGCCGTATTTGAAAGATTAAGAGAAGCCAACTTTAAAATACAACTAAACAAATCTGAATTTTTGAGAAAGGAAGTGGCCTATCTTGGACACGTCGTAACTCGGGAAGGTGTTCGACCTAATCCGGACAAAATTAAGGCAATTAAAGAATACCCGTTACCAAAAACTACAAAACAAATAAAAGGATTTCTTGGTTTAGTGGGTTATTATAGACGATTTATCAATAATTTCGCAAAAATAACTAAACCATTGACTCAGTGTCTACAAAAGGGAGCAAAAATTGAGCATAATGCAGAATTTTTAAATAGTTTTGAAACCTGTAAACAGTTACTGACGAACGAGCCCATATTACAATACCCCGACTTCTCAAAACCGTTCAATTTAACAACCGACGCCAGTAATGTAGCATTGGGAGCTATCCTATCGCAGGGACAAATCGGTAAGGACTTACCGGTCGCATATGCATCGAAAACGCTAAATTATTCCGAAAGGAATTACTCTACGATTGAAAGAGAATTTTTGTGTATTGTTTAGGCTACTAAATATTTCAGGGCATATTTATATGGACGTAAATTTTTCATAATAACTGACCACAAACCATTACAATGGTTGTTTTCGTTAAAAGATCCCAATTCAAAACTCTTAAGGTGGAGAATTAAACTTGAAGAATACGACTACACTATAATTTATCGGAAGGGATCATCAATACCTCATGCCGACAATCTGAGCCGAATTGAAATTCACGCAAAAGAAACATAAAGCGACATTTGGGACGAAATAGATATTATCACAGAAGAAGTTGAAAATAACAGAGACGAATTAATTACACCGGATATTGAAGATATTTTTAAACCGATAACTGTTACCACGTCAAAATCTCCTAGTCTGGACCTGGACAATATTTCACTCATAGTTCACCCAGACTCTGACATAGAACAAGAAAACGAAGGACACACTATTCACTCAAATGCGGAGGAAAATCCCGTAGTTGGCATCCTTATCAGCGAAACACCTGTTAATTATGGTCAAAACCAAATAATTATACAATCTGTTTATCACTCACCATCAAAACCAATAATTACGAAATTATTTGAAAATAAGCAGAGAATAACGGTACAAATTTCAGACAATAACTTCGAAAACGATATAATTGATAAAAGAATATATTGCCCTCCGGGTATCATATAACTTGTATTTTGCAAAAACTGAAATGGTTGAGCCGTTCTGCGAAGTTGTAAGGAGAAGTTTTAAGTGGCCGTCATTAAAATTTCGTAGATGTACGGAAAGATTAATAGATGTATTTAGTAAAGCCGAAATAGCCGAAATAATACAAAATTATCACGAATCAAAAAGCAACCATAGGGGAATCGACGAAACACTTAATAGAATCAAAAAGATTTATCATTTGCCGAATTTAAAACAATCTGTTCAAGCTTATATAAATAATTGTGAAATTTGCCAACAATGCAAATATGAAAGGAACCCTATTAAAATGCAAATGAATATTACACCCACAGCAAATAAACCATTCGAAATAATTCATATGGATACATATACAATAGAAAAAACTAAATTTCTCACTATAATCGTCACATTTTCTAAGTATGCTCAAGCTTATCATCTAAATTCAGTAAATTCAACAGATATAACGAATCACCTGGTGACCTTCTTCTCTCATCATGGTGTCCCTAAACAAATAATTACGGATAACGGTACATAATTCAAAAACTCGGTAATCTCTGAATTGTTAGCTCTACATAAGATAAAAATCCATTTTTGTTCTCCAAATCACCCCCAATCTAATTCGCCTGTAGGAAGAGTTCATTCCACATTTAACGAACATATCAGAATACTTAATGCCAGAGGTTTTTTGAAAACACATATACAAGTTAAAATGAAATATGTTATTTTAGCATATAAACACACCATACACTCATCAACCAAATTCAAACCCATAGACATAATTAACGGTCATTTAGATGCCGAAAATCCTTTTGATTTAAATATGGATATGATTTTAACAAGTAATTTTATAAACGAACATAAAGAAATAACTCGCGAATTGTATTCTAAAATTAATTAAGCTTTGGCCAGACAAAAAAACGTAATTCAAAAAATTAATGAGAATAGAGACACACCAGATACTTTTAAAATCGGTGATAAAACTTATATAAAAGATAATCGGCGACCTAAAACTGCGAATGAATTTTCGAAATCAACAGAAATAATTGATATAAATGAACAAAGAAAAACAGTGAGTACAGATCGTTGTGAGAAGGTCCATATGGACAATCTCAAGAGCCCGCGAAAGAAAACATACTTGTTTTAAAAAAATTTTACAGGTTTCCCATTACGCTCGGGCTTCGGGAACAAATGATGGTCAATAAATTAGGATTAATACCACTTAGGTTAGGAACCGCTAGAATAGGAGAATATTCCTATAAGATGATACATTATTACGATTTAACCTCAATTATCTCTGAAATTGAAAAACTAGAGCGAAAATCACGATATATAATAAAAGTAGTATTCACAAACAAAAACTATTCTTGGGACGTTTCAAACGATATGAAAGTATTATAATATATTGAAGAAAAGGTGGAATATAAAATTTTAAATATACTACCAGAAGTCAGAAGGGGTCTAATTAATGGCTTAGGTTCAATCTTCAAATCAATATCAGGTAATCTAGATGCGGAAGACGGTGAAAGATATGAAAATTTAATTAATAATTTACAAAAAAATCAAGATAGAATTGCCTCGACATTAAAATCTCAAATTTTACTTTCAATCCACACTATCACAAATTTTAACCAGACAATTGAGAAGATTAAATATAATGAGAAACTATTGGAATCAAAAATATATGAAGTTATCAAAATGGTTGACTCCGTAGATGATAGAGAGAACTTGATTTCCATTAAAGATATTATTAATCAAATTATAAATATGTTCGAAATTATTCATTCCACACTTCAAGATATTGAGACCTCTATAGCATTTGTAAAAATAAAAGTAATGCATCCCAGTATAATTAAATCTACAGATTTGTATACAGAACTAAAAGCGATAGGAAAACAAATACCAGGTTCACAGCTACCATTTGATGTGTCTTTGGTAAACGTGTCACGGTATGAAAGTATCATGAAAATTCAGTGTTACATTTATAATAATAAAATAGTTTATATCCTTCATTTACCAATGATGTATATAGATAGTTTTGAAATATACCGTTTGTATTCGACTCCGATTCCATACAAGAGTCAGTTCAAGGTTATAATTGCCGAAAATAATTACTTAATGAAAAATAAATTGCACTACATCCTTCGTAATGACCCATGTACCAAAGTTTTGCCTCAATACTACTTATGTGAGAATCAGACGCCCAAGGGAATAGAATCGCATCCACCTTGTGAAGTGAAGATTTTCAACGCAGCGGACGCGTCAGAATGCAAACAATTCCTCATCACCCTCACAAAATCAAGGTTCCACCACCTAGGAGACACAAATAATTGGTTAGCTATAATCCCAGAAAAAAAGAGCATTACATATGACTATCAAGATCAGCATGCAGTAAAACAACTCAAGGGTACTTATATTATGGAAGTTCCCTTAGGATGTAAAATCAAAACTGATATAGAAACCATCATAAACAACGAAAGTGTTATTCAAGGACAACCAATATTATTCCCAGAAATAAGTTTTGTGAATGATACGTTACCAATATTAACATCAGAAATAAACTTAGAAGATATAAGCCTTGAACACTACCTAGAAGCTATACGTCATCTGTCACTACAACAAGCTCAGTTCGACAACGAAATTTCCTATACTCCTAGTGTTTGGACAATATTATTGTATACTCTGATAATTGGAGTAATAGCCACCGTAGTCTACAAGAAATTCCGCCCAAAGAATAATCTAGATTCGAGTTCAAGTACTCAAGTTCCAGTAGTCCAACTCCCTCGTCGACCCTCATGAGTTGGAGCTTTGGGGGGAGGATTTACCTCAACGCATCCTGATGACATCGCAGTGTAAACGCCAAGTCAGCAGAGTGCGCAACCGAGGACATAAATACAGTTGTGAATAATTTTTTGTTGTTGTTGTTAATTTGAATTTGAAGTGAACGTAATAATTGTCAGAGAATATAATTGTAACTTGAAAATAAAGTTTTTGAAAATAGAATTCAGTGCTTGAAGCAGCCAATTAGCGCACATTAGCTTCCCAGAGACCCCCATATGTGGTAGAGGTATCAATTTCTATTGAATTCCCCGAATAGCTAACTCATTCAATATGGTATCAGTGTATTTCGGAGATACAACGAATTGGTACAATTCATTCGAAACTATCTTTACACCCATGAAATCCGAATGAATTTCAGAAACTGCTCCAATTCTAGCTGTGAACCGTATAAATGTTTGAAGAAAATTTGGCGTGGACAAATCGGTGACAAGTTCTAGATGCAGAGCTTTTGTTGCCATACAAACAAATACGCAAATATATGTTTTTACAGGACGAATTCCGCGTTTTCGATGTGGAATAACCTGTATAGGACCAGCGTAGTCGCAGCCAGTGCGCAGGAAGGCCTTGGCCTGTTGTACTCTAACACTAAGGAGATTTCCAATTATAGAAATTTGAAGCTTTGGCCGCAATCTATAACAAATATTACATTTCTGGACTATGAATCGAACAACGCAGTGAGCTGAGAGAGTCCAATAACGTAATCTAAGTAAGGAAAGTACTAAGTGTGGACCGGTATGAAGGTGAGTTCTGTAAAAATGATCCATAAGGAGTCCTACTAAATGATCTTTTTTGGGCAATAATATAAGATGATTCCCGTCAAAATTTAAATCGGCATGGATTAACCTACCTCCAATTCGAATGACGCCGTCCTTCAAGTAAGGGCGTAGATATTTTGAAGATGCTGGAATAACATGTTTTGCTAGTAGTGCTAATTCATATCGAAAATGTTGACGTTGAACCACTTTTATCAAGGAATGTTCAGCAACTTCCAAATCGGATACTGAAATAGAAACCGCCATTGGCAATAATTCTACGAATCGAAGGAAATATACAACCGATCTCATGGGTTTGATCCATTTCGAATGACGCAATATTAGGGAATGGACAGCATTTTCGACATCTGCAGCTATTACTTAAGAAACTATTTTGGATTCTGATAGATTCTTTTCTAAGCAAATTGTATTAATAGGCCATTCAGTGGAATCTAACTTTAGCCATTCAGGATCACTTTTCCAGGAATTATAAGCTATATATTGGGAAGAAGTTAAGCCTCTAGGTAAACAATCGCTAACATTGTTTTTTCGATTTACATGAAACTACGAATTACAATCAATTAATAATTGAATCTGAGCCACCCGATTCGATACGAACGTTTGTAGTTTGGACGAATGGTTTGAGATCCAATTGAAAGTGACAGTAGAATCTGACAGGGCGAAAATATGAGTAATATTCAGTCGAGATTTATAACAATTCATTATAAATTGTATAAGTTTGGCGAGTAAATGAGCTGCACAAAAATCCAATCTTGGAATTGTGACTACTTTCATTGGAGAAACCTTGGATTTCGCGCAGAGATGAACTTGAATTTCTCCATTTGAATTAAGCATGCATCCGTGAAACCTACTAAAATAATTGACTGATGTATCTAAAGATGATGTAATCCTGTAGAAAATTGATTCCAACGGTGGACGATATCAGGAGGGCAGGGATCATCCCAATTCAGATGGCCAATCCAACAATCTTTTATCAAAAGTTTGCTCAATAATGTGACAAGAGCTAGAAAGCCTAGAGGATCGTAACAACGAGCCACAGTGGACAAAATGTTCCGTTAAGTATAAGGTTTATCAACAAGGTGAAAAGAAAATGACAAAGAATCTGAACTCGAATGCCATTGTAAACCAAGTATTTTCTGAGAATCTGTATCAAAGATCACCACATTAGTGGTTTTATTGTCAAAAGGGTGGCCCATTTGAGTAATTGGAAACCACATCTATGAAATAATTCAATAAATTGACTAAACAAATCAGACGCTAAGCTAATTGAGTAGAAACAAGATCATCTACGTACATGTCTCTTTTAACAACTTCAGATGCTGAAGGAAAGGACGCTTCTTCAACGTCAGCTAATAAGAAAAACAATTCGGGGAGCTAGAAAAGGTAAAGCTTTAGCTCCGAACGAAACAGTGTTCAATTGATAAATCTCTATGGGCTCATTTAGAGAGGATCACCACAAAATTCTTTGAAATATTCTCTGATCTGGTTGTATTTATTTGCCTGTATATCTGTCGGCGGGGAGAGCTACTTCAAATAATCTGAAATTTAAGAACATTGTACAGACGTCGGACTGTAAGTTGGGGCCAGTATAGAGTAAACCATTCAATGAATACAGGGTGTCCGTCTTACACGAACCATCAAAGACAATACGGACTGGAGTTGTTTGGGAATATTTTCTAAAGACTGCGTGATGAGGAGTGAAATATTGTACCATTGAACTATCATTTTGTACTGCTTTGGACATGTGACCTTGGACTATGTAATGTTGAATTATTTCTGTATATTACTTTTCCGCCGAACCTATCTGTTCAGAATTTATGAGAATTCTTCGCATTAAAATTCAAATATTTACTTGTCATATTCTATTTATAAACTCTAAATATTATATTAAAATCAGTAAAATCTGAAAGTTTCTCTATACATAAAAATAAAATGTATTACTTGCTGTGTAGGGTTCTTATTCTTTAAATGTTATAGTTATAACTCATCATGAGGCATAAAATTGTAAACAAAAGTAGGTATTGTGTTGACAACTGTCATCGAAAAATAAATAACGCAGTTAGGTCATTGTAATGATGGAGAAATAAGTCAAATAAATCATTATATATTTTTGTTCTTCGAGAAGAAGTTTCAGTTCATATTTAATAAACATTATACAAATAGGAAAAAAAAATTCAGTGCCGATTATCAGTAAAGCGTTTGAATGCCAATTGAATATATGTCTTCAGCTTCCTAATCCAGAAAACGAAGGTCTTCTGCGAGGTACCTGAGAGTGAAGGAAGGAAATAACAATTTTACAGTCCCCTCTAAACAAAATAGTTCCTTCCTAAACCATCGAATCCTTGCCCATGGTCGAACTTCGAGTCCGGATATGAATTTTTTCTAAAAGTCTCAGATATCCAATTGTCAAGCTTGCACTTCCAGACGGTTCCGGTCTGAAAGTGTCCTGTCCTGTTGTATCTAGGGAAACAGATGCGAGGTCTCAATTGTTGCTGTTGTAACTAAAAAATAGGTATGAAAGTCCAATTTCCACATCAAATAAAGTCAGATAAACTATCTAATTGTGTCTAAATAAATAAAAAACAAATATATCAAAAATATCTAAGTGTCTGTCAAAAACACTTTTCAAATTTTAAATAGTTAAGCATTGTCAAAAGTTCACAAAAACTTTTCTTGAGATTTATTCTAATTAAAAAGAGTTTGTCTAACAAAAAAGTGATCTAGAATTTAATAAAAAGATAAGACAACTCTCAATTTTGTAGTCAATAATTTAACAAATTATATATATTCGACATATAACTCGTTGAAAAATATTTAAATAAATGGTCATTTTTCTTATCCGTTATCTTGAGAAATAAGCTTATCAGAATTATATTTTATCGTGAATAAATCTCGTAATAGTAATGGAAAATTTTACCAGAATTAGAGCTACAAGCAAAGCTCAAATCACAAAAATACTGAAATGGATAGATGCTAATAAAGAATCCAAAGACAAGTTCAAATAACAAGACAGATTAAAATCCTTAGAAACGTATTACACAAAATATAGCGATGCCCAAGATGGAATTGAATTATTGGACGAAACGGAAGGTCTACGAGAACCCCATGAAGTTATTGAAAATAATTATCTAGACGCCATATCACTTATAAATCAAATGCTTGAAAAGTTATCTAAATCAAATAATACACCTCCAGCAACACCTATAACCACGTCAAATATAATTTTACTATCAATTCAAATTCCGCCATTCGATGGTAAGCCAGAAAACTATCCAACGTTCATTGATCTCTTTACCTCGTTAATTGTAAATAATGAAAAATTAAAATCGAATTCTGAAAAGTTTTATTATTTGTTGTCATATCTACGGGGCGAACCATTTCAACTTGTCAAGTCTTTGAATGTATCTGAATATAGTCTTAAGACTGCTTTAAAACTTCTTTAACAAAAATATTTGAATAAAAGACAAAATGTTATTAATCTATTTAATCACCTCTTAGAAATACCAGAACTATCTAATTGTTCTATACAGAATTTGAAAATATTAATTGCAGAAATTGTTTCCATAACGCAAAATCTAGAAAATGTAAATGTGACAAAAGAGAAACTTTTAGATTCGTTGCTCACAAAACTCATAGAACAAAAATTTGACTTTATCACTCGCCGATCGTTTGAAGAAAATGCGATACGGAAGAATTACCCACCGTAAAAGAACTATTAGAATTTTTAAATCGAAAATGCACGGTTTTACAAAATTTATCAATATCAAAACACAATGAGTCAAATGTGAAAAAATCCACTCGTGAACCTCACACATCTAAATTAGATTCACCGAATAAATCTTATAAAACTCAGCAAGTCTCATTTCACACTGCACAACAAGTTAATACAAGTAATTATTCATCAAAACCCAAGAAATATTCTCAAAATTGTGTTTATTGTAATGAAAACAGTCACAAAATTTATTCATGTAAACAATTTTCCATGTTATCCGTCGAACAACGCCACACCTATGCCAAAAATAGTCATTCGTGTTGGAATTGTCTAAATCCCAATCATTCTGTCAATGATTGTCAATCAAATAATATATGTTCCCTGTGTAACAAAAAACACAACACCTTGTTGCATTTAAATCAAGCAAATATCTCAAACAATGGAAAATCTTCAAATTCCGGAATTGTAAACGATTACTATCAAAATCACACTAACAGACAAAATTTCGACAGTTCAGGTCGACAAAAATCCGACGCCAGATACCAATTAGCTCCACCTAATAGATGTAACCAATCGTTATCAGTGTCAACCTCCGATATTGATATTCAAGCATAATCACAAATTAAATCACACCCTAGTAAAAATGTAACGTTTTGCGACCAATCTCGAGCCTCACAGTCGAATGAACCAATCGGTAATGACACGATAACTTCATTTAATTCAAATCAAAACCATTGGGAAAAAAACCCTTCAAGTGAAAATTCATTACACCAAATGTCTCAAAATTTTTACTCTCTCAATCATCAACCTGAAAATGACCCATCATCAGGTCTGTTTTTTTATTTATACAATCAACATCTTGATTGATGTATGCTGTTTCTAAAAACAGACGTTTTTTATAATTCGTTTCTGTAGTTAACACCTTAGCGGATTGATAGTTCATGATATGGCCTTCATAAAACACATGTTCAGTAAGTGCACATCTGTTAGGATACAACTTGCTGACACTCCTGTGAGAGGTAATTCGGTTGGAGAGTGACATCTTAGATTGACCATAGTACTTTTTATTACAAGTATCACAAGGAATGTCATAAACTATATTAGCCAGTTTATTGGTAGGTGTTTTATCTTTTATTTTACTGAAGATTGACCGAAGAGTAAGATGTTGCTTGTTAGCAACTTTTATATTATGATTTTTGAATATTGCAGAAATTTTTGGTGTAACTGATTTAATATATGGTAGAGACACATAAATTGGCATATGATTATTGTCAGTTTCAGCGTCAATATAATTCAAGTTTGATGTGATGTTATTAGAAACGTCAGTCATTCTTTCACATGTATTATACAAAATTCGTTTTAAGAAATGTAGAGGATAAGAGTTTTCATAAAAAAGGTTGTACAATAATTTTATATTTTTTTGGTGAAATATTGGATGTGAAATTTCTAAGACCCTATTTTTCATTTAACGGATTAGGTTCATCTTTGTATTACGTGGATGATAAGAATGATAATTAATGTATTTACTTGAACTTATTGGTTTTTTACACCAGTCAATTAAAATTTTATTTTAATTATTTCTAATGAATTTAGTATCAAGAAAAGGTAAGGATTGTTCTGTGTTTTTTTTTCTATAGTAAATTGTATATGAGGTTCAAAGCTATTGAAACAAAAAAGAATATGATCAATTTCTTCAAATGGAAGAGATAAAATTATATCATCCACATATTTTTTGATGAAATACAATTTAAATGGTAAAACAGATATAACAAAGTCTAAAATGTAATCCATTACATAATTGGCTAATATAGGAGATATTGAAGAGCCCATAGGTGTTCCAAAAATTTGTTGGTAGTTCATATTATTATACGAAAAATATGTATTATTGAAAATAAATATTATTAATTCTTTACTAATTTTGCATTTTTACTTATATCACTCCATTTTTGTTGAGGGGCTGTTAAACATATATTCAAGTGTACATTACTAAAAAGGGATACTACATCTAAACTTGGCAACATTATTTTATACATATATATTTTTTTTTGAAAATCTATAATAATGTTTGGATAATATTTGAAATTATTTATTATACATATATTTTACAACTTCACCTACAATCTCGCTAAATAATGTAAGTATTTTTATATAACCTTTATTCTAATTTTTGACCATATTTTATAATTTTTAGTACTTGAAAATGAATACGATTGTATTCGAAAGCTCGTAAAATAAATATTTGAAAGAGTACACTTGGTATCATTGCCACAAACCCAATAAAAATAACCCTGATTATTAAGTTGGCACATAATTAATTCATATATATATATATATATATATATATATATATATATATATATATATATATATATATATATATATATATATATATATATATATATATATATATATTGAATCATATATCTTATATATTAAAGAGTATCAGCTGTTTGAGAATATTTTGCTTAGTATTTAAAATGGATTGAAACTATGTAGTTAAAAACACATTAAGAAAAACACAATCATAAGTAAAAATGCATATAAAATCAGAATATATTAAATCATTTGTTAAAAATAATTAAAAGAGCAACAATAAATATAAAGAAATTACCTTAATAATTGTCTAAAGTTTGAAAATGTTTACCAAGTATAGTGGAGAACATGAAATCCTCCCAATATGGATGTTTACACAGAGAAAACACGTCCAAATAAAAAAAGTTTCTAGAAAAAAATCGCTTGCTGCAAATAAATTTTTATTAGTGGTAGAAACATTATTCATCAGTAGTTGAAAAAAACAGATAGCTAGTTTTGTCCATTAAAGCGATCGACAAACCTTAGTCACCAGGTAATTTGTACTTAATAAAAAAAGTTTCTAGAATTGAATCATTTACCCTTAACTATCTATCCTTTATCGTAAGTGAGGTCAATATTATCCTTAGTTATCTAAGTATTTGGAATCACGTCTTCGACACATTCCGATAACACTCGGGTTGATCGGCTGATTGTTAAGTTGGTTTCAGACAAGAAATTGAATCATTTAATTTTTAAAATTCGGGAAGACAGCAAACAAACAGTACGTGTAGAGTGTAGTGAATGTCTGGACAATTCTTTGTGCAGTGAGTTGTTTCTGGTTTCACTATTAGGCGAAGCCTACAATGGAATACAAGCAATGTAATTTCCTTTAATGAACATATGTTTGCATATGAAGTTAAGATAACTGATCTTGCTTTTCAGAGATTCAATTTTATTTTCAGATGGTCACTTTGAATGTACACTCTAATAGCAGAACTTACATTACTTTTTTTTGAATATTTTCTTATTTTTCACGTAAGTTAAAACAGGGTGTCCCACGACGATTTAAACAAGCAATATCTCGGAACTGAAGAGTAGTACAGAATTGTAATTTTGTGGCTGTATATTAGAACAGATTCTGCAGCTTTTCTTGTTATTATGTTACCAATTATCTTTTTGTACCTATATCACATTCGAATTTATTAATGGGGCAACTTGTATAATTTTACATTTCTCTGTCACGATTCCAACAAACTATCACACTTGTGGTGTAAAACGACTAATTTAAGAGCTACAGCTAATTAAAAATGTTTGTCCCTTGATTGTTAAGACAAGCAATACCTCGGAAATGGGTAGTTTATTTTGAATTTATAAATTCAATACAATTATAATGTTGCAGGATTGTATTTTAATTACAAATTCGAAATGAACTGTCTAGTTCTGAGAGATTGCTTGTCTTATTTGTCGAGGGACAAGCATTTTTAAGCAGCTGTACCTGTAATTAATCGTTTTAGACCACAAGTGTGCTAGTTTGTTGGAATCGTGTTATCGAGAAAAACTTAAAAGTGTAAAAATATGCAGGTGGTCCCATTAAGTTTTAATCTGATGTCACGTAAGCCAAAACAAAATTGTCATTGGATAACATAATAACAAAAGAAAAGCTGCAGCATTCATTTTATACCACCAAAATTACAATTCTGTACTACTGTCAAGTTCCGAGATACTGCTCGTCTAAATCGTGTAATTACCATGTCCGTAATATAAGGTTGATTAATAATCACTTTTTCGTTTAGTTTAGGAAAAATGAAAATTTTAAAATGTCTTACAGTTTGCAGCCGTCGATTAGAGAGATCTCTAAAACCAATTTTCAGATTTAAAATCCTTTTGGATTCCAAGATTTCTCTAAGCGACGGTTAGGATTTTTTGTATGAAAATGTTCCTTATCATTTTTATTTTGTATAATTTAAAAAAATTATTAATTTTATAACTTACGTGTTCCTATATGATTTGTACTGTACTTAGACTGAAAACGTTCCTTATACTATTTTTAACTTTTATTTTCGTCTTTTTGGTTAATTTAGCAAAATTAATCATTTTAAAACTTAAATGTTTCTGTATGATTTGAATTATTGTACTTAGACTGAAAACGTTCCTAATTATTTTTAACTTACGTTTATTTTTGGTTTCTTTGAGAAAATTGTATATTTTGAAAAGTTATTCTTTAATTACTTAAAAAAATACATATGTTAATTTTTTATAAGTTTAAAATAAATGTTTTTTATAAATTTGCCTTATTTTAACCCATTTCTGAGTGTATCGCAAATATAGAAAACTAATGATGGAAAAAATATGAAATTTGAAGTTTGTATTCCAAATCTGTTAATTTATAATTATATTTTATAAAATAAATTTGACCTGGTATATAAAATTTCAACTTTGGATTAGTTTTCAGTACCGGGTGCCCACTTATATTTTCCCTTAATAAACTTAAAATGCTTATAAATTCTAAACGGTGCAGAATAGAAATATGCAGTTTTTACTGAAATGTTTCATTTTAGTACAAGATTTGGTCGAATAAATTGGATTTTTTCCATCGCTTCCGATTACCTCAAAACAAAAATGGCGGATTTTTACAATTTCCGTCAGTTGCTAACCGATTTTGAAAAGTTTCCATCGCTATATAGGTGAAGATCACTTATCAAACTACAAAAAATATACTGGTCGTTCCATTAACAAAGTCAATAGAAAAAATTGTCAAAAATTCGCCATTTTTGTTGTTTCATAAACGAAAACGATAGAAAAAAATCAATATCTTCAAACGAAACTTGTAGCTACTAAAATGAAACAATTGTGTGAAAACCACATATTTCCCTCCTGAACCGTTTAGAATTTATAGGCAGTTGAAATAGGGGAAATATAAGTGGACACTCTGTATAAGCTTAAATGTCAAGATTAATGTTAATAAATGAATCGATTACTGTAAATAAACTTTTCAATTAGTCCTCATAACCTGTATTAGTAAGGTAAATATACATTTTATCTATTATAGGTTATAAAGTTATTAGAGATAAATGAATAGATCACTATTAAGGATCTAGGTCCATAACTATAAGCGACTAAATAATTCACGGTAAATAAAATAGACTATTTGAAATATATCTATGATAAGTGATCTCTATATTAACTGCAAATGTTTAATTTTAGCAGTAAGGATTTTTCTGTGGTAAATGAATAAGTCATTTGTCCCCTATTTAATCGATTTTTTTTGCTACCGTAAATGAATATTCGCTAATGGCTAGCGAATTTTTTTCTCTGTGTAGTTGTCAAGAAGAAATCAGCTGTTTCATCTGATATTAAACGAGTTTTAGTTATCTAATTTAATATAAGTATTGGTTGAAACAGTAATAATATAAATCAATTTCATATTTAATATAAAGAATTAGATAAGTTTAAAAGATAAAAATATCAATGACATAAAGGTAAGTTATATGTCACCATGTATATCAAATTTATGTAATCAATGAATAAAAAATGATGATGGATTTAAAGAAATATTTGCTACTAGAGAATTTAAATAGTATAAATAACCAAAGCAAAAGATATTATAAAAGAATTTATGTTCATAAATATAAATATTATTTTCAAATTGTCATATATGTCAAAACAAAACTAGACATATAACAATGAATTCCACTATCTGTAAAAGACTTGTTCTATTGAAATTCGTTGGATAGGAAAAGAAAACAGATACTTTTCAAGTGAAATTTACATTTATATATGTTACCAAAAACTTCATAAAGTGTAGCAATTGTGAATATAGTTCGACAGCTCCAGAAACAATGTGATTGGTGGAAAATGACAGGACAAATTTTGATCAACTAAAATTAACAAAAACTTTATTGATAATTAGTGAGCTTAGAAACAATATATTCGTTGTTGATAAAAAAATTGACGATCAAATAGAAGCGTTGGTAGTTGGTTCTTGGCGTCGAAATAGCGAGGAGGTGATGAAGAATTTTTCCCGAAATTTCAAGTAAAATCACAAATTTTCATGATAAAAGTTATAGATTATTAACAAATATAAAACTTAGAACACTCACATGTATTTGTAACCAGTTTTCCCGTGAGAATATCCAAAATTCTCAAGTAAGTACGCAGTTTGAACTTCGGAAGGCGTAGTCCTGTTTCCAGACGGGATAGATCGAGAATCCAGACATCAGGTCAGTGCTTCTTCAAATATTATTGGCCAATAATAAGAATAATAACTCTTGAGTATAAATTCAGTGACTATTTCCATGTATATATAAAAATTCTTGCGTCTATATGATCGATCTATAAAAAAGAAAAAAGGACTTCATGTAGTTTATTCACTAGACAAAATCTAAATATTATTTAAAAAGGCCTATTCTGTGATTAAATAATGCTTGTACTTACGTATTTTCAAATCATATAAGAAAAATGCATCTTAATCCATTCATATAATATTTCCATTTGTATATATAATTTTGTAACCCATTTCTTCCGAACAATTTATTTGGTGTATGTATATAATTTCTAACGTAAATTCTTTTATGCAAATCCATCAACATTATTGTAACGACAACGATGCTATGTATCTAATAATCACGCATATGCAGAGCGTCGATAAGAAACGTTCGTTCCATTTCGAATACATTCGTTTTTAGTTGGGCATGCGCATAAGATGGTGTATATCCTTTATGATTCTGTGTTGGTAATTTCCATAGGCGTAACTATTTTATAAATAAATAAATAAAAATTTCATTATAAAATTGAATTATCGAAAGTATTGTGTTTCTTTTTTATTTTGAATGAGCAAAGTATATCCAAACAAAGCCTGAACTCAAAGAGTAGAGAAAGTCTCATGCTCCCGAACAATATCATATAATAAATAATAATATATCATATACCAATAAATAACTGAGCTAGCCACACAACGAAAATTAAATGATACATCAAATATCTATCTAAATATTAAACTAATTAATAATAAAATAATTATCAAATTATTTATAATTGGCGCCCAACGTGGGGCGTTTTAAAAAATTTAGGAAGCACTTGTAAATTTTAAAACTTAATTGAAATGGCAAAACGAATGACGTTGAGAGATGGAAGGCAGGTAGGAGCAGAAAGTGATTCAGAAGAGGAAAGGGAAGAAAGAAGTCATGGAATGGGAGATTATCGAGCGGTGTAGTTGGAACAAGGACAACAAGCGGAAGGTGATGCACAGGAAGAAGTTTTGACAGATGAAGAAGCTGTGGAACAAGAAGAGAGGAGGCAAGAGAGAAGGCAACCACAAGTAGGAACAAATAGTAATGACCCATTGACGCAAATATTGATGAGCATAAATAGTATGAGAGAAGAAATGAGGAGAGATATGAACAAAATGGATAAAAAAATGGATAGTATGAGAGAAGAAATTAGAGGGGATATAAAGAACATCAATGGTAATATGAACAGATTAGAAGAGAAAATAGAAGAAGTGAAATTTGAAAATTGTAAGGAAATTAAGGAACTTTAGAAGACCACTGAAGAATTTGTAAAGAAAATTGACAAGGTGAGAGAAGATTTGGAGGATCAAAACAAACATCTGAGGATTGAAATACAAGAAAACGGAATCAAAATTAGAGAGCAGATAGAAAATCAAATAGTAGAACAAATTCCAGAATTGGAGAGAGGTATAGAAGAAAAATTACCGGGGACAATTCAAGCTGAAGTTATTAAACAAAATTTATATATAACGAAAGAAATGGAGTATATTAAATTCAGGGAACAAACAATCGAAGAAATTATGCAGAATTATCAGCAAAATGCGGAGCAGCAATTTAAGGACTTGGATACAAAGGTACAAAAACAAACAGGAACATGTGAGGAGAGGAACGAATACATTCGTCAAATAGTTAACAAAGAATTAGAAGAAATGAACATAAAATTGCAGGAAAGTATGGAAGAAATGGAATTTAACGTTAGGAGAAATGGAGGTGGAATAATCTACACTGGGAACATGGATATCGGAATAAAATTTGATGGGAATATAAATACCATTCATCCGAAGGTGTTTATGAAGATAATTAAAAGTAAATTTAAGGGAATGAGAGACATAATGGAAAATAAAATTATCATTAGAAGGATGTTATCTGGGCATGCCCTATTATGGTTCTGTAATAAGGAGGAAAGCATAAATGATTTAGAAGAATTTGAGAACCAATTCATGACCTATTTCTGGGGTGAGATTCATCAGGCTAATTATAGGGAAAGGTTGTACTTCGGAAAATTTTATTACAATAGGAATAAGAATTTGAATGCATATGCTATGCAACTATATAACATGGCGCAATACCTGGAACCTGTTATGAAGGAGGAGGAACTAGTTTTATATGTCGGAAGACATTTCAATTCAGAAGTGTCTGAAACAATAGCACTCCATAATATAAAAACCATGGACAACTTATCGAGATATTTGCAGAAAGTTGAAAGGAGTGTTCAAAATGGAAGTGGTATTCACAGATACCAACAAGGAAATGGAAATATGAGAAACGATACACGAAAGGAAATGGAAATGGTAATTTCAGGAGAGATTATTATGAAGGAAATGGAAATAGAAGTTATGGAAACAGGAACTTTGAAGATAGACGATACCAAGGAAATGGGGAACAATATAGATATAGAGAGAGGAATAATGGGAACAGATATCCGGAGAACCATAGGAATCAGAACAATTTCGAGAGTAGAAATCACTATGGTAATAATAATAATAATAGAGGAAGAAATTGGCAAAATGGCAGAGAAAACCAAAATAATCAAGAGCGAAGCAGAAACAGGGATGACGACAATAGAAGACAAGTAAACATGGTCAGACAGGAGATACAGGTGGAAGAATGTATTCCTGGACAGGACAATATAGCAAATTTTGCTTAGATCGTCCTTACGTACATAATATCATCTATTCATCGCGATATGAACATCCTCGAGAATTAATTGTAGATCATGAAAATAATAGTCAAAAAGTAGAAAAACCTAATTTGATATTTATCCAGAGTAGATTACAAAACATTGTTTGTAGAATTTTAATAGATACGGGTTCAGAGGTAACATTAATTAAACAGGATATTGTAGATAACTCAAATAAGGATGATACTATGATGATAAATACAAAGAAACTATCATTAGTAGGGGCGAATGATAAAAATTTATATTATACAAATAGTACCATAATAACAGATTATTATTTGGGAAATATAGCTTATAAAATACAATTATTAGTAGTTAAGAATTTAAAATATGACGTAATTTTGGGAAATGATGAATTGAGCAAACACAATATGATTATTGATTATAAACAGGGGTACATGGTATGTGAAGGTAATGTAATAACTTTTGATAAAAAGGAAGAACAAGAGGTAGAAAAAATACAACGTCAAATAAACGAAATAGAAATTTTGGTAGATCTACAAGAACAATTTTGTCCCATACAACATTGAAGAGAGATCAATGAATTATTGAGAAAGCATGGGAGACTCTTCAACAAAGAAGTATGTATAGCGGCAAAGTATATACACAAGTTGGAAATGAATAAGGATATTAGTAACTTCAAGATAAAAACCTATCCCATTCCTTATAAGCTGAAAAATGAAGTATACCAGGAGTTAGAAAAGATGATACAAGATGGTATTATAGAAAGATCCAACTCTCCATATATAAGTGCAATAACATGTGTCCCTAAAAAGTCAGGTGAGATTAGATTATGTCTGGATGCCAGAAATATCAACTCTTATACTAAAAAACAATATGAGAGTCCTTTAAATGTAGAGGCGATATTCGGAAGAATTACAAGAGCAAACATATTCACAAAACTGGATTTAAAACATAGTTTCTGGTTGATTCCATTGGACAAAAGAATACGTCCATATACAGCATTCATGATTGATGGTGTAGTATACCAATTTTGTGTTGTTCCATTTGGTTTACAGAGTTCGTGTGTAGCCTTAATAAGAAGTACCAAAAGGAAGTGCAGTATTTGGGATATATTTTGAATTCTACTGGAGTGAGAATGAATCCTGGATCAATTAGAACCATAAGGGAATATAAGACACCGACTAATCTTAAAACTATTCGAGGATTTTTGAGAATTCTCAACTACTTCAAACGGTTAATACCAGACCTCAGTAATAAAGAAATTCCGCTAATTGAATTACTCAAGAATGAAACGAAATGGAAATGGGATGCTAGGAGAGAACAAGCTTTCCAAGAACTGAAGGAAAGATTTTTACAAAATTTGCAGGTTTATCATCCTCAATATGACAAGCCATTTATTTTAACAACAGATGCATCCATAGATAGGTTAGCAGGAGTTTTATTGCCAGAACAAGAGGAAGGAGAAGTACCAATCAGTTTTATTTCCCGAGTAACAAAGAACTTTGAAAGAAAATATTCAGTTACTGAATTGGAGATGGCAAGCACTGTATTTTGTATAACTAAATTACGTTTTTATCTATTAGGAGCAAAATTTCATTTGGAAACAGACCATTCAGCTTTAACAGCAAAGTTTAGAAACCGTTATGCCAATAATATGATACATCGATGGATTCTTCTATTACAAGAATACGAATTTGTTATAAAATTTATTCCTGGGGAAAACTAACATAGTAACGGATGCTCTTAGCCGTGAAACAGAAATGAAGAGGAAGGATGATCAACAATTCCAAATTGGCATCAATAGATTGCAGAAAACTGAAGGTTTGTTTACTTTGGAAAAAATATTGGAAGATCAAAGAAGTTTGCAAGCATCTTGAAAAAGAGGAGCATTTCAAAACGAGGGAATTTGGTATAAGAAAATGGAAGACAGGGAAATTTATTTAATAACATCTGAATATGCTAAAGAAATTCTTAGACAACTTCATGAGGAATATGGACATATAGGATCTCGGAAACTATGGATGTTGCTTAGAGAAAATTACACCGCAAAGAAGGACATATCATTAGTGAAAGAAATCTGTAAAACTTGTAAAATTTGCCAGTTGGCAAAGGGAAAGAATTATCATAATATTAGTGGACCAAAACCTATAATAGCACTCAAGCCTTTACATATAGTAGCTATTGATTTTATATCACAATTAATACCTAGCAATCAAGGCAATAAACATATTTTAGTCATGGTAGATATTTTCTCAAAATTTGTAAGAACTTTTCCTCGTCAACGTACCAATGCGAACACAGTAATATCTTGTCTGAAAAATTTTATAGAAGAAATAGGAACTCCTGAAATTTTAATACTTGATCATGCTACTTACTTTGTGAGTGAAAAAGTCAAACTTTTCTGTAGAAATCATAACATAAAAATGAATTTTATAAGCATAAGAAGACCATCATCTAATCCAGCTGAGAGGTATATCAAAGAAGTTGTCAAGTATTTATGGATTTTATGTAATAATAGGCACAATTTATGGGAAGAAAATCTGAACCAAGTAGAAAATTTTTTAAATCAATTACTGAAGAATGTTCACAATTCATTTTAAAAGGAATACCCCCAGAACGTGACTGGATTGTACAGAGAGAATGGGATATGTCTCAAGTTTTAAATAAAGTAAGCAAGAATTTGGAAATAAGTGCTATAAGATTTATTAAAAGAAAAGGAAAGAAGAATAAAAAGAAAATAAGGTTTTAAAAAGGAGATTTAGTACTAGTAAGATCTTTAAGAACACCAAAGAAAGGTGAAAATCAATGTAAGAAATTATTATCACCTTTTGAAGGGCCATATGTAGTTGACAATAGTGATGCTCAAAACAGTTATCGGTTATTCTATCCAGGTAAACAATTAGGAAGGGGAGTAGTGTTCAATGTTGAACATGTATATAAATATTATGAATAGATGATGTTATGTTACGAACGAAACTTAAAGGAAAATAATAGTCATAAGTATAGTTTTAAATTTAATACTAGAGTAGTGTACAAAGATAAAATAGATATCAGATAGGGCTTTGTTTCCATTTGGCAGATGGTGATCCAATAAGATTCTTCACTTTTGTTTCTTCAGAACCTAAAAAAATTGAGAAATAAATAAATGAATAAATACAATATAATATAAAGAAATATAATATAAAGAAAAATTTATTAGGTAAAACTTATCATAAAAACAGCTTTGAATATAAAGAAGGGGAGATTTGAATATGGCAAATCAATATATAACAAATAAAGAAAAACAATTTATAAGAAATACTGGCTTTATAAAGAAGGAAAATAAAAAGATATAAGATAGAGGGTATAAACATAAGAATAACTTGAGTATCAAATAGAATTTCATATCTTTTAAAATAAGGAAATAAGACGCAAATAATAAAAGGATAGGAAAGGAGAATAATGAATGATATTGATTAAAAATATAGGAGGTAATAGTTGATGTCAATTAGAATTTTATAGAATACTTGAAAATACATGGAAGAATAAGGAAATTGATATTGATATATAAATGAATTTATAAAATAATTAAATATACTGAATAATGAGTATTGAAATGAAATGTGATATGAGGAGTATATAGAGAAATAAAATATAATGAAATTATAGGAAATATAAGTTGATATATAAGCGGATGTTAGTATAAATATGATAGTAGGGAAGTATTAGAAGGAGTAATATTATGAATATTTAAATTGACATTGATAAGAATCTAATATATTTTGGGAAAGAATAATTTGACAGGTGTTCATAAGAATAGGAATTGTAATAGGAAGTATGTGAATATTTATTTGAGAATTGAATATAAAGTCAAGGAAATATCAGATTATGCCATAAATTTATAAATATTTAAATAAAGATACAACGATCATTAAAAAGAAGAAAATTGAAATTTGAATAGCTCTCAATGTTATTGATATCATTTAAATTTAAATTTGAGGGGAATTGAAGCATATATCTTATATATTAAAGAGTATCAGCTGTTTGAGAATATTTTGCTTAGTATTTAAAATGGATTAAAACTATGTAGTTAAAAACACATTAAGAAAAACACAATCATAAGTAAAAATGCATATAAAATCAGAATATATTAAATCATTTGTTTACAATAATTGAAAGAGCAACAATAAATATGAAGAAATTACCTTAACAATTGTCTAAAGTTTGAAAATGCGTAACAAGTATAGTGGAGAACATGAAATCTGCCCAATATGGATGTTTAGTTGTCAAGAATAAATCAGCTGTTTCATCTGAAATTAAACGAGTCTTAGTTATCTAATTTAATAAAAGTATTAGTTGAAACAGTAATAATATAAATCAATTTCATATTTAGTATAAAGAATTAGATAAGTTTAAAAGATAAAAATATCAATGACATAAAGGTAAGTTATATGTCACCATGTATATCAAATTTATGGAATCAATGAACAAAAAATGATGATGGATTTAAAGAAATATTTGCTACTAGAGAATTTAAATAGTATAAATAACCAAAGCAAAAGATATTATAAAAGAATTTATGTTCAATAATATAAATATTATTTTCAAATTGTCATATATGTCAAAACAAAACTAGACGTTGTCATATCAACATATAACAATGAATTTCACTATCTGTAAAAGACTCGTTCTATTGAAATTCGTTGAATAGTAAAAGAAAACAGATACTTTTCAAGTGAAATTTACATTTATATATGTTTCCAAAAACTTCATAAAGTGTAGCAATTGTGAATATAGTTCAACAGTTCCAGAAACAATGTGATTGGTGGGAAATGACAAGACAAATTTTGATCAACTAAAATTAACAAAAACTTTATTGATAATTAGTGAGCTTAGAAACAATATATTCGTTGTTGATACAAAAATTGACGATCAAATAGAAGCGTTGGTAGTTGGTTCTTGGCATCGAAATAGCGAGGAGGTGATGAATAATTTTTCCCGTAATTTCAAGTAAAATCACAAATTTTCATGATAAAAGATATAGATTCTTAACAAATATGAAACTTAGAACACTCACATGTATTTGTAACCAGTTTTTCCGCGAGAATATCCAAAATTCTCAAGTAAGTACGGAGTTTGAACTTCGGAAGGCGCAGTCCTGTTTCCAGACGGGATAGATCCAGAAACCAGACATCAGGTCAGTGCTTCTTTCAATATGTCTAATGAATTCTAGGTTTTGGACCATGTAGAACTTTTTATAAAGAATAATTTTTTTCCGTAAAATTAATAATAAAAAAGTTTCCCATATGCCGCAAACTTACGTGGACACTCTGTATATGTATGCAAATAATAAAATGTATGTGCTTTGCATATAATCCGCTCTTTAATAATATGAAATGGTTGTATTGCATTGTAGAAAAAGTTGTGTATTCCTGGAATCAAAAAAGTTCAATCTCACTATTCCATTTCCTTCCAATTTATATCCACCTCCATAAATCTCGAAACTTTTTCGTTGAAAAACCCTAAAATATATTTAAAGATTCGTTCATATTCATCGAAATAAATATTACATCACGTCTTTCCGAACTTTTTTAATATAATGATCAGCAGTAACGTCGGATAGGCAGGTGGCTTTTATTAAATTCTAAAAATCCCGCTCCATAAAAATTCTACATAAAATTCCCGATCGACATTTCGCTCAGCTTCGACGCCGGTACGGATCTGCTATAAAATATTTTATGCAGTCACGCACGTGTGAAAATATATCCTCTATTCGATGGAGATCTTGCTTTGTTTGAACTGAGATTGAACTCTCCAGTTGGAGTTTTCTAAGAGATTTCGTCTGTTACTACAGGGGATCTACAAAGGTTAAATTAACCTATTTGTTACTTCTATTGACTAAAAGGAATCTCTTTCGGTCGTATAGACTGTCACGGTGTAAATCTCCTATCGGGAAAAGTATTTTATGTTTTCTCTAGAAAATCCTGTGTGAAAGTGTAAAAAAGTATGTAGAACAACAAATTTGGTACAAGCTCACCTACTTTTCTTTTTATAGGTTACTTTTTTGGTTTATAGCTTAATATAGGTAGAAATGGTAGCATTCACTATATATATATATATATATATATATATATATATATATATATATATATATATATATATATATATATATATATATTAATACAGTCCTCTTATTTCAAATTTTAAAGTATTTAATTTAATTTTTTTTGCAATACTTTTGGCAAACCCTGTATTGTCTATAAAATCAATATGATTTAAAAACTCTGTATATGTAAGATTTGGCACATTATTTGATTTCCGATGACATTTACCTGTCCCAATTGGAAAACATATTTAAAGGTTAGAGAAAATATGTCATGATAGGCATGAAGTTATAATAAAAGTATCCCAAAACTTTGTTCTAAGAAAATAACAAGTTGAGTTTTTTTTTTAAAAAGAGGGAAGTTTGTGAACACCGTAGAATATGGTTATTTATTTGAAAAAAATAAGGGAGTTGAATTTAAGAATCCGAACGGGGAACATCTCTTGTTAGATTTCTCCAAAAATTTTATATAAGAGTAATAACAGTGTAATTAATTAGTATAAGGCGTTATTCGGTGTATTCAAAGTAAATTGAGTGCGTGTGTTTTCGAAAAATCTTTCGTGATTCGAAAAAAGGTGAAGGATCCTGAATCCTAAATTAGTGTTTGCAGTTGTACGAGGTTGCAGTTTTTTCTTCTCTACGTCAAGACTTCTGGTGAGTTCGCTCCAGAATTAATTAAATAGATTATTATACCATTGATCAGGCCTTGAAAAAAAATTAAAATTAGATGAATCCAAATATTGAAATTAAAAATTGAATTCAAATAACAGCGAAATATAAGTATACTCATCGAACAATTAAATTAGTGGAAGAAATTATTTTAAAAAATCGGGTACTTGACATTTACCGAGGAGTTAAGTGACAATTCAAATTTTGGATTTTTTTTTGAAAAAAATGGAAATTTTTGGAATTAGATATTAGGCGTTCATTTAGTTTGTAGGTTGTTTCAATTTTAATCTATTCGTGAAAGGTACTATTTCATTATTTGTATTAAAAAGGAAAGCTAAATTTGTAACTTGTTGATTTGGGTAATTGTATATAATCGTTAAACTTATTTTCATTGGAAATTATTTGAATCATATCAGAAATGTTGATAGAAATTAAACACATTTAATTGAATAGGAATTTTTATTCGAACAGTGAAATTTAGTGGATCATTGGTGACAGACAAGTCGTTTATTCATAGTAAGTGTCAGAAAGCAATTAAGGGGTGTTTCTGATCTTAAATATACGTCCGCAGGAGATGATACAGAACAAAATTATTAATCTGAATATTGAAATATTCTGCTAGCTGGGAAGTTTGAGAACAACTGTCAATTGTGAAATACATAAAATACGGTGCTTAAGCCGCATGTGCAGTTCCGTTTCGTCGAGTTTGTGTTTGTTTCTGTGGTAATTTTGAAATAAATGCATGGCTATGACTGATTTGATGGATTAGCTTAAGCTCTTGATGAAGTTATATATAAATAACGAAAATTTGAGGGACATTTAACAATTGCTTCAACCACTACAGATCGCTTCTCATTAGATTAACTCTAGATACATACATACAGATTACTTTCTCAATTATGTTGAAATTTATTGATATTTAATTCATTAACTAATCCAATGTTATTTTCTATATAATTATTTGTATTTGCTTTCAATGTATAGAAATTTATTTAAATAAAAGTACATTAATTTCAATTAATTTAATTTAAAGATATTTATTTAGAAAACAAATTTGATACGCCTATGCGAGTTATATGAAGACATCCTGTATGTGTAAGATTAATTTGAAGCCGTCCTGTTTGACGTGAATAAGGATTGCTGTTGTCAGCAGTGAGTTTACTTGGTATGGTTCGCATCGGTTTTTGTCATTCTAATCCTGTTACTTTTATTATAAACATATTCAATCAAAGTTAGTGAAGTTTTGTATTTTTGTAAAATAAAAGTTTTTAAAAAATACCTTTGTGTATAAAAACATTTAACTTGCGCTAATTACCCATAGTCAGAAAAATTGCTAAAAGCCTTGTATTGCGCATGATCATAGATTGGATATGTACTGAAGAGTGATCAAGGATATCTGATTATTTGATGGATATTATTATTGAAATGTTTATGAATAAAATAGTTCAATTACCATATATATGTTCATGATAGATATAAAAGGATCTGTGTACAAGAATTACCCATAGATATGCTGAGATTCAGTTTAAATTAAGCAAATAATATATCTTCTGATAGCGTTGTTAACTTAACAAGTGGATGCCTATTGTTTATGAAAAGTTTGATAAGGTAAGTCGATAGAAATATATTTATCACAATGATGAAGTTATTTAAAGTTTGTTATACCTAATTATAATAAATATATTGAATTTATATATAAATATTTCTTATAGCTCCAATGATATTAGAAGGAATGGAATTAGTTCATGTTTCGATTCCATAAATAAAATAGTTCGATAATTATCGTTTTTAAAATTATTGTGATTGCCGTTATCATTATTATTCTTATCAGTATGATTATTATTGGCCAATAATATTTAAAACACACTAACCTGAACCCTATATTCTGGAGATTCAAACGATGCTGGACCTGCTATCTGCCGTGTTGGAGGAAGCTTCCCAATTACTCTGGAAATTCTGGTTTTTTCGTGGAGATGCTTTATACAAACATCTGTAAGTACTACTTTTATGCTATTCTTTGATAGTTATTCACTTTGATACGGTTTTACTTAGATTTACTTGAAATTTTCTTTAAAATTTAGCATATCCCTATTCCTTCTTGCTTGGGCATACGGCAGCTGACGCAAAGGGAGGCGATTGTTTTTGTGTAAGCCGCAATCTAGAATTATCTAGTAAAAAGGCACTTATATACAGAGTAACGACCAGCGGGAAAAGTAAGTTTATAAAGTGATGTCGTGAGATAAACAAGTGAACAAATAAATAGTCTAACTAACTAAACAGTAGTGAAGTATTTATATAAATTAGTTTAAGTGTAAATAATATGTATTGTGACGATATTTATTTCTATTGTAATATCAATTTGAAAAATTAATATGAAATTTTGATTAACGTAAATGTCAAATTATAAATTGTCACACTTTGGCTCTAACAAACAATTTGTTTTATTGAATTTGAATTATTTATGAATTTATGTGCTCCGGCTATAATAATGTTTGATATAGGTTTAAATTTTAGTTTTATGTAACTGTCTATCTCATTTTAGAACTTTTTTCTTCCGCTCTCTGGGCGTACGGGTTCAATATTTCAACTTTCCAGACTTATGACCTCCATCTGTGTCAGACTTTCAATATATCAATGCCCAGAAAAAACAAACTAATTAGTTCCAAAATATGTTTATTAATTAGTTAAGTTTGAAATTTTTAAAGAATGGATTACCAAATTTAGGTAACAATAAATATCGATGAGATATTTTAAGATAGTTCAATGTTAGACGTACTAGATTGAATGCATTCTCTCTACGAAAATAAAAGAGAAGAAACTTAACCTACAAACCTACAATAATAAATACCACAATAAAAAAACGGAGTTATGTCAAATAAAGTCTCTGTACTGTTACTAATTTCTGTAAACTTGAATGCAAAGCATACGACTCAACAGCAAGCAAATCGTTTGCGATATTTATCACTATTCAATTATTTTAAAGTTTCCAATCAAGATGATGATTCTCTCCGACAAAATATTTATGAAGATTTGTTACCTTTCAGTCCACTGTCAAACACTCTTCATAAAGGAGATCCTCTTGAAGAAATTATTCATCTCCTCATTAACCCAGTGTATACGGTATGTACGATTTAGCCTTTCATATATTCTCTTGAAAATTTTGGAAATTACCTCCTTTACAAATGCAAAACATGTCCAATTCAGCTTGATCTCTCTTTATAGACAGTGTCTGTTTAAAATACTCCTATTTTATTAATTGTATATTTTTTTGAGAAAAAATTTTTGACTAATTTTAAATTTTAATTCTTGACAGCCCTTTTTAAAATTTTCTTAATGACACTATTTCATTTATTTTTAGTCACCTGGATTTGTATCTCTTGAATACCGCAAACAATCAGAGAGTAGTCATTAGACATAGAACCAGTATCATTTCTCCTTACTCATCACTAATTTTTTTCTATAACCTTAATTTGTTGTCACCCGCACTTGACAAATATAAATTTTATAACATACTCTGTATGTTGGGGTAAATTACTATACCTTCTTATAATTAAAATCTTACGTTATATATAAAATAATTTACAATCAATAGATGAAGTTTTGATACTCCTAGACTTTGGTCAATGGCTTGTGAAGATATGTTTATTTATCACACTGTACCCTTTTGATTTCATTTACATTTTAAAATCTTTACCTAACTTCTGATTTATTACTTAGCTACTTTTCAAATTAATACAGTGTGCGCCAAATTTATCTGATATTTTATAAATCATTTATTGTTATTTGGTACATTATTCTATCTAAAATTTTGTAAGACAATTTATTTGTCTGAGTATATAATATAAATTAGTGAATAGTTTAGTGAATAAATAGATTAAATGAGTAGACATACCGTTTGTATGAATTTATCCCACCCTTCGTATAAAAACGTTTAAATAAATAAGTAAAACATTACATTATGTCGCTTTGTCCATAAAATTGTACAAATGTTTCATGACAATAAAGATTATCTCTCTCTATCTCTCTCGTTTTCTCCCTTTCTCTCTCTATCTCTATCTCCTATCATTCCAAAAACTTTTACTGATTTCATAGCCTCTCCAGATAAACTTACGGAAGTTTTTACCAAATAAATATCTCTTGTTCTCGTTATGATCTTTTCATGTAAATCTAGGTTCACACTAAAATAATTTGCGTTCCTACAATCTATCGAACTTGATTTCACACAAAATTCAAACAAGAACTCAATTCTCTTTTTTCCACATTATATGTTGTTTCAAGTTATTTATTTTGTATATATACGAAATCAACTTTATTTTCTCTACTTTACGACTGATGCTTCGAATTACGTCATAAAAAACATCCTTCAGAACGTATAATTTAATTAACCAATCACATACACTCTTAGAACAAACTTTTTATCACATATCGTTAGAAAAAAACGTATTTTTTCTTGAAATATTCAACATAGTATCAAGAGAATTTCATTCCCTTCCTTCTAAACGAGAATGTATTCAATCTGGCATCACTGTGGAATTGCATAGCGGGACTATCCTCAGGGGAAATGGGTTTAAATGTAAAGAGAACTTTGATATCATTCGAGTTCTATATAAAATGAGTTACTAAAACTCTTGTTCCACTTCTTCCTCGGTGGTCTCGGAAAAGGGATAAACTTCGCTCATTACCGGAATGTGTTTCGTATATTTATCATTCCAAATGCCTGGTAGTGTGCTTTTACAGCTTTTTTCAAAGTTATGATGCAGCTAAATTGCAAGGTACGAATACGAAATACGCCAGCATGTAATACAAGAGTCTGATAGATTTTTTAGATTAAAAAATTAATGTGTGGGAAGAAATCAATTTTTATTTATTTGGAACAATTGACAAGAAAATAAGGGGAATAGGAATGATGACAGTAATTAAAATTCACTAAAATTGTATTTATTTAATGAAACTTGGATCACGGAATTCAAAACAGACATTTATTTTTTATTAAGAGAGCGAAAGTGATATTTTTTTATGTTTACTTCCGCATTAACCACGAAGGTTATGATCGACAATGCAGTGAAGAACAATACACAAGGTACCAAGTGTCTGATGAAGAGAGGTAACCCGCTGTACGTGAAAAACTTTGTCGAATCGGTAGAATAAAGAACTTACGATTTGGTGTTTCAACATCCAGCGGGGATTCCGGAAGAATCTACTATCGAAGAAAGAAGAAACCAAGACTCTCCAAAACCCTTGTAAGTGCCAAGTTTCCTGTTTTACCTTCCCATATGTTTTATTTTGAAAGAGTAGGGGAGATATTTTATGAAATTTTAAAAATATTTCGGACATATTTTGTCGTACGACGATGTCCACATTTGTTTCCTTTTATTTCCTTCTTTTTCTTTTATACATTGACTTTATTCTATGACTGTCTGCTTGTCTGCCTACCCTATATAAAATCATAACCTCAATAATAACACAGATAATAGAAAAACACCTCACACTACACAACATCCTCACAGAGGAACAAAAAGGATGTCGAAAAAAGCCAAGGATCCAAAGCGCAATTAATAATAGACAGCACCATACTAAAACAAGCAGAACAGCATCAAAGAAACTTATTCACATGCTACATCGATTACAAAAAGTCTTTTGATTCTGTCCCCCATAGCTGATTTCGACATATACTACCAATATACAAAATACCGATAACACTAAAAAACTTTCTAACACGCGTGATGCAAACGTGGAGATCTGAGATATATCTGCACACTGACACGCAACAGATAGAAACTGATGAAATACAATTAAAATAGAAATAGACAAGTGCAGGACACTGAGAATGGAAAGAGGCAAATGGAAGGAAAATCAACACATGCTGACAGTGAACAACTAACAAATAACAACATTACAAGAACAAGAAACCTACAAGTACCTTGGTCTTCAATAGAATAACAAACTACAACATAAACCCATAAAGCCACACACCTAAAAGCCATACTCACCAGTAAATTGAATGCAAAAAACATAGTCAAAGCTATAAACACATACGCAATACCCCTGCTCACATACTCATTCGGCGTCGTCAAATGGTCTACTACGGAAACGCAAGAACTGGACACTGGACAGGCTTAACCGTATCATGCTTACGAAATAACGCATGCAACTCCCGAAAACATGCATTGAACGAGGGACCTTACCACGATCTAAGGGAGGCCGAAGATTTATCGATATAACTGAACTGAACAGCAATGAAATTAATAAGCTAAAAGAATATTTCCATACGCAGCTAACACCTCTTAATTAAGGCCAAACTCAGCAAGATAAAGCCGTAGACGAGGACAACACAAATACTAACACACATGTAGCAGAAAAATACAGAAGATGGTCAGAGAAAACGATACATGGGAAACACTACAAAATAGTAAGACGTTTTCTTCAGTTTGACTTTCGGAATATGAATTATGGACTCTTACTTGAAATGATCTGTCTTTAAGGAAATTACTAATAAATCTGAGGCAATTACCACGAATATTCCATGAGTGGAGTTCTTTTACTATGTTGAATCTCCAACATGTGTTAAATTCTCTTTTCAAATCAAATATATATATATATATATATATATATATATATATATATATATATATACATGATTGTTTAATCGACAGTGCTTCATGGATATCACTTTCCAGTTCAAGAATATTATCGATGCCGGATCGATTTTGTCTAAAACCATTTTGATGTTTCCAAGGTCCTCATCAATCTGTAATTAACCATTTTCTCCATTAACTTGCACATTGAACAGGTTAAACTTATACGATACGAGTAATATTTCAGACTTGACTTGGTTTTTCAGGAAAGGTAGAATGTACGCTGTTGACCATGTTGAAGGAAATTGATTATGTTTCCAGACACAGTTGAATAGTTGGAGAAGGAGTGTTTTCGCATATTCAGGAAGGTGGTTTAAGAATGTGACTGGGATATCATCTGGTCTAGGATTAGTATCTTTCATGCTATAAAGTGCATTTTGAAGTTCCTCCATAGAGAATGGTATGTTTAGTAGAGAGTTTTCGTCTTCGTCTTGAAGTAGCTCTGAATTGTCCATCACTAATCTAGTTTCAAGAAAGGTATCATTATAATTGCGGTTTGAAGACAAACTTTTAAAAGTGATTGGCTATAGCGTCGGCCATTAGCTGAGGAGAGATTGTGACTCCATCATTAATCTTTAGTCGAGATAATATTGGTGTGTACTTTAGTTCTGAAACTTTTCTTATTCTTTTCCATACTTCACTGATGGGAGTGGCGCTATTTATTTCAGAAACATATTATGACCATGATATTTTCTTAACTGTTTTGATGAGAAGCTGTGCCTTCGCTTTGAGCCTTTTGAAATATATTTTATTTTCGATTGTCCTGTGCCTCTTGTACTTATTAAGTGCTGTTTTGGCGGCACGAATAGACGTATTTCCGTATTCCACCATGGTACAGAGGTGCTTTTTTTGTTTGTCCTCATAGTTTTTTCTATGAAGAGTTCTGTACTTCTTAGAATAATGCTGTTGAAATTATTTAAGGATTCATCAACGTCGTCGTCATCGTACATTCCAGCATTTCGTGGTTGATGTGGGATTCAAATTCTGTCCAGTTTGCAGATCCTATTTTCCATTTCGGAACAAAACTTTCAGGAGTCAGGGCTGCTGAGTTCTTCATAAGGATAGGATGGTGATCACTGCCATATGTGTACTGAAGGGCTTTCCAAAAAAGGCGAGGAGTAAGTTGGGGGTTGCACAAACTCAAATCACTTACTGATGAGTTCCCAGTGTTGACGTTAAATCTTGTTGGAGATCCATCGTTAAGAAAGTTAAGCTGAAGGTCCGATATAATTTTTTTTACAATATTCCTTCTAGCATCAGTATAAAACGAGCCCCATATAATGTTGTGACTATTAAAATCTCCTACTATAATGCGAGGAGCCGGTATCTGACTTAACAAATCTTTTAGTTCGTTGTAAGTTGTAGGAGTGCTTGACGGTAGATAGAGATTACAAATAAAATAAACATTTTCTCACTTAATTTTAACAACTATGGCTTCCAAGTTAGTTGTTACGGGAAGTAAACTTGCTTCTCTTCTAATGTATCCTTAACTAATGTTGCTACGCCACCACTCGATATATTGTTGGTTGGTTTTCGAAAGCATTTGAATGATACAGAGTTGTATATTTTTTGAGGGTTTAAGTTGGTTTCTTGCAGACATATTATGACCGTAGTTTTTTTAGCAAAAAGGAGTTGAAGCATAGCAAGGCGATGGAAAAATCCATCAATATTCCATTGTAGTATTGATGTGAGTTCAAGGAATTAATTTGTATATGTTAGTTCTGGCTTAACTGAGAGGTGTCGCTTTCGTCATCTGAGAAATTAACACCGAGCTGAGCGAAAATTTTCTTTTCAAGTAAAGTTAGTTTGCGCTTCGTTGATTTGTCTTTTACGTGAGGATATATTAGACGTAGCTCACTAGTAAGTGCTAAAATATTTGTAGTGTACTCTTTTATAATACGAATGGGATCTGAAGATCCGCTTATACTGCTTAGCAAAAAAAATAGTTGATCGAAATTGAGCACATATAGAGGAGACTGGTTTTCGATAACTGTTTTGGCCGCTTCAAGTGATTGTATCAAGTTCAAATTGCTATCTTCTTTTTTCGGGGTTAGAATTGAACTTTGGCTTCTTTGCTTTTGACTTATATTTTGGTACAAGGAATTAATTGCATTGTGTGATAGGTGGACTCACTTCAGGTGAAACGATTTCGTCAAAATTTCGTTTTGGTTGGCTTGTATCGACAGTTGCTTGAGGAGAAGTTTCCATACCCAGGTAGCACATACATATTGGCCGAATATTGGTTAAATATAGTTAATAGAATGGGACAATATAGATTTCATTGCATTGGCCCAATTTAAAATGTGAACATTTTGCGACGTTGTTACAATATCAATAAGTTATATTGGCCCCATATGGAAAATCAGGTAATTCGCCAATGTAGTCCTGACATTGTTTATTTATTATTTTCCAAAGTAGTCCAACATCGGTAGAAGCTTGGTGTCTTATATTGACCTAATATTGGAATACACATATAGGCCCCACATTAGCTATTATATGTTGTACCAAGTAGTCCAAAATTGACTAAATCTTGGTAATACTATATTGGCGCAATATAGGAATACACATATAGGTCCTACATTAGTTAGTAGATGTTACACCAATTTGTGTACAAATCGGCTGAATTATTGTATTGCTATATCGAAGTAATATTGCAATACATAGGTAGGCCTTATATGATATTTTCATGTTATACTAATATCAAATGAAAATCGGTAGTCGATATACATATATATAGACCTATTTTGAAACAATCCTACTAATTACTGTGAAAAATTTATGTATTTTAAATATTTACTCAGAAATATTACAAGGGGAGTTTTAGAACCTGCTAGACACAATTTTTGAAAATTATTGAAATAGGTAAAATAAATGTCGAAATTTAAATTAAACAACTATTTAAAAAAAAATTATTTTCAAAATTCAATTTTGGTATAAATAATATTGACATAAAAATAAAAGTACTTCTAATTCTAATTACTTCTGGCGTTTCAGTGTAATTAAAAAAAATTAAAAAAAAACTAATAGAATTCTACTACCTTTTTAACATCTGTTGTCCCAGATACAAGAATCAAAATAGTTACCTGAAAATTATAAAAATTTTGAAATAAAATGTATGAACCATCTTCCAAATTATTTTCAAAGGTATTCAGATCTTCCTAGTTATCAAATGGAAGCTTACACTCAGGTTACTTCATCACGTTTGTAAGATATTTTTGAGCTAATAGAGTTAAATGTTCATTTACTTGGATTATATCTGTTTTAGTTGGTTTTATATCATATTGTAAAGGTCTCTTAGCAAGTTTTTCTACATTCTCCATTAATCTTCCACAATCTAAAAAAGTCATAAAATTTAGCATGCTTTTTGAATAACTATGAATTTGAATAAAAATTTCAAAATAAAATATTTAATTTTGTTCAAAATATATAATGTGAATTACTTACTGTGACATTGCAGAAGTGTCATATCCCAGAAATATTAGTTACATTTAAAGATTCATCCGTCTAAACAGAACAAACATGAGGTAGGTATGTATTGTAAATCCCCACATGTACCTATATTTTTCATATAATTTGTGATACAGCATATTGAGTACTCGTTATATTATTAGTTAGATTCTAGTGTAAAAATGGTTATATAGGTATGTATTGTTAACTAGAAAAATCAAACGAATTAAGAAAATTCCCCTAGATAATAACACTTATTTCAATACATGTTTGAAAGTAAAAGTGAGAACACTGTATGGTTCTTTATAAACCAAAATGAATTTTAGAGTAACTGCCTAATCAACAAGATACCTAATCGTTTGTTATGATAAAACATTTACCAGTAAAGCGTGTGTGGATTTTGTGAAGATAACCTCACTTTATTGTATATCTACGAAATAATAATTATATGCAATGCAATCACTTTTATCAATATTTGTCAAATGAATTTTACCGATTACAAAAAGCACCCTACAATCACTCAAAACACGACATGATGCAACACCTTCTTTAAGACACTAGAAATTAAAATAAAATGGCGATTACGGCATTCGGGCTGACGACTGCTGCTCCGTTCGTGCTCGTGAATATCGATTAGAGATGTGTGGCCAATGATTATATCCCATAAATGCAATATGGGCAAAATAATACTACAGTAATATTGTATAATCTACATCTAATAATGTGGGCCCAACCTCAAACATTTGATATTAAAAATAATCCGTAACTTCTACATTGGCTTATTATAGTTCTAGGAATACGTATCAATCAGAATATGCCAATATTGTAACATTGTTGTATATAAATTGAACATTGAATATAGTATTCTCAAAGTATATAAATATTGTTACAATATTATTTCATTTGTACATTGGTTCAATATTTAAAACACAATATCGGAATAAACCAACATTGTACCTATTATCAACATCTAATATTGCTTGTCTAAACCAAAACTTTTTTACATTCAAAATAACCGGTAATTTCTATATCGATTTAACGTTGGTGTGGTAATATGCATCAATAAAACTATATCAATATGATACCATTATTGGTTAAGAAGTGAAAATTTAATATTGTATACTCAATATATATGAGTGTTGATCCGATATTGTTGGTTGTTTATTTGTATACTATCCTGTAAGCACAATATCGGTAAAATAATATTAAATCAATATTGTATCATCGACATCTAATAATTTTGGCCCAATCTCATTTTATTTACATTAAAAATAGCCTGTAATTACTATATTGGATAATTATTGGTCTCACAATATGTATCAATAACAGAATACCAATATTGTATCATTGTTGGATATACATAAAACATAGAATGTATCATTACCCAAATAGCACAAAGTGATACTATGGATGTCCGATGGACGTACGTCTGTGGACAGCTGTATGTCCATAGGATGTCCATTTTTTCTCTATGGACGTCCAGTGGACATCCATTCAGATTCCCGATGACACAACTCTGGACATCCATAGATTGTCCATTGACGGACATCCATAGATTGTCCATTGACGGACATCCATAGATTGTCCATTGACGGACATTCATAGATTGTCCAATAATGGACGTCCGCAGCTGTAGCTAATTTTTGTCACCGAAAAACTGTAGAATCACCTTTGCTTAAAAGTATGAAGTTGCACAAATATGAATAACTGTAAACTATAAATTCTTAACTAATGAAGGTATATGTTACTTTAAAAATGATTTCTTTGGAGGACTTCTAATATTTTTGATACATTGCTAAAACTAGATTGTTATTTTGTCACAAATCAATTTAAAAAATTGTTTTTTTACAAAGTTTGTTTTGTCTGCTTTGTAAGTTGTTATGTACAGCTTAAATTCCTTTTCTTTCTAAAAAGGAACTGACCATACCTTAACAAATTTGAAATAAACGCAAATAAAAAAGAAACAAAAATGTATTTCATGTCTTAAAATAAAAAATACACTGCCAAACTTGAAAATAAATGGTATACGAGTACATTTCTCAATCATCTAAAGAAAATAGATAAAGAGAAATAACTATGGTTGCTTCTCCTTTTTGGCTCTCTTAGCACATCTTCTCAGCCACTTAGATATTGCTAACTCAGCATCCTTTTCAGTGCATTCAAACGTTTTCACAGCAGAATCTAAAAACATCATTTTTATTCTGTGGGTGTCTTTTAATACAGCTATAGGGCATGTTGTACATATGAATGGTAGGAGATGAACATGTTATTAAATCTGACAAAGTTAAATATTTACTACACAACAATAATGGGTCACTGGAAAAATCAAAATAAAAAGATTAGGTTTTTATTTCTTACCAATTAATAGTCTATTAATTTTCAAACAGGAAAACTTCTGCTTCTTTTGGCGTCCCAAATAACTGAAGCCAGCAGCGAACCCATTTGTAATCAGCTTGCCTGTGGCTTTGTAAATCAACTCATACACATCTTTGCCTCCAGAAGAACTTATTTCTTTTACCTTAAAACCAGATGAGAGATGAATAAAAATATTTTAAAAATCAAGCATATGAAATTAATTTCATGAACATTTTATTTTTTAGGTAACTAAATAATAAAACTGTCTTTTCTATTGCACTTACAGCATTCTTTAATTGTGCCTCTCTACTTAGATAGTGCTCGAGCTCGTCAAGTTCTATTTGCGACTCAACTGGTAGCTTTAACAGCATAAAAATCGACTCTCTAGTTTCCTCAAGATGTTCAACTTTCCGATTGATTTGATTTTTCAACTGGTTAACATCTTCCGCTATATCTGTTATTGTACTTTGAATTATATTTTGTTTCCTGATGATTTTAATTATATACTCTGCAACATACAATACAAATAAATATACATCATACATTTATATAATATTACTATTACTACCAATTATTTTAAGCAGCTCTGGAGAGGTAGATGTACCATTAACTGCATTATTCCCATCATCTCTGGCACTAGAGGTTGAAGAACCATCTGAAGGAATTGAAGACATCACCATACTTATTTTTTCTATTTCATTTACATTTTGGTTGCCTTTTCTGTTTTTATTACCTAAAAACATTTATTGATAAAAACACTGTCACAATAATAGCTAGTTCTGTCATAATCTACCAAACAACTTAACTACTAAAATCTAATTTTTTTCTAATTTCTAATTTTTACCTACAAAACATACCATTTAACTTAGGCGGTTCTGGCAAATTATGGCTTGTTTCATCATCACTATTTTCCGTCAATTCAAATGAAGCAAATTTTGTTAGTTTTGTCTTCACAACTCTTCTTCTTCTAGAACCTTCATTCCTTATTTCTGCTGAGCTCAGTCCATTTTGGGAGTCCAAATCGCTGATTGTAGTGGCCTTCTCAACTTTTTTTATAGCTGTGTCATAACTTTCTAAACATTTACAAAGAAAAGTATAATTTTACCAATTTACAATAACATAAAAAATAAGAAAAAGTCATACCAAATATATTGTTCCTCATTTGTAAAAACTGATGGGTTTGCCAAGTGTCCTCTGGATGGGTACAATTTTTAATGGCTTTGGTGACTTTATCCTGACTCCAAGGAGGCCAGTAACATCTATCTCCTTTTAACCAAGATGTCGGTACAGCCGCAACAGCATCATCTTCATCTGGGAATTTTATTACTGCCCACAAGTTTTCCATTTATAACTTTGTTAAGTAAAAAAGTTGTTAAAAAAATATTTTAATAGGTTTAATTTAAAAAGTAATCTAAACTCCAGCCAAAATAAATTGGTTTGGATAGAACATTAGGTTGGCTAGCACCAATAATAAAAACGCAATTTCAACCTTGGAAAAATTGTCATTACCCATTTGTCAACTTTTATACTTGATAAAAATTGGTGTATTACACATAAAATTTTAATTGAAATAGCCAAAATTTCAGATTTTCAAGAGGTGTACAAAATAGGAATTTTGATTATTAAATGATGTACAAGGGATAACACAAAATAAGAATTTTGATGAAAACGATAAATAAATGGAAAAAAGTATATCATTGCATTGATTGTTCTGATTTCAAATCTAAATATATTTTTAGTTCTAAACTGTGCATGCAACTTTTTTAACATAGAAAATAAGTGTATTTTACTATTAATTCAAATTCCTAGTTTTGTACCCACTTTAGGTACACACTATTTGGAAATTTATAATTTCGAAAATCCCTATTTTAATTTTATGTATCAAACAAACTTTTTTCCAGAATAAAATTTTCTGGTAATGGATTAGAAAAATGTTTCCTTTATGGTGTGGCTTGTTAAAAGTTAAGTATAATTAAAAACAAAAAAGTTTAGCTTGTATGAAGAAGGGGAACTACAAGAAACTTATTTTTATTAGACATTTTTACAAATTTGAATTGAAAATTGTTCAAGTTCCATGCATTAAGTTGTCCTAGGTCAGAAACTAAAAAAATATTTAAATCAGATGATTTACAGGGTTTTACATAATAGTCTTCAACCATTTGATACTTTTGTCCGATAACAAATAGATTTTCATCTTGTTTAATAAAGTTTTTAATATGCACAATACTGCCATCATTAAAATAACAACAGTTGTTACCTAGTCCAGAAAGCTTCAAAGTACATGACTCAAAACAAACTTCTGTAAACTGCTCACACCCCTCAAATTTTTTTAGTAAAGGTCCATTATCATGTGGATGTCTTGGAAAAGCACGCTTTTCTTCATATATATCATATTTTTTTGTCATTGTCTTACAACAATCTTCTTCTTTTTTTCCTTTTTATTATTTAAGCCAATGGTTTATCGTCTTTCCTAATTAAACGTTTCAATTTTTGTAGGTAATTTTCGAATGGAAATGCAGAAAATTTTTCCAAAACAAATATTTTTGTATCTTCATGAATATGTAGTAAATTATGAATGTTATGGGAAGCATACTGTTTGCCATAAAGAGTAATAAACGATTGAACGAAATATTTTAAAAGATCATTAGCATAATTTCCATATTTATTTAGATATTCCATATGAGATAAAATTGTTGTTGCCACATGAAGACATAAAAAATGTAGGTACTTATCATATGACAATTCAGATCGTAATACCAGAGGGCCAGTATAACACAAAAACTGTCGATATTCTGTGGCTTTAAAACGTTTAACTTCCTGCAATGTACGAAGTTTTCTAACAAATTCACAAGGAATATTTTTTTTTGTTCAATTAACAATTCTGAGATTTTTGCAATTTTAACAAAAGGTAGTTTATTTGGTGGTTTACCATCAACCCATATCAAAAGTAGTTTTTTCATTACTCCTAAGTAAATTAAGTGCATGGGGTCAAGAGGAATATTTTTTATGAAATCAAATTTTGGAATCGATTCAACCAAAGACACACCACAATGATGATCCTCATCAACTTTATTCCTATAATCTTCATTACATCTTAGCTTTAAATTATGAGTTTGCGGAAAACAAATTCGATTGTTAACAAAACTGCCCACAACATAACACTTTGTGCATGAACTATATCCCGTGTGACCTTTTATATAACAAATAAAAGATTTAGCTGGTGCATCACAAATGAAACCACACAACTGAAACGGATAAGTTTTTCCATCAAAACAGAAACCATTATTTATTAAATGAACTATTTCATCTATTGAAGAAGCTAAAAGAGAATTGGTATCTTTTGGTTTATCTAAACCATAATATAACCGAATCATTTCTACTACTGAAACATTATCAAGCAAATTACATAAAATAGGATAAAGCTGACTACTATTTGACTCACTCATTGGTAGACCATCAACATTTATATTGATTTTAATACTCTGCAAACTGTCTATATTATCATATTTATTCAACAGCTTTGTAATAGCCACTGAAACACCAAAATGATAATACTGTCCAGGCTCAATAACCTGAACGTGTATATTCCTAGGGGTTTTTAAAAGAGTTCTGGCATCAGAAGGCAAGTTAGCATTGAAATAAATGTTTATAGATGATAACAATGGATTTATTGCTACATGATGTATTTTAAAATCAGTTGCCCATTTTGATATGAATTGTGTAAACGTTACTGTGGAATCTTGATTTTTAAACTTTTACTTCAGGATTTTGTCAATTTTGATAAATTTTCTTCCTCAATTTCATCTGATGTTGAGCTTGATGAAAAATTATTAGGAACTAATAAATCTTCTGTATTTTTTCTAGTAACCTGATTATTTTCTGTATTTTCATCTGAATTACTATCGCTAAAGGAAGTATTAATTAAAGTATTGTTATTATCAGAATAAACATTTTCCTTACTAGGTAAATCCAAAACTTCCAACGTTACATCCGACTTATATTTAGCTGTTCTGTAGGACTCACGTTTTAGTTTATATCTAGGCATTTTAGATTACTTTTACAATACATTTTTGATTTAATTTAATATTAACGATAGGAAACCTGTTGAGTTGGTAATCCCAGTTTATTTACGTGGTTGGTAAAATTATAAAACTCCCTTAAAAATAAAAATTACTTTATCATATAATATACAAGCTTAACACGTCTATATTATGCTTAATAATACACATGTAGAATATTTAAAATGGTACAGTTAGTACATTTAATAACCCACATCTGTTATTTTTATGGTCTCTGATAGTTCCAGCTGTTAAAAAAATATTTTATATATTGTTCATAGCTTACCTGTCTGCCTCCTTTAGAAATTTTAAGGAAGGTTATCTATATGTATAATACAAAATACAAATAAAAAGTTCTTAGCTTGCCTCAGCACAGTCACTTAAACAAAACTTTAATTTAACACTGCAAATGATAAAAAATCTAAGAATCCAATATACAATTTAAAACAAATGCAATATGATGCTGATGCAATGCAACGACACACCCGTTCTCTGTGTACAACAACGAACAGCGATGAGAAAATTGAGAAATGAAAATGGCGTTTAGCGTTGTTTATATATAGGACCATAGACACTGTATACCTGGTATAGACCAAATAAGCAATGATGTCATAAAGGAAAAGTTCTTAAAATCCACCGATAGACTCTATCGATAGATGTCTGTGATATGTCAGATAAATGTCAGGTAGAATGAAGTTGATCTATCGGTAGACGATTATAAGAACGTATTGGTTAGATTCTATGGTAGATTAAAAAAATAACGGAGGGAAATGTCTACAAAATAAATATGCACTGTAATTTATTAATTTTTAATTCGATACAAAATTTCACCTCGTAAAAGCATGACGGGCGTATTTAGGTCCACCATCACTTTAAACATTTCACCATTATAGGATAATTCCATTTCATAATCCATTTCTATTAACAAAAAAACAAGTGTAAAATTTTTAACAAAACAAAACAACTAACCTCAATAAATGAACAAACTTTATAAAATTGTTCATTGTCATTGCATATGGTTGATGATTGTGCTTTCCCCTTCGAAATCTACCAGATTTACCGAGTTTAAAGCCCGGTAGAACTGATGGATGTTCGATAGTACTATCGGTGAATTTAAGAACGCTGGGATGATTCTATCGACAATCTATCGGTAAATTTAAGAACGGCTTTGGTAGACACCGTATTTACCGATAGATGTATCGGTAAATTTAAGAACTTCTCTAAACAGCCGCTGACAGTTACTGAGGGAAAACAAATATTTATTTACGTTCATTTTACGTTTGTAATATGCTTAAACATGACTATTGTTAATTTGGCGAGTATTGCGGAGCAATTTTGTAATGAAATTAAAGTGTTAAAGAAATGTGGAGGTGGAGACAGTTTAAATAGTGGATATATCGTAGAGATAGAGTATATGATGGAAGTTTAGGAGCGAAGCAATAAGGCATAATTACATGATACTCACTTACAATTGAAAAAACGAATAAACTTTTAAAATATTATAACGGTCAAGACAAGACATAAGTTAAATAATTGATTTGTTTTCCCTCATTAACTGTCAGCGGCCATGTTCTGACGTCACACTTTTTCCCTCTATGTGCCATATGTGCCATAGATAACTATAGGAGACACAGACCACTTATACTAATACACTTACAGAATAGGACGACAGACCAGTCAGGCTTTAGAGCCGTATTTCACAGCAAAGAATTACACCGAAATTAAAATTTGCTGTATGACACGCTCAAAAATTGTCACGAAAATTTTCGGAGTAAAAATATGAAACATGTTCTATATTCTCCTGACAAAATTTTAGAAAGTGCGCGTAGAATCGGCGCAGAACCGCATAATCAGTTTGTTTGACATTAAATTAAATTTTACGTAAAGTTATTTCTTGTTCATTATTTTTGAAAGAGAAATAAATCTAGGTATTGAAAATAAATAATCTTAGAGGTTACTTTCTTAAAGGACATCAACCTGCAACTAACAATTCAGCTGTTCTGTTACTAAAATCACGGAATAGCATTCAGAGTATAGATATTTTATAGTCTCAAGGATTTTATTCAGATATATCATTTAAAAAATACATGTACTTAAAATGGACACTGCATGGACGTCCACTAACAGTCGTACAAAGGATGTACATACATGGATGTACATAGTACATCCATTTTCAGTACATGGACCAATGTACTCAAAATGGACACTGCATGGACGTCCACTAGCAGTCGTACAAATTATGTACATACATGGATGTACATAGTACATCCATTATCAGTCCATGGACGAATGTACTCAAAATGGATCTTAAATGGACGTCCATAGGACGACCGGTGCTATCTGAGTACCAATGTACATACATATTTATCCAATATCGGTTGTTTGGTATATCGATTAAGTCTTGTAAAAGTTATAATGGCCGAATATTCTTAAATATATATTGTAATATAGACATTTATTAACATTCGCCCAATCCTGACTTCTCAATTTCCAATATATAAATATTGAGCCGATATAGTTTCGATCTCTAGCCAATTTTATGTGCTACTAGGGTAGTTGTGAGTATTTGTGGGTTATCAGAGACAGCTTTTGTATTTGGTTGCGTTACTGTATTTGTTTGAGACGGTGCTGAGGGAATTTTATTTGATACATGTGGAAGTACTGTAGGTTGTATCATAGGTTCAGAACATTTAGATGCTATGTGGCCTTGTTTTTTGCAATTGTAGCAAACTATATTGTCTTGAGAAATGAATATTCTAGAAGTGTTGTCGAAATCAAGTATAAATGAATCTGGAAGCTGTAAGTTGTGTGGGCTGACGAATACTTATCTTCTGAAACTCAATATGTTAGTATATTCCGGTAGAGATGCACCAATTCTCAGGAACGTCATTGGTGAAACAGGGGCTAAACCAATTTTTTGTAATTCAGTAATCAGTATATTATGAGGTATACATGGGCTGCTGGTGATATTAGTTTTCTAGCACTGACTACCCTTCCGTTAACTTCTATTTGTTCGTAGTCATTCATGAAAGTTTCTACTAGATGTTTATTGGATAAATACATGCATAACCGGTTGTTTGATAACCTTGATGAAAAGATTATGTTTTTTGGCTGGATTATACTACCCAGAGAAATTAGGTAATCTTGAAAACGAGTGTTTTCTAATGCACTGAAGACGATTGCTGGTTCTTTTGAAGGGAGGATGGAGATTGAAGCTTCTGATGAATAGGTTCGGGAAATATCTGATCTAGACTGAGAATGTGGAAGAGTCGAAATATTTTGGTTGGGGTTCATTATGAAGTGTCCGAAAATAATACGGCCCTGTCACCTGATAAAACAGGTGTATGGGCCTGCGATAGTAATATTGTATTGTAATAGTAACATTGTTTACAATAGCTGTGTTTTAATATTAGGAATTATTAGATTGTTAACTACTCAGTAACATCCTTTCATTTGAATAACGTTTCTAATAAAAAATAATTTTTATTCTATATTCTCTTTCAACGAAGCAGACAATCGAACGATACTGATATGGCTAGGCGTAACCTATTGTTACATAATTTAAATGTAAACAGTCAGGTTGTTGCAATTTATTGATAATACTTTATATTTAATATAATTGATAATATTAGTTATGAATGCAAATAGTAACAAGTAATACTTATCACAATAATTATACTTATCTACATTTACAACTCATGGCAACACTGTACGAAATGATATGTATGTCCTTTTTTATCTCATTAATAGATACAGTAAAGCTTGTATGTGCTATGAATTTAATGCACGAATAAAAAATGTGTGATAAAAATAAATTTGGAAGTTAGACTATTGTTCGGAACTACACCAATCTCACTCTATTCCATACATATTAATAAATATTTGATTTGCTCATGTCTTACGGATCGTTAAGAACTTGTTAAAAGAGCCAGAAAAGATAAAATGGAAGCATTCGATCTAACCGCGATCCTAACTGCATAAATAAATCAAAAAGTTATTTATGATAAGGCAAAGACGAGCAGTAAATGTCGAATACAAAATCTCGATCGATGAAAATGTGGCTAGCATCCAAAAGTCATCCAATAAATCACCCGCCAATGGCGTATCGAATTAAAGAGCCAAACTGAAATCGGACATTTTAATTGCTTTTATTATACACTGCTCAAATAAATTAAGGCACCAATAGCATATATATAACAAACTATATTATTAAGAAAAATTTTACAACAATATAATAATACATGTTTATTTCACAACAAAACAGAAATATACGAACTACATAATGTTACGAAATCGCACACTGGTATAATCCCGGAATCCGACTCTGCCTAAGCCATATATGGAAGTTAAAATTTTGGCGAAAGCGCAGGGATTTCTTCGAACTGTTTATCATAATTTTTTGTGACTATTCTTATCTAGACATTTCCAGTCTTATTCAGACAATTCCAGGGAGGCGATTGTTTTTCTGTGAGCCGCAATTTTGAATTATCCAGAAAAAAGGGCACTTATATATAATGAATACCGACCAGCTGGAAGAGTTAGTTTATAATTTGATTTCGTGAGATAAACAGTGGAAAAGTAAATAGTCTTAAGCAAGTAAACGATAGTGAAGTGTTTATATAAATAATTAGTGAAGTGAGTATACTGTGTATATATTATGAATTAGTGAATAGCTTAGTGAATAAATAAATAAAGTGATTAGACCTACCGTGAGTATGAATTTATTCCACCTGTCCTAATAAAAACTTTTAAATAAATACGAAAAACATTTTTGCTGTAAAAGTAACTCTTTGAAGTGCAACAATTTTTATAGTATAAACCTATGTTAGAATATTTTATGATTCAATTCAAATTCCCACTCAGTGGTTAGTCTCATTGAAAGTTTCAAAAGAGATCGACGATTGGAAAGCTCAAATTAAATACAAAATATCTTTCTCAGTATTTCTTAAAAAAGGGAGTGCTATGTGAATGCTATGAATGATTCAAGTGCAGCTTTAACCACTTGCGAGTCTGTATTCAATGTAATTTTCCCACAACTCGTTACTGTCACATCCTCTCACAGAATATCTCCTTACCTTACCAAACTTAAGCTGATTAGTCTTTTATTATTTAGAATGTAATACCAGATCCTACATACAAGTTGTTTGAATGGGGTAAAACTTTATAAATATCGCATTAGGTAGGAACTGATTAACTTTGCTATAATTTTATTGAAAACTTACTAAGTTCTTGTGAATGCTCAAAGAAGATTGGAATTTGATTGATAAGATGCCGTCGCTCATACGCTAATCTCCTGAATTTATAAATAAATTCATAATCGATTTAAATATTTAGTTATCGGAAAACGATTACAGGGTAATTATTGATTTCAAAAACGGTGTTAGTGAGTTATCAGCTACATATAAATAGATAAAATTGATAGGAAATCCAAATAATAAGTGTCTGAATTGAAAACAAATTTTTTGAGGCGACTTTAATTGGTTAACTGTACGAAAAAGAAGAATACGGAGTATATAGAAACCAAATAATTATTGTATCGACTGCCAAATAATTTAAAACTGTTTACTGGTTGGTGCATTCACATGGATGAATATATAAGAAATTTTATGCTAGAAAAAATAACAACATACCCCTTAAATGATTCAAATGAAGCAAAAGAAGTTTTTTCTGTGAATAAAAAGTTGAATGACTTCAAGATTCCTTATACTAATATTTGTAGTGTTTCAAAGAATATAGATGAATTAAAAATATATCTTGAGGAAATTGAGACATGTTTCGAGTGAATAGTTTTAACAGAAACTTGGCGAGTCCCGGATACGTCCTTCCTCAACATGGCCAACTACAAAACCCTATACAATGGAGGTAGCTATAACCAAAATGATTGTGTTATCGTCCTTGCAAAAACAAACTCATACCATTCGCATGAACAAATTCAGATAAACGGAGGTATATTATTGAAAATTGCAATGGTTATGGATAAGCTGAGTTTTTGCATTTGAGCATTCTATAGATCTCCAGAAAGTCGAATTGACGACTTTCTTGACCAGCTTGGTGATATTCTAAATAAAGAAAGTAATCAACATTATTATAGCTTATTTGTAGGTGACATAAATATCGACTTGATGAAAATAACTGAAGATTCAAGAAATTATTTGGATATGATGAGTGAGCATGGCTTTCAATCAACTATTAATACTACAGAGCGAGAAATGGATCTGAATCATGTCTTGATCATATATTCATTAAAAGAAAACTTCAATAACATAATAAAGAAAGTGATCAACATTATTATAGCTTATTTGTAGGTGACATAAATATCGACTTGATGAAAATAACTGAAGATTCAAGAAATTATTTGGATATGATGAGTGAGCATGGCTTTCAATCAACTATTCTTACTACAGAGCGAGAAATGGATCTGAATCATGTCTTGATCATATATTCATTAAAAGAAAACTTCAATAACATATTACCTCTCACTATATCAACATCAATTACAGACCACTACATAACGTTGTTACAAATTGTACTGAATGAAACTAAAAACAATTCAATAAACAAAAAATATTTTCAAAAAGTAGACGAACAATTATTACAGACGGCAATTAATAGTTTAAGTTGGAAAAACGAATTATACCCAACGCATGATATCGAATCGACAACAGAAAAATTCATCAACATCATAAACACATGTGTACAAAAATCAACTCAATACTTCAGAATAAAAAATAGTCAACGTAAAAGGGAAAATTGGATAACAAAATCATTGATAAAACACATCAACCAAAAAAATCATTCATTTTTATTATGGAAAGAAAATCCAAATAATGTAAACTTGAAAAATGATTATTTAACGAAAAAAAAGAAACGGGAAAGAAGATAAAGACTGCCAAAGAAAATTATTATAAAAAATTAGTTGAAAAAGAACAAAATGTAAGTAGAAAAACTCTGGAACACTGTTAATGAAATTTTGAATATCAAGACAGGAAGAATACTAAATAATATTAGGAATGGAAAAAATGAGATCGTCACAGATCCAAAAGATGCTGCTGATATATTTAACAACTTCTTCGCGAATGTGGGGGAAACTTTGGCAAAGTACATACGACAAAATCCCAATTACAAAAGTAAAAAATATATGAATGAAAATTCACTTTTTCTTACACCAACGATTACTACTGAAGTTCAAAATACAATAATTAGTTTAAAAAACAAAAAGGCTCCCGGGCTTGATGGAATGAAAGCTGAAACTCTAAAGATTATTGCAAAATTCATATGTGAACATTTGATGGGCATCATAAATAAATCCTTCGAATCAGGCATATCTCCTTCGATTCTAAAGAAATCTCTTATAACTCCAATTTTCAAAAATGGGGATACAGAAAATGTTTGAAATTATAGGCCTATTTCAATTCTATCTTCAATAATCAAAGTCTATAAAAACAAGACTTACGACATGCCTATCAAATTATAATCTGCTGTCGGCATCCCAGTATGGCTTTAGAGAAAAAAAATCTTCCAATGATGCAATCCATTCCTTCACAAAAACCAGCTACGAATCCCTGGGTTCAAGCACTCCATCTATTGGTGTTTTTTTGGATCTAAAAAAGGCCTTCGATACTGTCGACCACTCCATACTTTTAGATACACTAGAAGATATGGGTGTAAGAGGTTAAGCTCATAATTTATTCAAAAGCTATTTAACAAGCAGAACACAAAAAACGAAATTCAAAAATCATGTGAGTGAAGAGATCAACATTTAATGTGGTGTACCTCAAGGAACAGTATTGGGGCCGGTGCTATTCGTAATTTACCTAAATAATCTATTTGAACAAGAAACAATCGGTAAAATAATCAGCTTCCCGGACGATACTGTGATTTATTACAAACATGATAACTGGTATAATCTCAAAGTGAATATTGAAAATGATCTTGGAAAACTGGAAGACTTGTTCGACAGCAGATTACTCTCAATAAACTTTGACAAAACTGTTTACTTACCCTTCAGTAGTCATGAAACGTCTCTGCCAAAATACAATCTTAATATCCAACAAGATTTTTCAATTAAACCTGCAAAAAGAATCAAATACTTGGGTATTCACATTGACAATCACTCACGATGGAACCATCATATGGAATATTTAACTAAAAAGCTTCGTAGTATCCTATTCCGATTTGAGCAAGTAATCCAATTTTTGAACTTTAAATATAAAACAATACTGTACCACAGTTTGGTTGAGTCACACCTCAATTATGGCATTATTGGCTGGAGAGTAGTGTCAAGGAACTATCTAAATGCCCTCGAAGTGTCTCAAACACGATTCCTCCGAATGATTATCAACAAACCTACAAGATATTCAAGCTCACTACTCTATACTGAAACACAAATATTAGATGTTAGACAATTATACATTATTCAGATATGATGCCATCAATATAAAAATAAATACGAACTTACCACTCAAAATCATAGATACGCGACAAGATCGGATAATCAATACTGTATACCAACAGCTCTTAAAATAATAGGTCAAAAAGGTTACTCCTACTTAGCACCTAAATTATTTGGGCAACTACCACAGAAACTTCTTTTAAAGGCTTCAAAACCCAACTTGTAGCATTTGTTAAAGAAACAGACAAAACAAAAATACTCAAAATGATAGAATACTGAATCAAAAACAGAGAAGAGTAAACTCATATAAGAAATGTATGTTTGGAATACAATCATGTAAAAATCGATTTATATCATTTTTACCTGCATTTTTTGTTTTTTAAGTTATGACACAACATACCTATATTCACCACATACAAGTATGTACAATACTTCTGTGGATGTATAGATATTTATTCAATTTTATGTATATTTTATAACTGTATTTGTTAAATTCATAAATAAACATTACTATTATTATTATTATTATTATTATCATTATTATTATTATTGTTATTATTATAATTATTATGTATCAGTGATATACGGTATAAATAATTTGAAGAAAAGAAATATCATTTTATAAAGTTTCCTAAACCTTGAAGTCATTTTAAAATCTGCCAAAGTACATGTTCAAAATGTTACTTTTGGATTGTAGATGTTACTGAAGATTCCTATATATATTCGCTACATCTTTATGCAGGAAGTGAGAAAATCCAAATCCTCCAAGTTATTTCAATAGTATCTATAATAATATTTTAGAGTTTCTACATATGCTGACATTTTTTCGATTTCGTGAAAAAATTACCATTTTATCACTTCCTCTAGCATATCTAAATATGACAAATATTTATTTCAATAAGTTCTCATTCAGAAACCATTGTATTGTTAGAAACAGAAGGTATTTAACTCGTATAGACGATAAACTGGTAGGTATCTTCGATAACAAAAGAGAAATGTTGCAAAGCAGACTGTGCTTTGAAATTTCAGATATTTATTAAATTCAGATATGCTCGTTACTTTTCATATAAATACTCTAGCTAAATGAATAATTTCTATTGTTCATTTCTTCTATTTACCGTGCACAATAATACGCGATTTATAGATGCCAAGTTATAAATTCCACTTTTTCGCATTCTATTGTGAATTCAACCTTCTTTGTTGTATGTCGATATTAGATAACAAAATTGGAAATAAAAACAACTAAATGGTGTGAGAATTTCAATAAATATTATATTCACTAGCTGCTAAATTTTTTTGGATCTTGTTTCTTCTTGTCAGTTATTGATATTGTTTTTCTACATATTTGATCAGAAAAAGTCTTTACTTTAAACCTATAGATCTGCCAGAGTTTATTCATATAATTAACAGTATTAAAAACAAGCCATCTAATGAAATTTACTGTCTCCATCCTCACTTTGTGGAATCTACTTATATCACTATTTTAAATGAAACTAACTGTCAATGAATGTTTGGTGTCAAGTAAATGTTTTCAGTAGTGGCATTTATCTAGCAGTTTTAATCTGTATGCTCATAAGTGTTCACTGTATCTGATTTCAAAAAAGGGTTTGACTCAAATAGACAGCGTTACATTCTGGACATTTAATTTTATATATACCAGACTAATTTAATGGGGATATTTTTGTTTTTACATTTAACAATTTTGTACTCACTTTACTTTCTGTTTTAAAACATCTTAAGTGACTCACAGCTTAAACGATGCAGTCGCTATAACAAAAACTAACTTGTCTCAGTGCCACTTTAATTATTAAAATCAAAAACAGCTTATTGAAGTTAATTAAGTGAAGAGTCTTCTAAAAAATTATGAATTACTTTTGATCTTAAATATGCCTTACTTAATTAACAATAAATTGGTAATCAAATTATATCGAATATTAACGCCACAGCATAAATGATGCAAAAACAAAAGATAACAAAATATGTATGTGAATAGAGAAAAAAAAACTACACGATATGAAATAGTCCTGCTAATGTTATTGTATTTGCATCGATTTTATAGTATACTCCGGGAAAATTGTATTCCATACTTCAATAATTTTTAGTTTTAGTTCATTTTTGTTAAATATTGGGGTACTTTTTACTTTATTTTCTAATGTCAACCACAAATTCTCAATAAGTGAGTAGTATTCACAGACAATAACGAGGTAACAGCTGAAGTGAGGAGAGAACCAAAAATTACAGATCATTATATGACATACTTTAAAATGAAGTTTGAAAATCCACAAAGTAAATTAAAATTAAATAATGATATTACAACTACTTTTAAAACAAGATATGTGAAAGGTATTAAAGAGAAAGATTTTGAAACGGCATTACATGAAAATCTTTGGAAACGTGAGATGAATATAAATGACCTATTTGGAAAATTTAATAAAAATATTACCTACGTTTTAAATGATTTTGCTCCAGAAATAACTATACGTAAAAGAGTTGGTTGTGAATGAAATAAAATCTTTAGAAAAATTGAGAGATCTGGCATATAAAAGGGCTATAATTACAGGTATGGCTGCTGATTGGGTGGGGTATAAAGATCAAAGAAACAAAGTTGTTAGTCTAATACGATCAAAGAAAAGGTTTCATCTTTACACATTTAAAACACAGAATGTACGACAACTTATGGTCTAGAAGCGATGACGATAACAAAAAAAATTGCAGAACAACTAAGAGTAACTCAAAAAGCCACGGAAAGGACAATACTTGGTAATGACTGAGTATATCTTAGTCAGAATAACAGAAGGTACATTGCAAATAATGCCTATCTGATGCTTGATAATTATTTTTAGCTAGACCAAGTGATTGACTGAATATTGAGTCATCTGTATTTGTCCTACAGATTCCTCACAAACATACTTTTACTCCTAATAAAATAGTATACTATTGTATTTCAATCACGTATTTTATTTACAAGTAATCCAAATACTGCCCAACCCTGTATGTAACATACACATTTTAATATTCAAACAGATACTCTTAGTTGAGGGTCCGAAAGTTACTTTTAACTGTAATTTAACCTGGATTAACTTAGTTTATATACTATTGTTTAACGACGTTATAATATCACGAAGCATTTTATATAATTTGTAATCGGAGATATATTTCAAGACCGTAGAATCCCCGTGAATGAGAAAATATATCCTACGCAGAACACAGAAAAGAAAAACAACGTCGGTTGGAAGTTTCATACGTGCACAACTAACTAATCTAACTTTTTTCAATTACCGGGACACTTCTCGCAACACTACTTTTCCACAAAGTCTGAAGGAGTGCTCGAAGCGTATCTTTTTGACCATTTTAGTACAGCGCTAAATTGCAATACTTCAGAAGATCCGCAGGATAGTGGAGATACTTTACAGTATTTTGTAACTTGAACGTTCCAGGAAAGTTGTAATTTATTTATGTATGCGACTGGCAATAGTAGAGGGTACTAGTGTTTTGTATAATTTCCACGGCTTGTTTTTGTTTTATTCGTAAACTTTTGGGTTGTGAAAATCTACATGAAATGCTTTTTTCAAAGCTGATTTACAAAATCATTTGTGGGTAATTTATATTCAAAGTAGTTAAGTTAATGATGTTTGTGCCCGCATTTTCGTATAAGATGAATTCCTTAATAGATAGTAGCAAAAAAATTAACATGCTACCGGGAAAATTCTCTTAACAAAAAGCCGATTGATTAACTATGTATTGTGAGTGAAGCTGATATACATAGTCTATCAAAAATAATGGTATTACAAAAGCTGTAGCACATTTCTGATTGTATAATATATAGTATGGAATCACTTTGATAACTCAAATAATACTTCAGCAATGATACATTTTTTATATCATCAACAATGTTCGTTCACGGTACTAGCTGACGATTAAAAGACAACCAGAACGTGGACTATATCTTAATTTGTACCGCGAAGAATTTGAATCAGTTATTGAATAATTGCTATTGATAAGATTCTAAACGATTTTCACACTCACCGAATTTGTTCCTGGAGTTTCACTTTCGGCTACCCAAAGTCGGCTGAAGGCGTTTAATGTTTCTGAATACACAATTGTTTTTCTTGGCTAACTTCACACATTCAAATTTTTCTTTTAGTACACACCGAAAAGTTCAGTTCGTCAGCCATTTCACCACGCACGTTCTCGTCGCGCCTGTGCGCAGATCGTAACCCTTTCTTCAAGCCATGGTGTGTGATTTGAATTAATATAACCGCGAAAAATAGTTTGTGAACAAACAAGCTTTACCATCGTAATCACAAAATTCTGTATCACTAAGTTTAAATCTGTGGAGGAACGCTGACAGTGCAATGATTGTAAATATATCTTATGAACACGGAGTAGATGTTTCTATTGGGATAACTTCTTGCAGCAGAAGACTCGATTGGTATAACTGAGTTTATTTTGCTATGAAAACTATTGCTTTGATTCACAGGCTCTCAAAAAAATATTTTTGTAAAATGTTTTAGTTTTGATAACTAATTATTGAGAAGTTTTTATTGCTGATTTCCGAAGTAATATTGGTTTTTTTCTATCACGTAAGGTTTGTATACGGAATGGGGTGAAACATTTAGCAAAAATCATAAAATTGACATATTTCCTATCGGTATTATTTATGTACAATGTTATTAAAATTGCTTTAAACATAAGTCTTTGTAGTATCGTTTTTTTTTCTTCAAAACTTTGCTCAGTATTTTTTCTGCTGTGGTATTGAAGATTTTCACTTTTAACATTCAGCAGTAGTCAGCCATCATGTTAACGTTCAAGCGTCTTTGATATCTGCGTTCCATTCCTTTCATATCCTGGTGGAATCGTTCTCCTTATTCTTCACTCACTACTCCAAGATTTTGTGGAAAATAGTCTGAATAAGAATGTATGAAATTAACTTTAACACTCATATTGCAGCCCAAAAGTTTGTAGTTATTTAGCAGATTAGCAACAATATTGTTGTAGTTGTGACGCGCATTTTTCCTTCCTTCTTCACCCCTATACTTTGGTCGACGACTAAGTATCTGGACCCGTCACAATTGACACCCCAAAACTGCGGATTGAAGTTTTCTCTCGGGCGCCAGGTTTTAAACTTGGTTAACTCCACAGCCCCTCGACTCCAAACCTTCCGAGGGTTTCGGATAGCAACAGATGGAGGTACGGAAAATTCCAGGGGTCGGACTGTAACTTACTGTAGAGACTAAGTAGCGGTATACTTATTTTGATAGAGCTTTATGGCCCGACTATTAGCACAGAATTACCTTGAAATAAACTATCAATATGGTAATTACTGCTGTCAAGCTTACATAAATTGAAACCAACGGTAATAACGAACTCTTAGTAAGCGGTGAATGAAACTAAAATAATCCAATAAAGGTGTATATTCTAAAACATAATAATTAGACTCAGCTAACAAAATAAATAAAACCTTTTACCAAAAGGTACTAAAGAAATTTAACAAGCGGACGGGTATCCAAAAAAATAATATACACTAGGCAAAATATAAGCGAGAAACATATAAAACGGTTCATGCACAATGCAAATCATACGGACTCAGTGGTTTTATAATCGGGGTTATCGTATGCAGTATTACCCAAAATAGTGCATACGGGGTTATTCGGCGCTTTGACGAAATTTGGAAATAAAAACCCTATATCAACTCAAAACTGCGGAGGAAGAAGGAGATTACAACAAAACCCGAGAAGGTCGGCGAAGAGCTGAAATCTCTACCTGAATTTATTTAATCCCTTAGCAAGACTTTCGAATCACCCAGTAATCAAATATAACTCCCGAAAACCAAATGAAAACCCTATTAACTAAATCTGGACGGCAGAAACTCAAAGAAAGTTCAACAGGACCCAAAAAGGTCGGCGAGGTGTTGAAATTTCTACCAAAACTTATTCAATTCCTGAGCAATACTTTCGGATCACCCAGTAATCAAATATACTTCCCGGAAATAGAAGAAAAACCTCATTCACTCAATCGGAACTACAGAAACAGAAAGAAAGTTCAACAGGACCTGAGAAGGTCGGTGAGGTGTTGAAATTTTTACCAGAATTTATTTAATTCCTGAGCAATTATTTCGAATCACCGAGTAATCAAATATAATTTTTGGAAACCAAATGCAAAACTCTATTATCGAAATAAAAGATCAATCAAAAAATTTGAATAAAGAAAGCTACACAAAAAAATATAAGAGTCTCAATAAAAATTGAAAATATCTTCGAACGAATTGGGTCAAATAAAATTTTAAAATAACCAACAACGGAAAATAGCGTATAGTTTACAATTTAATCTTGAAAATTGTAATTGAAATATAATGTGAGTAAACCACTGAATATCGTATAACTACGGGAGTCCTAACAAATTCATTCTTTTATACGGAATACATTGAATTCAACTATCAATTATAATTTTACACTAAAATAATTTTAATGCGGAAAATATACATACGGAGAAAAATAAAATTTTACCTTTTAAGCACTTAACAAGTTTTACTATATTTCTACGGACACTTCTTATTCACTATGCAAACGGGAGCGGAAAATGCAAAAGTGAAAAAGCCCTTTTCAAACGGTGGTCTCGGTATTTATCACTTTCACTAATCGCTTCAAAAATTTAATTACTTTGAACCAAAATTTCTATAGGTATAGCGGACGGTCTAAATGTTTTAATCCAATGAAATGAAAATGTATATATACTGGACGGCCCAAATATTGTAAATAAACGAACTTGTAGTTAAAATTGTTTTGCCAGGTACAACTAAATTCATTATCTTACAATGTTCAAAAGTAATTGAGTAAGGAGGAAGTACCAGGTTACAGGTTTTATATATTAATAAACTACATAAATCAAATGATACCCGAAAAAAAAAGTAATTTCGTTACATAGTTTGGGTATTTTTTATTTTATAGCAAGCCAGTTACCACTTGTTTGAAAGACTTCCATGCTTTCTTTTCCTGGTCTTCCATTTTCAACTCGAAGTCATCATCCTTCATAAGTTTTCTTATATCCGAACCAACAAATATCCCTTCTTCAAGTTTTTCCTCAGAAAGACCAGGAAACTACTCACACAGATATCTAGAATACTCTCCTTCTTTAGGCAATGCTTTAACGAATTGCTTCATTAGTCGCAACTTGATGTGAAGTGATGGAAGTACAATCTTTCTAGGATCCACTAAACTTTTTTCTCAACATTTTTAATTCGGGAACCAAAATGCTTGGTGCTGGCCATTCCTTTTCACGTAGTGTTGTTCACTGTCACGATTATCCCATTCACACAGGAAGCTGGGAAACTTTTTGCAACCACTCTGTTGACCTAGTAACATAGAGATCACTTTGAAATCAAGACAATAAGTCCATTCATCGAGGTTCTCATAACATTCTTTCAAGTGAACTGAATATCCCACTGGTACAGACGCATATTGGTTGACATTGTGAAGAAGAACAGCTTTCAGGCTTCTTTCGTAGGAATCAATGAAGAGTATCCATTTTTCAGAGTCTTATTTTATATTGAAAATCTCCATCCACCCAGGAACATCAGTACAAAATACAAGATCACCCTCTAGAGAGAAAAAAGGATCAAATTCTTTTTCTCTACTTCTGTACCAAGAGCAGGATGTTCCAGGAGCCAGCAAATGTTTTTATTTCAACTTCCACCATAAAACCCCAGATGAATCCTTTGCAAGATCAAATCGTTTAGTTCCGACTGCATGAAGAGTTTTGGCTCGTAAGTACCATCATTGTCGTCATCACTGCCTGGAGACAACTGATCAACATTATCTAAAATATTTTCAAGTGTAGCTGGGGGACAAGATAAAGGTAAATCAGGCTCATGAGGAACAGGGCGCATAGCTGAAGGAATGTTTGGATACAAAATTTCCCCTTTATTTTTCAAAATAAACATTGCACACAGCAAGAGCAAAAGTAACAATCATCACTGTGATTTGCAGGTTCTCTCCAAACCATAGATATAATTAAACGAAATGATTTCTTTTTACCGTGAAATCATTGTCTCAGTTCTTCAACACACACAGAACACACTTTTTGAGAAGCCCGTTGTTTGTCTTAATCTCCCAGTTTCATACCATAGTAGGCAAAGTGAACCTTTTTAAACATAATCAGAAATGTTTCTCTGTTGTGTTTTAACAGTATAAGTCCCACAAATGTAGCAGAAACAATCAGGAGAGTTCACACATCCTCTAGAAACCATTTCACACAACCTCAAAACACAAAACTAAAACTCGCGACGAAACAGTAAGTATTCAGTGGAGTGGTATATCTACACTGACTACAAACAGTAACTTGACCTTGTAGTGGTGTGCAGACAGATAGTGGATGGGGAAGAGAGGACGGAGTACTAACAAAGAAAGAATACTGACAGCAAATCTAGTATGAACCAGATTTTACCAGTTTTACTGTACAGTTTCTTAAATAAAAGAAAGGCTGTCCAATGTTTCCAACCAAAAATTAAGTTTATGACATTAGTAATATAACGTATGTAGCTAAAAAATATTATAATTGAAAATTTATATAAATTTATTCCACAAAGATCACAGTTTTTTCGTGTTATACATAAACTTGAAAAGTAATAATTTAATGTGTGATTTGTGAGTAAATAGGGGGTTTTCAGTAATCGGCGCAAAAATAACAATGAAGTCACTAAAAGTTTTTGAAACAGTTTTTTCATCGCAGACCTGTGTTACAGAAAGCATACCATTCATTATGCCAACTTTATTGTAAACATTGGTTATGCTAAATCACTTCTAGATTGCCAACTGATTTCTAAACCTTTTAAGATCGTTTCATTAACAAAATAATCTGCTTCAATTTTACCAAAAATACAAACGTGTCACTTTACTCAAAGGAATCAAACAGAAATATTTTTCTATGCAATTTTAGTTGATTTTCTAAAATTCTAACAATAAGACCATTCTTGTAAAACTGATTATGTCAGATTTCTAAGACAAATAACGCAGAGTTTGAATCAGATAAAATTACAATTTGATGGACAGATATTTGTCATTTAACGGTGCATCCTAGAACAGCAGGTAAGTATATTGCAAACAATTATGCGGAATGTATGGAACAATTTTATATATTAAAAAAATTTATGAAAATTGAAGTCTGGCCGTTCTATCCGGCCGATTTCCTTCATTTTTTTAAATGAAAGGTATTTAGAGACAGATATGTCATCAATCATTAACTCCCTCTTTACTCAAGTTATACTCAAACGCGATTTTTCCCTGTACATTTTGTATATTTCTTATGGGACACATTCACTCAAGCAATTCGAATTCTCATAGCTCCTTTTCTAATGAATGGATCATGATCGTTTCATTCTCAGAGCACTCAGTGGACGAAGTTCTTTCTCTTGAGCTATTAACTGCTTAAAGTCGTTGAGTTTGAGGAAAGTTATGCGTGCACAATCAATTTTACATTCAATTTTCTCAAGATTTCCCTCTATCACTATAACTAGAGTTCTAATCAACATAGGCTCTTGACACAAATCTATGAACACAGTGATTCAAGGTCTTTCTTTTGAGCTATTAACTGTTTAAATTCGTTGCGTTTGAGGAAAGTTATGTGTGCACAATCAACTTTACTTTCAATTTTTTCCAAATACTGCGGCCGATGCACAGCTAATATTGTCTGGAAGGAAGTACTGTAAAATGATTTTATGTAATAATTACACCCTCTCATACATAGTCTATCCTAATGCTGCGGAGCAGTACGGGTCCTCTAATATTGGTTTAATTTAAACATTAGAGATTATTGATAGTCCTGTATGTATACAGAGAAACCAACTCCTAATTTTGACTTCGAACCATTCGTGAAAATCCTGCATTGTTTTTATGATTGTAATTAGTTCAATAGAACTGCCAGGAGATATAATAAAATAAAATAAATAACCAGTAAGGTTTATAACATAATGTCTAGACCCAAAACACATTCATCCATAATGTTGCTACCAAAAATAAGTGGACTATGGCCGTGTTTCCAATTCGAATGGATGCTGTTACTTGTCCCAAAATCGGAGTAGTATGACCAGTTGCAGTTTCCAGCACAAGGCCTTTAGGTGTTCTTGCGTATTTCTGTGTCAACATATCTGGCCGTACAAATGATCTAGTTACCCCAGTATCGACAATAAATTTGGAATCGTTATTTTTTTGTTGTCCCCTAACAGTTAAATTTCGGCCATTTTTAAACAAAGAATATGTGCGAATCGTTGGGCTTTGAATGGTTTTAGTCGACGACCGCACCGAATAATCGACTTTTAGTAGTTTTTCTGGTCGCTGGTATTAAAGTGCCGATCAGGTTTTGGTGATCGACTTTAGTATGGAGATGATCTTCTAGAGTTGTTTCTTATGGGGCTATGAGATCTGTTTCAAACTGGGCTCTGCAAGGAGGTACGTTGTCTTGATGTTGTTTGATTATCCGAGTTCCTAACTTGGCTTCGAGATCTTAATGGAACTTTCCATGTTCTCTACAGATGTCCAATTCTTCCGAAGTTGGAACATTTCCAGGATTCTTGAATTGGTGTACGACTTTGTAGCGTGTCTTTAAGTAGGTTTTCGATTCGAGACTATAACTTCGATTAAATTCTCCTCCTCGAAGTGTGTTGCTCGTAATTTTGGACGTCCGGTTTTGGAAATGGTTTTAGCAGCTTCAAATTCTTAAGTAAAAGTTGATACTTCTTGTAGTGTCAGATGGTGGCGAAATCGAAGGGCTTGTTGCATTTCTGTATCTCCTAAACGATCGATGAATGCTTGAAGGCCAAATTGTTCAAAAAATTCGTTAGGTACCTGTGGATAGGCTAATCTCAATAGTCTTTCTAATTTTTGCATGCGCACCTTCAACTGACTTTCGAAAATTTGTTTTAAATGTTGCTGTCCATACTTCTTCTCCAAAGCTTGGATAATTACGTCATAGCTAGGGTTGCCTTGGAGTAATAATTGCAGAATGCATGCGACTTGTCCACGAAGAGCAATCATAAGGAAGGTGGGTTTCTCTTGATCATTCCACCCACTAGCACTAGCTGCTGATTGGAATTGGCGTCGATATGTCTCCCAAGATGATTGGCCAACATATGTGGGTGGCTTGATCACCTGGTTGTGTCTCAAATGTACTATTCCATTTCTGGTACTATCACTAATGAAACTGCTATAATTGGGATTAGCTTCTATTTTCTCTACTAATGCATCTTATTTTTGTCTTAGGTCAAGCTGGTCTGTTTTTAAATCTTTCTCTACTGTTTTCAAACCTTTTTCTACTGTTCCCAAATCTTTCTTAACTGTTTTTATGTCTGTTTTTAGGCCATCTTCCATGATATCTATACTCTGTTCGCTCCCAAGAAAAGCCGCCTGTAAACAAAAACCGTGCGTGTTCTATTCTAAATCGGCTGCGTATTGGACGAATTGCTCCGAAATTTTAGCAGTAGGAGAACAGACGTTTTTACAGGGTCATACATGCTGTGGGTGATCTGTGCATCTGACTGTGTTTGTATTAAAATTAATTATTGTGTATAGTACATATTATTATTTACGAGAGTTAATTTACAGTATTAGTGTTTTGAGTTGTTAGGATTGTGTTATTTGTTCTGATAATAATTATTGATATTTGTAAAGTTAATTATTTAAAGACAAAAATATGTCGAGTACAGACAGTGTCAGTGATAACGAACAACATAATGTCGAGTTATCTCCCCCAAGAAAAAGACCTAAAAAGTTTCATTTAGATGTTGGCACAAAACACATGATTTTAAATATTTTTAAAATTATTTTTCGCGAGAATCCTGATATGGCTGTTTGGAAAATTGTGCAGCGAGTCGCAGATTTGTCCGGAACTTCCCGCTCAAGTGTGTATAAAGTAAAAAGAGAGTATCAACAATCACATTCATTTCTAGAACCTCGTACTAACCAAAACCGAGTGAGATCTATAGACGTTGTTGATGACGTAACAAGAAATGCTGTTAGAAGAAAAGTACATGAATTCTATTTTCGCAATGAACTTCCTACTATTAAGAAAAAATTGAAAGGTGATGTTGGTTTGCCGAATTTTAAAAGAACAACTTTTCACTCACTTTTAAAAAAGTTTAAGTTTCAAAAAAGAGGAAGGAATAGCATGTTGTTAGATAAAGAGGAAATAGTAGTATGGAGAAGAGAATATTTAAAAAAAAATAGAAGGTATAGAAATGAAAATAGCAAAGTTTACTATCTTGACGAAACTTGGGTGAATGCTGGGCACACGAAATCGAAAATTTGGGTTGACAGTTTGGGTTTCCTCTAGGAAAGCGTTTTTATATGGTCTTTCTACAGGGTTGAAAAATCCGTCGGGTAAGTATTTACTCAGTAAACATAACCTGCGCATTTAATAGGAAATGTCGCTAGTATGCTTTTTTACGTAATTCTGTGTACATAATATGAATTTTATGTATTTGTAAAACATCCTAAAAACCATCACCGATTATTATAAGAGATGAGAAAAGTAGAAAAATATAGTCATTATGATAAAAAGTAATATGACATAGAAAATAATATAATATGTACAAATTGCTATTTGTTTATTTGACGTATTTAAATTCCTTAAATGTTGCTCTATCATCAGTATACGACAGGAACGAATATGGTATCCACGTAAGTTGGCTCCGTATAGAAAACTTTGGTATTATTGATTTTATGAAAAAAGGTACCCTTAATGATAAATGCAATCATCTTACGCGGATACAATGTATAATAAACATTTTCAAACATATAAGATGTCGCTAAGACTTCTTTGTGTTTTGTTGAAGATATTTTTCGTTTATTTTCGCGTGTGTTGTATATAATTTTAAACATTTTCTAGAAAAAGGGAAAAGAGTCATAGTATGTCACTTTGGCAGTGAAGATGGCTTCGTTCCTGAAGGTTTGTGGGCATTTGCATCCAAGAAAAGTGGCGACTCTCACGTGGAAATGGATGAGAGTTCGTTTGAGAATTGGCTATCATCCATTTTGCCTCGCTTACAGGATAATTGCGTGATAGTGTTGGACAATGCTCCCTATCCCTCAGGAAAACAAGAAAAAATTCCAACTATCGTGAACAGAAAAGCAGAAATAGAAGAGTGGTTACTATCGAACAATATTACTTTCAAAAGTAATTTACTCAAGTCGGAACTATTAACCGCTGTAAAACGACACAAAGAAAAGTATAATAAATATATTATTGATGGAATGGTAGAAACATAAAATAAAACGGTGTTAAGGCTCTCGCCTTACCATTGTGAACTTAACCCGATTGAATTAATATGGGCAGACATTAAAAGATATGTTGCAGATCATAACACTACGTTTCGGTTTGCTGATATAAAAAAAATATTTAATGCAGTAATGGAAACAATTACTTCGAATACATGGAAAAAACACGGTAATCACGTCAAAGCAAAAGTTGAAAGTAAAATGTGGGAGCTGGATAATCTACTGGATGATATGTTCGACACAACTACACAACCAGTCATTATTACCCTAAATGAAGAAGATAGCCGTAGCTCTAGCTGCTCGGAGTAGTAGAATCGAATTTTTTTCTTGGTTTCACCCCTACTTATAGAGTGTGAAGTCGGTATCATGCATGGTAAACTGTTTTATTATACTTATTATTTATAAAGAATTCTCTGCATTGTATTAAACTTGTATTACAGCAATAATATATCGAATTTTTTGTGTCGTACACGAGGTGTGTCAATAATAGCTTTTTGTCCAAGAGTAAATTGATAATTTAGTGATGTTTTTTGAATTTTCAAATTTCCCTTTACAAGCTGATTGTGAAAACATCAACTAAAATATTAATTTACTATTGGACAAAAATCATATTTTGGACACACCTCGTATACGACTCAAAATTTTTATAGCTGAAAATTGTATTTGAAATTTTGATCCATGCAAATCTTTTTATAAAGGACACCTTTTTTACTAACAATTTACGTTTACATTTGTTTGATTATGTATAATCTTTTTTCCATTTTGTGTAAATAATGTCATAGATACAATGCATACCTTGTAAATAACGTATATTTTACATTTTATGCTAACAAACCGTAATTGATTTAATTGATTTTTAAATAATTATTACATTATTGTGTGAATACTCAATGCGCCCCTGTTCAACCTTATTCACTTGCCTAGATCATTCAATATGCGCGTGATTTTATTTACATGCGGTTTTTCTTGGGAGAGAACATACTTCAGTTTATTATCTAACGCCGCTATTTTACTTTTAAAGGTAGAACTAAAATCGGACGGTACCTCTAATATTGGCTTCCTTTCCCCTTTCTCCACGTTCCTCCTTTGTTCCTCTTCTTCCGTTATTTTCTCTCCTTTTTGCGGTTTTTTTCCTAAATCACATGAAGAAACTATGCTGTTGCCCCACTAATAGCTTCTATATCGGTATCGTAATTTGTACTTCGTGTATTACCCATAAAGTACTTCTACCGCTGTCACCACTATTATACATTTCACAACTTTATTCAATACTTGGCAAAATAAAATACTACTTTCTAACAATTCAACTTATTAATATATCAAACTATTGACTGACTGATTCTGCCACAACTGATCTCTATTTATATATAAAAAGAACTTTCCGGAAAGAACCAGAATATTCTTTAACATAATAACACGTTTATATGGATCACAATAGCTGTTTGTTCACAAGCTATTTTTCGCAGTTATAATAATTCAAAACACACACCATCGCTTGAAGAAGGGGTTACGAACTGCGCGCAGGCGCGACAAGCCACGTGCGTCGTGAAATGGATGACGAACTGAACCTTTTTCGGGTGTACAAAAGATAAATTTGAGTGTGTGAAGTTAGCCAAGGAAAGCAATTGAAGGGGTCAATGCAAGAAGTCGACAAGTCCATTGTTTTTTTGCATGGACATGTTCTGTTTTAAATTGTGCATGGTCCCATGCAAAAACGAGACATATATCTCTACCACACACTTCACAATACTGTATTATAAGTTGTCTACCTTACAATACTTTTCAAGAAGTAGACATATCCTGGACATGTCCCGTTATTGCACTGGATCAAGTACCAAAATATAAGTGTTGACGTAGACGTGTCGTTTAACGTGTCGAAGGAGCGAGGCATGGTTATTAAAAAAGCTTTCAAATAATAAGCAACATTATGAGTTCTGACTCTGAACAAGAGGATCCCTTTCATGGAGATTATTCCGACGTTGATCGTGATTATGTACCCAGAGAGGCAACAGAAGACAGTGAATCGAGTGAACCTAACCCCAATGAAAACAAAAACAAAGGCAACAAATGGTTGCGTAATGAAAAGAAATGGAAACGAAGTATCCAAAAGCAACGTAGAACAGCGGGCAAAGAATATGAGAGTACTTCCAAAACTATTGTGCCAAAGAGGATGGTAGGAAATACATGCAGCTGTAAACTAAAATGTTTTGAAAAAGTCTCCGCTGATAGTAGGCAAAAAATCTTTAATGCTTTTCATAAACTGCCAAGCAAGGAACTACAGGATGCTTATTTATTTGCCAACCTGTCTGTGACAAATGTCACTCGCCATAGACGACGTACAGACCAAAATAATAAACCAAAAAGCGTGACTTGTACCTTTTCTGTAAGTTTTCTTTACGCTACTCTCGTTCAACTCCTGATTTTTGTAATTCTAGGTTAAAGAAGGGATCCAAAACTATCGTGTGTTCAAAAATGCACTGCTTGCTATTCACGGTATAAAAAAAGGTAGAATAAATAGACTGATAAATCACTTAAAAGTTGACGTCACGCCCCCATCGGATGGAAGAGGAAGACATAATAATAGACCAAACCAAATTACTCCAGAAACAGTTGCCCAGATTCGCAGTCATATAATGAGCTTCCCCAAATATAAATCACATTATAGTAGGAGTGATAACATCTGCAAATATTATCTATCACCGTTACTAAATACTGCACGGTTACATGAGTTGTATTTGCAAAAATACGAACTTGTTCAATATAGAATACTGCAAGAGAGAAACCATGAAAATTTAAAACCTGTGTTAAAATTACGAATATTTTAGAAAATACTTCACAGAAAACTTTAATATTTCATTTGGAAGCTCAAAATCAGACACATGTAAAAAATGTGATAAACTGGTAAAACAAATCGATGCTGCAACATCAGAAGAAGAAAGAAACGCACTTAATGGAGAAAAATATTTGCATGTTGTGAAATCAGAAACTTTTTACAAAGATCTTAAAGAAAAATCTCAGCTAGCTAAAACTTTAGATCATGTGGAAGTTATAACATTTGACTGCCAACAAAATTTACCATTACCAGTAGCCTCAAGTGGAGAGGTATTCTACAAAATTCAAGTGTGGGTCTACAACTTTTGCATTCATGTTGCAAGCACTGGCAAAAGTTACTTTTTTTTATATGACGAAACCATTGCTGGAAAAGGGCAAAACGAAGTAATCAGCTTACTAAATTATTTTTTCGAAAATATTATTAGACCTGAAGTTACTGAGCTATACATGTTTTCAGACAACTGTGCGTCACAAAATAAAAATATTGTGATGACCCAATATCTCTTCGCATTTGTAGAAATGGGAAAATTTAACTTAATATACCATCGCTTCCATGAACCAGGGCACAGTTATCTACAAATGCGATAGAAGCTTTGCAGCTATTGAGAAGAGAAAACGAAAATATGATAAAATTTACCTTCCAAATGAGTACTACAAAATCATTCGAGAATCTGGTCATAAATTTGTAGTAATTACGACTGATGAAAAGATATTTTTCAATTTTAAACAACATTTTTTACCACTATTTGAGAAGAATGTGGGTGTAAAAAATGCAAAATTCACAATATCGAAATATAGGATTCTCCAATACGACAGATCTAAATTACCTAGAATTTCATGTAGTATCTCAGTATCAATGACGCTCTTTCAAGAATTTATTTCAAACTTGATGAAACTCTTCTTAAAAGTGTGGTTAATATACCGATTGATTCTTCATTGATTCACCCCAGTTATATATATATATATATATATATATATATATATATATATATATATATATATATATATATTTAATTTGAAGAAAGATATAAATTCTTTTAGATATTTATTCCCGAGCTTTCAAATAACTTTAATTCATTAACAAGGGCTAAAATTGATTTGTCAATGTTATCAATTAAATGATATAATTATAATAACACCTTCACCAATAAATATCTACATCACTTCAGCAATAAGCCCCAAACAGTTAAACCTTACTACGAAAGGATAAGAATATTCCTAAATAATTTGGACATACAATTTCCTCCTGTATTTCCTGTAGACTTGGATCATCCTCCACCCTGGACCATCAAAACCCCTAGCGTTAATACAACACTAAGTATATTTAACAAAAACGAAGTAAACTCAGCAACGTTAAGGGATAAATTTCATTTTGGAACAACAATACAGTGACTGCAAAAAAATATTGTAATGTTTTTCTAATTTATTCAAACTATAAACGGGTGAGATAAATTTTAAACACACGGTATGGCTATTTACTAATTTATTTAAAAACTAACTCACTAACACTCAATTTAAATATACTTAACTTATCACTTAAATCTAATTTATATGCACACAAACTTGATTATATTAGCACTTTACTGTTCGGTATATTTCTGTTTATTTCTCCAGATCACTTTATCAACTAACTTATCCGCTGATCGGTCTTTTATATATATATATATATATATATATATATATATATATATATATATATATATATATATATATATTATTGTGATTGGAATTGGATGAGAGAATAGTTTAACGTTTTAAGATAAATATATTTTCTCTATTTAATAAACTTTCTCTAATTTGCCCTACGTTGGGCCGACATGTTATTGTAGTTTGTATTGGGAGAGAGAATATTAAAATTATTAGAAGTAGAAGAAGGTTGATGGGTGTATTTTCTCAAAAGATGAAAGTGTGTAAATAAATTTTATTAAAAAATTAAGCTAAGCGCTTTCGGCAAATAAACATGCCATAATCGGAGCTTTCGTCAATGGTAAAAAATACCTCTAAAAAAGGGAAACAATGAAAGGGGATCGGCATCACAGGCACAATAGTTAGATGTACCTTTTCACAAAATTAATAAATAACATGAAACTAGAAACCCCCTCTTTTATGGGGTGAAATTATTCACTCAGGTCATTTTTATATTTTTTTTAAAATATAATATATATATATATATATATATATATATATATATATATATATATAATACCTTTTTTTACTAGAGAATTCTACTCAAAACAATTGGATTTCTGGCATTTTCTAGATAAGACTGGTCACAAAAACCAGTTCTAGATAAGATAGTCACAATCGCAAACAATCCCTGCGCTTACATACCTGGCTTAGACAGAGTCGGATTTAGGGACTATACCAGTGTGCTGTTTCGTAACATTACCCCCTCCTTAAATGGAAGTTCCTCCTGGAACTCTTGTGTGGCCGAGACTGGATGTTTGAATGGGCAACTGGACCCATTTCTACACTTTCCGATCTTACGGAAATAGCAGGGCACCGTCTTCATCGGATACTGATAACGGGGGTTGTAGCTGCAAATTAATATCTGAACACCGGTATCTTGGAAGATAATATCTACCATGTTCCTGATGATTCGCCAATCCAACTGGTTACTCGCTATCTTAGGCATAGCCAGTCTCTTCACGTTGGATTCCAACACATGGTCTCGGAGGTTTCGAAGTGCTTCCCACACATCGCGGTAGGTAGATCGATCTTGGAATTCATTTTTAGTTACCACGTAGAAGACGTACCGCGAATTATGTTTCAGTTTCAGTGTCTTGCCAGGGGCTGGAATCTGGTCTTCAAGTTTTTATAATTGCCCGAACTTCTTTCGAAAGACGGTTGCCAACCCTCGTGCGTTCTTGATACAGGCGGGGATGTTGTATGCCAGTGAATAATCTTCCGGGAGAGTGAACAAATCTTGTTGTTGTTCCGAAGTGACTCCATATCTAGCTTTCCCGGTACCTCCATACGCGCCCATAAATTCATCGAAGGTGGGGTCAGACACATCTCGAATGAGGTTTACTCCTTCCTCCAGGTCATGGTCTCCTTCGAATGGCGCTAGTCGGTTTTGATGAACTACTTTTGGTTTTCCGTTGGGATCTTGCTTATGCGATATATAACATCATTGATCCTTTTCTTGATTAAGTATGGACCTTCCCAGGATTTTTGTAATTTTGGAGAAAATCCTTTTTTCCTCGTCGGGTTGTGTAACCATACTTTGTCCCCTTCTTTAAAACCGTCTTATGTGGCCTGCGTGTCGTACCGACTTTTCATTCTGTCGCTGGCAACTTGAAGATTTGTTCGAACTAATTCATGAATATCATCAAGCCTTCTTCTCAATTGAATTGCGTAGTCTTCGCCTGCTATATCTTCTCCAGGCCGACAGACAAATTCCAGGTCACAAGGAAGCCTCATTTCATGTCCAAACAGGATTTTCGCAGGTGTTTCACCCGTGGACTCATTGACGGCAGATCGATGAGCCAATGCGAATAGGGAGAGATACTGATCCCAATCTCTCTGATGGCTGGATACTACTTTGGACAGGTATTTTCCAATAGTCCTGTTAATTCTCTCGACCATTCCATCTGACTGTGGATGTAATGCTGTTGTTCTGGTCTTCTTCATTCCCAGCTTCTCGCAAATCTCCTGGAATAGATGGCTCTCAAAATTTCTTCCCTGGTCACTGTGGACTTCCAAAGGTACTCCATATCGGCTGATAAATTCCTTCACCAATACATCCGCGACAGTTGTGGCCTCTTGGTTCGGGATAGCGTAAATTTCCACCCACTTTGTGAAATAATACATTACAACCAGTATGTACTTGCTACCATTTTCTGTCGTCGGAAATGGTCCAGCGATATCTAAAGCAATCCTTTCGAAAGGGCTTCCAACATTGTACTGTTTCATGTGTGCCTTTCTCTTGCGATGTGGTCCATTACTCGTAGCACAAGTCGTACATTTCTTACACCAGTCCTTCATATCGTCGGAGCTGTTCATCCAATAAAACCTTTCACGGACTCGCAGAAGGGTTTCAGTACCTCAGCTACTCTTGTTCTCGGGATAACTAGCTGTCTCCTCATCTCGGAACCATCATCGTTTTCAAGGACTCTTTTTAACAGCCCTTCTTCCAGGACAAGAGAGTCCCACTGAGCCCAATACGCCTTTAGCTTCGGTGAAAATTTTGGCACTTCTTGCCAGGTAGGTCGCCGATTTTCTTTCTTCCATTGCCGGATCATCTTCAGGTAAGGATCATTCTCCTGATCTTCTCTGATCCTGGTGGATGACCATTCCTCGTTGACCGCAGTAGTTCTTGAAACTGCAGCTTCCCTAGATTCCACCTTGTTGCAGTGGGAGCAGTCTGTTGGGCACGGCCGTCTGGATAGGGAGTCGGCATTTCGGTGACTCACACCAGCTCGATGTTCGATGTTGAAATCGTACTCTTGAAGTCGTTCAATCCATCTAGCGATCTGGCCCTCGGGATTCTTGAACTGCATCAACCACTTGAGTGCTGCATGATCAATCCGGATTAAAAACTTCCTACCATAGAGATACTGGTAAAAGTGTTCCACGGACTTCACTACCGCCAAAAGTTCTTTTCTTGTGACGCAGTATTGTCGTTCTGGTATGGAGAGGACTTTACTGAAATATCCCAGCACTCTTTCTTGCCCTCCGTGGTTCTGTGAGAGCACCCCACCAATTCCTACGTTGCTTGCGTCAGTGTCAAGAATAAAGTCTCCCTCTGGTAATGGATATCCTAATATTGGCGCCGAGGCTGAATGCCTCTTCAAGGTTTCAAAGCCGTTTGACAGTCTTCGTCTCATTGGAAAGCTCTTACTTCTTCTGTAAGTCGCGTTAGAGTCTTGGCAATATCTCCAAACTTCCTGATAAATCTTCTATAATACGTGCAAAGTCCAAGGAAACTCCTAATTTGATATTTGTCGGTTGGTTGCGGCCATTGCTGAATGGAAGCAATTTTTTCTGGGTCCACCGCCACTCCTTCATTGCTCACTATATGACCTAGTTAAATGACTCGGTTTTGGAACAGCTGACATTTCTTCGCGTTTAACATGAGCTGGGCAGCTTGGAGTCGTTTGAATACGTCTTCCAAATTCTTCAGATGTTCGTCAAATGTCTTCCCCAGTACTACGATGTCGTCCAAATAGACCAGCCATGTCTTCCAAGATAACCCTCTCAAGACATTTTCCATAAGTCTTTCAAATGTCGCAGGCGCATTACAGAGCTCGAATGGCATGACGTTGAATTGCCATAATCCAGATCCGGTGTTAAATGCAGTCTTCTCTTCATCTTCTGGGTCCATTTCCACTTGCCAATAACCAGACTTCAGGTCCAAGGTGGAAAACAGTTTGCTGCCGGCCAAAGTGTCTAGCGTATCGTCCACTCGAGGCAGAGGATAGCTGTCTTTCTTTGTCACGTTGTTAAGCTGGCGATAATCCACGCAGAATCTCGTAGTTCCATCCTTTTTCTTGACGAGCACTACTGGAGACACCCATGGACTAGTAGATGGTTCTATCACTTTTTCTTCTGCAATCTCTCAAATTATTCTTCCAGCTTCCTTTCTCATCGCTCGTGGAAGTCTCCGAGCTGATTGTCTAATTGGCTTAGCATTACCAGTATCGATTTTGTGTTTGACGGCTGATGTTCTGCCAGTCTTTCCTCCATTTGGTATTAGTACTCCTTTGCCAACTTCTTCGTCGTGGTTCCTTGGCTCCATCATCACCGGTGTAACTTCCTCCATGATTCCCTGTAGCCGTGCTACTATCATGGTTCAGCTTCGTGCAGGTAGAACGGTATCTTCCTGTACAGCTGCCAACACCGCGCTGCCTTCATGTGGATAAAGGAATACCTCCTCGGAGCCCACTTTAATGGTTCTATTTCTAAAGTCTAATTGGAAACCATGTACATTCATTACGTCCATTCCCAGAATCACGTCTTCTTCAATGTCAGCTATGATTACCGTATGCGTGAACTTTTCTGCTCCAATTCCCAATTGGATTTGTGTTTCCCCGTGAACGTTGGCACTCTCGCCTGTGGCGTTCCGCAGTCGCAGTCTCGTTGGTAGAAGCTTCTTCTTGAGGTTTATTATCTCTGGTCGTATAATGGTTCTAGTTGCTCCAGTGTGAACCAGCAGAGCATATTTCTTGCCATTCACTTCGCCATCCACATATACACTGTTGTTGTGACATCTGAGCGAACCTATCAGTATGAGAGAGTCTTTGGAACGATCATGGGTCGGTGCTGCCCCCTCGTAGCCGACCCATTCTGGTTTTCCTGTGACTGGGGTTCTTGGTTTTGCAGGAGTCTTGGGGCGCTTACACAAACTACGTACTTGCCCTAGTTCGCCACAATTCCAGCATCTGATTTTTCTCGGTTTCTTGTCCATCATACCTTTTATGAAACTGACGAATTGGTCAAATCTGTCTTCGTCACCTTCTTCTTGGATGGTCCTAATTTTGTTATATCCTGAAGCCTTCGTTGCTGCTTCATATTCAAGAGCAGCTGTCAATGCGTCGACTAATGTTTTCGGATGGGCTAAATGAAGTGTCCTCTGCATATCGGGTCACGTAAGCCATCAATAAAGGCCTGAATGCCCAGACATTCCATCATGTTCTCTGGTGCTGACGCATAAGCAAATCGAACTAGTCGGGCAATGTCTACTTCATATTCTTGAAGGGATTCATCCCGTTTCTGCCTTCGGTTCTTCAGCTGAGATTGGTACAAATGTTCTAGATGTTCATGACCATATCGCATGTCCAACCTCTTCTCCAGCTGCTCGAAATCATCCGTTTTTTCCAAAGGTATCGTCTGGAGTACATCTAAGGCATCTCCGCGAAGCGCAATGTTTAAGTTCACTGCCTTGTCTCTATCGGACCAATTATTCACTCTAGCGGCTGCCTCAAATTGTTTCACATAATTGGTCCACTACATTTTTCCATCGAATGTTGGGGCCTTGACTCGGGTAAAACTGCCAATGTCTTCAAACTTAGATACTGTTCTGGCTTGCAAGGTTTCGTTTGCTCGGTCTTCTTTTCTTCCTCTGGCATGCCTCGCGTTCTTGAATCGGCAATCTTTTCCTCCAACTCCTTGATTTTCTCGTCTATCGTTGTAATCTTATTCTCGATTTTCTCGTCCATCGTTGACATTTGATTCTCGATTTTAGAGACGAAATTTCATTTTCAACGTCAGCGGCATTGTCGTTTTTCATTAATAAGATATCGGCAGATATATCGTTGTTCAAAGTAGAAATCTTCTCGTCCATATTAACAGAAATGTCGATCTTCATAGCAGAAATATCGTTCTTTATAGCCAAAATATCGCTTTTCACATTCGTAGAAATCTTCTCTTCCATGCCAGAAATATCGTTCTTCATAGCAGAAATCTTCTCGTCCATGTTAGCAGAAATATTAGCAAAAATTGACGAGATTAAGGTGGAAGCCTCGTCATTAAATAAAACTGTTTCTGGATCAAAGCCCTCATTTTCCAGTGCTACTTTAAGTCTTTCTACTAATTCACTTTTCTTACCGGACGTTTCCAACTCACGATCTTCCAATTCTGCTCCTAATTCCGTGACTTTCAGATCCCCTAATCTCTTTAGTTTTTCTAATTTATTTAAACAATAAACGGGTGGGATAAATTTTAAACACACGGTATGGCTACTCACTAATTTATTCAAACACTAACTCACTAACACTTAATTTATATATACTTAACTAATCACTTAAATCTAATTTATATGCACACAAACTTGATTATATTAGCATATATACGGAGCCCAGTTTACCAAGTCCTAAAAAAAGCATCAACTACCTTATATTTATGTCTAGATTGATTTGGCATAGTTTTTAGAAGGAGCTAATTTTGGCCGTTTTCGTGAATTTGTATATTTTTGTAGTGGGCGTGTATATTTCTAGATGGCGATATGTTGGAAACTTGATATACATTTTTTGTTATATTTCTAGGTCAAACAAGGATCCGATAACTTTGGCACCACTGCAGTTGAGTACCACATCACTGTAGCGGTCAGAGTGAGCTCCTTCTAGTATTATTATACTAAATTGGTAAAGACTTACATCATCGGTTATTTCTTGTTACAGTTAAAGTATTATTCAAGAAAATCAAAGCTATGAGTCTATTTTTAAATATATGTTTAGGAATGAGATATGTATACCATGCAAGGGCTCACAAGTAATTTGACATCTTCAACGATTCGGTAACGGGAGCTTTGGAGTTCGCTGTTTTTTGTTTTAGATATGAATGCAAATTATAATTATTTCAATTCATTTAGATAACATAACTCTGTCATTTTGAATCTTGAAAGTAATTTTAATAAAAATATTCAAAACGTTTCAATTACATTGTATATCTTATTGACTCGAGGTGATAACAATTTTTATTATATTGTAAATAGAAAGTGTGAAATTAATAATCTACTTTTTCGGATTATAATTTTACTGATTGAATAGATAAGTTCTTCTTGAATTATAAAATGGCTGATTAATCACGATGTTCATTTCATTGCCTTTTTGTTCCTATTTAGGTTTGAGTTCAATTTGGCATATATATTTTCGTTTTTTTCATTATGTTTATAGATTATATCTACCGGCTTTAACTCTATGGCTAGATAGACTGAATGAATATAACCAAATATTACGTTAATTACATATAGAGACTGTTAGACTATACCAATGAAGAGGGACAATTACCTAAGCTGAAGCCTTCGGATATCCTAAAAATTTTCTAGGAAATAGGACTAAAGGGAATACTCTAGTTGCTCAGACTTTACTCAGGAACTAAGTAGCAAAAAGGAGACACAATAGATCTCTTAGGTCTCAGTGAATATCACCCCAGTAAACATTCATACATACACGATACCAAAAATTATTTACTGAATATATCTAATTTGCATCCCAACTGAGCTAGAGTTTTTTTCCAATTCTAGCTTTTATTTCTTGTACACATACGATGTAAACATCAAAATTCTTTTACGCAATTTTCGTTTTCTTCATATAATTTTCATACTTGCATTTTAAGTTGGCGTCATGAAAGTATGAGAATTTCAAGTGTCCAAACACAACAAAAATTCAAGTTGTTCATAAATACCATAACAAACATTATACTTGTTCAACCCCAGTATATTTTTAGAGCTAAAAACTTATCATGCTTCGCTACACTGATTCTTAAAATGGGAAATACTAAGAACAAATTATTTATTTCTGAAGCTAAGTATTCAAATTATAGCATGATCTTGATAAACACTCTTCTGTTTTTGTGGATTCGACATAATTTTGAGATTACTAATCTAATTAAAAATCGAGAGCTTCCGCTCGAGGGCTTCGATAAATTTACTATTAATATAACATTCCATTGACCAATGAAATTTCATAAATGTTAAAACAAACCAATCGGTAATAATTGATAGCAACTATTAGCGACTACAGAAATAGTAACTTTCATTTGGAAACGTTGAATATAACTTCAAATGATTCTGACAATTTTGGCAGTAATTAAATTGTCATGTCATAACAAAATTTGTCCACGGCTGTTTGATAATTGATAAAGTTTACATTTTACGTGTGGAGCTTCCTAAGAATGATGACGTTCATTATTCACTAGTCAATAATAAGTATTGATAATCAACAAATCCCAGACAGGCCGTCGCAGGGCTAGTTCCAGCGACTACAATACAGCTGATAGCTAGTATTTTAATTATTATACTGAATTAAAATTACCAAAAAGTTCAATATGAACAATGAATCAGACGGTGAAATGAATGTTACCCTGCCGAACATAAGGGAAGCAGCACAAATATGTAGACTCATTAGCTTGTACCCGCGACTTCGTTGACGTAGATCGTCAAATTAAATATTATGCTGATATGTAACTTATCTTGCTGCAAAAGATTCGTTTTTTTTTAATTCAAACAAATTCAATATTTAAAACGAAACAAAGTGGAATTTTATTATTATATATTATTGTGAAGTTGAATAAATTTTTGCAATTATACATATCCACACATGTAGGTGTGTGCGCAACATAAATTTAGTTCAGCTTGTAAGTTTGAAAAACTCCAAAACTGTGTACTTTTTTTAACTTTACTACTCCATATCTAGCAAACTAGGGTAAATTTAACATACCAAAGTCCTAAAAAATGGACGCCTCTTTGCATAAAACAGCGCGATATCTTTTCAGTATATATAGCAGTTATTTCGGGCTCCAGTGGAGTACAAACATGTACTGTACAAGGCACGTGGTTAGAAACAATTATTGTATAATTGTTATCTGTATTGTGTGAGAATGTCCACGATGACATTTCAATTTAAGAGAATATTAAATTTGGCTTTAATCGGGTTCCAGATTGTAAGTATTTTTACAAAGTGTGTGATGACAAATAATGTTTATATTATTACTTTTAGAAAATGAGTCAATTTTTCTGAAACATTTTTACATTGTTTTCAAGCTAAACAAAAGCCATCATATAACACATCCACAATGTTTTTGAAAAAGTATTATTTTTGTGGAAGATTGAATTACCATATAAAATTTGCTATTACAAAGCTGGTCAGAATTAAATACATTGATAAAATATCCAATGGAAAACAAAATATTTTACTTCTTAAAACTTTTCCATATCGAGTAGGGCGGCTGGCTGTATCTGAAGAACCGATAATCGTTGATAGAGAAATTACTGAAAATTGGATTTAAATTAAAGTATTATGTATTATGGAATATCAACAATACCTCTTTTGTTATCATCAATCAATTCTAAATTATTTTGAATAAAAAATCCTCAAATAATTGGTGTACGGAAGGACAAAATGAATGAATGATTATAACCCGTTTATTTCAATAGAATTTAACAAAATTGGTTGAATTTTTTACCAAATGATTAACAAATCGGATAGTTTCAAATCTCTTTACGGAGATATCCAACAATTTCATCATTTCATTTCAAAGGGTTTAACAAGGTCTTTAATTTCAATAGTGATAAAGTGAAACAGAATTTCAATTTTTCTTACGAGCACGAGATACTTCATATGGTAACTGGAGGTACCTATACCTCCTTACCGATACCCAGAAAGTTTTATTATAAATATTATAAAACGATTTAATCCCGTTGTTTTGACACTTCCAATATTTTTGTGCGTACTTGGCAAACCATTCACATATGCATTTAGTGGTAACATATTCCCGCTATAACCATAGGCGTCCAGTGGGATAGAATAAAAATAATAGTTTTTAATGTATATCTTAGAGTGAAAATTTGATAAACATCAATATGAAAAAATCATTTGAGATGGAATCAACTAAAACTTATAAATTTCATAACCAAATTAGCAAAATAGTATTGACTAGTGCGAAATAAGAGATAAAATAAAAGTAGGTATTATAAACATTCCATTTAATCTCGAATAACTTGAAAACTTCGTACTGTATCGCATAGAGACAGGAGGTTAATATTTACGTGGAAAGTAACGGAGTATCGAGAAAACATGCTGAAATCATTTTTACGATAGTGGCGTAGATTGTAGGGGGAAAAGAAGTATTAATCCCTACCGCATGCCTCTAGTGATAGAGGAAAATTATATTTTACCACTAATTGAAGTAACCTAATATATAAAAAGTGGAAGGTGTAAAAACAATGGACTACAATCATTTCAAATAATTATGATATAACACCCTAGATCTCAGTAAGAAGGAATATTTTACTGAAGTGTTCTCGAATCTTCATATTTTGTGCTAAGGTTTCTCCAGTTACTATATGGACAATTGTTAATGAACCACTCTGTATAAATATGACTGTTGTACAAGTGAAAAACACCATTTTTACGATAACGTCAAAATTCTACTAAATTATGTTAAATCAGAAAGTTTTTACGTAGATGTGAGAAGTTCTGTGTTTGCTTGTATTTAGTTTATGTAGCTTCAATTACCTAGAACGATCGGAATAACTAATTTAGTAAAAATAATGATAAACTGTTACACCTGAACTTTTATAAGTGAGAATGATAAAAAGGTTTATGATAACCCTGAAAAATATGGTGGTTCAAGGGTTGATGTATGCGGTTGGAAAGGAATGAAAAATGGTATTCCTGCTATTTACATTGAAAGGTAAAGTCGTACGAAAAACTATCCAGTGGAATAATTGTAGATACTAAAAAGTCTACAATTATTCAAACACATGCTTAAATCTTCTTTTTCTGTGTTGTTTTTCTTTGTCGTCAAAATAATTTAATGTGGAGGAAATTAAGTATACGAGTATGTACACTCTTTCATATCTCATATGAAATTATTTTAGTGAAAACAATTAATAAGCTTGCGAGATATTAATTTTTTCTGGTCTGAAACACTTTGTGAAGAAAATTGAACTGTGAAATATCATTGTACAGAATAACCATAAACATCCGTCTTAAGCGCAACAAAGCGGTACAATAAAAGGTACTTCGAAGATAGGGCGTTGAAAAATGACTATTAATATACAAATAATAATTATTTTTTAATAAATAATGAAGACAAAAAATCTCGAAAACCATTACATTCAGGCATAGGGGAATGTTAAGAATATATGGTTGAAATCTAATATAGAATTGAGGCGACAAAAAATATGTTTGCCATTTAAAAACACACAGTTATTACTATTATTCATTATCCAAAATTTACGTTAATTATTCTTCACCCTGTATAAAAAATGGAACACGTTTTTCTGGGATATTATTGAGTTACCTTACAGTGACCGATGTAGGTGGTGGAAATTCAGTAATTATAATTTATCATCAAATTTATAGTTTATAAATAACAGTCAAACAGAAATGTCCGTAATAAAATAATTATCATCTCGCCATGAGACTAAAGTATATTAGTTTGTCATAATAAGTTGTTGATAATTATATCAGCAATTTAGAAAGTTAAAAATATACTGGGTGTTTTATTTGGAATAACGAAGTGGACTGCAACATAACTATGAGTATGTATCAAATAAATCATAATATATTAGGGGTAAGCTATTTACTTAATAGCAGATAAATATTGAACAGTTTGTTCATAACTATTATAGATGAGAATATTTTCTTGTTTCATACTTTTTTCATTAGTCGGGTTTTAGTTTTTGAATACTTTTTATTTCGTATGCGACTACATCCTCTAGCGGGTACTATGAATATACTTTTTTAATTTTGAAATGTAGAGTCATGGGTTTTCTGTTTAGAGAATACAGCAGGCATCATTTAAATTTGCACACCGCCTAAAGTTGTGCAGATTAATTATAAGTAATTAATCTCGTGTACTGACAAGAAGTGTGAATATTGAAACAATCCTTAAAATTCATAAAATTTAAAAATGGAAACTCATTTGACATAAAACATAAAATTGGTAGTTTTGACAAAAGTTTGATACTGTATTATTTTCATAAATGATTTAAATTGTCTAATTTCATAAAAGACATTGTTTATTAGCACTGGACAATGTCTCAGTATCACGGAAACATCTGGTTCTGAATATTTACCACCCGAGGAAAGTTTTGTTCCAATAATTCAAACAGAGAAAACAATCTTTTTGACTCATCAGAGCGTATCACGATCCCACAAAATAAAGTGCCGTTGACAAGCTATGCCGTTTTACAAAACTCTTCCTTGGATTTCCACTACAATTCCAAAAATGAAATCGTAACACTCGATTTAACACTGGGAGATTCTACGTTTTGAAAAAATAATGGTTCACATCTAGAACAGATGTCCTTTTCATTTGAACTTGATACAGTATGCTCTTTAATATCCGAATATAATTCATCACTTAAACAAGTAAAACATACAGCACTGGATAAATCAACAGAAAAATCCAAACCTCTTGGTTCTGATGTTCAAGAATTGCCAAGAATATCTAAGAAAAAGCGACGACCACATGATTCCCCATATTGTATACAAGATGTTCAGAATTTTGGAAGGCATTTGATGCGTCATCATTCCGATGAATTTGATGTTCAAAGTTTTTTATCTTTACACAAGGGCTTAAAACTACGAACGAAAACACGCTTTGGATCAAATTCGACGTCATTGAAATTTTGTAATGATATAATTCCGATTAGCGAGAACAAGAAAAGCAATGTGAACCGTAGTATTTCTTGTAAATTTTGCAAAGGATATTATGCCAATAAGTCTTTAAGGCGGCACGTAAAAAAATGTCCTTCGAATCCTGATCCCAAAAAACCTTTAAGATCACAAAGCGACGGTGAAACGGTTATGCCTAAATGATCCTCTAAGACTGAGCGGAGTACTAAATACACTGACAGGTGATGTAATTCTCTCATTGCTAAAATAGACCTAAAAATTTGTACGATACAAGCCGTTAAAGTTAGAATGTAGCGGTTTATCGAAAGTACTATTTCGTTTTGGTAAGACTTTTTATTATTAATATTTTGCAGGGCTGTTAATCCTTACTCATTCGGCATTAGTTTTAGACTGATTTTCGACCCAAAAATATAGATAGTTATAAGGTTAGTGAAAAAATATTTGAAATGAAATTCTTAGGAGATCTTATTTTTTGCTATTTTCTGCAATACTATTTCATACAGTGTGAGACAAAAAATAAAGGACGGTAAATATTCCGAAATTGCAATTTTATTATAAATTATCCTATATTTAGAAATGTCGTCGGTATATTTCTGCATTTTTGTGTTATTATTGTTAGTTTTGGTACTTGTTAGAGATATACGTTTTTAAAGTTAGTGCCAATCAGGATTTTGTTTGCGTCAAAAATTACCATGTAATACAAAATAGATAATATACTTAATTTTTTTATATTATACAACTGTATATATAAATAAAAAGAGGCATATATTTGAGGGATATTTTTAAAATAACGTACTAAACACGTATGCTAGCTTTTTAATTTTTGTATACTATATAAGTGATATTCAATAGTCTACCTATGTGTAAAGCAATTTTGCCGGGTTTTTCATTTACGATTTTAGCCACCAATTCTTAAATGTCTTAGTTTTTGACACAGGAGCTATTGAGAACTTATTTATTCCACTGTTGATCACTCGTACAACGAAAACAATGTGAAAAAGCGTTTAATTGATTAAATAATGGATTTGAACCACTGAATATCACTTCAGAAAAAAATCCTCTGTTATGTGTTGAGCATGTTAATTTAAAAATACTCATTAATTACTTACCTAGTCGATATATTTAAGAACACTCTGTATAGATAAGCATATTTTTATATTATTGTACGATCTACAAAAACTGCATCTAAAATATATTTTCTATATTGTATTACACTGGGAATTATCATAACAGAATCTTAATTGTTCATGACTTTAAAAATGTATATTTCAAAAACTGATCATAGGAAAATCTTAAGAATTCAACACTTTCATTGAGTACCAAAACTAGTAACAAAAACTTACAGACATTAACCAGAATTGAGCTGAGCCTATCAGCAATTTAAGTAACTGGATCGAGTACAAATGCATATCAAGTTTTCAAAGAAAGATACCAGTCGCCACTTCCCATAAAAATTGTAGGGTCCTTATTCGGATCAACTATTAATACAAAATAAATTAGGTGTGCATAAAATGGGAGGGAGAAGGTAGCATATTCTTGTAAATGCATCAGTCAAAAATGTAAATGTATATTTCCATAAAAATATATAATATAAGCTCGACTATTGAGCTTATTTTTGTCAACAGGTTTTTATATGATATGCAAATATGCTAATTTATAGGTATTATTACGTATTCGTTCTTTCATGTTATAAACAATCTCAGTTTAATATAAGTCAATTGTTTGTAATTTATCATTTTTATTTCTCATAGTTGTTGTTTCAAATTAACAATTTCAGTCACAGATAAAAATTTCTTACGAAGAACGCCGATTGCAATCGTTTTATACAATGTCAATACCGAACTGGCAATTATTCTTTTGATTGTATGTATTAACTGGCCGATAGTATATGTGGCAACGCCGCAAGGAAACCATATTACCTGAAATGCATCATATATGGAGACTACCTTGCTTTTGAAGTATGGAAATATACACCAACGGAGCCTACTGTAACCGCTACATATAACGGATCCCACTAAGACGTCAACTTATATAGTGGTATACATGAAATATACGCTAGGAGCCCAAATTGGACTACAGGTATAACGGAGTCCACATTAGCCTGCAACAGTATATATATATATATATATATATATATATATATATATATATATATATATATATATATATATGTATATATATATATATATAATGCCTTTTTTTACTAGAGAATTCTACTCAAAACAAATGGATTTCTGGCATTTTCTAGATAAGACTGGTCACAAAAACCAGTTCTAGATAAGATAGTCACAATCGTAAACAATCCCTGCGCGTCCACCATTATTTTAACTTACATACCTGGCTTAGACAGAGTAGGCTTTAGGGACTATACCAGTGCGCTGTTTCGTAACAATATACACTGATGCATCAAAATGTGAAACAGGGGTAGGGGCTGCCATTGTAAATTCGGGGAATATTTCCCTCTACAGACTTCCTTCCAGCCTCAGTATTTTCTCTGCTGAACTTTTTGCTTTATACAAAGCTCTCCAACTCGCAATGTTGCAAACATTTTCAAACAGCCTCATTCTTAGCGACTCCATCAGTGCTTTAAAAAGTTTGCAGCAAATATACCAACAAAATCCTATTGGAAAACTAATAAAGGCTGAAATACTGGAAGTAGAGTTGAATTCTAGAAGCGTTAAGTTTATATGGATACCATCGCATATTGGAATCGAAGGCAACGACAAAGCAGACGCTACTGCGCGTGACGCGATCTTTAATATTAATTTGGAAAGTGAGTGTCGAAGCGTTGCTAGTGATTTAAAAGCATCCTTTAAAATGAAAGTATATAGTGCGTGGGATCGCGAGTGGTCGAATTCCAGATCAAAACTAAGGGAAGTGAAGAGTAATATATCTCCATGGCAACCTACTACTAAAAATAGGAAAATACAAGTTGTATTAACGCGGCTTCGACTAGGTTACTCAAGATATACTCATTCCTATTTATTCACAAATAGTGAACCCCCGATGTGTACAACGTGTAATGTTGTAGATAGCATAAAACATGTCCTTATTGCATGTCCAAAATACACAGTCGAACGAGCAACAAATAATTTTCCGAACAGTTTGAAAGTTCTCCTCGGAAAAGACTGTCAATATCATAGGCAAATCATTGACTATTTAAAATGTATAAACTTATTGTATAAGATCTGTTATTATTATTATTGTATTGTCGCTAATAACCTTTTGGTGGAGGCGAAATGTTTCAATAAAAAAATTTGTTCCAATTTAAAATATTGGCGGATGCTCTACCTCATTCTCCAAAAATTTAATTGTTTTGGTGGTTAAACATTTTCTTAGGCGTTTTACGTTATTATTATTATTCTATATTTAGCTATATATTTGTATTTCTTTGTTTAGAACGTAGATTAATCATCTCGAACGAGATAACCATAAACAATTTTGTACGTTGAAATACGGTTGCTCTAAAATGACTGAACTTTTGATGAGTCCCTACGTTTTGTGGTAAAGTAGTGACTTGGGACCTATTACACGACTCACTGTGTAACTAACCCAAGATTGTAGTGAACTTGATAATACCCTCTTCGATGGTAAACATTTCATCATACGAAAATTTGCTGGCGTTATCTAAAAGCGCTTGTAACGTAGCTGCCTCGTTTGCTGATTGTATAATTGGTCCCTAGGAAAAGCTTTTAACTGCTGGAGGATCTTGACCTATATTTTTAAAATATTGAATGTACATTCCTCACTCTTGAGCACAAGATTTAGTCGTGTTGTGAATCAGCTAGTAAAGTACTATAATTCAATTTTATTTATGAAAAAGTAACTTGTAGATATTTTTTATATTCATCAACACTTTATTAGTAAAATTTCTCTAAATCTGATCATTGATAAACCAAGTACATCATTACTGACAACTTTTTTGTCAGCTCAAACCATTCTTTAGTAGAAAAAACATATAAGTTCATGAACAATTCTTTTCCGAACTAATGATCTGCTACCAAATTATCCCAGAAAAATATACTACGGAGACTTTTTTACACAAACTGTTCCTGTCGCCCCTTTTCAACGAATATAAGAAAAGGATAAATTATCCTTTTGGGGTTCATATTAACCACACTCTGTTTTGCGGAGAAAATAAATTGGTTGTTTCATTTAATTTTGCAGTAAATTGAGTTGTAGTTGGAAATTTTTGAACGCTCCCCGATGATTATCTATGAAAATAAGGAAAATAGATGTTAGTTGAGTTCTACGACATTATTTTATGATACGACACGGCTGTTGTCTGATTTTATGGAAGTTTTGCCTATAAATATATGTGTTGTTCATTATCGTCGGTCTCTTTATTCATTATTATTCACTTCCCTATGGCACTATATCTGTTCCAATACTTCCAAGGCTGTTTTTCAATTTTTTAAAGAGTTGACGAAGATAAGTGGCGCAGTCAGTAGAAATTCGGTCTTGTAATATATCGTTAAAAACTGTTTTAATTCTTAAACGAAAATTCGACCTAGTTGTTTGTCGTCGACTCATGGACGCCAGTGGAATTTCTGAACAGGAGCCAAATGAGCCTTAAAAATACATACGTGGTAAAATATCAATTCGTCTTTTTTTACCTACAGAAACTTCAAGTGAAATTGATATATTTAGATACAGTTAGACCTGAGTATGAAATTTTACTGTTGGGGATAAGGGTCCGTGAAACTCTTATATTTTGATTAGGCATAATTGAATTGATATATTAGTTTCATTCATTGGAATTGATATCATTGAATACAATTCAAAAATTACGAATGACATAAAAGGTAATCTTTCTGTTTTTAGAGAAAAGGTTAAATTTTAATATACTGTGACGAAACAGCACCCTGGTATAGTCCCTGAAACCGACTCTGTCTAAGCCAGGTATAAAAGTTAAAATTATGGCGGATACACACTTTTTTTTATAACTGTTTACGACTTCACGACTATCTTATGTAAACATTGTTTTTGTGACCAGAGTTATCTAGAAAAGGCCAGAAAAATTATTTGTGACTGTGTGAGCCGCAGCCCAGAATTTACTAGTGAAAACGGCTTTAATATATAAGGGACTGATCAGGAAGAGTTAGTTTAGTTTATAATTTGACAGTAAATAAGTGAATATATAAATTAGTTTGAGTGAATATACAGTTAATATAAATGAATAATTAAGTGATTAGTTAAGTATATATAAGTTAAGTGTTAGTGAGTTAGTGTTTCAATAAATTAGTAAGTAGCCATACCCAGTGTTTAGAATTTATCCCACCCGTTTATTGTCTAAATAAATAACAAAAACATTACATTGGTGTCAGAAGTGGGATAATATAAATAAATTGCTACGTAAAAATGGCCAAGAGACTATGTGACCTCAAAGTGGCGGAACTAAGAGCAGAATTGGAAGATCGTGAGTTGGAAACGTTCAGTAAGAAAAGTGAATTAATAGAAAGACTCAAAATGGCACTGGAAAGTGAAGGCTCGGATCCAGAAACATTCTTATTCAAAGACGAGGCTTCCACCTTAATCTCGTCAATTTCTGATATGAGGAATGATTTTTCTGTAATAAAGAACGATTTTTCTGCCATGGGCGAGAAGATTTCAACCATGAAGAACGATATTTCTGCTAGCATGGATAAGGTTTCTACTAATATGGACGAGAAGGTTTCTGCTATGAAGAACGATATTTCTACCATGAAGAATGATATTTCTACCATGAAGAATGATACATCTGCAGATATCTTATCATTGAAAAATGACATTGCTGCAGAAATTGAGATTAAAATTTCGTCTCTAAAATCAGACATGGAGAATAAGATGACAACGATGGAAAATAAAATCAGATGGACGAGAAAATCAAGGAGTTAGAGACGAAGATTGCCGATTTAAGAACACAAGACACTTCAGCAGAAGAAAACGAGATCGAGATCTGCAAGTCAGAAACACAACACAAGACAGATGATATTGGCAGCTTTACCCGAGTCAAGGCCCCAACGTTCGACGGAAAGATGTCGTGGACCAATTATGTGAAACAATTTGAAGCAGCCGCTAGAGTAAATAATTGGTCCGATAGAGACAAGACAGTGAACTTAACTATCGCGCTTCGGGGAGATGCCCTAGATGTACTTCAGACGATACCTCTGGAAGAAATGGATGACTTCGAGCTGCTGAAGAAGAGGTTGCACATACGATATGGTCACGAACATTTGGAACAGTTGTACAGATGCCAGCTGAATTACCGAAAGCGGAAACGTGACCAACTCCTTCAAGAGTATGAAATGGATATTGCCCGACTAGTTTGATTTGCTTATCTATCAGCACCAGAGAACATGATGGAATGTTTAGGCATCCAGGCCTTTATTGACGGCTTGTGTGATCACGATATGGAGAAGACGCTTCGATTAGCCCATCCTTAAACATTGGCCGATGTATCGACTGCTGCTCTTGAATATGAAGCAGCCACGATGGCTTCGGGATACAACAAAGATAGGACCATACAGGAAGAAGGTGACGATGACAGACTTGACCAGATTGTCAACTTGTTGAAAGGTATGGTAGACAAGAAGCCGAAGAAAATCAGGTGCTGTAATTGTGGCGAGCTAGAGCATGTACGCAGTTCGTGTAAGCGTACTACAACTCCTGTAAACCAAGAACCTCTTAAATGCAAAGCAGCCAAGAATAGCTCGCGGTACAACAAAGATAGAACCATGCAGGAAGAAGATAACGACGACAAACTTGATCAGATCGTCAACTTGTTGGAAGGTATGGCAGACAAGAGGCCGAAGAAGATCAAATGCCGGAAGTGTGGCGAGCTAGAGCACGTACGCAGTCCGTCTAAGCTCCCCAAGACTCCTGTAACCCAAGAACTCCAGACACAGGGGAAATCAGACGGGGGTGAACATCCAGCTAATGTGAATCACCAAAAAGCCAACTCCTTGCCTAGACGGCCATGCCCTGTAGACTATTCACAATGCAACAAGTCGAAATCTAGGGAAGAAATTTTGAAAGTCATCTATTCCAGGAGATTTGCGACAAGCTGGGAATGAAGAAGACCAAGACAACAGCATTACATCCACAGTCAGATGGAATGGTCGAGAGAATGAATAGGACTATTGGAAAATACCTGTCCAAAGTAGTATCCAGCCATCAGAGAGATTGGGACCAGTATCTTTCCCTATTCGCATTGGCTTATCGATCTGCCGTCAATGAGTCCACGGGTGAAACACCGGCGAAAATCCTGTTTGGACGTGAAATGAGGCTTCCTTGTGACCTGGAATTTGGCTGCCGGCCTGGAGAAGATCTAGCAGGCGTAGACTACGCAATCCAATTGAGAGGAAGGTTGGACGATGTTCATGAATTAGTCGCAAATCTTCAAGTTGCCAGCGACAGAATGAAAAGTCGATACGACACGCAGGCCACAGAAGGCGGTTTTAACGAAGGGGACAAAGTATGGTTACACAACCTGACGAGGAGAAAAGGATATTCTCCAAAATTGCAAAAATCCTGGGAAGGTCCATACTTAATCAAGAAAAGGATCAATGACGTTATATATCGCATAAGCAAGATCCCCAACGGAAAACCTAAAGTAGTTCATCAAAACCGACTAGCGCCATTCGAAGGAGACCATGACATGGAGGAAGGAGTAAATCTTATTCGAGATGTGTCTGACCCCACCTTCGATGAATTTATGGGCGCGTATGGAGTACCGGGAAAGCTAGATATGGAGTCACTTCGGAACAACAACAAGATTTGTTCACTCTCCCGGAAGATTATTCACTGGCATACAACATCCCCGCCCGAATCAAGAACGCACGAGTGTTGGCAACCGTCTTTCGAAAGAAGTTTGGGCAACTAGAAAAACTTGAAGACCAGATTCCAGCCCCTGGCAAGACACTGAAACTGAAACATAATTCGCGGTACGTCTTCTACGTGGTAACTAAAAATGAATTCCAAGATCGATCTACCTACCGCGATGTGTGGGAAGCACTTCGAAACCTCCGAGACCATGTGTTGGAATCCAACGTGAAGAAACTGGCTATGCCTAAGATAGCGAATAACCAGTTGGATTGGCGAATCATCAGGAACATGGTAGATATTATCTTCCAAGATACCGGTGTCCAGATATTAATTTGCAGCTACAACCCCCGTTATCAGTATCCGATGAAGACGGTGCCCTGCTATTTCCATAATATAGGAAAGTGTAGGAATGGGACCAGTTGCCGATTTGAACATCCAGTCTCGGCTACACAAAAGTTCTAGGAAGAACTCCCATTTAAGGAGGGGGTAATGTTACGGAACAGCATCCTGGTATAGTCCCTGAAACCGACTCTGTCTAAGACAGGTATAAAAGTTAAAATTATGGCGGATACGCAGTTATAAAAAACTGTTTACGAGTTTACGACTATCTGATGTAAACATTGTTTTTGTGACCAGAGTTATTTGTGACTGTGTAAGCCGCAGCCCAGAATTTACTAGTAAAAACGGCTTTAATATATAAGGGACTGATCAGGAAGGGTTAGTTCAGTTTATAATTTGACATCGTGAGTTAAACAGTAAATAAGTGAATATATAAATTAGTTTGAGTGAATATACAGACAATATACATTAATAATTGAGTGATTAGTTAAGTATATATAAATTAAGTGTTAGTGAGTTAGTGTTTCAGTAAATTAGTAAGTAGCCATACCGAGTGTTTAAAATTAATCCCACTCGTTTATTGTCTAAATAAATAACAAAACCATTACAATACCTATTATAATTTTTTTACAGCTAGAGTTCTTATCACACGAAAGACTTATGCCAAATCACAAGCTGCGGAAATAGATACTTTTCGGGATATAAATGTTTTATTAAATGAGATGTGAAGGGTAGGTCGGACTTTATGAATTAGTGATTAGCACAAGACTCTCGTTTTTGAGAGTCTCGCATGGTCTCGTCTCGTTTTCGACGATACTCGGACCAGACGAGATGAGACTTTTGTTTGGTCTCGTCTCGAGTCTCGTGCATGAGGTATCGCGTCTCGCGCGAGAGTCTCGCTGGTGAATATTTCTGAATGAACATCAATATTTATTTTGATAAAAATTTATAAGCATAACACCAAGAATTGCTTTTAAAAGCCGCCGCCGTCTTTGAACCCTATTCCGACATCCATAAATTTTGCGGTATGTACGTGTCCTATCCTATTGTGATCGAATAAATAAAAATCATTTTCGAAAATACGAGTATAAGTTTAAATTTCTTCCCAGTTTAGTTATTCGTTGTTGGTTGTGGATAGTGGTAGTTGTTCGAATTTTTGAGCGTGCGGAATTGTGCCAAGTTAATTCAAAATGAGCCGATTAAACAGGAAAAGGAGTGAACTTTTGACTTTAGAAGATGAATCAAATTCCGGTGATTTCTCTAGTGGAACTGATGATATTTACATACCAGACAATGTTAGTTTGAGTAATGTGACTGAAAGTGAATTTTCGTCTTCGTTAAATAGCAGTCGCTCTTCGTCTCGCATGCAAATACAAATCGACTATTACAAAAGCAAATTCGATACTTATTTCAACATTGAATTAAAAAGGACAAATCGAGATAAAATAGCCAGGTGCAGAATATGCTTAAATTCGAAGGAAATTAAAATGCCACGGGGAAATACTCCTGGATTAAGAAAGCACCTACGCAGTAAACATCCTAAAGCATATTTCAAAATATATCCAAATAAACAGAATCAACTGGCAGGAGCAAGTACTTCCATCGTTGAACCACATTTTTATTTATGGTATAATTTTGTTTTGAATAGTGAAATCTATAACTTTTTCAAAAGGCTGACGGCATCTATTGTTATCAAAAGTCTACAACTTTTACATGTTAACCAAGCCACGGCAAGCGCCACGTGAATAGTCTTTCTAATACCTATCAATTTCGTTTGATACGCCTACACCTTATTTAAATGATGATTTATAACTTTTGCATTTTGCCGCACGTCAATATGTCCACGTGGATCGCGGAGCTTCCTTTGAATTTATACGAGTTGTTGCAATAGTTGATATTGAATGAATACAGCGTGGATCAAATTGGGCTTACATGTATTGTAATTTTAAAACTATAAGAGGTAGATAATGTGAGAATCGGTTATACGGTACAATCTTTTCAAAATTTTAGCCATTGAGATTTTGATATACAGTGTGCTCAAAACGGATTGATATATTGCGATCTCGGAATGTGTAATGTAAGAGATAGGAGAACGAGTGAATGAGAGAAGCTTTAGACAATTTAGTTAGTAATAAAATATTAAATGGCGCTTGCTGCGTGATTTTAGAGATTTTTGTTTTTTAGCTATTTTTAAAAAACTAAAAAGTTGCATTTTCGAAAAGGGCCCACAACTTACAACGTTTCGGTTTTTTCAAAACCATCATTAACTTTCATTTTTTAAATATGGGCCTGTATTGTTATTCCACACTTTAGGTGCCGTAGGTTTTTTTTAGTGATTGCAATCTACGCCAGCCATACTAACTACTACCACTATACTAAAAAGCAGAAAATAGAGAGTAATGAAAAAATTATTCATGCATCAATTATCTACTGTATTACACAAATTGTGTCATTTCGTAGGTGGTTACATGTATAGCTAATTTGACACTGACAACCAAAATATGCTATTTTTCAGTTGTCATTTCGATGTGAAAAACATCACTAAAACATAAAACAATGAAGCGAAAAGTGAAACAAACGTTGAAATATCGTCTGAATAATTTTTGTTATACTTTCGTGGCAAAGAATATTGTATGATGATACATTTGTTAAAAATTATTTTATTTCGCTCCTGGAGTTGCTCCACTTGTGGACGCTTACTTCGCAATATAAAATTCCACTTTTAGCAATTGTATCATGAATAACTATATTTTGATTCCCGTCCGTTTTAAAAGGTCTTATCACAATACATATTATTATTTTCAGACTACATCAGTGAAACCATAAAGGATCAATTTGACTTGGCGATTGTTGATTGCATGACAAAAAATATTCACCTTTTAATTTCTTCCATGACGAAGATACTCAAAAAGTTATCAAAGAAATATCTGGAAAGGATTTTCCAAGAAAGGATAAATTAAAAAGATTTGCAATGTTACGATTCGACTGCGTAAAGCAAAAATGACCGACATGTTGACAAACAATTCGTCAAAATTATCATTAAATATAGACGGCTGGACCTCTATTAGCGGCAGATCTTATTATACAATACAATTGGGAATTGCACTCGATCGCTCTTGATTTTATTCCTGCCCATGGAAAATATTCACATTTTTCAAATGTGTAGACGCTAAAGCCTTGATCCACAAACTTCAGGGAATCACAATGGATAATGCCTCAGCAAATACAACTTTTATTAAAGAACTTCAGGAACTTACTCCCGATTCAAATGTAGAGGACTGGCATTTTCGATGTTTTGGACATGTGATTGATTTGGCCGTGCAAGATTTGTTTCTGTTGTTGAAACTGAATTCTGAGGCAAATGAAGAATTGAGTGATGATAGTGTCGATGAGGAAGCCAAAGTTGATGAAATTTAAGATAATTCTGATGCACTATGTGATATACGTTCTATCTTTTCGAAAATTAAACGGTCAGAACAACTTTTAATTAAGTTCCGAAGTGCGTGCGAGGTAACTGGTAATTCTCGCCAATTAAGACCTCTGTTGGATGTGCCTACACGCTGGAATTCCAGTAATGATATGATGAAAGTAGCTCTAGGAGCTAGATATGGACTTGGTGTACTGTGTCAAAGAAGTGCATAAATTACTAGTCAACTTTCAAATTCTTTCCAAAAAGCTTGGAGGAGAGAAGTACGTCACATTGCCTATGGTGGTTGCATGTATCAATATACTAATAGATAATAATGAGAACAAAATATTTGAATGGGACCAAAAGGTAGATCGAACCGCTGTCGAACAGCAGCTTATTGTTAGTTTTCAGGCTGCGAGAGACAAAATACTAAAGCATTATCGTAAAGCCAATTGGATTTATGCTGCAGTTTTAATTCTCGATCCGCGGGATAAGTTAGAAGCGTTTGATATGACAACATGGGGCCAAGAATTAAGAGATTCTTCGATTAAGAAATTTGAAGATATATACAAAGCCAATTTTGATCAATCAGAAGATTCAGAAAGACAATGTATGAAAAAAACGGCGGCGAGGGAACGAGAAGATCCTGGACCGGAAAAGTCAGATTTTTTAATTGATTTTGATGTTTTATATGCAGTAAACCCTACGCATGCAGAAGAAGAATGGATGCAGGAGCCGCAAAAATATTATTCTATGCCTCAATGTAAGAAAGAAACAGATATAATACAACGGTGCAAAATTCATGCTTCTGAATTTCATATTCTAAGTTTAATGGCACGAGATCTGTTAAGCATACCGGCTACTTCAGTCCCGGCGGAAAGATTATTCTCACGTGCTGCATTATATATAAGAAAGCATCGAAATCGCCTCAGCAATAAATCTGCACGATGTTTGTTATGTCTAAACGACTGGGTGAAAAATAAAAACATTTGCAACCGAGAGGGCTAAGAGCTGTTTTTTACTTTTGAGTTTTTCAGTTACTTCATTTATAAAATAATGTTATGTTTTTATTTTCTTTAGTTGTATTATTTTCAAATACATGTTATTTTTCAACAATTGTAATTTTCTCTTCCGACTCTTATATTATAGCAAGTATTCAAGTATTCCTTATTGCACTGAAACAATAAGATTATGAATGATGAAATTTCGATACATTTACGAGACTCTCGTACGGGAAACGAGACGAGACTGGAGGCTGCGAAACGAGACTTGAGACGAGACTCATCATCTCGTCTCTTTGGTCTTGTGCGAACCACTATTGGCAATTTTGATCATATAGGGGTAGTTGCCAGCTTTTATAATATAGTTAGTTATATAAGTTATTCGATGAATAGCTTTCTTTGAAAGTTTTTTGTGGGGGATGTTTTTCGTGGTTCAAACACTCTATTGAACATACTTTCAACCAACATTGTGGAAATCAAAGCCACCATTGCCGTCTAAACAAAGATTTTGATGAAAAGTCTTATTGTGAGATTTTAATACAATATAATATTCTCCTCTTATGATTTTCACAAACATAATTGTTAATTCACTGGTCTTACAGTATGGAAAAACTGATATAATTCAATATAAATTGATATTTAGAGAAGGAACAAACACAATATCAACGTTTGAACCGAATTTACCGTATTTTTAGGATACATTTTTTTCTAGGTACACCAACCAAACTTTTTATTTGCATATATCAATCGTTCCATGTTATCAATACTGCTGGAGACAGTATCAGATTATATATCGTTCTAAAATTAAAATCGAATAGATGAAATAGAAACATCAATTTACAAACAAAACTAATAGAAGGAAACGAACAATCTTTACGTTTGATCTATTTCTAATACTCCACACAGTAAGAACTAATTTAAACTAATAATCTGCTCAAACTACTAACCAAAGTTTCCACCAACCGAGAAACTTTTGAGAAGTAAAGTAGATGTCACCGGAGAAACATGTCCTGAATTTCTTCCGTAATTTTACTGTGTATCTACTTAAATAAAAAGCAAACTAAGAATATCAAAGTAGGAGTAATAATTGGCTATTATCTAACTTTTGCTGTGAACAATAAGAACTAGAGATCTCATTCCATCATTTACATTGAAAGCAAAGTAGAATTGTTACACTTGAAATTTCTCTCTATTTAGTACGAGAAAATTCTTCATTAAAATGATGATAGATTTACACTGCTAACAGTAATATTTTCAAAATGATCTGAAGTGTTTTTCACCAAAAGAAATTGTCTACAAACTACAAAAACTAAGTTAGTCCAGTGAGTGAAGGAGGACAAAAGGGCAAAGTTAACACTAATGACTTCCGATTGGAGGTAGCATTTGGTACCTCATTAAACATAAGACAAAGTTTTGCAAGAAAACGCGTGCGAGGGCGGAGAAAATGGCCTCAAAAGACCAAAAAAATAGGTTTTCATCCAACATCTCCAAAAATATGGCAGTTAGACATTTTCGGTTCAGATAAAAATTGAAGTTCAGTTTATTTTCTACAAAAATGGTCCCTATGATTTTTTTCACAACATTGATATTTTGTGCAAAAAAATCGGGTTGAAAAACCGGAAATTTTGAGACTTGTGAAATATGCAAGTTTTGTACCAAATTTGAGGTGGGAGGTGTTGGAAATCAATAATTTTCAATGTTTTGGATTGTGGAAACCAATTGTAGATGGCGCCACCACATTTTACAGATTGGGAAAATCCTCGGTGCCATAAATGAGAAACCCTGTAACCAGACACTTTTGATGGACATTTATGTTTCCGAGGTTCTTGTTTTCCTCTCAGATGAGGCCTCAAGATATACTTATTAGGAAAACAGGCTATAAGATTAATTACAGCAAGATGGACCTCACCAATTGACCTGAATTCTGTTTTTTAAAACTTTCAGTGACCGCTTCCAGTTCCTTGTTCTTCGTTACATTCCCCTCTAATTTGTCGACTATTGACCTTTTCCCTTTCCCGAAAAAAGCCGAAGTTGTATCGCTTCCCGAAATAGCATGGAGAAATAAAATATTATCTATATAGAAGGGTCGTGCATCCAAGCTCTTGGAGGAAAACATTTGCTGCGGGTTTTTTCCCTTTCCAGGCTTCAAGAAATAAATTGTTTGATCTTTTGGGGTCAGGGCTGTTATCAGGACAAGGATGTCAATATCCTCTGCCACTACTACAACTGGCAGGCCGTTGATCAACCAGTCTGCATCTTCTACTGCTTGTTTAACCGAAATGCCATTCCCTTCCAGAACACCCTTTAAATACTGAATGAAGCGAATTGTATTGTTACTATTGGACAAAAACTTTTCCTTTGGAAATGGTAAAGGCATGTTAGGCTTGAACCTTACTTCAGGGCATGCCATGTTATTTGCTCGTCGCAAACGTTCCGACCCTTTTATACTATCGCGATTGCATTCATAGCCGTCGAAAACCACTGTGACTTGCCCGGAATAATTATCTTTCAAATGTTTTAGATATCGGCCTGAAATTTCATGAAATAATTCCTTTCCCGTCCAGGGTACCCGATGTATCAACATGCCCCCGTCGACAACGTGAATACATTCAGTCTTATCAATATTCGCGGTTTCTTCTAAGAATATCTTTATTAGAGTCGATTTAGCGGTTTTCCGTAACATGCTATTGTCAAATATGCTCATCGGGAATGGAGCTAGTTCGTATTCAAAATGGTTTTCCAGATCATTGGGAGACTCTTGAGTCAGACAAATTCTCTGGAAAATTAACAAGGGATCTACTGTTATAGTTTCATCCTTATCTTTAATCGGAGACGTTTTATTTATAGGTTAATTCTAACGAAAAACGTCAATATTTTTTCAATATTCTTCACTTTTGTGACTTTTCTTCCTATAATTGACAATAATATTTAACAAAATAATGACAGAAAACAAACTGACTTATGCCTCCAAGCGTGGCCGCATAGTTTGTAGCAGACGGCACGAGCGCCACGTAGAGCACACACGCGACAAACGACGGAGGAACGAAAGTAATAAATTATAGCGCGTACATTTAGATATACTGTTTTTTTCCCGGGGTATCAAAGGTATGACTTATATACATCGATGGAAAGGTGGAAATTCCCCCGTTACACAAGTTAAGGTGTTAAAATGTTAGAAATGAAGAGCAGGTAGAAAAAAACCACCAAAAAAAGTGCTTTTTTTTCTTGAGCCCGCTTTTTTTTATTGAAAAATGGACAACTTCGTCAAAAGAAGTAATTACACAATCAAAAAGTAGACCTTCTTAGCTTTCAAATGATGTATCATAGAGACCAATCGTATCATACATAAATTTTTAATTGATAGTTGTTCACAAAATTTCACCGCGCTCCAAAAGCAGCAAAAATTTGTGATTCAATAAACAACGATTAAATGAAAATTAAAAAAAATTAGGGTATACAAATTTCAGGGATGACAAAGGACCTTATGAGGACCTATAATCAAGAAAATTTTAAGTAAATTAGTGCAATACACAAAAAAATTGGAACAAATTCCTAGCGAAGTCAAAATTGCCCGGGAGCAGAAAGTTTGACCCGTGTTTTGATATGGCCAAAAGAGTCAAGCGTGACTCAATTCACAGGGTATGATAGCAGCAGAATTCCTCTTTCACATGAACTGTGAATCATTAGAAATTATGCATTTTTCTCATAGTTATTGGATAATTTGTCCCCCCGCTGATGTGTAAATACATACAACACAGAAGCTCATTATTCGAGGTGCGCTTGGTGCCGTTTTTCTCGGAACCAGTCAAATTTTCGAGAAAAATCATAGGGACCATTTTTGTAGAAAATTAACTTAACTTCAATTTTTATTGGAACCGAAAATCTCTAGCTGACATATTTTAGGAGATATTGGCTGACAACCTATTTTTCTGGTCTTTTGGGGCCATTTTCTCCGCCCTCGCACGCGTTTTCATGCAAAACTTTGTCTCATGTTTAATGAGGTACCAAATGCTACTTCCAACCGGAAGATGAAACTAGGGCGTCATCAATGTTAACTTTTTCCCTTTATTTACTGGACTAACTGTTGGATATGTGTATGGATATAGTAAAATCATAACATCCCTCTAGCCAAACTTTTATGTATCTTAATTTGAATTACAATCTTAATAATTATAGTCAGATAAGTACTAAGGCTCCACAGTATTTAATACTCACGCGGAGATTGAGCATAATCTGTTATTTAATTTGTGAACAGTGCTCCATATTGTCAACTTATCTCAAATCTGTTTTCCTATTTATACCTGGTATGAATCTTATTGGTGCCTCTCAGTGTTCAGTTTCAGATTTGATATTGTTCCTTTTATATGTTAAATGCAAAAAGACCCCGAACGATTCTTGTTTTACCTGTAGGTATTTCGCATATTACTATCAATTAGTATCAGACTTCCATTGGGACTCTGTTTGACGTTGAATACTGTAAATATTTATTTGAAAACACTACGCAAAGGATATCTCAGAGACTCTATTTGTTAATCTGACCAACTCTAATCCTATCTTTGGTAAAAACTTCTATTCTACCGGTTGTCCCATTGCATATTGTGACGCGCTTTCCTGCCGCTTCGTCCTCCTTCACCTCTGGCACAGGTACTTAGCGACTGACGCGTCACTTTGGACACCCTCGATGCAAAGTTCTTCTATTTGCAAATTTGCAAAATTCCAGGGGTCTCGTTGAATTTAACACACCTACAAAACCTATAAACCTCAGACGGTGATGCTACAGGATATTAAGAAAACACTGATCCTATTAATTGGTATATTACAAGACCTATTTAAAATGTATAAATATAAAATAATATTCAACAATTTCTGATTATTCTCAATCGGTACCGAATCAGTTAAATATATACAGTAAGCAAATGTGTTCAAGCCTTATGTTATTATGCACCATGCGAAATTTGCCGGTATTAATGAATGTGAGCAATGACACAATAAAACAGGTGTAAGCAAGCGAATGCAATTTGTTAATAACAGCGGAAGCAGTATAAGCAGTATTGTAATTATGCGGTGAGCAGCAGTAAAACAATAATTACCTATCACGGTAGTCAACGAGATAAAACTATCTTCGCGCTAGGGATAGTCAATCGGGATAGGTGGTAAAATGTGACCAGACCAGTTTATAACAAAAAAACTAAAGAATTCAAACTAGATTATCAATCAATCAGTGGCAACAGCCTCGTACTTGATTGAGAATCTAATTTTTATAGGAGAATTTACACTTTAAATTTTCAAATTAATTTAAACTAGATTATCAATCAATCAGTGGCAACAGCCTCGTACTTGATTGAGAATCTAGTTTTTTCATTGGAGAATTGACACTTTAAATTTTAAAATTATCGGTTAAAATTATTCTAAAATATTGGTCGGACGATAGGACAGCGGTTACCCAAATACAAGCAGAATAAAACTGTGTCTTAGAATGCAAATAAAAATCTAATATGTATTTGGGTAATTTGAAACGGGACACTAGGTATAACAATCTGTTTCGCAATATCAAAATCAAAATGCTACTTCAATGTATTGAAGGCTCAGACCTGAATTCCAAAGAAACAATATACAAAACGCGGTGATAAAAACTGTAAATAACTTTGGTTTTTATCGTTTCAAAAAAAAATATACCGGCTTATCAGTCTTATCAAAATACGGAATTATATGCTTAAATAACGGAACTATTAAAACTATTCGTAAAATTGAAATCAAAATAATATTTCAATCAGACCCCAATTCCAGAGAAACAATATACAGAACGCGATAATAAAAACTGTAAATAAGGTTCTTTTTTATCGCCTCAAAAAAAAACTACCGGCTGCCGGCTTTATTAAAATACGGAATTGTATTCCTTATAACCAAACTACTAAATTGTTTGTTGAAATTAAATATAAAACTTTGAAACTCGGGTGAAATCTTTTATTCGGTTTACAAAATAAATTTCCACTTACTCGGAAAATACTGGACGGTCGGACTCTTCACACTATCGATTTACGGCCAAATTCTAACTCACTCTAAATCAATTCAATAACTTAATATGAATAACTGAATAATAATTTAATGCCAATCACTGAATAATATATCTTAATCTCAATCACTGAATAATAATTTAATGCCAATCACTGAATAATATATCTTAATCTCAATCACTGAATAATATAACTTAATGCCTTTTGAGCGCTCGGTTTTCGAATTTATAATTTACTTCTTCCTACCTAAATTTTGGCGATAACGGTGGTGAGGGAAATCGATTTAATTACAACAAGAAATATTTCTATTTGTGCTGAACGACTCCGATTTTAATTAAAATAGTTTATATACCGGGCGTCCTCGATAATTTAAATTTTGAAAAGCGGAATTTAATACATTTTACATATTTCTTTAAATGGTAAACCACGGCTTTTGAGTTACTAATGAAATGAATACTTAAATTCATATTATGGTACCAGAAATCATAGTTGAAAAGCAAGTAACGAGTTATATCCGCTTATTAAAATTAAAATACCATCGGAAAAATCAATCAAAATTGCTTAAAAAAAAATAACTTGTTACAATATATTCAAAAAATGAAATTCTTCGGATTATTTATTTTATTTGATTAACCCGAAAGTCATTAGGAATACAAAATCTTCCAGAATGATACTGAAATAAATGTGTATAATTGAAATAACTTTTCATTCAAATGTCAGTATAAAGTGACATTTTTGAATCCATTTATCAATCCAATCAACAACTTTACTATATCTTATTTATAATTATTTTATAAGGAGTAAATATGGGACTTTTATGACAAATCTGTAGGATTGCCGGACAAACGAAGGAGTTCGGCAAATATAGATGAGTCTAAAAAGTATTTTTTACTCCAAAAAAAACGTACAAGAAATGAAAAAAAATTGGTGTTTTCAAAATAAAATTTTCAAGTTGTGGTTTTTATAAATGTCAGTTGATGTTTGACAAGTAAGCCATAATAAAAATATTTCCAAGAAATTTCAGATCCTTAGTGAAAAGGATTCTAATTAATAATATAACAATAAGAATTTATTCACTTGTATCCTGAACAATTTATTAAAGCCTATTTCTTAAATATAAACAGTAAAAATCGTTCATACCAGAGATGAATAAATTAACCCCAAGGTTACTCGAGAGATATATAAACACCTGTTTCGGCAAATAAGGAAAACACTATAATTATACATAAAATATATGAACCTATATGATACGTGAAGATGCGTGACACTAGAGTAATTATAATTTTTATGAAAACGAAATAAGTAAATCTAAAGTGAAGAGACATTGCAAGTAATGAAGATGAATACGTGTATAATCTCTGAATTGCAGTTAAAATTTATATAAGAGCTGAAATTTGAGCAACAACAATCAATTCACAAAAGTTTCTTGGTTATGTTAATAGGAAGAATTTAATTTTTGTAAAAGTTGCAATATTATTGATAACTTTTATATGTTTCGAGATCTGTTTATAGATTTTGAGTTTTAAAAAGTCAGTTCAGATCAAATTTTTTCATCATAGGAACTATATATAAGTGTTTATTTCTGGATTCATAAGTATGTGCAGCAGGTTAGTTAATTTTATTCTTCACAGTATGATATTCAACAGATGCCCACAGAAATATAACTGTTTCACGTAAAAGATTTTGCTTTCCCTATTCAAGGCATGACAAGGGTACATGGTGAACTTAGACATAATAATCTTGAAAAATCTCCTTTGTATAATCTCTAGGGGACCCACATATGTTCTTGAGGCACATCCTCAAGAAAATGGGTCATACCTGAGATTGCTTTCCACTAGACCGCAATACAGTGTTCGCAAATATGAACCTGATACTTATTTTTTTAAACAATTTGTAGAGCATAGTCTGCACTTTTCCATAGTAAATTTAATATGATTGTCCCATTCTATATTTTTGCCTATAAAAACTCCCATATATTTAATATGTGAAGCCGTTATGCTAAAATATTCGCCATATTGTTTTATTGTGAGAGGTTATGACAAGCCATAATCTGTATTAGAATTAAGAAGTGGCGAATAATATGTTTTTTTCAAGTTTATAGTAAGTAATTTATGATCAAACAAATCTCTAATTGATCTTAGATCATTTTCAACTCGTGAATATATTGTAATATTTATAATATTGTATAGGAGGCAAGTAATATTTAATTTGTATTATTCAGAATTTGTTGAAATGTCTCAAATAAATGTAAATGTATTTGCTCCGGCTCTAAACAGTATGACTCTTCTACAGGGAGTCGGTTCTTGAAAGAATTGTATTAATAATCTATATCTCCTTTTTTAATATTTCTTTTTAAATAAATTCATATAATTTTAAATTTTAATACATATATTTCTCTTATATTATCTCTTATATTTTCTCTTATATTCTCCAAACAAAGATCTTTGTTATCTTCTGGATTTTCTTTTCATGTGTTAAGATAACCTTATAAAAAAATATAATAAATTACAATCTACAAAAAAACCTTTAATGCCAAACGATAAAAAAACTTGTGCAACGTACACTGCTTCTAAATCTGATAAAAAATTAACCAAACCTTTTTTAAATTGTTCTCTTGTCTCTTCCAAATATCCTACACGTGTTCTATATTTATATAAACTCCCACAACGTACACTATCGTTTTTTATATTACCAAATTTACAACGTAATTTTTCAAAAGCTCTGGGTTAAGTTGTGAATGAATTATATGTCTCTGCAATTTCTTCCCACGCTTTTATGTTTTGCTTCCAAGTGACCGTATCAGTTTTCTTACACTAGTTTTCTTGCACTCTACAATGTCTTTATACTTCAAAATTATATCCACCAGAGTATGACAATCTGACTCGAAATAAGTTATTTTTTTGCTCTCATTTCTTAATATTTCTATTTTTAATTTTTGAATAGAACACATACATACCCTACTACACTATAAAATATGTAATCCCATGTCATTAATTGGTCAATATTCCAATATTCTCTACTATCTTTAATCCATACTTTTTCTGTTCAAAAAATGTCTCTCTTGTCAAAATTATGTCAAGTACCTAGCTTTCATTTTCAACAAACTCCCCTCCTTACTTAACTATCTAATATTTAAAGGATTGTTTGCATAAATTTCAATTTTGATAAACGTCATGTACTGTCAAACATTTAAACATCATAAATATTCTATTGAAGCAATAGTTTACATAATGTGTTGGGTAATTCAAATAATGCTAACAATAATCAAAAATATTATTTTGTTGAAATTATAAAAATATGGAAAGTATATTGTAAAAAATCTTTCAGAAGTAGTTTGGGCACGTAATAAAAATTATAAATTGATAGACAAGAAATGACAGAGCAAATGCGACATATACAAGAAGTATGAATGAACTTGGTGATGTAAAGGATGTTGGACAAAAAATCTCAACCCGGGATTTTATTCAATGGAAATTTGATTAACATTGTGTTCTCTGATTACGACTTTCATCAGTAGCAGTAGCTTACGTGAGTTCCACAGATTCATGTAGAAACTAAACTATCAAATTTCCCATTTCTCATTACAATTAAAAATATTGATAGATTCGCAACTGCCACTGCTTATATACACACACTCCTTCAGTAATATAACGAGGATTTTGCTCACTATTTTTACTATCTGTATCTATAATTGTTTAAACATGTCGTTCTCTTATACAATTTTACAAATATTCCTTAAAATGATGGCTAATACAGCACAAGATGGGAAAATCAATTTGACTTATTTCACGAATACTATTAATCATTATTACATTGAATTTAACTAAATAAGACTGTTTCAATATATATATATATATATATATATATATATATATATATTATAATTATTTTATTCTGATTTATTTTAAATTTATCTATGTTTATTCCATTGAATGGGGTCCCCCGGTTATATAATTTATATTTTTATTATTAGTTTAATGTTTTAATGGAGAGCATGAGAAACTTACTCTCGTTGGGTTCAGGATAAAATTAAACAAGAAAATATATGAAATCTGCATCCCACAAATAACTTACGAAAATCATCTCCACCATTGCTGTGAATCGATTATATGAAACACAGTGATTCAACCTTCATGGTATGAAACCTTACCCTGTGTTTAGCAAATGACATGTAAATGGAAATAAACAATTCAAATTCAGTTCCTATAATTATCAAACAAACGTAAAATTGAATAGCATCATAAGCAGTAAATAAAACTTATGTTAAAACAACTATAATACAGTGCAAATTACAAATACCAAATATTATTATATACCTAAAATTATTAATGTGTAATTTGGCCAAATTTGTGAATCACGTTTGAGTTTAATATGGTTAACCAAATAAATCGTTAAAAACTCTAACCTGACCACAACACTGGGAAGTCTCTAGTATATTCTATTGCTGTGGAATTTTCTGGACCAAAGCTGGATCTCCTTCAATCTTGTAGTTACAAACTCTATAGTTTGTATGGCAGGTACGTTCGTAAATTCTTGTTAAATCACTTAGATATATTTGCTTATAATGTTTTTGTTGCGATGATAATGGTTAAGGAACGTATTTTGTCACTATAAAGTGATTACTTTTTGAAAATTCGGGTAGCGTCCCCTCTCAAATTTAAAATGTTTATATTTCTCACAAATTCTAATTATTTCCAAGTATTTTCTTTTCAAAATGTTCAATGTATATTGATTAAATGTTTGCAATGTCTTTTTACTTTAATTTCTAATAATTTCTCAAATATCTTTATAAAATTTATAAAATTTTCTTACATGCGTCCTTCTCCATTAGCTTCGCTTCACCAACCTTTTGTTTTTCAAATCAAAAAACTTTTTGTTGTCCGGTTTGGTATTTATAAAACAAAAAACTTACTACATACTAGATAAAATATACTTTGTCTTATCTAATGTTTTATATGTCGATAAATGCTTTATATTTTTCTATGATTATTGTTTGTTGATGTAAGATTTCAAATTAATTTACCATTCCTATTTACATACTCATTATTTCAAAAATCTACCTTATTTTAATAAACAAAATGATATCTATTTGACTTTAAATTTCTATATTAATACATATACAATCTAAAATGTTCAAATATCAGTCATAATGCCTTTCAATTAAGTCTTTACTCATAATTACATATTTATCTATTACAAACTTGACTCTTTATTTATTTCAGTCATCATATTTTTCAATTATCAATAGTTCACAAACATAAATAATTCTATGGTAGAATCCACTTCTGCACTCTGTGTACTTTGTTAACTGACATGAAATTTTCAGTTGTCACTCCAGTTATCTCCTTTATAATATAAACATTACACTTTTGTTGATATATATTGTGATCTAAAATTCTATTTATTATTGTCTGATGATAATTTATTTTCTTTTCAGATTCATTGTTAGATGTTCGAAATACTGGATACAAATTATCATTTGCTATAAACAAGAAAATGAGTTTATGATTCGTTAAGATATGAAAATGAAAATAATGCAGTTTATAATCTGAAATCTTAAGGTAAATAATTTTACTATTACTTATGTATCTATTTCGTTTTGAAGCATAACTAATATAATAAATGTTCAATTCAATAGAAAATATATATTCTTCTTATATTATCATCATTAGAAAAGATAATTCCAGCTGTGTGAAATAATTAATTACCATCTGTTACTCTACAAGGTTGCAAATTTCATATATTTGTGTTCCATTCTTTTTACTGCTCCTTACGATAAGTTAAACATATATATATATATATATATATATATATATATATATATATATATATATATATATATATATATTATTGTGGTTTGCTATTTGTGTTTTAAAACCTTCTTATCAATAAATTTATATTGTGGTTTACTCAGTGTGAGAAACCTAATTATTATTGTTTAGTTTATTTAATGTTTGAACTTTTCTATTGTTAATAAAATTTTAATTCACCAGGTATATTAAAAAGTTTAAAATATGTCATGAAATAATTACACTCACCTTTTTAATACTTTTGATATCCTAGTTTCAGTTATTTATATGAGAGCTCAATAACCTCAGGATCTTGGGTTCATAGAATTTGATAAATTTTTGTTTTACTAATTTATATTATAAGCACCAAAAACAAATTTTTTTATTGATTAAAAAGTTTCAAATAAAAAATGAAATTCTAGCTTTTCTTTTCTCTACAAATTTTTACAGAACGTTCCTGTACATTCTGTTCCGAGACCCCTCTCCGGTTACGATACGTCTGATCAATGATGCCAACTGATAAATTAAACAATAGTCTAGAAATGAAATTTACCAACAATGCAGTTGAATCTTTTCAAATAGAAAACGTTATTTAATGTGAAATCAAAGAAAACAAATACATTATTCAAATACAAAATTTTAAAAAGAATAACTTATCTACAGTGATCGTCCATTCAATACACATTCACACAAATAGATTATTATTAAATATAGGTACAACTATGCAACATATTATACACACTAAATAGATCATATGATGTCAAAAACTTTAAAACATAAAATGGCGGATATGGTGATGATATTGTCTGTGAAATTTTAAAGTTTGACGATATACACACAATACAAGTGAGTTTATTTAACTTTTAAAACGAAATGGTTTTTAAATACCTGTTCACTTATGTCCAATTCACCTTGTTTAATTCTTCTTGTAGGATTCTTCCTGGCATACTCCACAGTTTCTCCTGTTTGGGTATAAACCAAAGATGATGTTATATTTCATCTACATCAATACATCTTTGATGAGTTTCCAGAGTCAAATTCTTTCTGAGATGTATCGTGGAGATATCATTTCCACGATACAAAACTTAACTTTATTATACGGATAAATATTGAAGGTTAGTATTCTGCTATTTTACCAATCTCTTATTACTTTTCTATTCATCAGTTTCTTTTACAAATTTTATTGAATTATTTCAAAGAATAATGTATTTCTTTTTATATTTACAATTCAGTAGTTAATATTCAAAATTCTGTTCCAAAGATTCAATTTTTCACCCCCATTCATTGTTGAAAGAATTTTTACCTAGTTATTAGTGTTCATTATCAACAACCTTCCCCATTCATTTTTCTCAATTTTTCAATCAGCTTGCCGCTGATTAAAACATTTCAAGTATAATTCACCAATCAAATCGGTTATAAAAAAATTTGTTGGTAAATCTCATCTTAGGTTTCAAATTGTTTATTTATCCTTTTAGAACATTCCGTTTCATATTTCTTAATAATCAAATCACACATTCTACTTCCTTTTATATGATTTCCAAAAATATTTTAAACCGCCAGTTCTATTTATTTTCATTTGATCTATTAAACATGACAAATCATTTAACAAATGTGAGACATTATAACCCTAATGTTTTTATTATTTTGATTTCATTCCCTGACATATTCTAAAATAATTTTCTAGTGTTTCCAAAGAGTTTATTAGGATATCTAATTGGGATATTTTAAAACAAATCATAATCTTTTGACTAGTACTATGTGAAAATTAGATTGTTACAGTTTATATAAGGTGACGTTCTAAAAGGTTCTCTCTCCATATTAATATATATATATATATATATATATATATATATATATATATATATATATATATTAACATCCTACTATCCAAAGAGGTTAAGCACATTAATTCTCCATAAGCGAACTAACTACTGCCTTAACAAAATGTAAAAACTCTGCTGAAGGTCCTGATAATATTCCTAAAATACGTATCCATTTATAGCCCCACTAAGCTTCTGAATGTATGCAATAACATATGGACGTCACGAAATATCTCCCCTCAATGGCGCAAGTCTATAGTTATTCCGGTACTTAAACTGAATCAGTCACCTATCTTGCTGCAACCTTACAGACCGATTTAACTTACATGTACTTTGTGCTAATTAATGGACAGGATGATCAATAGGCAGCTTTTATGGTTTTTTGAAAAACATAGTATCATCCCAAAGGAACAATCTGGCTTCCAACGACAGCTCTCAACCAGAGATATTCTTGTACTACTACAAGCCCATATTTCCAGCGCAATTAATAACAGACAATATGTAATAGCCACTATCTTCGATATTGACGGAGCATTTGATAACATCTCTAGAATGTCAACTCTCGAAAAACTCACTGGCAACATATATGCATTCGTAAAAAGTTTTTTTGACATCTAGGACATTTAGGGTTTCTGTTAATAACAACATTTCTTCTTCATATACCCATCTAGATGGAGTTCCCCAGAACTCAGTTTTAAGTACATTGTTGTTCAACCTCACCATTAACCCTCCAGTGGGCGCGTGGTTGCGAAGAACGGGAGCAGTCGCGCGGATCACAATGCTGATCCAATCAAAATATGACGTATTTTTAACTCTTTGTCATGTTTTGTAACTTTAATGTGTTTTTACAAACACTTTCATCCATCCTCATTGAAAACTTATAATTTTGTGTTCAATTATTTTATTTATTTGTGGCAAATAACACTTGTCAATGAACTTTGTAATTCTTCGAGAAATAATTCGCACTTGGTGAAAATTGCTTCATGCAATCAAAACTTACGGTAGAAAACGTGAATATATTACACTGAATAAATGATAGGTATATATTTATAAACAAAATTCATTCATGGCGGCAATTAACGCAGACATCATGGCAATGTTAAGGACACACCCAGTTGTGACATATCGCGCAGCTGCGTCTTGAAGTTTTATTTCGGGCTTTTCCACAAAAATAGCATCTTCCCATGGTACCTGATTGTTTTGGAAGTGATGGTTTGAGCTCTTCAATTCCAAGAAGGACACGTCCTCGTCTTCTCAGCTCCTTTGGTAAGGTTTCAATTAGGATTCTTCGTTCTATTTGGGGTTTGATAAGCTGCCATGCAATTTTTTCTAGGAACTCTCTTCTTACTATTTTTCGATATCCTTCATTTGCAGAATGAATACAAGCTGCATTTATTGCTGCAATATTCAGCAAGTCGTAAAAAATCACTAAAGGCCAACGTCTACAGTTGCGGCTGATGTTGTACTTTGCGCACAACTGATCTAACAAATCAACTGCTACCTTTGTTCTGTTGTAGAACGTTATCTTTTCAGGTTTTTGCTACTAGCCAGTCATTTCATCGATATGATGATCGTTATGTAAAGATGACACTACCAAAACTGTTTTATTTTTCTTCGGGCAGTAAGCGACAAGAGTCATATTTTTTCGGAATCCAAAAATAGAGGTGTTTGGCTTTCTCTCTTTGCAGGGTAGGAACTCCTTTGGAATATCGGTTTTATTTTTTCTGAGTGTTCCTACATATGTTAATTTTTTCTGAAACAATGAATGAACAAGATCAATACTGGAAAACCAATTATCGCCAATGATATTACGACCTGTTCCCTCTACTGGCTTGACTAATCTCATGACGATTTCTTTGGAAGAATTATCAACGCAGTACCGTCCATCTGGTTGCTTTCCACAGTACACTTCCAAATTAGATGTGTAAGCAGTTTTAGCATCAACGAGAGCAAATATTTTAATTCCATACTTTGCAGGCTTGCTTGGTATGTATTGTCAAAACGGACAGTTAACACGGAATGCTAGAAGTTGTTCGTCTACAGTCAAATATTCACCTGGAGAATAGTATTTCTTGAAGTCGAAAATGAATTTTTCTAGAATATCCCTTATTGGGGCCAATTTATCAGTTATTTTCCGATTTTGTCTACTATGAATATCATCCATTCTTATAGCACGCATGAGAAATCGAAATCTTTTGCCCCTCATGGACAAGTAGCAGGCTTCGATACCACTATCCTTTGAGTTATCCCAAAGTTGGCATATATTCTGTCTGCTGCACCTAAGGGCTCCAATCAAGAAGAGTATTCCAATTAGTGCTCTGATTTCCATTTCGTCCGTAAGTCTTGCATCTCTGTCTCTGATGAACTTTGATTTCTGAATTGTGATGTACGTGTTCGTGCATGTAGTTATTATGCGAATAATTTCATCATCTAAAAATAACTTTAGGCAATCATATTCTGAATCAGCTTGTCTTGCAATTCCCTTCGGTCCTGGAAGATGGGTGATAATATTATGTGAGCGAGTACGCACCGCAGTGTTCAGTTTATGTTTTTCCCATTTGGTTTCCTCATTTTTTTCCAAATAAAAAGGACTTGGTATAGATTCGCTCAGGAATTGATCAAAATTTTGTATAGTTGCAGGGTCAGCTTCTTGGTCGGACTCAGAATTGTGGTCACTTAATTCCATATAATCGATTTCACCTTCAGATTCGCTCTCGAAGTGATCAGAGTTTGGAGCCTCCTCAAACCATTGTAATAGCAAATCAATATTATGGGGGTCGATGTCCCCTGCCGATGTCCCCTACTCTCACTCTTTTTGCCATCTGCTGAAGTAGAAAAATAAATTATTGTCATGAGAAGAACGAGAAAATCGCAATTGATTACTCACCTGAGATCGTAAAGTAAGTACTCGCGCGGATCACAATGGTGATACAACGTATATGCAAATTTTTTACAACGTTTCTATCAGCGGTTGAACTACGACTGGTGTCGCAATCTATACCTGGGTCAATTACAGTAAGCTATTAAAATCCCCATCCATATCCGTGACGATTTCAGAGCGCAGCATCGAATCGAAGTACTATCGTGATCCACGCGACCACTGGAGGGTTAACAAGTTATAGTCTTCCTTCCCCGGTCATATCCTCTCTATACGCAGATGATCTAATAATGTACTGCCATGACAAAACCAACGCCACTACTTGCAAAATACTTCAGCAAGTAGTGAATGACCTACAAACCAAAATTGACACTCTCCCCTGCTAAATCGAAAGTTATTAAATTCTGTAGGATAGCGCAAACTTATATACCTAGAATCACAGTCAACAACCTCTCAATTGCCTGTCGTAGATGATTGTGAAATCCTGGGAATGTTATCCGACTCCAAATTATCCTGGAGACTACATATACAGGGAATTGAAGGAATAAGTCTTAAGCGACTAAATATTATTAAAACGCTCTCACATTATCATTGGGGCGTGGATGAAACTACCTTGCTAAAAGTATATAGAACCGCCATTCCAAAATTGATTATGGAAGTTTTATTCACATGTCTGCAACTATAACTATCTCACGTTCCCTCAACACAATACATAATACCGCCATCCACTTGGTCAAGCCCGGCTGAAAGTCTCTATTGTTAAGCCTCATGAACCCCCTCTCTGGCTCAGACGACCACACCTCCTTCTCATCTATATTCTCGCGATTTGCTCCGATCACTCCAATCAAGTATATCCTACATTAATATTATATCAACTACATGACAACACTGCATATACCTTTATTATACAACCATTAATTCAAGACGTAAACCTATCACATACTCGAACTCACCCACACTCTCCGACACTCCTCCATGGTCCAAATTTCTTCGACATACGATCCCCCCCTCTGCAAATTTGACAAAGAAGAAATCAATAGAGATGTTATTCGATCAGCTTTCCTTGATTTGCTGCATATTAAGAATATTACATGTATACGGATGCATCTAAGACAGAAGTGGGAGTTTGGTGTAACCACAGTATAAGAATCGATCGGATCCTATAAAATATCCTATAATTGTAGCGTCCACACCGGTAAGCTATTCGCTATCTTACAAGCATTCAAACATGTCCAACAACTTGCAAATACACACATACCCAGGTACAGACTCATTATCCCCAATTCTTTCCATTATGAATAGTATATTCCAGATTCCATTATGAATACATTCACTAACCAACCCCTTGTCCAAGATATACACGACATATATAAACAACTACAGAGAAAAAATACAGCAGCCACAATAACATGAGTCCCTTCCCATGTTCAGATTATTGGAAACGGAAAAACCGATTGCCTTGCCAAAGAAGCTGTCTCAACAGCTACTTCCACGGTGAATCTTCAGCTTTGTAATGACTTAGAAGCTAGCTTGAAAAAATCAATCGTTGCAACTGGAAAATTCACTGGAGTCAAATTATGTGTTCACTGCGTGAAATTCAACCAACAGTGAATCAATTTATCCGTCCCGATCTATGTAGGAAAAATATTGCTGTCGTACGAAGATAACGTATGGGTCATACTAGATTCACGCATGATTACTTAATGATATCATCACCTCAGCCGAACTGTCAGTATTGCCACGTTAAGCTCTGCGTCAAGCATATCCTCGCTGAATGTCCATACTACGCCACAAGACGCCTGCAACTAGGAATACATACAAATCAAGTTCGCAAAGTGATCAATTTTTTAGAAGAAGAACAAGTTATTAACAAAATTTAATTAAAAAAAACTACTATTTAAATAACTTCGCTTACATCATGTCATGTCTCATGTGATCCCATATTCATGTTAGTTTAAGCTTTTAGTTTTGATTTACATAATGTAATGTAACTTTGTATTGTACCTCATGCTAATGGCCATAGCTGTCTCATGCACGTTAATTTAAATAAATAAAAATTAATTTTCTCCTCACATCAGTTCATGTCTAGCGATAACTTGATTTTGATAGAGATAACATCATTCTTAACCACAAATAATGAAATAAAACGTATTTCCAATTTTATTTATTACTGTTATCAATAAGACATACCACCATTCTATTATCCATGTTTACGTTTCACCTGAAAGTCCCAAGGTTCTCACTTCTAAAACTTCTTTTAAAACACTATATTGTAAAATAAATAATTCAATAGCTCTAAATCTCAATCTTATTATGTGTGAAAAGTCGTTTATTGCAAAAGTTCGATTACCATTTGAAAATTTCCAGTCGCATTTAGTATCAATTCTTATTGCCCTATTTCCCAACTCCTCTAACTCCCTTTGTATTCAATTTCGCACCTAACTGCTAATGAAATATTCAGTGCTCCATCTTTCTACGACTCGTGAAGACGCTTCTTCGCATCTGTGCTTGTGTCTAACTACCTTTAGGTTTCTGGGTAGAGTTAGCCATTAAATTTTATGTGTTATTGTATTGCCTTTTTCGACAATGTATACTTGTTTGGGCCGTTACATATAAGTATATATACTAATTGTAAATCTTACAGATAAAGACGTCTATTTTGATAGTTATGAGAACAGTTCTAGGAAATTCCAACCAATATCAATTCATAAATCGAATAAACAGTTGGATTTTTTATGTCAATTTACTATATTCCATATATTTGATATACTTTGTTATTAATTTACAGAAGTTCGCTAATTTTATTAATTAATTTTGTCATTGAAGTGTCTATTTGAATTGAATTCTTTGCATCACATATTTTTCTATTGAAATTTACAGTTATTCTTATTTAAAACCGTAACATGAGTAGATTTCTTCAGAGTAAGAGTAAATTTCATTAAAAAATCTTCGAGAGAAGATTTGACCCAAAAAGGCATTATCCAAAAAGAAATTACCAAAAAAAAGACATTGTTAGATTAGTGTAAATTATAATTTCAAATATTGATCGCGGCCAGTGAACTAATAAGGAAAAGTGAAATAGATAACAAAACACGTCCGTTTTGTAAATATCGTATTCGCACGACCTAGAAGGTCAAGAATACGGGGCACTGACTGTGTTAGCTTTAATCCTTCCTATAAATAGAAAAGTTCAACACTTTGAGGATTGATTCATTATTATTATTTTAATAGTACAAACGTATGTATTGTGTGTCAATAATCTGTGTTGGCAGTTTATAAATATATGTTATCCCAGTGAATTTTAAAAAGATGTTATTTTTCTAACACTAAACAATGGTTCACTAGGTAAGTGTTTCTCAAAGATGAATGGTTATATGGTTATAGAAGTCTATACGAGAGGCACCTGCTAAGTAACCACCACACCGATTGTTCCAGAAGGTACTACAAAAACGTCGCAAAACATCACAAAACATTTGGTTTATCCAAGAATGCCTTAGAAAAAAAGTGATAACAAATTATGTAAATATGAAATGCCATATTAAAACACAGAAAGCTATAAAATGTGCTCAACGAGTAAGGCTTAAAGAAGAATGTAAAAAATTGTTTCAAATAAGAGACTCCTTGGACAACTACATAAAAGTTGTACATTCTGAACTCACGTTCCAACTATATCCAGTAGAATTTGACTGTTTAGATGACAAAATCAGAGAAAGTGTCAGCACGATGAAGCACAAGAAATTTAAGAAACAAGAAGAAAAACTACAAAAACTTGAACACACGCAACATAGAATTCAATACTCTAAACATCATGAAATTGTAAGTACCTTACATACCAACACACTTTGCACCACGGTTTGAAAACCTTCCAGGCATTAATTTTTCAAATAATGAAATAGATTTTTCAAATGAAGGTATAAAGTACAGCATACCACCAAAATTTATAAATAATATTAAACAAACATTAACTACAGAATCAAAATTAGCTTCAAGATCTAATTCAAATAATTTTCTTTATAAGAAATTGAAAATTGGTAATTTCTTCGGAAATATTGTACCGTCAATGGTGGAACGCTAAACAAAAAATGACATTACAGTTTTAAATTCAATCACAAAGGAAGTAGAAAATAATAAACAAAGAATCACCACGGGAACGCCACTATTATATTAAAAACTGAAGATTATAATTCAAAAATATATAACTTCTCAGAATCTAGCCATGTTCAAATTCTTAGAGCAGAGCCTACAAAAATTTTCCTAATAACGAAAAAGATTTTGTTGATAATTCAAATTATCTTTTGATTATGAAAAGAAATATATCGTAAATTAAAATCCTCGGTCTCCATAATTATATGGAACCCTTAAATTACATAAAATATCGAGACCAATTATACCTGTTGTTTCTTATGTTAATATTCCTAATATTATATTAACAATATACTAAATATTTACGGATATATATCTAAATACTGAATTAAAAATTCAATAGAGCTAATAAAAAATTTGAAGCATTCAACTTACAATAAATCTTTAAATTCATTTCATTTGATAATACCAATATGTTCACTAAACTTCCTCCTAAAGAATCTAGAATTACTAGAAAATAAAAAACATTAGTTCAGGAAAAATATCAGATATGCATAATTTTTTGGATGTATGTATCAATCCCTGGCAAGCTAACAAATAGAGCTATGGGTTTTAATAGGCCTGCTGTGCAAAAATTTTTCTCGTTACTCTCCGACGTGCTTGAAAAATATAAAATTCTACCTTAACGGATTTACTACGTCGATGAGACGGGTATAATGACAGTACCAAAGAAAAATCTCAATGTTTATCACTGCGTGGGAAAAGGCAAGTTGGGTGTATATCCTCAGCAGAGCGCGGCATTCTTGTCACTGTGGAAATTTGCATGAGCGCTACTGGCGTGCTTATGCCGCCCACGTTCTTTTTCCAGATCCAGAGCAAAGCCGTAGCTGTTAGATGATACTCCTCCTGGAAGTAAAGCTTTTTATCATTCATCAGAATGGATGCAAAAAGAATTTTTTTCGAATTGGTGTCTGATCAATTTATTGAGTTTTCCAAACTCTCCAAAGAAAACCCTGTCCTCTTACTTTTGGACGGACATACCACACATACAAAAAACTTAGACATTATAGAGAAAGCTAGACGTAACGGTGTTGTAATGCTCTGCTTTCCACCGCATATGACGCATCGCTTGCAACCGCTCGACGTCAGTCGCCACTTAGCACATATTATACGTCAGAGGTTCAAAAATGGATGCAGCAACATCCAGGGCGACCAGTTACAATATCCCAGATAGGTAAGCTTTTCGGAAACGCATATATGAAAGCTGCTAGTATCCAAACAGCTGAGAATGAATTTAGAAAGACGGGCATTTAACCTCTCAATTTGGAAATCTTCGAAGATTGAATGTTTCATTCAGCTGAAAACACGGACAAGCCGATAAATATTCCTGCAATTGGTCCGGTTGAAGAAAATAATGGACACCCTCCATCACGTACACCATCACCAATACCACAAAGGCTTGTTATACAACGATCATCAAAAACCCAAGTTGCAGAAAGATTTGATGACCTTCCAAGAACACCGTCATTACCTCCAGATCCATCCACACCAGAAAAATCACATCAGCTGCTTAAAAATAAGGAGAATTTTTGTAATACTACACCTCCTGTATCTTGCAGCAAGTTCTATGCAAATATGATTCCCTGATGTTTATACACTACCACGAAATTTGAAGTAACACCTCAACAAGTTGTTCGACTTCCTCACGCAGAGAGAAAAATTAATAAAGAAGGGGAAAACGGCTGCGCTCGCTTCAATACCTTATAAAGAAGAACTCGAAGCATCTAAAGAAAACAAGCCTATCAAGAAGCCCAAACTAAATTTTGAAGAAAACGGGAAAGTAGGGATTAAGAAAGAAAAAATAAAGAATGTACCACTAAGGTAAGAAAACATAAAAAAGAAAATAAAAATAAGGACAGCAGTTCAGAAGATGAGGAGGATGACGAAGAAGATTGCATTGATTGTACAGAACTGTATTGTAAATCTAAGGTGAACGATGGTTGGGTAATGTACCAGGACTGTCGACTTTGGGTTCACGAAACCTTGCGCTGGGGTGGAGAACGATGGTGAGCCGTACTCATGCGATTTTTGTCGGTGTTGAACTGTTAATTTGTTTTTTATATAAACATAAAATGCATAAAATGAATATGTTCGGTTTTCAAGTTCAATTAATATATTTTACTTGAATATCTTTTCTATTCATATTTAAATACCATCCCATTTTACCCGACCAGGAGGGCAAAACGGGATACTTTACCTTTTTTAAAAAATATGTATTGTCGAGATATTTAAAAATAACCATACTTAAACATGGTGTATCAATTTTAGACCTTCTCACCTAGTGTAACAAATTGGTCCCTATTGTTTAGCTTTGTATTTCTCCTCTTTTTTTTCCTTCCTGCAACGTTGCTATCACCAGTGCCTTAGGGCACAATATAGCCGGATATCCCCTGATGAAGAACCTCGGGGAAAGGTGGTTTTCCTGGCTCGAGCGGGAAGGTATTCGTGGGCTTCCTTGGGCTTATACGATGTGCCAAGCTTGAGTTCTAAGGTTCGCCGTGTCGTCCAGCTGCCTGTACGTCCCCACCTATGTCGGTTAGAGGGATTTGTTGGGTGTAAAGGAAACAGTCTGGGTAGATGATATATATATATATATATATATATATATATATATATATACACTGTGTCCGTAAAGTATGGAACAAATTCATTTTTAGCTAAACAGACCATTTTAAGAAATAATCCTGAAACACGTCGATTTTTGATTTTAATTTACCGTATTTTTAAATAATAATCTAATATACAGGGTGAATTACTTTCGAGTAATGACGTCACCGTCATTTTTTTTAAATGGAACACCCCCATTTTCTCTCAATTTTCGGATTACTCTAGCTGAGCTGATTCCAAAAATGTATCACATGTTGATTCCAATTGGTACAGGGTGGACAAAAATACAATAGTTTTGTGTGTGCTCATAAAGTAACGCCTAACATTCTTTATTAGTTAAATTAACAATATTATCAAAAATACTTATTGTCTAGCGGACAGAATATGATGAAATACATGACTTTATAAATGTTCGAACTGCAGCCCTTGCTGTATTTGACAGTAACCCAAACGGTGTACAAATTCTTGTTGAAGCTTGTTTATTGTGTCTTGAGAAATATTGTTTATTGTTATCTGCATTCTCTCTTTTAATTCTTGAATATTTGCTGGTTTTGTTTGATACACAACATTCTTCAGATGGCCCCACATAAAATAATCCAAAGGATTGAAATCTGGTGACCTCGCTGGCCATTCAATAGGTCCACGTCTACCAATCCACCTGTTCGGAAAAATTTCATCTAGATACCTTCTAACATCTACAGCATAATGTGGAGGTGCACCATCCTGTTGGAACCATAAACTTTCATCACAACATTCAGGATTACGTCTGCTGGGAAACAAATTACGTAAAGTAGGTACGAGATACTCCCTTAAAAACTCAAGGTACGTTGCCCCATTCAAATTACCTTCGATAAAGTAGGGTCCGATGATTCGATTTCTTACAATTCCAGCCCATACATTTACCTTTTGCGGGTATTGTGTATGATGCGCACGCATCCAGAGGGGGTTTTCTTTGGCCCAGTATCTACAATTCTGACGGTTAACCTCGCCATTTAACGTGAAAGTGGCCTCATCAGAAAAAATAATGTTTTGTATCAAGAGAGGGTCTCGGTGACATTTATCCATCATTATTTCGCAAAATTGGATTCTTCTATCGGGATCATCTTCGTTTAATTCATGCACAAGTTTGATTTTATAAGGATGCCATTTTTCAAGCTTTAATAATTTGTGTACCGTTGTTTTGCTAACACCGATATCGCGACTAACTTTACGCACAGAAGTGTGCGCGTCTTCTTCAAAACTAAGTAAAACCTAATGATGTATCAGCATTTGCAGAGGGACGACCTGATTTGCGTACATGTTCAACCGTACCAGTTTCTCGAAATTTCTTTTCAATCTTACTGACTGTTGAACGCGTTATAGGTCTTTCTGGATATTTATTATTAAACAAACTACACACTTCCATCTGAGTTCGCGATCTGTCTCCATACCCAATCATCCCAAGTATTTCAAATTTTTTGTTTTACACTTAACTCCATTTCTAATTCAAATTAAATCTAAGTAATAATTAAAACATTCACGAATACCAAAAATATTGTGGTACTTAACTGTCACTGAACATCAATAAATAAGTAAACAAATAATGACATTTCACAAAAAACTAGACGACTATGTTTTTTTTTAAAACTGATAAGAAATAATTTCTTTCATATTCTGTTTGCTAGACCACAAGTACCAAACATGTTTGGAAACAGCTCATTTTTATTAATCTAAAAATGTAACAAACTAAGGGGTTTTATAATTGAACCAATTGCCACTAGATAATAAGTATTTTTGATATTGTTAATTTAACTAATAAAGAATGTTAGGCGTTACTTTATGAGCACACACAAAACTATTGTATTTTTGTCCACCCTGTACCAATTGGAATCAACATGTGATACATTTTTGGAATCAGCTTGGCTAGAGTAATCCGAAAATTGAGAGAAAATGGGGGTGTTCCATTTAAAAAAAATGACGGTGACGTCATTACTCGAAACTAATTCACCCTGTATATTAGATTATTATTTAAAAATACGGTAAATTAAAATCAAAAATCGGCGTGTTTCAGGATTATTTCATAAAATGGTCTGTTTAGCTAAAAATGAATTTGTTCCATACTTTACGGACACAGTGTATATATATTACGAACAAATGAATCTAAAGAGAAAAAAAAAACAATGACTTAACTCTGATGCCTACGGTATATGATATAATATAATAATAATGTTATTTGTCTGCCACTCAAATAAAGCTCGCGAGGGTTCCTAAATATATTCGCCCTCTCTTCCAGTTATCGTCCGGTAAGGGCAACGAAGATCATTCGTCAGAGTAAATGGCCAGGGTTTTCTTAAGCAAAAAAAAACTATCAATCGTCTCCTTACTAACCTATAAGGCCTTGACCTAGCTAACGGTGACTTCAGTGGCTTTCATAACCTTTGAAATTACGTAATGCAAAATTAGCTGATTTCGTATACCGGCCTTTCTGCTGATCGAGTGGAGACCTCCGTTGCCCTGACAAAGTTCGAATAAATGATAAAATCTTATTGTTTAAGCCAATATAATTTATGTTACAATTAAATATATTTCATGGACTGTTATTCAAAACATTCCTCCCAGATTACAGTGTAAACAAACGATTGGCATAAATAAATATCTCGGAATAAAACATTAGAAAGCGATAATTGATACTAACTTTTGAGAGTGTGATCGGAGTAATTTACCTGTCTCCGGTTTATGGGGGATGTACCCCTCGCAAAATTCCTTAAATAAAACTTTATAGTTATAAGAGAAAGAACAATTTACGAAGCATAATCTCTCTGATTACGGTAGTATACGGTTCAAGCTTCAGTAGTACACTTATATGGCCAGGATGAATAGTCAGACACACGAAACAAAAAAAATCAATACCAATATGATTTTCCCAAAAAAACAATAGAAAAAAGATTGTCAGGTTCAGAAACGGTTTGGAAAATCTTGGTCGAACGTCACAAAAAAAGAAATTAGCTCTGATAGGCTATCTCCGTTTCCAGCACTTCGCGGCAACCTCTAAAATTCACTGTCATAACGCGGGCCGTCGTAAATAGGAATACCAGACGGCACTGTCGCTGTCCGACTCTTCCTCATCGTCCAATTTCCCTCTATTTATTTCCAATCTTTTGGGACGAGTTAGTTATTCAAAACATCAAACGTAGCTGTGTTTTTGTGCGTTATTTACTTGTCCTCGCTCTTACGTTTTTTATTGTCGTAATTGAAGGTTAACTTTAATTAAATTTCTCTATGCTAAGTTGAATAATTCGTCTGTATTTTCATGATATTCAAAACATCGATGTTTTTTTATTTCGACTTATTTGCGTGACGACCTTGTGGTAGTTTTTAAATTTTTCATAATTGTTTGATTAACTTTTCCTAGCTCTGCTAACGAAACTAGGTCGCTTTTATATTGAATTCAACTTATATTTGATTCAAAGAAAATTTTATATATATAGGGTGTTCCTTAATGCCATTGCCATATTTGTGCTTATTACAATGGAAATGGGTCAATGAAAATATTACAGTAAAAAAACCGTAGATATCCATAGCTTGGTTATAGATTGTCGGGTCAAAAAACGTTAGCTATCCCGTTTTGTCCAACTCTCCCCTATAGTTTTCCTTGTTTTCTATAACATTGTACAGTTGTAACCCTGAGGGTGGTTAAGGACCTTTTTACGCTATTACGGATTACTGACGAAAGTAATTTTGAGGGAGATTTCACCCCTCTATCAGATTGCTTATTTGGTTATGCCTCGTGACTGTCACCACAAAAAAAAAAGATTTTGAAATAAGTACATCTCTTTTCAAATTCCTTCGAACGGTCTAAGCTATTTTTCCGAAAGAGCTTGAAGCCCCACCTCGGTTTACAATACGAGTATTTATTTTTAGAAAAAGTTAGAGTGATTTTAAATGAAAAACCTGAGTTTAACTATATAATATATATATATATATATATATATATATATATATATATATATATATATATATATATATATACATTCCTTTATAAGATAGTCAGAATTTTATAATCAACAAACAATTAAAATAAGCAAAAAATATAGAAGGTTTACAATTAGCCTATTCTCTAATTGGCGCGAAAAGAATCAACTCAAAAAAATCGCTGAAGTTACAATCCCCTTAGTTTTTAGTAAAAGTATAAACAATGTGAAATTTATGAGAGACCGTGAGACAACACTTTAAATGGGATTTTTTTTATTATTAACCAAACAAAAAAAAAATATATATTTAGCCTATACGGCCGTAATCTAATGGAACTAGTCCACGCGGTTACAGTGAAATTTTGTCCACAATATCATGTACTACTGAGGATTAGTTCCTTCCTCCATTAAAAAAAAAGTATGTATCCGCTAAATGTCACTGCATACGTGTTTAAAAATAACATGAAATGATTTAAACTGCCTGGGACTATTTGATCAAAATAAAAAAAATAATTATAAAAAATATATATATATATAATAAAAAAAAAGTTTCTTGTGAAGCCGTTACAAACTATCGCCTCTTACTGGCCCTCTTCATCTGTAGATCATTTAATGACCTTTTATGATTCTCGGCGGCAATTTTTGTGATACTTCCCTAAATACTACCCTGACAAATCTGATTAGTAGTTTAGATGTAGTCGATAGCGAGAAGCAATGTACCGACAGGTTACTAGTTTGTACAATATGACATTTCTCAGTCAATCTCTATATGTCCTGATTCTGCATGTACACACCTCAAAACTGGTTGGTCTGTTAAATAAACTTTCAAATTACTCACCGGAGATGAATCTCTTCCCCTCAGACGTGGAGCGTGGAGGCCCAAAAAATATGCACAGAACAAACAACAACAAAAATCACTGATACTACTGATTCTAGCAATATTCACGAAAACTACCCGGGGTGTTCAGATCGCCGCACCGGCTGGACACACTCTGCTCTCTTTCAATCTTTCCATTCCTCTCTTCATTAAAATTTTTTCAGTTACCTGTTAACTAAACTATCTGGGTCGCTGAATTTGCGATTTCATAAATGAGTTAATGTATTTCTCAATTTTTTGTTTTAAATTATGCTTCTGAAATACAGATGAAGTAGCTTACGCTATAACTTCCGATAACCTAGTTTTACGAAATTATAAACATTTTTTGTTTAATATAATTTCGTAACGAACTAGCTGAAGACACATTATTCCATTTTTTATACGATACAGGTTGTCCCAATTCCAATAATTCTTTTTATAATTTATTTATACCTATCATTACTCAGTTATACCGATCTTGAATGGGCAAAAGGTATCCAAGATATCCCCTAGGGCTAATAATATCTAAACTTTAATATTTGTAATATCTCATCTTCCTCTTTTTTCTATTATATTGTCAATCACAAGGTCTAGCCAAAAATAGTTATTAAAAATCAGGTAGGCATCAAATGAAATGTAACTTCTGTCATTCAGACGATGATATTTAATATCGAAACAATTGTCAATTTCTTAGAATTTTTAACATTTTTTCAATATGTTATGGAATTATTTAGGAACAGTTAGTTTCATTTACAACAGTAATGATTCTATCAAGTTTTTTTCCTTTAAATTTGTACTCAGATGTTCCTATAATTATTTTGAGCCATTTACTAATGTAGAGTAATTGTGAAACTTCTCATTCCAAAGTTGTAGGCAAAATTATAATTCGTTTCAAAAAACCATTAGGAACAGTTGCTGGGTTACAATTTACTTGTAATGAGATTATCGGTTTCATGTTACTCAAGCAGGACTCGGGTAGTTAAAATCTTTTTCAGCGTAAAACGATCTTCGCAAATAAAGTTTTTTAGAGATCAATGTGAGAGTAAATATTCCAACAACGGTGAATCTATAAATAGAAAAAAGAATATCTTGAAATATTATACTATGAATAAAAATGGTAAAGCTAAAAGGAAAATAAATGCGAAATTATAAACAAATATCGGGATCCCGTACCAGTGAAATGCGGGTAAACATTTAATATTAAGTAAACAGGGATTTGGAAAATCATTCGATGGTATAAATATTGGATCCACAAAAATCTCTGTTGAATGTTTATAGCTTCGATAAATCCTATAACGACTATTAGACATAAAAAAATAAATCAGATCAATATTGCAGCAGAAAGTTATGAAAGTGATAAATAATTGATATATAGCAATAAACAACGAATTAAATATGAAGCGAACGTTCGAGAAGAAGAAAATTGATAATGTATACTTTAATCAATACCATTGTGAAGACGACAAAAGGAAGGATTTCAGATATATTTTCTAAAATTGCTAAGTTTACTACACAATTGTTTCACCTTTATTCAGCATTAGTAAATCATTCATAGAAAAAGATATCAAATAATTAGGACGGAAGGAGAACCAAAGGACATATAGAATAGAAGATATCCTTTAGTGGACTTATAGTTAGGAACTTAACTCTTAGGATTATGTTTTATAGCTGCTTTGATGTGAAAAATGGAAACGTGGATAATTTCAATCATTGACAACATGGAAACCCCGGTTTTAGACGAATCAATCAATAAAAAAGTCGACCGAGTCATGAATTCCCCGTCGTATATTCTGCAGAATGAAGTAAAAACCATCCACTGAATTCGAGGATCGAAGTTCAAATAGATGTCTGCTTTTTCTCATTCTATAAACCCAATGAACAATTGTAAAAAGCTTCGTCGTAACAAAGTACAAAGTTTTAGGAATAAATTGAAAGGGTTTTAATTGAACTAAAAGATTCTCCTAATAAACCGATCAAGTTAATCAAGATTTGTTTGAGTTGCTTTCAATCGTCATGACTAGAAACTGGAATTAAAGAGTTTAGTAAGCTTTTACTCACGTCAGTTGGTTAAAGAAATGTCGGCAAAATGAATTTATCAGTCAGACTATTTTTATAAAGAACGCAGCAAAGCTAACAAAGATTAAATAGCTTTCTCATAGAGAACGGAAACTTGATCTAAACTTGAATCAAAGACATGATAAGGATATTTTGAAAAGTTTAAGAAGACTTTGCAACATTATTGATTTTAATTATACCAGGTGGACCAAAAAGTATCTTCTAAAGTGATACAAAATGTCGCCGAATGACAAGTGGACAGAAAATACCACAAATTAATTTGTTTACTTATAAAAACAATGTGAGATTTTGTGGAATATTCGTGATAGAAATTACAAAAATCGAGATATGCGACAAAGCAAAATCGAATATGAAGGGAAATTGATATAAAGGATTTAACAATAAATCTGGTAAAGTAATAGTCCGGGAGGCAGCGACCGAAATTTTGAACCAATTCCTAAGAAGCTGATTTTTGCTCTTTTTGAAGTTTTGATATGGCAAGTAAACGGAACGGCAGTCTGCCGCGCCAATATGGGGGCCAACATTAATAACAATTTTTTATACCTGTAAATAAATGGAATGTAAATTCCTTATTTCTACAAGTATAAAACTTTGTAGAGTGGTCAAGGATACCTAAAAATGCAGTATAATGATAGTCTACCGTGTCGGAGGGGAGGCCATCATAGTCTACCACCCACGCAAGGTGTTCAGAAATAAACTTTTTTCACTTATTCCTACAAGGCTGATTTTTTTTCATATACTTTAGTTTATAAGAGAACTAAAAAAATTAGTCTACCGGTCATATGATGGTGCAAAGCCTCAATTGACGCAATGGAATGCACAATCTCCCGAGAGCAGCAGCCTACGCGTCGATACGAATTAAATCGCTCTAAATTATTGCATACCGGAATTAAATTAATATCTACAAACCTGCTTTTTCTACATACTTTACGATTATTATTGTGAACTAAACGTGTTCTACTTTCGATACAATGTGGCTAATGTTTCGCTAGACGTGGCTTAAACAAACATAAAATTATGTGATTTCCTCTAATTATTTACAAATTTATAAGTTTTTCATACTGCACTAATTCAGAATCAGCTCGACATCGTTGGTGTAAGGGTCACAGTATTCGGACAAAAATAATTAGTCATGTTATGGAAGAGACTGGTTTAAGAACGAAACAAGATGTGACCGCAGATTTATATCTAAATAGGCTAAAAAAGAGTTCTGTGCAGCTTGAAAAATTGATACAGCTCATTAAAGAAAATATAAATCCTTTTGATAGCAATCCTGGTAAAGATTTACTCTTCAATATATCTAATGGCCAAGCAGCAGACGATCACATTGCCGATTTTTTGCTCAGTTTTAAAAAAGGAGAACTGAGGAATACATTTATTAACGAATGTGCCGAAGATAAAGATAGATTTGATCGAAGTTTGAAATTAATAATTTAACAGTGTTACAGAGGAAGAAAAAAGTTGAAGTTTCTGGAAAATTAGTTGAAGTGCGTTTGCAGCGAGACTTATTTGGCCAACTTGTACTTGTTGCTTTAGATAAACAATTAGATATTAAAAAAGTTTCAATTTATCCATTGACGCCTATTCCATTTTCTTTATGTCATCTCGATAGAAGTATTTGCAAAACTGGAAAAAGTGCTTTACTCAAATTACTAGAACATGAAATCGATAGCAACTCAACACCAAAAGCGTACAAATTTACGATGGATTTTTCTTTATACATTTAATGAAAGAATTACCAGCTACATATGAAAACATATCTATTAAATTACTGAAAATGTTTTCGAGAAATGACGCATAGTTCGTTATTATAGTATTTGACTCCTATAAATCTCCGTCGATAAAGGATGAAGAGCACGCTTTGAGAGGAACCAGCAGGGGTCGTGAAATTGTAATTTGAGGAACATCATTGCGCCCTTCTGATTTTTCAGCCGAATTAAAAAATATTACTTTCAAAGAGGACTTAGTTGAGTATGTTTCAGATAGTTGGAGACGCAAAAAAATTGCTTCATTTTTAGGCAATAAAATAGTGTATGTTAACTATAGAAAATGTCATGTGATGGAAAAAGGCGTTGGAAAATCGCAACAAAATCTTAATTTAAGCTAATTGTACAAATCATTAGGAGCCAATTTGTGCGATTCCCTACCCGCCTTTCATGCACTAACAGGCTGTGATTTCAATCCAGCTTTTTTTCGAAAGGGAAAAAAACGTATATTTCATATGCTAGGGAACTCTGATAAATATGTAGATGCATTGAAAAATTTAAGCTAATATCCTGATTGTGACAATGTAGTATTCGAAACAGTTAAAGAATTTGTATGCCGAATTCACGGTTATGAATAAATAGATACAATACAATATATTTATTGTTCCTTTGTATACATATAATACATAAACAAGAGAGCCAGCTGGTACTACATAAGATATTCTACAATAAACAATTCTGAGTTTGAGTATATTGGTACTGAACGATTGCACTGTAATTTTGTATAAACATACCCACGTACTCATATATATGTACAACACATACCTATACAAATAATTTTTGTTTCAATATTCATTGATTATGAATGATTTGATTTCCATTGCCTCGTTCATGAATCGATATAATTCCTTCAGTTGCTTTCTCTCTGTGGAGGTAAGTAGTGAGTCTAAGTCATCTGAATGGCCCCGAGGTTTAATAAAGCTCTTATGCTCTGATACATTGGACACACTAAAATTATATGCTCAAGAGTTTCTGGTAATAGTTTATCACATATTGAACAGATTAGGGTTGTATTTATTTTGTGAGATATATTATTCAAATATATAGACTGTACTTCGGAATTAGCGGTTCGGAGTTGTGCGACGACCCTTTTAATATGTAATGAGGAATCCCCCTGTAGATAATTGCTTGGTTCATTTCGATCTTGTAAAATGTATCTATACGATGTATGATGTGTACTGAGAAGTATTTTATTTGAATCCTCATAAAAATTTTTCTGCAGGTATTGTGATAAAGTTTATTGATATGGCTTGTGTTAAAACTATTTATATCTAGATCATAATCACAGTACGTCGCTATACCGCGGTATAATTGGTCGATCCAGTTATATTTTTGACATAGGTTAGAGTGATCTTTTAAGTGGATCAAACGAAAAAGGGCTCTATGAGTGTATCTTCTAGGGTTGTGATCCTTCATCCTGAGCAGTAGCTCTAACGCCTGCTTTATTATAAAGTAGCTTATTTTACAGATACCTACCTCACTTCTGATGATATAGTCGGCAGTTCGCGTTTGCATAAATAAAAGATTTTTCCAATAACTACTCTGAATTTTTTCTGTTTATTCTAAGTATCTTAACGCCCAAATACTGCTTGCATATGTAATGGTAGGTAGTACAACATTGTTATACAGGGTCTTTATTGAATTAGTCTCGCTTTTTGTTCTCGTTGCTTTAGGTTGTTTAGAAATATTCCGTTAAATGTGAAAATTGTTCCTAAGTATTCATAGGTATTCGAGAGCTCAATAGTGACATCTTAATAATTAAATTGTGGCAGTTGTCCCATATTAGCACTTCCGCGGAAAACCACTATTTTAGTTTTACTTGTGTTTACTTCCAGTTTAAATGTTTCACAATAGGCTTCTAAAATCTTAAGGTTCATTTGCAGCTCTATTTGGGACTCTGCAAGTAGGACCATATCATCTGCGTACAGCAGCATATTGATATTTTCATTGTTATCAAGAGTTACTGCTTTTGCACCATGATTTTGGAAGTAAATTTCCTAGTCCGAGATAAAGAGATGAATGTCGATCATTGATGTTTTTGAAAGCTTACAAAAGTACCAACGACAAAATATTTCGATAAAACGTGAAGAGTTTTGATGCATCTGCTTTGCCACCTTGTCAATCTGAGCTCCGAGAGCACCTACTCCGAACAGCATATATTTCAAAAATTTGGAGCAATATTCACATAAAAGAGCCTTCAACATTATCCCCTCTTGACTGTCGCTGGAAAGTCGATGAGAATGCAAAGTATGATTTTAATTGGTTTTGTGATGACCAATTGGCTCAGTCAATCGATGATGTGACGTTCAGTCAACAAAACGATAAAGATTCAAGTATATACATTTTGCAGTTTAAGTTAATCGAGCTTATATTAGCATTATATAATAATGTTCAATGATATGTTGTGATTTGCAGATATAGAAACGCTTGATGAATCCGCAGAAATATTTGCAAATAACAGCTGTTATGAATATCTCAATGAAAGCGATTGGATGAATAATGAGAATGATGAAGATAGCGATTACGAATTGGTACCCGATGAGGAAGGAAATGGCGATGAACAATAACAAAAATATTGTATATAATACAGGGTGTCCCGGGACTAATGGGAAAAAAGTCGGGAGCGTATAATATGAGCTAAAATAATGTTAGTACTTCATATAAACTTTTTCTATGCAGGCCCTCGTTTTCGAGTTATAGGCCTCCAAAGTTTTAATTTTGAATTCGGTTTTTATTTTTAATTTTTGTACTAGTTATTTGATCTGTATAAAATTTACGGCAGAGATATAATGTATGTGTATGTTTATTTTGGTGAGGTAAATAGATTTACAGTAGTGCATTGAAGCCAGGGACGAACTACTTGCAATGGTTAGTGATCCAAAAATTTTGCAGGGATGGCACACCCTGTATGAAATTATCGAAATTCACTTCCCCACACATTAAGCTAACGAAAAGATACTCTTGTTGGAATTCGATAAAATAAGCCGTTTGGCTAATATTTACAGTTTTATTCATGCACTACGTACCAATTTACGCATTCGCCATTTTTATAAGTACACAACGAGGTAAACGTAACTTATTAATAGATGTCCAAGATTTACCTACAGTACTACAAAAAAGTAATAGCAGAAGATGAAAAACATTAACGACTTATTAATTCGAAAGTTGGTAAAAACTTTTTATAAGTGTTTTTACCGTTTATCAAGTTACCATAGGATTAGTTGTCAAACGTTGTGTAGAATAGTTCGTAGTCAGTATTTGTCAATAATTCATAAGTCCTTAATTTAACAGTTACAATGGCAAAATTCTCTTTTATCGAGTACGCAGATATGCATCTAATGTATGGACTGGCTTCTCGAAACTGTTTAGAGGCCAGAAGGCTTTATGAAGAACATTTTGCAAACAGAGCATTGCCAGACAGACGAATGTTTGAGTGTATTGATCTCAGGTTACGAGAACAGGTATGAATAAGTAAATGTAATTTTCTATGTATACAAAACAAAATTTTTAATTTCAGGAATATTTTTGCCATAAAAAGGTGGAGAAGGTCCAGTACGAAGCATACGTACTGTGGCAGTTGAACAAGACTTGTTAAATGCAGTTGATAATGAACCATCAACGAGTTTTCTAAAAGTATCAAGAGAACATAACGTCTCGAAATTAGTTGTTCATCGCGTCCTAAAAGAACAGCTGTTATATCCTTTTCACATGGAAAAAGTACACAGTATGACAGTGGCTGATTATCCTGCACGACTTGAGTATAGCCAGTGGTTTCTGCGACAACAACAAGCAGACAATACATTTATTAGTAACGTTCTCTTCACGAACTAATCCGGTTTCACCAGATATGGAATCATAAATTCTCATAATATGCATTTATGGGATGATGTGAATCCACATGGCATTATCCAAACTAGGAGCCAGCATAGATTCATGGTTAATATTTGGGCAGGAATAGTTGGCAATCATTTGGAAGAGCCATATACTTTATTGACGGTACTTTGACTGGTCAGAGATATTTGGAGTTTTTGCAAAATTAGTTATGGAACCTGTTTGATGATGTGCTACTACAAACTCGTAGGAATTTATGGTTCATGCATGATGGGGCCCCTCCTCATTTGAGTTTAGATGTACGACAGCATTTACACACAAGGTTTCCTAATAGATGGATTGGTCGTGGAGGCCCTTTTCAATGGCCACCGCGATCAGGAGACGTTAATCCTATGGATTTCTTTCTCTAGGGTTATCTCAAAAGTAAGGTATACGCAATACCTGTGCAAACAAGACAAGATTTAATAGACAGAATTGTGTTACACTGCAATGTTATTAGAAATAATGTGGGATTGCTCATTCAAGTGCAAAGAAACAACCTTCGTAGACTTAGAATGTGCGTGGAAGTGGGAGGAGCTCATATTGAACATTTATTAGAATAACGTTAGTTTTTGTTGTTGTTTAGGAATTAGTATTAGTCTAATGTTTTATAACTTGTGTTTTTTGAGGTTTTCTTAATGGTTTAATAATGTTATGTTCGTAATTTTGATTAAAAGGAAGTAAATCCTGGACATCGTATTAATAAGTTAGTCAGGTAGATTTGTACGTAGTGCATTAATAAAACTGTAAATATTATCCAAACGGCTTATTTTATCGAATTCTAACAAGAGTACCTTTTCGTTAGCTTAATGTGTGGGGAAGTCAATTTCGATAATTTCATACAGGGTGTGCCATCCCTGCAAATTTTTTGGATCACTAACCATTGCGAGTAGTCCGTCCCTGGCTTCAAGGCAGTACTGTAAATCTGTTTACCTTTCCAAAATAAACATACACGTACATTATAGCTTTGCCGTGAATTTGATAAAGATCAAATAACTAGTACAAAAAATAAAAATAAAAACCAAATTCAAAATTGATACTTTGGAGGCCTATAACTCGAAATCGAGGGCCTCCATAGAAAAAGTTTATATGAAGTACTAACATTATTTTGGCTCAGATTATACGCTCCTGACTTTTTCCCCATTAGTCCCGGGACACCCTGTATATCTGTTTTATAAAATACTATATTGATACAGTGAAAAAAAATATTTTCATAAAAGTAATTTGATTGAAATACATTTAATTATTCAGCGTTAAAAAGAAAAATTTTTTAGTTATTTTAAAAAATGTATATACGACTTTTATTATAGTAATATCATTCTAGCAAAAAACTCGCTCGCCAACCCTTTTTCGTTATAACTATATCGTACGTTTTATAATGGTGTAAGTTCCAAAGAATATAATTAACATTTGAATTATGAATTTTATTGTTCGTTACGATTTTTGCAAGTTACGCGAAAAAACTTTTGCCACGTTTAGCGAAACTTTAGCCACATTGTATCGAAGGTAGAGTACGTTTAGTTGACAATAAAAATCGTCAAATACGTATAGATGAAGAAGCAAGCTTGTAGATATTTATTTAATCCCGGTATGCAATAATTCAGAGCGAATTATAGCGGATCGACGCGGCGGCCGCTGCTCTCGGGAGATTGTGCATTCCATTGCGTCTATCAAGGCTTTGCACCATTATATGATCGGTAGACTAATTTTTTTAGTTTTCTTATAAACTAAAGTATATGAGCAAAAATTTTCAGCCTTGTAGAAATAAGTGAGAAAAGTTTATTTCTGAACACCTTGTGTGCGTGGTAGACCTATGATGGCCTTCCCTCCGACACGCTAGACCATCATTATACTGCATTTTTAGGTATCCTTGAACACCCTACAAAGTTTTATACTTGTAGGAATAAGGCATTTACACATTAATAATTCATAGGTTTCAAAAATTGTTTTTAATGTTTGCTCCCATATTGGCGCGGTAGACTGCCGTTCCGTTTACTTGCCATATCAAAACTTCAAAATGAGAAAAGATCAGCTTTGTAGGAATAATTACATCAACAGTGTCGCTGCCTCCCGAACTATAAAGAACAAAACTAAATCTAATAGGGACCCTTACAATATAGAGAAAAATAAAACGAAAAATTCCCAAGAATCAGGTAGGTACTTAGCCAGTTGAGTTATATAAACCAAGGCTAAGTTGGTTTGAAGAGTCAGCGAAGTTCCTTGACAATATTTTGGGAAGGGTATTTTGAAATAATATGGTAAGAGGACATTCATTAATATTGTACGATTTGCTCATATAAATTTAGGAGAGAGAATGGACAGTAGTTTGGGGTGTCTAATGACAATAATAATAATTGTATAAAAAATAGTCGAGCTTAGAACAATCTCACTTACCTTAGGATATTGGAAATGAGATGGAATTGCAGTTAATAATTTACAATTCCGGTTTCCGAAAATTTGAATCAAGAAGTATATATATCACGACGAGTGCTTCATATCGAAAGTTATTGTCTATTTCTGCTAGGTAAAATTAGGACATAGGCGGAGAGAATTTTTTATTTTTGAGGAAACGAATTATTGCGGTATCGCTAAGAGATCGGCAAAATGAATTAAAAAAAAAATTCTAATAATTGAACCAAAATTAAAGTGAAAAAATAATTAAAATTAATTTTTTACAGGATTTAACAGAAGTGATCGAAGAATAAGTATAAAAGGAACTAGTCAAGATACATCTAAAAAATGTAGAAATAAAAATGCAGGAAAAGGAAGGAAAAATAGTGACCAGATCATATTTCTGTAGCAGGAGTCTTTGAGATGATTTTTGAACGGTGGTTTTAGGTCGTTATAAATTTGTAATTAACCAGCTTAGCGGCGTTGTCGTCTGTTTCATTCCCTGTGATTCCAGGTTATCGTGACAGTGGTGTTTTGAGAGAAAACTTTCTGAACGATGAAATAAAACAATTTAAATTGTTTAATACTTCATAATGTTACGAAACAGCACACTGGTATAGTCCCTGAATCCGACTCTGTCTAAGCCATGTATGAAAGTTAAAATTATGGCGGATGCGCAGGAATTTCTTAGAACTGTTTACTATTGTGACTATCTTATCTAGACATTGTTTTTGTGACCAGTTTTATCTAGAAAATGCCAGAGCCAATTGTTTTTGTGTAAGCCGCAATCTAGAATTATGTAGTAAAAAAGACACTAATATATAAATGACCGACCAGGAAGAGTTTCGTTTAGTTGATAAAGTGATCCCGACAAATAAACTAGAATACACCGACATAACGAACAGTCAGGTGTTGATATAAATTAATAATTAAGGTTGTGTGTGTATATAAATTAAATTTAAGTGAATAGTTAAGTGTATATAAATTAAGTGTTAGTGAGAAGTTAAGTGTTTAAATAAATTCGTAAGTAGCCATACCGTGTGTTTGAAATTCATCCCACCCGTTTACTGTTTAAATAAATAAGAAAAACATCACATTGGTGTCAGGTGTGGGGTAATATAAATAAATTGCTACATAAAAATGGCCAAGAGACTATGTGATCTAAAAGTGAAGGAATTAAGAGCAGAATTAGAAGATCGTGAGCTGGAAACGTCCGGTAAGAAAAGTGAATTAGTAGAACGATTCAAAGTGGCACTGGAAAATGACGGCCTTGATCCAGGAACAGTTTTATTTAATGACGAGGCTTCCACCTTAATCTCGTCAATGTCTGCTAATATTTCTGCTGACATGAACGAGAAGATTTCTGCGACGGAATAGAAGATTTCTGGAACGGAAGAGAAGATTTCAACGAATGTGAAAAACGATATTTCTGCCATGGAAGAGAAGATTTCAACGAAAGTGAAAAACGATATTTCTGCCATGGAAGAGAAGATTTCAACGAATGTGAAAAGCGATATTTCTGTTATGAAGAACGATATATCTGCCGATATCTTATTAATGAAAAACGACATTGCCGCTGATGTTGAAAATGGAATTTCGTCTCTAAAATCAGAAATCGAGAATAAGATGTCAACGATGGACGAGAAAATCGAGAATAAGATGACAACGATGGACGAGAAAATCAAGGAGATAGAAAGAAAGATGGACAGAAAAGATGACCGAGCAAACCAAACCTTGCAAGACAGAAACACACCCTAAGTTAGAAGACATTGGCAGTTTTACCCGAGTCAAGGCCTCAACGTTCGATGGAAAAATGTCGTGGACCAATTATGTGAAACAGTTTGAAGCAGCCGCTAGAGTGAATAATTGGTCCAAAAGAGAGAAGGCAGTGAACTTAACTATGGCGCTTCGGGGAGATGCCTTAGATGTACTACAGATGACACCACTTGATGAAACGGATGACTTCGAGCAGCTGAAGAAGAGGTTGGATTTCCGATATGGCCACGAACATCTAGAGAAATTGTACCAATCCCAGCTGAAGAACCGAAGGCATAAACGTGACGAAGCCCTTCAAGAGTATGAAGTGGACATTGTCCGATTAGTTTGATTCACTTATCCATCAGCACCAGATAACATGATGGAATGTTTTGGCATCCAGGCCTTTATCGATGGCTTACGTGACCCCGATATGCAGAGGACGCTCCGTTTAGCCCATTCGAAAACATTAGTCAACGCATTGACTGCTGCTCTTGAATATGAAGCAGCTACGATGGCTTCCGGATACAACAAAGGTAGGACCACACAGGAAGAAGGTTACGATGACAGACTTGACCAGATCGTCAACTTGTTGAAAGGTATGGTAGACAAAAAGCCGATGGAAATCAGGTGCTATTATTGTGGCGAGCTAGAGCATGCACGCAGTTGGTGTAAGCGTATTACGACTCCTGCCCACCAAGAACCTCTTAAATGCAAAGCAGCCACGAAGAGATCGCGGTACAACAAAGGTAGAACCATGCAGGAAGAAGATGACGATGAAAAATTTGACCAGATCGTCAACTTGATCGTCAAAATAGAAAATAACTCTTTATAAGTCTAGTAATTTATTTCATACGCTATTAATCACATATGAATTGTACAAGGTACGATCAAGGAGCCACCTGGTACAATAAACGTAACTAGTTTCTTTCATTTTACCACCTGCAGGGCCCTAGTAATTTATTGTTTTCAAGTACTTAATGAATTTGTATCACATTTAAAAAAAATTACAAGGTGGGGAAAGAATGAATTTATTTATACAATGATTTTGGGTATAACAACTAGCAGTATGTGAGCTACATAAATTGAAAGACGAGAATTGGTACGATCAAGGCAACTCTCCTCGATGCTGCAGATATATTTTCGATATTGAGGTTACGCTTTCTATGTTATCACGTCAGATTTTTAGTGCTTTTCTTAAATTTTCTGGATAATTTGGTGAACCTATTTTTTGTAGGTCTATTCTCCAGAGATTTGTCAACTACATGTATTTGGTGTGTAATGCTCTTAATGTTTGGTGTGAATCGCTTTGCTTCAACCAGAGGATTGCTGATTCCAAAAGCGTTTTCAAGAAATGCGTCAAAACTCTTAACGGGCAGAATAAATAAACTTTCTTTTTTTATGTAGCTATTTTGTGTGTAGATGTGTTGATTTTTGGGGGATATGTTTTCGATTTTTTTTATAGATTTGATATTTGGAAGTGGCATATCGGATGGTTCTTCATTGATTAGATTAGTGGTTTGCAGGTCTGATGATTTAGATTCGCTCGTTAGGGCGCGTGGTGTTTTTTGTCTTGTTGGGACTAGGTTTGTTGAGGACGGTTGTGGGGGTAAGTAACTGCTTTCTTAAGCGTGTTGGGATATGTTACCCAATAAACACACCTATGTAAAAAAACGTTTTTAAAACGGTTTAATATTATTTCAACGTTACTCGTTGAATTTTCAACGTTGACAAGTTGGTTGAACTCGAAACGTTATATTCCAAACGTTTTTTCAAATTTGAAAACAACGACTTAGCTTAACCCACATGTATTTTCAAAAACAGTTTTTATGGCCGTTATTTCGACGTAGTATTTCTTAACATTATTTATACCATTTCGCGTGATATAGACGGTTATACCCTAATGTTTTTAACATATTATATATACAACGCTTTTTTAAATCTGAAAACAACGACTTAATTGAACTCATATGGATTTACAAAAACGCTTTCTAATCCCGTTATTCCAACGTAATATTTTCAACATCATTTATACTATTTTCCGTGATATACAATGTCATCCAGTAAATGTTAATAATATGTTGTTTTCCCAATGCTTTTTTAAATTTGAAAACAACGACTCGATTGAACTCATATGCATTTACAAAAACGCTTTTTATGCCCGTTATTTCAACGTAGTATTTTTAACATTATTCACACTATTTCACGTGATATAAATAGTTGAACAGCAATGTTTTTACCACATTGTATATACAACGCTTTTTCAAATTTGAAAACAACGAATTAATTGAACTCATATGCATTTACAAAAACGCTTTTAATTCCCGTTATTTTAACGTAGTATTTTTAACATTATTTATACTATTTCGCGTGATACAAACGGTTGTACAGTAATGTTTTTTACCAGATGTATATACAACACTTATTAAAATTTGAAAACAACGACTAAATTGAACCCCTTTCTAATCCCGTTATTCTAACGTAATATTTTCAACATTATTCATACTATTTTCCGTGATATACAATGTCATCCAGTAAATTCTTATAATATGTTGTTCTCACAATGCTTTTTCAAATTTGAAAACAACGACTTGGTTGAACTCATATGCATTTACAAAAACGCTTTTTATGCCCGTTATTTCAACGTAGTATTTTAGACATTATTCATACTATTTCACGTGATATGAATAGTTAAACAGCAATGTTTTTACCACGTTGTATATACAACGCTCTTTCAAATTTGAAAACAACGAAAACATCGCCTGCTACATTCTATTTATTCCTCGTATCCTTTTTTTGTTTTATGTATTCTTGGCATTGTTCATCCTCGCATCTCGGACAAAATCCTATATTACCGGACTTATCCGGAAAATTCCGGACGTTTGGCAACCCTGGTTGTAGAATGGCATAATTTCGATTTGATTATCATTCAATTTCTTCTGCGAAAGCTACTCAATCGATTGATTAAATAAAAATGTATGCCAGGGGAGCAAATGAGTCTAACCCGATCCTGATATCAACTATTCTTGTTATATATTTCTTGCAATCATGATGACAACATCCGATAAAATTGATATGGTTGTTTCTATAGACGCCTATGGCACTATCGATAATTTTCCCAAACCATCAATATTATGTAAATAGTGGATGACACGAACTGCAATGCTCCATCTGCGCATTAAACTGAAATTTAAATTGACTATGCCATTCGAGGTAATAACATCAACATTCTTTCATATAAATGGATTACATCAGCTCATTTTCCCATTGCTAAAATAAATTTATGGAATATCGCAACTGAAATGTGTGGAATTCGAAGCAATTTGAACTGACAAATTGGTGGAATAAGTAAGGAAAAACAAGACAGAAAACGTATAGGGGGGAGAAGAGCGCTGTTCCAAGCGATAAGATCCAAGCAATCAACTATTCTCGCTAGTCGATTTGACCTTGGTTGACAGGCCAACATTTCCGACAAAGCTGGTCGGATAGTTTTCAAATAGATAGTTTTCAAATAAATCGGTATTTTCTGTTGTTTTCTTTTTTTATTGTGATATACAACTTTGTTTTGTATCAAGATTGTTTGTAGTTTTGAATTATGATGATTATTAATTGCGTCACACGGCTGACGAAACCGTGGAATTGGACTATTTGTATCCTCCTACAAAAAGAACTAAAATTCCCCTTACTTTGATATCAAAACAAACGAGATAATTCTGAATATAGATAATCCTTTGATGTCTATCAAAGACATCGCAAAGAAAGTGGTAGGTAAAAGTGTATCTTGCGATCGTACTGTTTACAGAATGCAGAATATGAGGCGAAACATACAATCTCAGAACCAATTGCTGAAACCAATAAGACATTCAAATTTACAGAGATCAAAAACATGTTTGATGTCGCAATTAGTAATGTCGCCCCCGGCAAATGGAAAGATAGTATCCAGCGAGTTAAATGAAGACATCCTGCATACACGCAAGTTATTTGAAGCAATTCTGTTTACATAAATGAAGATTGCTGTTGTCAGCAATTAATTTACTTGGTGTAGCTGTCATTAATCATTATCATTCTAATTCTCTACATTGCATTGTAAGGAAAACTTCATATTTCAATTAGTAAAATTTTGTATATTTGAAAAATATCTTAATGAGTAAGTGCGGGAAAAAGTGAGAATTAGATAATACAATAGAAGTAGTTTAACCGATAATAAATGTTGACACCGATTATTCACATTCTGTGATGTGAAGAGAGAATTATATTGCATCTTCTTTGTGGTTCAACTAACTTGATGATTGGGTGTAGTCGAAATTAAACATGTTACACATTTCACTATTTATCCACTGATTTTTGGAAGTTTTATTTACTGCATTGCAATCAGAAGCATTACTATTGAGTTTATATGAGATATATGCTTTACCTTTATTTTGAACTATATTCGGCATTTTGCCTCCTAATAAGAGAGCCGGTACTTGCTGGTAATTGTTGAGAGGAGATATTACATGCTCATGCTGTGGTTGGCGTAGTAAGAAAGCGAGGAGTTGGTTTGTGTCGTATTTATGTGTGAAACATGTAGGAGGAATGGGGTGGAGATTTTAGAAGGTTATCTAAGTGGTCTACGTGACATTTTTCATGTGGTCTACGTGGCATTTGTGATGGTTGCAAATTTAATGTTACAGGTTCGTACGGAAGGTTGCATAATTACTGGGTATCGATGAATATAATGAATTCTCAGGAACGGTTTATTTTGAATCCGAACACCGATTCATCTTTTGATGAGAGTAGAGGTGAAATTTAGTAGCATACGTCTATTCATCAGAGTAATGTTTATATTAATTTTATGAATTATAAACGATTCAATTTAAAATATTGAAATCGACCTGCTCTTTTCCCATGTTTCTAATTTCGACGTTATAATTAGATAACTATAGCTGACAACGTTCCTTACATCCTTTTAAAACATCTTTCTGATTATGGTCATTCCATTCTTTCAAACATACAGAACTTCATATGTATATCTCAAACGAATTGAATGGCACAAGTCTATAATCATACCCATTCTTGAACTTTAGCAGACACCACCTCTCCCCAAGTCATACCGGTCAATCTCCTCCACATGTACCATGGGTAAACTTATTGAGAAAATAGTGAATAAAAGACTCATGTGGCACTTTGAAAAGTATAATATTATCCCTAAGGAGCAATCTTGTTTCAGACGACAACGATCCATTAAAGACAATATTGTCCGTTCACAAACTCACATTGCAAATGCTATTAATATTAAACAGGACACAATAGCTACTATTTATGATATAGAAGGGGCGTTTGACTCTACACCTCGACAAACAATTATTTGCAAACTATCACAAATTAATCTTATAGGCTATGTATCTGCATTCATATACAATGTTTTACCTTGTCAACCCTGAATCAGGCAACATGCTTAAATTATGTAGGAAAGTTATTGTAGTTACTGTAGGTACTTTTTATGAGATAAATATTAACTTATATTACAAAATACAGTTAAAATATATATGCAAAGTTATTTTTGATTTCCTTGCTTACAAGCTACATTGCCAGTTAAAGGTAAATTGTTTATGTATCTTGAAAGCAACACCGCTGATTTAGGAAACGGAAATTAACACACATTATACATAGGAAATACCAAGTATTTGATATCATCTATTGAACAAAATATAATATGATAAACTAAAATTTTTATTCTAATCACATCTCTGAACATTCATCTTATAAAAATTAGAATATATAATATTTTACTGAAGGTAGTATTACCAAAAAAAATGTTTTTGTGACTACGTATTATTTTTCATTTTTCATGAAATAAGAAAAAACCAGTTTTTATTTCGCGTAAAACATAGTCGCATATTATATTTACTGCACCACACTGTAGTGAATCCTGAGGTACAGTAGCGACATCTACCTTTGTCACGGTACGCTGGCCAATGATGGATCCCATCTAATCGAGTTGCATCATCGCGTCTGCTAACAATAGTTGTCAATATTTCATCACTTATTGGTAAATATGTAACTTCACCACGTTTATTGGGTTTCATCGTACGTGCTATAGATTCAGCTAACTCCAATCTGAATTTTTTTAGAGGTATATGTTTTCTATTCATTGCTTTGCAACAGTTTGAATGTAATATCCATGAATTTATAATACATATAGAACCTGTCTGTGAGTATGGTGTACACACTAGATGTAAATTGAGTGAATGTAAACGACGAGTACTCAGTGTGTATATATTTTGTAATATTTGTGTGTATAAGAGGAATTTTTAATATTATTGTAATACTATTTTGATTTATTAAATTTTAGTGTGGCTAGCTCATTAAGAGAAAAAGAAAATTTTTATGTATTTATTTATGCGGAGAGAATGAGATAGTCTATCTACTTTTTGGGTTCCAGTTATTTTTACACTTTATCTCCAATATTTCATCTTTTGTTCAATCAAACAATTTTTAATATTTTTTTTCATATTATTTGGTGCGCCTATGGTTGAAATTTCTCATTAGAATAGTCGATTCCAGATCTCACAGTAATAACAGATGTCAATTCGTATCCGTTGAAATGATAATTAAGAAAACAATGATTTCAATAATATTTAATATGAATTAGTTTGTATTGGTCAGAAAATATGTATTATAAATTTGAACAAAGAAACAAAGTGATGAAATGTCTTATGCTAATATAAAAGTTGAGAAGTCGAAATTTATGAACGTTAAATAGAAATGCGCAAGTACTAAATTGGAACAAAGAAACAAAGTGATGAATTATAAACGGTAAATAGAAATGCGTAAGTACTAATGTTTTTGTAATTACTTTTATCAGATCTGTTTTATATCTTTAACATAAATGTTGGTACCAACAAAGACAACAAAAAAAAACAAACCTGGTACTCACAACCCCACTAATACTCCTTCTTGAAGTGCTGTCTTTCAAAACCACACCATACAGAACTGCCGGGACTCCTATAATTGTTATTTTATATATTTTTATATGTAGCTTCTTTATAGTATTCCTCCTTATATATTTTTATTTGCCGCTTCTACTGTTCATTCAGGACTCTTTTATACAATTTTGATAGTTTTTTATCTAAAATTTCTTATCATTTCTCCCATATGTCATACCTACTTCATTTTCTTCATCAACAAACTCCCATTGTTTTTTGTTGCTATGCCCTAATCATATGTGTGCTGATTCTAATTCTTAAGTGTTAATTTTTTTTAAATTGTGTTTGTGTCCTTTTAAAATGTTCTTTCTACCAAATTATTATTATTCTTTTACATAAACTATCCTCTATTCCTATTTTCTAATTCCTAAATAATAGCTTTATTTACTCAACAACAAAATTCATATATTTCCTGACACAATAAATATAAAGTTCTGTGATTTCTGCTACTCTTTCGATGTGTTGCATTATTCATTTCCATAGACTTTTTTGACATCTATGTCACTGTGATATATAACCAAACAATTCTCTCCTATGTGACAGTTCCTAAACTTTCTACACTACATATTATAGAATTATCAACTTAATGTCACATTAAAACAATAGTCAGGTCATCTTGTACATTTACCAAGTATTTGTATATTCCTCAGTACTTCACGTTGATAATCATTTTAAATAAAAATTGTTAAAAATTGAAAGCGAGTATTTTTTATAATTCTATTAAGTTTGTAATGGCTGAACTACACATAACCCAAAAATGAAAAGACACTATCATTCGGATACAAAACTAAGTAACTAAATGGTATCAAATCGATTTCTCCATCAAACATTATGATTGAAGTTGGTCTGAAATATATCGATAAGCCAAATAATATTACGGACAGTATAAATTTTATTCTAAACGTAAATCCGAATATCAGCAGCCTTATTAGTTCCGTCACAACGTCAATGCATTCAAAAAATAGATTCAAGGTGCTCATTTCAAACCAGTATAATTTATTAGAATGCAGCTAAGCGCTTCCTGCCATTAGGCCATTATCAAAGCTGTCGTCATAAAAAAGATCCAAAAACAGGTGTCAAAAAACATCCAGCTGATAAAATCGAAAAAATGTATGAAGTTAAGTCATCGTTACAATGATATCATTAAAAAAGCATTAAAATAACCCTTTAAGAGGGTGTACATTATATTTACATCATGGAAATTACCATTCAGAACTTCTGAATAGGGAAGGTTTTTTATGCAGATTTCGGCCTTCAGCCTAACTGCATACCGAATCTACAGCCTTCAGCTTGTAATAATCACATTTTGAAAAGAGACATATGGTCCATCGAGATTAATAAACTTCAGTCAGGGGATATTTGCTGACTTTGATTTTTAAAGATAACTTTCCTATCAGTTTAACCTTTCGGAGTGTATAATTGGTGCTGTTAACCCACTGAGGAGTTGTGGGCTAACTTAAGAAGTCTTGGGTAGGTACTTGCCAAAACTTCTCTGGCGCCCTTTTTAGTAAACTGTTAAATTTTGGAGAATCCGTCCCTTCTTTGATTCGAAGCAAGTCGACTGGCGAGCACGGGTTGTACTACGGGAGACAACCCGCACATCTATAACGGGCATTGAAGGGTAGCGTTTTCTCGTTATAGTAAAATACCCAAACACCTTACGTTTCAACGATCCTTTTCCACGTTGCTGAACCTCAAAAAAGTAAAGTTTTCAACCACTTTCAAACTGACAGACTGAAACAATTACCAGCATTACAATAAATTCTCCAACAATTAGTTATTTTGATATTTTACATCCTCTCGAATTATCATCACTAGAAGTTTCTTATAACTCTTTCCCATATTAAAAGAAAGCGGATACACAATGACTATAAATCTAGGTATAGAGGGAATACCAAAAGAGATAACCGGCAACATAACTGCTATTACTCAAAATTAAAAAAAAATAAAGATATTTTTTCATTTCTCTCGCATGTTTACGATATTCTGTTAAAGAGAAGATGTAATGATACACTGATTTTATACATGTTTCTTTCTAATACATTGTCGCTTATGCCCCATGTTAAACTTCCCTGTGTTGCAAAAACCTTTCTCACACTGTATATTAAATAGTGATATACTGCTTTCTTTCAACGGTTCCGATATAAAAAATTGAGATAGTCGGTATTATCAATCAAATATCTAACCAATACCATCATTATAATAAACATATCCTGATTATCCCTTAGGCAAAACAAAAATTAATCTTGTTCTCAGATTGTTCATTAGCGGTATACGTCAAATTAAGGCCGCGCCAATTATCACTGTTAATCTAAGTAAGAGGAAACGTGGACTGTAACGATAATAGATTGAATTAGTTAGTCATGATGATTGGTACGTGACCTGTAACCGTATCGGCTTGCCGGAACCTTAGTACACTGTTTTCCACTTTCGATACAAAATTAATTAGCTACACTATAATCCGAAAGGATTCAATGCATCATTGTCAGCGTATTATAGGTTCAGGCATATACGAGGAACAAAAATAGAGTAATCTGTTGTGTTCTCATATATTATGATTTCTTTAGGAAAAAAATTATTTTATCGCTTTATTAAATGCAGGAATAGGTGTTATTGCATTTAAACATTGACTTCTTGGAACAATAAATTAATTATTTCGAATTTAGTAATTTTATCAACGATCGTATAAAAAGTAGGAGATTTTTGTTACGTGAATAAATTTTTCTCTGCGACGGGAAAAACGTTTGACATTTTATCTCCGTTGACAAGTAACAAAATATCATTTTTATAAAATTACCTGTATTCAAATATATATATACATACATATATATATATATATATATATATATATATATATATATATTGTATAGGATTCAATAATTATTTATTATTTATTATTTGAAAAATCATTAAACATGTATACCAACTCTTTCAAAGGGTAGGGTTCAAGTGCGCCATTCAAATTTACTCTAATTATTGGTTTGTGAAATCAAAATGAACAAAATTATGATTTCAGGAATTTTTTCAAAACATAGAAATTTACAAACAGAAAATGTGTACAGATATACTACAAAAAAATAAAACTACTATTACTATTGAACAATTAAAATGTTTTTTAAATAAAGGCCTTTTTTTTTAATTTAGAGATCTCTAATATAATATTTTAAAATGGTACCTTTTATTTACTAGGTTTGTATCCACTTCAAACTAATCTTCATTTGGACATTTGATAAGTTGAGGACAAAGTTCTGAACAGTTTATTTCGTCTTCGCCTTTTGGACAATTAATGATTCCGTCACATTTGTCTTTATACGGGTCGAAACATCTATCTATAGAAATATTACTGCAAGGAGTAGTTGATGAATTACAAATAGCACACCCCGTGAAATCAGAATGGTCTGTACAAACGAAATCTGCTGTTCTACAAATATTTGTGGAATTGTAACAACCAGATCAATCCAAACACATAAAAACACTGGGTTATTATATTTTAAAGTTACGGAGAGTTTGTTTCTTGAAGATAGTACAACAGGTTTGGATAGTATGTCGTTACTGCACACGTTCAATTGAATATTGTCGAAGTTCCTAATTGACAAGCACGTGGAATTTCTTGAGAAGTTCAATTTTAATATTCTTGATGTAGTTATTATATTTTCTGGTGAAGGTATTACCCAATTACATAAACTATTACTGTTTCTGTCAGTTGATATATACTGTATGCTTCCTTGTAATTCGAACGAGGTCGTTTCTCCACAATAATCCGAAAAGTTTGCGTAAATTAGCACGTTCTTCTTGACGAGATCAATTATAATACCACTTTTCACTTTGACATTTTAAAAACCCACTGACTTTTTTGATTTCCATCATAATCTATCACGTTGCGGGTTGCTATCCAAACTTCTCTATATCGTCTCAATTGTATAGATATAGTGTGATTAACGACGATTCACTGTTCATATTACCATGCATTTTTAAACCGTATATGAAACATGAAAATGACATTTTTGTATTAGAAATTAGCATATAGAGATAAAGATTTTTATACATATAAATATTAACATAACTTATTTACTATTTATTAAAATTCCTGAAATCCCTTGCATAAAATAACCTAATTACTAACTATATGAAAATTTAACGCGTTTCTTTTAAATTATTTTGAATTTCATTCTAATTTCAACGGATGCTTTTGAAATTACATCATGTACTGCATTATTAATTTTAATCTCTATTGTATCTGAATCAGATTTCAATATTTTCGATTCTGATGGTTCAAAGAGTATATCGTCTGTTTCAATATCTTTGGTCAGATTTTCTTCAGTATTATAGTGAGGATTTTGTTCACTGTTTTTACTATCAGCATCTATAATTAATTTAGACATGTTTTTTTTTACAATTTATAAATATTCGTTAAAATGATGGCTAATAAAGTACAAGATTGAAAAAATCAATATGACTTATTTCAGTAATACTGTTAATCCTTATTAAATTGAATAGAACCAAATGAAAGTGCTTCAACTCCCCCCATTTATATTTTAATATATTCAAACTTATTTAATTATATTATAATTTAAATCCTTTAATTTTTTAATAATCTCAATTCAATAAATATGTTTCTTTCTCATTTGAATGAAATATCTTAATCTAAATATTTACATAAATTTTGATTCATAATATCATCAATTTCTCCCCCCTATCCAATTTAAACTCCAAAACGTATATACATCTAACCTATTTAATTTGACTGCTGATGATACTGGAATACACTCTCAATATTAAATATCCCCCTTATTAACCCAGTATCTGGATGTGCCAGCTTATAGCTATTTTGAGCATTTTCATTTACCACTACGTATGGCCCTTCCAATGGTAATAATAACTTAGCACACATCTTATCTTTCCTTTTTGCAACTAGTAATGATTTAATTAAAACTAAATCTTCTTTCTGGAAAACCATTTTTCTTTTTTCCTTCTTATTTGCTCTTTTAATGTATCGTTCTGCTTGTTTTTGTAATTTGTTATTCACTTTGTCAAGAATTTCCAGCATATGCATGTCTCGGCTCACTATCCATTTTCTCTCTGGTAGCTGACCTGTCATTAAAAAGATAGGACATGCTCCTATAATACCATGAGGTGTGTGATTAAGGAATTTATCCACTTGTTTTAAATTATTTTCCCACTGATCATGTTGCTGATGACATAATATTCTCAGATATTTTATTATTTCTTTAATATATCGTTCCGCAGGATTTGTTGATGGCTTTCGTACACTAATAAAATTTAATTTTATTTGAATCTCTCTGCATATCCTTCCAAATTGGTCACTTTCAAAGTACGTCGCATGATCTAGTATGATAGTCTCAGGTTTCCCGAATTCTTCTATAATCTGCCATATTTCCAACTCTTTTTTATTCTACTCCGCCTAAACAACTTACATGGAACTGGATATGATTTTACTTTAACCTCAGTAGTCTTCTCCTTTATTATATCCATATTTTAATTAAGCAACCCTTAGTTACTTCGAAATTCTTTTTGTATACATCTTTAACAATTCATTTATAAATTCATAATGTTCTTCTTCACAATCTGACCAATTACCATTACTTTTCACATCTTCTATTTATTCTATCTCACGCACATAATTATTCACCATTCTAATTTCTTTTTCATACAATCCTTCATATTTCATCATCAAACTCTTCACTTTCTCTTCATATTCCTTATTTCCACTCATTAACTCCAATTCTACCATAATTCCATCCCTCTTTATATTCCATAACTTCCTACTATCCTCTTCAATTGCCAATACTTCCATATTTACCTCCTTAAATTCAATCATTTTACCATTTAATTCTATCTATTCAAAATCAATTATTTCCTTATATTTCATCAATACATCAATAACTTTGTCTGTTTCTAACTTCTTCATCGACTATGCTTACATATCAACTTCTGTTTCATCCTTTAATTCAATCTTTTGTATCATATATTTGCTTAATTCATATAACTTCCGTCCGTTTGTTCCTATAAATGTAATTATTTCATCCTGTACATCTATTTTGTTGCTTAATTTCATTTCTTCTATCAAAGTTTCTAAAATCTCTTCTATTCTCACAATACTTGTTGTCATAAATTTTATCTCCATTTCCATATATTCGTTTTTCATTTTTGTAACTTCTATTTTCATTTCCATAATTCATATCAACATGTCTATCATTTCTTCTATTATCAATCCATGTTTATATAATTTCTATTTAAATATATTTTTAAATATTACTTGTTAATCATAAACCTTTTATTTACACATCGTTTTTATATCCCTTCCTTACCATGTACAATTCCTTTTCGTTTCTAGATTTCGTTCCTATAATCCTGTCATATAATTCAATTTTATTTTCTTTTCCTAAACTTCGTCTTATTCTCTTCTCTTATTGTTTGACTCTCTATCGGTTTCCTAAATTCGATTAAATTCTCCACTATATCCTTTTTAAAATCATTGTGCCATATTCGTTTCCTAGATTTCTTTAAATTTTCCACTATCTTCTTTTCAAATTCATTGCCCCATATCTCATTATCTTCATCATATATTCCTGTTTCTGTACTTTCTTCCCAGAAATGCATTACAATTTGCATCTCAAATTCTTCCGTATCATTGAACTGATTTTTTTTTATTTTCTTCTCCTCCCTAATCTCAATTCCTATTATTTCATTTCCAATTATATTAATAAAAACTCTAGAATCAATTATTTTCATATTTCTATCAAATTTCACTCTTATTTCGATACTTTCTGTATAAATTAACCGTCCGGCATTTTGTTTTGTGGTTTGTTCTATTTCTTCCATAGTATCCTTCAGTTTCCTATTCATCTCCTACAGTTCCTTATTAAACTGTTTACCCATTGTTTCATTTCGTTTAACGCATGTACCTGTTTTTTTTCTACTAGATCTTCTAAGTCATTGAATTTTTTTTTAACTTTTTCTTGGTAGCTTTGCATTACTTCCTCTATTGTTTGTCCTTGAAATTTAATGTATTCCAATTCTTTTGTTATATTTTCATTTTGTTTTGCAACTTCAGCCTGAATAGTTCCCGGTAAATTTTCATTTATACATTTCCCTAATTCATGAATTTCTTCCACCATATGTTTTTTTATCCCTTCTCTAATTCGGATCTCATTTTCTTGTATTTCTATACGCAAATGTTTATTTTGTTCAAACGTATCTTCCTTCACCTTATCTATCTGCTTCCTAAATTGTTCATTTTCCTCCCTAAGTTTCTTAATTTCCTTCAAACCTTCCATCTTCACCTCTTCTATTTTCATTTCCATCCTGTTCATGTTTCCATTTAAATCATTCATGTTCCCATTCATCTTGTCCATCTTTCCATTCAAATCTCCCCTCATATTATCTATCTTCCCATTCAAATCTCCCCTCATATTATCTATCTTCCCATTCAAATCTCCCCTCATATTATCTATCTTCCCATTCAAATCTCCCCTCATATTATCTATCTTCCCATTCAAATTAATTAAAAATTCCATTATTTGATCTCCTCTGCTTACACTATCCTGCCTGTCTTGTCTACTATCCTGCTGTTCCCTCGATTCTTCACTTTCTTTATCTATTAAGGTTTGTTCCTCTCTCCATCTAAATCTCCCATTCCACGTCTCCTTTCTTCTTGTTCCTCATCTGATCTGCCTTCCAAACCTATTTGTTTTCCGTCCCTAAGCATCATTCTCTTTGCCATTTCAATTATATCTAATTCTAATGTTTTTAAACGAAAAAATTCTTAATTCGCCCCACGTTGGGCCGCCAAATTTGTTATAATATATAATCCTTATTAAATTGAATAGAACCAAATGAAAGTGCTTCAATATATATATATATATATATATATATATATATATATATATATATATATATATATATATATTAATATATATTTATTTATCTTCTAATAATATTTGCCCCACGTTTGGGTGTCAATTAAAATGCTAATTTATTTTATTAATTATTGTCACACGTTTTTGGTGACAATTAAAATGCTTAATTTAATTTATTTATAATATTTACTATGTTGGGTGCCGTTTAATATGTTTACTCCAATTTTATTTATATATTTGTTGTGTTATATTTGTTTCTAATTGATATTTTTGTTGATTAATTTTAATTCTAAGAATAACTTTCAATATAAAATACAATCAATTAAATTTAATTAGTTATCAAAACCGTAATCAAATAGTATCACTTATATGTTATGATGCCAATTCAGTTCATTTTATTATTGAATTTCGAAATTTTCTTTTATCTAAATGTTTTGCTCAATGAAATCTTTCTTACCTTAATTTTCCTAATCCTTTCTTCTAATATGCATGAAACCTAAACCTTTCTCAGGGGATTAGTCTCAAAAAACGGAAATTAGATGTCTTGGAAATTAAACAAAATTTTAACTAATACCATTTATATAAATTCATATTCTAAGTTTACAAATTTACAAAATATAGATGTGACGCCAATGAAATCATTTGCATAATTTTAATATCGTTTCTCAAAAGCTTTTAGAGAAGCACCTGCATGGTACAAAAAACCTTTTTTTGTATCATAACGCCAAATTTATGTGGAAAAGAATTATATTTAATCATTCTAAAACAGTTCGTTTTAAAACGTTTCTCGTGGTGCATCGGTTTAAATTGTTAAAATATTTAGCAAGTGAAATTTGTTACTGGTAAAATATAAGTGTGTGAATGATAACTTTTGTGACTTATGAAACTATAAATTCCTTAAACTATTACATACATCTACATCTGTTAATCAAATATCAGGTAAGTTATATAATCTTTTAACAATTTATATAGTATTACATATATTTCATTTTTCTTAATATTACGTTCAAGTTCTTATTTAATTTTGGCCTTTAAAAAAATTTTTTATTAAGTTTGCAATGATCATTCTTTTAATTCAGTACTGTATATTATTTTGATCAAAATAAATTTAAAATCACCAACCTGTTTGTATTTTCGTTTCACAAAATGTCCGCACTATCTTGATACTGCAATTTTTTCCTGATGCTAATCTATTTTACTGGAAACTGGATATAACTATTCATATTCTAGGAATATGATTAACACTTTGATTTAATTGTGCACAAATGATTTTTTTAAATAGATATGTTACGATGATATTTCACTAGTTTTATAAAATTCATTAACTGATTCAAAAAAACATCTAATCACCTCGGCTTCCCTTACAACAACATCCTCCTTCTTCTTCAACCCTTTTGTTGACAACCGGAAGTTTTCACATTCTAGAATGTTCTATTCATTCTATTGTCTGATTGGTCAGCGCTAATTTCGATATATTATAATTTTACAATAGAAATATTCAAAAACATATGTATACAATCTATATCTTTTCGGTTTTTCATTCACCGCATATTTAAACATAATATTTCAATAGATTTCTTTTTTGATAAAATTCCAATCTCCTCATTTGTCAATAATCATCGTAATAATCTGTTGGTATTTCTTTTACATGTTTAACTCCCTATTTTATCGACCTAGCATACAAATTATCGATTTCCTTAAATTTATGTCGCTAACAAATGAATCTTTTTAGTGTCTAATGTCTCGCTTCCGTTAAATTAATTAGTTATGCTTGGTTTCTTTCAAGATTCTGTCCTATGTTACTTATAACGTAAATTATTCTGTTGATAATTTAAAATGATATTTGGATCTAGCTTATTTATTTATCTTTGATTATTACTATATTGAAATTTAATTTGATATCTTGATAAGTATTTATGATTGACAAAGTTTAGAGAAAATTATTGACAAATGATTATTTATTTTGTATTAAGTAATCAATAGGAATTTTTACATACTTGTTTATTCTACATACGCTATAATATAGGTTTTATAATTCTTTCCCATATATAATATTTTCCATTGCTTCTAAATTTAAATTGAGTAATCTTATCAAATTTTTGTTTAAATTTTTCTTTCAGACTAAAAACTATTTTATGAAAATATTTAGATGTTACGTTTCAAATTGCACAGGGTTTTGTTAAATTAAATATCTTTATCTGAAACATTTTCAGTTGACGTTCTTAAATAACAATTTAGATCTTTCATAATTATTAAGTTAATTATCTAATTTCTAGACAAATCTATCGACATGACTTATGAGTCCTGTAGGTTTGATGAATTTGAAAATTTTATTATCAAACTTCCTCCTGTAACGTACACTTCTTACGAATTTCGATGAAAATTCAACCAGAATTTTCTATAAACTATTCTCTTCTTTCTAAAATCTTCTAAATGTATTTTATATTTATATGTGAACTCCTGCAACGTACACTTCTTCTGAATTCCGATGAAAACTTAACCAGAACTTTCTTTAAACAATTCTTTTCTTTCTTAAAAATCTTCTTCCATCATTCCAAAATATCTATGTGAATGATCAATTATAATGTCTTAATTTTAAATTACCATTCAAATTGTTATCCAGTTAAATCCAATATAATTAGTTGATCAATATTTCAATATTCTCCAATATCTTCAATCTATATTTTTTCTGTTCAAAAATATTCTCCCCTACAACAATTATGTCAAGTACCTAGCTCCTATTTTCAACACACTCCCATCCTAACTTAACTACTTAATTTTTTAAAGGATTGTTTGCATACATTTCTATTTCAATCACTCTCATATGCTGTCAAACTTTAAAATATCATAAATATTCTCACATAATCCTATAAAATATACTTCCAGCTTTCTGTAAAACTAACAGCCAAATAGGACTATGTGACGGTAAAATGCTCGAGATTTGCTCAACCTCTGCAAAGGTTTGTACATATCACATGGAAAATATAACTGGATAAATCCACAAGTTGCTGTCACTAACATTGGACAAGCAGCCAGCATAGTTGGATTTCCATTTTTATACGTTAGATTTATCTATCGACAAATAATACGTTGCATACTATATTCATTACTGACATTCATAATAAAACATACCACAAAACTTGACTATATAATGAAGATAGAAAAATACGGAAAGGATATTGTAAAAAATCTTTCGTGAGTAGTTTGGGCACGTAATAAAATTTATAAATTGGTAGACAAGAAATGACAGAGCTAATACAAGAAGTATGAATAAGCTTGGTGATGAAAATGTAGAAAATATTGGACAAAACATCTCAATCTTGGATTTTATTCAATGGAAGTAAGAGATAAAATACTAATAACACAACTGCATTGAATATATCATTTTCTTTTCAAATGATAATAATTTTTAGTTAACACAATTCTTATTTCTGATTCCCGAAGACTTTTGTCAGACGTTAACGAGAGTTTCACATCTTCGTGTAGGACCTACACTAACAAATTTCTCGCTACAATCAGAAATATTGTGTTTCACAAATACAACTTTCTATAGACTCATTAATCTTCAGTACGTGAGACACCTATTTATCGTAAAGATAAAAAATTTTAATCCGGCAAGCACTAACATAGCAAATGCAGTATCTACAAAAAAGATATAAATAAATCTAACGATGAAAATGTGTGAAATAAATCTCAATCCAGGATTTTATTCAATGGAAATTTGATTGACATTGTGTTCTCTGATTACGACTTTCATCAGTAGCTTACGTCAGTTTCACAGATTCATGTAGAAACTAAACTATCCAGTTTCTCATTACAATTAGAAATATTGATTGTTTCACAACTGCCACTGCCTATAGACACACAATCCTTCAGTAATATAACGAGGATTTTGTTCACTGTTTTCTTGGGCACCTTTTTCATTTGGTTACAAAAATCTAATTCGTTTCAAATGTCTACATTATTATTGAATAATTCGATCACATAGTTCATCGCTTTCGTTGTTGTGCCTGCTTCGAAAATATTCCGATAACACCGTTTCCGAGAAAGAGCTGTACGTCATTTTCATGTTCCATTCTACTAAATATTTAGTATCGAAGCAACTGTCAAATTTCTTATAATTTTTAACATTTTATCAATATATTGTGGAACTATCTATTAACAGTTATTTTCATTTGAAACAGTGAATGTTATTAATGTTTTGTCCTATTGCGATGTCTATCGTGCTAGGGGAGTAGTTTGTAAATGGGAAATGTGTTCGATCGTTAGTGTTGAATACGTTACAGTCCGGGTTGTCGCAGAATTTGAGGAGAGTACTTCCGTTTGTGTTAGGGTATTTTGTGTATTTATAGCATTGTGGACGTTTGCAGCTTAAGTCACCTACAATAAATACTCTGTTGTGTGTTTTCGTTAAATTGTAGGAGTCTATTTTTTTTAATTTGTTATTAGGGGGGTTATATGCACCAACTATATTAATTTTACTGTCAAATAATTTGGCGATATGCTCAATTGATGAGTTGTTTTGTTTCATAAGTTTGAAATTGATGCCTTTTTTTATTATTAAAGAGATAATCAATGAGAAGAACGTGTTAATTTCTTTAAAAACTTTATATATTTAATGAAATATCTAAAAAATAGGTTTTATTAAGACTTGGTGAAAATTTACAGTATAATTGTTTACAAGAGAATGAAAAAATCACAGAACTTAATTGACAAATATTTGATTAGCAATGCAGGTATAATCTAATCATAATGGCGCGACTGATGTTTGTGCAATTAATTCACTAGTTTCTAAGTAATTACATCTGGACAATTTCTATAATTCCAGACGATCGAAGATCAAATTTTGTGAAGCACGAGCGTAGAAAGCTCGCTCAATCGTCGATGGCGTTGTTAAATACCAGTTTGTACAATAAACAATTAATTTTCACAGTTGCAGCTTAAATAACTATCAATCCACTTGTTGTTCGACTTTTCTAGATTTATCTCTACTGCTTAGGATGTTTTCTGATTCAACTCTGACTGTTATATTACAAAAAAGGGGTTGAAATAAGATTATTTTATTATCCCTAGGTTTCTCTATTTTAAGACACGATCTTCCAATAACACACACCATTTACTTTCTGTTTTACTAACTACTTTAGCAGGTTTTTTTCGTTGTGAGATATTTATACTTGCCAGTGGATCTCGAAATAGACGATTTATTTTCAAGGATTTGTTTTGTTTCGTTTAAGTTACAAGGAATGATATTGAGAGTATTCATATTCAAAACTACATTCAGACCGATTCTCGTAGATACGAAGAACGAAAGGAGTTACAGAAATAAGATAAAATGAGAAAGGAGCTTTCATACGGGTTTAAATAGTATGCACAATATGTACAGACAAAACATTATTTTAAAGGGTACACCAAATAAATTTGAAACATAATGTTACGATGCAGCACACTGTTGTAGACCCTGAATCCGACTCTAACATGAACGAGAAGATTTCTGCTATGGAAGAGAACATGGACGAGAAGATTTTTGCTATGGAAGAGAACATGAACCAGAAGATTTTTGCTATGAAGAACGACATTTCTGCTAATATGGACGAGAAGGTTTCTGCTATGAAGAACGATATATCTGCCGATATCTTATTAATGAAAAACGACATTGCCGCTAACGTTGAAAATAAAATTTCGTCTCTAAAATCGATAATAAGATGTCAACGATGGACGAGAAAATTGAGAATAAGATGACAACGATGGACAAGAAAATTGAGAATAAGATGACAACTATAGGTGAGAAAGATGACAGATATAAGAACTCAAGACACGCCAGCGGAAGAAAAGAAGATCGAGCAAACAAAACCTTGCAAGACAGAAACACACCCTAAGTTAGAAGACATTGGCAGTTTTACCCGAGTCACGGCCCCAACGTTCGATGGAAAAATGTCGTCGATCAATTATAAGAAACAGTTTGAAGCAGCTGCTAGAGTGAATAATTGATCCTATAAGGAGAAAGCAGTGAACCTAACTATAGCGTTTCGGGGAAATGCCTTAGGTGTACTATAGACGATACGGATGACTTTGAGCAGCTGAAAAAGAAGCTGGATATTCTATACGGTCACGAACATTTGGAACATTTGTACACAGATTCCAGCTGAAGAACCGAAGGCGGGAACGTGACGAAACCCTTCAAGAGTATGAACTGGATATTGTCCGACTAGTTTGATTTGCTTATCCATCAGAACTAGATAGCATGATGGAATGTTTAGGTATCCAGGCCTTTATTGACGGCTTATGTGACCACGATATGGAGAAGACGCTTCGATCAGCCCATCCTGAAATATTGGTCGATGCATTGACTGCTGCTTTTGAATATTATGCAGCCACGATGGCTTCAGGATACAACAAAGGTAGGACCATGCAGGAAGAAGGTGACGATGACAGACTTGACCAGATCGTCAACTTGTTAAAAGGGATTGTAGACAAGAAGCCGAAGAAAATCAGGTGCTCTAATTGTGGCAAGCTAGAGCATGCACGCAGTTCGTGTAAGCGTACTACGACTCCTGCAAGCCAAGAACCTCTTAAAAGCAAACCAGCCACGAAGGGCTCGCGGTAAAACAAAGGTAGGACCATGCAGGAAGAAGATGGCGATGACAAACTTCACTAGATCGTCAACTTGTTGAAAGGTACGGCAGACAAGAAGCAAAAGAAGATCAAACGCTGGCAAGCCAGAGCACGCACGCAGTCCGTCTAAGCGCCCCAAGACTCCTGCAACCCAAGAGCTCCAGCCCTCCCCAATGGGTAACAATCACTTAAATCGGTTTCTTCTAGTTCCTCATCGAGTAATCTGTTCAATGACCAACAAATATTCCATGGAAAAACTTCTTCCTTTTGTTTATTCAGTCCAAAAATTACTATATTATTTTTCTTTTGCTCTCTCTTCGAATATTCTACTTCTTCTTTGAGAATTAAGTTCTCTCTTTCTACCTCAGATACTGAATTTTTCAGTTCTTGAATGCCAGTATATAGCCGAAACGACGAAAAATGCTAAACAGTAAATTACCATTTTTGAATGGAAAGAAACTATCAAACGAAAAATCACGAAAGAAAATCTCAAAATCTCTTAAATTTTTTTGAGCAATAGTAAATCTGGTACATCTATTTTCCAATTAATATAAGTCGTACCATACTTTACGTAACACTTATTTATCGTAACTCATAAACAAACGACTAGTATTCAAAGAAATAAGTTTTACAACAATCCAAAATACAGTTAAAAACCAATAAACTTGAGATTTGAAAAATAGTCTGCTCAACCCATTGGGATTTAACTGGCCAGTATTGTGCCTATATTTCATTTTTTAATCACAGAGTCCGAGTTCGTCTTCACACTTGCTCTATTTTATCAAGTTTTTGACTATTTCTAACAAAAAAATGCAAAAATTAAGACCGTTCGCCATATCAAGAGTGACTGCTCGTCACTCGCGCCATGTCACGTCTCGACTCCGCCCTCTTTTATATATTTTTGCGCTAGACGACAGACACTCTTATACCGAAAATTGCATCTTTTTTCTCTCCCCGCAATTCTATTTTTTTTAATTAGTTAAAAAGTATATTATCTACGGGCAAAGTATGCATTCATTTGCCATATAATTCATATGTGATCTTCCATTTGCAGCATCAATGAAAATTTTCCATAAATTTATTGAAAAGATGTTCAGTTCTAAAAAATAAAAGTTGTAACTTTTGTAAAAATATTTCTAAAGTTGAACGTTGGTCATGTGTGGTTTCGATATTTCGGAAAGAGAATCAACGTCGCTACCGGTGATTCATTTCTTGCAGGTGTGGTGGTCGATGATTGAGTTTCATCCGCACTGATGCCCTGAATCTGGAATCAGGGCGTTATTCTTGACGTCGTTCCCAACATCATGCATACGCAAGCCAGTGAATGCTCTATTTGCCAATAGTTCCTAAAAATGATATTCTCGAGCACCGTTCCTAGAATCATCGAATTGTATCGTCTTCACAACAGCGTCAGTTGACGTCACAACACAAATGTCATTTGCCATTTTGTAACGTCAAATTCAAATTAGTTTTTCAAATATGTTATCAATTTCTCCTATAAAAATGAATTCTACAATCAGTTAAGCAGCATTATTAAAGCCAAATTAAACATTAGTATCCCGAACAACTTATGAAAGCCAATTTGTTAATTATAAATACTGAAAAATGTATGCCAGAGATGAACGAATTTACCTCAACATCTGTTTCGGTGAATAAGAAAACACTATAATTGAACATAAAATCTATGAAGTGGATAGACATTGTAGAGAATGAAGAGATATATCAGATATTAATTTCACAAAACTTTTGGTTTTGTTAATAGGAAGAATTTGACATAAAGATGTTGTCATTATAGGAGCTTCATATAAGTGTTTGTTTTTGGATTCATATGTATGTGCAGGTAATTTAATTTAATTTTTCATAGTATGATATTTTACAGATGCACACAGAAAACATAATTTCTTTAAGTCAAAGATTTTGTTTATATTATACAGTGCGTCACTAGGCACATGCTGAAACTAGATACAATAATCTAAATAAAGATTCTTTGTATAATCTCTAAGGGACCTATAAATGTTCTGGAAGCAAATCCCCAAGACAATAGGCCATACCTGAGATGGCTTTCCACTAGACCCTAGTACAATATCTGCAAGTATTGACATTATACATGATACATATATTTTTTTAAACACTTAAATGTATGAAGCATAATCTCTAGTTTTTTTTCTGTAAAAAATATGTGAAGCTATTCTTATGGTCTAGGATTAAGAAATTGCAAATTATGCTTTATTAAAATTTAGAGTAAGTAATTTATGATTAAACCAATCTTCAATTAATCTTAGATCATTTACAACTATTTGAAATCATACCAATTATCTATTTTATGAATAATGGCTGTATCGTCTGCGACTCTAATTGTATATATCCAGTACTGCTTATTGAAAACAATTCATTTATATAAATATTGAATAACACAGATTCCAAAATTGTTCCTTTGTTATAATTATTTATTTGTTGTTTATAGAATTTTAGCAATATTAACAAGTTTGGTGTTTTTAAATGTGAAAAATTTAAATTTCTGGGTTGTCGGTCTCCAATTTCATCTTTCAGTATTTTAATTTTTCTTTATGTATAGTTTAATAATCATATTTTAAAAATAGAAATCTGAATAGTTTTTTCAAAATTGAACAGAGGGTTTTCCACTTTAGTTGTGGTTTTTTAGATGAAATCAATTAATATTTCTATTATGAAGTCTTTGTAAAGTTCTTTTATTACCATTATTAATCCTTATTCTTCAAGTAATCGTTCGATAACTGTTTAAATTATTAAATAACCTATATTTTGTTGATTATAGAGTTCTTTGTAACAACATTAGCAAGTTCGGGGTTTTTAAATGTAAAATATTTAAATTTTCTGGGTTGTTGGTATCAAATTTCATCTTTCAGTATTTAAAATTTTTTTTATGTATAGTTTGATAGTAATACTTCCAAAGTAGAAATCTGAATAGTTTTTCCAAAATTGAAGAGAAGGTTTTCCATTTTAGTAGTGGTTTTCTAGGTGAAATCAATAAATAATTCTATTTTAAAGTCTTTGTAAAGTTCTTTTATTACCATTATTCATCCTTATTCTTCAAGTAATTGTTCGATAGCTGTTTACATTATTAAATAACGTATATTTTGTTGATTATAGAATTCTTTGTAACAACATTAGCAAGTTTGGGGTTTTTAAATGTAAAATATTTAAATTTTCTGGCTTGTTGGTATCAAATTTCATCTTTCAGTACTTAAAATTTTTTTTTGATGTATAGTTTGATAGTAATATTTCTAAAGTAGAAATCTGAATAGTTTTTTCAAAATTGAGGAGAAGGTTTTCCATTTTAGTTGTGGTTTTCTAGGTGAAATCAATAAAAAATTCTATTTTAAAGTCTTCGAAAAGTTCTTCTATTACCATTATTGATTCTTATTCTTCAAGTAATTATTCGATAACTGTTTACATTATTAAATAACGTATATATTGTTGTTTATAGAATTTTTTGTAACAATATTAGCATGTTTGGGGTTTTAAAATGTGAAACATTTAAATTTCTGGTTTGTCGTTATCAGTTGCAGTATTTTAAATTTTTTTTGATGTATAGTTTGATAGTAATATTTGTAAAATAGAATTCTGAATAGTTTTTTCAAAATTGAAGAGAAGGTTTTCCATTTTAGTTGTGGTTTTCTTGGTGAAATCAATAAATAATTGTCTATTATTGATACTTATTATTCAAGTAATTGTTCGATAACTGTTTACATCAATAAATAACGTATATTTTGTTGTTTATAGATTTTTTGTCACAATATTAGCAAGTTTGGCGTTTCTAAATGTGAAATATTTAAATTTCTGGGTTGTCGGTCTTGAATTTCATCTGTCCATATTTTAATTTTTTTTATGTATAGTTTAATAATTATATTTCAAAAATGTAAATCTGAATGGTCTTTTCAGAATTGAAGAGAACGGTGTCCGTTTTAGTTGTGGTTTTCTAGGTGAAATCAATAAATAATTCTATTATGAAGTCTTCGGAAGGTTTTTTTATGACCATTATTCATCCTTATTCTTCAGTAATTGTTCGATAAATGTTTACATTATTAAATAACGTATATTTTGTTGTTTATAAAAATTTTTGTAACAATATTAACAAGTTTGGGGTTTTTAAGTGTAAAATATTTAATTTCTGGGTTGTCGGTCTCGAATTTCAGCTTCCAGTATTTTAAATTTTTTTTAGATGTATAGTTTAATAATCATACTTCAAAAATAGAAATCTTAATAGTCTTTTCAAAATTGATGAGAAGGTTTTCCATTTTACGTGGTTGTCTAGGTGAATTCAATAAATAATTGTATTATGAACTCTTCAAAAAGTGGTTTTAAATGAAACTCACGGTCTCTAGTTAATTCCACAATATAATACAAGTTATTGAAAATTCTAAAAAATTGACAATTGTTTCGATAAATCAATATCATCGTCAGAATGACAGAAGTTACATTTCATTTTATGCCTACCTGATGTTTAGTAGTTATTTTTGGCTAGACCAAGAAGTAACATAACTTGTGATTGGCTTAATATATGTTCATAGAAAAAAAAAATAAACATATATTAAGTCAATCACAAGTTAGGTTACTTCTTGGTCTAGCCAAAAATAACTACTTAACATCAGGTAGGCATAAAATGGAATGTAACTTCTGTCATTCTGACGATGATATTGATTTATCGAAACAATTGTCAATTTTTTAGAATTTTCAATAACTTGTATTTCATTGTGTAATTAACTAGAGACCGTGAGTTTCATTTAAAAACACTAATATGAGCATATTCCACGAAGTAAGGGTCGAGACAGTCAATTTCTTCAAAAAGTACTGATATTACTATTATTGATCCATATTCTTTAAATAATTGTTCGATAACTACTTATATTATTAAATCGCTTCTTCCTACTAATTACTATTATTTATTTTTGCAATTGATGACTTGAATGTCACTTCACTAGATTGTGCTTGATGGCAGATCTTCTCCATGAAGGGCATTTCGATAATTTGATTGCCGAATTAGGTAGGTACATATCCCTTTCTATTTTATAAGTATTCAACTGAAGACACAATAAAAATTACAAAATAATCAACTTTCAACTATGCTCTATTTGTAAACAAACTGTCCACGCTAAAACGGAATTAACAGAATTCGTCAGGATCCAGTACGCTGAAACGATCGTATTGCGCTGTCAAATTGAATCCGCTTGAAATCCGCCCATGCAGACCCACCTTCAATAAGTACAATTATAGCGTTTTAGATTTACCTGCTTCGGCTGAACTGAGTGCGCACTCAGTTCAAAAGTTGTGTTCGATTCTTGTTGTCAGAGTCCATTGTCACGTGTTCGATTTACAAGCGGCACTGTCGGAGTACGCCTTCAGTTTTATATTATTTGCCCTGGAATGAAAGACGGTGTAGTCCTGTTAGTCCAGTTTTAAGTGGCGCCAAATACAAAAAAAATCGAATAAGCATTGCTAACCAAATTACTTTCATCTTTTGATTCTATAGTTCGTATGAAGAAATGTTTCTGCTAAGTCCTGAAGAAAAAATCAAGATACTCGACTTTACTAATATGATAGGAAATATTCGGATAAAGATGAAAATGTACCATTTTTCGTTGAAAGGCAAGTTTTTTCTCTCTACATGAAGAGTTAATTTGTATGTTTCATTTATTATAAAATGTATATTTCCCATGCTGCTGTTCATGTTCATATGTTGTCTTGCTCCTTGCTGTTTGTTTGTTTTCCGCTTTTTGACCGAAAGTTGGGTTTGAAACACTGCACTCGCAGTTGAATGGATGTTCGATTTAAGACGCACTTTTTAGTGCAATCAAGTGAACTAGCATGCCCTCGCCAAGTTTTGTGACGTCATTTTTGGGCAAACTGAACTTGCCCTACTTGTAATTTCCACTAATTTTGTACAAGTGCTCAACTACTGATCACATTTCGTGATCACGTAATGAGAATGCGCGTAGTTTCCGACAGATGTCGCGGCACACTAAACATGGAAGAAATATGTATGTTTAGGGTACGAGTTTAACCATGAAAATGTGCGAGAAAAAACATACAGGCGCAGTATGAACTTGCATCGAATAGAAATTTACTACAATGAAAGGCTGAGTTCATTAAACATGAATTGCAATAAAGTTGTTTAAAACTTGTCAGGTACTGAGATGGCGCTGGTGTCAACTGATTAATTAAATGAAAGTTTTCAAAAGATGAATTAAGCGCTTTTATTCTGACATTAAGACAATAAAAAAGAGGGAAAGTTAACGACGAGGGTAGAATCATCATAAGAAAAAAATTCTGAACGCGAGAAGATGTTTACACCAAATGGTAAGTGAATATCGATTTTTAAAAACAAATTTACCCCGACAAGAGCCATATTACATGAAGGCAATCACAAATCTGATAGTCATTGTTACAGTATGGTGAAAGATTAAAAATCCTCATCATGGACAATGACTGATGACGAGACAATCACAAAACAAAGACGGCCTGTTGAAAAAATAGAGCTTAAGATTTCATTCACAGCTCTGTAGAATAAATATTCATAAAAAAAGTTTTTATCTAAAATTGATTATATTGTACATTTTTATTGACACATTAATTTATCTTGAAATTAACATTCATGAAGAATCGATATACAGCAGTAAAAAAAGTTTATACTTGCCAGATTATCAATAACTGAGTTTTAGCAGACGATGTAGATTCATGTGAATAAAAGAAAAAGAGGACGATCAGTTTGCTGGAAGGCAGTCAGTAATTTAAGGAAATTATGACTCCATGTTAGCAAAATAAAAATTGTTTGTGAGGACTGTGGTGACTTAGAGGGGTGGAGGAGGCCACACTAAAATCTTCATACAAAAATCTGAAAAATACACTTCAAATTTGCTAGAAAAAAAGGCTGGCCACACTTTATATAGTTTGAATTAACAATATTCAAACAAGTGAAGAAAATATTTTGTAGATAGTCTAGTCTTAGAAAAAAAATATTTTCGATTAAAAAGTCAAAACTATACTTTTGTCACACGTTGAAGAAATGAAACTAAATGAACAATAGAACGAATTAAAATATTAAACTACAGAAATAATTGAAATGCTACCAAAACTGCTATCTACGGATATCAGTAAAACTTTGCGCCATGTACCTACACGTCTCAAGTGACTCTAGAAACAATAAAATTCCATGTAATAAACAATTTAAATACCTTATTAAATTGAAATCACGGAAAATTTTGTAATCTTGTAAAATACAATGTCGTATATTAAATTTATCCACCGTTTTCTATTTTCAATTGATACTTGCAAAGAAACATTCTTCCAAATAATTCTCAATTTACTGACTGAAATTTATTCAGATACATTTTTTATATATACATAGTTATTTTCCAGCTCATTTTAAGCTGATCTAAAAATCATTTGGCAAAAAAAAATTTATAAGACTTGGCACAATTTTTGCAGCCTTATACCAAACATTGAGCCAAATCTTATAAATGTTTTTCCTTGCAAATGATTTTTTAGATCAGCTTAAAATTAGTTGGAAAATAACTATGTATATATGAAAATTTTATCTGAATAAATTTCAGTCAATAAATTAAGAATTATTTGGAAGAATGTTTCTTTGTAAGTATCAATTGAAAATAGAAAAAGGTGGTTAAATTTAATAAACGACATGGTATTTTAGATGATTTCAAAAATTTTTGTGATTTTAATTTAATTAGGTATTTTAATTGTTTATTAAAAGGAATTTTATTCTTTCTAGAGTTACTTGAGACGTGTACATGGCGCAAAGTTTTACTGATAACCGTAGATAGCAGTTTTGGTAGTATTATTAGTATTCATCAAATCTTCTTTCCATTAGAATATCAGTAATTAAAGTTTAGGTTACTGAATCTTCAATAGGGTTTGTGAGCTTAGGGTAGGGCTACTCAGGGTTTGTAATATTGTGATTCATGAGCTTTGGAGCTTCAGATCGAGCAATTTCAATTTCTAGACTAAAGATAACATTTTCCATTACTCATTCTAAATGCTGCCATGAAATAGTATATTCTATATCAATGGTGGAGTTAGCAAAATTCTACATGACTAGAAATATTTGTTGAAGCTATTCCATATTCAAAAACTACGTAGGTATATAGAAATTTCATAATAGTCATAGAAAAAATCAATTTTATAGCTGAATGATCAACTTTCTGTGTTAATATTGTCCTCTTCTTAGGAGTAATCACTTTTATAACATAGTTAAACAATCCTTTGCTGCTAAGATGGATTTTTAGTACCTACAGGAAACTTCACTCCAATATGTTGCTCTAACTTCTTCAAGAGTTTATACGTAAAAGTTATTGTTGAAGTTTTGAAAGTTTGTGAGCATTATAAAGAGATATTCAGACGGCTTTATGTAAGAACCTACTTTATATTCGAAAATTTTGATGTTTTGTTAGTTGATCTCGTAGGACTGTAATCATTATCTCGATATAAAAATGTTAATAGAAACATTTTACATAATAGTATTAATAAAATAATACAAATTCCATCTTAAAAGCATTGTTATTATTAATAGATAACAACTTCTCACGCTTAGTATACATGGAAACAAATTCAGGTATTATATTTAAGACGTAATTAAATACTTTAAATGAAATTCAAGTCTATTTTAGACGACATTTCATATGTTTTCATTAAAAAACTTAGTAACTCCTCACAAAGTTTGTTAAAAAAGAATGTAATGTATTAATTTACCAATGGAAGTTGAAACAGAAAACTGTTGCAGTTAAATTGCTGAATTTTCAGAACATGTTAAATCCGGCCAAACACGCTGCTTACATAGAACTAAATCTCATTTACCTCCGAAGCATGCGTTTCTTTTTATACAAAGACATTGAATTAGAATTCGTTATTGCCTCATTTTATGCGACTCAAAATTACCTGGGATGGAATTTAGCCGACCCCTTAATTTTTGCGTCGAAAATCCTGTCGTTTTAAGTGAATTAATCACTTAACTTTGAAGTACTTCCGCTCTTCTAGACCGGCCTAAAGACTCCATTAAAATAATTATTACAAAGATTTAGAAATACTACCGTAAAGGGCTGTGTTTGCAACTTCAGTTATAATTTATATCAGTAGGTATTTTAAGTTTGATAAAAGTTTTATAGTGTCTTTGATCATCAAAGAATGTTTATGCTATGAGCAGAATTTCGAAAATTACAGGATTTAGTTAATGTTGTCTTTAATTTAGTATCTTAACATAAAATATAACGAAACTAGAAGACAAAATTTCGTTAACTTCTTATTTTAATGATGTTAATGATGTCTATGTACACTGAAACACATCTTTCTTCCTACTGTAATGTTTTTCTAATTTATTTGAGCAGTACGCGGGTGGGATAAACTTTAATCACACGGTAGCTTCACTTACTTATTTATTCACTCACTACACTATTTAATAATTATATACACAGTATATTCACTTAAACTAATTTATATAAACACTTAACTGATTTATATTCACTTATTCACTGTTTGCTATTTCGGTGTATTTATTTCACGAGATCACTTTATCAACTGAACTGAACTCTTCTTGATCGGTCTCTTATATATTAATACCTTTTTCACTAGATAATTCTAGATTACAAAAACGATTGGCTTTCTGGCATTTTCTAGATAAGACTGGTCACAAAAACAATGTAGATAAGATAGTCACTATTCGTAAACAATTCTAGAAAACCCTGCGCGTCCGTCATAATTTCAACTTTCATACCTGGTTTAGACAGAGTCGGATTTAGGGACTATACCAGTGTGCTGTTTCGTAACTTTCATTTAAGGAGGGGGTACCCTCCTTAAATGAAAGTTCCTGCTGGATCTTTTGTGTAGCCGAGACTGGATGTTTGAATTGGCAACTGGCCCCATTTCTACACTTTCCGATCTTATGGAAATAGCAGGGCACCGTCTTCATCGGATACTGATAACGGGGGTTGTAGCTGCAAATTAACATCTGGACATCGGCATCTTGAAAGATAATCTCTACCATGTTACTAATGATTCGCCAATCCAACTGGTTACTCGCTTTCTTAGACATAGCCAGTTTCTTCACGCTGGATTCCACCACATGGTCTTGTAGGTTTCAAAATGCTTCCCACACACCGCGGTAGGTATATCGATCTTGAAATTCATTTTAAGTTACCACGTCGAAGACGCACCGCGAATTATTCAGTTTCAGTGTCTTGCCATCGGCTGGAATCTGGTCTTCAAGTTTTTCTAATTGCCCGAACTTCTTTCGAAAGACGGTTGCCAACCCTCGTGCGTTCTTGATACGGGCGGGGATGTTGTATGCCAGTGAATAATCTTCGGGGAGAATGAACAAATTTTGTTGTTGTTCCGAAGTGACTCCATATCTAGCTTTTCCGCGCCCATAAATTCATCGAAGGTAGGGTCAGATACATCTCGAATATGGTTTACTCCTTTTTCTAGGTCATGGTCTCCTTTGAATGGCGCTAGTCGGTTTTGGTAAACTACTTTTGGTTTTCCGTTAGGGATATTGCTTATGCGATATATAACATCATTGATCCTTTTCTTGATTAGGTATGGACCTTCCCAGGATTTTTGTAATTTTGGAGAAAATCCTTTTCTTCTCGTCGGGTTGTGTAACCATACTTTGTTCCTTTCTTTAAAACCGCCTTCTGTGGCCTGCGTGTCGTACCGACTTTTCATTCTGTCGCTGGAAACTTGAAGATTTGTTCCAACTAATTCATGAATATCGTCCAGCCTTCTTCTCAATTGGATCACGTAGTCATCTCCTGCTAGATCTTCTCCAAGCCGACAGCCAAATATTCCAGGTCAAAAGGAAGCCTCATTTCACGTCCAAACAGAATTTTCGCCGTGGATTATTATTGTTATTATTTATTCGTTTATTCGTTTTTTTATTATAGGATTGAATATCCAGAAAGTTTTTACAATCCTATAATAAAAAAACGAATACATAAAATGTATAACAATAATAATGCAAGGGACACAAACAATAGGAGTAGTAATAACTCTAGTAATAATATCTCAACCACCAAAACATATATCAGTTTACCATACGTACAAGGTGCATCAGAAAAAATTCAGGGGCTGTTGAGTAAAAATAATATAAATGTAGCGCACAAACCTAATAATTATACCAAGAGTTTTTTCACAAAACTTGAACCGAAAACCGAAAAATTGAAACAAAGTAATGTAGTGTATAATGTCAAATGTAAAGATTGCCATGGTGAATACGTGGGTCAAACATCTCAATACCTACATAACAGAATTTACAATCACCAATATAACATAAAAACCAACAATGAACATTCCACAGCCCTTTCAAAACACGCATTCGAAAACCACCATAGTTTTGATTTTGAAAACATAAAAATTTTAGACAAAGAAGAAAACAGGTTCAAACGTGAAATCAAAGAAATGATTTGTATCAAAAAGAACAAAAATTCAATTAACTATAAGACGGACCTTCAAAGTCTCCCAAAAATATACAACCATTTAATAGAGTAGTTGTAGGTGTTTTGCATCTTACCCGCCTATGAATGTTATTTGTATGTTTTGTTGATGATTTTATAAATCAGACAGGTTCGAGTAACTTCATTTGATTTTAAAATATTTTAGAACGCAATGCCCACAGTCGACAGTAGATTTATAATGAGTAAGTTTTAATAGCACATTGTTTTAAATTAATTTTATCTTGTCTCTTATTGTTAAATGTATTATAATTAAATACCTTAAATTCATTGTAGAGGAAAAAAAAGAAATACTTGAAAATGGCATTACGCCGAAACGTAGTGGAAAAAATAAAATGAATGAGAAGAGAATGTAAACAATACAAAAAATCTTTTTATTTTTAACCTTAACCATGTTGGCCGATTACCGGGAATAAACTTAAACGAAAAATAGAGAAAGATTATTGTCAAAGCGTATTCCAAAAGAGCAAAAATGTCTAATTCGCAAGATTTTGAACCTTCCGCCAGATACACCTTCTCCGGAAGAAATATTAGAAACTCGAAAATATTGTTATATTTGCCCCTGGAGAATAAGAAGAAAAACAGCTTTTTTATGTCTAAAATGTAAAAAACCGATTTGCCTCCAATGTTCAAGAAAATGTTGTTTGAATTGTTGTACAGAAGAAGACTAGATGTCGACTAAGATGAGAAGAAATATCATTTGCACGATTTTTTATGTAAAAAATTAGAATTGCAATAATGCTTTCTAAAATACAATTAACACTTACTTAATACCATTTTTTGTTCAAAAATACGGTTTTTAATTTTTTTCTAATTTTTCACACTTCTGCATGTATTAAATATATTTTGTTTCACTTGTTTCAGTGTAGAATTTTTTTTAATCAGAATGTTTCATTTTTGAAAATAAAATATACTCAAAAACATGTTGTTAATTATTTCAACACATTTATTGACATTCAAATATTTTCATATAATATAAAAATATAATTTTTTTGAACGGAGTCTGGGGGACTCAACGTCCGTGATAGTTGCTGAAAAGTTTATGTCCGTGGTTAAGGGTTAAAAAATGAAAAATAGATTTTTTAGTGCGAAAAAGCGACTGGTTTTGTTCATTATTCGATAATAGTTATTTGTATAACAAGGGAGAAAAGTGCTACTTTTCCTCCCGAGGATGAAGTAATCATCCGAGGAAGGAAAAGGTACTTTTTCCGCCTCCCTCAAATAACAAGACATTTTTAAATAATCTATTTATGAAACTAACAAACAAAATTAATAAATACTACTTAGGATGGACTTTTACGAAACTTGGCTGGGCATCGAGGACGGACTTCTAAAATGCTTGGCTAGGCATCGGGGGTGTACGTTTTTATTTGTACTTCAAATTCCTTAGGATTTCAACTGTCCCTTTATAGCCCTAGGGAGAAAAAGTACGACTTTGTTCCCTATACAATGAGGTCATGAAATGTATACTTTGGATAGAGGTGGGCGGAAAAATGATTTTTTCAAAAAATATTATTCTAGACAGGTCCGCTGTATATAGAAAAAAATCAAGAGTTTACCACAGTGGTGCCTTTCTGAGGTACAGTTCGTCAAAGTAGAAGTATCGAAAAAAGTGGGGTAAAATCAAACATCCCTCATAATGGGAAATGATCTTTTTCGTGCCAAAAATCGACTAGTGTTGTTCATATTCCGATAAAATAATTTGTTCAAATTTTAGCACCGAGTTAAAATTTAAAAAACAAAACATGCATTCACTTAAAACGCATTCACGAGTTTACCACTGTTCGAATTTGATTTAATTACCAAATTCTCCTGTGATTTTTAATTTCAACTTCCACTGTATAAAACAATTCAAATATTCTGCTCAAAACATATAACTAAATATATCCTTCTTTTCAACATTTAATATTTCTTTACATCAACAAAAAATTCATTTTAACATTAGTACCACATAAGAAATACAGATAAATATCGTTTTCTGAAATTCCAATGAATATTTCAAAGTACTCTACACCTTATCGCTTCATAAAAACCCTCTTCCAAATTCCGTTATCTGTAGTTACCAAACCTTTTCAGGCCACAAAAAACTGTAAATTTTCACTCGCTGTATCTGACCGTTACATTTCAAATTCTTTTATCCCATTGGTCAAATCCTAATATTTTTCTCCTTCCTCGTAACCACGTCAATCGACATATAAATACGCATTAAACCTCAATTTTAGTCACTTCACAGTCGTCATTCGTCATTCATCAACTTCACAGTCGTCATTCATCAACTTCCAAGTCGTCACTCGTAAACTTCTCTGTCAGCGTTCATACAAACTTCCTAGCCGGCATTCATACACTTCTATTCATCCTTCGTTCTCTCTCTTCATCATTTAACCGTCGTACATAATGGTACTCATGTTATAAAAGCACCCGGCGTTGGTCGCGGTAAACCACATGTGTAATTAATCATGTGTAACACGCGTATGATCCAGTGAGATTCTTAATTGTCTATGCAAAAGAACACGTTATAAGTTCCTACAATATAGTAACATGAAAGTGAAATAATTGTTTAATTTCTTCATCCATTATAATCGTACATCCTACAACATATAGTGAATACAATATACGGTCCTTCGAGAAAAGCATTTGTCAATAAAAAACTTTACATTCCATCTATTAACCGAAGTGAAAAAAGGGTTAATTAGAGCAACCACAATGGTGATTTTCTGAGGTACAGTACATGAAAGTATAAATATCCCTTATAACTCAAATAATATTTTATCTAGGTGGATAGCAAAGAACCAATTTTATCTTGTAGACAAAAATTAATTTTTTTGTCGTTTTTCTTTATTGTCTAAACATGCGGCACTCAAATTACAGATGCCATAACTACCACACTGTTCTTAAAATTTTGCACGGAACTGAAATATACATCAGTTTACAGAAAAACCAATAAACGAAACAATTAATTACATTAAATCCTTTGTTTCGAGGATTTAAGTAGTTTTTCGGCGAATAAAGTGTGAAGTATCATTTTTTATAACACCCTGTTTGCAAGTTAGACCCAGGAGGCGACTGCCAGCTGGTCACACCCCTTTTTATCCTGATTCACGAAGATTTACCGTTAGGGTTAACAACAGCCGACCGGATAGTTTATTTCCTTAATGAACTGCCTTTGAAAAACGAATTTTTCTTCGTGTTGAAGTTTTTTTTGTACTCCAAATAAAAAAAAACTTCGCATATCTCGTTTGTGACTCATTTGGTTAAACCATTAGAAGAGGTACCAAATCGTGATTTACGGATGAACAAACCTATTTTTTAGTTCGTTGGAAATACGATGAAACGGGTATTAAATTTTTTCGTTTCGCGTAGGTACATTTTTTACTTGTTTTTTTACTAGTATTGGAATAAATGAATTTATACAAGTAACAGGCTTAGAGATTTCCAGCACAACAGAAATAGAAGATGAAGCGTCAGCGTTTATTTACATTATATAAGGACATATTTATGAATTTAAGGTTACAGCACCCATTATCGACATCTAAGCGACTTTCTACAGCATATCAATATTTGAAAGCCTTTAATTTTTAAAATTCATATCCCATCAATTTATTGTGAAGACTAACATTCAAAATAAATTTTATTTATATAATAATTCATATTCAAATGCCAATTTATAACCAATTTAAAAAAAATAGATTTAATTTAAAAAATTGCAAAGGAAGGGACTATCGACATACTGAAAATACCAGTCATTTATCGACAAGCCAAAGCCTCGATTATCGACTGTTTATTTTTGTATTAATTATAGTTATAAGTAAGTCATATAGTATATATTTTAATTAAATTGTAATGGAATATTAAATCATCATTTTGTTTATTAAAAAAATATAAAATAAAAAATAACATTAATTTTAAAAAAAGTCTCATTAAAATTACTTAAAAGGTGAATCAGTGAAAAAGTCATATTTTTCATAATTATAACCAGGTATTATAAATAATGAATCATTTCAGGAATAAAATATGAACTCTTTTTAATTAATTTTGGTTTTGATATCTTTAAATGGGTACCACAGTTTATCATCTCGTTTTGACCATTTCCAATTGGAACCATCAGCTTCCCTAGATTTTATTTTATATTGCTTATTTAAAATGTTTTCTCCGTCATCTTCTCTAATAGCCAAAATTTTTCCTGAGAAATGCTTGGTGCCATACTGAAAAATGAGAGTCTCCTTCTGTCATTTCGGTAGATGAAAAATCCTCATCAGTTGAAAATTCATTGTCATTTTTTAGCTTATATTTTTTTGCTAGTTCTGCTGCTTTCTTCTCCCTTAATCTTTTTCTGTTCTCTTTGTCTTTTTTTCCTGTTTTCTTTGAAAATACTTTTGCCAATCCCTATATAAAGATACAGCAGGGGTTTTAATTTTTCCTTTTTTCTAGCAGACTGGAGTTGGTCTAGGCCAAAACAACGGTTTTTTAAAAGGTGTAGGCATATATTTAGTCTTTGAAATATTTTCTTGTGATACTTCAAAAAGAGTTAGTATCAGTCGAAGGAATATTATCGTTATTATTGTTGTTATCGTTATCATCGTTATTCTTATTATTATCGTTTGGTCAGTGGTACGAACTCTACAGGTATATTGGCTATATCTGAAGCAGTGAAAAATCTCTTGTTGGCGTTTCTACATTAAAATCAGTATTGGATACTACTGCAGTCTCTAAATTCAATTCCATGCTGGAGACTGGAACTGCGTATTCCAAATCATATTCTATGTAGTCAGCACTTTCTCCAATGACACCATTCTCAGCATGACTCTTTATCATTTTCTGAAAGTTGAATAAATCCTTATCTTTTTCGGGTCCTTTCCAGACATCTTTTGTTCTTCGGAAAGTCTGAATTTTCAAGGGAATCTGATTTTCAAAATATTCTAGAAAATTATTGACCTTATCATTTATGATTCATTCAGTTGCTATTTGGGAACCTTCAAAGATTTTTTAGATTCATTTGCTTGTTTTGACATTATCAGCATTGAAAGGACATAAGCCACAGGATCTGGAACTATTTTCGAGTACAGATTTGATAATTTCCATAGATTGGAAAACTGACTGTAAAATTGGAGCCAATTCTTCTGTGGATAGTCGTTGTCCATTATTCTCGATCCGACAACTATGAGTTTTTTTCCATGCACTTTTCAGCGGATGGAAAAAAGCAACGTCTAGAGGTTGTAAGATATGGTTGGAATTGGGCAAAAGAGAAACCAGAATGATTCCATTATTTCTACAAAATTTGCTTGAAGCCATAGTCATATGCGACGTATGTCCATCCACATAGAGAATAACTGGTAGAGGTATGTCTTTTTTTTCAGCCAAGTGTAAAAAATATTTGCTATGTATTCATAAAAATTTCCCCTCATCATCCATCCACTTTCAGATTTTCCAATGCTCCAAATCAGATGGAACATTTTATATAACATTACGTGGTACTCTTGTATAGCTATAGACGATCATAGCAGGTGGCAAATCTCCGGCAGCACTACACATAACAAGGGTAGTTAGACACGCTTTCGTCATTATTGATAAAAGTGTAGATGCAGTTGTCTCCTTGCAAGAACCTTATCATTTTTCGGACTTAAACGTTTCTTCACAGTTGAACACTCTGTACATCTGATCATTGGCAATATCAAGATAATCATTAGTTATGAAGTAATTTCGGACTTCATTAAACCAAATTCTGAAAGTATGCTCATTTTGAATAGATCGTGAACGTGTTAAATTTTGAGTCATCCTTACGCTTATTTCCTTTTTAAAAAAGCATGATGCCAACTTTTTCATCGGGTTTATTATTAGCAAAACAAGACAATCGTTTCATTTCATTAAGAAGTATTTGGAGGATGTCTAAAAGTTGACTTCTTGTAACGGAAAACCCATGTTTTGCTGAATGAAGGATCCAATGTTTTAACATGTCGTCTTCTTTCGCACTGAGTATTGTTGGGGGGGGGGGGCAATTTTTCTTTCAACAGGTGTTTTTCCTTTAATTTTATCTAATAATGTTGTACAAGTTACACCATATAGCCTCGCCGCTTTTAACATTGGCATTCCATTCTTCGTAGCTTCTATAGATTTGCTTATGTCTTCAACAGAATCTTGATACTTCTTTGCCATCTATAAACGAATATTGTCTAATAAGTATTTATCGTCAACTAAAAGGTTGTAATTTCGGCAGGTGAACTTTATAGATTGTTTGAAAATAATAGTCATATAAATTTTTAGTGTTGATAATTTGTAAATAATTATTCTGCCAGTTTAGCAAAAATATTACAAATTTAATTGAATAATGAGCTTTTATTAAATTTCTAACTAAGGTCTTCAAATTTCTAACTAAGGTCTTCAAATTTCTAACTAAGGTCCTTTGGAATGTCGTTTCGACACTCACTAGTCCCATTTATCGACACTTCAAGTATTCTTATATCGACAGTTAAATTAAAACAATTTTACTACAACTTGGGTTTCATAAAGAACGTGTCGATAATTGGTCGTTAAATGAAATATTTCTATTAAAATGAGAAAAGCTGTTTGTACAAGAGGGAAAAATTATTTTTGTCTCAATAAAAAACTTTCCATGCAACTTTGTGTGTTCCCAGCTATCGTCACTGTTGTCGATATATGGCCCTATAGTTAAATGCGCGGGAACCATTTATCGACACCAAGTTTTTCAGTGTTATAAAAATATTTTTTACTAAAATTGCCTTAATATCTCATAAATTGTCCATAATAATCTATAATAAACAATTACTAAGCCCTCTGATTGATTGAAATGATTTAAATATGACTGAGAATATAACACGTGTTCTTACCTCGTAAACAGTTGATCGTACCTCTACTGTGGCAACTAATGAACTGATGCTTTTCTAATGGCAATGATTAAAAGAACGAGGCACGTATAGTTACAGGGACAAAAACATAAAGTAGAACAAAAATGAAAATAACGGATTCTAATTGGTCCTATACCGTTCCCGTTTTTGAATGCTTATTCTTGGTTTATGAAGAAAAAATATGTCGATAAATGGGTTACTGTCGATAGTTTGTGCTTTTACCTTAGTTATAGATTTAAGTTTGACACTGAACAATTGTAAAACTTAGTCCTAAATTCTAATTAAGTTAAGTACATAAAAATTTTTTAAAAGTATTTTCTTCAGTAAAATTCATAATTGGCGCAGCCACAGTAGGATTCTGAAAAACCTACTATCGCCGATGAAGAACCTGAGTACTACAATTAACTATGAGTACCAAGATCCGTATTGTTTACCATTCTTTACCTTTTGAGTATAGGAATGACAATTTGCTAATGAAAGTTTTTCATGAATAATTTAGAAGATTTACTAAAAATATTTAATAAGCTTAACGTTGAAGAAAAAGTAAATATGGATAGTTTTGAGATGATAAATTAATGTAATGATTTAAATAATTTAAAAATGGCTACAGTAGATACAAAGTTATCTACTGCTATTAACAGGGAGTTAGTTATTTGAGTAAAAATTAGAAAATTTCAGACCACATAATGGTGACAGCAATACTTTTAATAAATAAATCAATTACTCGTGAACAACTAATAGAAACGAAATCTATAATGATATAGAACAGGTCTGTCCAACTGCAAGTGTGACAATAGCCACTTTAAAAAATATGCGGTTTGGAGGGCATCATCTTTAAGGAAAGTAGATATCTTCTTGCGTAAAGCGAAGAATCGTTGCAAACAGTTACCGGCACTTAACCAACGAATATGGGTGTGAAGTAACAACAACTACTACTTCGGCTAAAATATCACGAAACTTTCTGTGAGGCAAAGCACGATTACCCTCTCGAATCATATTGGTTATTTCAACAACCACTTTCATATCATTTGTTTGACGTAAGGAGTTTCCACACAGGGCCTCTTGGTGAACAATACAGTGTATCACAGGACAGTTAATTTTGTTTTTTTTTGAGAGTCCTGCAAATCCAATTTCAGTTCCTACCATAGCTCTGGCTCCAACAGTGACAATACAGGAACATTTATCGAATCCTTCGTAGTCTGAAATCACCATATCTACAGTTTCAAAAATATCCGTACCCTTGGTTGTACATTTTTGAATAGTTCGGATATAAATTACAAGCTGGCTAATGTCGGACAGATCAGTGTTTTCATCCCCAGGCATAGCGAAAAATATTTACATTTTTCAACCGTGTCATGCTCTACTAGTCTTGCAATTGTTACATTGAGATTGTTTCAAATATTTCGGCAATTTTTGATTCATTGAATAGTTTTGCCATTTTGATTACACAATTTTTAATAAGCACTTCATCACTAGGTTTCTTCGCTTTAAGAATTTCCAGCGCTACATCATAAGAAGCGACAATACTGTACTTGTTATCAGCTTCAGATTTTTTTTAAAAACATTTCAGTTTCTTATAATCCGATAGCCTTCCTTGACTCCTCTGTATATTGCTGAAACGTTTTCTCGTGTAACGTAGCGTAATGTAGTTTCATATTATATTCTTTGGGTACTGATAGTATTTGCATATAATACAAACTTTATATTGTTTACATAACCTAATTATTTCCGACTTTTCTTCCGGATTCATGTTCTGATCTAATCAAGTTTTGGACTTGAGTTTTATTTATTTCAAATTTATCTGGACTGTTAAATGTTTCAAATTTATAACATTCGTGAGAATTAGGATTATAAGGGGTTGCACTTAAGGGTTCCAATAACGTTATAGCTAAATTTTATTTGTTTCATTAATAAATTCTACTAGTGCTAGTTATCATCTCGGGTACATATATATCACCTAAAACTTTTCTTATTAATTAATATTTCTCCGTTCGACACTGTAACAGGGACTTGTTTTACGATTCTTTCACTACGGCCAATTGATATTTGGAATTTAATATCGGATGGTTTTCTAAACTTAATTGGATTACAGCCTTATCACTAACAAGACACTCGTTATTCAAATCTATGTTAAATTCGATGGAAATTAGATCGTTGAGACCAACAATTCCATCAAAGAGTTCGTGAAAATCGTATAATATGATCCTTAACATATGATATCTGTTAAATTCTCGGAAAGCTGGTATGTCGGCTTGAAACTGCACGTTTTTGGTTCCCAGAGAGGTTGAGAGTGATACATTTGAATTAAATATGCAATTGCGATACAATTTTTCGGCAATGATAGGCTTTAAGATTGATCTATACTCGATAGTCGAAATTCTGTAAAGTGACTCATCGCTCTTACTGTCCATAAAATCAGTTGCAGAAGCGAACTTCATGAGCGCATCATTTTTGAAGGGTTCTTAATAGTCCTAAATAAAAAATAAATAGAAAATGTTCTTGTACGCTCTGGCGTTTAAATTTGAGAGAACAGAAATACGAAATTATTATGGTAGGTATCATTATGTATATACAGGGTGTTACCAAGAATAATACACATTTTTAAGGATGAGCTATAATAAGATGTATATAAAAAAGTCGATAGTCGAAATTCTGTAAAGTGACGTCATCGGTTATCTACCGATTTAAAGTGAACTTCATGAGCGTATCATAGTTTAAGGGTGCGAATACTGAAATATCTGGAATTTCAATTTTTAACATTTGAAATAATAACTTATCACAAGTTGTTCATAAGTAAGTTAAAACAAAATAAAAAAATGTTTAAAAGTCAATTCCAACTTACTACTACTAAAACTAAAAAAAAGTTGTTTGTCAAGACCAAAATAAATTACCAATAAGTATAGGTATGTTGCGAGGTCACTTGTAAAATGTCTGACTAACTGGAAGCGGTATCACTCCCTGACGACTCCTCAGAATCATCGCTTTCTCCTCCTATATCGATAATGAGTGGTTCCGTCATTACTTCTACACGTATGTCTAAATCCCAAAACTTTATTTCTTCTTTTAATACGTGTTGAATACATTTACGCCAACTCTCAGCAGTAACGGTATGCAGCGCCTCGTCAAACAGTTTCTCAACGTCAGCCATTTTGAATGTACTGTTTTTGGCCTTCATTTAACCATGTTTCGTCAAGATAATATATGTGCCGTCCTTCGTTACGAAACCGTCATATCTGTTTTAAATAATTTCTCCTCCATTTCCACAATGTCATTTCGTTCAATTAAGGCACTGTTTCTACTTCTTGTTTGATAACGAAAATTCATTAATTTTAAAGTTCGTCTCAAAACTTTATCACTGATGTTTGGTAAAGTATCATCAGCTTCTATTACCTTGCTCAATTTAGCTACCGAGGGGATTTCATTCCTAAAATAAAAAGAATGTATTTCCCTACGTATAGCATTCCGTGTTTGGTCGTCCAAAACAATTTTCTTTCTTCCCCTACTTTCCGGTTTACAGTTTTCACCTCGTTCTCTTGTCAAAGATCCGTCCCGCGATTTCTTTAGAATATTGTATATAGTACTCTCAGAAACTTTAGTTAAATAACTGCACTTAATCACAGCGTCACTAACACCCAACTGTTTGTCCATGGCACGCAGTCCTTCGTACACATTTAATATGAGGACTTTTTCTTCCCGAATTAAATTGTTACGACGCCGTTTTTTATCGCCAACACCGCTACACTCCGCCATTATTGTCACTAAATATACCGATATAAATATTACAATAAATACCAATAATAACCGATTTATCACACAAAACCACAACACAAATACTGATGTTACGCTCATGAAGAGAATAAACACCTCACATAACTGTTTACTATCACTGTCTCATTCGCGTAGCTCGATCTATCTATCTCGTTCTCAAAGCCGGAACATTGAAGCGACTCTCCAACATTGTCAAATCGTCGAGTTTTTCACAACAAACTTTGCGTTCAAGAAATATACATAAACACTTTATTTCACATTTCAAGTAAACTAATTATTATTAGTCTGCTTGAAATTTGAAATAAATATATTAAATTGGTATTGACTTAATTACATTGCATCTTTTGTACCTGAAATATTGACACAATGGATTTGAAGTGTGTTTATAAAATACAGCATTTCTCTCTAGAATACATATGGCAACTGCGCTTTAACCAAAGTGTTGATTAGATAGCTCTGACTCACTTTACACAATTTCCACTATCGAGTATAGTATTTCCGGTGTCTATTAGCAGATTTAATGGGGGTTTAGAAACACTGATATAGGGTAAGAGGTTATTAGAGGTGATATTCAGTTCGATTAAGTTATGGGGTTTACTCATTATCTTGAAAATTTTCACTAAAATAATCAGAATCTACCGTTTTCTTGCTCGCGAAAATAGGAGTTTGCGTTGACGACGCTATACCTCGGTTCGCATTCCGTCCCAGTGTAGTCGTTTCTAATATTATTGGATCTTTTACTATATGATAGGGGTAGTCTCGAATTGGTAGAAATAGCCATTCGCTCAGGTTTTGGAAGACGATGCATAGGAGTTTGATTAGGTTTGAAAACATTACGGGGAGGTCCAAATACTTCTGAATTAGTTGGGTATTTTCTGGGTGGTAATTGTTGGGGTTGACCGTTAATGGGTTGACGAGGCCACGAAGGGCCTTGAGATAAATACGCATTAGAACTAGGGTTTGAGGGATAAGAAGAAACTGACTGATGATAATATTGGTTACCGTGGTGTTGATGAGTTCGGGGGCCGTAATTCTGATTTCTGAAATTATTTTTGCTTTGGTAGGACCTTAGATCGTTTGAATGAGAATAATGCTTCTCGAAATTTTCAAATTCATTAACATAAGCGATGGCGTGCTCCAGTGATGCTAGTTGCTTTGAATGCATGTTGTTCCGTAAAGTACCGGTGCAGCCCGCGATAAAGGTATTTAACACCGTATTGTCACAAAATATTCTTCTTCTTCTTCTTCAAATGCCGTCTTCGTTCCGAAGGTTGGCAATCATCAATGCTATTCGTATTTTGGATATCGCTGCTCTAAAAAGGTGAGTATTGGTGGCGTTGAACCATTCGCGAAGATTTTGTAAGCAGGAATGTCTTCTCCTTCCTATTGATCTTCTTCCACTTATTTTTCCTTGCACAACGAGCTGGAGCAAATGATATTTGTCCCCCCTCATAACGTGACTCAGGTAGAGCAGCTTCCTTTTTTTAATAGTTAGGACAATTTCCTTGTCTTGTTTTATCCTTCTTAACACTTCGGCATTAGTGACTTTCTGTACCCATGAGATTCTCAAAATCCTGCGATACACCCAGAACTCTAATGCCTCTACTTTCTTTACATCGTTCTTATTTAATGTCTATGATTCCATGCCATAGTACAGCACTGACAGAACATAGCATCTCATAAGGCGCAATTTGAGTACCAAGCTGAGATCTCGACTGCAGAATACTCGTTTCATCCTCGTGAAAGTACTCCGCGCTTTTTCAATTTGGATTTTTATCTCCTGAGAGCAGTCTGCATTTTCATTGGAAAGAGCTCCCAGATAATTGTATTTTCTCACTCTTTCAATTGGTTGGTTATGTATTAATATATGTCCGATGTTTTGGACCGATTTTGTTATAACCATAAATTTGGTTTTGTTTATGTTTTGTGACAGTCCATATTCCTCACTAGCTTCCACAACTGCATTAACAAGATTCTGTAGGTCTTGAAGTGTTTCGGCTATCACAAAATATTGCAGATGTATAATTTTCTCCTTTTTGGTTAACATTATTATCGTTACTAATTCTTTGATGCTGCTCCTCAATAAATGCAACCTATTCCCGAATTCTACCAAATTTTATACGGCCTGTTGCGCGAGAGCTCTTGCGTTAAACGTTAAATTCCGTTTGTCCAAAAAACATTGCCTCGGCGCACCTTTTAACAGTTCCCAACTATTCAACTCTACTATATTCCCGACCATTAATTCGGCTTTTACGACAATCTTGCCCTGAATGCATTCAAGAATATGATCGCTCAAATCTTTATCATTATAATCCTTATACGTCGCGATTAGACTATCGCAAAGAGAAATAATTTAGTTAAGAGTATTCGTATCCCCATCATAGGGTTTGATGTTTGAAATTTGTGACTTAAACAACTCCCAATTAATAGGACAAGGTTCCAATTGACCGTTTGGCATTTAACTTTACTTTTATTGCTTTGACTGCTGATATTTAAACTCTTAAGTGATTCTACTATTAAATCAGTATCGATTATAAAGATTTTAATTAATTACAAATGAAATTGTCTTAATAACTATTCTTTCCCAATTGCTGAAAATAAGGAAAAGGCAAAAAGGAAACTTAGCACTTACCTCGATGGTTTTCTGGCTAGTTGTACCTTCCTCGAGTTTTTGTCCACCCACGTAACCGTACCACAGAAAGGACGATTTCCAGAGAAGGGATGATTTGCATTGGTTCCACTGAAGGAATGGGCTCCACTGAAGGGATGTAAGTTCGTATTTTGGAAACACGTTAGGACAACACGCCTTATCCTACTGAATGTGCCAGACGGAAATACTATTTTTAAAAAGATATTTTATTTAGTTATTACAAAGAGAAATGTTATTCTCGGAGTGATTATACAAACACTGATTTACAAATATAAAGCAACTAAAGAACTATCATAACAAGTTTACATGAATTCTAACTAACGATATATGATATGGTGCAGGTATAGCGAATTATGACCTCGTAACTTTCGTTTGTTATTTTTCTTTTCCGCGAAGATATATCTCACCGAGTATTTGACATAAAAAGGTCTTATAATTGGTGCGTACCGCATACTAGAATAATTATTAACTAACTCTGCCCTCTGGAGTCAACCTTCTTATATACGTGCGCGCGGCTTCCCGAATATTCGAGGATCATCGAGTAAGTTCGGTCCGATTTTCAGTAACACCTTTTAGCCGTCGCCAGTGGCGTCTCACGTTATTTAATTTGTATTTTATCGGTAATGTAAGAATTGTACATATTTTAAATTCGAGAACAATTTTTATATTTTTTAGAGACCCACTCCTTGCTTGCTTGCTGCTATAGCCTGTATTGATATGAACATCAATAGGCGTTATACCGGACCAATAATAAAAATATATATTGACAGCCAGGCACTGCTGAACTGTAAAGAATCCGTCAAGAAGCTGGCAAGAAATAACACAGTGTCTCTAGTATGGGTGCCGGGACATGAAAGGATTGCAGGTAATGAACTGGTAGACCAGCTAGCTAAACAGGCTCTAAAGGAGAATTCATAGGTCCGGAACCGCTCTGTGGAATCACAAAGGATTACATACGAGGAGGAATGCGGAACTGACTAGAGAAGGGACACCTAATCAAGTGGAGGTTGACAGAAGATCACCTTCACACAAAAAGCTTACTGGAAAATGTAAACAAAGAACTCTCAATCAGTTTATTAAAACTGAGCAAGAGATAGTTGACGATTTGATTACTAGACACTGTACCCTAAAGATACATTTATACAAAGTGGGAAAAGTCAGGGGACATGCGAAGTAAGGGATGAAACACCTACTCATATACTCTGCTTATGCAAAAACTTACAAGGATTCAGGCAGAAGCATTTTGGAAACGAGATAACACAACCATCAAATCTACCCAAAATCATCCTAAATAAGATAGTGCCCTATATCGAGGAGATGAAAGTTTTCGAGTAGAAGTATATAATATTGGGAACGGTAGAAGTGCCCGGACTGTTGAGCTCAACACAACCGAATGAATGAATTGAGTCTCCTACTCACAAATGTTAAGAGATACGCATAAAGTGACGGACTGGTTTGCGTGAATGCGGCAGTGAGTCGAATGAAATACTATTCCAGGTGTTTTAAAAGTAATACATCTATATCAAAATAATTATTCATAATTAAATTTAATAACTAGATGCTAAAGAGGAAAGATTAAATTATTAAAAGAAATGAAATCCATACTACAGGATAACTAGAACAAGTAACGTTACAGTCGTAGAAAACGAAATGAGTCGCAGACGAGTTTCGTATATACTATCATTAGTAAGTATTATTTAATTACATAATTATTATCATCATCATAAAAAACAAGAATCCACAAATAAAATTTATTGTGTGGAATCTACTCATATTACTTTTCCTAATAAACGGTTTTAAAGATTAAAACTAACTTTTCCGCATCTGTGAGATGCCCTGAACAATATTGTATAATAAAACTGTCACTGTTGTATACACTTCGGGGAATCTATCGTGCTAACAAACCGAAATTCCACCAAAAATAACCAAAAATGTATATCTGGATTTATAGGACCCACTGTACTCACTCTAGTCAGTTGAAGAATAGAGTACATCAGTGAGACACTTTGAAAAATATCCAATTATAAAATTGGTCACTTGTATACACTCCGGAGGCTGTATCGTGGTAACATCCCGAAATTTATCCAAAAATGTAGCAGTTCAGGTACCATAGCACCCGTTGTACTAGCTGCGGTGAGCTAAAAATCAAAAACGTTCATCTATAAGACGCGCTGAATAATATTCAATCATAAAATTGGTCACTTGTATACACTCTGGAGGCTGTATCGTGCTAACAATATGAAAATTCTCCGAAAATGACAAAAATTTGGTACTTCAAGTACCATAGGACCCGTTGTACTGGTTTTAGCGAGCTAAATATCAAAAGAGTTCATATTTGAGACGCTTTTAATAATATCCAATCATAAAATTGGATACTTGTATATACTCCAGAGACTGTATCGTGCTAAAAAACTGAAATTTCTCCTAAAATGAAAAAAAAATGTAGTATTTAAAGTACTATAACACCTGTTGTACCCGCTCTGGTGCGCTGAAGATCAATAGGGCTTATCTATGAGATATCTTTAACAATATTCGAAGATAAAATTGGTGACTTGTTGCACTACGCAGGTTGTATCGTGGTAACAAACTGAAATTTCTCAAAAACGTGCAAAAATGTCGTATTTCAAGTACCATAGCACCCGTTGTACTGGCTCTGGTGATCTTAAAATCAATAGGCTTCATCTGTGAGATGTCCAGAATAATATTCAATCATAAAATTGCTGCCTTGTTGCACTCCAGAGGGTGTATCGTGCTAACAAGACATGTAACGAAAAGTGGCCGACTACAACGACGACGATGACATACACAGGATTTTTTTCTAAAAACCATTTTCTCGTGTTGTTAAAGATAGAAAACGGTAATTTTTTTTTTTAAATTCCAATTTTTCTGGGGTAAACCAATACTTTTCTCGCATATTAGATAGGTTGGGCGGAAAAGTAATAAAACTAACTGTACTCAAGGAATATATTTCCCGCCTAACTGCAACATTGAATTGGCATAATGGAACCCATGTTGAATAGGCTATACAGTTTGACTTCCACTCTCCTAAAAGCACAGGAGAAAATTATAGACTGTTATGTCAGAGGCGAACTCCTTGAGTCAAAACTGCTTCACAAAGAAGTAAATCCACGATTAACGCTGTAGAGTGCCTATTTGAAAGTATTAAAAAGATATACGCAGCAAAAGAAATGGCTCTGTGTACCTTCATTGACATAGATGGTGCTTTCGATAACACCTCACATGCCTAAATCACCAGATCGTTAGAGGAAGGAAACATTAACGACTCACTGATCAGATGGATACAGTCTATGCTGAAAATCAGAATTATTGTAGTGAAACTTGGAGGAGAGACAATCAGGATGACAGCAGGAAGAGGTTGTTCCACAACGGGGAGTTCTATTGCCTCCGCTGTGGTCACTGGTTGTCGATAGCCTAATAGTGAAACTGCACGAATCGGGTTTTACGACTCAAGTTTATGCCGATGACGCGGTTGTAACCGTCAAGGGCAAACACGACGAAGTAATCTGCGATAGCATGCAAGTAGTACTAGACATAATCGAATGGAAGAATTTGTTGATCTTAGTAAAACAGTGCTCGTCCATTCACCAGGAGATGAAAGTACACATTTATATCCCCAACTTTGAGTGGAACGAAGCTAAAATTTTCGAAAGAAGTTTAATACTTGGGCCTCATAATCGACCAAAAACTAACATGGAACAACCAAATTGACCACATTCTCTCCAGAGTACTAGCGGCAAGCTGGACATGTTGAGACACAAAAATGATCTACAGGAGATACCAAACGATCATTAGGCCCATGGTCACTTATGCGTTACTTATATGGTGGCCAAAAATACAATAAACCTCGGCATAAGCCAAGTTGCAGAAATCGTCATGATTAACTTGCCTAGACATAGGAATATATACGTGCCCTATTGTGGCTCTAAAGGCAATGCTGAACCTTCTACCACTGTACTTATGTATAGTAAAAGAAGCAGCTATCAGTACCTTTAGACAGAGTCAATCAGTAAAACTAAAAGTAAGAGATCGGACGCCTAAAGATTTTGGAACACATTTACCTAGAAGCTATGTCTATACCGACAGATACTATGCCTATTAGGTACGACTTTTGAAGGCAATTTGAAATGGTTATGAACAACCACCAAATTTGCACATAGAACGGACTTCAACATGGGAAGGAACACATCAGTTTGGTACACTGATAAATCCAACATAGATGAGCGTCAAGGGGGCTAGTTTCGGGCACTGAAAACACCTTGGCATAGCCTCAACCATATACCAAGCAGAAATATATGCTATAGAAATTTGTGCTCAGGAATGCTTCAAAAGAGACACCCAAAGTGCTTATATCTATAGACATCAGATAGCCAGTCAGTATTGAAAAGCTCCGAAGTCAAACACTTGCGAGTCTAAGCTAACTGTGAACAATCCCTAAGACAACTCGCAACAACTAACCGGGTCACTCTGGTGTGGATGCCAGGTCACAGGAGCGTTATAGGCATTGAGGAAGCAGACAGCCTCGCCAAAGGAGCAAACTACGAATTCCTTGGCCCGGAACCCTTCTGTGGAGTTTCTAAAGCCCACTTGAAAGAAGAGTTCCGTTACTGGGAAAACGATTTAATAAGATCTCATTGAAATGAAGTGCCAGGATAAAGATAAGCGAAAAGGCTGGTAGGTCTTTCGCCAAGTAAAGCTAATCACCTCAAAAAAATGGGTAAATCAGAGAATTATTTCTGCAGATACTGCGAGAGTATCGCTATAGCTGTAGACTATTTGCTTCGCGAATGGGCAGCACTCACTTTTATGCAAAAGGCTGAAGTTCCTAAGGGGGGTCTTCCAAAGGTCCTTTGATATCTGGGACTTAGCTACCAGGAATCTGATAAACTTTGTACGAAGCGTGAATCGAATAGATTTAGGGTTATGCACAAAATATCTTATAGGTCGAAGTATTTGATTGGCTGCAGAGACTTTACGACCCCCTCTACAATCTACAACTTTGTATAAATAATTCCACAATATAATGAACAAATTATAAGAAAATTGATAATTGTTTAGATATTACTAAATATCATCTGTTCAAGATTAGAAAATCTTGAATTATATTGTTTATGATGTTTTTAAAAATATGTAAGATATTTGTATGTTCTTTTCGTCATTATATATATTCAAAGCGTAAATTCATTTTATTTGCTATCGCTGTAAAAATGTGTTAAAGAATTGATAGACCTTTTGTTTTGTTATGAATTCAAAGGGTAGTTACAATTTATTCACAGCTTTTGTTAAATACCTTTAAAATATCACATTCTGCAATAATAATTGTAAATAGTTTTGTTTGAGCATTGAAAGAACACATTTTGAAAGTCGACATATTGTCGCATAGTGTTTGAAATCCTAAAGTTAAAAATTTAGGAAAATGTCACGTTTCACACTATTATCTATTGGAACAAACGTTTGAATGACCTTTCTGAGTAAAAAGGTTACAATTGCTATTGGAGTCTTCAATAGAAATTGAAATATCTATTGCAGGCGTCTATTGTTGATTCTTGTCGATGAACCCGACGAGTTTAATGATACTGGCCAATAGAAAATGTTTATTTCCGTTTGTTCGACCCAATCCACGTGTAAGATTTCTATTCAACACGTTTTATAACGTGAAGAAATCAGTTTTTACACTCATCGAAGCGAGTTCAATACTCAATAACAAAGTTTTTAATACTCATCGAAACGAGCTTACAACTAGAAAACGAAATCAGTTCTACTACTCATCGAAGCGAGTTCAACACTAGAAATCAGTTCAATACTCAAGTTAGTTCATAACTCAGTTCAACACTCAATCGAGTTCATCGAGTCGTCGTTAAATATCGAAGTTACTTCATTCAAACTCAAACAATCAGAGATACTAAGTCTAACACATCGTTACTTAGTTTATATACGAGCCAAGTGAATATTCATCAAATCGAAACATAACGTGCCTACTGATCTGAAACCACCGAAGTTCAAACAATCATAACCTTGTACCATTCTTGTAAATTTGTACATAATAAATCATTAATTTCGACACTAATTTTGTCAAATAAGGATTATTTATCTAGTTGAATGTCTACGCCAGTCGACGAAACTCAGCAAGAAATATAATCAAAAACATCATCGAAATGGAAGGAAAAAAATCAATCAATTTTCTTGATTTGAAAATTCAACTGTTAATGATGTACTTGATTATTCAATTTATAGAAAACAAACACACACTGATGACTATACCATATAACTCTAATCACATGTCACATGAATTGGCAGCATATAATTCGATGATTCATAGAGCATTTTCATTTCCTATGAACAAATATAATTTTTATTGGGAAATTAATACAATCGAACGAATAGCAACATCGAATGTTTATCAATTACATATTGAATAACTTAATAAAAAAGTGAAAAAATAGCATTACCACTAATATTTTCTAAATAAACTAAAGAAATACATAATTACAAGACCATCACATATGCTGGTAATACTTTCAATAATATTTCAAAGCAACAAATATAACAATTTCTCTCAAAACAGAAAGTAATCCCCATTAAAAAAGTCTGGTGTATGTTAACTTAAATGTCTAGAATGTAATGCTGTCCATTTGTCCAAGCCCTTAGAAATTTGGAAATTAAAGACAGTGAACAATTAGAAGCATACATATTAATAATCCCAGAGAAATCCTATTACGCGTAAGATCTACTTGACTCCAAACATTCATCAATACCTAACTCAGAACTAGAAGAATTACATATTTGTGATAAGGCACAAGAACTTAAGTAATAATTCTAGAGATGAGCAGATATAGTTTTCCTGGTTTTCTATATCATTGCACAGTTATACTGATCTTAATTGGGAAAAATGATATCCAGGATATCCCTATGGGACTGATAATATCTAAGATTTAATATTTAAAATATTATATCTTCTTTTTCCTGTTCATATATCAAAAGGTAGGTCACTTGGTCTAGCCAAAAATAATTAATAAATATTAAAACGTACTATATTTTGTTCAAGAATAGAAAAGACCTCACCGAGAGCGTCACAAAAATATAGCATTCTAATATTTATATGGGTGTTTCAAAAAAATATGGCCAATTATTGGCAAAAAAGATCTCATATTAACAGTCTGCAAAACAGTAAATCAAAATAAATTAACAGTTCTTTGTATTCGATTATCATTCACATATCATTGGCTGTGCTCAGTATCAATTACTTTTTCATCTGTGGCTTCTTCAATACAGGGTGAAACAAAACGCAATATAACAAAAATTTTAAGTGAAAAACCATATAAGTCTTTTTACAATTTGTTAGAACAATTAATAATCTTTCAAACGATAAAGTACATTTCTATTTATAAGTTAATGGAATGGTATTTATAAATTAATGGAAATCCGTAGATATTTTATGATAATTGTCAAAAACAAGTATTTTACTGTTACGAAACAGCACACTGGTATAGACCCTAAAACCGACCCTGTCTAAGCCAGGTATAATAGTTAAAATTATGGCGGATACGCAGTTATAAAAAACTGTTTACGATTGAGACTATCTTATCTAGAACTGGTTTTTGTGACCAGAGTTATCTAGAAAAGGTCAGAAAAGTTAATTGTGTGTGTAAGCCGCAGTCCAGAATTTACTAGTAAAAACGGCTTTAATATATAAGGGACTGATCAGGAAGTTTTAGTCAGTTTATAATTTGACATCGTGAGTTAAACAATCAATAAGTGAATATAAAGTGTTTAAATAAATTAGTTTGAGTGAATATACAGTTAATATAATTGAATAATTAAGTGATTAGTTAAGTATATATAAATTGAGTGTTAGTGAGCTAGTGTTTCAATAAATTAAGTAAATGAACCTACCGTGTGTTTAAAATTTATCCCACCCGTTTATTGTTTAAATAAATAACAAAAACATTACATTGGTGTCAGAAGTGGGATAATATAAATAAATTCCTACGTAAAAATGACCAAGAGACTATGTGATCTAAGAGTCACAGAATTAAGAGCAGAATTGGAAAATCGTGAGTTGGAAACGTCTGGTAAGAAAAGCGAATTAGTTGAACGACTTAAAGTGGCACTGGAAAATGACGGCTTTGATACAGAAACAGTTTTATTTAATGACGAGGCTTCCACCTTAATCTCGTCAATTTCTGCCGTGGAAGAAAAGATCTCAACTAATGTGAAAAACGATATTTCTGCAATAAAGAACGATTTTTCTGATATGAAGAACGATATTTCTGCTATGAAGAATGATATTTCTGCAGATATCTTATCATTGAAAAATGACATTGCTACTGAAGTCGAGAATAAAATTTCGTCTCTAAAATCAGACATGGAGAATAAAATGACAACGATAGAAAATCAGATGGACGAGAAAATCAAGGAGCTAGAGACAAAGATTGCCGATTTAAGATCAAAAGACACATCAGCAGAAGAAAAGAAGATCGGCATATGCAAGCCAGAAACACAACCCAAGACAGATGATATTGGTAGTTTTACCCGAGTCAAGGCCCCAACGTTCGAAGGAAAAATGTCGTGGACCAATTATGTGAAACAATTTGAAGCAGCCGCTAGAGTGAATAATTGGTCCGATAAGGAGAAAGCAGTGAACTTAACTATCGCGCTTCGAGGAGATGCCTTAGATGTACTACAAACGATACCACTTGAAGAAACGGATGACTTCGAGCAGCTGAAGAAGAGGTTGGACATGCGATATGGCCACGAACATCTAGAGCACTTGTACCAATCTCAGCTGAAGAACCGAAGGCAGAAACGTGATGAAGCCCTTCAAGAGTATGAAGTGGACATTGCCCGATTAGTTCGATTCGCTTATCCATCACCACCAGAGAACAGGATGGAATGTCTGGGCATACAGGCGTTTATTGATGGCTTACGTGACCCCGATATGCAGAGGACTTTTCGCTTAGCCCATCCCAAAACATTAGTTGACGCATTGACAGCTGCTCTTGAATATGAAGCAGCAACGAAGGCTTCGGGTTACAACAAAGTTAGGACCATCCAAAAAGAAGGCGACGAGGACAAGTTTGACCAGATTGTCAGCTTGATCAAAGTTATGATGGACAAGAAACCGAGAAAAATCAGATGCTGGGATTGTGGCGAGCTAGGGCATGTACGTAGTTTGTGTAAGCGCTTCAAAACTCCTGCAAACCAAGAACCCAGTCACAGGAAAACTAGAACGGGTCGGCTACGAGGGGGCAGCACCGACCCATGATCGTTCCAAAGACCCTCTCATACTGATAGCTTCGCTCAGATGTCGCAACAACAGTGTTTATGTAGATGGAGAAGTGAATGGCAAAAGATATACTCTGCTTGTAGACACTAGAGCAACTAGAACTATCATACGACCAGAAATAATAAACTTCAAGAAGAAGATTTTACCAACGATACTGCGACTGCGGACCGCTACAGGTGAAAGTGCCAACGTTCACGGTGAGACACAAATTCAATTGGGAATTGGCGCAGAGAAGTTCACGCAAACGGTAATCGTTGCTGACATTGGAGTAGACGCGATTCTGGGAATGGACGTAATGAATGTACATGGTTTCCAATTAGACTTTAGAAACATAACCATTAAAGTGGGTTCCGAGGAGGTATTCCTGCATCCATATGAAGGCAGCGCGGTGTTGGCAGCTGTACAGGGAGATAACGTTCTACCTGCACGAAGCGAAACCATGATAGTAGCACGGCTACAGGGAATCATGGAGGAAAGTACACCGGTTATGATGGAACCAAGGAACCACGACGAAGAGGTTGGCAAAGGAGTACTAATTGGAAAAGGATTGGTCACGTCGGCGAAAGAGATCCCAGTGTGTGTAATAAACGTGAACGATTACCCAATTACCATCAAGAAGGAAACCAAGATTGGATCCTGCGTACCAGTGACGTCTATAGTTCGTCAAACAACGACCACTGACAATTCTAATGCCAGATTCGAACAAATGTTATCAGTAGCTGGTCAATCTTTGGATTGAGCTGAAAAAAAGAGAATGAGAGAATTTCTCTTGCAGTATCGAGACTTATTCGTACCAGAAGGAGGAAAGACTGGCAGAACATCAGCCGTCAAACACAAAATTGATACTGGTAATGCTGAGCCAATTAGACAATAAGCTCGAAGACTTCCACGAGCGAAAAGAGAGGAAGCTGCAAGAATAATTCGAGAGATGGCACAAGAAAAAGTAATAGAACCATCTACTAGTCCATGGGTGTCTCCAGTAGTGCTCGTGAAGAAAAAGGATGGAACTACGAGATTCTGCGTGGATTATCGTCAGCTTAACAACGTGACGAAGAAAGACAGCTATCCTCTGCCTCGAACTGACGATACGCTAGACACTTTGGCCGGCAGCAAACTGTTTTCCACCTTGGACCTGAAGTCTGGTTATTGGAAAGTGGGAATGGACCCAGAAGATAAAGAGAAGACTGCTTTTACCACCGGATCTGGATTATGACAATTCAACGTCATGCCATTCGGGCTCTGTAATGCGCCTGCGACATTTGAAAGACTTATGGAAAAAGTATTGAGAGGGTTGTCTTGGAAGACATGCCTGGTCTATTTGGACGACATCGTAGTACTGGGGAAGACATTTGACGAACATCTGAAAAATTTAGAAGACGTATTCAAACGACTCCAAGATGCCCAGCTCATGTTAAACCCGAAGAAATGTCAGCTGTTCCAAAACCGAGTCAACTATCTAGGTCATACAGTGAGCAATGAAGGAGTGGCGGTGGATCCAGAGAAAGTTGCTTCCATTCAGCAATGGCCGCAACCAACCGACAAACATCAAATTAGGAGTTTCCTTGGACTATGCACGTATTACAGAAGATTTATCAGGAAGTTTGGAGATATTGGCAAGCCTCTGACGCGACTTACAGAAGAAGAAAGAGCTTTCCAATGGGACGAAGAGTGTCAAACGGCTTTTGAAACTTTGAAGAGGCATTTAACCTCGGCGCCGATATTAGGATATCCATTACCAGAGGGAGACTTTATTCTTGACACTGACGCAAGAAACGTAGGAATTGGTGGAGTGCTCTCACAGATCCAAGGAGGGCAAGAAAGAGTGCTGAGATATTTAAGTAAAGTCCTTTCCAAACCAGAACGAAACTACTGCGTCACAAGAAGAGAACTTTTGGCAGGAGTGGAGTCCGTGGAACACTTTTACCAGTATCTCTATGGTAGGAAGTTTTTAATCCGGACTGATCATGCAGCACTTAAGTGGTTGATGCAGTTCAAGAATCCCGAGGGCCAGATCGCTAGATGGATTGAACGACATCAAGAATACGATTTCAACATCGAACATCGAGCTGGTGTGAGTCACCGAAATGCCGACTCCCTGTCCAGACGGCCGTGCCCAACAGACTGCTCCCACTGCAACAAGGTGGAATCTAGGGAAGCTGCAGTTTCAAGAACTACTTTAGTCAACGAGGAATAGTCACCCACCAGGATCAGAGAAGATCAGAAGAATGATCCTCACCTGAAGATGATCCGGCAATGGAAGAAAGAAAACCGGCGACCTACCTGGCAAGAAGTGTCAAGATTTTCACCGAAACTCAAGGCATATTGGGCTCAGTGGGACTCCCTCGTCCTAGAAGAAGGGCTGTTGAAAAGAGTTCTTGAAAACGATGATAGTTCTGAGATGAGGAGACAGCTAATTATTCCGACAACAAGAGTAGCTGAGGTACTGAAGAAGTTACACGACAGTCCATCGGGAGGTCATCTGAGAGTGAAGAAAACCCTCCAGCGAGTTCGTGGAAGGTTTTATTGGATGAACAGCTCCGACGATGTGAAGGACTGGTGTAAGAAATGTACGACTTGTGCTACGAGTAATGGACCACATCGCAAGAGAAAGGCACCCATGAAACAGAACAATGTTGGAAGCCCTTTCGAAAGGATTGCTTTAGATATCGCTGGACCATTTCCGACGACAGAAAATGGTAGCAAGTACATACTGGTTGTAATGGATTATTTCACAAAGTGGGTGGAAATTTACGCTATCCCGAACCAAGAGGCCACAACTGTCGCGGATGTATTGGTGAAAGAATTCATCAGCCGATATGGAGTGCCCATGGAAGTCCACAGTGACCAAGGAAGAAATTTCGAAAGCCATCTATTCCAGGAGATTTGCGACAAGCTGGGAATGAAGAAGACCAGGACAACAGCTTAACATCCACAGTCAGATGGAATGGTCGAGAGAATGAACAGGACTATTGGAAAATACCTGTCCAAAGTAGTATCCAGCCATCAGAGAGATTGGGACCAGTATCTTTCCCTATTCGCATTGGCTTATCGATCTGCTGTCAATGAGTCCACGGGTGAAACACCGGCGAAAATCCTGTTTGGACGTGAAATGAGGCTTCCTTGTGACCTGGAATTTGGCTGCCGGCCTGGAGAAGATCTAGCAGGCGAAGACTACGCAATCCAATTGAGAAGAAGGCTGGATGATATTCATGAATTAGTTCGAACAAATCTCCAAGTTGCCAGCGACAGAATTAAAAGTCGGTACGACACGCAGGCCACAGAAGGCGGTTTTAAAGAAGGGGACAAAGTATGGTTACACAACCCGGCGAGGAGGAGAGGATTTTCTCCAAAATTACAAAAATCCTGGGAAGGTCCATACTTATTCAAGAAAAGGATCAATGATGTTTTATATCGCATAAGCAAGATCCCCAACGGAAAACCAAAAGTAGTTCACCGAAACCGACTAGCGCCATTCGAAGGAGACCATGACATAGAGGAAGGAGTAAACCTTATTCGAGTTGTGTCTGATCCCACCTTCGATGAATTTATGGGCGCGTATGGAGGTACCGGGAAAGCTAGATATGGAGTCACTTCGGAACGACAACAAGATTTGTTCACTCTCCCGGAAGATTATTTACTGGCCTACAACATCCCCACCCGTATCAAGAACGCACGAGGGCTGGCAACCGTCTTTCGAAAGAAGTTCGGCAATTAGAAAAACTTGAAGACTAGATTCCAGCCCCTGGCAAGACACTGAAACTGGAACATAATACGCGGTACGTCTTTTCTACGTGGTAACTAGAAATGAATTCCAAGATCTATGTACCTACTTCGAAACCTCCGAGACTATGTGTTGGAATCCAACGTCAAGAAACTGGCTATGCCTAAGATAGCGAGTAACCAGTTATATTGGCGAATCATCAGGAGCATGGTAGAGATTATCTTTCAAGATACCGGTGTCCAGATATTAATTTGCAACTACAACCCCCGTTATCAGAATCCGATTAAGACGGTGCCCTGCTATTTCCATAAGATCGGAAAGTGTAGAAATGGGGCCAGTTGCCAATTCAAACATCCAGTCTCGGCTACACAAAAGATCCAGGAGGAACTTTCATTTAAGGAGGGGGTAATGTTACGAAACAGCACACTGGTATAGTCTCTAAATCCGACTCTGTCTAAGCCAGGTATGAAAGTTGAAATTTGGACGGACGCGCAGGGTTTTCTAGAATTGTTTACGAATAGTGACTATCTTATCTACATTGTTTTTGTGACCAGTCTTATCTAGAAAATGCCAGAAAGCCAATCGTTTTTGTAATCTAGAATTATCTAGTGAAAAAGGTATTAATATATAAGGGACCGATCAAGAAGAGTTCAGTTCAGTTGATAAAGTGATCTCGTGAAATAAATACACCGAAATAGCAATCAGTAAATAAGTGAATATAAATCAGTTAAGTGTTTATATAAATTAGTTTAAGTGAATATACTGTGTATATAATTATTAAATAGTGTAGTAAGTAAATAAATAAGTAAGTTAAACTACCGTGTGTTGAAAGTTTATCCCACCCGTTTACTTCTCAAATAAATTAGAAAAACATTACAGTAGAAAGAAAGATGTGTTTCAGTGTACATAGACATCATTAACATCATTAAAATAAGAAGTTATCGAAATTTTGTCTTCTAGTTTTGTTATATTTTATGTTAAGATACTAAATTAAAGACAGCATTAACTAAATCCTAAAATTTTCGAAATTCTGCTCATTGCATAAACATTCTTTGATGATCAAAGACACTATAAAACTTTTATCAAACTTAAAATACCTACTGATATAAATTATAACTGAAGTTGCAAACACAGCCCTTTGCGGTAGTATTTCTAAATCTTTGTAATAATTATTCGTTGTCCTCATTGAAAACACGTTTTGGAAGAGCATGAGGTTGATAGAAAATATTACCTGATGTGTCCAATCTTTCCTTACGTCTTAAGAAAGCTCTTCCATTTGGATATCTTCGATTGGGATATTTTTCACGATATACTCTTGAAGCGAGTAAACAATTTTTTGAACATTCTCCTAACACGTAAATCATATCGATCATGTCTTCCTACCGAAAATTCATTATAGTTATTTATTATTTAAACCTAACAACACAAAGGAAGAATACAGCAATATTTCTTTGACATTTATTACTAGATTCTATTTTGACAGTAGCCCACTTGATATAATCAAAAATTTGGCTTGATTATGTTTCGCCCTTTCTCAAATAAGCCTATAATAATAATTCTTGAAAGTGAAACATGCATAAATATAAATTTTTTGGTAATTCCAGGTACCTACAGTATTAACAAACATTTCATATCATTGATTAGATATAGTAGATGCATCCAAAATTACAATTTAAATTTATGCCTTAAAAATGTTTAAAATTTACAAGACGTTGCATGCGAAAATTTAACACCATTTAATTTGTGTACGTAAAATACTTGTTTTTGACCATTATTCAAAAATATTCACGGTTTTCCATTAATTTATACCCTAAAAATACTACATCGTTTGAAAGATTATTAATTGTACTAACAAATTGTAAAAAGACTTTTAGGGTGATTCAATCAAAAATTTTGAGATATTACTTGATTTGCGTTTTGTGTCAACCTGTATTAAAGTAGCCACAGATAAAAAAGTAATTAATACTGAGCACAGCCAATGATATGTGAATGATAATTGAATACAAAGAAATGTTAATTTATTTTGATTTACTGTTTTGCAGTGTTAAAGATGTGGTCTTTTTGCCAATAATTGGCCATATCTTTTTAAAACACCCATATAAATATTAGAATGCTATATTTTTGTAACGCTCTCGGTGAGATCTTTTCGATTCTTGATCAAAATATAGTACGTTCCATTTAAAAAAATGTAAGTTTGTGCTGCTTCGTGGTTTTGAAATACCCTGTAGAATCGAAAGTATTTTCAAAATGTGTCCTCAGTAACTGTATTAGCTCACACAAAACTTTGAAGTTTCATCTCTTACCAGAACGATGTAATCCTCCGATGTTAGAAGATTGTCCCATCTTGTACATATTGTGGAATTATTGATAATAATATCATAATTTATTTTAACAAAAGTTTAGTTATGATAATTTTATTTATCTGCGTTTGAAACTTATCAGATCATTAGCTGATGATTGTTTGTAGGGAGGATTAAGCTGCGCCATGTTGTCGGTGACAAATTGATGAGCTCGGATTATCAAAGGACTGTTGCATCGAACCTAATCATTTTTAATCCTATTAACTCTACTGCTATTACACAGTTTGTCTACAAAGTCAATGTGTACAAAGCATTTATGAGCTGCTACAAAAATTTATTGAAAACTATTTTTTAAATTCTTAAAATAAGATTGTCATAGCAATTTAGGGAAGTATTGTTGTTGATAACTGATCTTTTCAATGAATAGGAATAGAAATTTTTGAACTTTAGAGGTTCAAGTTATTTAATTGGATAACAGTGCTGCATTTTGTCACTTCAACACAAATGTGTCTTGTGATTTTTGAAATGAATTGAAAACAAGATTAATTCTGATTTCCTAGATGAAATTTATTTTCTACAGTTAGATTAAATAGAATTTCAATAATCTAGCAGCCGATCCAATACATTTCATTATAAACTATTGAACGTTCCATCAATTTAATGTATTATTTAGTAACGTCTATTTATGAATAATCGTAAATTAAAGCTCTCAGTGTATATCATCAACCGGTAAACATGATGTTTTTACTGGTTTCTCGACACGTAGCTTATTGATTGTATATTAATTATTTTAAACAAGGCCAACAAAAATTTGAACAAAAGATTGGTCCGTTTTGTTTTCATAAGAGATAACAAGTTTCATGGCGGATCTGTTGAACGGGCTAACAAGCTGCTTTTCCAACAATCAATCAACGGATTAAAAAATGTGTAACGAGGTTTTCAAATTCGATAAACACTTCTACACTGCTTGTTTTACATTCGACATAATCAATTATTCGAGATAAATTAGAATTATTCAAAGTTTTATCAATGAAAAATGTGGTTATGTGGCTTTGTTTGTTTACAACGTCGAAAAGATTCATTTAAACCAAGTAAATAACAGAAACTTATATTTAAAACTCCAGAAGGTCATATAAATTTAACGAGAAAAACTTATCACTTTTGCATTATACCTGTGACCGTTTATAGGAAGGGAACAATAATTTTGACTACACAGAACGAATTGCTGAGGATATAGTTAACAACTTTGGTACGTTTTTCTCAAGCAACTATATGATTTACAATGGTAATCATTCTCATAATGAGCCGAACAATTATGACTCTAAATATTACCAGTGTCTGTGAGAATGAAGTTTTTCACCCGCCTTCAAAAAATTCAAACGAAAAACCATTGCCGGAATAGACGGTTCACCTGCCTTCCTGATTAAAAATTGCAGTTATGTTTAAACTCAGCCACTAACAAGTATACTCAACCAGATTTTAAGAAATTCCGATTTTCCAGTTAAATGCAAGGCCTCATATATATGTCCCGTTTTCAAAAAAGATAATAATAATGACATATACAACTATCGGCTAATAAATGTTATGAATAATTTTCTTTGCAATAATTATACATGATTATACCTACAATAAATTTAAACATATTATCCCATAAACCAACATGGTTTTATTTCAAGTACATCAACTTTCATCAATTTATTCTGCATAAAGTAATTTATTGCAGACGCGTTGGATAAACGAGTTGACTTGTTCAATCCAAGATATAGTCTACACTGATTTCTCCGAATCGTTTGATAAAATTAATCACAATGTTTTACTAGGTAAACTGGATACACTTGAATTTCATGTAACACTAATAAATCTCCTAACATCATTATATATCGGATCGACCCCAATTTGTGAAATATCTTGGAAAAATCAACGGGTTTTCATCAAATCTCTAGACTACCTACCTCAGGGCTATGTCTTGGGGCCATCACTTTTTATTCTATGTAATATAGAGGTTATATTTATAATTGAATTGGAATTCATGTAGACTTTGCTAAGGCATTCGATACCGTGGACCACAAGACCTATACTGTTATCAAGCCTTGATAATCTGGGTGTGAAGGGTAAAGCACACTACTTTCTCAATTCATACTCAACTGACAAGAAACAACAAACAAAACATACTCAGTATGTGGTGTATGCATCATAAGTTTTGCAGATGATACGGTTATATTCTATGAAGGTAACACCTGGGACAACTTAAAGAATAAAATAGACACTGACTTTGGTAACATCAAGAAATGGTTCTATAATAGACTCCTATCAATGAATCTCAAAAACCTTTCCACCTGCCGTTCTATAGCTTATACGCGAGTCTCCCAACATTTGACAAAATATCAATAGAAGACGACCTGGATATCTTACCATCAAAAAACGTTAAATTATTGGGTATTATGATAGACAGCCATCTTAGATGGGACGTACATATAAACTATTTAATAAAAATATTGCGTAGTGTATTATATAGAATCAAACAAGTTTCAAATATACTCAACTTTAAACAAAAAAACATTCTTTAACACAGTTTAGTTGAATTGCACTTGGACTATGGTATTATAGGATGGGGAGAAAGGTATCTAAAACAAACCCTGAAATCACTAGAAATCATACAAAAGCGATTCTGGAAACAAATAATGTGTAGAAAGAATCGATATCCAAGTGGAGCGGTATTTGAGGAGATACAAATTTATGATTTGAGGAAACTTAATTTCTTGAAACTAGGAAAACACAACATTTGCATAGGAACGAACTCCTTACTCATTCTCTCCAAAATAAGACGCGACAAAAGAAAAAGTATATACCCCTGTTTATGAATAGTCGGTCGAAGATGCTACCGATATCTGGGACCGAAGGCATTCAATTGCTTGTCTGATAATATTAAAAATGAACCCCCAATCCAACGCTTCACTAAAACGCTCAAATCTAAAAGGTTTGTTCTCACACGAGTTTCAAACCATCAGAAACAGTCATGATTCTGCGCAATCCATTTCTCCGCGTTCATAAATAAGTTTCTAATTGTTTGAAAACAGCTGGACGTTGGACAACTATTGATGAAACTTGTGTGACCATCGTCCAGCTGTTTTCAAACAATCAGAAACTTATGTATCAACACAGAGAAATGTATTGCGCAGAATCCTGATGGTTTGTGATTCCTGTGAGAACAAACCTTATATCAGAAAGCTACCAACCACATTCGTAAAATCAATAAAAGGGACCAGAAAAAATTAATAATAATAATTGAAAAACTATTTATATTACTAACAATTGATATTATGTTGGACTAGTACTAATATATTTTTATATATTTTAATGAGGTTATTTAAACAATACTTTTTATGTACTTTATACTCAAATATGTTTTTAGTTGCTATTTTAGATATTTATTTGTTTATTTATTTATATATTGTCGCTCTACATACAGGTATATATGTGTGTCCTGATATACATACTATACCTCGTAGATTAAGTTTAATTTATTCACACATTACCTCTATACAATTTGTCATTTTTTCTTTATCTTGTGAATAAATTATTATTATATTAATTGATGTAAAAGCTCTGTTATATGGCGATGATCACAATGTATTGACAGATCCATGATTGCGTTAAATTCCAAAATAATGTTGAAGTTCCAAATGACTGGTGTGTAGTAAATGAGTGGTATCTAAGTGTTAGTAAATGAAGTGACATGTCTTTTTGGAAGTGGGCAGGCCATATAACTAAACAGAACTCATAAAGATGGACAGTACAGGTACTTCAATAGAGAATACAAGAAACATTTTCAGCTTTTTATGCCTATTTCTAAGTACCTTTTATATTTTCGAAAAAAGTTATGGCTTACTAAATATTTGAAAAAACGGAATTTCACCGATATATTGAATGTCTCAGTTCTTTGTTATCATAAGCGATAGAAACAATACTTTATTCAATAAAATTATTATAGCTCATGTAAATTTTGAGTTGTTACACAAACTTCTATTTTTTTCAATGGAGCCCTTAGTAGGCTATGATCTCATTGAAAATTATAAAGGCCTTTTTAACTACTTTTCAATGATATAAATGATATAAATATGTTTATAGCAATTTTGAGAAATAAGAATATGAATTAATGTTATGAAGCAAAGATTGCTATAAAAGTGTACTGAATGAAGGTGCTGAAATAAATTCTCTAGCTTGTGTACACCAAAATCCAAGGACATCTACTGCGCAATTGAAAAGAAAGCTGAAATATCTCAAAGCACAATAAGTCGGGTGTTTGAAAAGAGTAAATTCCGTGCTTACAAAATATTTGTCGCTCAAACTTCACACCCAGGGGATGCAATTTGACGCCTTGAATTTTGCAACTGGTTTAGAAGCATGTGCATTACAGACTCAGAGTTTCATTTAAAAATTCTAGGAACAGATGAAACCCGTTCTACGAATTGGAGTATTTTTAACAGGCATAATCAACAGATTTAGGCTCAAGTGAATGCTCATGAAGTCGGCCAAAGAAGACCACAAATTAAATTTGGATAATCAGGAATTGAATTTAATATACAAATTAAATAATTAAATACTGGTTTCTCAGGAATTTTCAGCTGAGTAACTCGGTTGGTCTGACCTATGTAGGAGCAATGAATTTAGCAACAAAAGCAAACAACGGGTTGTCGACGATAATATGGAATTTGAAACAATGCTCTCGACAATCGAACATCATAAAACATTCTTGCGAAGAAGGACAACATCTATACAAAATCCTAGTGACGAAATTGTCTTGATATTTAAGAAACTTATTACTAATATGGTCAAATTGTTATCATTATTTTTAGCTCTAATATTTTTAGATTATCATCCTCTTCTTTTGTCATTGTGCTTGTTTCTATTGCTTAGGTGACAACTGCTATTATTAACATTGCTCGATTCCGACCACAGATTTCCCCTATATCCGATTAACTTCACCAAAACGGACTCACAAACTATCAGAGTTTCCCTTACACTAAACATTCAATCAACGCTCATTGCAAATGATATTCCATTCCAACCACGGTTCGCAAAGAGGAAACTGCATTTTCTTAAAAACGGTTCCTTTTGTATGCGCTTTCTATCAAAATCCGAATATATCGAAGTATCCTCTTATTTATTATAAAAATCTCAGGTTTAAGTCTGGAGCTTCGTGGAATCAACAGTGCTTACGGCCATTTATTCCGGATCATAAATCACGATTAACAGTGTGATTTCGTGCTTTATTATTGGATTTTATGAGATTTTTCTTTCATTTTTGTATGTGGAAAAAAATAACTATATTTTATAAGAAACCAGTTACTACATTTAATGATTAAAAATCATTTTTTACGCATGCATGCTGTTTATTTAAATAAAACCCAATATCGGGGATATTATAAATAAAGAGAGTAATCAACATTATTATAGCTTATTTGTAGGTGACATAAATATCGACTTGATGAAAATAACTGAAGATTGAAGAAATTATCTAGATATTAATACTACAACAAGAGCGAGAAATGGATATGAATCATGTCTTGATTATATATTCATTAAAACAAAACAACAAAACTTCAATAACATATTACCTCTCACTATATCAACATCAATTACGGACCACCACATAACATTGTTACAAATTGTAGTGAATGAAAATAAAAACAATTCAATAAACAAAAAATATTTTCAAAAAGTAGACGAACAATTATTACAAAAAGCAATTAATAGTTTAAGTTAGAAAAATGAATTATACCCAATGCATGATATCGAATCGACAACAGAAAAATTCATCAACATCATAAACACATGTGTACAAAAATCAACTCAATACTTCAGATTAAAAAATAGTCAACGTAAAAGGAAAAATTGGATAACAAAATCATTGATAAAACACATCAACCAAAAAAATCATTCATTTTTATTATGGAAAGAAAATCCAAATAATGTAAACTTGAAAAATGATTATTTAACGAAAAAAAAAGAAACGCGAAAGACAATAAAGGCTGCCAAAGAAAATTATCATAAAAAATTAGGTTAAGAAGAATAAAATGCAAGTAAAAAACTCTGTAACACTGTTAAAGAAATTTTGAATATCAAGACAGCAAGAATAATAAATAATATTAGGATTGAAAAAAATGAGATCGTCACAGATCCAAAAGATGGTGCTGATATATTTAACAACTTCTTCGCGAATGTGGGGGAAACTTTGGCAAAGAACATACGACAAAATCCCAATTACAGAAGTAAAAAACCTATAAATAAAAATTCCATTGCCATCGTATTTTATGAGTTAACAAGTAAGTGTAAATTATAAAAAATTGGTAATAACTAAATTTTTTTTTATAATATCCTTGACCGAATTTATTTAGGCAACCTACTTGCAATACCTTTAATACAAATAATAATTGATATGACAGCATACTCATGTGGTTATACGATGGGTGAAGGTCGACCTATATACATATCTTAGACTATATATACTATGTCAGAAAGGTTCTTTGGCCACATGGAAGTTTAACATGCGTAATTATCGACAATGTGTTAGAAGGAAATAAGTTTAAATTCAGTATATCACCTATTTTCTTTTACAGCATATCATGAATATGTGAAAGTAAAATAAAATCTTTATTTCTCTTTGTTTGATAGTAATCTGAAATTTTACGTATAGCAGCGATGTTGCAGAAAATTACATGGGTTTATCAGTGTGTTAGAGAGAGGCATGGAGATATAGTAAATCTGAATTCTTAGCGCAGCTTATTACGGTGACTATTTCACTAGAGTAAATTGATAACTGACAAAATTTGAAGGTTTTGAACTGGCAATTTTTTGTCCTGTCGCGGCAATTTTTGGACGTTTAATAAATCAAATCTATGTGTATAAAATTCTATCACTCTGTGATAAAATTCAATATAAAATCTTTGTTAGTGGTTTCTAAGGAAACTAAGTTGTTTATTTATTTATTTAACTGTCTAAAAATTATCAAAACTGTTTCCAAAATTTAAATAAGTATTATTAACATGAATAATACAAGATTTGGAAATAACTCAATAAATGAAATAGAGAGTAACAATTAAGCAAAGTATACCGCGAAATACAATGAAGACAAAAAAGTCTGCGATGGAACAGTTTAGAATGTTTCTGGACGCACGTAACTATACGTTAGAAAATTAGAAAAGGATACTTCTGAACAAGTTAGAGGAAAAATTCTTGAATATTATGGTTTTAACATGAAAAAAAGAGATGGAACTGATTATACTGAAGCTAGTGTGAAAACACTTTGGAATAAGACTGCTCAAATGGTTCAGGAAATAAACGGTTTTGAAGACTGAAACTAACTTTTCCGCATCTGTGGCCCTGAACAATATTCTATCATAAAATTGTTACTTGTATACACTTCGGGGGATGTATCGTGCTAACAAACCGAAATTTCTCCAACAATAACCAAAAATTTAGTATATCTAGTTTTATAGGACCCGCTGTACTCGCTCTAGTCAACTGAAAATCAATAGGGTACATCCGTGAGACACCTTGAACAATACTTATCCATAAAGTTGATCAATCGTATACTCTCTGGAGGCTGTATCGTGCTAACAAACTGAAAATTCTCCAAAAATGACAAAAATTTGGTACTTCAAGTACCACAGCACCCGTTGTACTGGCTTTAGTGAGCTCAATATCAATAGGGTTCATCTTTAAGACGCTCTGAATAATATCCAATCATAAAATTCATCACTTGTATATACTCCGGAGGCTGTATCGTGCTAACAAACTGAAACTTCTCCAAAAATGACAAAAATATCGTACTTAAAGTACTGTAGCACCGGTTGTATTGGCTCTGGTGAGCTGAAAATCAATAGGGTTAATCAGTGAGATGCATTGAATAATATTCAATCATAAAATTGTTGACTTATTGAACTCCGGAGGCTGTATCGTGCTAACAAACTGAAATTTCTCGAAAAACGACAAAATGTCGTACATCAAGTACCATAGCACCCGTTGTACTGGCTCTGGTGAGCTGAAAATCAATAGGGTTCATCTGTGAAATGTCCTTAACAATATTCCATCATAAAATTGGTGACTTATTGCACTCCGGAGGCTGTATCGTGCTAACAAGACCTGCAAGGAAAAGTGGCCGACGACAACGACGACGACGACGACGACGACGGCGACGACGACGACATACACACAGGATTTTTTTTCTAAAAACCGTTTTTTCGTGTTGTTGTTGATGAATAACGTAAAAATAACTCAAAAAAAAATTTCAAATTTCCAACTTTTTTGTGGGTAAACCAATACTTTTCTCGCATATTAGATAGGTTGGCGGAAAAGTAAAACGGTTTTGAAGATTAAAACTAACTTTTCCGCATCTGTGGCCCTGAACAATATTCTATCATGAAATTGTCACTTGTATACACTTCGGGGGATGTATCGTGCTAACAAACCGAAATTTCTCCAACAATAACCAAAAATTTAGTATATCTAGTTTTATAGGACCCGCTGTACTCGATCTAGTCAACTGAAAATCGATAGGGTACATCTGTGAGACACCTTGAACAATACTTATTCATAAAGTTGATCAATAGTATACTCTCTGGAGGCTGTATCGTGCTAACAAACTGAAAATTCTCCAAAAATGACAAAAATTTGGTACTTCAAGTACCACAGCACCCGTTGTACTGGCTTTAGTGAGCTCAATATCAATAGGGTTCATCTTTAAGACGCTCTGAATAATATCCAATCATAAAATTCATCACTTGTATATACTCCGGAGGCTGTATCGTGCTAACAAACTGAAACTTCTCCAAAAATGACAAAAATATCGTACTTAAAGTACTGTAGCACCGGTTGTATTGGCTCTGGTGAGCTGAAAATCAATAGATTTCATCAGTGAGATGCCCTGAATAATATTCAATAATAAAATTGGTGACTTGTTGAACTCCGGAGGCTGTATCGTGCTAACAAACTGAAATTTCTCGAAAAACGACAAAATGTCGTACATCAAGTACCATAGCACCCGTTGTACTGGCTCTGGTGAGCTGAAAATTAATAGGGTTCATCTGTGAAATGTCCTTAACAATATTCCAGCATAAAATTGGTGACTTATTGCACTCCGTAGGCTGTATCGTGCTAACAAGACTTGCAAGGAAAAGTGGCCGACGACAACGACGACGACATACACAGAGGATTTTTTTTTCTAAAAACCGTTTTTTCGTGTTGTTGTTGATGGATAACGTTAAAATAACTCAAAAAAAATTTTAAATTTCCAACTTTTTTGTGGGTAAACCAATACTTTTCTCGCATATTAGATAGGTTGGCGGAAAAGTAAAATATTTTCTAGAATTTAACATCAAAATTGATCCATTTAAAGATATTACCTACAAATTTGCTAGATTGGCCAGGGATACAAAAAGTAAAAAGCTTTAGGCTGAACCTGAAACCAGAAAAAGAAGTTCTAACGCGTTTACCAAAGAAGAATTAATTAAAATGGTAGAAAGCTATTCTGAAGATAATCCTGATGGGTTACAAAAAAAGTTTTTCCATTTATGTTCGTTCGAATTAGCATAGCGTGGAAATGAAGCTGCTAATTGTGATATTAATTACTTTAAAAAAGAATATGATAATAAAGGTAATTTTACTGGTAGGGTAGAATATAATCCAATCTTTTCCAAAACGACACAAGGAGGATCAAAAGCTTTATCTGGCAGTAAGTGGCTGGTAAGAGATAATGCTAACAACAATTTGTGTCCCGTACGTTTATTTTTATAAATTATTGGAAATAGAGAATTCAATCCTTATCTAACAACAACAAGATTATTTTTAACAGTACATCCAAATTGGGAGAAAGGAATATGGTACAAAAATTCACCATTGGGAATTAATACAATTTCAAAGTGGACGAAAATATCGGCAGAATCAATCGGTATAGACACAAAAAAAATAAAAATAACCAATCATTCACATAGAGCTTCTGCAATATCTGCATTAGCAAAAGAAGGAGTTGGTGAACAAGAAGTAATTAAGCTTACAGGACATTCTTCTGCCCATTCTTTGAAACCATATTTACAATTAAATGAAGAACACCATTTCCAACTTATAGAGAACCTTCAAGAAAATAAAAATAAAGAAAAGGAATCATCAGTTTCTAACTTAAATTCATCACAGGTTATGATGAAAAACAATCCCCAAAATAATGCTACAACGTACAATTATAATAATTGTACTTTTTACATAAATAAGTAATTTTTTTTTCATAATGTTATTATTTTTTTGGCTTTGTATAATTGAAGTTTGCAATGAATAAAACATTTAAACATATGAGTTTTTAGTTTTTCTCTCGTGAAACAGTCATGTCGAATACCACTCAATTAAAAATTTTGTAAGGTAAAATTTTTCTCTTGTCGTATTCAAGTTTGTTGCTTTAAGGTAATTTTGCTCATGACATTTAATCCAAAACCACTCGCCTGACGGCTCGTGGTTTTGTTAAAAATGTCATTCGCAAAATTGCCAAGCAACAAACTTTCATGACAATCGAAAAATTTTGCCGACAAAATTTTCACTCTCGTGGTATTATATATGACAATACAATATCTAGATAAAATATTTTTTCTACGCCCATGTCTGTAAACGTCAAAAATCGCACTGTCAACATTCCTTGTAAATGACACTTAACAATAACATGTACGTAATGGGATCCCATAACATACACGTGCGTTTTGAGAAGAAAACTTAAACTTCTTGGTTTAATCAAATTACAATCAAATTTTTATTTATGTTAGACTTTATTTGGTCTATTTACACAAATTTAGTCAATTAAAAAACATAAAAACTTTTAGCATTAGCGAGATATATTTAGGATTGAAAGAGTGATGCCCCTAAATGTAGGCAGCACATTATGCAATTTCTTTAAAAATTGGACGTTTTCTTAAGTAGCATGCTATGAAAATAAATGTTGTTATTTATATTGTCAATTTCTTGAACACAATATAATACAATTATAAATAACCGTTCATCACCATTAAATAATAAGGCACAATCGATTTACAATAATTGTTCAATTGTTATTAACAACTATTATAATAAAATTTAAATAATTGCGATGTTTTTGATTTAATGGAAGAAAATGAATGGGCGTAGAAAAAGTATAGTACGTTACACGAGTTGTAAGCCCATTACGCACTCATGAAATTTATGCACTCGCCGCTGCGCGGCTTCGTGCATAAACTTTTTCATTTCGTGCGTAATGGGTTACTTACAACTCTTGTTACGTAATATACTATTATTATACTTCTTTCGAATATTATGATTTCCTGTTAAAAAAAGAGGGGACACACTAAATATAGTTATTTCTTTGTCATTTATGGTCCATGTAATCGATAAACCTTCATAGTATGGTATAATAAAACCAATCATCCTCAAAACGTAAAGATAATGATGAACTTATATTTATCAGGAAACTATGAGAAAGGAGGAGAGTTTGATTATTAATTGACTATATCAGCATAGAATCATGAAATTTAACAAAAATGCTATATTAAAATCAGTCATTCATATTTGCTTACCACGTGGTACGAGCATACATCATCTTACCTGAAATAAAACGAAAAACAATTAATTTTTGAAAATAAATAACAATTTCATATTAAATCTATAAATATTTCAAAACAATGAGTGATTTTAAATATCTTATTTAATCTGTTTATGTATCCTATTTCCCAGATAAATATAGCACATTCTCTCTTCTATAAACTCGCAATAAGCTAAAGCTGTGAAGTCGTAAAAAATGGATGAATTGAGTCAACTGAGAGGCCTCCATGTCGTCCTGTTTAAATATTGGAATACTTTTTATTGAGACATTTTACTGTGACATAAAAATTCAAAAGAGCTCCAACCTGTTGAATAGTTATTTACATTTGAATATACTAGAAGATATTTTGTGTATCTTTTGGTAAATTGTGAAACAAAATTGGAAGTAAAAAATTGTACAAAAGTTGCACGATCAGTTTATAATGAAGGGTTCCTGAACTAAGATTATAACTTTCTCTTGCATTAGATAGCCCAATTTCACGTTTTGCATGCTTTATGTTAAACATGTAAAGATCGTAGTTGATAGTTACGTTTTTAGTTGTTTAGTTTTAGATATATCAGTATATAATATATGTACGAGTTATGGGAACGCATATGGTAATAGGACACCGCTAGACTGCTGAATTGCAATCTCACGGACTGTTTTCTTTATAACGTTTTTCATTATCACATTCAGATTTTATATAGCTTCCTAGTTATAAAGTCTAGTTTTAGTTTGTAGAAATGAAGGTTATTTTTTAAAAAGTAGTTTATATTAACTACGAATTTAATTGGCGGAGTCAGTAGGATTGCAAATCGGATCAACAAAAATCGTGACACCGGTCCGTATCTACGGTTTATTTGCAATCTCGAACTTTGTGTTATTTTTGTGGTTTCACGTTAAGTTCAAGAATCCAGTCCAGGGAAGAGGGACCACATCGCCCAGATCCTAGTGTAGAAGAATGAACATTTTCTTCATAGTACTGTAAGTCGAAAAACATTCCATTTTTTCCTTTTTCATATAAACTTTCGCTTTTATTTACGTTTTACATATTTATTTACGTTTTATATACTTTTCAAAAGTAAAATATTTTTTTAACATAAGTAATATAATTTAGTTTAGTTGATTAATGACTCAATTGTAGGAGAATTAGCAGATTTATTTAATTCTAGTATAACTTTGGAAGAAAAAAGTAATATAACAGAAATTGAAGCAATGGCTAATCCAAACTATCAATTATTAAAATTATATATTGATACGATCCCACAATACGAGGGTAATCCTGATACTTTAAATATTTTCCTAGATAACTGTGACACACTAATTTCTCAATTTTTCGATACAACAAATCCACAATTGAATAGTTTTTTATTACGCGCATTGTTAAGTAAGTTAGTAGGTAGAGCTTTAATGCTTATAGGTTCAAGAACTGAATTAGGAACATGGGCGTAAATAAAACAAGCTCTTCAATTATGCTTCGGAGATCAGAGAAATATAGATTGCTTAGTGCAAGATTTAATTGTTTTGAGACCATCAAAAAATGAAACACCATACAATTCCGGTATGCGATGTCAGGAAGCACGTAGCTTAGTAATTTCGAAATTAAATGCTTCAAATGATCCAATTGCAGAAAAAACTAATAAAATTAAAAATTATAACTTAAGACTTTTATTAGAGGTTTGACTGGTCAATTGCAAAATAATATACGTTTGCGAAACGCAGATAGTTTAGAAGTAGCTATGTCTTTAGTTGTAGAAGAAGAAAATTTTATGTATAGTCAGAATAGAAATAATACTCTGAATAATCAATCTTACAAACCAATACCGGGAATCACTCCATCTAGACAAACTAATCATAATCCCATTTTTTTCCAGTATAGCAATGCTAATTACCAACATTTCAGTTCGCCACCTTCTCAACCTATTATCCCAATTAATCGAAATTCAAATCCAGGTGTATCTAATAATCAATTCTCGCAACCACAACAGAATTTTAATAATTTCAATCGTCCTTTCATCCAAAATTCACAAACCCAGTGGAGGAACAATAATAATTTTCAAACTCAGAGACAACCATTTTCCAATCAACCCAGTCAAAGCCAGATATTGAGAGCACCCTCAGATCAAAGCAGAAATCAATCAAATCCCAACAAACCATACAAACCTACTCCAATGGACACATCATCAGGTAATACAATGTTAGCACCTCAGAGGAAATTTACGTCCACAGAACTGTTTGCACATGATGTAAATCATCCAAATTATGAATTCGATAACCCGTTTGAGAATCAAATACAAGGTGAATGCTCATACCAAACCCATGATGTCCGAAATTCTGATTATCTCAATCCACATGAAACCGATGAAACATATCCAGAATATGACAATTCTAATCAATATCAATTCGATGATCTTTATCAAATTTCTCAAGACCCAAACGAAAATTTTCAACAAGAAGCCTCACAGAAGAATACCCCTTAATAACTTTAAATATATACAGAGCAAATTTACCACATATTTACATCCCCGAACTAAAAGCAAATTTTTTGATAGATACAGGTAGTACTCGTAGTATAATTAAACCTGATTTAGCTTATCAATTTTATCCAAATGAAATTTATAAAGAAGATTTCCAAATACAAAGTGCTCATAATATAACATATCAAGACGAAGTAATAGAAATACCAATTTTTAAAATTTTATGAGTTTCAGAATATCACAAATTCTATCTCTTCAAATTTAGCGATAAATATGACGGATTAATAGGCGTTGATTCATTGACACAATTAAAAGCTTCAATAGATATGAACTCAAAACTTATCGTAACTCCATTTGCAAAAATTCCAATTATATACGAAATTGAAAATGAAATATAAAATATTCAAAATCCTAAATATCAAACATATCACTTGATAATACCGCCTAGAACTCAACAAAAAGTTAAAATACCAGTAAAAATGAAACAAGGGACCGGACTTTTAGAATATAAAAAGTTTGCACCTCATATCGAGATGCCGGTCGCTGTAGTAAATGTAGAAAATTACTTTGCTCTTACTACGATAATAAACTCTAGCACTAAATCTGAAAAAATCGAATTATTCGAACCAATCGATATTGAAATTTTAAATATAAACGAAATTAATTTCATTGAAAAAATGGAAACTGATCATGAAATTAATAAAGAACATGACCATATTTTAAAGACAAATTTGAAAAATATTGATCTAAATCATTGCAATCCAGAAGAAAAAGACGTTATCAAAAAATTATGTTATGACTATCATGACATTTTTCATTGCGAAGATATACCGCTCTCTTTCACTAATCAAATGAAATACAAAATAAATTTAACAGACGATACCCCAATGTTTACTAAGACATATCGTTACCCCGAAATTTATAAAGAAGAAGTCAAAAGACAAATAAACAAAATGCTTGGTCAAGGTATTATTCAACCTTCCAATTCTCCGTACTCATCGCCAATTTGGTTGTGCCGAAGAAAACAGACAAATCAAACAAAAAGAAATTCCGTTTAGTAATAGACTACCGCAAATTGAACGAAAAAACCATACCAGATAAATACCCATTACCAAACGTTACGGAAATTCTAGACAAATTAGGCAAAAGTCAATATTTTAGTAGTGTAGACCTAGCTAGCGGATTCTACCAAATCCAAATGCACGAAGAGGACATTCCGAAGACAGCATTTTCAACTCAAAACGGACATTGGGAATTTAAACGTATGCCAATGGGACTACGTTCATCCCCTTCTACATTTCAAAGAGTTATGGACAACATTTTACAAGGTTTAAATAACGAAATATGTTTAGTATACTTAGACGACATTGTAATCTACTCCAAATCCTTGCAAGAACACGTAGCAAGACTTAAAACAGTATTTGACCGATTACGACGATCAAATTTTAAAATCCAGCTTGATAAATCTGATTTTCTAAGAAAAGAAGTCGCGTACTTAGGGCATGTTATTACACCAGACGGAGTAAAGCCAAATCCTGACAAGATAAGTGCAATAAAAAATTATCCAATACCAAAAACTCAAAAGGAAATCAAAAGCCTTTTAGGACTATTAGGCTATTATAGACGATACATTAAAGATTTCGCTAAAATAACCAAACCGTTAACCTTATGTCTGAAAAGGAATGCTAAAGTCAAACACGATCAAAATTTTATCTCTGCTTTTAACACTTGTAAGAATCTATTAATCAATTCACCTATACTTCAGTATACAGACTTTTCTAAGCCCTTTGTTTTAACCACGGACGCTGCAAACGTAGCATTAGGCGCAGTATTATTTCAAGGTCCAATTGGTTCGGATAGATCAATTGCATACGCTTCAAGAACCTTAAATAACTCTGAACAAAAATATAGTAATATTGAAAGAGAATTACTTGCCATAGTATGGGCTTGTAAATACTTTAGACCATATCTCTACGGTAAACGAATAAATGGTGACCTTCGTCCTTTAATTTGGTTATTTAATCTTAGAGAACCGAATTCAAAATTAATACGCTGGAGATTACGTTTGGAAGAATTTGACTATGAAAAAATTTACATAAAAGGTACTTTAAATTCAAATTGCGATGCTTTTTCTAGAGTAGTTATTAACGCACTCGAAAATGATTCAATGAATAATAATCCTGACGAAATTACAGATCCTCATGAATTAGACCAATTTTTTAATGACCTTATGGACGAACAAATGAATGACAATATAAACGATGCCAATTTGCAAACAACTGTCATAATTGACACCGACTCAAATACACAACACACCACTTTTAATGAAACAAAAAATGACGGTATACGAATATATGACCAAACAATTAATAATAAAGTTAATCAAATTATAGTCACACCCCATGCATATCCTAAATTAATAGGTGAACAGGAATCCTACGAAAATCATGAGATAATAAATGTTAAAATTCCGATTCAAAATAATGAAAATTTTATACTCGAATTTTTAAAAGACTACACAATAATGAAACGTTGTTACTGCATGTATTTTCTCAATGATTCTCTTTATAACGATTTCAATAAAATATATTTAGAACACTTTTCGGAAAAAGGCCCAAAATTAATTAGATGCTTAAAACAAGTAAACACAATCAAGGAAAAGGAAGAACAAATAATGCTAATAAAACATCATCACCTTGGCAAACAACAATAAAATATATTTAATTATTATTGACGCATTTTCAAAGTTCGCACAAGCATACCAAGTCGAAGGCAAAACGACTATTCATGTAAGTAAAGCATTCATAAAATATTTTTGTTCTTATGGAATACCAGAAAAAATTATTCTTGACCATGGTACTGAATTTAATAATGATACTGTGAAATAAATTTTGAATTTACATGAAATAAAAATACATTTTGGCACTGTAGGACATCACGAATCAAACAGTGTAGCAGAACGATTCAATTCCAGTCTAATAGAACATCTCAGAATTCTAAAAGAAATGCACCCTAATGAAGACGATTTAATTGACTATGCAATTTTAGGTTACAATAGCTCAATACATACTAGCACTAAATTTACCCCTTTCGAATTAACCTTCGGACACACTAATTCGCGAAATCCAAATGAAATTTTTATTCCAGCAGCATTTTACTCAGATTATGCTGAAAATCATAAGGAAAAACTAAAACATGTATATAAAAATGTGAAAGAAACAATAGAAAAACAAAAAGATGAAATTGTAGATAAGAATAACCAAAAAGGTAATGCTAATACTGATTTTAAGTTAGGACAAATAGTGTTTAAGAAAAACTTGCGTTATCATAGTAAAAAAGATAATAAATTCATAGGACCTTATAAAATAACCGAAATTTTAGATAGGAACAAAGTAGAAATAACTTCTAAGAAAAATAAAAAAGAGATAATACATATAAAGGAACTAAACCAACCTCCAACTGTTACAGGTTATCCATCCACATCCATGAGGGATCAATCCACCCAACACTCCATAACTTAAATAATAACCCCGGTCTTCTACCGTATAAATTAGGCAATGCTCGAAATAAAATTGATTTTTGGTCTTTTATTCAAACATTCGACATTTCAGATATAGTAACCCATTTTGAAGCTGTACAAAAGCACTTTAAAAGAATTCAGCAAACATTTCCAAACAATGAAGATAAATCCGTGTTAATCCATGAATTTGAAAGTATGTGCAACCTAATATTAAATTTAGAACAAAAAATACAAATCCAGTTAAATCAGATAAATCCAGTTTTTAATAGAAGAATCAAAAGAGAAATATTAAACGGACTTGGCTCAATAATTAAATCTTTAACGGGCAATCTAGATCAAAACGATGCAGAAAAATATGATAAAGCAATTAACACACTTTCTGAAAATCAATCAAAATTTAAAAATATAGTTAATTCACAAATAACACTTCTTCAAAATTCTGTTATTATTTTTAAAAATAATACAAAAACACATTGGCACAAAATCAACAAACTTTATTGAACCGAATAGAGGAAATTGAAACTTATTACGAACAAGAAAAAAGAAATTACCACCTTTATGTCACGGATACATTGGTTTCTCAAATCGCTTCAACTTTTCAATTAATTTACAATATTCTAGAGAAAATCGAAGTAGCTATCACATTTTCCAAATTAAATACAGTTCATAATTCAATAATTGAACCTAGAGAGCTTTTAAATGAAATAATGATTGTAAATGAACAATTAAAATTCAATAAGCTTCCATTTGAACCAAAAGTAGAAAATATTGTTTTATATGAAAAGGTCACAAAAGTAAAATGTTATATCAAGGGATACAAAATAGTATTTATCTTAGCAATTCCTATAGTAGAAAGCGAAACGTATAATTATTTCCACATATAATCATTGCATGTACCCACACAAAACTCCTTCAAAGTAATTCTACCTCAAGCGAAATTCCTTATCCTAAATGACCTTTCCTATATGTTTTTCGACGAGAATTGTCCAGAAGTTTCATCTGAACAGTACATTTGCTACCAGAATGGACCCATTATTATCAGAGAAGAATCATTGGATTCTAATATCTCCTGAAATAAGTGTAGTTAATCAAAAGTGCGGATCTAACAAAGATAATTTTCCAATTCAGGGAACTTTTATTCTAGAACTTGATTCGGAGTGCGAAGTGGACATTGATGGTATTAAAATTAAACATTTTGAAAATTATGAAACCGAACTGAATCTAATAAACCTTCCAAATTTAACATTTTCAAGTGAAATAGCAAATTTTCAGATGGAACCAATCCAATTAAATTCTATCAATTTAGACGACTTTAAATACGTTCAAAATGTTTTAGACATTCAAAAACAAAAAATCGCCAACATTTCGTCTCCAATAATATCTGCAAATTTTAATATTTGGACTATTTTTATTTATTTCATCATATCAATAATTATTTTGTATTGGACTGTAAAATTCATTCTAAGAAGAAGAACCCGAAGAAGAAGCCAAGGCCAAGAAATCCAGAATGGTCCCCAAAATTTGGAACTCTGAAATTCAACAAATTCCTTGAATTTCTGGGAACGCATATGGTAATAGGACACCGCTAGACTGCTGAATTGCAATCTCACGGATTGTTTTCTTTATAACGTTTTTCATTATCACATTCAGATTTTATATAGCTTCCTAGTTGTAAAGTCTCATTTTAGTTTGTAGAAATAAAAATTATTTTTTAAAAAGTAGTTTATATTAACTACGAATTTAATTTACGTCAATCTATATAGTAATATACGTTTATTAAAATTCATCCACTTATAATTATTGAATCCATTTAGTTTTAACAGGTTATGGGCTCAATCACTAAAAGTTAAAATTCGTATACATTACGATAGTCCGCGGTAGTATTTCAGTCTTATAATAATACTAGCGAAAACGGGTTCAATCATTAATTCTGGTAGTAGTGGAGTAATCAGATTAGAAGGACAAAGAAATTGGGTAGCCTAGAAGTTTCAAATCACCGTTTTGCTGAAAGGTCTTGAAATCTATAACATTGTGAATGGAACTAATTCCAAACCAGAAGTAGAAGCTGACGATTAGATTGCAAAAGATGGAAAAGCTCAAAGTCTAATTGTTACAAGATTTACAGAAGGTACTATAGCTCATATTGTAACATGCGAAACTGAGGCTGATATGTAGAAAAAACTTTTGAACATTTATGAACAGAAGTCAGAGTCTAATATATATTTGGTCCAACAGCGTTCCTTTGTATATAAGTATGACGAACGTATGGAGTTGTCAGTTTTCTTATCAAATGTACAAGAATTGGCTAGTCAGTTAAAAGATTTGGGTGAAAGAATTTCTGACAATTTTATAATGACCAAAATAGTAATGTCTTTGCCAATAAAATATAAATATTTTATACCAGCATGGGAATCAGTTGCCGAAGAAAATAAAACAATTATTAATTTAATAGCAAGACTTTTATCAGAAGAAGAAAGAATGATAAAAAATGAAGGTACTGTTGCTTTGATAAGTAAAGGAAATAATCCAAAAATAAAGTGTTATGGATGTAATAAATATGGTCATATTAGTGTTTTAAATGAAACTCACGGTTTCTAGTCAATTCCACAATATAATAAAAGTTATTGAAAATTCTAAAAATTGACAATTGTTTCGATAAATCAATATCATCGTCAGAATGACAGAAGTTACATTTTATTTGATGCCTACCTGATGTTTAGTAGTTATTTTTGGCTAGACCAAGAAGTGACCTAACTTGTGATTGACTTAATATATGTTTATAGAAAAAAGAAGAAGATGTGATATTACAAATATTGAAGCTTAGATATTATTAGCACTATGGTGATATCCTGGATATCATTTTTCCAATTAAGATCAGTATAACTGTGCAATGATATAGAAAACCAGGAAAACTATATCTGCTGATCTTTACAATTATCACTTAAGAAGACAGTTTATTAGTGGAGAAATCCCTAGATTTAACTGTTCATTGACAACTTCATATTGTGGGTTTCCTAAATGTCTTCTAATTTCCAATTCTTCAAGGAAATCCTGTTCGTGTTTCTTTTCACAAATATGCAGCACTTCTAGTTTTGTGTTAGGTGTCAATGAATGATTGGTGTCAAGTAGATGTTTTGCGTAGTGAGATTTATCTGGTTGTTTTAACCTGTATGCTAGTAAGTGTTCACTGTATCGGATTTCAAAATTCCTAAGGGTCTGACCCAAATAGACAGCATTACATTCTGAACATTTGAGTTTATATACACCTGACTTCTTCAATAGTGGTATTTTTGTTTTTACATTTAACAATTTTGTACTAACGTTACTTTCTGTTTTAAAAGAAATTGTTGTATTCGTTGCTGAATATACTATCTTTGAAATATTATTAGAAATACTTCCTGCATATGTGATGGTTTTATAAGTTTTTATTCCATCAGGTTGTTTAGGAAATATTAGTTGTAATGCCACTTTTTCCTCTTTTTTACTAATAAACACAGAAAGTAACGTAAGTACAAAATTGTTAAATATAAAAACAAAAATACCACTATTAAAGAAGTCAGGTATATATAAACTCAATGTCCAGAATGTAATGCTGTATATTTGGGTCAGACCCTTAGGAATTTTGAAATCCGATACAGTGAACACTTACGAGCATACAGGTTGAAACAACCAGATAAATCGCACTACGCAAAACATCTACTTGACACCAATCATTTATTGACACCTAACACAAAACTAGAAGTGCTGCATATTTCTGAAAAGAAACAAGAATTGGATTTCCTTGAAGAATTGGAAATTATAAGACATTTAAGGAACCCACAATATGAAGTTGTCAATGAACAGTTAAATCTAGGGAGTTCTCCTCTAATAAACTGTCTTCTTAAGTGATAATTGTAAAGATCAGCAGATATAGTTTTCCTGGATTTCTATATCATTTCACAGTTATACTGATCTTAATTGAAAAAATGATATCCAGGATATCACCATAGGGCTAATAATATCTAAGCTTCAATATTTGTAATATCAAATCTTCTTCTTTTTTCTATAAACATATATTAAGTCAATCACAAGTTAGGTGACTTCTTGGTCTAGCCAAAAATAACTACTAAACATCAGGTAGGCATCAAATGAAATGTAACTTCTGTCATTCTGTCGATGATATTGATTTATCTTAACAATTGTCAATTTTTAGAATTTTCAATAACTTTTATTATATTGTGGAATTAACTAGAAACCGTGAGTTTCATTTAAAACACTAATATGAGCAGATTCCACGAAGTAAGGGTCGAGACAGTTAATTCCATTAAATATGGTCATGTTAGAAAAAACTGTGAAGAAAAGAAAGAGAAGAGAGAACCGAAGCAAAATAGAACCAAAGCTACGGCATTTTTCTGTGGATCGTTGAACGATAAGTGGGTTGTTGTTAGTTGTACCACTGAACAGATTTGTTATATGAAAAAATTATTTACCGATTTAGTTGAAGAAAAGGTTGTTATAATTGGAGATGGTACAAGACACAGAGCTGTAGGTATCGGAAGAATTGAACTAGAAGCTTTCGACGGATATTCATGGATTGTAACAACACTTGAAAATGTTTTACTGGTACCAAGTATGGTCATCAACTTGTTTTCAGTTAGATATGCTACAGACAAAGTTTTTGTTATGCTAACTGATAAAGGAAAATGTCAATTTATCAAAAACAATAAGATTGGAGCAATTGCTATTCGGAATGGAAAATTATATTAAATGAAATTCAGATATTCAGGTAACATAGAAAAGAATGTGTAAGTAAATATTGGTCAATCTACAACTACGTTGAAAGAGTGGCATGGAAAATTTGCACATCAAAATATGGAGCAAGTAAAGAAGATTTTAGAGAAAAATAATGTAAAAGTTACTGCTGGTGCAAAAATACCTGTATTGGATATTTAAAAGGTAAACAACATAAAATTCCTTTTGAAAAAAGTGATTTTAAAACAACGAAGGTATGTGAATTAATGCATGTTGATGTATGCGTTCCCACGGAGAATAAGTCTATTGGAAATTTAAGATATTTTTTATTAATTAAAGATGATTGGTGAAATTATAGGATTGTATACTTCATGAAAAGTAAATCTGAAACAATTGAAAAATTGAAAATGTTTATCAAGCTTGCTGAAAATGAAACCGGAAATAAAATCAAGATTATAAGATCAGATAATGGAACTGAATTTACTAATAGAGAAACAAAGAAGTTATTTGAAGATAATGGAATAAAACATCAGACAACGATTAGTTATACTCCGGAACAAAATGGCAAAGCAGAATGTCAAATAAGAACATTGGTAGAAGCAGCCAGAAGTATGATTGAAGCAAAAGGTATGGAAAACTATTTTTGGGCTGAAGCAGTCAATACAATACGTATGTTATAAATCGAACCGGAAAAAGTAAAATGGAAAATGAAACTCTGTATGAAGTTTGGTTTGGCAGGCAATTTGATATAAATTATTTGAGAATTTTCGAATCTGAAGTTTCTGTACATACTCCAAAACAAAAACGTTTGAAATGGGATGCAAAAAGTGAAATGGGAATTTTTGTTGGATATGGAGAAAACACAATTTATTTTCCAATTAAACGAACAGTGGAAATTAAACGCGATGTAGAATTTATAATTAAAAATATTGAAGAGCCATAAATTATCCTCGAACAAACTAATCTTGAAAGAATTGATGAATCAGAATTAATTCAAGTTGACGAATAGAAAGAAGCCGAAGAAATCGAATTACTAGAAGAAAAAAATTTATTAAACAACAATACAAGTGAAAATGAACAGTTCTTTAGTGATTTGGAAGAAGAACAAGAAATAGAAAGTGAGGAAAGTAAATTGAATAGAAGAACACGAAAAACACCTACTTGGTTAAATGATTATGAAACGGGTTTCATAAGTATAAATGATGAACCAAAAAATTATAGGGAAGCTATGGAAAGAGATGACTCTGAAAAATGGTTACAAGCTATTGAAAAAGAACTAGAAGTTTTGGAAAATAATAAAGTTTGGATTGAGGTGTCACTACCAAAAAATAAGTCACCAATAAGTAGTAAATGGGTGTTTAAACTTAAGCCAGATGATAATAGAAGCGTAAGTTACAAAGCCAGGTCAGTAGCTCGTGGTTTTGAAGAATAAGATAGCTTAAATGAAAGTGAAATTTATAGTCCAGTTGCTAAATTGACCATCGTACGAGTTTTTTTGCAATGGCTAACAAATTACCAATATCACAGATGGATGTAAAAGGTGCCTTTTTATGGTAAAATTGATGAAGAAGTCTACATGTTGTTACAAGTTGGAGTAAATTATGAAAAAAAGATAGTTAAGTTACTAAGATCACTTTATGGTTTGAAAAAGTCAGAAAAATATTGGAATGAGAAGTTTAATGAAGTAGTAACACATTTAGGATTTGTAAACTCTAAAAATGATTATTGCTTTACATTATGGTTAAAGGTACAATTATAATTTATTTATTACTATACGTAGATGATTTATTAATTAATGATAGAAAGGATAAATCGTCAGAAAATAAATGTAGACAATTAATAGGGAATTTAATTTATGCTAGCTTTAAACAGAATTTTGCGTTATATCAAAGGGACGTTAAATTTCGATCTAATTTATAAAGGTAATGAAAATGATTTTATTGTTGGTTATGTTGATGTTGACAGGGGAGGAGATTGTAATGACAAAAAATCAACTTCAGGTTATTGTTTTAAAGTTTTTGGATGTGTAGTCCCTTGGTCATGTAAAAAACAAGCCTGTATTACATTATCCTCAACTGAAGTATGGCAGTAAGCGAAGCATGTCGGCTTAAAAATATGTTATTGGATTTCAAAATACCTAATATAACTGATAAATCAGTAATTATATACGAAGATATTCAATCTGCAATAAAAGTAGCCAAAAATCCTGAACATCATAAACGTTTGAAACATATTGATATTAAATATAATTTTATTCGAAAAAAATTGCAGAAGGTATATTCGAACTTAGTTATATTGAAACTAGTAATCAATTGGCAGACATGTTTACTAAGCCACTTGGTAAAGAGCTGTTCCATAAATTTAGAAAAAAATGTGTTCTTGAATTATTCTAATTAAATGTGAGAATTATTATAAAATATTTTATTGAGGGGGTGTGTTGAGAGTATAGACAATAGAATATTTTATATATAACGATCTGAATTGCTGTATGTTAAACATGTGAAGATCGTAGTTAATAGTTACGTTTTTAGTTGTCTAGTTTTAGATATGTCAGTATATAATATATGTACGTCAATCTATAAAGTAATATACGTTTATTAAAAATTCATCATAATTATTGAATCCAATTAGTTTTAACAAAATGTCACTACAAAACCTTCTTTCTTCAAAACAAAAGTTTTTCCGATCAGTTTTAGTTGTGACAAAGTGCATAATGGCATATCTATTAGATTCTATATACAAGAAATTAGTATTTATAACAAACAATATGCTAATATTTCGTTATTGACATACTAAATAATTATTTGTTGGTAATTCGGAACAGCGTTGTGTCCATAACGATAGATCCAGAATTACCGCGAGATAATGGCAAATTAATTATTTCACGAGTATCATACTGGAATATATAAATATAGCAAGAGAAAGATAACACGTTGAAATAATATTAGCGTGAAGTTTTCTGGAAACTAGCTCCAGCAGATATAAACATGAAAGGAGTATGTTTGTTTTATATACTAGCCTTTTATCAAGTTTCTAATAACAGTGTAATATTTTCATTTACATGAAGAGTTTTCTATTTAATTTGGTCATAATTTGTGTATATACCGTGTGTGGTGCGTTCAATTTTGACACACTCCACTTGTCGAGACTATTTCTAGTAAACATTGAATGTCAATTTTGACGTGACAGATATATTGTACAAAAACTTAGTGTGGGCAAAGAGGTGGGCGATTAAAAACTTTAACAAGGCAAAATTTACTAACTGTTACTAACTGGCAATATCCAATATAATTATGACAAAACATGAACACAGAGTCTATAAAAATCATGACATATTTTCTATTGAGATTGCCACGGTCGATGGGGGCACAATCTGGAGTCTTCCCATGTAACATGTACCAATCCGAGCGGATATAAAATAAACATCAAATAAGTTCTAGTAACACTGCTTTTATTCATTGAGGTGACAGTAATGCATCAAAATTGACAAGCTGTCAAAAACTAACAGATCACCTATTGGACTAGAGAACTATAACTATGTCTAGTACACAGGTGGTGGTACAAGCAAGAATTTAGAAGATAAGAAGATATGAGGTATTAGCTTACTGGCACAAGTATCTATATAATACATCCCGTCCTATAAGTTAAGTTCTCCGGTTTTTTTATTACCCCACCAGATCTAGTTTTAACACCGTGATCTAAAACTTTTGGACTGGATAATGAAGATTTTGGTGAAGCTTCCGGTGAAGGGCTTTTATTTTTAAGCAACACGGCAGGTTGAGCTCAAGGTTCGATATGACTACCATCCAAGTCAGGCTCTTGAGTTTTAGGAACATAATCATTTAATGATTCTTTGAGGTCAATTCGATTGCGCCTGACCAGATTGCCAAAAGAATCTTTTACGATGTAAGGTCTAGGAGAGCTGTGCTTAGAAACAATTTGTGCAGGCTCTCGCTTATTCTTTACATGGTCAAAAATTGTTACATTGGCTTTAGGGTCCAAAGGTTTTAGATCTTCACTATTGTTATCATAGTGAGACTTGTAAATATTCTGTATATGTAACAGTTTCTCAGAAACGTCTTCAAAGAGTTTGGGTTGCAACAAACTAGAATTTATCGGCATCTTTGTCTTACAAATCCCATTCATTAATAACTGTGCAGGTGAGTGACCAATATACTTTAGCGGTGAATTTCTATATTGTAAAAAAGCGGTATGTATGTCAGAATTTTCTTTCAAACATTTATTTAGAATTTTCTTACCTATATCTACTCTTATTCCTGCCAGTCCATTAGATTGTGCGTAACTAGGGCTTCGCAGACTAATTTCAAAATTCTAGTTCTTTGTAAACGTCTTAAATTCTAGTCTATTGAATGGTACATTGTCAGCAGTTACTTTATCAGGTGATCCGTGTACAGAGAAAATAGATTTTAAAGTCAAAATAACTGATTTCGCGGATTTCTCTTTGATTTGAGGCATTTCCAGCCAAATAGAGTAGGAATCAAATACAATAAGGAAACTTTTATTAGCATATGAAAAAATATCTAACACCACTCTTCCCCATGGACGTTTACGTAATTTGTAAGGTAATAGCGACTCTTTCTGCTGTTTTTTAGCAATAGTTTCACAAATATGACATTTTTTAACAACAGATAACCCTGGCCAATGAAATATTTCTCTCGCACGATTCTTGCATTTATCAATGCCAACATGACCCTCGTGCAATAATTTAAGCATATCACTTTTTACATAAGATGGAACAACAAATTTCTCACCACAAAACAACAATTTATCAAAATAGTTTAGGTTATCTTTGATTTTATAGTAATGCCTTACAGAAACAGGAACTTCATTCTTATTATTGGGCCAGACCTTTTATGAAAGTTAATGACTAGTTTAGTTTCAAAATTTCTTGCCTGAACTTTTCTTTTCTCTCTTCAGACATAGCGTACATATAGTGTACTGCAAAATTAAATTCTTGATCAGACTTTAACCCAGTTTCTGGCAAGACGGCTCTCGAAATAATATCAGCCACATAGAGAAATTTGCCAGGTTTGTAATTCACTGTAAACGGAGTCTCATCTGTTGCAACCGACATGAAATAGATGCTAGATCTTTTTTCATGATTGTTTCCAATGGTTTGTGATCTGAGTTTATTTTTATATCAAAGCCATAAATGAAATAATGAAACTTTTGTGTGGCGAACACAGTTGCTAGCATCTCTTTCTCTATTTGTGCATACTTTTGATCCTAGGGAGTTAAGTTCCTAGACGCAAAAGCTATCGGGTGACTTTCTTGAGGCAGACACGCACCTAGACCATCCTTAGATGTATCGGTGTCTATTTCTATAGTTTTTGATGAATTAAAAAATGACAGAATTGGGGCATTAGTTAACATGTTTTTTAGCTTTGTTAGAGATTCATCGTGCGATTCAGCCCAATTCCAATCAACATCATTTCTGGTCAAGTTTCTCAATGGGGCTGTTATTTTTGACACATTACGTAAAAATTTTCCTAAATATTTAGTCATACCTAATATTCTTAGTAACCCAGTTTTGTCTTTTGGTTTTGGAATTTCTGGAATTGGTTTGACATGATTTTTATTCAGTTTGACTCCTTCCTCTGACTAAATTTGACCCATAAACTTAGCACATTTAGATTAAAATTGAATTTTATCTTTGTTGAATCTAATTTTATATTTTTGTGCTCTTCCCAAAACCAACCGTAAATTATTATCATGTTGTTAATGCCTGTTATAATTAGGTCATCGAAATACAGGCCTACGCCTTCAATATCACCGAATATTTCATAGTTTTCTTTTTAAAAGGCCTCAGGAGCTAAACAAATTCCGAATGGTAAACGACAAAAAACGTATACCTTCCAAAGGGCGTTCCAAAGACACAATATTCTTGACTCTGTTCATCAATACAAATTTGAAAGTAACCGTCTTTCATGTCCAAGACTGTGAAATATTCTTTATTGTTAAGTTCAACAGCTATTTCTTCTGCTGTAGGTATTAAAAATCTTTCTCGTTTTATTGCCAAATTCAAGTATTTTGGATCAAGGCACAAGCGTAAATCTTTGTTTTTCTTTTCAACTATCACTAAAGGGTTCAACCAATCAGAGTCGGTTTATAAATTTTTTTCATGATTCATTGTTTTTCAAGGTCATCAAGCTTAAGTTTTAGACGGTCATGCAGAGCAATTGGAATCCGTCTGAGTGGTTGAACTACAGGAATTGCACCTTCTTTCAATGCTTTATGATGTTCTCTAGGATATGAATGAACACCCCCAAAAACGACAGGATATATTTTAACAACGTTATCAAGTGACGTAAACTGACAAGACTCTGCAAATATCGCGTCTACTTTTCTAGCCAACCTTAGATCAACGCAATCAACACAACTCAGTAATGGCAATTCATCATTATCACAAACGATGAAAAATATGTTTTTCTACGCCCATGTCTCTAAACGTCAAAAATCGCACTGTCAACATTCCTTGTAAATGACACTTAACAATAACATGTACGTAATGAGATCCCATAACATACACGTGCGTTTTGAGAAGAAAACTTAAACTTCTTGGTTTAATTAAATTACAATCAAATTTTTATTTATGTTAGACTTTATTTGGTCTATTTACACAAATTTAGTCAATTAAAAAACATAAAAACTTTTAGCATTAGCGAGATATATTTAGGATTGAAAGAGTGATGCCCCTAAATGTAGGCAGCACATTATGCAATTTCTTTAAAAATTGGACGTTTTCTTAAGTAGCATGCTATGAAAATAAATGTTGTTATTTATATTGTCAATTTCTTGAACACAATATAATACAATTATAAATAACCGTTCATCACCATTAAATAATAAGGCACAATCGATTTACAATAACTGTTCAATTGTTATTAACAACTATTATAATAAAATTTAAATAATTGCGATGTTTTTGATTTAATGGAAGAAAATGAATGGGCGTAGAAAAAGTATAGTACGTTACACGAGTTGTAAGCCCATTACGCACTCATGAAATTTATGCACTCGCTGCTGCGCGGCTTCGTGCATAAACTTTTTCATTTCGTGCGTAATGGGTTACTTACAACTCTTGTTACGTAATATACTATTTCAACAATGTTCTTAAGTTGACATTTTAAGGTGATTTCTCCTAATGGAGTGAATACATAATCAGAATTGCCATAAGGAGCTAGTTTGACTTTAGTTTTTTTGCATTTTGTCAAGTAACTCTAGTTTTCTAACAATATTCAACGTTAAAATGCTTACTTCACATCCAGTATCTAACTTAAATGTTACCTTATGTCCTTCAACATCAATTCCCTGCAACCATGACATTGCCTTCTTCGCATTATTGACAGTATGGACTTTTCTTATTGACTGGACATACAACTTATCTCACAATCGCTGTTTTCTGATTCACTACCGCTGTAATTTTCTGTTTGCACATTATGCACATTTTCCTTACCCGATCTTCTATCGCCTTTCTTTCTCTCCTGAATGTCTTGCTGGAACAACTCTGACGTCAAAGGCGAGGGATCTTCATTTTTCTCAAAAATAAACAAGATAGGCCGGAAATTTATTTGGCTTTTCCATTCACAGAAGTCTGTACGTTTAATGTGACCATTGCGTTTGCTGCGTCAGTTGTTCATACAGCCAACGATTATCCAGACCACCAACCAGACAAGCAATGGTAGCTTTCTTCACAATCATTTATGTCGCGACCTCCTCTTCAGTGTAGGTATATTGAGACTGGCCAGGCGTCTTCAGTACTGTACAGCCACGAAGGGCCTTGTCACCATCGCATTCATAGAAGCCTCTCGATGGTACAACTTCTTGATGGAAGATAAGCTAGATTTATTTGGCCAAATACGTGACGTCATATTATACAAGAGCCGAGTTCTCTAACATCACTGACACGGCTCCGGACAAAAATGCTCCATTCCTTTTGACGCTGAATCCAGGCGAGTATTGTGCGAGAATCGCACCAAACGTATACTGAACATCCTTTTAATCAAGAGCATCGCGCACCGACTTCAACAAAGGGACTGCAATTACAACTCACATCAACCCGAGTCGAGTTTACGTTCACAATTTTTGAGTTCGGCTGAACTAGACTGACACTTTGCCGTCGTCCGTTTTATTCCAAATAAATGTGAATGCTTCATAAGCCTTCGCACTTGCATCGCAAAACAAATGCATGGACCTATTGCGAGTTTCGCCAAACCAATGGTGAGCAGGCACTTCTCGCAATAGATGGGCAATTTGAAGGACTTCACCAACAGCTTGTATCGTTTCGTCACTGAGTTCATCGTCTCACTCAAGTTTGTGTTCCCACAAGGTCTGAATCAAACGCTTCAGAATTACAGTCACTGGCAAGCAAAACCCAACCGGATCACAAATCTTTTAGACCATGGAATAAACACTCCTTTTGGTTAATCCCTCCATCTCACTCCAATCAGTCCACCAGTCCATGTTCCAACTAAGGTCGTCTAGTTGTCGATCCCACTTGAGTCCAAGAACTGAGGTTGAGGAATCATCGGCGGCATCTTGGAAGTACTTCCATCTTCTCAGGTTGAACCCACCTCTGCCTCTGTGGTAACGCGCTGGAACTCAAGAACCTCTGGCAGGGTGTCCAAACTGCAAACAAGGTGGTCGAAATTTTACCTCACCAGGAGTCGCGTTTCCACTCATCCTGTGAATGTGATGATCAATCACCGCAGCCAACAGGAAGGGACTGCAAGTCACGCCAAAAACAACTCTGTTATGTCTCATTGTCACAGTTTTCAAGTCATCGGGGTTTTTCTGATCCAATTTTGCCCAGAGGAACTTCAAATATTTCCGGTCAGTGGGGTATATCTCAATTTGTAAGAGCGCCTTCTCAATGTCGGCTTATACCCCAACTTTGTGCTTTCTGAAGCCAATTAGAACATCAGGAATAAACTCAATCATGCTTGGCCCAGAATTCAAACAGTCAATCAGTGATGTCCTCCCTGTCACCTTGGAAGTAGAGTCAAAAACAGGACGCACCTTTGTCGTAGAACTGATTCTTTTACCACTGGTCGATGAGGGAGCATCTACTGCTGCTGTCTGACGTCACTTCCATAATGTTTCACTACGTCATAGACAATATCAAGCGAATCTAAAGATCTAAAGTGAGTTTCCAAACAGTCGTACAGCTTGTACAGCTTAATTTCTTGTTTATTCGGAACCAATCGCAACAAAGCTCGAACGTAGTGCTCAAACAACAAGTCCAAGCGGGCAAAACGATCCTTCAATGCTACCAGTGCTTTTGAATAATTTTTGGCTGATGGCAGAAAGCTGTAGACAAGCGATGTTGCTGTTAGACTCAGGAGCTGTAGCTGGAACTTATCTTCATCAGATAGATCGCTATTTACATCAACACTAGAAAACTGTGACCAAAATACGATCCGCTGGGAGATGTCGCCATTAAACTGTCTCAACTGGAGCTTAGACAACCTAATCTTAGCCCTTTTCTCACTACCCATTTCACTGGATACAATTGTCGGTCCAGGCCTTAACTCTATATTAATTGATGGTGTGATATTTCGACTCATAATCGTCACAGCAATAATTTCATCGCTAAATCTTCTCAAACAACTTTTTTGTGTGAATATTTCTACTTAAACATTTGTGGAATAAAACGAACATCGAGAATAATAATCAGAATCAAATCCCATTGGAAAAAAGCAACAAATTATACAGAAAAACATACTATTGAAAGATAAGTCAGTATTGAGAGAACACAATTACGTAAAGAGGTTCACCATAGCTTCCCTGACGATATTGATAGAAAAATAACAAAAACAAGGAATAAATCAATCCAACTGGAGTTCCTTTTCAGATGGCAACGAAGTAAATGAAACTTTTGACATAGTAAAAATGAGTGCTCGACATCAATCAAATTGAATCACAAAGCGAAATAGAAGCAACTACCTTGTCGATTCAGTAGTCAAGAGACTGATCGCCATTAAAAGAAAAGCAGAAATGTCAAGAAAATTTCAAAGTGAAGTGAAAACCTTTGTTTGATAATGAGTTTTTCTTTATTTTTACTCTATTCATTAGTATACAAGCTGAAACAGTACAGACACGTATTCTATATTTTGATTGAATAAAATTGTAATAATTCCTTCCCTACTTGATAAGTTGACATATGTAACTGTCATTTGGGTGAGACTGATTATGAAGTATAGGTTTCTATGTTGAAATTTGTATTTTGGATAAAAAAATCGTATACGTATACGTATTAATTTGAAATTTGTCGTTAGAATAAAGAGTTCATGCCACGTTTTTGGTTGAAACTAAATTGTAACATTAAATAAATTATTTTTTATCCTGAATTAATTAAAAAATAATACAGTTTTTCATTATAATTTTCCCAATGAAAACTATTTAGTCTTTTTACTTGACTTCATCGAAGAATAATGTGGTTTTGTTCAGAAATTTATACAATGTAATACAGTCCAGAAAGGACACCGTACACCTTATCTGGGAAAATGGCTCTCGGTCAAGTTTCTTGAATTTTCGATATGTTGTAGAATTGATCGTTCTGATGAAATGTTTCAATGGGCGCATGACTAGTTTTCGAGATACAGGGTGTTGAATATAGGAAATATTCACACTTCATCACTCCGTATTTCCCAAGTTATGATTTAGTTCTGATTTATCTTTAATGGTATTACCATCGCACCCTTGTATGACAAATTCATTTTCAAATCTTTTCGTATTACAAGGCAATTTTATAAAGAGAAAATGCGAAAATAAGGTTAAATTATTAAATAATATTATAAATTCATATTATCTTCCATCACAATTGAACAAGGTGAAGGTTGAAGAAATGTCGAAAAAAAAACACTTGCTCATATTTTTGATCAAAATGAAGCATGGAGTTTCAGATGAGTTTTTGAAAATATTGTTTAGTTATTCTTCCCGACAAGCAGCAAGCCTTATTATTTCTAATGTTAGATTATCTCTTTTACAAAGGTTCGTATCGAATAATATTGGATTTAATTCGATAACAAGAGAAAATTATATAAACAGTCATGTATCCCCTTATACGAATCAACTGTACAGTCCCACACCAGACATTCCCAAAACAATAGTTTATATAGATTGTACCTACAATAAAATAGAAAAAAAACAGTAACTTTCGAGTATTGAGACAATCATACTGTTTCCACAAGAATGAACATTTGGTCAAACCAGAGATCATAGTTGCCCCCATTGGATATATCTTGCAATCAACGGGCCATACTACGCAGATGCTAGAAATAATGATGCGAGTGTTCTAAATCACGAATTACAATATGATTTAAATGGAATGAGAATATGGTTTCAAGAAGGCGATATTGCGATAGTCGATAGAGGCTATAGAGTTTCAATCAATAGACTACAAGAACTTGGCTTGCATTACCATATGCCACCATTGCTACCGCCGAATCAAAGGCAATTAACGACAAATAAAGCCAATCAGACACGTTTAATAACCACTACTAGATATATGTATGTATGTTTATTCTTAATCAAAAAATTTACGATAATAAAAAATACAGGTTATAACGAGACAAAACGAACGAATGATAAGAATAGTATACTCGATAAGTGAGTGAACTCTTGTTTCGAGTAGAAATATTAGAATATTACAATTTATATCATAAAAATCAAATACATAAAACATTAGCAATTTAAAAAGAAAAAATAACTAATATCTAACATCTTACATGTAACCTCTAACTTTTGACATTTTACAATATATATTTAGGAAAGAAAAGAATTTAGGTTTTTTTGTTGAGTTTGTCTATACTACATTCATATTTCTATACAATTATGTACCCCATGTCTGGATCTCTCCAAAATATACAATTTTAATTTATTTTTGAATGAACATTCACTGTTTAATATTTTTAATGATTCCGGTAAGGTGTTGTATAATTTTGGAGCCAGGTGAGTATAAGATTGTTGGGTGATTGTTTATGTCATATGGGGTACAGGTTGGTGTGTTTTCTGGCGGGTATCATACGAATGTATAGTTGTTGGGAATGAATCCTTTGTCTTGCGAAATTTAGTAATTGTACAATAATAGAACAATTGCCTTATATCCATCACTTTTGCGTCTATATACAGCTGATCAGATGAATATTGGTATGGTTTATTCAGAATCACCTTTAAAAAACGTTTCTGTGTTATCTCCAATAAGTGTATGTGGGTTTTTGATGCAGCTCCCCATTCCACTATTCCGAAGCGAAGATGACTTTGGACGAGAGCATAGTATAAAAGTTTTAAGGAATGCGCAGGAAGTAGTTTCTTTAAATACTTTATTTTATATAATATCACTTGTAACTTTTTTACAGTTTGTAACTGTTTGTAACACCTAAATACTTAACATTATTCACAGCTTGGATGCGGTAATTACTATCATCTGCATTGATAGTTATATGGTTAAAAGTGGGTAGGCCAGATTTATTGCAGCTAAATGGGATATAATTTGTTTTATCTAAATTTATTGTGAGTAGTTTATGAGACAGCCATATTTTAATATGTTTAAAATCATTTTCTGCTTTTTCCTTAAGCTCATCCCAGGCGTTAGCGGTATAAAAAATAGCTGTATTATCAGCGAAACCAATAACGTCACCTATCTTAACGCTTTGTTGCCCGTCAAGTGGATACTCTTTAAATAATTTCAAGCTGTTACCCCTGATACCTATATCCTCTAGTGAGTTGAGGAGGGAGTCGTGGTGGACGGTATCGAAATCCTTGGACAGATCTATTAAAATACGTAAGCAAGCTTTGTTTTCATTAAAAGATTTGGTATTCTTTGATGTTAAAGCTGAAATCGCAATGGATTGTAAAAGCTTTAAATGGACATTTTAAGTAAATTTTCAAATTTTTCCGTCAACCCATATCAGCAATACATGCTACAAAGTTACGTGATTATTATCTGATTGCTGGCACTCTTATTAATAAATTCCATCCTTTGATGACCATGCCTGGAACGTTGGATACGGCCACACAAATGTTAGTTGATTCCGATGACGTCAACATTGTTCAGACACGAGTTAAAGCTGAAAACATCAGTACTAGGAATGGTCGATGGATTCGTTTGAATCAACTTCATATATAATCGTTCCCTCGCCTTGATATTGAATATTTAAAATTACTTACTGGAACATATCATTTACACTTTTAGTATTTATTTGAATTCTGTAGATAAATTATGCAAGAGATGTTTTGAATGGTCTCAAACTTGAGTGGATTCGTTTTAGTGACATTGCAATACTATTTTCCTCTCTACGGGAATGATAACTAATAATGGAGAATCTAGAGGATTCGCTGAAACACCTTCAATCGTGGAGTTTCCGATTGTGATTCTCACATAATATACGGAATTATAGATTTTCGATTTAAGTTGTCTTGAGTATTTATAATAATAAAAGTAATATCTCATCCATATCTCAAATGTGACTAGTATTACAACAATGAAAAACTCAAAGTCATAATGTCACAAATTTATTTTATTATACTGAAGTGCTGAGCTACTAGTTTCGGCCCTCAATGGCCATCTTCAGGCTACAAAGAATGTTTGGGTGAGGAAGAAAACATTAAACAATCTGTATATCTTACCTAAATGATGATAATTATTAGTGGGGCAACAAGCGTCCACACATAGCGCCGATGAAGGGAAGGATGTAATTTAGGTTACTGGAAAGCGCAACAACTATAAACGCATGTTACCCCCGAAATAAAAGCTAACGATACAAATTATGGTAAAAGTTAGCGTAAACAAAATTTACTCTGTGAAAAAGAAGAAGAATAGTCAATAAACTAAAAGTAGTAGTCCAGTCAAAAGATAAAAAAGAAGATTATGACAGTAGCATTTAACTTAAAAAGAGTTAATCAAATTGTAAACAATTGTAAATAAAGATATTTCTATAGTAACTTACATATAGTTGGTAAAATATTATTATCAGCAATTTTTACAATAACAATACTTGACAATATTAAAACTACCAAAAGCAAAGGAATACACCAAACAATCAGAATGGGAGATCGAAGAAGATGTATGGATCTTTTGGTCTTAGTTGCTCATTAAGACAAACAGCGTTGTTATCAGAACTAATCCGGTTAATCTCGAAAATCTCGAGTAAATTCATTCTAGGACCTTTAATGCACCTATGTAATCTACACGCATCTGATAAAGGAAAATCGTGGTTATCGGATAAAATATGATTTGAAATATGAAAACCACAATTTTTCTTTATCAGATGCGTGTAGATTACATAGGTGCTTTAAAGGTCCTAGAATGAATTTACTCGAGATTTTCGAGATTAGTTCTGATAACAACGCTGTTTGTCTTAATGAGCAGCTAAGACCAAAATATCCATACATCTTCCTCAATCTCCCATTTTGATTGTTTGGTGTATTTTTTTGCTTTTGGTAGTTCTAATATTGTCAAGTATTGTTATTGTAAATATCGCTGTTAATAATATTTTACCAACCATATGTAAGTTAAAGACTACTGTCATAATCTTCTTTTTTATCTCTTGACTGGACTACTACTTTTAGTTTATTGACTATTCTTCTTTTTTACAGAGTAAATTTTGTTTACGCTAACCATAATTTGTGTCGTTAGCTTTTATTTCGGGGATAACATGCGTTTATAGTTGATGCGCTTTCCAGTAACCTAAATTACATCCTTCCCTTCATCGGCGCTATGTGTGGACGTTTGTTGTCCCACTAATAATTATCATCATTTAGGTAAGATATACAGATTGTTTAATGTTTTCTTCCTTACCTAAACATTCTTTGTAGCCTGAAGATGGCCATTGAGGGCCGAAACTAGTAGCTCAGCACAAGTATAATAAAATAAATTCGTGAAATTTTGACTTTGAGTTTTTCATTGTTATTTATAATAATAATAGTAATAGCAAGAGACAGCGGTTGCTGTATATCTGTATTACATATAATTCATGCGTGTTACCTGATAACACTAGTATCCTACGACAGACATCCATACTGACATATGCCTAGGATTTATCCACTTGGAATGTTTCTTATATCGTAATATTCAACTGATATTCATAGGACATATTACATCCCCTACCCAGTAGATATATTGAGAGTCTCGCTTTTTCCATGACGGACATCTTTATTATAGTCATGGGATATATGTGCGCCATCTGTCAAGGCGTTCCAGCTGTGATTGGTTAATTGAGAAGCTTGCGTTCAAAAGCGGCTATATCCCTTTTTTGCCGATATGCTTTTTTGCGATTTTCGGCTAAGTTTCACAAGACCTACTGGTACGATCATTTGCATTCAAAACGGGCTATTTGTATTTTGAAATCGCATATAAAGTCGGACTTTTGCATTAAAACTGGCTATATCCTCTTTTTGCGATCAAAGGTGGTTATATCCAATAATTCGTTATATTCATAAATACGGCAACATAGTGGTGCTCTGGCAAGACTGTAAGATCTGTATTGGCGATCGCGCGTTGAGTACCAGTTATCATCTAAATGCTGTGGAGAGTAGTGCTTGTTTGATCTCAGAATTAACGACGATCCACGTGCAATATGGGTGAAGAACTTATCATAGTGGATCAAGGAAATCAAGGTTCTAGATGCCGTATGCAAAATGTGACAAAACGCCAGTCTAAACAGTTATCAAGGTACGAAATATATTCTACGATTTACTAGTGACATAGCTTTTATTGTATTCATAAAAAAGCATACAAATGGGTTAGACTCATTAACAGTTTTTAATGTAATTCTTATAAGTCAGTCACATTTTACTTGTCATGTTGTACGGTTTTTTTATGAATACAGCCGTAACTTATTTGTAAACATACGTCTGTATGTTTTGAGTTGAGTCTCATCTGAGATAAATATGGCCTTTTTTAGCGGTAGTGCAAAAAGTTTTTTTTTTCATTTCACAGATATGGTGACCACGACCCAGCACTGATTCGATTCGGACGGCCTTGTCAACATAATGGCAAATCATTTCAGTGTGCTACAGTTAAAAAACGGCACATTCAGACTTTAAGGCAGAATTTTTATTCAGATTCAATCAATACTAACCAAGACATTAAACTGTGCCATATGTTATCCATCGCTTCTATTGCTCGTCGAAGATCAGATGGTGTTAATGTGGTTCCTTTGAAGAATCTCAGTGTCTCGTATTTTATTATGTGTGACAATAAAGCAACGCGGGTGTGTCAAAACTTTTTTGTTGCTGTACTGAGTATCTCCAAACAAAGAGTTTACACTTTCGAATGGGACGTGTTATAGGATTTTTTTCATGAAGACAGCTCTGAGAATGACCTAATGGCCGAAAGCGCTTAGCTGAATTTCAATGATAAATACACACTAAGTACTCGTCGTTTCATTCACTCAATTTATATCTAGTGTATACACCATACCCAGACAGTTCTTTTCAACAGAAATTGCCTCAGCACTTCTTCACCATCTAGATTCTCTTAACTACGATAGAATTGATAAAATAAGACTTTTCTGTGGTGGCTGTACAGGTCAAAACAAAAATTCCCACATAGTTCACGCACTTATGTTTGGACTTAAAAATAAGTCTCCGGAAGGTCTGTCCGAGATCTCAATCACTTTTCCAGTCCTCGGACATAGCTTCATGGCTGCTAATCGTTGTTTTGGGAGAGTGGAGAGGTTGATTAGGAAAAATATTAATACATTTTCTAAAGAGGAATACATTAAATATTATTCAGAAGTCGGACAAGTGAAAATTTTAGGAAACGACTGGAAAATTTATAATGTAAAAGAACTAGAGAAAGTGTACAATAAGGTTAAGGGCATTGCTGAAACAAAAATCAACGAAATCCTAAGATTGAAGTGAATACATATCTGTATTATCTGTTTGCACCTGAAAATAAATCGCGTCAGATAATGCTAAAGAAAGGAATAGACAATGACAACCTGGTTCTTAACATAATAGAGCCCAGAAACTCTTTACAGGATAAGAAGAAACATAGTCTTAGAATCTTTTGAAAGAGCCAAATTGGATGTCGCGAGCAGATCTAAAATGATATAAAGATTTACTTATTTCTGGTAATGAAGATACATAAACTAGCGACAAGGAAGAAGATGAGGGCGAACAGGATGTGCCATGTGACTGTTTAGATGAAGAAGCTGCTCTTCATATATAAATATTTTATGTTTCTCTTGTTTCATTTTTTTTTGTTTTTTATATCTGTATTGAATTTTCCGAATAAATAGTTATTTGTATGCTTAGGCCGCGAAATACCTTTTTAACCGAAAGGATAGTTATCGCCGAGGCAAGATAATCTTGAGGTCGTTAAAAAGTTTCGCGGCCATGGCATACACACTATTTTTCGTGCAATTGTTAATATTATTACACTAGATAATTGTAAATGAATATATTATTGATCTAAAATCAACAGCAGTTCAATTTATTTAACAATGTTAACGTGTGCTATGGAAATGATATGTTTCAATATATACAAAATATTTTTTCTACAACTACTATGCAAAACACGCTTTTCTACACAAATTTTTATGCGCAAAGCAAGCCTTTTCTTAATTAGTGTGATATCCGTTAGAAAAGTAATAATGTAGAGTGTGGGAAAAGTACACGTTATGGTACTTTTCCGCACGGAAATGTCACTTCTTGACAATACTTTATAGTGGATATCTGAGTGTTCAAATTTTAAATTTAAACTAGAAATTCTGTAAGTAAACTATTTTTTAGATTATGTACTTCAGTTTATTGATTATAGATTATGAACAAATTCATTTATTACCCATTATTTTAGGAACTATGAACCGAGATCATAATTTATCTTTCGAGTTGTCGAATTCCGATATTGAGAATACTCCTCCAGATATTATCGAAAAGGCTGTAAATGCAATCGAAAATTTGTTACCTGGAGTTTCAAAAAAAAATATCAAAAACAATACAGCAAAGGAAATAATCAATATTAAATTATTCTCAGAAAATGTTTTGTTGGCTTATTTTCAAGAAACTGCAAACTTTAAACCGTCTACACTGTGGTCTATATATTCAATGATAAGGAGCCTCATAAGTATCAAACATAACATAGATATTTCAAAGTATACAAAACATCGAGCATATTTAAAAAAGCAAAACGAAAAAAGCTGTGACAAAAAAATCCCTTACATTGACATCTGCTGAAATCCATAAATTTTTAGAAGAAGCGCCATACAATATCTATCTACTCGTCAAAGTAAGTCATAATTTTGAAGATTATATTTAGTTATTCAATCTATCTGTCGACTTTTTTATATATTTGCAATTTATTTAATCTTTTTACTTTAATTTTGGAACTAAATTAAAATTTCAATTTCAATCACAAATTTACTTGTAGGTTGTCATGGCTTTTGGATTAGCCGGAGCATGTCGAAGGGAAGAATTATGGAAATTAACTATTGATAACGTAAAAGTTTTACAAGAAGCCTTATTGGTTACTGTTCCAATAACTAAGACAAAAATACCAAGTACATTTACTGTAGTTGGAAAATTCTATGATTTATACAAAAAATATGCACGTCTGCGTCCACAAAATACAAATGAGAAGAGGTTATTTCTTAATTACAAACACGGAAAATGCACACGGCAAGTAGTGGGCATAAATAAATTCGGAAATATGCCTAAACAAATTGCAGAATATATAAAATTACCTAACTCTAAATTGTACACGGGTCATTGTTTTAGACGATCTTCAGCTACAATTTTAGCAAATTCAGGCGGAGACTTAATAACATTGAAGCGACATGGTGGATGGTGCTCAAATACAGTGGCGGAAGGATATATTGACGACTCGATATCAAACAAAATTGATATTGCCAACAAAATTGAAAAATCTATTATACCTGGGTCTTCGACTTCATATAATATGATTCCTAATGAAAAACAAGCATCAACATCTTCGTTGACAAACATTAAGGATAACTTATCATCAAAAATAGATAATATACCAGGCATAACAATTCGAAATTGTTCCAATTTTACTATCAACTTTCAACTAATTTTTCTATATTCTGTGCTCATTTCTTAAATTCGTTCTGTTTAAGTTAAATAAAATACATATATAAGTTACTTTTTTCTTTAATTAATAAACGTAATTGTAGAAAAAATATTGTGTACAACTCGTACGCAAAGCACTTTTCCCACTCGCTGGATTTGCAGCACTCGCCTTACGGCTCGTGCCACAAACTTCTGCCCTCGTGGGAAAAGTAACGCTTTGCGCACTTGTTGTACAAACTACTATTGACAGTTCTTGGCAAAATGCAAAATGTCTGATACTGATAGCGATATTTCAGTACCTTCCACTCCTCCTGAACTCAAAAGCGTTGTAAATTCGGCGCTTTCCGTTTTAATACCAGGAAAATCGAAACGGCAGTACGAAAAATGTTACGGCGAGCTTAAAGATTGGTGTGACAAACAGAATGTTAAGACGATGTCTGAAAATATTGAAAACAGATGTTGTAAAAAGTAGTCATCCTAAATAATATAAGTACTTGTGTATTTGTTGGTATTCAATAAAAAATAATCCTTGTCTTTGTAGTATTTTCGAAATGTCAAATTTGGAAGTGACGTTTGGTTTCGCGGCCGTTGCTATGGGTAACGGCTGCGAAATTAAACTGTGCTTAGAACGAAAATAGTTATTTGTATACTAAGGCCGCAAAATGCTTTTTCGCGTTCCGAGAGAGATTATCGCCGAGGCCGCTCCGGCCGAGGCAAGATAATCTCGAGGTCGCGAAAACATTTCGCGGCCATAGTATACACAATATTTTTCGTGCAACCGTGAAAATTACATAATTTCAATAAACATTATGTCTCTTTAGAAAAGTCAGCGTTTCAACGCGAATAGAGAAAATTACACGTCAATATCACAATGTTTTCATGGAGATGAAATATTTAGCAATACAAATCAATTTGACATTTCTCGTGAAGTCGTGAAGATGTCCGATAGCGATAGTGATATTTCAGTTACTTGCACTCCTCCTGAGCTGAGAGATCTCATAGACTCAGCACTTTCTGATTTGATACCCGAAAAATCTAAACGGAAATATGAAAAATGTTACAGCAACTTCAAAGATTGGTGTGTCAACCAAAATGTCAAGACGGTGTCAGAAAACATATTATTAGGATATTTGATGCAGCGATCAAAAGTTGTGAAGAGTTCAACTTTATGGAGCGTTTATTCTATGTTAAAGACTATGCTTAACGTACGAGATGGAATTGACGTAAAGAAGTCTTTAAAATTGGTACCGTTCCTCAAGAAAAAGTCAGTTGGTTATCGAGCAAAGAAATCAAAAGTTTTTACGCACGAGCAAATTGATTCATTCCTCAAACAAGCTAGTGATGCAAATCATCTACTGTGGAAGGTATATAAATATGGAAAAAAAGTGAAGTATGATGTTTTATTCATAATAATTATTATTATAGGTAGTTTTGATAATGGGAATATCAGGAGCATTGCGACGAGATGAATTAGTGAGAATGACCCTCGAAGATATTCAGGAAGACAAAACTGTATTGATAGTAACTGTTCCTGATACTAAAACTGATCAAAAGCGTGTTTTTACCATTACTAATCAAGATTATATAAGAATTTACTATAAATACGTAACTCTTCGACCAAAACATACTGCTATTCGTCGTCTATTTCTGAGATATGAAAATGGAAAGTGCTCGGCACAGGTTGTTGGAGTGCATACGATTGGAAAAATACCTAGTATGATTGCAAAATATCTCGGCTTACCAAAAACTATTTCCAAATTCACAACAGAAACATACTTTATTTTTGATATATATTAACATTGATTGTACTGTTTATATTATTATTGATATTCATCCCTGAAGATGAAGCAACTAAATCTATTGTTTCTGAACAATCATTATTTACATTAGACAAAAACGTATTATTTTCTTTGGACATTAACATTTTGCGATTGACTACATTTGAACTAGACGGTTCGAAATACATTGTTATTGTCATATTTAAGAAATGTTAAATGCTGTAGTGGCGTTCAGTTTGCCGGCAGTTACTATGGGAACGGCCGTAAAAATGTTTGTCGGCCGTCACTCTCGGTAACGGCCGCAAAATAGCATTTTGCGGCCCCTGTTGCGGCTGCAAAATGCTTGTTTTGCGTCCGGTTGCACGAAAATATGTTTTGTGTTGCAGCTTTATAATAAAAATATGTTGTCTAAGCATTTCATTTTTTTGTTGTGAATTTTTAAGGCTTTGCTATCCATATCCAGATTAATTTTCAATTTTTTTCAAAAACTATAGAAATTTGAGAAAAAATTTCAAATTCGCATCCAAATACTTTCCTAAAACACTACAAATAAACATTTTTTGCTATGCCTATGTATTAAGTCGAACCGACGAGAAGTTTTCGTCGATTCCTGAATATTTTTTCTAAATGGATATAGCCACTTTTGAACGCAAGCTTCTCAATTATCCATATCTCTAGTGGAGTAGACCTCTTGGGGACTCCACTGTAGAAAAAACCTTTGGGGTGGCGTGGAAATGATTTGAAATAATGTTGATTTCACTTCACTGAATATCTTACTTTCACGTTTTGAATAAATATCTAACATAAGTATCTTCTCAGTCACATCAGGAGACTTCGAATGGATTGGTTAGTCTACTACTAAGATCCACACCTACAGTCCAAGTTGAGTGGTAATTTATTAGCGCAAAATAGTGAAAATATATGGAATTTTTGACAAAGTATTCGCCTTGTATAAGAAAATCACGTGATAGGTTTCCGTTGAAAATTTTGTACGATATGAATGAAAGTATTTCAAGTTCACTCATGAAAAAATATCCATTGAATCGCCTTCTAGACGATGCTGCAAATGTTAATTCGAGTCGTGGTTTTTTTTCGAGGGATACGGTACGCTATGGTACGGTATTATTACTGATCTATACAAGCCTGCCGAAAACTGGACACAAATTGTTCGCTTAGTATATGAATCTCACGTCATAGGATTCCGTTGAAAATTTTGTAGGATATGAATGAAAGTATTTCGAGTTCTCTTATGAAAATTAATAAAATATACCTCATTTTTCAAATCGACAACATTCGACTCTGTATACGATGAAACATATCATTTGAAATCCTTCACGAGAATGTTGTCATTTTAGGTGGGTTTCTTACAACAAGGTGTCCGAAAAACCAAAATTCGTTATTTTTCTATATTCGTGAATCACGTTGTATGAATTGTATCAACTGCGATGAAAGATGAAATTAATTTATAATCTTATTTAAAATTCAACTTTTTTTCGCATTTTCTCTTTATAAAACTACAAGATTATGAAAGTCTCAAAATAGCATTATTATCAAGTGAAATCGCCCTGTAATACGAAAAGATTCAGGAATTCTTTTCACATGAATTTGTCATACAAGGAGGTGATGATATGATAACACCACCAAAGATAAATTATAACTTGGAAGATACAGATTTATGAAAAGTGAATATTCCTCATATTTAACAACCTGTATCTCGAAAATTAGTCATAGGATAGTGTTGCGCCCATTGAAACATTTCACCAGAATAATCAATTCTACAACATATCAAAAATTCAAGAACTTTGACGGAGAGCCATTTTCCCATACAAGGTTAAAAATTGTTTGTATTTGGTGTCACGTATCTACGACTTATCATAAAATGCTTCTTATACCAAAAAACTCTTTCATTTCCTGTATGAACACGTCTGCTTCATACACAAAACACTTAAATGTTCTGTTTTGTTATCCGACCACGTTCGCAAACAGTGCAATGCGGTAAAATAATCAGAGTGTACACCACTGAACATTAAAACCTTTTCAGATAGGGATATAATTACTAACCCAAAACTATTGGAACAAGAAGAGAAAGGTTAACACAAGGGTACAGTTTCTTGCAGCACTTTTTGGGTCTTCCTCTTGTTATGCAATGAATCAAATTTAAGGGTCCTAGAGTCCTCAGTTTCCCCTAATGGAATTATCAGGGACGTCGTAAGTGATTTATTGTTAACGACTCCGAATTCGAAAAGCACTTTTTTAGCTGCAATCTTCAGGTCACTGATTAATTTGTGTTTTGATGGATTCTATGTGTGAAAAACTTAGAAACAAGTATGTAAATTCAGACTTCTATAATATCTGAAAGTGGTTTATATCCACAAAAAGTACATAAACAGTTGTTGATAACTCCTCATTAATATCCATCATTTATAAAAGGAGTATAAAGACTGATAAAATATTGAACTACCAAAAGCAAGTAATACAAAGATGGGAAAAGTACCTATTAAATGAAAAAGAAGAATACTAACAATGTATAAAGCTACAAATAACAGATAAAGGAGAAAAAATAGACATGACTGAACTAGAAAAGGCTATACAAAAATTAAAAAATGGTGAAGCACTAATATTAGCAGACATGATGAAAATAGGGCAGAAAGGAAAATACTTTATGTTAATTTTTTATAATCGAACATGAATAGAAGAAGAATTGCCACAAAATTGGAAACAATCATTAGTTGTACAAAGGAATGTCAAACCTTTGCATCGTAATGAAAATTGTAAAAGAAATTATCGAGGGAAGATCAAACATATATCCCTTATTCTGAGAATAAATCCAAGGATTCCTATTTCTTCTTTCAATTGTTTTTTTTTCTGTAGTACGTGAATTATATCAACGATTCCCATGGAAACCGATATGTTGCTGTTCCACGGTGTAAGATAAAGCTCCATAATCAGCATAAATATTCTATACAAAATTACTTGTTGTAAATTAATAGTCAGTCAGTTACTAGATTTCACATTGTTTTATCGTATTTGTAGAATTATCATTTTTGTAAAATAAAGATTTTCTAAAACTGTATTTCAAGTTAATAATATGAAAGCCGTGATTAAGACATGCATTGAAGATGAGTGACTGCAGTATGCACCCTTGTTTTAAACCGATTTATATTTCTATTTTAACCTTTAATTACCCTTCAAGTACTACTTGGCTTTGATTCTTCTAACGATCTTAGGTGGAACCATATTAACACATTCATGGACAGTGACTGCCATAGCAGTAAAATCTCTTTCTCTCTAAAAAAGTAGATTTCTCCATAAGGCAACGTGTATTTATAACCTTACTTCCCCATAATATATCATTGAACTGTTGGGCACTGTCCCCGTAGAGTATTGAAAATTTCCGTTATAAATCGTGTTTCGCATGAAGTATATCTTGGTGCGCCTATTACTATTGCAGTGATCAGTTCGTAAGTGTTTGTTGTAATGTCGACATAGTGTTCCTGTATATTTGTTTTGTGCACACATATATTTATATTTTTGTTACGTGCTTGGTGAAAAAAGTGAAATTTGATTTTAGATCCAAACAAATAGGATTATTTTCAAGGTTAGTAATAAAACTTACAAACGCTCTATATTATAATGTATTTTGTTATAGACTTTTCATCAACGCAATATTTTTTTGTCAAAATATATAATTAGCTGGAAACCTGTGAAATATTTTGTGCTCTTATATGTTCCACTGATGGACCCCATAGAAGAAGGAAGACTTTTACGGTATTTTGATGAGGTTGAGAGTGAGTGTGATGATCCTGATAGTCTTAGCAGCAGTTCTATCGCTAGCGACCCGTATCAGGATAACGGGGAATATAATGGAGATCCTACATATGAACCCGGCAGCGGCGGTCCAAGTTGGTTTTTATACTTAACAAATTAGGGCTATTTTAATGGTCATTTGTCTGTTTCTTCTACTTTTTATTGATTTTGATTCCTTATATTTTGGATTAAAAAATTATTCTTTTTAGGTTTAAATGTCCCCAGTGAAGATGAGTGGGTGGAGATATTCCAGACCTGAATTTTGACCATGGTTTATCTGGAATAAAGCTAAACATAACCGCGGAAAGTACACCTAAGGATGTTTTAAAAATGCTCTGGACAGATGAGGTGACAAATTTAATTCTCAAATATTCGGATGCCTATGGACAACGAGTGTGTCTCACAAATAGATCACACAAGAAATATTCACGAAGTTCTAACTTCACTCCCATTGATACTGAGGAGTTGGATAAGTTTCTGGGTTTATCTTTACTTCGAGGTCAAGTAAACGGCCCCACACTCCGTTTATCATTTTCTACAGACCCACTATATTATCAACCTATTTTTCTTGCCACCATGTCATGTAGGCGTTATGAACAAATTCTCAGAAGTTTGTGTTGTAGTGGTGATGAAAAAAGTAACGACAAATTGCATAAAATCTCACCACTTCTCAATATACTTTTGAACAATTTTCAAGGAGCTTGTTATCCAAATGAATCCTTATCACTGGATGGATCGCTGCGACTATTTAGAGGACGACTAAGCTTTAGACAGTACATGAAGGGCAAAGCTGCCAAATATGGCATACAATTTTTTGAATTGTGCTCAACTGATTGATATGTCTTCAATGTTGAAATTTATAAAGGTCATCAGAAACAGTTGGAAGGTGCTTCAGAACTTGATTCCTTGGTTCTTAGGCTTATGAGTCCCTACTTAAACAATGGCCATCATATAATAATGGACAATTACTATAACAGCGTAAGCCTATCAGATTTACTACTTCGAAAACATAAAACTCATACGACAGGTACTTTGAGGGCGATTAGGAGGAATAATCCTAAAATTGTAATTCTACAAAAATTAAAGGGAGGTGAATATATTTGGAGAAGAAAAGGCTCTATCTATGTGTCCAAATGGAAAGACAAACGGGATGTTCTCATGATTACCACAAAGCATCATCCGATGATTATAGATGTTTCAAACGGATTTGGCCAGGTGAACTATTATCTTTTTCCAATATTTTTCAACTTTGATATTAATTCTAACAATTATTTTAGGTAAGAAGGAAACCTGTAGAAGTTTCCGAATACAACAATAACATGGCGGGGGTGGACCGAACTGATCAATTGACCTCATATTATTCTAGCCCTAGAAAAACCATAAGTTGGTATAAGAAGATCATATTTCATTTGCTAGATCTGACAGTGGTTAATTTTTATATATTGTACAAGAAAGCGACAAACAGGAAAATTCCGATGCTCTAATTTCGAAATGCACTTATAAGGTCATTACTGAAAATTCCAGAGTCAGTTAAGTCTGGAAATCATTTCAAAATTCCAAGTAAACTTCACGATAATCGACGCTCTAAAAATAATACAAATCTTCAGAATACCGCTCATGCTGTGCAAATTCACTTCCCCGAGAAAATCCCTTTGCCCAATGAAAATTATAGAAGGAAAATATACTTCATGAATTGTCGAGAATGTACAAAACATGAGAAAATGGTTCAAACTTTTTGGAGATGCAGGGGATGCGAATCTCTCCCTGCTTTGTGTCGCGGTTGTTTTGGAACCTATCATTCCAATGAAACTCTTGATTTGTAGCAATTCACTATGAAGTTGTTCCACTATGTATTCCAAAAATAAATTCATTGGTAAGATTCACTAGAGTTTTTTTATTGGTAATAATGCAAAGTGTCCTGCATAGTGAGAAAAGTTCTAATCGGACACACTACTGTTATAGCAGTTACTTTCATAGCTTCAAAATATGTTGATGCTATGGGGTGCCACTGCCATAGCAGTAGTTACTCAGAAATAGCTCAGAAGCCTTCAATTATCCATGTTATACCACCAAAAATATTTGATAAATTTTGGGCTTCTGGTTCTGAAGTTACCATACTGCGTTTCTGAGGCTACCTCAAGTTTTCATACTGTCCGCGAACGTGTTAAGCTGTACGATTTGCCATGGGATGTCTGCTTCATTCTGTGGAAGGTTTTGGCAACGTCTACAAAAGAAAAGTCATTGTCGAGGTTGCTTCTTCTCTATACTTTCTTCTATGATGATCCTTGTCGTCGCAATTTGGTCGATTCAAGATCTTTCCCGTCTGAAACCCGCTTTTATCATTTCTGAGTGTTTTTTCTTTTACGTTGTCGATCCTATGTTGTACGATAAACAATAACATTTTATTTATGGAACATAACAGCGTTATTCCTCTCCAGTTTTTGCAAAGATATAGTTAAAGTAAAACCTCTTTGTTACACCTTGTAAATTTTCGTTATTTTATATTCACAGCAAAAATTTTCATTATATAGTCTAAAAGTTTTACATCCTCATACGTAGAATTTTGATGTTTTATTCAATTTAACCAAGCTTATTCATTTTTTATTCGTACATATATATCTCAGTCGAGATAATACACATTGTGTATTTAGAACTCCAGCGTTGGTAGGAAGTTAGTAACTGAGTTGGCACTCAACTAAAGTTTCATTTCCGTTCTTTCGTAACAGCTGTTTTAAATAGTAGATGACGTTCTGAAGTGTTGTTATTTTTAAAACGTCTTTAATAAGTGGAAAATAACAATTTCGTGATAGAGTTCATATAAGCGAAGTGCTGATGCGTTAATAAATTGTTTAGGGCAAAAAGTTAATCGAAAAGGTATTGTCAAATTTGACGATGTCTGTGTCTGATTTAATGATAATACGTCTTCCGATTATCTAGAAAAAAACCGCCAAAAAATAACTAGATTTTTTTGTTACAACTAGTCACAGTTATTTCAAATCTAGATCTTTGTGTAAACATTTTTCCCTGAATCGTACGATAAATAGATTATGAAATACAGCAGGTTTCTTTTCCTAGTCAGACAATAGCCAATTCAATAATTTAAAAAATATATAAATAAATATGGAAACTATATATGAGAGGCTACCAGGTAAATCCTCGAAATCTTGATGAGAAGCACATATGTGCTTCTTTTGACGTTGCTCTGCTCTGCTCTGTGATCAAAGCGCAAACACAACAAAACTTCATTTTCTTAAAATATCTCTGTCACATCAAAAATGACAATCAATTATTGACAGAAATATTCTCGACAAGCGGAGTAGCTGTCAAAATTAATAGTGGTCACAATAGATGTATTCTTTTTACTAGCCGACTGTCTTACTTGTAAGAATAATTAAGACAAAGTAAGCTGAGATGGAGTAATATTAATTGATGGTAATTTATATCTAAAAAGAATGCATGGCAGTCACAGGTCTCAGATCACAATTATAACCTCTAATATTTATACACAATTTTTTATGGTTCCTGAAAGTGCCATACATGTTTTTGTAGTAAATATTCCTTAAATTGTAATAAACCATTTTTTCTCGAGTAATTTTGATCTAAATTATACAAGTATGTTTGTGATGAAGATTCAGATATTGCGTGCTAGCTATCAAGCTGTTCCTATGATGAACGTGAAATTAAAGAGAATTGCTTGCAAATCGGAGAAAAAAAGTGAGAATGGGAAATTTTATGAAAACTGTATACAGTGAAAATGAATTTTGAAAACATTTTCGACTGAACAGAACAACATCAGACATTTGTATTCTTTCTGCCACGTTTGATTGAAATTAACTGAGTCACTCAGTTGGTCTCAGTAAATTCGGAAACAGTTTATGTTTATTAAATACGGCTTGAGTTGAGTACAAAGTGAGACTAACTAAGAAAATTTCTTTCCCCCTTACCCCAACTGAGCTACTTTTCCATAATACTCACAAGTGAATCGTAAGTGAGTTGGAAACTTTTTGCGAGATCTGTACCGGATATTTGTAGATGCAATTGCATTAGAAACGAAAGAGATGAAATCTTAGTGCATAGATTAAGAGGTGATTATTTGTTTCGACTCCTTTTGTTGAAAAAGTGTTTGGTAGTGTATTTGAATTTACCTACACATGATAAACAATCTGAAAAACAATTGGGCAAATATCGGGACACAAATCAAATCAGAAAATTGCTGCCTCAGAAGATAACGGACAAATCATTAGCAATCCAAAACAAATTGCTGATTCACCAGCCAGCAACTACGAGGAACAATCTAGCGATGTTTGTTTCGAGGAAAACTTCCTGGAAAATAATGAAACCAGTCTACGCAACTTTCACATTAACAATATAGACACGGATGTCAACAATCTCCTCCTAAAGAGCGAGTTTGACGAAGCACTTACTTCTTTTGATGATTGCAGCCCAGGGCAAGACAACGTGCCTATCAGCTTTCTGCAACATTTCCTTGAAACAGCTAAAGCAACACTGCTAAAAATATTTAATCAAACATGGACAAAACATACGTTTCCAAAAAAATGGTAACAAGGAATGATTATACCCATTCAGAAGACAGGGAAAAATATATTATTAGTCGATTCTTAGAGACCCATATCCCTAACTTGCACCATGTGCAAATTACTAGAAAAAAGAATCAATAACAGACTTGTTTGGGAGTTATAATGAAGAAAAATGATAATACCAGAACAGAATGAATTTAGAAAACACAAAAGCACAATCGATAACATCATCGACTTAGAAAGCGACATACATGACACTTTAGCAAACAATCAGAAATGTATAGCTGTATTTTTTGACAAAAACAACGCATTCGATACGGCATGGAGGCCTAACATAGTAAAAACCTTGCAAGAATGGAATATAGACGGAAACATGCTGGCTTTTATTTACAATTTTCTAAATAATAGAAGTTTCCAAGCTAGAATAAACGGCTCGATCTCCGATCTAAAAACACAACAACATGGAACACTGCAGGGATCAGTAATCAGCCCAACATTATTCCTTATAGCTATAAATAACATCACCACTAATATACAGAAAAAGATAAAAGTCCGACTGTATGCGGATGATCTGGTAATATACATAAAAAGCAAAAATCTAACAACAAAGAAATCTATTCTACAATCACACATAAACATACTTGAAAAATGGTCTAAGCACTCCGGTTTTCATTTCTCTGCAGAGAAAACCAAATGTATAATGTTCTCTAGGAGAGTAGTAGGTCAAAAGCCACTACTTGAACTAAATGGTAGTCCCCTCGGGTATGTTTCAAAAATCACATTTCTGGAAATGATCCTCGACTCGCAATTAAATTGGGATGAACACATTAAGAATCTAGTCATTAGATGTCAGAATGGACTAAATCTATTAAAAGTCCTCTCAAACAGAGAGTGGGTATCTGATCGAGAAACTTTACTCCTAATCTACAGGTATCTTATTAGATCCAAGATCGATTATGGATCCATTGCCTACGCCTCCGCTAAAAAACGCATATTAATACGTTTGGATGTCATAGCCAACCTAGCATTGCGCATAATTCCTAAAGCTTATAGAACATCCCCTATCGAAAGCTCACAAGTAGAACTAGGGGAGCAATCACTAGATGAAAGAAGGCAATACCTGACACTGTCATATGCCAGTACTATAATGGGCAACCAAGAACATCAAAACTACAATTACACAGTTGCAAATATATATCAAAACACCTACGAATTCGGGAAAAGAGTCGACTACCCCTTCTATCAGAGAGTCTCGAAATATATCATACAACTATACATGCAGATACCTTCCATACTAGAAGCAAATGTTGATATACCCCCTCCATGGCTTATTAAAATTCCGAGCATAGACCCAGCTTCACCAACTTTAACAAGGCAGAAACTCCCGCCTCCACAGTATATCAGAAGTTTCACACGAAACTCTCCATGTATTCTAACTTTCATAGAATATATACTGATGCATCCAAAACCGCAAATGGAGTTGGAGCTGTTGTTATCACTTCCTATAAACCACCTTTGAAATATAAATTACCCGACGTTAGTTCTGTGTATACAGGAGAATTATATGCTGTCCTACAAGCTTTAGTCGAAATTCAATCGTCAAACCTGCAAAAAACTGTAATAATAAGTACCTTGAAAAACATTTACACTAATAACCCTCTTGAACTACAAATCAAGATTCAACTGCATCAACTACAAAACAACAACTTGGATGTCAGATTCTTTTGGGTGCCATCTCATCAAGGAATACAAGGAAACGAAGATGCTGACAAAGATGCAAAAGACGCTACAGTGTGCAGAGATGTACATATAGTGAACAGTGCGGTTTACAGTGTCGTGAAAACCTACATCAAACTGAAAATTAATTCTCGGTGGCAATAGGAGTGGCAAGGATCACTCCAAAAATTAAGACAAATAAAGGAAAGTGTCAAACAGTGGTCGCGAATATGCAGTAATCGCTTAAAACAGGTCGTAATAACCAGATCAAGAATAGGTCACACTAAACTCACGCATGAATATTTAATACGTGAAACTGATAAAACTATGTGTATAATTTGTAGCCGTCAACTCACTGTAAAACATATACTATTAGAATGTACATTATATACATCGCAAAGACAACAATGTAATTTTCCAAATGACATGAATACCCTGCTAGGAATGCGATGTGGATAATATTTATGAATATCTATCTACTTCATACGCTGTGATTATATTATTAAAGCCATCGCTGATACCCAAATTCATTGATGCGAGAAACAAAAAAAATCTTTTAACAAGGTTTGAACATTGCCTCAATGTATACGGTCACTCATTGAACATTTACTTTAATTTTTTTTATTACTTGTACTTTTCATGTGTCCATATTACTGTTTACGCCTATTTAGTTTTCCTAAAATGGTTTATTTAATTTGGCAACAACGCTTTCGTTTTCTGTACGAATATTGTTAAAAAGAAAGTAGTTATTAGTACAATCGAGGCTCGAACATGAAAATTCTGTTGAGAATTTTAGTTGCCAGCGGGGCGATTTTTATATAGTTGTGACACAAAAACGATCATCCGATATCTTTACGATTTCTCACAGGTGACAAAGAACTTAAAGTACTCTATTTTCGTTTTTCCCCTTTATCCCCATTTCTGAATGAGCAAGAAATGGAATCTTAGAGGAACAGATTATTGGTAAGTTAATTTTGAAAACCAATCATTAATATTTATATTCTACATTCCATTTTTCAAAATATTTTATTGTGTATCGAACAATTACGTTTTTTAATAAAATAATTTATATTCTGTATCTACTATTTGAAATTATCCAGCTGTGTATTCAATGACCTCAATTTTAAATACTAATCGAACTGTCCGAACATAAAACCAACAAAAAAACTGTCTGATTTGCTACATTTATTCCAAGTTAGACGTATACGCTAAAAATGCTGTTTTATTCTTTTCATATCCTTTCTGTGTTATTTTAGTGTATTAAGAATCTTGTGCGCTTCTTCCGCTTCTAAATCCACTTTGGGTCTCCTGGAATGAATTTTCTCGATACGTTTTCAATCTTTTGTTTATATTTGTCTCTCTTGGGACTCTGTCGTCAATACAATGAATTTCAATTTTTGAAACGATATTCCAAATATAAAATGACGGTTTCTATTTGCATCTCCAACTTTAAATATGTTAACTAATTTAAGCAGTTTCACGTAGCATTACTCTTCCGTTAAGTTGTTCCCTATGGATTCAACATTTGTCCAAGTTTTGAACACAAATAGGCGTTTAAAACCAAGTAAAGTATAAAGATGAAATATTAGCAGACTTCTCAGACAATTTAAACTTATTGCCTCGAGTTTCCAACGGCTTCACGTTACCTTCTTACACTATGATTTGCTGTAATGCGCGAATCATGAATATGCGATGGAAAGTAGTATTTTACATTTATTAATTGAATATAAATAATTGCGAGGTATATCTACTATATAGTGTTAGTGGAACTACAGAGTGAGGCAGAAATTTAATAAAGAAATTGTAATGCAGATGTACAACCTGTACATTTAACTATTTTGTGTTATAGTTCTTTAAGTTGCTGTTAATGGTCAATATTAACCATTAGTGTAAAGAAATAATGAATTTTTCTATTGTAACAGTTGATATTAACATAAATAGAAAATAAAATTTGCCACTAGGCACTTGTTATAGTTTGAAAAAGTCTTCTGTTTTTGTACCAGTTAACTTTAAAACTTCAATTTTACAGGACAATCAATTAAAAATGTTTCATGAGTAATAGCTTCATGCATTCTCTAGAAAATATATTTTCGCATTTTTTATTAAAAGTAGACAATATGGAAGAATGGAGAATATACAGTATAAGCTATAGCCTCACTTCGTCAGTATCTGTTACTCCTCAAAACCACCCTCAATATGAATTATGTTATTCTTGCTACTGTTATTTTTTGCATCCTGCCATAAGATGACAAGTGACGTTTTTGTAGTAGAAGTAAGAACAATACAGCAAATGATCTTTTCTACATTCTTTTACAAAAAGACGTCATTTTGTAATTGAATACCTTCAGAGAAAACGTGATTTCCGTTGCAATTAAGAGAAATTAACAGTTTGCACTGAAAGCGTTATCATGATTTCTGATTCGGAGAGTCCTTTCATTGGTACAAATTTTTAAGGTAATATTTTACAACAAATTTCCTTTTCAGCTTTCATCCAGTCTATCGTCTAGAAATATAAAATGGGAGAATTCAAATATAGTAAATAAGTGAGACACAAGTTATGGGAACACATATCATAATATGACACTGCTAGACTGCTAACTTGCAATCCCACGAATAGTTTATATTTTAACTTTTTATTATTAAAATTAGATTTTATATAGCTTCCGAGTTGTAAGGTCTCACTCAAGTTGTTAAAATAAATTTTTAAGTAAACTACAAATTTAATTGGCGCAGTCAGTAGGATTTCGAATCGGTTCAACAAAAATCGTGACACCGGTCCGTATCTACGGTTTGTTTGCAATCTTGAACATTGTCTTATTTTTGTGGTGTTCAATTCCAGGGAAGAGGGACCATATATTCCAGGTCCGATTTGGGAGGAATGAACATTTTCTTCATAGTACTGTGAGTCTAAAACATTCCGTTATTCAAAATAGAAATAAAAGTGAACTTTCGCAAAACTAATTTTATATAACTTTTTCAAATGAAATTCCACATTATCTTGAAACAATGTTAAACATTCTAAGAAATTGACAATTGTTTCGTTATTGATATCATCGTCGGAATGACAGAAGTTAAATTTTATGTGATGGCTACCTGATGATTAATAATTATATTTGGCTAGACCAAGAAGTGACCTACCTTGTGATGGCCTCAATATATATGAATAGAAATAAGAAGAAGATATGGTATTACAAATATTAAAGCTCAGATATTATTAGTCCTATTTGGATAATCTGGATATATTTTTCCCATTTAAAATCAGTATAACTGTACAATGATACAGATCACAATTATTACTCAAGAAGACAGTTTAAATGTGATGGGGGGGTTGAAACAGTCTTTCTAGTTATATTTAATTTAATAATGATTAATAATATTCGTGAAATAAGGTAAATTGATTCTCCCATCTTGTACTTTATTAGCCCTCATTTTATCGAATATTTATAAAATTGTAAAAAAAGACATGTTTAAATCAATTATATATACCTATAGTAAAAAGAGTGAACAAAATCCTCGTTATATTAATGAAGGATTGTGTGTCTATGAGCAGTGAAAGTTGTGAAACAATCATTATTTCTAATTGTAATGAGAAATTTGTAAGTGTAGCTCCTATACGAAGCTGTGAAACTCGCGTTAACGTCTGACAAAAGTCTTCGGGAATCAGAAATAAGAATTGCATTAGCTAAAAATTATTATCATTTGAAAAGAAAATGGTATATTCAATGCAGTTGTATTATTAGTATTTTATCTATTAATTTCCATTGAATAAAATGCAAGAGTGAGATGTTCTGTCCAATATTTTCTACATTTCCATCACCAAGTTCATTCATACTTCTTGTATGTGTCGCATTTGCTCTGTCATTTCTTGTCTACCAATTTATAATTTTTATTACGTGCCCAAACTACTTCTGAAAAATTTTTTTACAATATCCTTTCCATATTTTTTATCGTCATTATATAGTCAAGTTTTGTCGTATGTTTTATTATGAATGTCAGTAATGAATATAGTATGCAACGTATTATTTGTCGATAGATAGATCTAACGTATAAAAATGGAAATCCAACTATGCTGGCTGCTTGTCCAATGTTAGTGACAGCAACTAGTGGATTTATCCAGTTATATTCTCCATGTGATATGTACAAACCTATGCAGAGGTTGAGTAAACCTCCAGGATTTTACAGTCACATAGTTCTATTTGGATGTTAGTTTTACAGAAAGCTAGAAGTATAATTTATAGAATTATTTGAGGATCTTTATGATGTTTTGAAGTTTGACAGTATGTGACAGTGATTAAAATAGAAATTTATGCAAATATCCTTAAAAAATTAAGTAGTTAAGTTAAGATGGAGTTTGTTGAAAATTGACCTTAGGTACTTGACATAAAACAGAAAAAATATAGATTAAAGATATTAGAGAATATATAAATATTGACCAATTAATTATATTGTACATAACTGGATAACAATTTGAATGGTAATTTGAAATTAAGTCATTATAATTGATCATTCAAATGGATATTTTGGAATTCAGAAGATGTGTACGTTGCAGGAGTTTATATAAACATAAAATACGTGTAGAAGATTTGGAAGAGAGGAGAGAACAATTTAGAAAAGGTTTGGTTACATTCTTTCATCCAATTCTGAAGTAGTGTACGTCGAAGAAGTTTTTTTTTTATTTTTTGACCTTGAATGTTTTTTGTAGATCGTAATTTAATACATATTTTCCTATAAGGTAATCTTAACTTAGGAAAGGATAATAAAAAAAACAAAGATTTTTGTTTGGGGAATATAACAGAAACAGTTCCTGTATTATTTGAAATGTAAGAAGATTTGTTATAAAATTTGAATAGATTTAAAAAAATTATATATAAGAATATTGGTTACACTAGAAATAATTATAGACAGGGTGTTTCTCAAATAGACAATAGAATTTGAATTTATAGCTATATAAAAATTATATATAATTTTAATATTATCATTTAGAGATAGAATAAAGACATCATTTGTTAAAAGGAAAGAACTTGTCAATAGTTCAATATATGTATTAAAATTTAAAATAACATGAAAATTTATTTTCAGAAAAAATATTAATGAAAGAGATATAGTCTAATATTACAATTCTTTCAAGAATCGACTCCCTGTAGAAGAGTCATAACGTACAGAGCCGGAGCAAATACATTTACACTTATTTGAAACAACTACAACAAATTCTGAATCATAATAAATTTTTCTTACCTTTTGAATGGTAAGTTGGCGCCCTAAAACTTTTTTAATATAATAGTAATACACTTCATTTACCTAAATTGAATTAAAAAAAATTGTATACTTACAATATTAATAATTATTACAATATATATATATATATATATATATATATATATATATATATATATATATAATTGTTAAGATTATTTGCTAATATGAAATTAGCAGTATTAACATAAGAACAGGTCTAATTAGTTTCGATATATTTATGTAATTTAAGGGTTCCGTATAAGTTTGGAGACTGAGGATTTTTATTTATGATGTATCTCTTTTCATAATCACTTAAAAGATAATTTAAATTATTAACAGTCCCTCCCTCATTATTAGAAAACTTTTTTGTTGGGTCTGCTCTAAGAATTTGTACATGGCTATATTCTAAGAAGTTATATATTTTTGAATTATAATCTTCAGTTTTAAATATAACAGTGGCATTCCCTTTTTCAGATTCTGTGAGTGTGAAGTTATTATTTTCTACTTTATTTTTGATTGAATTTTTTTTGACTTTCAACCTTTGACGGTTCAATATTTTTGATTGAATTGGCAATTCGTAATTTCTCATAGAGAAAATTATTTGAATTAAATTTTAAAACTATTTCTGATTACTTAGCTAATATTTATCATTATAATTTGGAATTTTGGTGGTATGCTGTAATTTAAACCTATATTCAAAAATTCTATTTCACTATTTGTAAAATTAATGTCTGTAAGGTTTCCAAATCGTGGTGCAAAGTATGATGGTATGTGAGTTTTTACAGTTTCATGATGTTGTGTGTGTGTTTTATTACTTTTCCGCCCATCCTATCTAATATGCGAGAAAAGTATTAACTACCCCAAAAAAAGTTTGAATTTAGAAATTTTTTTTGAGTTATTTTCACGTTTTCCATCAACGACAACACGAGAAAACGGTGTTTAGAAAAAAAATCCTGTGTGTATCTCGCCTTCGTCGTTGTCATCGGCCACTTTTCTTTACATGTCTTGTAAGCACGATACAGCCTCCGGAGTGCAACAAGTTACCAATTTCATGATAGAATATTATTAAAGATATCTCACAGATGAATCCTATTGATTTTCAGCTTACCAGAGCCAGTACAACTGGTGCGATAGTACTTGAAGTACGACATTTTAGTCATTGTTGGAGAAATTTCAGTTTGTTAGCACGATACAGCCTCTGGAATATATACAAGTGATCAATTTTATGTTTGGATATTATTCAGAGCGTCTCAAAGATGAACCCTATTGATATTCAGCTCACTAAAGCCAGTACAACGGGTGCTATGGTACTTGAAGTACAAAATTTTCAGTTTGTTAGCACGATACAACTTCTACAGTGTATAGGAGTGACCAATTTTATGATTGAATATTATTCAAGGTGTCTCACAGATGTACCCCTATTGATTTTTTACTGACTAGAGCGAGTACTGCACGTTCTACAAATCCAGATATACTACAATATTGGTTATTTTTGGAGAAATTTCAAAGATGCGTAAAAATTAGTTTTAATCTTTAGTTTAGTTTATTGTTTTTGTTTTTGATTCCTGAATTTTTTGTGCTTCATGGTGCTGACACTTCCTCTGATTTTGTCATCTGAACAGTGAAATTCTACTGTATGTAATTGGAACGTTAGTTCATACTGTACAAAAAATAACATTGCAAAAACACCAAATTTTCAACACATTTATTTTTACGTTTTATTAATTCCTAAAAAAATTGAATCACCCCTGTGCGTTTTTTATTTACACACATCAAAACGAAAATAAAATAAAAAATGTCACTATAAAAAACATCCTCGTTTGCATAACTAGAAACACGAATTTAAATGTGGTAGGTCGGAAAGTTTAATGACCATTGTTGAAATACATCAAGTTAATCTCTTAAATACTTAGTTTTTGTTAAAAAGCGGCGAATTTGCAAATGTTGTATCCTCATTAGAACTTCCATTACTGAAATGTGTCTGAATGAAAGAAACTGTATACGAACTTACTGAAGCAAAACAGAGTATTTATATTAAATGCTCCTATTATGAAAAAAGATATCTAACGAATTTTTTGCCTTCAAGGGTGAAATTCGGCTTGCCAGTTCGTGAAATTGAAAAAAAAGTTCAAACCAATTTTTTTATTTGTAGGTATGAGATACATTGATACATAGTCTCTGAACACTTTTTCATCCAGGTTTCATTATACACCGCTAGACTTTATTTTCCATCTGAAAAAATGAGATTTTTTTTCATAGCAAGAAAATTTTCGAATATGTCACTATGTTCGAAATTAATTTTGATGAAAATGATTGTTTCTAATGTTCAGGTCCGTATTTTACAACAAGTTAAAAAAATTGATGAGAAAATATGAAAATTTTGCTCTAGAAGGAAAGTTATAAGAAAATAATGATTATAACTGATAATTATAGGACTTTTAAAAAATGTTGTTACTCACTTACTAGTTTAAGAAAATATAAAAATTTTTGTACACATTATATTCATATAAGATCACAAATATTTTCAAATAATATTCAGTGGAATGATTTTCGCTAATATAATCAGCGAAACAAGACTGAGCGGCGAAGTGGTCACCATCCTCAAATCTGGACATTTACTGTTCCAAAAGAAATTGGATACAAACTCACATATCGGAGACACTGCTTTATTGGTTCGCAAAAAGAAGAATAAACACTTCGTTACAAAGACAAGAGCCGTGTTTAACCATAGAATAGTAACGCTATGTTGATAGTATGTTAATACTAACGACACGTCAAATTTACGTATAAACGTTTTTAATGCTTAAAGGGTTACTTTTCAGTGAATTAGAGCTATTTGTAAAGGCATGTTATACTGACTGATTAATTTTGATTCGCATTTTCTCCAAATTCAACTAGTATACTGAAGAACAAAAAAAATGAAACACCCTGCATATGGATATTTATTTATAAAAAGTTACAGTGTATATAGTTAGAGTACAAAGCTTGAGCATTTGGGATATTTTTTTAGTCTCTCGCGAATAATAGGCAAATGAGTATAAAACACAGAATAAATTGTGGTAGTCATTCTTTTCTTCGCAGTAGGACATAAGCTGCAGTAACTTCTTTTTCCTTTCTCTTGAGGGGTTTTCTGATCCTCTGCCTTAGGTAGATCTAGTTGTAAAACTTGAGATAACGATTCTTGTAATTTTCTTGACAGGGAGGGACAATTTTGCACCCTTTCTTCTTGCCATGGTCTGGTCAGTTGTTCTGATAACCGAAGGACGAATTCTTGTCTTGATAATGGTTTCAAGCCTATTTTTATTGCATTATGGTGATATATGACATAGGAATTCACTGATGCAATGTTGAGCATGTTATAAAAAAACAAAGGGGCCATATCCTATTCTTTCTATTGACGCACATATTCTAAGCCATGTTATCGAACGAATTAACAGCTCCTTTTGTGGCTTTATTCGTGTGTGTTATTTCCGGTTTTCTTGTTGTTTGATTTATGGAATCTGTGGAATGCATCGTCGAAAGTAAAAATATTATTTTGTTTTGTTTAGGCTTAAAATACACTAGAGTCATTTTGTCATCAAATGCAAAGAGTGAGGTTCCACATTTTCGTGATTTATTGTCTTGTAACTGCAAATGTATTTCTGTCTTATTTTTACGAAGTGTACCAACTGTTGTTAGATTATATGGATTACTCAGTAATTTCAATGATAAGGGAGTGCTGGTAAACCAGTTATCCAGTGTTACATTTCGGTTACTACCATGTAACGGAGTTGTCAGACTCGTAACAAAATAACTGGCTAACGGTGCTCCTTCCGTGTTTGTAGATTTCCCGTGATACGGACTTGCATTTTTAAAGTACTTCGTACCAAGAGCAGAGAGCATCACAATTTTAATGCCGTATTTATTGGGCTTATTGGACATATATATACGAAAAGGGCAATTGCCCCACAAGTTGTTCATCAATGGTAACATACGCACTGGGTTTATAATAGGAAACACAGTTGCCAATAAATATATCCCCAATGTTAGAAATTGGGGCGAAATTATTTCCTTCCCTGCGTTCCTCTCTTGTTGTTGCATCGTCAAATTGTAATGAATTTATCAGAAAATTTTCTCTACTCATAGTTGCTTTGTATCTTTCACCCAAATATGTTGCGTCAAAGAAAAGTTTGGCTCATAAATGATATTCTTCAGAGCGGTAGAGAGAAACAATAAGCCAAGCAGTGCTCTCAATTCAGTCAGTGTTGTATTGGAAACTGTTGCATTCTTGACCTTGTACTTCTCTAGGAATTTCGCAATTTTCTCATTGGTGCGTACTAGTATTTCTGTTAAAATTTCTACAGGGAAAATCAAGTTAAAAACATCAGTTGGTTCTGCAACATTTTTAGCACGGTCCGTTAGTCCTGGTCGAATATATACTATAGTTTTAGCTGGAGTTTTACTGCCATCGTTATTTACCGGTGTGCTTCTCCACACATGTCCACTTTTACCTAAATATGTTAGAAAACCTGAACTTACAGGAACCTCTTCGCTAACTTGTACTGTAGATAAAGTCTCTCGAGATGTTGATGGCTGTGAGAACTTACGTTTTTTTAATGTGAAATTGTTGGCCTCAGTCACTGAAAACTCTTTTTTGTTTGATTTCCATGCACTTTCTAGTTCCACTTGATACAGGTTTTCGTCAAGCTCATCAGGAATATAGTCACTATCGGCAGCACTGTCGTCACTGCCGAGTTGATATTACTCTCCTTTGTCTTCTTCGTTGTCACTCAAGTGCTCACTTTATTACTCGTTTTCAATTTGTTATGAATATCAAAGCATATTGAATATTTAAAAAAATAGCTAGTTACCTTGTCTTACATTTTCGTACATATACCTACCTAATAAAAAGGGGTTTCAATGTATTTACCATCATTAAAAATTTTTCTTTTAAATTCAAAAATAATCATCCCATTTCTGTTATTCAACTGCACGAGTGTAACAAAGATAGCCTTCCATCCTTCATCAGTTGCTCTGGTCTAACAACATGACTTTATTTTTAGAATGTGTTGTAGTTGTTCTTGTTTAGGTTATTTATTTCAGTGGTTTATTTACATATTAGTGGCGTTCGGTTTGCTCGCGTGAGCAGTGTGGGCTGCTCGGGCCTGCAAATCGAACGCCACTATTATAATATTTGTAATGTTATATCTTCTTCTTTTTTTATTCATATTTATGACACACGATCAATTTATTGTTGACGTTCTTCGTTAAACATAAACACAATGCAATATCTACTGAGACGTGACGTAGCATGCGTTTTCGCGCATAATGCAAAGTAGATGCAAGAGAGAGAGAGACAGAGAGAGAGAGAGAGTGAGAGATGTGTCATGGCGCTAGTGACAGGTAGTCACTCTTGTTCATGGACAGAAATACTTACTCTTCTAGATATGAGGGATGTGGCAAAAAAGATTCAACTAAATTTGCTGCCGAAGAAGTCTCGGATGAAATATGAAGGAAATTACAAACGATTTATGGATTATTACATGAAGTAAAATGCGAACACTTTTTCGGAGATTGTATTAATTGCTTATTTTGCTGAATTATCTAAAGCAATGAAAAGATCTACACTTTGGTCTGTTTATTACATGCTGAAGGCAACTACGAATGTTAAAAATGGCTTGGATATATGATGATATTTGAAATTGCGGGCATATTTAAAACGGGCAACCGAAGGCTATAAGGCAAAGAAGTCTCGAGCTTTCGGAAGACAAGATATTACAAACCATGCTGGATGCTCCTGATTATGAATATTTTAGCAAGTTATTTATTATTGGCAAAAGTAAAATTGATATAATATGTTTATACGATAAAGTGAAAATACTTATAATCCATTCCACTCTGTGAGAGGCCGACTTCGATTATATTTACTGTTTTTCGACATTTTCCTGTCTGCTTATTACTAACGCCACGTCAAATAAACGTATCTATTTACACACGTTATTACTAAGCACACGTAAATTTTACGTACGCGACTCTAATCACGCCGCTAAAAGAGCCAAATGCGAACTGCAACCAAACAATTCTTCGATTGAGCATATTTCACTATTAATTGATACTCAACTCAAACTTGTTGGTGCTTACAGCCACCCCTTCAATAAACTAAACGAAATTGACTTCTTCGATATAACAATAACACACAATAGAGTTCTCATAGTGGGCGACTTAAACTGTAAACACCCACTATGGGACTCCTATGCTACTCATTCCAACACAAATGGAAATACTCTTCAGAGGTTCTGCGATAATTCGGACTGCAATATATACAGTACAGAAGATCCCACACATTTCCCATTTAACAACTATTCTCCAAGTACAATAGATATAGCTATCGGCCGCAATATAAATACGATTACCAAACTGAAAACTATCCCAGACCTAAATTCCGATCACGATCCCATCCTTTTAGAATTAAGAATAACCCATTCCCTACACCCCTCACCTCAAAAATTTCAGGATTACACAACCACCAACTGGATTCAATATAGAAAACATATAAATGATCAATTAAAAATCACAGATAACATCAAAGACGTCAATCACCTTACAAACATAATACTTAATATACAAGAAATAATCACTACTGCAAGGAACAAAACCACATCCACTAAACCCAAATTCCAAAACCACAACTCCCTCCCAGACTACATAATAAAAATAATTAAAGAAAAAAATAAAATTCGCTGCAGATGGCAAACTTCTAGAAACGACAACGACAAACAATTACTTAAAGATTAGGAAGATACAATAAATAGATTAATTCGAGAATATAGAAACTATACCTGGAATATCTTTCTCGAAAAACTTTCTTACAGAGACAACTCGCTTTGGAAAGTTACAAAGAAGCTAAACGGCAAAAAAGAAGAAATCACCAAAATATCTTTAAATGGCAACACAATTACGCACAATACCGGTATCGCAGAAGCCTTTGGGGAGTATTTTCATAACAATTTCACTAACAATACACGAAATACATCACATCATACCAATATTTCACAAACTGTTCAAAACTATTTACACAATACACAAACTCTAAACATGAAAAACTTAACAACCACTCAAGAAGTCTATAATAGGATAATCTCTCTCAAAAACAAAACATCCCCCGGGAAGGATGGGATACCAAACATCCTCAAAAATCTCCCCAAGAAAGCAATATTTCAACTAACTTATATAACGAATTTTATAATAAAAACAGGTAACTACCCAGATATGCTCAAGACTGCCAATGTTATCCCTATTGTGAAAGCCAACAAACAACCCTGTTATGTGGATAGTTACAGGCAAATTTCCCTGTTAAACAATATAGCAAAGGTGATAGACAAAATCACACACAATAGAATTCAAAATTATTTAGATAAAAATAACATAATACCCCTCGAGCAATACGGATTCAGAGGTGGGCATAGCACTGTAGCCCAAATAATCAGAGTATTTAACTACATCAGAGAAGGTTTTTTCTCTAAAAACAAGGCAGTAATGGTGACTCTAGATATACAAAAGGCCTTTGATTCCGTATAGCACGAGAGGATATTGTACAAACTCATAAAAACAAAACTGCCAGATTATTTGATAAAAATTATAAACTCATATATTTCAAATCGGCAATTCTACTCCAAAGTTAACGATAGCGTGGCTGGTCCATATAGCATTCAAGCTGGAGTCCCTCAAGGGTCAGTTTTATCACCTTTGTTGTATTCACTTTTCACCTACGATCTCCCCACCCCACCACAAATCCTTACTGCCATGTATGCGGATGACACCTGTTTCGTATCATCTGCATCAACATCGGAAACTGCATTACACAATGTTGAAACTAATATAAACACTTACATTCTACCTTACTTGAGACATAACAAACTTACAATTAACACCTCCAAAACAGAGTACCTGTTACTCAGGAGGAGAGCAAGGAAAAACTCATTGCAATTACAGCTCTGTATAGATGGGCAATATATCAATCCCAGTAATACATTAAAATATCAGGGCTATACTATGCATGGCAATACAAATGCTAATGCGCATATTTCCCAACAGGTATTGAAGGCGAAAATTGCAATGAGTAAACTTTACCCGTTAATTTGTAAGAATAGTTATCTCCCAACAACAAACAAAATCACAATATATAAACACATTATTCGACCTATATTAACATACGCAGCTCCAGCATACTTTACAGCCACAAAACAAACATTTAACACTTTACAGGTGGTACAGAATAAGTGTCTCCGTATGGCAATCAAATACACTACAGTTTACCCAAGACTTCCAAAAAATACTTGGCTACATGAACAAGCAAATATACCTACTATCAAGGACTTTATAACCAAAATATCCACAAACTTTCACAATAACTGTCTCCCAAAAAATCTTAGTGGCACACTCAGAGCCGCTAGTCGCGCAGAAGGCACCCTTGATAGTGGGTGTAGGCTTCTGCATGGTACATTATTCACATAATAAGTTGTTTATCTCATAACAACCAGAACGATCGAATTAGGGACCAAAATATCCCTCATTCATAATAATTAATTTCACCAAATCATAAACAACATCTGTCATGTTGCTGCCCCTCATAAACTAATACATTGTTCGATTTTGAAACCCTGTTTTTCAGCCGGTTTTCAGGGACCACTCAGTCGAAAAATCTGGGAGTCATATTTATATATACGGTACAAAGTAAATATTTTCCACAAACAAATGGGTAATGCAGATGCAAGGAACCATGTTGCCACAGCTCAATGACAGCACAAGAGTAGCAAGAAAGGCCAGAACATCGGCCTCACTATTTTTGTTTCTTACTATCTTTGTAAATTTTAAACTTATAAATTATTGTGAATAAAGACATTTTCAAATTAAATGCGAACTGATGGCTGATTATCGCTACATTCCCATCGTGTGGAAGGAGTAGGGGAAAGCACTTCAGGCGCGCCAAACGCCTGGCTCCTACTCTTGGAATTGACCAACCGTTTAAAAATATTAATACGTGAATTTTACGTGGGTTAGTATTCTAGGGTTAATGACCAAATCATCCAAGGAAATGCACTCATCTCCGCCTCCTCAGACGAAGAAACTGAAAAATTCTACGAAGAGTCAACAACTGCAAAGAGCGCTGAAAAGATAAAAAACTGTGTGATGATAGGCGATTTCAACGCGAAGATTGGAGCCAGATTGCCGATGGCCTCCCTTCACCGGTAAATTCGGGTTGGGAACTAGGAACCAAAGGGGACAAACCATGTTCGACTTCCTCAACGAGGAGAGGCTCTACTGCATGAATACCCTGTACAAAAAACATCCAAACAGAAAATGGACCTGGAAGAGCACCGATAACAGGATCAAAAATGAGATAGACTATGCTCTAACACCAAACCCCCAATTGTGCTTGGACGTGTCAGTGATAAACCGCTTTGACACAGACAGTGACCACGGATTGGTCAGAGCCAGGATCAACGTCAATATTCGACACCAGAGAAAAGCTCTAGTGGGAAGAAAGATACGTCCAACCTCAGGTGAACTACGAGACAAAGAGGAAAAATTCAATAGGCAAATTGACAAAAAGTTACAACCAATCGAAGATACGCGAAACATGGAACTAAACGCATTCTCAACGAAGATCACCTCTAGTATTAGAAACGCAGTGCGGAAAGTCTGTTCTCTCCAAAGAAAGAAGCATCCGATATTTAGTTTGGAAACAGAACGGAAGAAAATCGTTAAAAATTCACCAAGGTATGGGAACCTGAATATGATCGCGAAGGAGGCTATCAGGTAAGATCAGAGAGCTTATAATACGAGAATGGTAGAGGAAGCCATACAGAACAACGCAAACATGAGAGTTCTCTGTTCCGAGGGATCTAAAGGTAAAATGATTATCCACAAGATTAAAAATGATCAAGGAGTTGTTGAGAATGAAAGAGGAAAGATTACAGAATTTCTATCGACGACTATACAGCCCATCGATGGCCAACCAGGTCAAGAAGCTCAAACTCATCAGCCAGTCCTTAACATAGGATCAGAAGAACTAGATCTCATTGATGGAGAAGAGCTAGAGGCAACGCTAAAACACCTGAATAACTGCAAAGCCCCGGGAGAAGATCAAATCACCAGTGAGACGCTGAAGGCCGGAGGAAAGCACTCCTGACCCTACTTAATAAATGTCTAGAAGAAGGAAAAATCCCGGACTCTTGGAAAAACGCAGAAGTAATCCTATTATTCAAAATGGGTGACTGCACAAATCTAGATAATTTCAGGCCCATTAGTCTGCTATCCATCCTCTACAAACTACTAACTAAAATAATAACCAACCGCCTGAGCAATTAATTCGACTTTTACCAACCAGTCGAACAGGCGGATTTCAGAAAGGGATAAAACACGACTGATGATATACAAGCGATACGCTTGTTAATAGAAAAATGCACAGAATACAACATCCTACTACACATGGCCGTCGTCATCTATCATAAGGCTTTCGATTCAATCGAAACCTGAGTGACACTGGATGGGATGAATAATGCTCGCATAGATTACAGATACTCGAACATCATACGATATATTTACGAACATACACGTAAAAATTGAAGAAGAATGGGTTACTACAAAATTCCAAATACAGCGAGGTGTCAGGCAGAGGGATACAATTTCACCCAAGTTATTCACCCTACGAATTGAGAACGCATTTAAACGGCTATCATGGGATCAAAAAGGCAACACGATCGACGGGAAAGATCTTAACCATCTCCGCTTCGCAGACGATATTGTTCTCTTTAGTAGTGACCCGGCCGAACTTACGACGATGCTCCAAGAGCTCAGAGTAGTCTCCGAAGCTGTTGGCCTTAAAATGAACTTACAGAAGACGAATTTCATGAGTACATCTAACATGAGAGTCACCATTGAGAACGACACTTTGGAGCTAGTCGAAGAATACTTATATCTAGGGCATAGCATCAAAATCGGAAAGAGTAATCAAACCGCAGAGATTACCAAACGAATCAGCTTCAGCTGGGCAGCATTCGGGAAGCTTAGCTACATACTTCGACAACTAAAGATCCCAGTGAACACAAAGAGGAATGTCTACGAAACCTGTATCCTGCCGGTGGCAACATATTGACTCGAAACCGTCATCCTTACAATGAACAGTACCAACCGTCTCCGAGTCTGCCAAAGAGCAATGGAACGTGCAATGCTGGGAGTAAGTCTGCGAGAGAGGATCCGAAACGTAGATATTAGGCGGAGAACAGAAGTTTGCGATGTCGTGGAAAGGTTGGCGAAGCTCAAGTGGCAGTGGGCGGGGCATCTAGCCCTTAATAACTCCAAATGCACGAAAGCACTAATGCAATGGAGACCAAGGGAAACGCAAAGAAGTATAGGACGTCCCCATGCAAGATGGAGAGACGACATCCAGCGTAAAGCGGGAAAAAATTGGATGAAGACCGCACATGATAGATCGACATGGAAGTCACTGGAAGAGGCCTATTGTGATGATCCCAAAAGTCACTATTAGATTTAAATAGATATTAATTTCAAATATTGCTAGCGGCCAGTAAACTTGAAGGTCACTGACAAGGTGTAGTAAGGTTAGTAGCATATTAAGGAATCACGAGTGTTTTGTAAATGAATAATGTGTCAACAAGGTCGACTGTGTTAGTCTAACAATACATTTATAGAAGTTCCTATATAAAGAAAGAGTTCATTTCTCTATTATTATTAATAGTACAAATGTTTATAGTGTATGTTCTACATGGTCAGTAAATTGTATACGTAGTGTTAAATATATTGTCACAGTGAGTTTTGATAAACGATGGTATTTATTTAACCCCAATTAATAATGGTAAGTGTTTCCCGAATATTAAGGGTTCGATGGTTGAGGAAGTATATACGAGGGGCACTTGCTAAATAACCACCACATGGCGATGCTGCAACCTAAATGTTAATAATCCTGCAAACTAAATGGTAATGATCCTGCAAACTAACTGACAATCATCCTACAAACTAAATGGTAATAATCCTGCAAACTAAATGGTAATAATCCTGCAAACTAAATGGTAATAAACCTGCAAATTAGGTGGTGGTAATCCTGCAAACAAAATGGTAATTTTCAACAATAATCCTGTATATAGTCCTGCGAACTGATGGTAATCCAAACAAGCGAAGGTATATGGTCTTTCATTTAAGTTTTGGACCTTGGAGGAGCAAAACTATGGGTGGTGCACCTACTAAGCAAGAGGTGCAAGAAACTGGTCCGGTAAACAATAGTTTCATGGTGCATCAAGATAATTTCACAACACAAATAATGGTCTTATTGTATATAATAACAGTAGCGTTCATTCTAAAATTCATGTGGTCCCTATGGAAAATGCATCGAAGGGCATTAAAAAGAGAGATCAACCGAGGCATTGCAGCGAAGCAGACTTTATAACTGTATAAAATTGTAAGTACTTATGCTCTCTATTTTTATGAACGAATGGTAGATCTTTTAAATGTCAATAGCGTGGGAAGATTTTGAAAATAAGCTAAAGGCAATCGTAAAAGAAATAAATAAACAGGGAAAAAGGGTTTTGAAAAAGAAAACTCCTAAAAATCCAGATATACACATTGAAGTAATTAATAGCATAATAATTGTTTATAATAATTTTGCTAAGTTGATAGGTAAAATTTGGAAAAACTTAAGTTTAGTACAACAAGAAAGTTGTAAGTAGATATACTATGCCGGTATGGGAGCACTTCCAAGGTCATCAATACCACACAATACGCTTACGTCACACTATATACATGTTGACATAGAAAAATCATAAAGATGGAGTACATAAGAGTACATCACAGAACACATGGTGGATGACAAATATGGACAGATGGGACATACGGTACATAGAAAAATCATAAAGATGGAGTACATGAGAGTAAATCACAGAACAGATGGGGCATACGGCACATATGACAGATGACAAATTTGACGGACGGCACATACGGCACATAAAGCACATAGAAAAATCATAAAGATGGAGCACATGAGAGTACATCACAGAACAGATGGGGCATACGGCACACATGACAGATGACACATTTGACTGACGGCACATACAGAACATAAAGCACATAGAAAAATCATAAAGATGGAGCATATGAGAGTACATCACAGAACAGATGGGGCATACGGCACATATGACGGAAGGCACATACGGCACATACGACGGAAGGCACATACGGCACATATGACAGATGACACACTTGACGGACGGCACATACGGCACCCGGCGCGTGCGCAGACGGCACGTACGACGGATGGTATTGATGACTTTGGAAGTGCTCCCATACCGGCATAGTATATCTACTGTTGTAAAAATTATTCGGATAAGATTAGGGATAAAACTGTTAGGGCATTTCAAGCGCTAAACTGTATTGTTAAAATACCTACCTCTATATTTGAGGAGATCAATACGGGTGTATTACAAGCAATTAGCAAACAATTGAGAATGACGACAAGTATGAATGCTTTTTTTAACTTCGTGAATAAGGTATTACCTACCGAATTCAACGGAGAAGCAAGCAAGTTACAATCGTTTTTAGACTCATGAGATTTGTTACAAATAAACGTGACGGGTAATAAAGAAAATGTGATTCTGCTGATTAAAACAAGACTAGCTAGTAAAGCTAGAAGCCTGATAACGACAGAAGATTCTATCACAGAAATTAGGAACAAACTCAAATTAGGAATAAGAGGAGATAACCCAAGTCTTCTCTTAGCGAAACTTAACAGATTAAGGCAAAATGGGAAGGACATAACGCAATACGCGACAGAAATAGAGAAACTGGCAGAGAAGCTACAGGCAGCATACGTTTCGGAAGGGATGCCAGAGCGTCTAGCTGAAAAATACAACAAAGAAGCAACGATTAAGGCAGTGACGATGAATGCCACAGCAGATGCAACGAAAACGATCATAGCAGCGGAAAGCTTTGAAAACACGCAAGAAGTACTATCTAAGCTGGTATCAGTAAAGGGCATAGTAAGTCAACAAGTATTACACATGAAGAACAATAGGAATTTCTTCAGGAAATAATATTTTAACTATAGAAACAATCATAGGAGAGGAAGCAACAATGGACTGTACAACGGCAACTCACAAGAAAGGACATTCAGACAATACAACCCAGGAAACGGTTATAGCAGATATATAAACTACAAGGAGAGGAAATTTAACAGGAATGGTAATAACAATAATCACAATAACAATAACAAAAGAATATGCAAGATAGAAGATAAAATTGAAGATATGAGCAGACAAATAGCAAAGTTGAAGGAAGAAAACTACGAATTAAGGATGAAAAATATGGAACTCAAGTTAGAAACAGAATTTTTGCGAGGAAACATGAAACAGACCTCGAAAAATTTTAGAGAGAAGAATTTGGTAATACATGCTATAGAAGAAGGCAACGAAGAAGATGAGGAGCAACTAGAAAATAAATTAGAAGATGTAATGAAAAAGGTTAATAATACAGTAGATGTTAAATCAGATATTTTGAAACGTAAAAGAATAGTAAATGAAAACAGAAACAAGAATAGACCAGTACTAATAATGATGAAAGACGTGAATAAGAAAGTAGAAACTTTGGAAGGAACGAATAAATTAAAAGGAACAAAGATATACATTTATGAGGATTACCCAAAAGATATACTGGAATAGAGAAAACAGCTAATAACATATATGAAACAGGCGAGAGAAAGTAGAACAAAAACTAAGATAATCGATAATACATTAATGATAAATGATAACGTATATAGTCTCTAAAAGAACTAGAAGGAAGGAATAATTAATTAGAAATACATACAGGATGGAATAAATCAACATGTAAGGAAAATAACGAAACCAATCGGAAAACTTTCAATACAACCTTCAATGTTGTTTTAAACAACTAAGAGGTGAATGAATTGTCAATTTTACATTTTGAAAATAACCGTATCTTGCTAAGGATGAGCAAGAAGGGAATAAAAGGTTGACAAATATACAGGTATGTATATGCGAAGTACCAAAAACGGTACAGCAGATATAAGAGATTCTAGAAATATATCACAATGATCCAATGTTTGAACGACATGTAGGAAACAATAGATTATTAAAAAAACTGAGAGCAAATTTTAGATTGAGGAACATGGAGAAATATGTACGGAAGTATGTAAAGAATTGCCACGAATGTCAAGTGAATAAAGCAAAACCCGGTCATAAAGGACACATCTATAAAACCGTTTGATATCATTTCTATAGACACAATAGGTACGAGGGGCACTTGCTAAAGAACCACCACACTATGTCCAGGAGTGGACGAACACAGGCTAAGGAAGAAGAAGAAGAAGAAGAGAAGAATATAATTTTGATTGCGTGATCAAACTTCATCATTTCTTCTACTTTTGGACATCAACAAACATTTTTATTATTCAAATCAAGTTTAGTCAGTTTTCAAAAATTTGGTCTTAGATCGTAAATGAAGGACATCAAATGATGCTGGTGGCTGTGTACACGTATAGGGTAACGAAGAAACATTACTTTTGTATCACGTGTAAAATTTAATTTATTTTTGCATAGCGCGCTTTCAGCTCTTTAGACATAGAGCCATCATCAGTGCTTAATCTAAAATACATATTCAAATCACAACCAATAGTGCTAAATTACAAAGTGAAATTCATGTTGAGAAAGTTAACAATACTAATATATGAATTTAATTTAAAGGTGATACAAAAAGGTTTTTAATATTGTAAATTCAATAATAAAAATGATTTTAATTACATTGAAGTTACCATTATTTAAATTTAGTAAGTGAAAGGTTGACTAAGTTCTTATAAATGAAAGATTTTTTACTTTAAAGATAAAAAGGTTGATAAAAAATACGTACTGTCAGATTATATATAATATAATTAAATTCATATATTAGTATTGTTAACTTTCTCAACATGAATTTCACTTTGTAATTTAGCACTATTGGTTGTGATTTGAATATGTATTTTAGATTAAGCACTGATGATGGCTCTATGTCTAAAGAGCTGAAAGCGCGCTATGCAAAAATAAATTAAATTTTACACGTGATACAAAAGTAATGTTTCTTCGTTAGATCGTAAAGACAAACCAGCGATTACATAATACGTAGCAAGGAATTTAATAGAGAGAATAATAGAGAAAGGAAAGCACTGTACCTGGTATTTAATGGTTTTAACTTAGCCTTTGAGGGGGTAGTCAGAAAACAAATATGGGCAATAATTGAGGAGTGTTAACATAAAAAACTACAGTTCTAATTGGTTTCGTTAATTTATGTAATTTAACGGTTCCATATAATTGTGGAGACTGGGGATTATTATTTACGATGGACTTCTTTTCATAATCACTTAAAAAATAATTTGAATTATTAACAATGTTTCTTACATTATTATTAGTAAACTTTTTTGTTGGGTCTACTCTAAGAATTTGTACATCGCTAGATTCTATAATGTTATATATTTTTGTATTATAATCATCAATTTTTAATATGAAAGTTGCGTTCTCCTTGTCAGATTTTGTAATTGTTAGGTTATAATTTTCTACTTTCTTCTTGATTGAATTTAAAATTGTAATATCATTTTTTCTTTGATTTTTAACCTTTGACGTTTCAATATTTTCGATTTAATTGGTAATTTTCAATTTCTCATATAGAAAATTATTTCAGGTTTTAAAGCTATTTCTAATTCTGTAGCTATTATTTCTTTAATATTATTTGTGAATTTTGGTGGTATGCTAATCATATCTATACTTTTATATTTGTAATATCATATACTATTCTTTTTTCCATTAATATAGATTACTTCAACCAAAAGTAATTATTAAACATCAGGTAGGCATCAAATGAAATGTAACTTCTGTCATTCTGACGATGGTATTTAATATCGAAACCATTGTCAATTTCTTAGAATTTTCAACATTTTTTTCAATATATTTTGGAATTATCTAGAAACAATTCTTCTTCTTATCACGCCCTCTCCTGCCGAAAGTTGGCGAATCAAATGGCAATTGTAGCTCTGGAGACTGCAGCACGAAAGATTTCTGCAGACGAGCGGTCGAACCATCTCCTTAAGTCCTTTAGCCATGAGTTCTGGCGTCTTCCTACTGATCTTTTCACGTGCACTATTATGAGGCGTAGTATTTCGTACTTATCACCTCTCATCACATGACCCAGGTATTGCATTTTTCTTTCCTTGATGGTGTTCAGTAGTTCCTTTTGTTTGTGCATGCGCTGGAGAACTTCATCGTTGGTGATCCTTTGTACCCATGAAATTCGCAGCGTCCGTCTATACACATACATTTCGAAGGCTTCTATTTTCTTTTCGGTCTGTGAATTAAGTGTCCAGCTTTCGCATCCATAGAGTAGGACAGAAAACACGTAGCATCTGATCATCCGAATTCTGAGTTCCAAGCTGAGGTCCAATCTTGCAAAAAATGATTTCATACTCACAAAGATTTCTCTCGATTGTTCAATCCTTGAAAGTATTTCCCTTTTCGGGTCACACTGACTATTGATGTTAGCTCCCAAATATTTTATTGAGGTCACTTGTTCGATTGTTTGTCCCTTGACCCGCAGGTGTGCATTTATTGGAGTCTTAGAAACGATTAATAGTTTGGTCTTGGAGACATCGAGATGCAATCCAAACATCTCGCTATAGTGAACTACGAAATCCATGATGCTTTGCAATTCCTGCATATCGCTGGCCAATATAACCGTATAATCGGCGTACCTGATATTATTTATTGGGGTTCCATTGATCTTGATTCCGTCCTGGGCCCCATCCAGTGCCTCTCTAAATATAGTTTCGGAATACAGATTATAGAGGAGTGGAGACAAGACACACCCCTGTCGGACACCTCGTCTGATTTGCATATCCTCCGATGTCGATTGTTCCATATTTACTACCGCCGTTTGATGCCAGTAAAGTTCTGATATGAAACGTAGGTCCTGTTCGTCAACCCCGGTTGTTCTCAAAATTTCGATCATCTTCTGATGATTAACACAGTCAAACGCCTTACGATAGTCTATGAAACATGCGAATACATTCACATTCATGTCTCTACACCTTTGTGTCATTACATTCAGGGAGAAGAGCGCTAGAAACAGTTAGTTCCATTTAAAACAGTGAATAATATGGAGATACAAAATAATTCATATTGGTGTAAAAATTTAAATATATAACGCAAATGAAAAATAATCGCAATGGAAATGAAAAATCGCAGTAAAAACTAAGTGGGACAGAATGAAGAACAAAAACATCAGAAAAATAACAAAATCAAGAACCAATAATAGAAAAAATAACAAGAAATTTACTATTTCGATCCTGACTCTGTGGAATCTATTCATATAACTTTTTTAAAAGAAACTAACCATTTATAGATAATTCCCCAATATATTGAGAAAATGGTAAATATTCTAAAATATCGAAACCATTGTCAATTTCTTAGAACTTCTAAATTTTTCTCAATATTCTGTAGAATTACCTTGAAACAGTTAGTTTCATTTAAAAAAGTAAAATAACAAGGAACAACTGAATCAAACACCATTGAAAAACGTGGGTGAAGACCAAGGATGGAATGTATAGGCCAAATGAAGAAACTGGGGGACCAATAGCCACTACACTTGGGGAGACATGAGGAAGATGGCAAAAGATCCTGTCTTTTGCAGTGGAAGAAGTGGGTACAAGATAAACCGGAACCCTTATCCAAAACCTGAAAAGTTATAAGCAAATGAGAAGAATAAGGATCACGTTAAAAGGATTATCACGATATGTACCTACATTTAATGAATTGATGCCTTATTTAATAGCATCCCTTGTAACGCTAAATTTAACGAATAACAGGTTATATAATGATTATTGACTCATTAGTTCTGTACCTGGACAAGCACGGATATCGTTCCAATTGTATATGTATGAAGATAATGAATATCATTTCGGCAAACATTTTGTACAGTGTATTAATTAAACCCTAGATACACAAAGGCATATATTATAGGATTATATATACATTCGAAAACGACACTTTATGAATATCGATTATAGGTTTGGTTTAATACTGGAATTTAATTGATTTATCTAATGAAGAGTTTATATTTTGTATCATAACTATGAATAAAATGCTTAAGAAATATAGGAACTTTTTTTAATGAAAGATGATTTAGCAATAAGATAACGAAACATTGAGGAAATTATTTTCATACACAAGCAATAACAAAAGATAATGTTAAAATAGCAAAAACATGACAAATATGATTTCAGAAGATAGTAAAAGAGATATTGCGGAAAGATCTGGAATAAAGTAGTGAAAAGACTCAAAGTTCACATTTTAGAAGAGTTTCAGTGCTTTTTAGGATAAAATCTTCGTATTGTTAAAGTTGTTAAAGTTATTTGTAAATTTTAAGGCAGTCTATGGTACAACACAGAACGAAACTTTTGAACAAAATATCTGAAATACTTTGAAAACCAGTGGAAATTAGATAAAAAACGTTTGAGGTAATATAGTGACTAGGAAAATGTCTACTATGCTGTTTAACTTGGTCCCAAATATCATGAAACACATTTTTTTACGTACAGTTAAGAAATTGATAATTATATAGGGTGTCCCAAGTCCCGACGTAAATTAAAACAGTTTGGGAATTAGGATGTGGCAAAATTTACGGATTCTGATTTATTTGAAATACAAAATGTCTCGAATTGATTTAGCCAGACTTCATCACACAAAGCGTAACAATTGTAAATCGTAAATACCAAATTTAATGATTTAAGGATATTAATTACAACTAACCGCTAAGGATGTATTTAAACGAAAAAATGTATGCATAAGTTGTTCCCTAGTTACTTAATTGTTTTCTCTTTAACCTAAACAACTTTTTGCTAAATTAATTTCTTTTTTTTATATTACATTCTCCTAATTTATTACATCAAAGATTCTTTTTGTAAAATTGAGTTTATTTTAAACTTTTAAGGAAGAGTATGTCTTTGAAGGGTCAGGCTTGGCTAAAAATCAGATTGCGTCCTAAGTAACTTAATTAAATATAAATAGAACCACACCCGTCTTTACTGGAAGTTAGCTGGTCACCAGACAGCCGAAAAATAAATGCAATTACCCTCTAGTTTATTATCTAGATTTATGGGGGCTAGATAACATTGAATATCTGACGCTCAGCGTGGGGTCATAAAATTAAAGGGATTGATAATTTTTATAAAAATTTAGCTTAGAGAAATGAATTTAATTTTTTTTTCCATTTTTAATGGGGATAGCTCACCGACTATAATATTTCAATAACAGTGTACAATAGTGATTTTATTCCAACTTGTTTCTGATAGTTTGGGAAGTTACATTTTTACAAAATGCAACGTAGCAAGAAATATAAGACTGTTATTAAACCTATAAATTGTAGAAAACCATCTTTTTATCGTCAGTTCTTTTGTTGCACTTTAATAATAAAATTAAATTTTTAAAAACAAGTTTATCGTTTTCGAACTTTCAACTGGCGCAGTCAGTAGGATTTGGCCAAAATTATACGGAAAGTACCGGAATTTCGTACAGTTCTCCGTTTTTACGGTTAGTTAGTGCGAACCTACGAAAATTCGAGTGTTTTTAAGAACTTACTCACATTAAAACATTACCAATAACCAACTACCATTGAATAAAATTTTGTTCTCGTATCTATCTACACAAACACTGGTAAAAAAATACTTATACAGCATTTAACAATGATAATGTTCCACGATGATTTATTTGATTTCATAATGGAAATTTTAGATGTGACGGGTAATTTTTTCATTTTGTTTTCTTCGATCGACTAAAAAGTCAAATCTCTCCTTCAAAAATTATTATCCATGGTATTTATGCAAAACATTTAATCTCTTTGTCATTTACTATGCTTAAGATGACGTGAAAATTTACGAGAATTCTGCATTTTAAGATAACCACCATTTATCTTTTCACCCTTGTGTTTGCTCTTCTACTACTCCGGAGACACCTTGGAGTTGTAAAAATGTGCCACTCTCGGAGGACATCCTTATAAAATATGCAAAGGCTTTCAGTGTTGCTAAAATTTTAATGATACTTTTGCTTAACGGGATTATAAATGTCTTGATGAATCGAATCCAGTGAAAATCTCTTAAAATAATTACGAATATGTGAATAAAATTTTGACTTGTATTTTTTAGTATATGCTCTGGTACATCCGGTGTAACATAAAATCGGTTTTATAAAATTTAACTTTATATAGTGAAGTAATTGTTCTTCTCATACCGGCAAATAAAAAGACCGGGATTTGAATCAGTAATAATGAATACTCATTAGATTTAAATAATATAATACAACATTACATAACATAATATAGTAATCAGTGTAAATTCTTAATTGTGACGCAAGAAACAGCTTGAAACTACATTAAAAATCAAGTGAATAAGTGGTTAACAATTTAATTTATCACCACTGGTAATAAATGGAGAGTCTCAAATATTTTCTCTTATACAAATTATCATTGAGGTTACGCATAACCATTTAAGTAAACATTCAAATAGCAGAATTTCAATCTCAAGAAACCGTCGTAAATTATAAGCTGACTCGTCGTTCATAGCCGGGAAACTTATGAGGGAAATTGTTCCACAGGTGCGTAAGTACGTTAACTTTGTAGCAACTCCAAAACGGTTCACGGAAATCCACAGAACTGTGAAATTGGATAGAGGGAAAGGGTCGAAAAATAAATTGTAGACGAGCGCCAGCTCGTGGCGCAATGTTACCGAGGAATGCAATTAACAACAGTTACCTTAAAAAATTTTAATTAGTACACACAATTGCTATAATTAATTCTATAGTAAAGCGGATAGGAAAACAACGCTTTTGTTTTTTTCAAGCAAATTTTGCTTATGCTTAGTAAAATATATACATAATAATTGATGAATAATAAGGTTTCGCTACCTTGGCAGAACTGTATTGTATGTATCCCCACGCATAGTTCAAATCTCAGATTAACACGTAAAATATATATGTTTGTTTCTACTTTCTGTTGCCTCAAATCACTACCACCGCTTTGCGGCATTTACAAATTCTATTTAGTTGCAGGAAACACGGAATTAGAAATTTACTTGAAAATTTGTTAAAAAGTTATTCAAATGAAAAAAGTAATACTAATTTTTGCATTTAAGTCGCTGCTTTTGAATTTAATTAAAAATACTTGAATTTTATTTAATGAAGGCATATTTTTATATAAATTTTGGACAAGTATTTGTTGTAACTGCAAGTAGCAACATTGCTCAAAATTTTAGTATCTGCTTTACGTGTCTGAGGTAACCTATTCAGTAGTGTTGTCCTCTTTCAATTACCATATAAAGAAAGATGCAAATATCAGAGGGTGCCCCACCATATTTTCGATCGCGCTGTAGTATTTGTAGTAAATAACGTCAGAGGTGTTTTGTTTATTATGAGTAACTATTAAAAATTTACTTCCTTCGTGTTTATGTGTTTTTCAAGACTTTTAGTAACTTTTATGTTAATAAAATAGCCTACTTCCTACCTTTCAGTTGTAGTAAAACAAATCTTCCTCACTTTACTCAGCTCAACATACTCGATGGTAAAAACAATCTTATAATTACAGCCGAAAGTAACATAAAGTACTTAGGAGACATAATAGACTGGCACATGAAATGGGACATACACATTAATTACGTAGCCAAAAAACTACAACGTATCCTTTATAAATTAAGATACATGAAAAAATCCTTCATGTTCATCATTTGCCCTCACTATATCATGCACTCGTTGAAAGTCACTTTCGATACGGTTTATTAACATGGGGAGGTGCACTAAAATCCCACATCCGACCCCTTGAAGTTCTACAACGACGATTCCTGAAAATTATTCTAAGTAAAAACTCAAGATATCCAAGTGATCTACTATTTCAAGAATCAGAGGTACTCGACCTTAAATAACTCTATTACTACAATGTCAACATGAAGTACTATACAACAAAACACTCGTCAAACTAACCAAAACATACCTATAACACTAGACGAAGAAATAACTATGTAATACCACAAATAACAAAATCACTGCTGAAAACTAGTTTTTCTTACAACGCTCCAAAAAAGTGAAATTCTTTATCTGGAACAATTCGCGCTATACCCAACTCATTCCAATTCAAAAAACAGCTGAAAATGTTCATGAAGAGATCTAAAGTTCGAGTCTTTTGAGAATGATTGTTTTAACCAATCAATATTGACCAAGAAACTTCCTCGTTATATTTCGTATACATGTTTTATTTCTATCCCATTTCCGTATATGTTAAATATGAATACGCCTCAAGAAATGTTGTTATTTTATTACTCTTTCACATTTTATATATATTTTATCATTCACACTTTTACCCATATCAAAACTGTTGTTGTAACCGACTAACATTCCAATTTATCTGTAGTATTATATGTCCTAAAATGGTGAATAAATATTATTTTTATAACATTTTATTTTGTCATACTTAGCACTGTGTTCGTTCATGTTGTTTGTAGTTTATAACATTATTGTATTGACTTCACTCCAATATGCATAGTTCTACTGTATTTAGGCCTAATTATAATTCATTGTGTCGTTGATTCAGTTTTATACATATAATTTATAGTGTTTTTATTTATATTGAATTCAAATAGTTTATAACTAATATTGTTGTATGTGACCATTGTATATGATTAAATTGTATTTTTTGCGAAACAAGTGTAATAACACTTATCGCCAACCTACTTTATTCACTTCATGTAATGTTCTTGTAAAACCATCTTTTTGAATAAAGTAATTATTATTATTATAATATAATATTTTTGGACCACCATAATTCCTGAGTGCCAATTTTGGCAGAAAAACAGCTGAAATTGCCAATGCCATGTATCCACAATACCATTCCCACTTTTGGTAATTCATTCATTATTTTACTACTGGCGTTTAGAATTGTTGGCCGCAAAAATAAAAAGCGAGAGAAATATTGTTTTGGCCTTACAATTCTTTTCATAATTTAATTTCTAGATGTGACATTTATATTAGATTTAGGAAAGCTAATTCTAGAAAACCAATGATTTTACGAGATCAACCGAGTAAACCATGGGAGATTTAGATAAGTGATGTTTTATATTATAAAAGATATTATTATTTGATAGTTATAGATTGTTTTACACAATATTCGTAGAGATAGCACAGATTAAATTGTTATCAGCAGATACTATGATTACCAGGTTGAATTCAATGTTTGCAAGGCATGAAATTTTAAATACCGACCAAGGTACAAATTATGTAAATAGTTACTACATTTAATCAGTTTGCCAAAGCTAGGAACTTTAATCACAAAACAAGTAGTCCGTGTTATCAACAGTCCAGCAGTTTATCTGAAAGAACAGTACAAACTGTCTAAAATATATTAAAAAGGCAGATTTAGGTAAAAAATATACTATCAAAACTGCTATCTACGGATATCAGTAAAACTTTGCACCATGTACACGTCTCAAGTGACTCTAGAAAGAATAACATTCCATTTAATAGACAATTCAAATACCTAATTAAGATAAAATCGCAAACATTTTTGAAATTACGTAATATACCATGTCGTATATTAAATTTATCCACTAGTGTTTTTAAATGAAACTCAAGGTCTCTAGTTAATTCCACAATATAATACAAGTTATTGAAAATTCTAAAAAATTGACAATTGTTTCGATAAATCAATATCATCGTCAGAATGACAGAAGTTACATTTCATTTTATGCCTACCTGATGTTTAGTAGTTATATTTTTGGCTAAACCAAGAAGTAACCTAACTTGTGATTGGCTTAATATATGTTTATAGAAAAAAGAAGAAGATGTGATATTACAAATATTGAAGCTTAGATATTATTAGCCCTATGGTGATATCCTGGATATCATTTTTCCAATTAAGATCAGTATAACTGTGCAATGATATAGAAAACCAGGAAAACTATATCTGCTGATCTTTACAATTATCACTTAAGAAGACAGTTTATTAGTGGAGAATTCCCTAGATTTAACTGTTCATTGACAACTTCATATTGTGGGTTTCTTAAATGTCTTCTAATTTCCAGTTCTTCAAGGAAATCCAGTTCTTGTTTCTTTTCACAAATATGCAGCACTTCTAGTTCTGTGTTAGGTGTCAATGAATGATTGGTGTCAAGTAGATGTTTTGCGTAGTGAGATTTATCTGGTTGTTTTAATCTGTAAGCTCGTAAGTGCTCACTGTATCGTATTTAAAAATTCCTAAGGGTCTGACCCAAATAGACAGCAATACATTCTGGACATTTGAGTTTATATATACCTGACTTCTTTAATAGTGGTATTTTTGTTTTTACATTTAACAATTTTGTACTAACGTTACTTTCTGTTTTAAAAGAAATTGTTGCATTCGTTGCTGAAGATATTATCTTTGAAATATTATTAGAACTATTTCCTGCATATGTGATGGTTTTATAAGTTTTAATTTCATCAGCTTGTTTAGAATATATTAGTTGTAATGCCACTTTTTTCTCTTTTTTACTAATTAGTTTATTTATCATATCTAATGGATAACCGTTAGATGTTGAAATACGATACAGTGAGCACTTACGAGCTTACAGATTAAAACAACCAGATAAATCTCACTACGCAAAACATCTACTTGACACCAATCATTCATTGACACCTAACACAGAACTAGAAGTGCTGCATATTTGTGAAAAGAAACAAGAACTGGATTTCCTTGAAGAACTGGAAATTAGAAGACATTTAAGAAACCCACAATATGAAGTTGTCAATGAACAGTTAAATCTAGGGAATTCTCCACTAATTAACTGTCTTCTTAAGTGATAATTGTAAAGATCAGCAGATATAGTTTTCCTGGTTTTCTATATCATTGCACAGTTATACTGATCTTAATTGGAAAAATGATATCCAGGATATCACCATAGGGCTAATAATATCTAAGCTTCAATATTTGTAATATCACATCTTCTTTTTTCTATAAACATATATTGAGCCAATCACAAGTTAGGTTACTTCTTGGTCTAGCCAAAAATATAACTACTAAACATCAGGTAGGCATAAAATGAAATGTAACTTCTGTCATTCTGACGATGATATTGATTTATCGAAACAATTGTCAATTTTTTAGAATTTTCAATAACTTGTATTATATTGTGGAATTAACTAGAGACCTTGAGTTTCATTTAAAAACACTAATATGAGCATATTCCACGAAGTAAGGGTCGAGACAGTAAAATTTATCCACCTTTTTCTATTTTCAATTGATACTTACAAAGAAACATTCTTCCAAATAATTCTCAATTTATTGACTGAAATTTATTCAGATAAAATTTTCATATATACATAGTTATTTTCCGACAAATTTTAAGCTGATCTAAAAAAGCATTTGGCAAGAAAAAAAATTTATAAGCCTTGGCCCAATGTTTAGTATAAGGCTGCAAAAAAATATAATGATGGTTATAAAATAACTTTCCGAAGACTAAATAATACAATTATTTATTGATTTCACCTAGAAAACCACAACTAAATCGGAAAACCTTCTCTTCAATTTTGAAAAGACTATTCAGATTTACATTTTTGAAATATAATAATACATAAAAAAAATTAAAATACTGAAAGATGAAATTGAAGACCGACATCGCAACCCAGAAATTTAAATATTTCACATTCAGAAACCCCAAACTTGCTAATATTGTTCTAAAAAAATTCTATAAACAACAAAATATACGTTATTTAATATAGTAAACAGTTATCGAACAATTACTTGAAGAATAAGGATCAATAATGGTAATAAAAGAACTTTCCGAAGACTTCATAATACAATTATTTATTGATTTCACCTAGAAAACGACAACTTAAGTGGAAAACTTTTTCTTCAATTTTGAAAAAACTATTCAGATTCCTACTTTAGAAATATTACTATCAAACTATACATAAAAAAAAATTAAAATACTGAAAGATGAAATTCAAGACCGAGAACGCAGAAATTTAAACATTTCACATTTAGAAACCCCAAACTTGCTAATATTGTTACAAAAAATTCTATGAACAACAAAATATACGTTATTTAATAATGTAAACAGTTATCGACCAATTACTTGAAGAATAAGTATCAATAATGGTAAAAAAAGAACTTTTCGAAGACTTCATAATACAATTATTTATTGATTTCACCTAGAAAACCACAACTAAAATGGAAAACCTTCTCTCCAATTTTGAAAAAAAAACTATTCAGATTTCTATTTTAGAAATATTACTATCAAACTATACATTATTAAAAATTTGAAATATTGAAAGATGAAATTTCATACCGACAACCCAGAAATTTAAATATTTCACATTTAAAAACCCCAAACTTGCTAATATTGTTTAAAAAATTCTATAAACAACAAAATATACGTTATTTAATAATGTAAACAGTTATCGAACAATAACTTGAAGAATAAGGATGAATAATGGTAATAAAAGAACTTTACGAAGACTTCATAATAGAATTATTTATTGATTTCACCTAGAAAACCACAACTAAAGTGGAAAACCCTCTGTTCAATTTTGAAAAAACTATTCAGATTTCTATTTTCGAGATATGCTTATTAAACTATACTTGAAGATGGAATTCGAGACCAACAACCCAGAAATTTAATTTTTCACATTTAAAAACACCAAACTTGTTAAAATTGTTAAAATTCTATAAACAACGAAATATACGTTATTTAATAAATAATTATAACAAAGGAATAATTTTGGATTCTGTGTTATTCAATCTTTGTATAAATGAATTGTTTTCAGTGAGCAGTACTGGATATATACAATTAGAGTCGCAGACGATACAGCCATTTTTTATGAAATAGATAATTGGTATGATTTGAAATAATTGAAAATGATCTAAGATTAATTAAGGATTGGTTACATCATAAATTACTTACTCTAAATTTTAATAATACATAATTTGCCATTTCTTAATTCTAGAGAATAGAATAGCTTCACATATTTTTTATAGAAAAAAGCTAGAGATTATGCTCTATAACTTTAAGTGTTTAAAATATTTATGTATCATGTATGTCAATACTTGCAGATATTGTACTACGGTCTAGTGGAAAGCCATTTCAGGTATGGCCTATTTTCTTGGGGATGTGCTTCCAGAACATTCATAGGCCCATTTTAGAGATTATACAAAGAAGCTTTATTTAGATTATTATGTCTAGTTCCAGCATGTGCCCTAGTGACGCACTGTATAATATAAACAAAATCTTTGACTTAGAGAAATTATGTTTTCTGTGTGTATTAAGTTTTCTACACATACATATGAATCCAAAAATAAACACCTCTATGAAGCTCCTATGAAGACAAAATCTTCATGTCAAATTCTTCCTATTAACACAACCAAAAGTTTTGTGAAATTATCATCTGAAATATCTCTTCATTCTCTGCAATGTCTATCCACTTCATAGATTCTATGTATAACTATAGTGTTTTCTTATTTACCGAAACATATGTTGAGGTAAATCTGTGGCATACATTTCTAGTATTTATAATTAACAAATTGGCTTTCATAAGTTGTTCGGGATACTAATGTTCAATTTGGGTTTAATACTACTGATTAACTGATTGTAGAATTCATTTTTATAGGAGAAATTGATAACATATTTGAAAAACTTATTTAAATTTGACGTTACAAAATGGCAAAAGACATTTGTGTTGTTACGTCAACTGACGCTGTTGTGAGGACGATACAATTCGATGATTTTAGGAACGGTGCTCGAGAATATCAATTTTAGGAACTATACGCAAATAGAGCATTCACAGCATGACGTTGGGAACGACGTCAAAATTAACACCCTGATTCCAGATTCAGGGCATCAGTGCGGATGAAACTCAATCATCGACCACCACACCTGCAAGAAATGAATCACCGGTAGCGACATTAATTCTCTTTCCGAAATGTCGAGACCACACATGACCAACGTTCAACTTTAGAAATATTTTTACAAAAGTTACAACTTTTATTTTTTAGAACTGAATATCTTTTTAATAAATACATGGAAAGTTATCATTGATGCTGCAACTGGAAGATCATATATGAATTATATGGCAAATGTATGCATAGTTTGCCCGTAGATATTATACTTTTTAACTAATTAAAAAAAATAGAATTCCGGGGAGAGGAGAAAGACGAAATTTTCGGTATAAGAGTGTCTGTCGTCTGTCGCAAAAATATATAAAAGAGGGCGGAGTCGAGACGTGACATGGCGCGAGTGACGAGCAGTCGCTCTTGATGGGTATATAGCTTTGTTAGAATTAAGAAATACATCAATTGTCGATAATACTCTTTCACGAGCGGAATTATTATATAATAGGAAAATCAAGGGGTTTTGCCAATTTTTAAACAAAATAATAGAAATTATTCGGAAACTAGAATCAAATTACAGGAAAGAGCAGGCCAACAAAAATAATATTATGATCGTAATAAAAGGTAGTTGAGACAGTTACATCGGAAAGATTTAGTGGTAGTTAATAATTATCCTAGCAGTAAAGGAGGTCTTATACCTAAAGGGAAAGTAATAGATATAAATAATAAGCATAGGTCAAAATAATGTTAGACGAAGGTCAAAAGATAGAAAGAAATAGGAACGACTGGATTAAATCAAGTAGTAATAATTTTGAAGATTGAAAAGAGGTATTTGATTATCCTAGCTACTCTACTGATGAAACAATTATAGAACTCACACAGTATAGCCTAAAGGCACAGACTAGTGAGAAATTGAGACTACATATGGTACTAAAAAATATAGAACCACCACCAATTTTTCTTTGTATGAATCAACTGAAAAATATAAAACGTTGGATAAATTCAATAAACGACTTAGCGATTTCAAACAATTTTGTTTTCGTGATTTAAATTTCATCACTTTAATCATTTATTAAATGGAAATTTTATTCTTTCTTGAGTCATTCAAAACGTGTACATGACGCAAAGTTTTACTGACATCCGTAGATGGCAATTTTGGTTGGATACATAAAATCATGGAAGATTATTCAATATTTAATCATCGATTGTATAATAGAGAAATTTTCATTAAAAATCAGATATAGAATAATCCAGTTTTTACAAATAGTCCTTCGTGACGAGTGACTTTGGCATTATTCCCAATTGAATTGCAATCGAAATTCCCTATTCGACATCTAACTTTGAACGTTATTCACCACAGATCTAGTTGAAATTCCATGTAATTCCGAATAATAATTGGGTCAGTTGATGTCTCAGACTAAAATCCTATTATATGGATAGTAGACATGATGAATTGAAAATTTGATTTTCAATATTTTAACTAGTTTCCATTTGGAATCACATAACTCTCTCTATTTATACTTGTCTGACGTCACAGGAGTATTTTCAAATTGAATCTCATTCTGATCCTGTTTTTAGCTGCAAAAATTGAAATCCCATTGAAACACTGTTTATTATCCCATAATATACTCGTAGATGTGATAAATAAGAACATAAAAGAAAGTAATCTGTTATTAGGAAATGTTTATGACGATGATATTGATTTATCGAAACAATTGTCAATTTTTTAGAATTTTCAATAACTTTTATTATATTGTGGAATTCACTAGAAACCGAGAGTTTCATTTAAAACACTAAGGAAATGTTTAGTTCCCTGAATTCAATAATTCTCGTTATTTTCTTTGAAATAAGTATTTTTATTTGCAATATTTTTTGCCAGATGAACTAAATAATCCTTTCTCGTACAAATCATTAATAACGTCATCAATGGTTTTATAAGGTAAGTGAGGTTATCATTCTCCAAAAACAAGAAATATTCTAGCTGCTGTTATGTGACATATTCTTCGAATTAATAATAATATAATTAAGACTTCTTAGGTGTATCCTAAACTGGTAATTATCGATAACTATCTTTTAAACCTTCTACAATAAGAAATTTCCAAAGAAATTTTATTTTCAAACACAGAAATTTCAGAAGAAACTTCATTTCTCACAGAACAAATTAAAGGAAAAACTTCATTTTACATAGAACAGATGTCACAAGAAACTTCATTTTTTGAAATAAGAAATTTTAGAAGACAGTTAACTTTCTAACTAAGAAATTTCAGAAGTAAGCTCATTTGTTACAGGAGAAATTGAAGTATGAAATGTATTTTCCATAGAACAAATGTCACAATAAACAATAATTTTTTAAAAAAGGAAGCTTAATTTTTTAAAAGTATTGGATACAATTTAGCAGCGTGATATTTCATGTTTATTTTGTCTTTTTGATGAATATTTTGTATTTCATGTGTATGTCATATATTTTTGTAAGTTATCTAATACGTATAAAGAAATTCAGTTATTCCTACCATCAAATAACTAACATTTTCTATAGCAGAAACTTTATTTTCCAAAGAACAAATGAAAGAAAACTCATTTTACAGAGAACAAATACAAGAAACTCCATTTTCTGAAGAAGAAATTTAAGAAAAACCTTTATTTCCTAAATAAGAAACTTCATTTTCCAAAGTTAATATATATGATGTCCCATACATGTTGAGGAAGTTTCATTAAACTTTGTCTTATCGGAATTCCCTGTATAAGTAAGACTTTTGGAACTAAACTGATCAATGAAAAATACAAATACCTCTTCCGAATATAACCAATACTCATATTCCATTTTCTATGTTCATGTGCATAATTGATTAGAATCAATAGAAATGCAGACACAAGGCAAAAGCAGAACAACAGTATTCTAATGGTTGCTCGGTGGTTTGCAAAACCGCTATTGTTTTGGGACCAGCATACATTCGGGAGAGCAATAACAAATATCTAACAATTCCACTCGTTGCTATTGTTTTTGATGTTCCTTGCGTTCGGTAATTTAGAATGATATGTGGCCTTCGGATGCATTCAGATGTTTGATAATATGCGGATGTTCCAAATACGAGGCGTATCATTGTGTTCTTGAACAAGGTAAGCGATCGGATTTAATTTGTTTAATAAAGTAGACTGTAAAAAATTAGTACTTTGTTTATATTCAAACTATTCTTTCATCTCTAACTAGTCGAAAACTTCCAAATGCATCTAACATTTCACATTTTTTAGCAATTTTCAGATTACCTAAACTTTTTGTATGATTATGATAGATAGAATGCTCGGCAATGCTCGGTTTTCCTGTATGTCTATATTTTATGTGAGCTTAATGCTCCTTAACCCTGCTACTGCACAATGGGGTCTAGAAAATCCCCGCGCACTTTATATTCTACTTTGTGCGTAGTGTTTCGATTGTGGCCTTGGGCCAGTGCCATGTAAATTCAGTTAACAATTGTATACGAGTGAGGCAGGACGTAAAACATTTTATCGCTTATAGGTAAGTGATAAAATTTGATTTAAGCTGCTCCTGGGTTAGAGAGACCCCAGTGTGCAGGATTGAGTTATATATTTTATATTAGAAATCTTATTTTCTATCATTTTGTAGGAATATGTCGAGACCTGAACCGAACGATAATCGTCCGCTAAAAGATGAGGAACTGTAGATAATCTTGGGAGTAGTCCAGATCATGAGAATGGATATGGAATTGTAGAATTTTCGGATAGCGAAAACGATTATGAGATGGAGGAGGATGAGGAAGACAATAAACAAAGTGCTTGTGAAAGTGAATAGGGTGATGAAAATAAACAGAACAGTGACGATGAAAATGAAGAACACAGTGAAGAGGAAAGTGAACAGGCTGGTGAGATTAACAGTGAACAAGCTAGTGGAAATAACAGTGAACAAAACAATGCTCATGAGAATGACCAAAGCAATGAGCAAGAAAGGCCTCCAAGAGCGAGGAGAAATAAAAGCGTCCTGTGGTCATATGTAGCTCCTCAGAGGAGAGGTCGCTTGAAAGCTGACAACATTGTTTTACATTTGCCCGGTGCTAAAGGTGATGCTAAAAAAGTAGAAACCCCTTTAGAAGCTTGGAATTTGATTATCAGTGAAAATATAATTGAAACAATTACCATACGCACCAATGAACAAATTGAGAGAAACCACGATGAGACTAATAAACTCAGCTACACCAAAACCACAAATGTTATTGAGGTAAAAGCTTTCATTGGTCTTCTCTATATATCGGGAGCTTTGCGAGTCTCAAATTGTAGCACAGAAGAATTGTGATCCCAGCTTTCGGGATTGGAATTTTCTGGACAACCATGTCCCAGCAAAGCATTCTGTGGAAATTTTATGAAACTATACAACGTTATGAAACTGGTGGTAAAAGCAAGATTAGAGCTCAAGCGTTACAAAGAAGATTATTGAAAACCTTGGCCGATGAAGTTGACTGTAAATACGGGGACCTACTCCTTCACGCTGAAGTCCCATGGTTAAGTAGAGGATAGGTGCTGAAACGTTCTAATAATGTCCTATCTGGCATAGTTCAATTTTTCAAACAACGCGATGAACCGTCTCCGGAACTAGAAGATTCAATCTGGCTTAGAGATTTTGGTTTTCTCGTGGACATTACAGAGAAATTAAACGAACTAAATTTGCAGCTTCAGGGGAGAGACAAAGAACTAGCGTGAATGATTTCTGATATAAAAGCATTCATCAAAAAGCTGGAGTTTTGGGAACAAAACCTAATTAACAGCGATGCCAAGCATTTTCCTATTCTTTCAGAAAAAATATCTCAAAATCCATTAGAACCCTATGACAGCAAATATCATGTAGAAATAGTCTTCACCCTGAAGAATAACTTCAAAAATCGTTTTAAGGATTTCAACGAAATGACTTTAGTAGCACAGTTTGTTGTTTCACCCTTTATGGAAATTGATATCTAACAATTTGCAACTTGCGTTATGCAGAACTTTGGCGAAGACATCGCTGCAACAGAAATGGAAGTAATTGAGTTTCAAAATGATTTAGCCTTAAAATCGTTAGTCTCAAGTACCAAATGTATCTGGCCTATTGTAAGTAAAGAGAAATATTCAGTTCTATGCCGTGTTGCCTTGAAAGTGAAAGCATTATTCAGTTCAACCTATTTGTGTGAATCTTTTTCTTCCAATATGAAGTTTATTAAGAACAAATATCGCAATCGACTTACAGATGAACATTTGGTAAATTGTATTCGAATAGCTGTATCAAATTATTCTGCAAACATTAAAAAAAGTCTGAGTGTTAGCCTTCTCATTGAACGTGTTTTTTTATTTTTCAATGTTTATGATCATTATATTGCGTTACTTTTTTGTTGCTAGTATTAACTATTTTTAAATCTTACGTGACATCCCGTTGTGGCTGGATAGAAGTTTGTGTTTATTTTTCAAACACCTTCGTTTGGTAGGTAGGAATGTAGCTATGAACAAGTACATACTAGTAATATTAGTTATTTCGTTATTAGTTTATTATTAGTACCTATGTATCATGTATTACCAGTTAAATAGTGAAATATATACATATAATAATAAATTAACTGTGGATTATTTCATTAACGTTGCGTTACGTGGCTTCCGTGTGGGTAGCTCGCTGTTTATTGCAAAATTAACAAAGTAGCTCAACACATTGAGAGGTTGGCGACCACTGGATTAGAGGGTCACTTATTGTCTTCAATGCATAAGTGTACATTCACATAATAACTCAATAACTCACGTCTTACACGCTACTTTATAAAATTTTGTTTTCACATCCTCGTAGGATTTTATCGCTGTGAAAGAAAACGTCTAGCATTAGCCTTTTCTTGATATTATTATTGTGTAATTTGGTAACCTGTTTTTAAACAAGCGATCTAGCATTTTGAGCTTAGTTTTTTTAGTTGAAGGAAAACAAACATTATGTCTGAGGCCGGTGATGACCTTTCAGTTAAAGTTGAATTCGATTTAGATCGAATAAAAAACAATAGAACTCAAATCAAATCAGAATTAACGGGTTTTCAAACGTTTCTATCTAAAACCGATGTCAATAATTTCATTGAAGTATTACAAATACGATACAAGACTATAAAGCCAGTTTTCAAAAAATTTGAAACTATATGGACGCAATTTGAAGAATTTAGAACAATTATTAATAAGCGACTTTCCTGATAATTACGATGAGGCAAATAACATATTCGAGAGAGATGTTTTTGAGACTCGATATTTTGAAGCATTGGCCAAACTAACTGTCGTTCGGCCAGTTGTAAAAGATGCCATCAAAAGCATGAAACCTTGCTTCATCGACCCCAAGAAGTTTCAAATCCAAAATCCAATTACCAACAGTCGAATAGTAATCACAGTTCTATTCAAAACCGTTCTCCGAAAAGTTATGTTACGGGATTTGAGAATTCGAATTCGAAAGATGTAAATAAATCAAATATAGAATCAGAAAAAATACAATAATGTCTTTTACTTGTCAAAATACCACAAATTCCTTTACTTTATTATCTACAGCTATTGTTAACGTTTATGATGCTGAAAAACATTGTACCCTGCACCCTTAACAAACTGTATTTTCTCGAAAAACGTCTATTAAGAAATCCAGAGCTTAGGAAGTCTTATAGGGCATTCATGCAGGCATATTATGATCTTGGACAGATGTCTAAAATATCTCGAGATCATTATTCAAAATTTCCGATTTACTATATTCCCCATCACAGCGTTGAAAAACCTGATAGTTCCACCACAACGCTAATTAAATGATGTACTTTAAGTTGGCCCTACGATTCAAGATTCTCGATTGTTATCCGTATTATACAACATAATTTCATTCTAATAGGCGATTTAGAAAAAATGTATCGGCAAATAGTAATCCATCATGATGAAAGAGAGTCGCAACGAATAGTTTGACGTAACTCACCATGTGAGGAAGTAAAGCATTTTCAGTTGAATATATTACATACGGCACTGCTTCAGCCTCTTTTCTTGCCACTCGTTGTTTGTTAGAGATTTCGTAAATTATTCAAAAGGAATTCCCACTTGAGAGTAACATAATATTAAAGAATTTCTATGTTGATGATATTTTACCGGGATCATCAAATATTGACTCACTGATAAATTTGAGACGCAATCTTTGTAAAATTCTCTCGGAATTCGGATTTGGATTGAAAAAATTTCAATATAACGATCGTAGAGTTCTTGATGGTATCCAGCAGGAATATCTTGAAAGTAACAAATACGCAATTTCGGATGATTCCAGTGTCTAAACACTTGGGATATCTTGGATCCCCAGATTAGACAAATTTGAATATAAATCTGAGAATATTGTTTCAAATCAGTAAACGGCATCTAAAAGAACTATTCTTTCATTTGTAACAAAAATTTTTCGAGCAAAACTAATAATTCAAAAGCTATGGCAATTGAAGATCGATTCCCGCAACAACTTTTTTTAGTGTTTTTAAATGAAACTCAAGGTCTCTAGTTAATTCCACAATATAATACAAGTTATTGAAAATTCTTGTATTATATTGTGGAATTAACTAGAGACCTTGAGTTTCATTTAAAAACACTAATATGAGCATATTCCACGAAGTAAGGGTCGAGACAGTCAACTTTTTTTAGAATGGGTGGATTTGAAAAATGAAATATCTCATGTTGGTTTGATGCCAATTCCCCGACATGTGTTAGTCCAGCAACCAAAACTTATCCAATTGCACGGGTTTTCAGATGCAAGTGAAAGAGCATATGCATGTTGTATCTATGTGCGTTCTATGAATGTAGATAATACTATCGACAGTCATTTATTATGCGCCATGTCTCGAGTAAGTTCGCTAAAGTTACTCTCTTCGCCTCGTCTAGAACTGTTAGGAGCTATTATTGACCAAACTTATGTCAAAAAGTAGATAAGCTTTAAATATTCATATAGATCAAACGTTTTTGTGGTCAGATTGCACAATTGTGCTCTTCTGGATAGCAGCTAAATCCAGATGCTGGAAAACATTTGGGGCTAACCGTGTTTCTGAAATTCAACGACTAACGCATATTGTAGATTGAAATTATATTTAATATATTGTGAAATTATCTAGAAACTGTGAGTTTAATTTAAAACACTAATATGAGTAGATTCCACGAAGTATGGGCCGAGACAGTTACTTTTTCAAATATCTGTAACTTTGCGCGATCGAATAATAATGTTCCCGAATTTAAAGTAGAAAAAAGAGTATCATGTGCAGCACAAATCGATTTGAATTTAGATATTTTTGAGCCTAAATAAATTGCTTAGAGTTTTGACGTACTGTTTAAGATTTTTCAAATATCAGTATTAGGGTTTTAAATGAAACTTACAGTTTCTAGATAATTCCACAATATATTTAAAAAATATTAAAAATTCTAAGAAATTGACAATTGTTTTGATTTTAAATATCATCATCATCGAAACAATTGTCAATTTCTTAGAATTCTTAACATTTTTAAAATATATTGTGGAATTATCTTGAAACTGTAAGTTTAATTTAAAACACTAATATGATTAGATTCCACGAAGTATGGGCCGAGATAGTTAATTTTTCAAATATCTGTAACTTTGCACGATCAAATAATAATGTTCCCGAATTTAAAAAAAACAAAAAGAGTATCATGTGCAGCACAAATCGATTTGAATTTAGATATTTTTGAGCAATATTCGATCCTAAATAAATTGATACTGTTTAGGATTTTTTAACAATCTTAGGGTTTCAAAGGTGCATCGAAAACACGGAAAACTAAGTTCCTCTGAAATCCAACAAACAGAGTTATTCTTAGTAAAATTAGTTCAACTTCGATGCTTTTCATTTTTCAGTACGACGTAGAGCATCCCATTCTTCTTCTTGCTAAATATGTCTTTGCGCAGCTTATCATTGATTGTGAACACAAACGTACACTACAGTTCAGGATACGCTATCGCACGTCAGGCAGAGATATTGGCCGCTTAATGGCAAACAAGTTGTAAAGTCATATGGTAGAAAATGTGTAACGTGTTTTGAGACAAAACCAAAAATAATTTTTCCAAAAATGGGTGATTTAATCAAGTATCGTGTTAGTCCGTCCGTCCATTTTTGTCGGTTGCTGTGGACTACGCAGTTCCATTTGAATTAATAGTCTAATAGGCTACATAAAAAATTTTTGGATCTGGTAGATGGTTCGTTTATATTGGAACATGTACCTTTGGTATAGCCGAACATAATTTTGCCTGTCTGGCATCCAAAATACGGGGCATGTGCGGGGGTGTGTAGTTAAAAATGTAAAATTTATGTGTAAAAAAATTTATAAGGTACACGGATTCTTATCACAGAAAAAGCTTTCATTCTTATTCAAGAAACGCGGAAAAATATTGGCAGACAGTTTGCTAGGGGTTAACGTGCCCCCAGACAACGCCAAAAGGATGTAATAGTAAATGAACGAAAATCACAAGGTACATGAACAATTTTTTTTTGATATTATTATTTAAATTGAAAAAAAACAATTTACCAATTAGTAGACAGAGAAGTGTACTAAAGCTAAATATTGAGATATGGGAATATCTAACTCTGATACTATTCAATTTCGCTAGCAGTATCAAACTTGAGAATCATCTCCGCTGTCATAAATAGAATCTTCCTCGGACTCGATTTCTGTCTCATCGCCTGAAATACAGTAGGATTTTTACACATTCAAGTAAAAAAAATTTATATTCTTTATGCAAAAGTATTTTACCTTCCATTATTTAAGCATCAAGAACATCTTTTACTGTACTAGGCAGCTGTGGTCCATCGAACCAGTCGAATTTATAAATTTCCTCTGATATTATCCATCCACAATTCTCAGGATTTGAAATTGATGGTATTTTCACTTTTCCGGTCAACCTATCTAATATGCGAGAAAAGTATTGGTTTACCCCAAAAAAAGTTGGAAATTTGAAAAAAATTTTTTGTGTTTTTTTCACGTTTTCCATCAACAATCCAAAAAAACGGTTTTTAGAAAAAAAATCCTGTGTGTATGTCGTCGTCGTCGTTGTCGTAGGCCACTTTTCGTTACATGTCTTGTTAGCACGATACAGCCTCCGTAGTGCAACAAGTCACCAATTTTATGATTGAATATTGTTGAGAACATGTCACAGATGAACCCTATTGATTTTCAGCTCACCACAGCCAGCACAACGGGTACTATGGCACTAGAAGTACGACATTTTAGTAATTTTTCGAGAAATTTCAGTTTGTTAGCACGATACAGCCTCCTGAGTTCAACAAGTCACCAATTTTATGATCGATTATTATTCAGGACACTCCACAGATGAACAAACCCTATTGATTTTCAGCTCACAGAGCCAGTAAAACAGGTGCTATAGTACTTTAAGTACGATATTTTTGTCATTTTCGGAGAAATTTAAGTTTGCTAGCCCGATACAGCCTCCAGAGAATATACAATTTTATGATTGGATATTATTCAGAACGTCTCAAAGATGAATGCTATTGATATTCAGCTCACTAAAGCCAGTACAATGGGTTCTATGGTACATGAATTACCAATTTTTTGTAAATTTAGGAGAATTTTCAGTTTGTTAGCAAGATACAGCGTCCAGAGTGTATACAAGTGACCAATTTCATGATTGAATATTGTTCAATGTGTCTCACAGATGTACTCTATTGATTTTCAGCTGACTAGAGCAAGTACAGCAGGTCTTATAAATCCAGATATATTAAATTTTCAGTTATTTTTGGACAAATTTTGGTTTATTAGCACGATACATCCCCCGAAGTATATACAAGTGACAATTTCATGATAGAATATTATTCAGGGACACAGATGCATATAAGTTAGTTTTAATCTTTAAAACCGTTTATTATGTACGCATTTATCCATATTGTGGCAACATATTTCAGTCTTAATAAATCTGTCTCAATTCAGCCTGGCTAGGAGGTAATGTGGAAGCATCAAAGTTATGCATATTTTTCTCTGGACCATGTACCAGATCCAAACATTTTTTATGTAGCCAGCTCTCGGTCTATAAGAGATAGTAAAGCTAGGTCAAACAAAGTTATCAAGTTATTGTTTTAAATGAAACTCACGGTTTCTAGTTAATTCCACCATATAATAAAAGTTATTGAAAATTCTAAATAAATGACAATTGTTTCGATAAATCAATATCATCGTCAGAATGACAGAAGTTACATTTTATTTGATGCCTACCTAATGTTTAGTAGTTATTTTTGGCTAGACCAAGAAGTGACCTAACTTGTGATTGACTTAATATATGTTTATAGAAAAAAGAAGAAGATGTGAAATTACAAATATTGAAGCTTAGATATTATTAGCCCTATGGTAATATCCTGGATATCATTTTTCCAATTAAGATCAGTATAACTGTGTAATGATATAGAAAACCAGGAAAACTATATCTGCTGATCTTTACAATTATCACTTGAGAAGAAAGTTTATTAGTGGAGAACTCCCTAGATTTAACTGTTCATTGACCACTTCATAATGTGGGTTTCTTAAATGTCTTCTAATTTCCAATTTTTCAAGGATATCCAATTCTTGTTTCTTTTCACGAATATGCAGCACTTCTAGTTTTGTGTTAGGTGTCAATGAATGATTGGTGTCAAGAAGATGTTTTGCGTAGTGGGATTTATCTGATTGTTTTAACCTGTATGCTCGTAAGTGTACTGTATCGGATTTCAAAATTCCTAAGGGTCTGTCCAAATAGACAGCATGACATTCTGGACATTTGAGTTTATATATACCTGACTTCTTTAATAGTGGTATTTTTGTTTCTACATTTGACAATTTTGTACTAACGTTACTTTCTGTTTTGAAAGAAATTGTTGTATTCGTTGCTGAAGATATCATCTTTGAAATATTATTAGAAATACTTTCTGCATATGTGATGGTTTTATAAGTTTTTATTTCATCAGCCTGTTTAGGAAATATTAGAAATTGAAGAAAATGGCTCAATCAATTTTCTTGATTTAAAAATTCAAAGAGTTAATAATGTAATTGATTATTCAATTTACCGAAAACCAACACAGACTGATATGACAATTCCATTCAATTCCAATCACCCTATGTCACACAGACTGGCGGCATATAGTTCAATGATACATAGAACTTTTTTAGTTCCTATGAAAAATAAGCTAATTAGTGAAAAAGAGGAAAAAGTGGCATTACAACTAATATTTCCTAAGCAAGCTGATGAAATAAAAACTTATAAAACCATCACATATGCAGAAAGTATTTCTAATAATATTTCAAAGATGATATCTTCAGCAACGAATACAACAATTTCTTTCAAAACAGAAAGTAACGTTAGTACAAAATTGTCAAATGTAGAAACAAAAATACCACTATTAAAGAAGTCAGGTATATATATAAACTAAATGTCCAGAATGTAATGCTGTCTATTTGGGTCAGACCCTTAGGAATTTTGAAATCCGATACAGTGAACACTTACGAGCATACAGGTTAAAACAATCAGATAAATCCCACTACGCAAAACATCTACTTGACACCAATCATTCATTGACACCTAACACAAAACTAGAAGTGCTGCATATTTGTGAAAAGAAGCAAGAATTGGATGTCCTTGAAGAATTGGAAATTAGAAGACATTTAAGAAACCCACAATATGAAGTTGTCAATGAACAGTTAAATCTAGGGAGTTTTCCACTAATAAACTGTCTTCTTAAGTGATAATTGTAAAGACCAGCAGATATAGTTTTCCTGGTTTTCTATATAATTGCACAGTTATACTGATCTTAATTGGAAAAATGATATCCAGGATATCACCATAGGGCTAATAATATCTAAGCTTCAATATTTGTAATATCACATCTTCTTCTTTTTTCTATAAACATATATTAAGTCAATCACAAGTTAGGTCACTTCTTGGTCTAGCCAAAAATAACTACTAAACATCAGGTAAGCATCAAATGAAATGTAACTTCTGTCATTCTGACGATGATATTGATTTATCGAAACAATTGTCAATTTTTTAGAATTTTCAACAATTTTCCTTATATTGTGGAACTAGCTAGAAACAGTGAGTTTCATTTAAAAACACTAATATGAGCATATTCCACGAAGTAAGTGTCGAGACAGTTAAAGTTATCAAGGGTTACGTATACATTTTCGTTTGTTTTGTTCGCATTGAAGCCATCTGTGATTTGACTAGTGATGATTTTTCAAGCCTATTGTTTCACGAAGAGGGTTTTGCACACGTATTTACGGCGATAATGCTACGCATTTTGTAGGCTCAAAAAATGAATTAATTTCAATCCACAGGTTAATTGAATCTAGTAATTTTCAAAATTATGTAGCGTCTTCCAATATGGAGTGGCAATCCATGCCTGCGAAGTCTTCACATTTTGGTGGGCTTCATGAAGCAGCAGTAAAATCTTGTATCATTTAAAACGTATTTTAAATGGTTTTCGCCCACATTACGAAGAGTTTTATATTTTGACTAATCAATTTGAGGCAATTCTAAACTCAAGGCCGCTTGTTTCTTTGTCCTCCGATCCTAACGATCTACAAGTGATCACTGCGGCCCATTTTTTAATTAGTCAAGAGCTCACGGCCCTACCTGAGAGGAATTTATAAGAAAATAAGGTCAATTTCGTTAGAAGATACCGACATCTTCAACTTATGGAACAACACTATTGGTCTCGTTGGAGTTAGGAGTATATTCATTACCTTCAGCAACGAACGACGTGGCAATTTGATAGCAGTGCGAGAATTTATGTTGGAGCTTTGGTTTTAGTTAAAGAAGATCAGGTCTCTCCGATGTGCTGGCCCTTGGGTAGAATATTGGATCTTTATCCAGGGAAGGACGGCGTTGTTCGTGGGGTGTCATTAAAAATGAGAAATGGCACATTCAATAGAGCAGTTACAAAGATTGCTGTGCTGCCAATTAACTAGAGTGAGATGAATCTTGATTTACGTGTTAACATATCGTTGTCAGGACATATTTGTAAAATTTTATTAAGTAGTTAATGGTGAAGCCTTCCAAGGTGGCCGAATATGTTAAGATTCATTATTAGATTTATAGAGTTACTTTCAAGTATGTACAGCTGCTGTCTAATTTGACATTACTAATTTTTTCACTGTTATTTCGTATCTCATAAAATATATGATATAAATTATTCTCGAGTGGCGAGTCGCTTTCAATTTCCGATTCATTATTTTTCCAATCAGTAATACATGTAATATTTATCTACCAAAATTTCCAGTTTTGGTTAACAAATATTAAGCCTATATAAAGAAGAGTATAAGTTCCTGGAAATTTAATCTAAAATAATTGTACAAAATCAATTCTGAAATGAAACTGGAATTAGAATTTAAATTGCAAATATCTAACAAGGTTGACAATTTCCAGAAGCAAGATTTACGATTCCGGGGACTGTTTTATAGGGCTTCCGGTGTAAATTCGTGGACTTAATAAGAAAACTCTATATGTGATCAATTCTCCTTCTTTCAATTATGTTCAGTTTCGTATATACATAAAGTAAAATTATTTGAATGTTTTTTGAAACTGCCTGTCTATAAAGAGGCAAGATGAACGTGTGGACAAGATTAAGCGTAAATAAGCAATATATGGATCTAGGACTGACAATGTAGTTCATATTGGGAACTGTTTTATTATTTATATATTTGTCAATAAAAAAACGTTCGGAGAAACAAAAACCACAAGTAGTTGGCTGAAATATTTCTAAAATGAATATAAGGATGTTGAATGGATAATTGTCGTTAACAGTATAACAAGAAAATGTTTTAAATTCACTTTTAAATTGATAAATATTGTACAGTACCTTTTTAAAATACGACGGCTAAGAAACAAAAATTAGTAATAGTTTGATATATTTTAAAAAACACTGTTACATGCCGATACAAATCAGCATTGAAAACATATTAGAGGAAATATTACTTGAATTGCACCAAGGATAATGCCAAAATATACTAAAAATGATTAAAGGTACATTCGACATTCAAAAGAAAGAAATTAACAATTAATTTAGAAGGACATTTCAGTGCATAATTTATTCTGCACTTAATTTTTATATGCATATTTTCTAAGCTACATGCTTCACAACCAAAAATTATCTTGTGGGTGTGTTACCATAACGATGCTGTTAATCCTGAGCTTATGTAAGTTGAGAAGTAGGAGGACTATAATTAATTTCCAAATACAAGTTATTCTGTAATTTGTAGGGTGTAGCTGTTTCTGGAATTACTTTAAAGATTAGTTTGAATTTAGTATTATTCGTTTTTGAGTTGACAACTATCTTGAATTGTTCATTTAATAGCAGCATGTATCATTTTAATACTATTATTATAAAATACTGAGTATGTAGTAGAAAGGCATTACGAAAGTAGTCCTTTATTATAGGGAAATGAAGTATATGTATACCACACAATACACTCATATATTTCAACTAAAGGACACAGTTGTAAACAAGGACACAATCATCAGGAAATTTTCAAAAAAACTACTATCATAGTTGATACCAAAACTCATCAACCATCTGGGCAGTCCAATATCTACCAACAAATGCTCTTAAAAAAGAAAAAAAAATTATTCACGGTCATTAATTAAACTGGTTTGAACGCCTTTGCTAATTTAGCACAACTATTTGCAGTGATATCCAAAGATGGTATTCTGAAATTATTGTCAAAACAATAGAATAAAACAAAGGAAGAAATCTGTAAATTGAAAAATAAAGAAGGCAAAATAACCACCGACAAAAAAGAAATCTTAAAAAGAATTGAGGAATTTTATCAAGAACTATATGATACTGATATAGAGAAAATGATCCGGGAGCGGATACCTAAAGTTATGAATCAGGGATCAGAGGAAGTCTCAGAAATCACGAGCTGTGAGATCCCGAATAACTCTATCTCCTAATTGAAAGATAAGAAATCGCCATCGTTGACGCTCTTAAAGTGGGAGGTGGTAAGTGGGATCGAGGGCTCTGTTCCATTTCCCAATCAACCGTAAAGTTGAACGGGAGAGAGAGGCAGAGCCCAAGGGACAGATTTTGCATGTGCATGTGCATGTCCTAGGACATTGCACCTCCTTAAACAGTCCCACGATCGCTGGGTAATCCCAACATGATTGGGAGTGTGTGATCATAGATTATATCCTTCACGTGGGGTCCCTGAACTTAGCGGCTCTAGCCCGGGAGGTCGATAAACATTCCCTAACCCATGGTGTCAAGCGACCCGTGTCGATGGGTGCATGGACCGTACTAAACCGGTACTCGTGGGACCAACATGAATGACACGGAGGAAAAAGAAAAAGCCCCTGAATTGGAATGTGACCAAGAGACCGCAGGCATTCCTATTCCGGAAACCGGCACCAATTCTCCTACAGCGATGGAGAGGGATAAGTTGCTAAGTTCTTGGGAGGAGGGTAACACCTCAAAACACCCAGGACTGCAGTTGCCAGCGACAGAACAAGAGAACTCTTGAGAGGTGAACTGACAAGGCTAGGGAGAGAAAAAGCCCTCGCCAAAGTCGAGAGGATTCTCTCCAGGGAAGAAAGACAGTTTTCGTGAAAGGAGCAGCACGGTACACCGGCTGAACCACCCTTAAGCCAATCCGTTTCCATTGGAAACCTAGGCGCTGGGGTAAAGCCGAGGCAAGGTGCGAAACCTGAAGCTCAACCGTCATCATCCAAACAGGAAACTCCAGGGAGAAGAGGCTGCACTCGCACCTGACCCAGGGGGAAACTGCAAAGATGGCAAAAATATCCAAGCAGAGAGGAGCTCAGTGAGAACCTTAAAGGTACCTGAGTCATTTGCCGAGAAACTGATGTTCAAAAATATGGCAATCGTCCAGCTGGACAAATAGAGAGCCTTAAAGATCAAAATGGAGCTGGGAAGACGTGCCGTCCGGAGCAAACACATCAGAACATCCAGCTGCCATCCTGAGAACGGTGCGGTAGTAATAGGTTGCGCAAACTCTACCACCAAAGCATGGCTGGAGACCCAGTTCAAGCAGCTGAATCCGTTTGGCGAGATTCAGTTGAGACTGGGCCCAGCCAAAAACCTGGTGAAGATGCGCAAAGTCACAACTTTTGTACCACGATCCACGGGAGCGGAGACTAAGGAAGATGTAATGCATGGTCTGAAGAGCCAGAGTGGATTAAATACCGAGCACTGGGCTGTCGTGGGTGGCAATGTCACACCAGAAGGACAGTTTTTAGTCATACACATTGACGACGAATCCCTGCAGAAGCTGAGGAAACTTGGATGCGCAGAGTCGTGGGAGCAGAAAGCGGTCACTTCAAGTTGCAGAGGGGACCAAATAAAGATAGTAAAGATGACCGGAACCTACACCACAGAAGAGCGGCGACGACGACGCTCTTCCAGAAGATCATGGCAGATGACATAGGAGTGGTTCTTATTCAAGAAACATGGACCGTCAAAGGCAGAGTGATGGGAATGAGCACTGCGAAGGGTAAGTTAATCTACGCCACTGATAATGTAAACCCGAGGGCTTGTATTTTTATCAGGGATATCTGTTCTAGGGACACCGCCATGACTGAGGTAGACCTGCAGGCAGGTGATGGAAACATCAGAATCCTGCTTGTATCAGTGTACCTGCCATACGAGTCCACAGAAGCATCTCCGTCGATGGAAATGAGGAGGATTGTGGAACACGGGACAATAATGGGGAAGCACCTCATCTTACAAATGGACGTCAATGCACCATCTGGCCTGGGGGAGGTCCAACACCAATAACTGTGTAGATAATCACAGATTCTCCTTCGATAAGTGCTAGTTCCGGAAATGGAAAATAAACTATAGATATAGTATGCCTGCTTATTCTACACTGTAGATAATAACGAAGGACCACTACCCAAATTTAACGTCATGGATAGATTGACAAGAAGGTTAATGAAAGTTGAATTCAAATACACAAAAATATAAATTCCTTTATTTCCAACAGACTGGTGCAATCAATGTGGCAACATAGCCAACTGTGATCTGATGTATCAGAAGAGTTCCTTATATCAGATATTCACTAACATTCAGAAACAAACAAAACATATGAAGGATGGAAATGCGGAAAATATGTAAAACAGCTACAAAAATTATAAATATGGTTAACATTCCTCCCAAGTAACATACTACTCGATGCCCGTAATCCGGATCGGTTGCTTTGGTTATTTCCCGGGTTGATATGTATATAAAACTTAAATTGATCAACTTACATATTCTGGTAGATCTCACTACACACTACACTAATTACTAAACGGAATAATTCTTATTTTATTGTCTTTCACTGGTTAAGGCTTGGGTTGAAAGGGAAAAAATATGAGATGGTGATAGCTTGTTGGTTGCACTTTTTCGACTCTATCGTTGCTAGGTTGACCACGCGGGAACCATCTACTTCGAGTAAATTCGGCGACTACTCGTTCTGACCGTTGAGTAGATATATTAAGAGGATCATCACGTTTTCAGACTGGACAGAAAAGAACTGGGCAGAAAAGAACTGCGAAAACTGGTAGGATTCCTAGCTGGCCACTAGCTATTCAATGCACACCTATTGGACATGGGGATTTACGCAACAAACCCCATTGCAGGATGTGTGGAGAGGTAGAGGAAACCGCAAAGCAAGTTATCTTCGATTGGCCTGTTTAGAAATGAACAGGCACTGCAGGAAAGTGTAGTCCGACGAATCTCACTGTTCGTTAAGAAATTAGGATGGGGCTTTATATCTGCGAATGGGGATGCAAAATAAGCCTAACTAATGACTGGGCGCCAACCATTAGGGCATCCGAACCCTAACCCTCTTGTGACTAAAAAAAATGTTAAATACCAAAACAATACAATAATGGAACTAACACCCTAATATATGAAAAGGAGACATTACCGATATTGCTAATTCCCGTCCTATTAGCAAAACAAGACCTTTATTAGCCAAGAGAACAGGCCGGTTTTAGATTAGGGTACGGAATGAACGATCATGTTAAGCTTTCAAAGACTCTTATAAAAAAATTAAGTTATGAATATTGAAACCTTTTGCCAAGGTACGGCAGAATGTTAAACAAGTTTTAATAGCAATTACAGCAAAAATCTCCTGTACAATTGATGGCTGGTTATATATTTCACATAGCTCGTTTTATGAAATTATAGCCCATTTTATTACCTATGATTACAAGTTACAATCAATCACATTCTATTTTTTAGCATCGAAGTGCAGTATACAGGTATATATACTTCCCAGCTGATTTTCAATGTGCTACGCTTCTATAATATTGAAAACAAAATTCAAGGTGTGACAACGAACAACACAGAATCCAATTTTACTTTCACGTCTCATTTATGCACTCCTATTCCAAGATATCGTGCAAAATACGCACATATCCTGAACTTAGGAGTTGCTTATCTACCGATTGTCAAATCTACTATAATATTTATGGGAATCCTAACGACCAGGATAGTGAATACGAAAAAGAGTCCGAATTTCAGAAATCCGATCGTTAATATTTATAACAAATGTCAGAACAAACATGAACATGACAGATACTAGGTGTAATCTGAATATGGAGAACTGTTTTTACAATGCCAACAAGATAATTCGCATTTGACATAAAACTTAATTCATCCGTATATATGGTAATTGATGAAATGTTTAATTATAACATCAAAGAATTCATTGAAAATACTCAAATTCTCACACGAAACGGAGAAATAAATTAGAGTCACTTATTTTCAAATTAAAATATACTTTCTGAAGCGTTTGACGAGAGGTAGATAAAAGGGTATGGATCAAATACCCGTAAATATTACAGCTGGAATTAGGGCTGGAAAGAGATACATTTTGTGGTTTCTTTGTAGCTTTACTGAAGGAATAAGTACCAATAAAATCGTGTTTATTGATTCAGTTCACCAAATAACCATCTATCTAAAAGAAAAATGAACACACGCGGTGGTTTTATTTACTTTAGATCCAATAATCAACTTAGTAATATGATTTTCTCAGAATACAACTGCAAAAATCATAGTTGAAATTCGGTTTATATAAGACTTCAAAAAACGTTGAACCGAAAGAATTGCGGCATATTCATAATTTTAGCACGTGAGAAAATTTATCACAATTTTGTAAGTTAGATCGAAAGTTTTATGGCGGAGTCTTTAAAACTCGTTTAGGTAAATGGAAAGTTATTTAAAGCCCCGAGACGCACTTAAGGCGATAAAAGAACACCGGCACGATTACCCATTTCAAAAAGCAAAAAAAAACGACAAACACCACTGGATCAATACGTCACTTCGTACAGATAAAACAAAAACGAAAGGAACGGCTAAAGTTTTACTTGTAAAAGAGAAGAAGGTGAGAATTAGACAGATATATCTGGGGGGTATGCGAAACTAGAATGTACTGGGAATATTTACTTAAATAATTAATGAAAATTACTCCTATTTGTTTATGTTCCTCGCTATTGAGTTCCTTTATATTTTTTATTTTATCAAGCTAAAATTAAATTCGATGTATCTCAATTTTACTACACATATTGAAATATTAATAGATTGTTTTTTTTAACACATAGTTTTCATATTTACAAAAGAATTTTTAAATTCTTGTTCAAAATCTTAGTAAAGAAAAACCCTGTATGCCAAATTTTTATCATATAATCAAAATTATTTAGTTTTCATATTTCTTATCAAATCATTCATAAATTTACAAATAAATCAAAATTTCTTACCGTTCTTCCTTTCTATTTTTTTATCTTACACAGGAACTGCTTTTCTTTATATTCAGCAACAAAGATCATTGTTTGAAGTATAGTTTTTATCCTGAATTCACCTTATAAACAAATATATGAATAACACACTTCACATAACATTCAATGTCTTGAAAAATGAAGAATTTTCAATGTTATATATAAATTCAAAATTAACTAGACCTTTTTAAATTATGTTCTCCTCCATTTGAAATCTTCTTAATATGGTTTATATTTGTAAAATAGTTTTCAATTTTTATTCATGCTATTATGTAAGAAATTTCCATTATTCCATTATTCCATTTCCATTTATATATATATATATATATATATATATATATATATATATATATATATATATATATATATAACGAATAGATTGGTGGGTATTGCACGCAAATAGAAGAAGGGGCTACTGAAAGGAGTGGTAACCGCAGACATGCATGTTTCTGGCTCATTAGCTGTCATCGGTACGGTACAACCAAGAAAAGATGTAAAACATGGGAGCAAAGGTGTTAAATGAAACATGAGAAAATATAACAGACGGGAGTGTTATATGCACCTCCGTGTCTATGTTGGTTGTTGTCTCGAATATTCGAGATCTTCTAATATTGCTGACACAAATGTTGTGTTTGACTATTCTGCTGAATTCTGTTATATTTTCTCATGTTTCATTTAACACCTTTGCTCCCATGTTTTACATCTTTTCTTGGTTGTACCGTACCGATGACAGCTAATGAGCCAGAAACATGCATGTCGGCGGTTACCACTCCTTTCAGTAGCCCCTTCTTCTATTTGCGTGCAATACCCACCAATCTATTCGTTTTTCATTTTTTTATTTTTTTATTATATATATATATATATATATATATATATACTTATATATGTTTTATAATAATTTTTACATTGTTATATTCTCTGAATATATTCAATTCTATTAATATTTCAACGTTTCAACAATCTTAAAAATAGGTTAAAATGCCTTTTTCTTTTTCGAAAAATCAATTAATTTTCATCCTTCAAAAATTGTCAAGTCACTAGACTCTCTTTTCAACAAACCCCGTTTCCTAACTTCTTAACTTAATTCTTGTTTTCATGCATTATGTATTTTTTAATATCTGTCACATTATTTCTGAAACGATATCACAATGAATGGAAATTATTCTCTATTTTATTCTTTTAGCTTCCTGTAGCTGCGAATATCTTTATTATAACTATATTAAATAAAAAATCTATCTAATAATATTTTTTTAACTTTACTATCAAATAATATTATAAAAATATATATACATATATAACAACAAAGAGATTCATGGGTAACTCACGCAAAATAAGGGCTACTGAAATAGAGTGGTAACCGTGGACATGCATCTTTCTGGCTCATTTTGCCTCTTCAGCACGGCATAACCATAAATTATTGAAATTTCGACTAAAACAGGTGTAGTAGAAAATCGAAATTTATATTTCATATAGCACCTCGTATTTTATGAAATTATATTCATTTTTATTTAATACGACTAATACGGTCGCATTTATCTGAGGTGTTGGTTCGCAACTGAAAGTGAAGATGGCGCCAACTGACTACTTCTCGCTTGTGTGACTACACGAACCAAAAGAGGTTGTCGGAGGGTGTAATCTTCAGTTCGGATTAGAGATTCTGAACTGGAAGGCATTACGGCACTCTTGAAGAGACCCAAGAAGGTCGAAACGCGTAAGTGTACTATGCTCTTCCGCTATCAGTTGCGAATCACCACAGATGTCCGTATCGGCAAAATGGCCGATCGACGTCACGGTTTTCGAAGGGGATGTAATTCAATCTTCTGCGTGGTAATAGCCAGGAATGTAGTTGTTTTGCCCTTCGAAGAACGGTCAGGCCAATAAGTCGAAATTATTGAAATTTCGACTAAAACAGGTGTAGTAGAAAATCGAAATTTATATTTCATATAGCACCTCGTATTTTATGAAATTATATTCATTTTTATATATATATATATATATATATATATATATATATATATATATATATTGTACTGAATATATTATGTGTGGACTTTTTAATTGTTTAAATTTAATGTTTTTAAAACCTTCCTATCAATTAAATTTTTAATTCGCCTCATGTTGAGCCGACAAATTTGTATTGAATGTAAATATTACGATTATTTATTATTTGAAACTGAATAATGCTTAATAATCGTTGAACATGTATAACTCTATCAAAGGGTAGGGTTCAATTGCGCCATTCAAATTTACTATAATCATTGGATTGTGGAATTAAAATGAATAAACTTATGATTTCAAAAAAATTTTAAAACATAGAAGTTTATAAACAGGAAATGTGTATACACTACAGAAATAAGAAACTATAATTACTTTGAAACAATAAAAATGTTAGATTAATTACTAATTATGAATGCATTCCTTTTCTTGTTTAAATAAAGGCCTATTTTAATTTAGAGTTCTCTAATACAATATTTTAAAACGGTACCTTTCATTCACTAAGTTTGTATCGACTTGAAACTAATCTTCACTTTCAAGTCCTTTGCTGTAGTACCATCCAAATAAGCTAACCTATTGCTGAGGCAATATCACCATCGCTCGTCATCAAAGGATGCACTATTGTAGATACTACTTTTAACTAAGCTTTGTCATTAGAAACGTCTTTCGGTACATATACTTTTAAACATAACTTTTTACCTCCAGAATTAAAATATGAATCGTTTATTTTCCACCAAAAGCTTTCAAAAGATCTGTTTCACTGTTCATACTTTGCTTTCATAAGTTCTTCCTCATATTTTTTTACATAGACGAGTCAAATTATCATATTATATTCCCTTTTGACGTTTTCAAAATCACTCACGTTTTCAATTTATATTGGAACTTGTAGGATTTTCAAATAATATTTTAAATACTATATTATCTTATATAAATATCTCTCTACTCTTCTCAGTTTAATACCAGTTGTGATTTCAATTATTTCTGGTTTTTCTTTAAATTTTAAAACATAGACGAGTTGAATTATTATATTATATTCACTTCGACATTTTCCAAATCACTGACGTTTTCAATTTTCAATCCATCAATCCACAGCGTTCGGTTGCTATGGAAACTTATCTATCTATACATTATGAATTATATAAACATTGTGTCTTTGTCGATGATTGGCTGTGTATATTACAATAAACCATTAAATTTTAAAGCCGTATATGAAGCATGAAATAACATTTTAGTATTCGAAATGAGAATGTATATAGATGAGGAGTTTCATACATATAAATATTAACATAACTTATTTACTATTTATTAAAAATTCCTGAAATCCCTTGCATAAAACAAGATATTCACTAACTGTGTAAAATGTGTCGTGTTTCTTTCAAATTATTATAAATCATTCTGATTTCGAAGGATTCTTCTGAAATTACATCATCTACTGAGTTATTAGTGTTAATTTCCCTTGAAAATGAATCGGATTTCAATATTTTCGATTCTGACGGTTCAACGAGTATATTGTCTGTTTCACTGTCTTTGGTGATTTTTATTCAGTATGGTTGTGAGGATTTTGTTCACTGTTTTTACTATCGGCATCTGTAATTGATTTAGACATGTTTTTTTTACAATTTATAAATATTCGTTAATGTACTCAAGCAAATAGATTCAAAGGCGCTCATTATACTCGCTGGATGGTTCAGACCATGATAATATACATATATATATATATATATATATATATATATATATATATATATATATATATATAACAAGATGTACGAATAGTGCGTGACATATGAACAATAAGCAACGAATAGATTAGTGGGTATTGCACGCAAATAGAAGAAGGGGCTACTGAAAAGAGTGGTAACCGCAGACATGCATGTTTCTAGCTCATTAGCCGTCATCGGTACGGTACAACCAAGAAAAGATGTGAAACATGAGAGCAAAGGTGTTGAATGAAACATGAGAAAATATAACAGAATTCAGCAGGATAGTCAAACACAACATTTGTGTCAGTAATATTAGAAGATCTCGAATATGTTGGTTGTTGTCTCGAATATTCGAGATCTTCTAATATTACTGACACAAATGTTGTGTTTGACTATCCTGCTGAATTCTGTTATATTTTCTCATGTTTCATTCAACACCTTTGCTCTCATGTTTCACATCTTTTCTTGCTTGTACCGTACCGATGACGGCTAATGAGCTAGAAACATGCATGTCTGCGGTTACCACTCTTTTCAGTAGCCCCTTCTTCTATTTGCGTGCAATACCCACTAATCTATTCGTTGCTTATTATATATATATATACGTCACTCAAAAACTATTATTGTGGCTTTTGCTGATATTAAATTAGCTCTAGTCTCACGAAAAAATTTCATATAAACATGACACTATATTTTTATAGGATATCTGTTAGTTTTGGCCTTTGCACTCACACCTTATATATTTTGTTAAACACATATTTGAAAATGGATATGCATAAACATGTATGAACCAAATATAACTCGTAGGACGTTGTGTCTTCAACACAGAGTCCTATGAAATATACATGGTGTTCAAGACTATAAAATCTTGAATTATATTGTATACGATGCTTTAAAAATATGTAAGATATTTGTATGTTACTTCTTTTCTTCCTTATATATATGTAAAGCGTAAATTCATTTAGTTGCAAGCGTTGTAAAAATGTGTTACAGAATTGATAAGATCTTTTGTATTGTTGTAAATTCAAAGGGTAGTTACACTTTATTCCCAACTTTTGTTGAATACCTTTAAAATATCACGTTTTGCAATAATAATAGTAAATAGTTTTGTTTGAGCATTGAAATAGCACATTTTTGAAAGTCGACATATTGTCGCATTGTGTTTGGAATCCTATAGTTAAGAAGTTAGGAAAATGTCACGTTTCACCCTATTATCTATTGTATTGTGAACACCCTAAACTTATTGACACTTTGTGAGTGAATTTGTATGGTCGACGATCGGAAGATTTGTAAGGCACGTTTGAATAACCTTCCTGAGTAAAAACGTTACAATTGCTATTGGAGTATTCAATAGAAATTGAAATATCTATTGAAGGCAACCATTGTGTTGATTCTTGTCGATCAACCCGATGAGCCAAATGATACTGGGCAATAGGAAATGGTAATTTTGGTTAGGTCAACCCAATCCACGTGTAAACACGCCCCTTGCAGATTTCTATTTAACACGACTTACAACGTGAAGAAATCAGTTTTCACACTCATCGAAGCGAGTTCCATACTCAATAACAAAGTTAGTTCTTATACTCATCGAAACGAGTTCAATACTCAATAACGAAATCAGTTCAATATTCAAGTTAGTTTATAACTCAGTTCAACACTCAATCGAGTACATCGAGTCGTCGTCACATATCGAAGTAACTTCACTCAAAGTCAAACAGTCAGAGATAATAAGTCTAACACATCGTTACTTAGTTTATATACGAGACAAGTGAATATTCATCAAATAGAAACACAAAGTGTCTTCCGATCTGAAACCACCTCAGTTCAACATTCATAACTTTGTACCATATTGTAAATTTGTACATAATAAATTATTGCAAAACCATCACATATACAGGTAATATTTCTAACAATATATCAAAAATAATATATTTAGCAACAAATACAACATTTTTTTTAAACAGAGCCCACTATGCGTTAATTTAACATCACATTGTGATAATGTTCTTTTTTTCCTCTTGTTTTCATCACATGCACATCTATACAGCCGCTTATGCCCAAATCTGGGCTGTTAACTTTTGTGATGTTGCAACTTAACTTTTCAGCGATGTTAAAGTTCTGCCTTTTTACATTGCTGTTATGTTACTGGAACTTCCACAAAAGGAAGTCTTTATAATGAACTAAAAGCAACATTTCTGTTACATTCAGAAATGTCTTTTAATATCTTGTAGATGTTAATGCTATGTTAATAAAATAATACCTTACCGATTAATTAAATGCAAAAACAATACAGTGTATTCTCTTAGATGTTGTACGGACATTACTTAACCATATAAATAATATACCTCAAACATTCTAGATGACATCCTATAGATGTTTTTGTGCCTAATCAGCAAATACAGTGTGAACTACTAAGAACGTCGACTGTCGGCCATATTTCAAAAGATAGTTATGGTACAACTGAAAAATATGGAACTGAATATATCATACTTTGATACCTTTTCCACGATATCTTCAATTCGGGGTAGAGGGAAAGCGTCAAGCATAGTAAATTTATTGATTGTCTGGGAATAATCAATGACCATTCGTTTTTTATGGTTATCGTTTGAAGTTATCAGAACTTGTGCACGCCAGGGTGAATCACCTGGTTCTATAATGTTCTCATTCAATAACCTTTCGACTTCTTTTTTTATGAACTCGAGATCGTCAGGACAATATCGACGTGATCTCACTGCGGTAGGTTTACAGTCTATAGATAAATTTGAGAATAGAGTAATTGGGTTCAGATTAGTAATAGCTAAACTACATACTGTGAGTGGACACCTCGATCCACCAAAAGTTACTTTCACATCTGAGTGTTCTTTGAGTAAATTGTGACCAATAATTATATCTGCGCATAATTCATCCATTATTAGAAGTTTGAAATCTCGATAGATACTATCCAGTATTCTTATAGAAACGATACAATATCCAATCACTTGTGATACTAACGATGTGGAGGCCAATGCTACATCACATGTATAAGGAAATATCTTCAATTTTCTGGACCTTACAACTTTACTTGATATGTAACTATCCGAACTTCCCGTATCGATCAATGCATCTGTCACAACTCCGTCAACTTCCACTTGAAGGATGGCTTTCGATAGACAAGCTGGCGAGGCAGCTGAAATAGTCGCTAGTAGAGATGATGTCGGTTTGGTATATTTCATTGAGTTTTCTCGGAATTTGCAGACTTTTGTGAAATGACCTTTCTTGCGACAAGCATGACAGTTGGAATTTTTAGCTGGACACGTACTACGAAGGTGATAATCATATTCACAAAAGTAGCATTTGGGAGAAGCAGCAGACGTTGTTGGCGAATCTGAATATTCTGTAATTTTTTGAGATTAGTCTTCGTTTCTGTTAGCAGGAGCAGCAGCATTGAACGATCCAAATGGTGATACATACGCCTCAGAATGAAATTGAGCTATTTCCAGTGCTCTCGCATTGTCAAAAGCATTTTCCAAAGTTAGTGTATTATTTTCAAGTAGTCTTTGTCTAATTTGTGATGATATAAGACCACTGATGAATGAATCTCGGATAAATTCATCCCTGTGCTCATCCACAGATACTGCTTTGAAATTACACTCTTTACTCATTTGCTTCAATACTTGCAAATATTGATCAATGGATTCACTAGTTTGTTGTCGTCTCGTTGGCAGGGAGTGTCTGGAGAATATTTCATTCCTTGGTTTGACATAAATATTTTTCAAGATGTCGATCGCTTTTTCGTATGTACTACAATCGCTAATATATCCATAAATTGTAGGGCTAACATAGTTGATGAGAAGATTCAGTCGATCATTTTCTTCCGTAGCTTTAGCAGCTTCAATGAAATTTTCGAAAGAGCGAATCCAATGGGTCCACTGTTGAGGTTCATCGCTTGAACAGGGTTCGACTTCTAACTTTTCAGGTCTGAGTAGCTTATCCATTTGATGTTGTAGAAGAAAAGAAAGTTGATTAAATTGTGACAATAAACCTAATCTGAATTGAGGCTTTAATCAACTTCCAACTTGACAGTGACAATAAGCACATAACATAATAGCAAAGTGAACTATATAATAGCAGGTCACTTCTTGGTCTAGCCCAAATAATTATTATACATTAGATATGCTTCAAATGGAATGTAACTTCTGTCATTCTGACGTTAATATCGAAACAATTGTCAAATTTCTTAGAATTTTTAACATTTCTTTCAATATATCGTGGAATTATTTGAAAACAGTAAGTCTCATTTAAAACAGTTTTATTCACATCTCTAGAAGGCAGTTGAGGTAGAATAAATAATATACTAACGCTGAGCCCAATTAATTGATAGATATTCTGGTTGTAGCTTTCACATCTTAAACGTAATATATTCCGATGAGCACTTAACATGTACAAAGCATCTCCTTTCGTTAGGTTTTTTTTCAAATTAACGCTAAGCCCCTAAAAGTAGCTGATTATACGATGGAATAAAAAAGATCTTGCGATGCTATTTTCCATTTAGATTTAATCTCCAATTTGCGTTGAAAAGTTAATTTTCAAGATTTTCCCACAGCCGCATTGCAGTAGTGTACTCGACATTCAGGAAACAGACGGGCTGACAAGCAATAACCTTCAACTTCCTCAAACGAACAGAGGAAACAACAAAATAAAATGATCCCTAAACAAAAAAAAAAGTTAACAAGCACTGATTTAAACGATGTTGTCAAATTAACTTAACGTTTTTTCGTCTGCCAATGTCATTATATTCAAGACGAGTGTATATACTGTATTCATTTGAACATTGACTGTATTCTAAATTTGGTATTAATGTCCTGTTTTGGGGTCTATTCACTATCTTGTTTATAAAGGTTCAGTTATTGCATCACTTTAAAACATCAACACACTTTCAATTTGACCAAACACGGCGCTTCAACCGTATTTTTCAGTTGTTTTTTATAAAATAATTGTCGATCAGTCGATGAATAATTATTTGATGGTGTCAATTTTTTATTATATCTAACACATGCGTAATCAGAGATTTGACGCGATACAGAAATAATTTGTTTTTAAAATTTACAATTGAACGATTTTAATGCAATAAAAATGGTATAACGAAGCCAATATGATATTTTAAATAATAATTGTATAAGAGTTCTCTATCTGTTCTGTACAAGAGTTCGAATGCAGCATTTTAGAACTGCTATAGAATTTTTTTGTGATCGCTGTGTAACTGTGTTATAAAAATTGTTTAAGACCTGTAAGAACGTTTATTCAACAATTTTATAAGAAATTAACTGTCTCGACCCTTACTTCGTGGAATCTACTCATATTAGTGTTTTAAATGAAACTCACTGTTTCTAGTTAATTCCACAATATAATGAAAATTGCTGAAAATTCTAAAAAATTGACAATTGTCTCGATAAATCAATATCATCGTCAGAATGACAAAAGTTACATTCCTGTTGATGCCTACCTGATGTTAAGTAGTTATTTTTGGTTAGACCAAGAAGTGACCTACCTTGTGATTGACTTGTGTGTGTGTGGGGGTGTTAAATGGCATCGGAACGAATCCATTTACCACAGAGACTGTATTTACCTGAATCTAATTTTTCTGATCAAAATTTTATTTGGGAGATTCTAATAAAATTCACTATTTCATCTAAAACCTTTTTATCATTTAAATGGAGTAGCATAGTAATGTTAACTGGCATATAAATGCCCATGCTTTTTATATTTTGTAGGAATATGTTTCTGTAACGGTGAAAATTGTCGCATTGAAAAATTAAATGATTGAGATCTCCTACCGAGCTGTTGTCACATAAGCAGAGGGGGGAATGTAGGACACCGATTTTATGTAGGTGAGACGGAAAGCCACCATGATTTAATTTCATTCTGGTAACGTATATGCAATATTGTCTGGAGACATTGTAGTCCTGTATATGGGGAATTTTATTTGGAACGCTAGGGTGAATAAGAAAGTAATGGTTACTGGATTTAGGTTTATATTCGAGCCAGTTTTTCCCCCAATTTTTTCTTATTTCTTTTTTGAAGATGCTAGTAATGTCAGGAATTGTATATATTCTATCTATATTTTCCAAACGTGTGGCTTCTTTTGCGGCGATGTCGACAATGTCATTGCCGATTATCCCCGCGTGTCCTTTTACCCATGATAAAATTATATTTTGTTTTGTAAAGTTATATAGTTTCAGTCTAATCAAATTAATCATATAATTGGAAAATGTACTTAACTTTTGTTTTTCTAAAGCTGTTAACACTGACTGGGAATCTGAAAAAATTATTGAATTATCTGCATTTTCTTTCTCTACACACTCCAGTGCCTGTAAAATGGCGTATGCCTCTGCAGTAAAAATGGAACACATATTTGTTATCCGAAATTTATAACAAAAATTTCTGTTTACGATGAAAAATGCACAACCAGTTCCGTTTGAGACTTTGGAACCATCACAGAAAATAATATAATAATTTCCCAAGTTGGATATGATACTTTTCACAAGTGCATTGTTATGAATTGGTATATTATTGAAATCAGGCCTTAGGATAGTTGGTCTAAACATAATGAGGTTGTATGGAAGTTTGCTGTCAAAAGGAGAATTCAAATTTTATATTTTTTCCACCAAATTATTGGTATAAATGTAAGCATCTGCTAAGGGTGGACTATTTTTGAGTTGCCAATATTTGTTTGTTAGGTTTTCTATGGCCAATTTGTGAATAGATTTAACGATACAACTGCAGGATGTTGTTCTTAATGATATTATTTTTTTTGAGCTAAAAATTGTATTCGAATAATGAGTGGGGGTTCTTGGGCCTCTGCTAATACTGCTGGTGATGGAGAAGATTTGTAAGCACCAAGACAAATTTTTAATGCTTTTAATTGTATTCTATCTACTGTTAGTAAATTCGAGTCTGCTGCTGATCCATAAAATATGCAACCGTAGTCTATTATTGATGTTATATACGCTCTTGAAAATAATGTAGAGGTTATGGGGTCGGCGCCCCAATTCCTCGCCAACACACATTTAAGCACATTTATTCCTTTTTCGGTTTTATTTTTGATATGCTCTAAATGTTTTTTCCAAGTTAGCTTTTTATCTATTACCATCCCTAAATATTTGTAACTATCAAGGAATATCTATTTTACCTAGTTTTATAATATCTCCCAATACAAGACGGTGACGGGTGAAGCCCATCACCCCTGATTTATTGGGGGATAACTGAAAGGAGTGCTCGTTTAGCCAAGCTTGGAGGCAGTACATTACGTATCGAAGGTCTCTCACACATTGGTTGTATGTTTCATGAATTATATAGATACATATATCATCAGCATACTGTATTATTCTGATGTTTTCATCAAATAAAATGTGAAGATCTAAAGTGTAGACATTAAATAGCAGAGGGCTAAGAACCGCTCCTTGAGGTAAACCCCGATTAACAATTCTCGGTCCGTGAATAGTATTGATATGATCTCTAATGTATATTTTACGATTTCTAAAAATTTGTACAATGTTAGAAGATACTTTTTTACTTATACCGATAAGGTTTAATTTTGATTCTAATATGTCTAAATCAACTGAATCGTAAGCACCCTTAAGATCGACAAAAAAACACGCAAGATATTCATTATCTGAAAACGTGCATTGTATGTCCGATACTAGTTGCGATACTGCTTCTATGGTTCCTTTGCCTCTCCTGAAACCGTATTGTGTAGTCGGGAAAATAGATATGGATTCCAGGTACCACTCCATTCTTACTTTAATCATACGTTCAAAAGTTTTTGCCAGGCATGACATGAGGGATATTGGTCTGTAAGACATAGGATCATTGTGATCCATTTTGGGTTTTAAAATAAAAATTAAAATGATCTCTTTAAAATCTCTTATAAAACTATTATTTAGCCACCAGTCATTATAAATGTTCAAAAGTGCCATTTTTGCTTTGTTTGGAAGACTTTTAATCATACTATAAGTATAGCCATCTTTTCCGGGAGAGGTACAGCGGGATATTTTGATTGCAGATTCCAATTCCTAAGGTAAAAGGAACCGATAACATATTGTAGTTGACGCTCTCTGAGATTATTTTGGGTTGGTTGATTACATGTGGCGGAGCTATTACTTCAAATAATTTTTCGATTAATTCCTTAGAGAGTATTGTCTTATTATCTGAGAAGTTTTTTCAGAGAGTTTTTTTACTTGTTTCCATATTTCCCCTAAAAGTGTACTTTTGCTTAGGCTACTATTTTTTTATTTTTTTTTATTAAAAAGGTACTTTATTCGATATTTAGTTTCCCAAATTACATACAACAAAAAGAAAAAAGTATAAGTGCCGATGGTCTGGCTTTCTTCCTGTTGTTTGTGTACAACATTGATTTCATCTTAAGGCTCCTTGCTCTTCCAGCATTATCCCGAGATTTTCGTTGTCCCCGGCATAGAAATTTCGCTCCTAGAATCTTTCGGCTGAGTTTTCCTTGAAAAGCAGCTGAAAAACAGGGTCTCAATAATCTTAGGCTACTAATGAATTTTTTCCAGCTATTATGTTTTTTGTTTTTAATAATTAGTTTAACTTGAGCTTCTATTTTTTTGTATTCAATGAAATTTTCTAAAGTAGAATTTTGTTTGTATTTTTTAAGGGTTTCTCTCCTTAAATTAATTATTTGTGAACATTCCTCGTCCCACCAAGCAGGTAGAGATTTGGGATTACTATAAGGTTTTTTTTGAGGCATTGAGGAGTTTGCCGCATCAGTCAAGATTCTGGCAAATTTTTGGAAATCATAAGGTTCTGGTGTTTCGTCTAGAGCATGGTTTATATGGTATGTAAATTTGGGCCAATCAGCTTTATTTTCATTCCAAATTGTTGCTGGATGTATTTTGGGAATTTTGCTTGTGACTGAGATACTTATTGAAATGGGGAAATGATCAGAACCCATGGTGTCTGGAAGGGTCTTCCACTCTGTTATACCTACTAAATCGGGAGAAATAATGGTCAAATCTACTGCCGAAGGAGGCGAGCCGGGGCGTGAAATTCTTGTAGGAGATCCATCGTTCAGTAAAATTAAATTTAGGTTATTTAATGCGTCAACGAGGACATTCCCACTACTTTCGTTTGCAATACTTCCAAAAATGGTGTGATGACTATTAAAATCTCCACATATATGAACCGGTGTTTGGAATTGTGACAATAAGTTTTCCCAGTCAGTGGATGTAATTCTATTGTTTTTTGATGGATTATATATGCTAACAATCGTTAATTTGGGTTTTTCGAGTATTACCGCACATGCTTCGATTTTTTTATTATAATTACTGTTTATGTATTGTTCTTTGCAGGTTATATTTTTAGAGATGAGTATTGCTACTCCACCGTGTTCGTCTTCTCTATTTTTTCAAATTAAATTATAGCCTTTTACATAGCAATTACTTATTTTTTTAATCCAGGTTTCCGAAAAGATGATAACATCAGTTTCGTTATTTGCTAGGTATTGTATTAATGACGGGTATTGCTTAATTATAGAATGGGAATTCCATTGTAGAATTGACAAGGACTCAGTATTCAGATTCATTATCACTAAGTTTCATATTGGTATCTGAACTTGTATCTGGGCTTAAAATAGATAGTATACTGTCGCGAATATTATTATCAAAGTGTGTCGGGAGCCCATTAAAACTGGGTTCTTTATTTAACCATGTGTGTAAACATTTAATGATATTATCAACAATCATGTCTTTGGTTTCTTTGAATTTTTGTAATTCTTCCCGAAATGGGTTGGGGATGATAGGTTGGGGGGGTGTAATGTTTTGTAATGTTCTTTTTCTATTGAAGGACTTTGGAGAGGGGACGTTGAATGTGTGCGTCTTTTTGAACTATGTTTGGTTGTTTCATTCGTTATGTTTACGGTTTGTTTTTTTGGTATAGGTTTTCTGATAAAATTATTTGCATGGGTTTGATTTTTTAGGTTAGGAACTGGCAGACTTGGAAAATTTTCGTGATTTGCTAATATTGAGAATCTGTTGTTTGTAACAATTTTCGAATACGAGGGATTATTAGATATGACTTCCGCCTCTTTAAATGAGATATTTTCATTGGCCATAATTATCTTAATATTTTTTTGTTCAATGTAAACCGAACAAGTTCTGCTTATTGAGCTATGTTCCGAGCTATTGCAATGTAAACAGATTTGATGATTTTCACAATCATCTAATATACAATTTTCTTGTCCGCAGTGTTGACACTTTCGTGCACTTTTGCACATTTTGTTTGTATGCCCGTAGCGTAAACAATTGAAACATTGAACCACTGGATAAATGTAAGGCTCAACGATAAAATTTACCATATTAATTTGGACGGTATCTGGAATATTGTTACCTAGGAATGTAAGGATTACCATTTGTCTGTCAACAAATATATTTTGTTTTGAGGTTTCATCGAATACTTTTCTTTTAAGACGTTTTACTGATACGACTTTAATATTTGATTCTATATTTTCCTTAATATACTCCTCTTTAAAATAAGTATCAACCATTTTTATGATCCCCTTTTTTTGGGTAAAAAACGTTGGAATGTATGCTACCAAATTGTTCGTTCTAATTAGTTCATGATCAATTAATGTATTAGCAGTCTCATAATTTTTACAAAATATTTTTACTCTATTTTCCCTATTGATTTCATGTAGACAATATTATTTCTAAATCGTATGTCTTTTCGCAAAAAATGCCCGATACGAATAGGAAATAATCTACTTATGTTTTTTTATTTATGTTCAATATAAACAATGGAAGGTCCCTTATCATTAAATCTATATCTGTTGTTTGAATCGTATTGAATTATTTCATTCTTTTCGATTTTATTCTGAGATGCATCCAGTGGTTTATTAGTGTTATTTGATTGTACATCTAAATCATGGGGCGGCGTTTCGCCGCCCGTTGTTTCTCCCATTTTTAAATATATAAGTAAACGAAAAGATTTAACCAGCTATTCAATATGAAAAGCTACTAACTAAATATTATAAATAACAAAAATTACTTATCTTAAGATAGTAAGACCACTTTTTGTACACAACGGGTCACTTCTAATGATCGGACAAAACTGCTTGTGATTGACTTAATATATGTTAATAGAAAAAAGAAGAAGATGTGATATTACAAATATTGAAGCTTAGATATTATTAGCCCTATGGTGATATCCTGGATATCATTTTTCCAATTAAGATCAGTATAACTATGCAATGATATAGAAAACCAGGAAAACTATATCTGCTGATCTTTACAATTATCACTCAAGAAGACAGTTTATTAGTGGAGAACTCCCTAGATTTATCTGTTTATTGACAACTTCATATTGTGGGTTTCTTAAATGTCTTCTAATTTTCAATTCTTCAAGGAAATCCAGTTCTTGTTTCAATTGCCAATTTAATAAAAAATATTGAACCTTCAAAAGTTAAACGTCAAACAAAAAATAACATCACAGTTTTAAATGCAATCAAAAAGAAAGTAGAAGATAATAACCTAACAGTTACAAAATCTGATAAGGGGAACACAACTGTCATATTGGCAACTGAAAATTATAATTCAGAAATATATAACTTTATAGAATCTAGTGATGTGAAAGTTCTTAAAGCAGACCCAACAAAAAAGTTTTCTAATAATGTAAGGGATATTGTTAGTAATTCGAATTATCTTTTAAGTGATTACGAAAAGAGGTCTATCATACATAAGAATACTCATTGTCCACAATTATATGGAACCGTTAAATTACATAAAATAACGAAACCAATTAGACCTGTAGTCTCTTATGTTAATACTCCTAATAATATATTGGCAAGGAGGCTTAACAATATACTTAATAATTACGGATATGTATATAAATACTCAATTAGAAATTCAGTAGAACTAATCAAAAAATTAAAAGCAATCAACTTGCAAGATAACTATAAACTTATTTCGTTTGATGTTACTAATATGTTCACTAAAATTCCTCCTAAAGAATGTCTAATACTTGTAAGAACATTACTTGAAGATAAAAATATTAATCCAGGAATAATATCAGATATACTTAATTTAGTTGATGTATGTATTAATCAGAATTATTTCACTTTTGACAATAAGATATATATTCAGAATGAAGGTTTACCAATAGAGGCCCCATATCACCTATTTTGGCAAACATTTTTATAGACAGTTTAGAAAGAGAGTTCTTTGAAAGTGCTATTTCGAAAAATGTTTTAATTTGGTATAGATATGTAGATGACATATTAGCTTGTTTTATGGGTAGTGAACGACAATTAGATGTATTTTTCAACTACATTAATAATTTACACCCAAAAATTAAATTTACGTTAGAAATTGAAGAAAATAGCTCAATCAATTTTCTTGATTTAAAAATTCGAAGAGTTGATAATGTACTTGATTATTCAATTTACCGAAAACCAACACACACTGATGTGACAATTCCATATAGTTCCAATCACCCCATGTCACATAATCTAGCGGCATATAATTCAAAGATACATAGAGCTTTTTCAGTTCCTATGAACAAATGTCATTTTGATAGAGAGATTAATACAATTAGACAAATAGCAACATCCAACGGTTATCCATTATGATAAATAAGCTAATTAATAAAAAAGAGGAAAAAGTGGCATTCCAACTAATATTTCCTAAACAAACTGATGAAATAAAAACTTATAAAACCATCACATATGCACGAAATATTTCTAATAATATTTCAAAGATAATATCTTCAGCAACAAATACAACAATTTCTTTTAAAACAGAAAGTAACGTTAGTACAAAATTGTTGAATGTAAAAACCAAAAAACTACCATTAAAGAAATCAGGTATATGTAAACTCAAATGTCCAGAATGTAATGCTGTCTATTTGGGTCAGACCCTTGGAAATTTTGAAATCCGATACAGTGAACACTTACGAGCATACAGATTAAAACAATCAGATAATTCCCACTACGCAAAACATCTACTTGACACAAATCATTCATTGACACCTAACACAGAGCTAGAAGTAATAATAATATAATAATTTATTCACAAGGTAAAGATAAAAAATGACAAAAAGACGTTAATCTACGAGGTATAGTATGTATATTAGTATACACATATATACCTGTATGTAGAGCGAGAATATATGAATAATAAACAAACAAATACACAAAACATAAGATGAATTGAAATGTACAGAATAGTTCCTAATTACAAAGTTAAAAATACATAAAAAGTTGTGCTTAAACCTAATTAGATATATGGAAAAAAATATTAGTGGTACTCTAACATCATACCAATTGTTAGTAATATAAATAGTTTTCATTTTAATTATCATTATCAATTGTTTTAGTTCCCTATTATTGATTTTACGTAGGTGGTTGGTAGCTCTCTGACATAATCTTTGACTGTTTTAGTGAAGCGTTGGATTGTGGGTGCGTTTTTAATATTATCAGGTAAGCAATTGAATACCTTTGGTCTCAGATATCGGTAGCATCTCTGACCGACTGATTTATTCATAAATGAGGGTATAAACTTGTCCTTTTGTCGCGTCTTATGTTGGTGAGAATGTGTAAGGAGTTCGTTCTTTTTCCTAGTTTCAAGAAATAAAGATTCCTCAAATCATAAACTTGTGTCCCCTCAAATAGCGCTTCACTTGGATATCGGTTTTTTCTACACATTATTAGTTTCAAGAATCGCTTTTGTATGTTTTCTAATGATTTCAGGTATGTTTTGGATACTCCACCCCATCCTATAATACCATAGCCCAGATGCGATTCAACTAAACTGTGGTGAAGAATTTTTTTTGTTGAGTATATGTGAGACTTGTTTGATTCTATATAGAACACTAGTTAAATTTTTTTACTAAATAGTTTATATGTACGTCCCATCTAAGGTGGCTGTTTATCATAATACCAATATATTTGACCCTTTTCGATGCTAATATTTCAAGGTCATCTTCTATTGATATTTTGTCAAATGTTGGGGGGCTCGCAGATAAGCTACAGAACGGCAGGTAGAAAGTTTTTTGACATTAATTGATAGTAGTCTATTATCAAACCATTTCTTAATGTCACCTAAGTCAGTTTCTATTTTATTCTTTAAGTCGTCCCATGTGTTACTTTCATAGAATATGACCGTATCATCTGCAAAACTTATTATGCTGCCTTGTGTTCGTATGGAGAATAAATTCTTCGGATAAATATTGAATAGGAAAGGTCCCAACACCGTTCCCTGGGGTACACCACATGATATAGTTTCTTTTTTGCTGAGTATGTTTTGTATTTTTGTTTGCTGTTTCCTGTCAGTTAAGTATGAGTTGAGAAGGTCATGCGATTTACCCTTCACTCCCAGATCGTCAAGGCTTGATAACAGTCTATTGTGGTCCACGGTATCGAATGCCTTTGCCAAGTCTAGAAAAATCCCAATGGAGGGTTTTTTTTTCATCTATAGAATCATATATTTTGCTCGTGAGTTCTAATATCGCATCGCTGGTGGACTTTTTTTCTGTGAATCCATACTGCGCTCCTGACAACAGATTGTATTTCTTCAGAAACGAATTTAGTTTTTTTTATGATCTTTTCCAGTGCTGCATATTTGTGAAAAGAAACAAGAGCTGGATTTACTTGAAGAATTGGAAATTAGAAGACATTTAAGAAACCCACAATATGAAGTTGTCAATGAACAGATAAATCTAGAGAGTTCTCCACTAATAAACTGTCTCCTTAAGTGATAATTGTAAAGATCAACAGATATAGTTTTCCTGGTTTTCTATATCATTGCACAGTTATACTGATCTTAATTGGAAAAATGTTATCCAGGATATTACCATAGGGCTAATAATATCTAAGATTCAATATTTGTAATATCACATCTTCTTCTTCTTTCTATTAACATATATTAAGTCAACCACAAGTTAGGTCACTTCTTGGTATAGCCAAAAATAACTACTAATCATCAGGTAGACATCAAATTAAATGTAACTTCTGTCATTCTGACGATGATATTCAGTTATCGAAACAATTGTCAATGTTTTAGAATTTTCAACAATTTTCATTATATTGTGGATTTAACTAGAAACAGTGAGTTTCATTTAAAATACTAATTTTATAAGAGTTTCCTGCAGACCTTACAGACAACTTGAAGAAGTAAAAAGTTTTATAGGACGGGGCCCATTTTCATTGTATAAGTGTTAACAGTAGTTTTTGAGTTTATAGCGAACAGGCTGAAAAACAGTCGCGACAGGGGCCTTTGTATTATAATATGTACTGAAGTATTCACCTAACAACATTTGGTGATTATCACTTATCCTTTTCGCTTACCTTAGAAGCTAGTACAGTTCTCTCAGACGGCCAATTCAACTTAATCATCTATGCCTTTAGGGTTCTAAAGGACCCTACGTAGTTATTTTAAACTAATTTTATTTCGTTCATTACCTTGATGGAGAGCAGTAAAGGTTGCGTTTTATTGTGCAAATAAATTCTTCGTTTCCATTCAATTTACATTTGTTTTTAGTTAATTAATGTCTAGGAGATAGGATAGATAGGGTCAAATTAGAATGATAGGTTTTTTCTGCTCAATAAACTTAAGAGTAATTTATTTGAAAGTAATTAGGGCACTTTTCTTTTTAATACTTAAAGACGTCAGATGAGAAAGAAGACTTCAGAATAAGTTAGGGAGTCCTTATCATAAAAAGAAGCTTCGATTTTGAATTTATGTGAAATTGGTAAGGAAATTAGTTTCTAATTTTTCCATACTTGGAAGCAACTACCGAAAGAAGAGGGGATTTCAGTCACAATTTCTCATACTAGAACTACGTTAATTTTAATTGGCATGATGGCAAGTTTTGAAAAACTGTCCTATATTGTTAAGAAACGTATATACCTCACAATAAACACTGCTTATGATAAAATTTATTGAAAAAATATCACTTTTTGGCATCCATTAATCGAAATAAACAAAATATTACTAAGAAACTGATATGATTGTGTTATTTTATCTTTTGTGTTTATTGAATGACAAAAAGTCAGCTGACAGCGCTACTGATTTATTGGCATATTTTTGACAGAAAAATAAATGGTGTCAGTTATATTTGCTCGTACTTATTTTAATCAAATATTAGTTTCACAACACAATAGTGGCGACGAGGAAAAAAATGTCGGAAGAGGGAGATTTACAGAAACTTAAGAAGACACGGGCTGTAATTAACGGCCAATTCACAAAGGCCAAAAGACATGCAGAAGGTAACCCTACATTGAATGAGCTTGGTGTCAAGCATACCCTGCGATATTTTATAGCCACTGCTAAACTGCATTTTCAACGCCATCTATTCGCTTGGAAGGTTACTAACGACATCAAAATGTCAGGAGTAAAACAATAACAAATGTATCAGTATATTAGAGACTTTGAGAGAGTATTATTGTATTTCTCATTTTTTAAAGAGAAATAATTTTTTAACTTGTAGATGACTTTACTGTAGCACAAAGAAAAGCCAAAAAGGCTTTAATTACAACAGACCTTTCGTCTAGTTCCGATATTTACAACGGACGGGGATCAAGGATACGGAAAAAAATACAAGGTATATCTTCCATCACTATAGTTCTGATTCAGACGAGAGTCCCTCATTAAATCGTAACATTTATCCTGTTATTAAAATTACACCACAAAGTATTCAAAGAAATTAATTAGAATGTTTTGTGCAAATAATATATTTTTCAGTATTGTATAAAAAGTCGGGGAATTATAAATCGGGTAGTACTTCTCCAGAAATTCAAGTGGAATCTATTGCCGAAACTATGAGGTCTGAAGCTGAAGGAATTTCCCTTGAGAATAAAGAATCAAATGATATGGCGAGATTTGCTGTTCCTAGAGGTAATTTGTTTCTTAAGTTAAATCATAATTTATAATAACCTAAAGTTTGCATATTGAATTTGACTTTTAGTATAAAAATACTTAATTTTATAATGTACCTTTTTTTAATTTTTTTTAGAGTCAAAACCTTGTGGCAGTGGAATCAGATGAACACTTCACAAAAGAGATAAATCATCACCACAAATAGATACACTTGATGATCAAGGTGACTAAACTAAATAATTTTTATATTTAATCATATTTTAAATTTATTTTAGAATTTGAAAGGTTGATGATAGATGGAATATCTCAATTAAATTTAATCAACACTTTAATTGAAAGCGTTGGCTCTCTCTTGAAAACACAAAGAATACCGAGTAACCTGCAAGTAATATCGTTTGAAAATAATGTGAAAACGTTATATGAAAAAGTTCCAGTAATTCTATATTCGACGCATATTTTTAAAATCCAAATTCAACGTACTCGATCAAATACTGTCCCTAGAATTGCAAACCGACATTTCAGATCATTTCTCAACAATACTACAGATAGTACTTGAAAAGACCAAATGCCCCAAGGAACGAGGAATAGTGAAATACACAGATGAAACAAAACTTAATAATACAATCAGACAAAAATCTTGGGATTTCGTATACTTGAATCCAAATCCTAACTATGCAACAAATACTTTCATTGAAACACTTCAAAAATATATAGACGACTGTACATATACAAAAAAATGTAAAAGGAAACACACGCCCCTTGGATGACAAATATACTACAAAATACACAATGTATATCGGAAAAAAATTAGTGTTTGAAAAACATTGGAATCCATTATATTTTAATATTTGTTAGGATATGCTATTATCAATAAATTATTCTTATCTTAAGTTTGAGAAGATAATAAAGAAAATCACCTATACTATTTCATAAACAAAATTTATATTAAATTTTTGGAACTATTTGTCGACATTCGTCTTTTAATAAACTAGCCTGGTTAATAAAATGGATAAAAGCTTTTACAACTTTTTGAAACAACCTATCCTACTTTTAAGGCAAAATAAAATAACAGGTATTTCTGCATCTAAACGATCAACTCATTGATGATAAAAGTAAGGTTTACACATTACTGCACGCCCTTACTCTCCAGTTACACCAGCAGCTTTATGATGTATGTGCTTCTGGAAATCCATTGTCAAAAAACTATAATGAGTTAGTACATCTACTACAGGATTTTGTTGACCCACAGCCAAGCCAATTTTCTCTACAACACAAATTTAGTTCTAGAACAAAACACGAATATGAATCTGTAAACGATTTTTCAGTAGCTCTCAAGACAATGACGATTAACTGCGACTTTAATTGTGGATGTGGAAATTTCGTGGCAGAAATGTTTCTCAAATTACAGTTTATTCGTGGGCCTATTGACATGAACATTCGAACGAGATTGCTTCAAGATCGAGAGAAACGCACATACCAAGATATAGTTCACATAGCTTAGGCTGTAGAGTTGGCCAAGTCAGAAAGTATGAGTGTACATATTAAAACTACAGAACCAGTTGGTTTAAATAAAACCGACACCAGAAATGTCACTGACAGTAGGAATAATGAAACAAGGGACGACACGAATAGACAAACGCCTCTTAGCCCACAATCTTCAAGATCAGGAATCAACAAACTTAGAGGCAAATATTGTAGATGTGGTTCATCTTCACAAAGGGCTAATCAATGTTGATTTATAGATACAGAATTTCGAAAGTGTAGTAAAGTTAGATACATTGCAAGTGTATGTCTACAGAAAAAATCTCAACTATCGGTACCCAAAAATGTAAGACAACATCAAACTGAAAATGGATCTGAAAATAGTGAAAACGAATATGAAATCAACGTTCTTAGTGCCAAGTACAATGACAAATTTATGGTTGAGATAAGCATAGAAGGATAGCCTGTACCCATACAATTAGATACGGGAACAGCCCTTAATACAATGTCTTACAGTAAGTTTAAAAAACTGAATATACCTCTGAAAATGTTTTCAACAAATATTGAACTTCGCACTTATACTGGAGAAGGATAGTTTAGGCTTATGGATGATGCTACATCAATTTTTATTAAACCAAGACAGGTACCATTTTCCCTCAAAAATATTAGCAACGCGTACCTTCACATAATAATGAATGAAGAAAGTGAACTCATGCAAACATTAAGTACACACAAAGGACTGTACAAAGTGAACCGCCTTATGTTTGCGGTAAAAGTAGCACATTCTCTTTGCCAACAGTTTATGGACAAGACCTTATAAGGAATAGAAGGAATACAATGCTTCTTTGACGACATTATATTACAGGGTGAAACGTCTGACAAATTAATGACAAAATTACATATCGTCCTACGACGTTTAAGAAACGCCAACCTAAGACTGAACCAGGATAAGTGCAAATTCTTTCAAACCAGTATACAGTATCTTGGACAGGTTATTGACGCTCAGGGCATCCACAAAACAAAAGATAAAGTAGCATCCATCATGAACAGTAAGAAACCAGAGAATATTATTGAACTTCGGAAATTCCTTGGTCTAGCAAACTATTATAATAAATTCATAAAAAACTTAGCCACGATCCTTAACCCACTCAACAATCTACTTCAAAAGGACAAACCGTATATATAGACATCCAAATGTGACGAAAGTTTCCAAAGGGTAAAATCAGAGATAGCAAGTGTTAATGTTCTCGTTCACTAAAACCCAGATTTGCCTTTAGTACTTGCAACCGACGCATCCCCAGTAGGTCAGTGTTGGAAGTGAAAGACCAATTAGTTTTGCCTCGCGCAGTTTAACATCGGGCACGTTTCGACAGTTTTTATGTGCAAATGGTGTAGTACAGAAAACTACAGCACCATACCACCCATCATCGGACGGACAAGCGGAACGTTTCGTTCTTACAGTAAAAAAGTCACTTACAGCAATGAGAGAGGAGGGAGGAAGGCTAGACATCGAACTTTTTAGGCTCCTCATGCAGTTGCGACAAATCCCAAATACCACCGGATGAAATGCATACGGAAGGAAGATTCGAACTCACTTGAGATTAATGCATCCCAAATTCGATAAAGAAACACTACTACAAAGGAGGTAAAAAAGAACGTTGATGTCGGGGACAGAGTTCAAGAACGGAATTTCACAAATACAAAACATAAATGGGACATTGGGAACATTGTAGAGAAAGACAGTACTTTAATTTACAAGATTAGAATGGACGATGACAGTATTTGACGAAGATATATTGACCAGCTTCCCAAATTTGAAGTGTTCCAGTCCTAACAAATTAGAGGGGAGAGTTTATATGATTGTGTTATTTTATCTTTTGTATTTATTGAATGACAAAAAGTCAACTGACAGCGCTTCTGATTTATTGGCATATTTTTGACAGATGAATAAATGGTGTCAGTTATATTTGCTCGTACTTATTTTAATCAAATAGTAGTTCTACAACACAACAGAAACAATGATAAAAAAGACGAACTGAAGAACACAAAATATGGAATCTATAGAATTCAGATAAAAAATTGGATCCAACCAACGAGTGTGCAATTTACTGTTTTCCATAGTAATGTATGACGTCTTAAAATGGTTTAAAGAGTTGTGTAAAAAATCAACAAAAGAAGAATGGTAATTGAATGACGTAACACTACTAGAACTTCTATTCGCCGACGATGTGGTACTGATTGCCGAATCTGAAGACAGACTACAACATCTTTCTTACTATTTTTTAAATTGTTTTTGTAGCAACCAAATGGCAATTCGAAGCACGAATCCTAGATTATTTGAACCAATACGTTTTTGTTCCACAATTCTCTCTACACTTTAATGATTTTGTTTCAGGATGTATGTAAGCGTTTAAATAAGTCACGTATTATACAGATTCAACCCAAAAGGTCAGAAACTCAAATTTCGGAGATGGGCTTCCTTAATTCAACATACATTATTCCATAATCCTTTTAAAAGGGATTTTAATGAGCTTTTGTCCATTCGCTGAATTGTGTGTATGGTAATGAAGCGGTAACCAGTGATAAATAATACCGAGGGTGATAATTATCAGGGTTTAAATCAAAAAGTATTGGCTAGAAGTAGGCAGGAAAAATGGCACTAAGAGTCTGGAAATATGTGTTCAAGTGTTGCCTGAAATACAAATATGATAAAAAATTACTTTTTTAATTGTAACTAACTAACTAACTAACTAACTAACTAACTAACTGTTTTTGTTAAAAATTCTAAAAAAATTAAAAAAAATTTCGATATATATTGTCAGATTGACAGAATTTCATATGATGCCTACCTAATATTTAATAATTATTTTTGTCTATACCAAGAAGTAACCTACCTAGTGATCGTCTTAATATATATGAATAGAAAAAGAAGAAGTTATATTACAAATATTAAAGCTTGAATATTATTAACCCTATGTAGATACCCTGGATATATTCTTCCCATTTAAGAACAGTATAACTGTGAAATTATGTAGAAAACCGGGAAAAATATAGGGTAAGTCCGGGAGAGTTGGGCCACATTTTTTTGGACGCTCATTAAAATTGTATTTTTCATTTTATTACCATTATTATTTCAGCATTTGGTAAAGAATTTAGTTTTATACTCTTAAACAGTTTATTTTCTAATTGGTCATTATTAATAAAGGCTACATCACATTTTTTCCAAAACCTTAGATGGTCCATCTCACCCGGACATGGGTGACTTTTTGAATTTGGTTTTCAAAAAGAATTTTTTAAAAAACAAACTACTTTATTAATACACAAATATATTTCTTAACAGTTGTAAGTCTAATATCATTCTGAATAAAATATGCACAAAATCTAAAAAGGAAAACATTTGCTGACATATTGAATTAAATATTTATATTACACATTATTGTTATTGAAATTATTATTGAATCATCAAATACACGTTCCATAACTCCTCCATCCCCAGAAGGAACTCAAGGGTGTAACCTGGGTGGAGCAACTTGAGCTTCATCATGTTCTGTTGGACTTCCATTTTTCTTGAATATATGAACAAGCTTCTTTCTGTTTACGACAAGGCAATAAATAACAATTAATGATATTAATATGGAGTTTGCACCAATGGACCAATCGAATCGTTTTCTTAAGTGAACTTCTGGTAATGTTTCTTCTAATTCCTATGGATTTCATCGAGGTGGATTTTTTCTAATTCTATTCTTCTTACAGGTGTTGTGTGAATTGTAATTTCTTCAATTTCTTTTAAAGCTATAGGGTGACCAATAAGTAGTCCCATTTCATCACTGTAGGTGAACCTGGTAGTACTTATAGCGCACTGGAGTGGTACCTTGATTAAGTAAGTACCTTTTAGTGCGACAACGTCGTTTTCGTTACAAGTAAGCTGGACTTTCTGAGTTTCAGGAAAAACTCCAATATAGTGACCACTGTTGATTTCTTCTACGATTTGGCTGCTTATTTTGACAGGTACTTGTTGGCACTTTACTGTTGTGGGTTGGACTGATAGTAATGACGTTATACAGTCGACATATTTTCCTATAGGAAGTAATTGCTTATGGAGGCACAGGAAATTGGGCTGTAAATCGGAGCACTCTTCTTCTTGGTACTGATAGTATTCGTTGCTCATGAGTAGGTAGGTAGAAGGAGGGATTATTATACTTTGGTTGATATTGGGTACAGCGTATAGGTAATAAAGGTCGAAAGTGTTTTGATTAACTAAAGGAAAATTTAGTGATAACATTAATTTATCATTTAAGTAATGTACTTTTGTTTCTACTACTCTGTAATATTAGTGTTTTTAAATGAAACTGACGGTCTCTAGTTAATTCCACAATATAATACAAGTTATTGAAAATTCTAAAATATTAATACTAATATGAGCATATTCCATGAAGTAAGGGTCGAGACAGTCAATTTTTTACTCTGTAATATTTTAAAATTTCATTGTCTAGAAATAACATTTGTGAATTAGTATGGATCTTAGACATCTCTAAAATTATTTCTTTTAAATCTACTAAATAAATATACTATGATGAAGAATGTTTAAATTAGCAAAACTAATCGCATTTTCTATATCAGCTAAAAATGCAGACAAAGAATCTGAGTTTATTTTTATTTGATTAAAAATTACTTAAAATTCAATATAAAGGTCTTGATTAAATTCTGTTTCATTGAAAACCGCTGTAAGTAATTCAATCTTCCTTACTATGCGATTTTGCTTTTCCGTTATACTACCTAATGTCTTCTGTACATTTTGCATTTATTTTGAGTTCAATGAAATGTGACTATCAATTTTCTTTATTATTTGATTTTCCTTGTTTTCAAGTTGAACAATATTATTATAAATATCTTTTGCATCTTCTTGGTCCATATTACCAGTAATGCTTTTGATAAATGTTCCTAAAGGAGAAAATAATGCTCTTTTACTTTTTACTTGTGGAAAAATAGCGTTTAACTTATTATTGACGTAAATAACCTCGTATTCTAAATGTATATAAGTTTCTAGTATTTTAGTAATTATTATAGGGTGACTTTTCTCTAATAATCTTTTGAATTCATAAAATTTGTTGGTTACCGAGACTACTTGTTCTTTTTTTGATTTTGTAGGAATATACTGTAAGAAAGTGTGGGAGGCTGTTTTGATTTTTGCGGTACCTATTTTAAACGGAAGAACTCCGGGGTTCTTATTCAGATTCTGGATCTCTATTTTATGGCTCATTATCAGAGGGAGGATTATTAACCTGTGAAAAATCGGTAGTTAATTTTCTGGGATGTTTAAAAATCTGTTTATGATAAGTATTGTAAGGTGTAGTAACTGTAAGGTCTTGTGATTTATTAACATGTTCTGGCTTATATGGTGGTTTTGTTTTTGATTGTCGTTTGGTTCGTCTTTTGTAGGCAATTGTACCTGGTTGTATGTCTGGAGGTTCTTGTCTCTATTCATTTAATTTTTCAATAAGTTTTGATTTATTTTCAGTCATTGTTTTGTTCAGATTTTTATAAATATCTATCATTGTCTGTTTGTGTTCGTTAAGTTTTAAATTAATCATTTCTGCATTACTATCAATTTCGATAGGATTTTCTAATTGAAGGTTCTATAGGTTTATATTTTGTAGCTGAGTGAATAGAGTTATTATAACCGATTACTACATAGAATAATTTTTCAAATGGGTTTAATTTTGGGAGTGTGATTGAGAGTGTTCTCATATGTTCGAGTAAAGTGGAATGAAATCTTTCGACTATAGCGTTACTGTTTGGATTGAGGGGTAACGTATAATGCCAATTGATTTTGTAAAGTTTTGCGAAATCTTTTAAAATGTTTTGAAGAAATTCTGAACCGTTATCCGAGATGATATTTTCTAAAATTTTATAGGATGCTATGAATTGTACTAGACTTTGATATATGTGCAGAGCTGTGATGCTTGGAATTATAAAAGCTTGACCGTATTTTGAGAAACTATCACATATCGTTAGTGCTATGGAATTTTCGAATTTGAAAGTGTCTATATGTATTGTTTCGGAAGGTTTTTTGGGTGTTGGCGTTAGTTGAAGTTTGACAAGTGGAGGATGTTTTTCGTATTTTACTTGTTGACAAATGGGACAACTGTTTATGAAATTTTTTACATTTTCGTGTAACTTAGGCCAATAGAATTTAGTTTTGAGTTGATTTATAGTTTCTTGAATACCACGGTGATTGGTTATACCTTCGTGCTGTTCTTTTATTAGTTCCTGTTGTCTTTTGTCTCTGGTAACATCAACTAATAATTTATTTGTTTTTAAAAGTTTAAATGCAGAGTGTTTGAATACTTGAGGGATAAAATTACACATATTTTTGAATAAACTTTCATTTTCGTCGTTTTGAAAATAAAAAGCATACTGTTTCTTTGGTACACCAAATTCTTTTAAGAAATTTATTATTTGAGATTGAAATTATTCTACGTGAGTTTCAAAAAGCTTTCTAATTTCTTGTCTAGGATTTCTGTCTACTTTAATTATGATAATTTGGTTGAGAATGTTATTTGAAGGAGTTTCAGTGATGTGAATACCTAAAATAAGATTTTCTAAACTCGTATGTATTGTCGCAATGTCGTCATTGTTGTCGGTGGGATCAAATTCTGCGAGAACAGATTGAATGTCAAGGTCGGTTATCTCTGGGTTTCTGTTATCTTGAGGAGGATTGTCTAGGTCAGTTTTGTTGTTGGTGTTGGGTTCCGAAGATAGTGGTTGTTGTGTTAATAATTCGTCAAATTCTGTCATAAAGTCTATAATAGGTAATTTGGATGTGCTTGATTCAATAGGATGAATTTCAATTCTACTTAAAGCATCAGCATTGCTATTAGATGTGCCTTTTCGATATATAACTTGATAGTCAAATTCTTCTAATCGTAGTCTCCGTCGAACAAGACAAGAGTTTGGTTCTTTGAAGGACATAAGCCATTGAAGAGGTTTGTGATCTGTAACGATTTTGAATTTACGTCCAAAAAGGTAAGGTCTGAAGTATTTCGTAGCATAAACAATTGCAAGCAATTCTATTTCAATAGTTAAATAGTTGGATTCCGATTCATTAAGAGTTCTGGAGGCAAATGCAATAGGTTTGTCATGAGGAATTTGTCCTTGAGATAGGACGGCACTGGTGGCGACGTTACTTGCATCGGTAGTAACTATGAAATCTTTCTTAAAGTCGGGATGAATAAGAATGGGATCATTGGTCAGAAAAGATTTACAATCTTCAAATGCTTTTATGTACAACGGATTATTGATATCGATACTAGCTCCTTTTTTTAGGCAACGAGTGAATTGTTTTTGTAATATGACCTAACCTAACCTAACCTAACCATGGTTAATGATTAATGGTTAATGGTTAAAACAGAGAATCACTCAACATAAAAGTGACTGCAGACTACACAAAAATACTTGTGCCACAGTAGAACACCACTTAAAGACAGGTCATAATTTTGATTATGATAATATAACTTTATTCAAAAAAAACAACAACTACAGATCTAGGTTATTCCTTGAAATGTATTATATCAAGAAACATGAAAACAACCTAAACTACAAACTTGATACTAACAATTCGAGCAATATTTATTGTAACCTTTTTAATTATTTTTAACATGTCACTCTGTATATTAACAACTTTTAAATTCTTTTTACTATAATATATAAAAAACAGCAGAATTGAAACATTTTATATTAATCTATTTTTAATGTGTGTAATGTGATGCTAGTGCCCGTATCGGCAAAACAACTGTTGCTCTCTGTAAGTTTTTATTTATTGTTAATTTTAATGGATTTTATAATGTACATTACTAATTATTGTAGAATTTCTCCTGAAGAAGCTGTTAAACAATGGCGAAATATTGAGAATATTAGAAAAATTGCAGTTTTAATTGCCTACAGACCGCTATACCCGAAATTTATGAAATATTCTATAATTAAGTAACGGTCGATAACTTAATAAATTTATATATATATATATATATATATATTTGTAACCTTTCATAACTTAACGAAAACATTTTTCATTCTCCGAAACAGACAATATTCCTGGATTCAAACTCATCCTGTAATAGCAGAAGAATTCATCAGTATTTTTATGCATGAATATCTAAAAAATTTCATCTTTTTAATTCTGTTTTGAAAACGGAGCATTATTAGGTTATATCATCGGAATATTTTATAGAACTTAATAACCGACAAAATATTTCTGGAATGCCTCTTCCCGTCTCATCGCTCCTGAAATTCCTATTAATATATAAGACTTTAAACCATATATTCTAACTTAATCCAAATAACCGCGATATCCAATATCTTGTTTATCCAAACCAGAATATCTGTCTCAGCAACGGAATTGGTTTTAGGAAATATATCTAGTGATAACTCAATGTTCTATTTGAAGCTGCCTATTTCAAAATTGTGTCTAGACGATAACTGTCTTCATAAATTACAATTATAACTGAATTTAATCATTTTATCTTTATACGAATTTGTTTAAAACAAAAGTAGTGAGTTGATTTGAATTTATTATAGAAATTGAGTAATTTTCGTTAGAATAAAATATTTTCCGCAATTTTTCGATTAATTAGATCAACTATTCATTCAAATGCTTTGGGTTTAAGCTTGACGGATCTTCGTGAATAAACTTGGAAGATATTTTAAAAATAACGAGTTTTGGAAAGTTTTCAAGTTCTTTTAGGAGACCGATAAGTTGTAAAATATTATCTAGGGATTTGCCCGAGTGTTGAATCCAATGTCGACGCTGAGATTTAGTTGTTTGAAAAATACGTCTGGAAATAAAAAAAATATTTTGTGGCATGAATTATACACAAGAATATTGGGAGAACGATTGAGGGAATAAGTGGGATTGAAACTAAAGTAGCAACAAGCATTATTTAGACCAGGTAGGTAATCAAAAGATAATATATAAACTGAGAAATATAGTAGAAATACGGATAAAGGAAGGAGAAGAATTGTGTTTATTGACCCAACGGCAGCATTCGCTACGGTAAATAGAAGTTAAATATGGCAAAGACTAGATTAATTAGAAGTAGTGCTTGAATTGTTTCCGGAAATTTTTTCGAAGAAACGAATTTTTTGAAAAATTTCCCAAGTCGCAGACGAGGGAAAATTTTCTAAAAAAGCGGGTGAGTAAACATTTCCGGACATTGATTCAAGGACGTGAGGGATTCGGTAAGAAAATTTTACACCCAAAAATTTATTTTAAAAATCTGACATGTTTCATTTTGTAACTCACTTCGCCAAAATACAGTCGGCTAGACAGGTAGACTATTGTGTTGTAAAACTACTATGTAATTAAAATAAGTACGAACAAATATAACTGACACCATTTATTTATCTGTCAGAAATATGCCAATAAATCAGAAGCGCTGTCAGCTGACTTTTTGTTATTCAATTAACACAAAAGATAAAATAACACAATCATATCAACTCTCCCCTCTAATTTGTTAGAACTGGAACACTTCACATTTCAGAAGCTGGTCAATATGTCTTCGCCAAATACTGTCATCGTCCATTCTAATCTTGTAAATTAAAGTTCTCTGTTTCTCTACAATGTTCCCAAAGTCCCATTTATGTTTTGGATTTGTGTAATTCCGTGCTTGAACTCTGTCCCCGACATCAAAGCGTTATATATGGACACTAACGGTTTATGGTCTGTAATCAAGGTAAATTTACGACCATAGCAGTAGGGGAAAAAATTTTTTAGTCCCCAATAGATGCCCGTCGCTTCCTTGTCAATTTGACTGTAGTTGAGCTCACATTTTGTTAAACTGCGCGAGGCAAAACTAATTGGTCTTTCACTTCCAACACTGACCTACTGGGGATGCGTCGGTTGCAAGTACTAAAGGCAAATCTGGGTTTTAGTGAACGAGAACATTAACACTTGCTATTTCTGATTTTACCCTTTGGAAACTTTCGTCACATTTGGATGTCCATATATACGGTTTGTCCTTTTGAAGTAGATTGTTGAGTGGGTTAAGGATCGTGGCTAAGTTTTTTATGAATTTATTATAATAGTTTGCTAGACCAAGGAATTTCCGAAGTTCAATAATATTCTCTGGTTTCTTACTGTTCATGATGGATGCTACTTTATCTTTTGTTTTGTGGAGGCCCTGAGCGTCAATAACCTGTCCAAGATACTGTATACTGGTTTAAAAGAATTTGCACTTATCCTGGTTCAGTCTTAGGTTGGCGTTTCTTAAACGTCGTAGGACGATATGTAATTTTGTCATTAATTTGTCAGACGTTTCACACTGTAATATAATGTCGTCAAAGAAGCATTGTATTCCCTCTATTTCTTATAAGGTCTTGTCCATAAACTGTTGGCAAAGAGAATGTGCTACTTTTACCGCAAACATAAGGCGGTTCACTTTGTACAGTCCTTTGTGTGTACTTAATGTTTGCATGAGTTCACTTTCTTCATTCATTATTATGTGAAGGTACGCGTTGCTAATATCCAAGGTGCAAAATAGTTTTCCTCCATTCATTTGTGAGTGAATCTCTTCATTTCTAGGTATCGGATAGTTTTCGTCCTTTATGACTTTGTTCACTGTAACTTTATAGTCAGCACAAATTCGCACTTGGCCATTTGGCTTGATAACGGGCACAATAGGGGTACCCCAGTCAGAGTGTTCAACTTTTGTTATTATGCCACATTCTTCAAGTCTTTTGAGTTCGTTTTCTACTTTAGTTTTGAGGGAAAATGGTACCTGTCTTGGTTTAATAAAAATTGGTGTAGCATCATCCAAAAGCCTAAACTGTCCTTCTCCAGTATAAGTGCGAAGTTCAATATTTGTTGAAAACATTTTCAGAGGTATATTCAGTTTTTTAAACTTACTGTAAGACATTGTATTAAGGGCTGTTCCCGTATCTAATTGTATGGGTACAGGCTATCCTTCTATGCTTATCTCAACCATGAATTTGTCATTGCACTTGGCACTAAGAACGTTGATTTCATATTCGTTTTCACTATTTTCAGATCCATTTTCAGTTTGATGTTGTCTTACATTTTTGGGTACCAATAGTTGAGATTTTTTCTGTAGACATACACTTGCAATGTATCTAACTTTACTACACTTTAGAAATTCTGTATCAATAAGTCGACATTGATTAGCCCTATGTGAAGATGAACCACAACTATAACATTTGCCCCTAAGGTTATCGATTCCTGACTGTAGTAAATAAACCTGAACTGAAATAGGCTTTATTCGACTTTTAACAACTTGACATTGACAAAATCAACTGAACAAAAATCTCAACGAAGATCAGATCAATATATTACATTCATCCCCCCTCAGTTTATCACGAAGTCCTCCAAATACTTCGGAGAATTCCTAATTCGAACTGGTCGTCCAACAGCAATATCATCTATTTTTTCTGGCATCTCTACTTGACTAATTTCAGCTGTCTCCTGTGGAAGATTGGATTTTCGCTTCTCCATCAAAACTAGATCGGTATTGCCATTCGAGGTTGTATTTGAATTTTCTTGATGTAGATTTGAAGTTGATTCACTCAACAAGGTCATATCTCCTTGAGGAGCTAAATGACGGGTCGAAACAGTGATTTCTTTACCATTCAAAAAGCGTACATGTGCATAATCAGGGTTTGCTTCGATTAGTTGAACTTCTTCCACCAATGGTTCGTACTTGTTGGTTCTTACATGTTTTCTAAGATATACCGGACCAGGAACAGAAAGCCATGTTGGAACTGTAGTGCCATTAGAGGATCGTCGAGGGTAACTGAACATCCTCTCGTGTGGAGTGCAATTGGTTGCTGTACATAACAAAGATCTTATTGCATGAAGAGCTTCTTGTAACGCTGATTCCCACTGATCGATCCTGAGTCTCTGTGATTTCAACGAAAGTTGAATTGTTCTCCATATAATACCATTATAACGCTCACATTGGCCGTTTCCTTGGGGATTGTAAGCTGTTGTATGACTTGAAGCTATACCAAGTGATCCTAGAAATCCTTTTAGTTCCTGAGATATGAAACAAGTTCCTCAGTCAAAATGTGCATAAGATGGCGAACCAAAAATAACGAAAAGTTGACGAAGGCATTTTATAACTGTCGTAAAGGTCATATCTGGACAAGCAAAAGCGAAAGGAAATCGTGAATATTCATCCACAATAGTTAATATATATTTATTATTTGTTGAAGAATGTAGAGCCCCCTTGAAATCTATATTCAACCTTTTAAATGGAGATGTAGATTTTATTAGAGTTCCTCGATTTCTATGGAATCGAGGCTTTACTTCAGCGCAAATGGGACATGATGCAGTTAGTTTTCGAATGTCTTCCATATAGAAAGGTAAAGTTTTACAGCGAATCCAATGGTTCATTCGAGTAACTCCAGGATGACACAGATAGTTATGTAGATTATAAAAAGTCTCCCTGTTATCTTCATTCAACAATGATGAAGTTATTCTCGAGAAGGTGTCTGCTACTGTATTTTGGATTCCAGGTCTATATATAATATCATATCTGAAACATGATAGGTCTAGGCGCCACCGCATGAGTTTATCGTTTGTGATTTTACTGGAAACCTTGTGATCAAACATGAAAGATACCGATTTTTGATCAGTAATCAACTGAAAATGTCGGCCAATAAGGAAATGTCTCCATTTCCTGAGGGCTTCCACAATAGCATATGCTTCTTTTTCAACGGATGAATGTCTCTGTTCGGTACTTGAAAGAGTTCTTGAAAATAACGCTACAGGCCTTCCATTCTGAGAGAGTTGGGCAGCAATAGCAAAATCCGACGCATCAGTTTCTACGGTGAACATAACGGATTCGTCAATAGATTTCACGGCAGCACTGGAAATAATTTTCTTCAATAGTTCGAATGCTGTAATAGCATTTTCAGACATGGGAAATGTTTTACACTGTACCAGTGGTTGAATTTTCTCAGAGAAATTAGGCACCCATTTCGAATAATGAGCAAACATTCCCATTATACGGCGAAGGGAAGCTAAACTATTTGGTGCGGGAAGTTCCAAAAGTGGTATGAGTCTCTCTTGGTCTGGTTTAATTGTTTTCCCCGTAATAGTATAGCCAAGAATATTTATTTTGTCAGTGGAAAACATACATTTCTCCTTGTTCAACGTTAAACTATACTTCTCTGCAGCATTCATGAAGAGTTGTAAATTATGATCGTGGTCCATCTTGTTCGATCCACAAATGGTTACGTCATCCAAGTAAGCATAGGTATCTTTCAAACCCTCACTTTCGATTATATTTTGGATTGTCCACTGGAAGCAGGCTACTCCATTAGTTACTCCGAATGGAATTCTACGGAATTGGTAAAATTTACTGCAAGCTTCAAAAGCAGTATACTTCTTTTCGTTATCTCTGATGGGAATCTGGTGGTAAGCATTGCGTAGATCAATTGTACTGAATATTTCGTACTTTGCTATTTGATTAACAATATCATCTATCCGTGGTAATGGATAAGCATCAAGTAATGTAAACCTATTGATTGTTTGTGAATAATCAAATTCCATTCGCTTTTTATGAGTTTCTCTTGGGGTGACTAAAACTTGTGCACGCCACGGTGAGTTACTCGGCTCAATAATATTTTCTTCTAATAGTCTCTTCACTTCATTATCAATGAATTTAGAATCGTCAGATGTGTATCGGCGAGATCTCACTGCGATAGGTTTACAATTTGGAGCCAAATGTGAGAATAGAGGAAATGGATCAACGTTAGCCAAAGCTAGATTACATACTGCCAAACAATCTCTTGGTCCACCAAAAGTCACTTCTACACCTAAGTGCTCTTTGAGAAAATCATGACCTATTATCATATCTGCACACAAATCATCAAGTACCAGTAATTTGAAGTTTTCGTATTTATTCTGCAACATTTTAATGGTCACGATACAGCATCCGATCACTTGAGACACTTTAGACGTAGAGGCCATGGCTACATTACATGAGGAAGGAAATATCTTCATTTTTCTTGGTCGTACTATTTTATTATTTATGAAACTATCCGAACTTCCTGTATCAATCAACGCATCCGTCATAATTCCATTACCGTCAATTTTAAGGATTGCTCTTGACAGGCAAGCTGGGGATGCAGCTGAAATTGTAGCCAGGATTGTTGATGATGTCTGTTTGGTTGAGTATTTGGTGGATTTTGCTGAATTGGCTCGAGATTTACAGACTTTTGAAAAATGTCCCTTCTTCTCGCATCCATGGCAGTTGCAATTTCTAGCTGGACACATATCACGAGAATGATAATCAAAACCGCAAAAGAAACACTTAGAAGAAATTGCGGAAGTAGTTGGTTGATCGGAACATTCTTGAATTTGTTCAGAGCGATTGTCTGTATTCATATTAGCTGCTGCATTAAAGGATCCATATGAAGATACATAAGCCTCTGAATGATAATGAGCCATTTCAAGAGCTCTGGCTTTCTCGAAAGCATTTTGTAAGGTTAGTGTATTATTTTCCAGAAGTCGTTGTCTGATGTGAGGAGAACTGAGACCACTGATGAACGAATCTCTTATGTAATCATTTTTGTTTTCGTCTGCAGATACAGATTTAAAATTACATTCTTTGCTCATTTCCTTCAGAACTTGTAAGTATTGGTCAATAGACTCACTAACTTGTTGATGCCTTGTTGCAAGGGAGTATCGAGCAAAAATTTCATTGCGTGGTTTGACATAGATCTTTTTCAAAATTGCGAGTGCTTCGTCATAGGATGAACATTCACTGATAAATCCATAAATAGTGGGACGTACATAGTTAATTAGGATATTCAGTTGCTTATGGATTTCTGTGGCATTTACAGCTTCAATAAAATTCTCGAATGACCGAATCCAATGTGTCCACTGTTGAGCGGCAGTACTAGAGCTTGGTTCAACTTCTAACCTTTCTGGTCTGAGTAGTTTATCCACCTTATGTAGAGTTAAAAAAAGGTCGAATTAATTGTAGTAAATAAACCTGAACTGAAATAGGCTTTATTCGACTTTTAACAACTTGAAATATAATGATCTGATCTTCGTTGAGATTTTTGTTCAGTTGATTTTGTCAATGTCAAGTTGTTGAAAGTCGAATAAAGCCTATTTCAGTTCAGGTTTATTTACTACAATTTATTCGACTTTTAACAACTTGACATTGACAAAATCAACTGAACAAAAATCTAAGCGAAGATCAGATCAATATATTACACTGACCTTGTAGATTGTGGCCTAAGAGGCGTTTGTCTATTCGTGTCGTCCCTTGTTTTCTTACTCCTACTGTTACTGACTTTTCTGGTGTCGATTTTATTCAAACCAACTGGTTCTGTAGTTTTATTATGTATACTCATACTTTCTGACTTGGCCAACTCTATAGCCGAGACTATGTTAACTATAAATTGACTGTCTCGACCCTTACTTCATGGAATATGCTCATATCAGTGTTTTTAAATGAAACTCAAGGTCTCTAGTTAATTCCACAATATATATATATATATATATATATATATATATATATTGTGGAATTAACTAGAGACCTTGAGTTTCATTTAAAAACACTGATATGTTAACTATATCTTGGTATGTGCGTTTCTCTCGATCTTGAAGCAATCTCGTTCGAATGTTCATATCATTATTGCCACGAATAAACTGTAATTTGAGAAACATTTTTGCCACGGACTTTCCACATCCACAATTAAAGTCGCAGTAATCGTAATTTTCTTGAGAGTTACTGAAATAATATATTGTGCAACAAGTAGGAAAAGTTCAACTTTTCTCACGAGTGTGGAAGTTTGTGGCACGAGCCAAGGGCGAGTGCCGCAAAAACACGAGTGAGAAAAGTACTATTCCCACATGTTGCACACTATACTTTTTCATCAACTTCACAAATTTAAAGAATACAAGTGAATAGTTTTGTAGAAAAAGTCTAAGCATCGAGGACCACCCACCGAAAACGGCTGGGCATCGAGTATAAGTTTCTATTTGCTGGGCATCGAGGATCTCCTACTGGATTCTCCATATGAATGTATGTAGTGTGGGCAAAGTGCCGTGAGCAATAATATTTCTCACAGTGTGAGCCATATATGGTTTTGGAATTAAGTAAGCTATGAGAAATACGCTACTTTTCATAGCAGTTGTAGAAAAAATCGTTTACAGATTCATGTTCGTGTTGTGTTCTAGAAATAAATTTGTGTTGTAGAGCAAATTGGCTTGGATGTGGGTCATCAAAATCCTGTAGTAGATGTACTAGCTCATTTTAGTATTTTGAGAATGAATTTTCAGGAGCACAGATATCATAAAGCTGCTGGTGCAACTTGGGAGTAAGGGCGTGCAGTAATGTGTAAACCTTACTTTTATCATCAATGAGTTGACCTTTTAGATATAGAAATACCTCAAGTCTTCTGATAAAATTTGTGATCGTTTCATCAGAATTATAAGGAGTAAAATTGATGCTGCCTGGTGTTAAACCATGTGAGGTAAGATCAGTAAGGTATAGTAATTGAACCAGCAGGTTTTAGATTCTGTAATTTGGTTATAAGTTGTAAGTATTCATCTTCAACATTGCATCTACATTCTATTTCGTTCTCTAACTCGATTTCATAAGTTAGAGAATCGATACTATCTTGAATTCGTTTATAATGATCCCAGTATTCTGCAATAGCATTTAGCTTGACACTAAGCTCATTCAATGTAGTTACCTTCTGCAAGTCTTTTGGCCTTTGTGAATTGGCCTTTAATTACAGCCCGTGTCTTCTTAAGTTTCTGTAAATCTCCCTCTTCCGATATTTCTTTTCCTTGTCGCCACTATTGTGTTGTAAAACTACTATTTAATCAAAATAAGTACGAACAAATTTAACAGACACCATTTATTTATCTATCAAAAATATGCCAATAAATCAGAAACGCTATCCGCTGACTTTTTGTCATTCAATGAACACAAAAGAAAAAATAACACAATCATGATATAAGGGATATTTTGGCGAAGCAAACCAATTCCAACCAGGTGAATATTTCACATGTGATAAATGTCAAATATTCACCAGGTTTTGATCGCTTTGCTTCGTCAAAATATCCCTATGGTTTTGCGGTGCATGACTTATGTTTTTCTCATTAAATGTCATCGCATTTCACACGTTTTTTCAAAATCTAAAATGGCTCGTTTTGGAAATGAAAATTTTGAAAATATAAAAGCGAATGTGGCAAATTTAACTCCCCAAAATACCAAGAAGTCGAAATTAAGCATATGGAGGTAGTTTCTAGTTTTTTGTGCGGAAAGATCATACAATGTTGAAGTTACAACAATATCGATAACTGCGTTGGCATCAATTTTAGAAGATTATGCGTTTAATATAAGAAATAATTTTGATGGTTACAAAGAATCCGTCATTAAGGTAAATTACGTAATTTTAGATTTTTTGACAAAAAAGGCAAAATTGCAAAAAAATATTGAACCGCTTAAATTATTTTCTTGTTTTGTTTCAGTTTCTGTCGAACTCTACAGCAAAACAACTTTAAACTTTTTTTTTTGAAAAGTATCAAATTAAATTTGTTCCTTTCAATGATGTGGAATTTAGAGGAGCTAGAGTAGCTCACGATGCGAAGAGAAGACAGCTACAAAAGGACCAAGAAAAAAGAAAGAGAAGTGTGGCAGCTTTAACAAACGAAGATTATAATGAACAAATATTGAAAATATGGGATGAGGATACACCAAGTGGTTTACAAAACAAATTCTTTTACATCGCTTTCCACGAGTTAGCTTGGAGCGGTGGAGAAGGAGCTACTGCGAAAGTTCAGTATTTTGCCAAAGAGTTCGACAACAAAAACAACTCCACAGATCAGGATAGAGATTCACAAATAACGCATAGAGTGTATCAAAAAAAACTTTGATAGCAAGTGGCTAATTGAAAATACAAAAAACCCTGCAGTTTGTCCAGTAAAACCAGTTGTGCTTTTCCTATCATTCGGTCACTTGCAAAATCTGAATCAGTAGAATCGAAAACATTTATCCCTGCACTCTCCGATTTTTCATAAATATCAAACCATAGTTTTCTGCAGCTTTGAAGTATCTTAGAATATTTTTAAGTTGTACCCAATGGGTATTATCAAATAAGTTTTGAAATCTACTTAAGTACGTGATGCTAAAACATAAATCAGGACGTGAACCCAACATTATGGACATAAGACTACCAAATAATTCATTATAAGGTTCGTTAGAACTTTTCAATTCACTTATTGTTAGATTTAGTTTTGCTTGAATTGGTATTTTGCTAGTTTTGCAATTAAACATATTAAATATTTTAAGTACTTTTCCTATTAATAGCTTGTGAAATTATTATTTTATTTTGTTCTATTTTTAATTCCAATCCTAAAAATAAAATTCCTTTTCCAATATTCATTTGTTTGATTTTCATTTTTGACATTAAATTGAGACTTCACTTCTAGGTTTCAAAAAACTATAAAATTATCTACCCATATTGAATAAAAAACATGCTTTTAGTAAAATAAAAGCATGCATCAGCTAAAACCTAAATGTATTATATGTTTAGTGTTTTAAATGGAACTCACGGTTTCTAGTTAATTCCATAATATAATAAAAGTTATTGAAAATTCTAAAAAATTGACAATTGTTTCGATGAATCAATATCATCGTCATTCTGACATCACATTGACAAACTTTCAACTGCTAGAGCCAATAAAATTCTCAAGGTAACCATCCTTGCTACAGGTGCAAATAATTCTTAGTCTTCAAGAAATGGTTGTTGGAATCCTCTTGCAACTAGTCTTGCTTTTTTCTATCTGATTCAATCTATGGTTTTCTCTGAAAATACCCATCTTGAATCAATTATTTTCACATTTGTAGGTGACACTTCTATATTCCAGGTTTAATTCTCTTCAAGTGCATCTATTTCTTCTTGGACTGCTATTTCCCACTCTCTATCTGCCTTTACTGCTTCTGAGTATGTTTTTGGCATTTCCGAGAAATAGAGCCGACTGAAAGAACTAATATCATATCCACTTAAAATTTATTTAGATAACTTGCATTTGTCTTGTCCCTAGTACTCCTCCTCTGAATTGATTGCTTCATATCATTTACCTCTCCTTCTTCAGACTCACTTTCTGGTTATTCTTCATTGTTAATTCCTTGTTATTCCTCTCCTTAAGCATCCTCTAGTTCTATTTGTACTTTACCTGGCTTAGCTTGTTCCTTTTTTGTTTCATTGAATATAACAGATCTTGAGAGAATAGCTTCATAATTTTCTTGATCATAGAGTTTTTATCCGTTGTTGCAGTATCCAATGAATATCGTATTCCTTGAATTAGCGGCAAATTTTTCCATCTCGAGTCTCTTTTGGGATATGAGTATGTGCTTCGTATCCGAACACTTCAAATTTGTCCAAATTTGGCTTAAATCCAAACCAAACAGCTGGATTGCACTTCTTTACTGTGACACTAAATTCAAACCTATTGATAATATATGCAGCTGATAATACATCATCGCCCCAGAAGGTTTTCTCTAGATTAGAATCAAATATTAAACAACGAGCCATGTTTATAGCTGTCCTATTGTATCTTTCCGCTACACCGTTCTGTTCAGGGTTTCTGGCAATTGTATATTGTAAATTGTTTTTACAAAATGCTTTAAAATCATTGGAGCTATATCCCCCCCCCCATTATCACGTCATAAATTTTGAATTTTTTTATTGAACTGAGAGTCTACCTGTGCAACATACTTTTTGAAAATATCAAGACCTTCATTATAAATATTATACCAAAATGTGAATAGTGATCGATAAAGGTAACAAAATAGTTAAAACCATTATGCGTGGGAGGTGTTATTTTCCCACATATATCTCAAAATATAATCTGTAAAGATCGTGTCGCTTTTACATTATCTGGAATTGATTTGAGGAATGTACTTCTAGTTTGTTTCTCTTGGAAAGAAACTTCACAAAACATTTGTGTAGGATACAGACTAGAGTGACCCATCATCCTATGTGATAAGTTATTATCTAAAACACAAACTGTTTGTTCAATACATTTCAATTTAACATAGTACAAATTACCTGTTGTTTCACTTTTAAGAATACACTTTCGATTAAAATTAGCACTCACTTCATTATTTTCAAATTCAATTTTCACACCTTTTTTCCATCTTTTTCACTGAAAGCAGATTATAGTTCAAGTCATCACATTGAAATACGTTCTTCAAAAGGATCCTACCTTATCGTGAATGTAAGAAAAAATCTCCTTGATATATTGTTTCAACTGATACTCCTGACTTGGCAGCAATAATAGATTGGTTAACAGGCTTAATATTTATCAAAAACTTTTTGGTAATTAAGTGACGAGTAGCTCCACTATCCACAATGAATACAATATCTGAATTGTCTACTTCAGTTTCACTTACATTTACTACATGTTCTGAATTGCTTGTATGTGTATTATTCGTTGTCAGAAACATATTGTTTGGTTCTTCTGTTCGCTCAGCTATGTTTGTATTTTCCCTTTTCTTGTACTGGAACTTCTTATGGCCAATATCACCACAGTTATAGCATTTTCCTCGGAATGTGTTTTTGTGGCTATCATCTCTTCTGAAAATATTTTGTGAATAGTAATATTTTTCAGTTGTAGACCTTTTCTGCCGTTCTTCTTCCACTAATGCTCTTAACAAAATCGAAAGTTAATACAGACGTTGAGTCTCCATCACAAAATTAAACATTTAATGCTGTTTCAATCGGTTGATAGCTTTTCGACATGTTACCCAGTATTTGTGTAATTGATTCCATTTTTCCCATCTTGCCACCAGCACTTTTCAATTCTGTAATAGTTTTTTTCAAATTCAATCAAATAATCATTATCATAATCATTTTCCATTGAATTTCAAAGTTCCTAATTTTCTTTGTAATTGAATCTCTGTGGCTATTCCTGTTTTTTGATAGGTACTCTTTAATTGTTCTATCTGTTTTCTTTGATAGTTTCCAAAACATTGAACAAAATGTTCCGAGCTTTGACGTCGTATTTCTGAAATGTTTCCAGTTCTCAGTAGTAATATAACAAGAGAGTGAGAATAAATTGAAAATAATTTGACAGATTTTTTGAAAACTTGTTGCCAGGCAATAGGCACGAGAGCCCGCAGGGCTCGAGTGGCTATTGCCAAATGGCAACAAGTTTGAACAAAATCTGTCAAATTATTTTCTAATTTATGGAACTCTCGAGTTATATTTGACTAGATAATTTTTTGATTCACAAATTGGTGAAGGTCTTAAATTGTCTCCATATAGACTGATTACTTATTAGAATATTTTTCGAAGTAGTTTCTATAATCTTATTCGTTATTTCTTCATCAGAAAAGGTACTAACCCGATGATGTTCACTCATTTTATATATAACGTTGACACAATTAGATAATTATTTTGACAACTATCTGACACTTGCTAGACAAATAAAAGCAACAGTGATTATTCCCGAGAATAATCACAAGAGCTTTATTCCCACTATAATAATGACATGATTGGTTGAAACTTACCCTTGTGTCAAACAAAGAAGCATTTCATTGGTTTTAAGAAACGTCAAAAAATAATCAAAGTTATAACCTTGGATCGACCGAATAATCCTAGAGAACGCCATTCTGTTCTAGGATTAATTTTACACGGTATATCCAATTTGTGAAACCGACACCATTAAACGGTTTCACATTGCCAAAAGCGTTGTTACTCGAAGCCGCCATTTTATATTCAGCTTTCTACTCACAATACTGTTTTTTTTATAAGCACTTTACAGTTATGGCTACTGGGTCCATAACCTGTTGTCGTTTTCGATAAAGAAATCATACACTGTGACGCTATCTCCGGCGTGGTATAGGTAGCAGCCTCTTGCTCTACCTCTTAAGGCCTCCGAACGTCACTTCTGACACCTTTGAAACCTTACACTTTCTCGGGCGCCAGATTTTTAACGTGGTTGTCTCCACGGCCCCTCGACTTCACTCGTCGAGAGTTCCAGATAGCCTCAGATGGAAGTACGGTAAATTCCAGAGGTCTACTGTCGTCAAAATCCTGGAGGTTACTGCTAAATATAGAGACGTTCTCACTAGTCCTGAAATAAATATTATTATCCTGGTCCACACTACGTAGAAGCTAAAATTCGTGCAGCCAAACAACTACTCTACCATAGGGAGGTGCTAATTTATAGTAGGTCAATAAAACACAGAGGTTTGTTTAAGTTCTATTATAATTATATTCTCTACCAAGCCGTTACATATATAAAAAAACACAATACTCCTAAAGGGAGACAATACCCTTGTATCGCAAAAGCACATATGTACTATTTAACTATATGTATATAAGATATGCACTAATTAGTGACGAAGCAGGCAGGACATAAGCGAGAGTGGTTTATGATCATAAAAGAGCGTATATGAAAAAAAAAGAAGCGGTAAAATCAAACAACAACTATTCAAAGTTTGGTGGTCTTTTCAGTCAAATGTTTTATAAGCTTTCATGAATGGAACGGGTTAGGTGTTATTCCTATAAAAAAAACTATCAGATCGGGAAAGATACTAAAGATCGGGACTCTAGATTTAAAATATCAGGAAGCCTGGCGCTCTCGGAGATTTCAATCAGGATTCGCCCTATAAAATCGGAAAACACAATACTAGGGTCGGGGCTCTAGACTTAAATTGTCAGGAATCTCACTAAAAATAAAACAAAATCGGGAAAGGTACTAAAGATCGTGGACTCTAGATTCAAAATATCAGGAAGCCCTAGCGTTTATGTATGCCTGGCGCTCCCGGAGATTTCAATCAAGATTCTCCCTAAAAATCGGAAAAGGTATCAAAGAACGGGAACTAATATCAGGAAGCCTACTAAAAAGAAAAAAAATCGGGAAAGATACTAAAACTGGGGCTTCTAGATTTAAAATATCAGAGAGCCCTAGCGTTTATGCATGCCTGGCGCTCCCGGAGATTTCAATCAAGATTCTCCATACAAAATCGGAAAAGGTATTAAAGAACAGGATTCTAGATTTAAAATATCAGGAAGACCTAGCGTTTATGTATGCCTGGCACTCCCGGAGATTTCAATCAAGATTCTCCCTAAAAAATCGGAAAAGGTATCAAAGAACGGAACTAATATCAGGAAGCTTACTAAAGAGAAAAAAATCGGGAAAGATACTAAAACTGGGGATTCTAGATTTAAAATATCAGGGAGCCCTAGCGTTTATGTATGCCTGGCGCTCCCGGAGATTTCAATCAAGATTCTCCCTACAAAATCGGAAAATATATCAAAGAACGGGAAATCTAGATTTAAAATATCATGAACCTCACTAAAAGGAAAATCGGGAAAGATACTGAAATATCACGAATCTCACTAAAACGAAAAATCGGGAAAGGTACTGGGGATTCTAGATTTGAAATATCAGGAAACCCTAGCGCTCATGCACTCCTGGCGCTCCCGGAGATTTCGATCAAGATTTTCCCTACAAATCGGAAAAAGGTATTAAATCAGATGAGATATGAAATGGTTTGCCACACTCCAGTATACAAAGATATTCCAACTTATTTTAAAATGAAGATCAACTTCATGAATATTCTAAATTTATAATTGAAAAATCCACTTATTTTTCGGATTTTTATTACTAAAAGTTCTTACCTTTACAGCAACGGAATTATCGAGAAATTTTTGAAGTGCGGAAAAAAACTCGAAAAGAAATTTATCTGTAATTGGCAAAACAAAGCCAAACAACTTTCGGCGGACGGTGCACAATTGCTATCTCCAGCTCCGGTTAGCCAGCACTTTTGCACTCCTCGTTCGATTTCAAATCTACCTGCCGTCAGCCTTACTTTTCCACCTCTCTCGATTAGTTCGACCTGCGCGCTTCTACCAATATCTATCTCATGGCAGTGGGGTAACCAGTACATTGAAATGTTGAGTTTAAAATCGGAATAAATATTTTCACATAGAAAAATGATTTCTCCATCGCAACCAGATAGTAAACAAAATGAAAATATCATCGGAAATTTGAATAACTATTAACCGTCTACAAAAATTGTTTCTAACCCGAAGCCAGAGGATAAAATAAAATGTTCACGGAGATTTACAATAATTATAAATCTTATGTCTAAAACAATATCTATACAGAAGTTGAAATATATAGCGGGTAGATGCAATATAAAAATGAATATATATTCGGCGACATAAACTATAAAATGAAAATATACTCGGCGGCATAAACTATAGAATGATTTGTATACAAAGGAAAGAATATATAATGGGGATATGTAATATAAATTAATATATATATATATATATATATACTCGGAGAAATAAACTATAAAATGAAAATATACTCGGCGGCATAAACTATAAAATGATTTGTATACAAAGGTAAGAATATATAACGGGTGATACATAATATATAATAAATATATACTCGGTGACATAAACTGTCAAATGAAAATATACTCGACAACATAAAATATCCTTTACGTAACGAAAACCTCGTTACAACACAGACACAAGAAAACTTTTAATTATTTTTTATAGAAAATGTGTAACAAATAATAGCACGTGTACAAAGTAAAGCTGTCAAAAACATAAAAGGTAATACTTTCATTTCATACAATGGTACCAACACAAATAATGTAATATGTTTGTTAAGCTACGTTCACATGTAGAATTGTCTCCACAACAAAAATAGGAGACATTCTTATGACATAAGTACTGAAAAATCCTGAAATCAGTTTTCATCAAGAAAACCTTTTCGCAGCTATTCAAAAAATTTTGGAGGAAGATATCCCATCTTTTTCACGTAAAACCAGGGCTAAGCGTATAATATTACATATATTTTATGAAACACAGACATCTGATAGAAGTGAAAAATTAAGGTAATAATTATGCTTCTCGTTACTTTCTGTTGCAAAGACAAGAGGTCCAGACAGAATTTTAAAAACATTTAGCGTTAATAGAAGAAATCTCGAAATAAATATTCGGTAAATAGTTGTTTGTATCTATTTACTATTTTAAGATAAATAAAAACATAACAAAGCTAAATTCTGGATAGGTACTGATTTTTGAACCATATGATAGCCGTCAAAAAAATGTCTACTTATAAATTTTGTTTGCCCAGTTTGGTAGGAGGAAAATATTCCCGAAAAATTTGAAGGTTGCCATGGGCGATTGTCGAAATTACAGTATGTAATTGGCTTAAAATAACAGGTGTAAAATTTTCTTATAAATTTTTTCCATAAATTTTTTTCCTCAATTTTGGTACTACACTTGCTCTGATTGGTATATTAATATTACACAAGAAATTGTACAATGAACGTGGACAACTACTACACTGTTTTATATTCAAATATAGAATTAGAGAGAAGTTATAAAGATATCGAAATAAATACAGATTTATCCAAGCACTAAATTCATCTTCAATCAATAATTCTTCGAAAAAAGAATGTTTCTTCTATCTATACAAAGAAGTAATCATAATATTCATTAGTTTTTAACCAAATAAATTATTTCATCTGAGATTTGATATAGTTAGAAAATTAACCACACTTGCTCTTAATTCTAGAATAACTCTATGGACCTATATTTTGAAATCCTCTTATTTATTAACGTAGGAAGCCTTATTAAGTCAGAAGCCCTTATATAACTACTGCAGTCCCTACATCTATATACTCACACCGCAACAATGCTAGTGGTGGAATATTTGCTTAATTACTATTATTAATGGTTTGACCGTCTTAGAACTGTGCCGTTTACTAGATCCAAAATGGCTTCTGACATAATATAAGTAAATCACCGAATAAATTCTAAAATATTTTGAATTATAGTCCATTCGTTTAACATGCGAAGCAAGTTTCTTGACTGACCGATTTTCTGTTGTAATTTTTGATAATAAAAGTCGACGAACCTCATCAAGTTTAAATGTTGTATTGTGTGACGAGCCATATATCCCTTCATTTGTGACCAAATGAGATGTATCGGATTCAATTCGAACCCTAGATAATATCCCAAAAAACGATACTCTCTTATTGATGGGAGATTTTAATGCGCAAATCGGGAAGAACATCATACCAGACATACTGAAGACGTGCTAAATGATAATGTGGAGGCAATGATCAATTTATGCACATACAATGAACTACGCATCAATAACACCTACTTCCCACACAAGACACAACATAAATATACATTTCACAATACGAGGGGTCAGAAATCCACCATTGATTACATAACAACAAATAAGAACAAACACCCTTCTCAAATATTAGATGTGACAACCTTGAATTCTGCGAAAGTGGGAAGTGAGCATAGTCTGCTTATCTGCAAAATAAGAATGGAAGTACGACGGAAAACAAGAAGATCGCAAACAGTCGAGAAAACACAAAAAATAAACATCGAAAGTATGTGGTAGCCATCAATCATATATCTATATCAGAAAAGATTAACTTCCAAAATAGAAGCAAATAATATCTTGGAGGAAGATTACATAGAGATAGCATGAAAAAAACTAGAAAATAATCTGAACTTGGCGGCATATGAAGCGTTAGGAACATGAACAGTAAATATAAACCTCAAGAAGCCTAACAAAATGCCCTGGTTCCGATAATAAATCAAAACAAAGTGTAAAGAAAAACGAGAAGTCCACTTAAAGTACAGATCACAAGAAACACCAGAAGCTTGCAACAACTACAAAAGAATAAGAAACGAAACTAGAGCATTAATAAAGCAGACTAAGGACGAATACTGGCGGCAAAGACAAATATGGAGATTTATTAGAACGCAGAGAAAAGAAATAAGCGAATTAACCGAAACCAATAAAATAGATGTCGGCACCTAGACCTCCTAACTCACCCAACTCTTTAAGACAAGCGAAGACCAGTCCCTACCAGAAACTCCAGATATAACAACCGAAAACGTAATCGTCACAACGGAGAAAATCACTAAAGCCTTAGAAAAACTAAAAAAACCGCAAATCTCCAGGACCGGACAGAATTCTAAACGAAATGCTTAAATACGGTGGAAACACACTAACTGAACAACTAAGGATACTTGTACAGAAAACTATCTCGGGACGTACAATACCAAATAGCTGTCGCACTAGCACAACGATCTTGATATTTAAAAAGGGTGACAGAACTGTACCTGAGTACTACAGAGGAATAAACCTGCTCAGCACCGCTCTGAAACTGACCACAAAAGTCATAACCAACAAAATAGATCTAGCAGATGAACAACAAGGCTTCAGATCCGGATGACCCTGTAACGATGCAGTTTTTGTCGTCAGGCAAGTCATGGAAAAGTCACTGGAATACAACGTCCCGCCCTTCTGCTGCTTTATAGACCTACAGAAGGCATTCGATCGACTAGAGCTAAACGACGTAATTCACCTGTTATATAAACGAAGCATTCCTTCAGATACCATCAAGACTATCGAAAACATGTACAGCAAAAATAGCATACAGGCCAGAATTACTAACAAACCAGTGGAAAGAGGAATACGTCAAGGAGAATCATTGACCCCGCTGCTCTTTAGCCTCATCATAGACGAAATTATCCATAAAGTCAAAAATCTGAATAGAGGGTACAGAATGGGCGAAGAAACTATCTCTACAGTATGCTATGCAGATGATGCCGTACTGATTGCGGAGAGTGAAGATGATCTTCAGAGACTTCTTCATCAATTTAATATAACAGCAAGAAAGGTTAGCATGATAATATCACCGAATAAAACAAAGAGTATGGTGATATCTAAAGATCCAATAAGGTGCAAGCTGGAAGTGGACAGAAAGATGATCCTGCAAGAAAAAAGCATCAAATACCTGGGAATACTAATGCACAGTTATGTATATACAGAAGCGGAAGCTACCCAACAAAGCCAACAGAATAGCAGGATGTTTTAAACACACTATCTGACGAAACAAACATTTACGGACAGAAACAAAGGCCAGGATTTATAAGACAGTAGTGAGGCCACACTGCGGAAACAAGACCTGTTACAACAAGGACAAAAAGACTGATGGAAACATGTGAAATGAAAATAGTCCGTGATATCAGAGGAAAAACACTATGGGACAGACAACGTGGCCCACACCTCAGGCAAAACTGTAATATAGAGAACATAAACGACTGCACACTGAAAAGGAAAAAAGAATGGTATAGCCATATAAGTAGAATGGGAGAAAGAAGACTGGTTAAAATTGCACGAGACAGATCCCCAAACGCCCGAAGGAATATTGGAAGGCCAAGAAACAGATGGAGCGATAACGTGGATATATAGTGAGGAGGCACCCGAAGATGGGACAGACGCGAGCCTATTAAGGAAACAGGAAGAAAAAGAAGAAGGACTCAATTCGCAGTGACATGTTGGCAATCGAGGAACACTAGTGCTATTCAACACTTCAATCTTGATTTCGATTTTGTTTATAATCGAAATCGAAAACGAATTGATGTTTGTTAAACGACCAAAAAATTGTCATTTGTAGTGTCATTTTATAAATCAAATAAATCAATAGTGACATAACCTCATCGTTATTTTAGTTCATTTCACGTTCATTTTATAGGAGCTGTTCTGTTAACTAAAAATGTAATATACAATTGCAAAATATCAGTCACATCACATAGCACATAGACAAACGGTATATTATTTGAATTTTTCGACCAATCACATGCTTCCGATTTACTATTATTTTCAATGGCATCATAATTTTATACCGATTATAATCAGAGTGATCGATTGATATCGAAAATGTATTGTTGAATATGTTGTTTTTTAAATGACAGGAAATTATTGTAATCGATTGTCGCATTGAATAGCATATTTGTTTGTTAATTAAAAAGTCAGTCAGTTACTAGATTTGACATTGTTTTTATCATAGTTTGTAAAATTATCATTTTTGTAAAATAAACGTTCTAAAAAACTATATTTCAAGTTAATAATTTGAAAGACGCGGGTTCTTTTAACCTCAAATGCCCACACTATCCAAAACTATGACGGAGTTAATACGAATAAAATCCAGCAGTTGATATAAATTCTCCTCAAAAGCATCGGCATTCATTTCTTCGTGGTAGACTTTCACACCAGTTCAAGCATACCGCTATGTACAAAACCTTCATCACTCCCCAATACGGGTTATTATTAAGTGGCAACCCCTCCCAATTGGAGTTTTTAAACCGTTGATAAATCTAAAAAAAACTTGCCTTAGATTTTCAACAGATTTGTCTTGCCAGACTGTATCCTTCATCCAGCTAGGTTTCAACTAAATATAACATTCGTTTTCCATCTGTTCTCAATTTTCGCATTTCCCTCAAATATTGCCGTCTCCAAAAAATTATCTCTTCTGTTGATTGCGCGGACTGGTTTTACTTATTTACCCTGTTAACTAAATAAATTACCACAATATACTCATTTAGAAGTGTCTTTGTCACAATCAAAAAAGCTAATGCCCGCTATTAGAAACTCAATACACTAACTTATCTTAGAAAATTATAATTTTTCGTTACCATACATATTAAACACTTATTTTTTTACAAGTGCGGATCTACTATCCTGCTTCTCAAAAAGGAAATTTAATTCTTGTAAAATTTTCCATAATTATTTTGTTCCTTTTATTATTCAATTGGTACATTTTCGTCATCAATAAGTGTTGATAAAACATTGTCGATTGCTGGTTTTGCTTATTGAAGATAAATTAATGAACTTTATTCAACTCTAGCTCAAAGATGACATTTTGATAAAATTCTAATTGTAAACTTGTTGAGAAAATCATTAATAAAATCCAACTACACACGCATGTATTGAGAATTCACCAAACTAAACTGAAGCGTAATCTATTGAAATTACTTCCAGAATATGATCCAGAAAACGCGTATTTTCCTCGGATCAATGAGTTTGATGACGCGATACACTTGTGGGAAACGTCAACTGTTTTGATTTTTGAAGTAATTTTCATTATTATTCACAATAAATAATGAATTCAAGTGTAATGGGGTATTAATAGATAAAGGGGTTATCGAGCCATCAACTTAAACTCATATTTTAGTTTAACTATCCTCTTAAACGTCAGATTCCCATCTTAAATTTTATGCTAATGGCAATAGTGTACCTTTAGGTCAATATTATATTCGGGAATAATATTGAATTAAGTAATTAGTAGCACATTATAACATTACTTGTCTCGACTCCTTACTCCGTGGAATCTACTCATTTTACTGTGTTAAACAAAACTTTTTAACATTTTTTCAATATATTGTGGAATTATCTAGAAACAGTAAGTTTCATTTAAAACGGTAAAACATTATAACATAGTTAATCCGCTAAATTATGAAGTGTTGATAAGAATCACAGCAGACATGTTTTTTATTCAAAGATAAAATGACGAATAGGAACAATTTGAGAATTTATATTTGAAACGATTTGTTTAAGGATCATTTGATTCGATGTATGTTTATAAGTGTAGATCTCTTCCTGATGTAATGTCAGGATGAACATGTAACGTTCTAGCACAATGGGGTAGCATACAAAACATTTACTATCAAGCTTACTTTGTGGAGTCTACTCATATTACTTTTTTAGATAAATATATATATATATATATATATATATATATATATATATATATATATATGTATATATATATATAATGATTATTTTAATTTTATTTTAGTAACGTTATTTTTATGAGACATCTTGTCTTACCCGCTGCTCTTTCTCAAGAAAGCCGGGGCATGAAAAATCTTTTTTTTCTCTTCAGGTTCTGGCCCTCAACTTTATAGAAACTAATATTTTGTGTTTATGTTAGGACGATAAGTGAAATTAGATGATTATATATATATATATATATATATATATATATATATATAAACGAAAGCTGAAGGGTAGTGACCGTTGAACACAAAACTGCAAACAATCTAGTAGGGATGCGGTCAATATAGGGCTGATCAAAAGAAAACTATTTTTTGACTGGTTGGGCTTTCGGAAATTGTTTATTTCCTTCATCAGAACATCTACAATGGACAAAATTTTTTTTTCAAATTAATAAAGCTGAACATATATTTGAAAAAAAATATAATTGACTCACCAAAATAAGTTTTGAAAATTATCCATCAAGAACATCACAAGAGTTTTAACAGGAGCATGAAATTAATTAACACAAATCGAGATAAAAACAATTTTCTGACAGTCTAAACATTTAAAATGATCACATCTACAATATCTTGTAGGAATGCAAAAACTTTGAACTAACACAACAATTAAAATACAGTCAGAATGAATATTGAAAACGATATACCAAGGGAGAAAGGTATCTATTTCAAAGTTAGTAATTATTGGTTTTTGTCACGAAACAAAAAGAAGACCAATTCTTCTAATTATATTATCAGCAGATTAGATATCGAATATATTTATACAGTGATGATATGAATTGGTGTTGTAAAATAATATACAGGGTGATATATAAATGTTGAAGTCATGAAATGAAATAACTTAGTGATTCTACAAAGTTAATAGATAGGTATAGATTTTGCTAAGTCCATCAAGATCAGACTTTTTGTTTAGACAGTTATTTAAATTTCTATGTATGTGACATATCTCAAGAAAAAGTCTCTTGTTGTAATTTTTCTCCCTTGCAAGTATTTTAGTATTATCAAAACTCATAGTATGTTTACCAACAATAACGTGTTCCGCAAAAAAACAAGACGACTTTCCAGTATTACAGTCGCTCTTATGTGGAATCAGTCTCCCAGATGAACATCTTGAAGTCTGGCCTATATAAATTTGATCACATCCGTTACAAGGAATGCTGCAAACTAGATTAGACATCTCCCCTAAGTCCTAAGACTAAGGTCAAGTCAATAGAATAAACAACATCACTTCTATAAAATCACTGGGATCGTTTAATACAATAAAAAATACACAGATATAATATCAATCGACTCATTCAAATTATCAATAACAATTAATTATCCTAGTTCAATATACTTTCATTATATAGGAAATGTGGGCACGCTATACGCTGAGCCTGACCTCCGTCTATTCATTGTACGTGTGTATTTACATTGCAATTAAAACGTGCTTTAAACATATAATTATCATTGGCCTTCCTAGATCAATGCTCGCTAAATACTATAATTAATATTAACCTGAATTTAAATCCTATTTCTAAGCTAATGTCCTTTTGCCGTTACTGTCCTTTAGGGATCATTACATTAGTAACCAATCAATGTAACTTATAGTTGTTCATTTGATAGATTTCATTATATTCTTCAAAATATTTAATTTCTTAATTATAAAACATAATCTTTTACAATTCTAAAGAAACAATTCATATATATATATATGCGTTACAAAAATATAGCATTCTAATATTTATATGGGTGTTTTGAAAAGATATGGCCAATTATTGGCAAAAAAGACCTCCTCTTTAACACTCTGCAAAACAGTAAATCAAAATAAATTAACAGGTCTTTGTATTCAGTTATCATTCACATATCATTGGCTGTGCTCAGTATTAATTACTTTTTTGTATGTGGCTTCTTTAATACAGGGTGACACAAAACGCAAATCAAGCAATATCTCAAAAATTTTAAATGAATCACCCTATAAGTCGTTTTACAATTTGTTAGTACAATTAATAAGCTTTCAAACGATGTAGTACATTTAGGGTATGAGTTAATAGAAAACCGTAAATATTTTATGATAATGGTCAAAAACACAAATTAAATGATATTAAATTTTTACATGCAAAGTCTTGTAAATTTTAACATTTCTAATGCTGGATGCATCTACAATATCTAATCAATGATATAAAATGTTTGTTAATACCGTAGATACTTGGAATTATCGAAAATCTTATATTTATACATGTTTCACTTTCAAGAATTGTTATTATAGGCTTGTTTGAGAAAGAGCGAAACATAATCAAGCCATATTTTTGATTATATCAAGTGGGCTGCTGTCAAAATAGTATCTACTAATGAATATCAAAGAAATATTGCTGTATTCTTCGTTTGTGTTGTTAGGTTTAAATAATAAATAACTATAATGAATTTTCCGCTGGAAGACATGATCAATATGATTTACCTGCTAGGAGAATGTTCAAAAAATTGTTTACTCGCTTCAAGAGTATATCGTGAAAGATTCCCAATCGAAGATATCCAACCGAAAGAGCTTTCTTAAGACTTAAGGAAAGATTCGACACATCAGGTAATGTTTCCTATCAACCTCATGCTCTTCCAAAACGTGTTTTCAATGAGGAAAACGAATTTTTAGTAATGACAAATTTGGTTGAGAATCCTAATACAAGTACTAGCAAACTTAGTACTGAATTAGACATTAGTAGACGAATAATAGGAAGAATAATAAAAAATAATAAATTTCACCCGTACAAGATACAGATGCACCAAGAGCTTTTGGAGAGAGATTTTCCAATAAGAATTAATATTTGCGAGTGTTTCAGTGGATTAACTAATGGATATCCAGATTTGAAAAAAAAATGTTTTATTTAGTGACGAGGCCACGTTTCACAGAAATGGTTTCGTCAACCGCCGAAATTTTCATTTTTATTCGGATAGTAATCCACATGTGTTTCGTACAACGACCCAAACTAAATGGTCCATAAATGCATAGGGAGGAAACGTAGGAGATACAGTTATAGGGCCATACTTTTTTGAAGGTAGCCTCACTGGAAGAAGGTATTACAATTTTCTAAAAAACCATTTGGAAGAATTTTTGTAGGAAGTTGATTTAAACACCAGAGTTAACTTGTGGTTCCAACAAGATGGAGCATCTGTACATTACGTTTGTTGTGTACGTCGGTGGTTAAACAGACATTTTACCGACAGGTGGATAGGACGTGGTGGACCAATTTCGTGGCCTCCTCGATCTCCAGATCTCACACCGATGGATTTCTTTTTATGGGGATACATCAAGCAACTTGTGTATCAAACAGAACCTACTACCAGAGAAGATATGAAAGGAAGGATTCGTAACGCATTTTCCACAATAACTCCAGCTATGTTAGAAAGAGTAAGATCCTCGTTTTTGAAATGAATTGAGAAGTGTATGGAAGTACATGGTCGCCATTTTGAACACTTAGCATAAACTATGATTTTTATAAAATGTCAATGTTTATTTATGTAAATGTAAGTGTTTTTATACTGTTGGTTTCCATAATTGTTAGTTTTTTAAAAATAGGAAAAGTTGGAAAATAAAATACAAGCTTGCATTTTACATAACAAAGATATACTGTTTGTGATGACTTAATTATTTCGTAAAGACTGCAAACTGCTTTTATATTTATTAGCACTATAATGACATTAGTCTACTTACAGTAAACAGAAATATTGCTTCCAACATAATTCCGATTAAGTCTTTCCTTCCTCTAATGGTAAGAGTAAAAGTAAAAGATATTTTAGATGCATCCAAAATTACGATTAAAATTTATGCCTTAGAAATGTTAAAACTTACAAGACGTTGCATGTAAAAATTTAATACAATTTAATTTATGTACGTAAAATACTTGTTTTTGACCATTATCATAAAATATTTACGGTTTTCCATTAACGTATACCCTAAATGTACTACATCGTTTGAAATATTATTAATGGTACTAACAAATTGTAAAAAGACTTATAGGGTGATTCATTTAAAAATTTTGAGATATTGCTTGATTTGCGTTTTGTGTCACCCTGTATTAAAGAAGCCACACACAAAAAAGTAATTAATACTGAGCACAGCCAATGATATGTGAATGATAACTGAATACAAAGACCTGTTAATTTATTTTGATTTACTGTTTTGCAGAATGTTAAAGAGGAGGTCTTTTTTGCCAATAATTGGCCATATCTTTTTAAAACGCCCTTATAAATACTAGAATGCTATATTTTTGTAACGCTCTCGATGAGATCTTTTCGATTCTAAAACAAAATATAGTACCTACGTTTCATTTAAAAAAATGTAAGTTTGTGTTGCTACGTGGTTTTGGAATACCCTGTAGAATCGAAAGTGTTTTCAAAATGTGCCCTCAGTAACCGTATTAGCTCACACAAAACTTTGAAGTTTTATCTCTTACCACAACGATGTAATCCTCCGAAGTCAGAAGATTGCCCCACCCTGTATATATATATATATATATATATATATATTATACCCTAAGGTATTGAGGTGTTTTTAATTTTGTGCAAATTTAGCCCATTCCTGTGTATTTGTAGCCTTTAACTTCGCCTCCTGCCAATTTAGTCCACGTTCTTTCAGGATTTTCGCTACTGCATCATCCCAGGTTTTTCGTGGTCGCCTTCCACATGTTTCTGTTTGCCATTTCATTCTTGCTTGTTGATTATTTTTCATGCGTACTAAATGACCATACCACCTTAATTGATTCCTTTCTATGCTTCTTCCTAGGGGTTCTACTTCTAGCTGTTCTATGATCATTTCCAATTTTGTCCCTTCTTTTGATTCCCAATACAGTTCTCAGATACTTCATCTCAACCGTTTGTAATTTTCTTTTTGTCTCTCCCTTTCGTAAGAACACAGCTTTCACCCCAATAAGTTAAAATAGTTCTTAAAACGGTTTAATAGACTGTCATTTTGTTTACTTTGACACTTCTTTCTTGCGAATGAAAGAATTACTTATTGAATAATAAAGATTGAGGGCACTTTCAATGCGACCATTAATCTCAGCGTTATTTTTCCCTTCTTTATGTATTTTCACTCCCAAATATTTAAAAGTATCCACTTGCTGTACTTGTTTTTCGTTCAGCTGTATTTCAAGATTCTTGTTCTCCTGTCCGATTACCATTACATTTGTTTTCTCTACATTTATTTTTAGATTTTTTCTTTGAAGAGCTCTTTTCCAGACGTCTAGATTTTTTTGAACATCTTTTTTGTTTAAAGCATATACCACTAAGTCGTCCGCAAAGGCGCATTCAGAGATCTGTATAAGTTCCATATTTCTATAACCCACCAATTTAGAAGATAAAGTGTTGTATTGAGAATTAAAAAATGGAACTGCATATGTTATTCCCTGTAAATCAAATAATACAAGAAACAGATAAATGCTCATTTAAGGTGGCTAAAAGACTCCAGTACATCGTTCCTAATTTTCTATCCCCCTCTTTAAATGAACTACATAACTTGAATCCATTTTGTTAATTGGAAAAAGCGGAAAGGAAATAATAAGAACATATACCTAATACGAGAAAACTTTTTTTTTCCTTGGATAACAAATCGCCTAAATATACATTGGTTTTGAACCGCTTATACAATAATGGAAGCATCTCATTCAACCCTAAATTGTCGGGGACGTAACCAGTGGAAAAAAGCTTCGCGCATCATTCGGGAAAGAATGTGACAGATGAAATGAGATTGGAGAAGAGCCGGCGGCAGCGCGAAAGCGAATTGTCGCTCTATTTTTTTTTTGTTAACAAAACCCAATCTACCATTTGATTTGATTAAATGAATGGAGGAGTGAAGTACCAGAAATAGAAACACCCTTAACAGGGACTTATTCAAGGCGAACATGACTGGTTTAATAATTGTTTAGAGAACTTCAAACATTAACAGGATTATGCCGCGAATTTGATATTAAATGGTTCAAAATAATAAGATTTAAAGTAAGAATAGGAAGTATAGGGGTGAACAATACAGTTTCTGGCTATACGAAAATGACTGAAAAGTTTATAAAGGACGAGATCTCATGATTTAGTTGATAGAATAGAAATTCATCAAAAATTTAGGCCGCTTAAAAGAGAAATTTACTAATATGATCTGGCTCTTTCTATATATATATATATATATATATATAACTTGGGTTGGTTTTTTCCAGACAGGAGGGCTTTATGCGCCTCCGTGTTGATATTGGTTGTTGTTCCAAAATCGGAATCTTCCAATTGATGGCACAAATGTGCGTTTGGTTGTCCTGTTATTTTCCGTTCTTTGTGTTCTTCCATGTTTCATTCAATATCGTTGCTCCCAAGTTTCACATCCATACTTGGTTATACCGTACTGATGAAGGCTAATGAGCTAGAAACATGCATGTCTACGGTTACCACTCCTCTTCAGTAACCTCTTTATTTTTGCGTGGTGCTTTCCCATGATAACACTTGTTGTTTGCTCTTTGTTTATTTGTATATATATATATATATATATATATATATATATATATATATATATATTAGTGTTTTTAAATGAAACTCAAGGTCTCTAGTTAATTCCACAATATAATACAAGTTATTGAAAATTATAAAAAATTGACAATTGGTTCGATAAATCAATATCATCGAAACAATTGTCCATTTTTTAGAATTTTCAATAACTTGTATTATATTGTGGAATTAACTAGAGACCTTGAGTTTCATTTAAAAACACTAATATGAGCATATTCCACGAAGTAAGGGTCGAGAGGTCAATTTCATATATATATATATATATATATATATATATATATATATATATATATATATATTACTACTTTGTCATATATATATAATGACGGATAAATAAGATATAAATAAAATATAAAGATTGTTGTGAAACAAAGAGATTAGGAAATATCAAACAGCAAATCATTAGATTACACTTTATTTATAAAAAGGCAAGAATGAGATATTAATGTTGCTTATGTTTATTAGATATTTGTAAATGCTTTCATATCAATTTGTTAGTACAGTTTCTCTGTAATTTTAAAGACTTCATAACTTGTAATGAAATAAATAAAAAGAAACATTACCTTTAATCATAAATTCAAACCCGTAAAAACAAACATCATCCATTTGATTAAATCCCTCGTATAGAAATTGCATGAACACATGATCTAAAAAGAAAGAAATATTAAACAATAAGTATTCAAAGATATAAAAAAAAATATTGTTGAATGTTATGATACAATATTTACAAAGATGTAGGTCAGAATTTTTGATGCTTTAAATGTCAATAAGTCTCAGCGACAAACGCGAGCGACAGAAAGTAAAAAACAAATTTATAGAATCAATAAATGATAACTGATTAATGAATTTAAAAGATAATATAGAATTAGCGTAAATAATTAGAATAAAGAATGTTGAAAGGTTACTTAAAAGAATTTATGTAAATATACCATTAAATTTGTCACAACAAGAAATTATATAAAAGGAAAACAAACTAAACATTATCATGTCAAACACAGTTATATATCACCCAATATAAACTATTTATTCCACAAAAATACAATGAACTTTCAATGTAAAACAAAACAGTGTTAAGTGAAACGAATATCGGTAAAGGAGTATGAATCTTTTGAAGTGTAATAAGTGAAAATGCAATTCAACTGCTACAGACAATGTGTGATTGGTTTAGATAAAAAATGACAAGACGAACTTTAATCAACAAAGAATAAAACAAACATTATTGAAGATAGTGACCTGGAAAAACAAAAGACTTGTTTATTGAAAAAAATTGAACGAGAATAGGAGTTGGTGGCTTGGCGTCGTGAGAGGAAGAGTTGTTCAAGATATGTTTCTGAAATTTTGTAAAATTCCCAAATTATGATAGTAAAAGTCATAATCCACTTATAAAAACATGTTCCAGTTCTTACCAAATATATACATTCAATTTTCCTGAGGGAACAATCAATTTTCACTAAATTATCCACTTTTGAATTTCACAAGTAGCATTCCTGTTTCCAGAGGAGTACATCCTGATTCCAGAACCACAGGTCAGTGCGTATTTGAATTATTATTGATCAATAATAAGCGTTAATCAAACTGAACAATTTCAAAACAGTGTAAAATCTCATGAGTATTAAGAACTTTGCGTGAATAATCGATCTGAAAAAGAAATAAAAAAGGTTTAATATAGTTAATTAATTGAATAATTTTTCAATAATAATAATAAGATTTAATTTGAAACAAACAAAGATAACTACTTACGCCATTTATAATCACTGTAGAACGATGCATCATTTTTCATTTGTGTAATATTTAATATCCATGTGTATATAAAATCTGATAACATTTCTCTTCCGTAACAAATTGTATTTGTATGTATATATTTTCCTCACATAAATTCTTTTATATTTAAAACCAACCAACAATATTGGACAATATCAGCTCGATGTATGTGAGATATCCAACGAACGCAACGCGTCTATGAAATGTTTCTCATTTACGCAACATCATCTGATATTTGAGCCTGCGCATAGGATGCTATACATGTAAAATCAATAATTCTGTTCAGTCATCCATAGGCGTCTCATTCATAATTTGGATATAAAAATTTCATAATAAAATTAAAACTATTTTTGGAGTAAAGTGTTTCTTTTTATTTAATATGTTTAAGACATACTTGCAGAAGCCTGAACTCAAAGGGTAGAGAGTATTTCATGCTCCCGAATCATATAATAACAAAGATTTAATAAACATTTTGAGCTAGCCGATTTAAATAATTAAACCATAGACAAATATATAAAAAAATTATAAAATACCAAATATTATGTATTATAATAAAAATAAATAAATACATAATAATATATATATAATATATATATATATATATATATATATATATATATATATATTTATATTTATATGACAAAATAGTGATAAATTTTAACGCGAGGTGCAACTTTATCTCCCGACGCGAAGAGAAGGGTGACAATAACACTAAGCGATCAAATCTTAATTTTTCCAGTGTGTTCGGATTTGAAATCCTACCTGTGCAATTTACTTAATTACGCATACTGTAATGTTTTTCTTTTTTATTTAAATGGTTTTTGGAAGAACGGAAGGGATAAATTTTGGGAATATTAAGGATTTATGGCGAACTGATGATACCGACGTAGACGGTATTTATTGCACCCTTTCGTAGAACAGATTTCGTTTTGATTCACGCTGCTCACGATTCGATGACATAGGTACCCATGGAGAACGAAGAGAAACTAATAAATTAGCAGCAATTCGGGACATGTTTCGGCTATTTTTAGAAACATAGCAGAATTCCGTTGTGCCTGGCCAAAATTTAATGAGAGATGAACAGTTGGCAGCATTTAGAGGTAGCTGTTCATTTTGAATTAGTAGGAACAAGTACCATTAGATTAGATTAGATTTTAACGGGGTTACAGTGCACTGAAACCAAAGGTTTATTGTGCTCCCCCCCTATCGGAGCTGTTCTCGCTACTACTACAGCTCGCCTTCCAGTTCCAAGGTTCTAATGAACTCTAGTATTTGGGACGGCTTCAACGAGGTTAGGTCCTCACTCTTACAAGTTTCTTGTCCGAAGCATTTCTTACGTTGGCTCACAATGGCGAGGCATTCCAGAACTGGGTGATCTGGAGTTTCATCCTCCTCCCCACAGAATCTACACTAGTCAATCTCTGCTAGACCTATTCTCATTAAGTGCTCCCTAAGGCGACAGTGTCCTGTAAGAAAGCCCGTGAGGAGATGTAGCTTATCTTTACTGAGGTCCAAATATTTTTTGGATCTAGCCGTGTCAAAGTTCCACAGGAACTTTTTGGAATGTTCCAACCCAGGAAGGCACCGCCAGAGAGCTTCTCTTTCGGTTTCCTCTTTCTTCCGAAACTATTTCTTGAAGGAGCTTTTTGCTACACCACAGAAAGGCTCCGGGCCAATAAAGGGCATTTGTGCTCCTTTCCTGACAGGTGTATTGGCCTCTTCATTTCCCGTGATTCACGAGTGGCCAGGAACTCAGACTAAAGAGACCCTGTTATTCTTGCCTAATTCATCAAGTTTTCTTCGGCACTCCCAGCCAACTTTGAGTTAATGACATGGGAGCTCTATATTCTGATAGCTGCTTGACTATCAGAATGGATCGATATGTCACATTTCTGGTAGTTTCTTTCTAGGTTCATTTCCACGCATCTTTCGATCGCAAGTATTTCTGCCTGAAAGACGCTCGGGAAGGAGCCTAACGATAATGAGTATCTGGTGCCAGGCCCAAATACTCCAGCGCCTGCTCCAATAGTGGTTTTTGAACCATCCGTATACCATCTAATGGTGTTTTCTTTGAGAGTTTGGGTGGTGTATTCCCTTTCCCAGTCTCTCCTCGTAGTTAGCATCGTGGTGAAATTCTTTTCGATGCTTACTTTCCTGATCATTTCGTCACTGGGAAGATTCGCTAATGAGGTGTATCTTCTCAGAGAGGACCAAGCTCCCTGATTTTTAATACTCACATTGCCTGAACCGTCCTTAGATATTCTAAGAATTGCCTCTTGGGCAGATCTTTCTATCACCAGATGTAGAGGTGTGAGATCTGTAATGATCTCAAGTGCCCTAGTTGGACACGTTCTCATAGCTCCAGTGATGCACACACAGGCAAGCCTCTGAACTTTGTCGAGGGTCTTCCTCGTGCTGTACTGACTTGCTTTTGTGTGCCAAACTGCTGCCCTATACGTAATTGCTCATCTCACAATCATGGCGTACATCCATCGCAGTATTTTTGCGTTACAGCCCCACCTCTTACCAGCTAGATTTCTGCACGTCATCAAAGCTCTTATTGCTTTACTAGTACCATGCAAACGTTGAATCTCGAAATATACGCAGAAAGTTAACCAGAAGGTCAATATCAACTGTCTAATAGTTCTGGAATTGTGAAGCGTCTTGTGCAAGTAGATAATTGGTTTTCTAGTTTTCCGCTTTCATTAGAACTCAAAAATTATTACAAAATTACAATGTTGAGAACTTAAAAAAATATCAAAAAATACCTTCAGACTTAGTGCACACGGCAAATCGACTAGTCATATTTCATAAGAACTGCAATCTAGTTTCCTATGTCCTCAAGAAGAAAAGAATGTGCTTGTATTGTCCGCAACTCATTCAGATAACAGAATAGATGATAGTACTGGCAAAATAATGATGGTAAGTGATTATAACCCAACAAAGTATGGGGTTGATGTCGTTGATCAATTCTCGATGCAGCAGATGATGGCCCCTTACAATTTTCTTTCACTACTAACCCAATCTCTTCAATAACCAAAAATGATTTTTTGCATATTTTAGCGTCTGCTACTGCCACGCATTTCTAATTAATACCACCTCCAAAATAATCAAAGGCGACTATAAAATGATCTTTCATATTGAAGAACCTTCTTTTTCCGTGGAAGTCCAAACACCATAGAGGTCGAGAACTGGAAATAGTAGATACTATTTGTGTCGCATAAAGAAAGATAAGAGGACCAGAAACGACTGCTCTGTATATAACAAGTGGATTTATGTGGTAATTGATTATAACCAAGCAAAGTATGGGTTTGATGTGGTAGATCAAATGAGTGGTACATATTGTTACAAAATCACACACTGGTGTAGTGCTTACGTCAATAACAGAAATTTCGCAGACAGAACGAGATAAAGCATCACTGATCACCATAGTGGTTCCTTTTCTGTGTTTGATTTCAAAATCAAACTGGGAAAGCCTCAGAGAAAGACGTGCTAATCGACTTGAGGGATTTGAAAATTTATAAAAATACTGCAAATATGCATGGTCTGTCTCAAAAGTAAAATGAGCCTCGGAATTTTTCAACACTGAGAAAAACTCCTAAAAGTACTTTTTCTGATGTATTGTACTTTCTTTCAGTCTTATTCAATGTACGACTTGCATAAGTAATGGGGTATTCGAGACCGTCGCATTCCTGATACAGTATTGCGCCAAGACCAATTTCACTATCATTGGTTTGAATGATAAAAAGTTTAGAAAAATTAGGCCTGCAAGAATAGGGCTAGGAGTAAGACGTTTCTTAACTTCAGTAAAGGCATTTTAAGCTTTAGAAGTCCAAGAAATGGATTGGCCTTTCATTCTTCCATGAAGAAGATCAGTGATTGGAGAACAAACAGTAGAAAAATCTTTAATAAATCGACGATACCAACCAATATGACCTATGGGACGTTTTATCTCAGTATTCTTTGGAGTGGGATAATTTAAAATAGTAGATACTTTATCGTCATCTGTGCGAACACCATTTTTATCAACAACAAAACCTTAAAATTTAAGAGATTGACAACAAAACTCACATTTTTTAAGATTGGCTGCATTTGGCATCAGATACAATTCATTTCCATATGAAGCTTAAAGGTGGGAGTAGCGATAATAATGTCATCGAAACACCAAAAACAATACGGCCCAAGAGAACGATCTATGACTGTGTCAATTAGACGAGCTATAATTTTAACCTTCCAGGACTCGCGCTTTATTTTGATACACGAGTACTCACGCCGGGTCCAGCACACTTTTTTGTATTAGCTTAACCTCTTTAATAAAAAAGGTAAATTGCATTTTGAATATAAAAAAATATGTACAACACAAAAGTAATTCATTTTATTGAAACTACATGAACTTTTAATAAAAAAAAATACAAAACAAATTATACTTATACTCTTACAAAACAGAATACTCGTTTATAACATATTATTATTTTTTTAATTTCTGACACATCCTTGGCACAAAATTTGAGCATGAGTCAGACAAACAAACTTTCTACACAAAATATTTGGTTTTACTATCTTTCTTGCAAAAATAGCATCTCTTTCTAGTGCCAGGGGGAAAACAAGGTTGTTCTTGATTTAAATTTAGTATTCCGGCTGCTTCCTGTCTCTCACTTCTCTTGGCAAATTTGTTAGTTGAGCTCTGCGTCTTTGATGATCTTCTGTAAGCATATTTGCCAGTTCTTTTAGAAATTTTCTTCTTACACAGGAATACTTTTTATTATTCGCAGCATAAATTCTTTGACAATTGATACAAGCGATATTCATTATATGAAAAAAAATTACCATAGGCCAACGTTGCGTGTTTGTGCACAGTATCCACTCCACCTTTGGTTGCATTATAGAATGTGATCATCTCTGGCTTATTTTTGTCACCGGTATCTGGATCGACTGTTCCATCACGGTACATGCTGAAAGCAATAATTACATTCTTTCCTTTACGTGGTACATACGAAAGAATTGTGGTGGTTTCTTGATAACTAAAAATACTTGATAAATCAGGAAGACATTTTGTATTGACAAATTCAGAAGGTAGCTCCCGCTTATTCTTTCGAACTGTTCCAACATAGGTCAAGTTATGCTCTGACAAGAGTCTCGTTATAAGCGGAAATGAAGTAAACCAGTTATCACAGGCTACATTACGACCAGTGCCGGAAATAGGAGGAACAAGTCGTAGCACAATATTACATGCATCATTTGGAACAGAATAACGTCCTTTAGGTTGTGTTCCAACATAAACTTCCACCATAGCAAAAATTTTAATGCCGTACTTGTTGGGCTTACTACCGATGTATTGTCGAAATGGACACCTTCCCCTAAAGGCCGGTAACTGTTCGTCTATAGTTGCAAATTGACTGAGAGTGTAGTTTTTCTTACATTTAACAACAAAAATATCAAATAGTTCTCTAATCGGGGCTAATTTATCTTCAGCTTTTCTTTCATATCTTGTTTGTTTGTCGTTAAATCGCAAATATCTTAGTAAAAACAAAAATCTTTCTTTAGGCATCGTCAGCCAAAACTTTTCAACGCCGGTACCATCCCTTTCCCACAGGTTATCAACATTTAGATAGCTGCTTCTTAGAGTTCCAGCTAAATATAGTAGATCTAACAAGGCTCTTATTTCGATTTTATCGGTTTCTTCAGCATCTCTTTATCGGGAAATAATAGATCTCTGCATCTGGATCATTTCATTCGTATTTTGTACAATTATTTCCAATATATTATTACAAAAAAATAAATTCCAACATTCAAATGGAGTCTTTGCATTCTTAGCACAAGGTCTACCGCCAGGAAGTGAAGTCACGAGATTGCATTTTCGTGTTCTTACATTTTCTTTAGTGATATGTTTTTTCCAGGTTGTTTTGCCATCCTTTCCAATAAATGTTGTAATCCGTGGAATTTTTGCTGGGCGACCAAAATTTTCTTCGTCGAATTCCGCCTCTTGCTCAGTATCTGTGTTTCTTTTTTCAAGATGGTCTTCTTCAAGATCAGATGCTTCTTCAATCTGCGGTTCTTCAATTTTATCTTCTTCAAAAAGACTGAAATTATCATGTATGTCGTGTTTAGGTGTAGGAACTTCAGCATTAAGCCGTAAAAGATAAGCCTGTTCCTTTTCATAAGACATCTGAAAATAGTATAATATTTAATTATACGAGCTGGTTACAAATTAATTAAAAATATTACCTTCAAAATAGATCCTTTATAGTCGGTGACATAAATTCAACAGTAACACGACTACTTGCGCCGGGTCTAACAGACCTTAATCGACAATTACCACTCACAAATAAGACTTTTTTGATATAGCGCGTCACGAGGTTGAATATCGACTGGACCTGGAAAGCTACTGAGCATCCCAGTATCGAGCGTTGCCCCACCACCATATGACAAGTAGAAGTAAATTCGTTGGGCCTGTGAGACTTGGCGCGAGTCCTGGAAGGTTACAGGCATTCACAAAACCATAAGGAGTCTTAACAAATTGAAAAAACTCCTACACTGTACACAGCGAAAGCTGTTTTCGGGCGTGAAAATACAGACAGGGGTATTTGTAGAAAACCCTTTTTCAAATCAATAGACCTCAGAAATTTTGCGTTTCGAAGCTTACTAAGAATAATATCGATTAGCGACATAAGACATGAATCAGAAACGGTAACCTTGTTTAATTCTCGACCATCAAAACAAACATGATATTCTCCGGACCTTAGGGAAAATCCATAGAGGTGGAGCTCGAATCCTGAATAACTTTGAGATTCAACATATCATCTACTTCTTTTACAAGAAGCTTTTACATGGCCGGAGACAAAGGATATTGAAGTTGCGCAATTGGTTTTGCATAGCCAGTGTCGTTAACATGCTCAACGAAATTAGTTCGACCAATTCAGTTTGAAGGAGCAAGTATAGAAAATAACTTAATATCGTTGTCTATTTCATCTTTTTCAAGTGAAGTGAGACTAAAAACTGACTGAATTGTGTTTATAACATAAGTAGAAGACAGAGGAAAGTACGATAAATCATGAAAATTAATGTCTCAAAAAATCCATGCCCAGAATAAGAGGATGATTAATCGAAAGTATAATCAGAACTTCAATTGTTTTTATGACGTTATTTACAGTAACAGGAACGGTAATAAAACCCATAAATTGATGTGGCACACCATCAGCAGTAGTTATACTTATTAAAGCGTCATATTCAATAGGTACATGAAGAGAATTAATAAAGGAAACCCCTGGGTTTCCAAGAATACTAGAATTTCTTGTAGTATCAACAATTGGAACAACATCAGTATTTAAAACCTTGACACTCATATAAGGCTGATTATCATTCGTTTTCTTGACAGACAAAGGACAAATATTGGTAGTAACAGATTTGACAATATTCTCAGACAAAGAATGATCCACAGGAGTGTATACATAGGTAATACAGAGAAAACAGGCTTATCTAAGTCAATAATACAAACATACTTAGATAATTCAACATCTGGCACAGGATTGACAATTGAAAGGGTACTAGAAGATAATTGTTTGTCAATATTTACAGAACGATAACATGAGGAAAATAAGAAATCTCTCACAAAACTAAAATAAGCTTGCCATTCAGTAGCCGAATGAAAAAAGTTTTAAGTTAGCTTTGACTTGCTGACGGTTTGCTTAATTTGCGTTTTGAACTTTCTTTTACTTCCGAAGTGGTTTATGCTGAACCGAAGACTGTCATCAGATTTACAGGACTAGTCCAAAACTCGTTTTTTGGATTGCAAGATCTAAAATTCGGTTTTATAGTATTTTTAGCACCACAACCAAAACCAAAAATAGGCTTAGGAGAACGACATTTCGTAAAAATATGACCAGTTCGATCACAATTCCAATATATATTAGAAGATAAAACGGAAACGTTAACGGAACTTTTTCTATTCGAAGAAGAATTAGATAAAACATAGAGACAAGCTAGATTAGGTTCAAGTAAACAATTTTTCGAAAAAGGTGGTCAATAACGATTATACCAAACCCTGGATTGTTCAACTGTTTTACAAAGCTCAGTAAGTTCATCAACAGTATTAGGACTGTGCAGTGCTAAAGCAGAAACAAAAAATGGTAAGAGATTTCTACGAATCTTCGCAACACGCGATTTTTCATCTACGGCACTTGTTAAACGATTGAAAAGACCTGTCATAAAAGAAATATAAACAGCAACGGGCTCACGCTCCCCGTTTCTAACTCTCAATCTGTTTACAAGACTAAAAATAATTTAGTATTAGAAATACCTCTAGCAGCTCTAAGTATGAAGTGATTCATTCTTTCCAGAGAATGAAATATTCCACTTGTATACTGGACCATGACGAGACTGAGGGACTGAAAGAGAATATGAAGAATACGAAGCAAGAGGAACGTGATTATTATGTGATTCTTCACTATCAACTGAAAGAAATGGAGTAATATTTGTATCAAAATCAGATTCGAGTAAAAGTACTTCCCTATTCAAATAATTTTTAACATTTAATTATTGATTCTGTTAGTTAAATGAGTTAACCTGGAATTTATTCTGCTAAAAGCAGGGTTCACGTTTATTTCCATTGAAATTATTAATTACCTCACTCAAATTCTGAATAGTGTTACGAATTTCTCAATCATCCTTCTCAAAAGTACAGGTATTCAGTGGTAATGAGAAACTACGGTTTGCTTTTTCACGAGCGTATAAACCATTAAGAAACCTTAGTTTTTCCTCAACAGTATCAGGTACAATTTCATTTCCGATTTTCATTTCATATGAAGGTTCAGATGCTTTTAAATGAATAGCCTGCATTTATTTTTAGGAAAAAAATTTAAAATGTTGAGATAATCGAAATCATAGTTAAATACTTTTAATTTAGAATTTAAATGAAAAATAAGTTAGTTCCGGTTTAAAATAAATCAAAGAACTTAAAATTATTCCATGTTTATTTTTAAGTAACCCGGTACACTATACACGGTGAATCAGGACCAACGGGATGGATGTTTATAGCGAAACGGTAAAAGTTTTGGAAAGTTTGTCACTTTAGTAGTTTGTACGTTCATATAGGCTACATTTTGAAATTATTTTGAAATATACAGGATGTTCTAGTAATGTGTGGCGTATCAAAGTTATATTTTTTCTTATGGGACACCCTATATTTTATTGCATTTTATGATTGCTCCTAGAAAATTAAATACTCCTTCATTATGGTTCCGTATGCCTAAATACAGAGGGCTCCGAGCTATGATGACTTTTTTAAAATGTGAACATTTCGAGAAAAATTAATAACTCATTGCTAGCAAATATTCTCTTACATCTAAATAGTTGGACATTCGTTGAATGTATTACACGATTGAGTACTAAACATCTCTTTACAGGGTGTTTCGAATTTTCAGTTCCATTATTACATCATTCAATGTGTAATATCGGGCTTATTTTAAATGTAACACCCTATATTTTAATAATTCATCTTATTCAAAAAAATGTGCTCTTTAGAATGCTATAAGGGTGTCCTATACTTAAGTATTATACTTTTCGTGTAATTTACAATTTTCCTAAATTGTATGGTAAATCGATTTTAAAACATCTGCAATTCTCTCTAAATTTTGAACAAAAGATCTTGGCATAGTTGTTCTTAAAAAAAACAGTGGAGCTGCTAATAAATATTCACAGTTGCTGAGGTACACTAGCTCTTTTTTTACCGATAAGTATTTGAGTACATAATAAAAAATAAAAATATATTTTTAATAAAGCAAATTCACTAATACTACAAAACAAACAACAAATTATTAAAAGCAAAAAATTAATATAATAGATACTTGCCATCTTGTGTAATGCAACACACGATTCTAGCTTCCTACAATTCACTTACATTATTCAACATATCGGGTGTTATAGACGCGAAAGCGTTCGAAATTCTTAATTTCATATCGCCTGGAGTAGTAGAGGGTGTAGCATTCACAATATTTTTAATATAACCCCATATGAAGAAATCCATCTTGGTCAATTCTGGTAACCTAGCTGGCCAATTATAAGAACCGCCTCTACCTACCCATTTATTTCTAAATTTTCTAATGAGGTAGTTCCTAACAGCACGTAAAAAGTGAGCAGGAGCTCTGTCTAATTGTAACCACATTTTCCTTCAGATGCTAAGTTATAGGTTTTCGAGAAGGATCCAGAAGACTTTTCTCAAAAAACTTAAAAATATTCTTCCTTCCAGGTGTACGTCAAAAAAATACGGGCCGATAACATACTCGCCTACAATCCCTCCCCTAACGTTTACACTCAATCGGTGTTGGCGATCAACAGTACGGAATAAATGTTTGTTTGCTGTATGGTAATAATGAAAATCATGTCTATTTACTAACCCATTATTGTGGAAAGTAGATTCGTCAGTAAACAATACATAATTAAAAAAATCAGGATCTTCTCCAACTTCATCGAAAGTCCATAAACAAAAATTTGAACGTTAATCATAATCCTGTTGTGTCAACTGCTGATGTAGTTGAATATGATACGGATGGTAGGGATTTTTCTTGAGTATTCTACACACACTCATTGGAGTTATTCCTAATTCACTTGAAATTTTTCTAGAACTGGAATTAGGATTTTCCGTAACCGACAGCAATACATCAAATTCGTTGGCGTTGTTGCCAGTAACTATTTTAGTTTTATTCACCTTCTCGTATGCAACGCTACCAGAATCACTAAATCTATTGAGCAGTCTTTCGAAAACTTCCCTCTTTGGATGAATTCTAGATGCTAGGAGACAATTTTCTAAACTTCCCCAATGCAAAGCAGCATGTCGATTCTTTTGTTTAACGGGTACTGCTTCATTTTTAGTAGCAATAAAATTTGAAACCAACCCATGATTGTTCAGAGAATTAACAGAGAACTGTCATAAAATGACTGACATACAATTTAAGAAAATTGTAAATTGAACAAAAAGTATAATACCTAGGTATAGGACACCCTCATAAAATTCGGAAGACGATATGTTTTTGAACATGGTGAATTATTAAAATACAGGGTATTCTATTTAAAATAAGCCCGATATTACACATTGAATGACCTAATAATGAAACTGAAAATTCTGAACACCCTGTAAAGAGATGTTTAGTACTCAATCGTGGAATACATTCAACGAGTGTCCAGCTATTTGGATGTGAGAGGAAATTTGCTAGAATTTGTTATATCAATGAGTTATAAATATTTTTCGAAATGTTCACATTTTAAAAAAAGTTAGCATAACTCGGAACCCTCTGTATTTAGGTATAGGGAACTATTATGAAGGAGTATTTTATTTTTTAGCAGCAATCAGTAAATACAATAAAATATAGGGTGTCCCATAAAAAAATATATAACTTTGATACGCTACAAATTACTGTAACATCCTGTGTATTTCAAAATAATTTTAAATTGTAGCCTATATGAACGTACAAACTGACAAACATTCTAAAACTTCTACCATTTTGCTATAAACCTCCATCCCGTTGGTCGTGATTCACCCTGTATATTTAATAATGATTTCAAGTCCGAAAGTAACAATTTATTTGCAAATAAATTTAAAATTTGATTACTACAAAAAAATTTTATATTGAAGGAAGATATTAACAAGCAATTAAACCTTAACAAAGAAAAAACAAGACGAAGCAAAAACGCACCGTCAATTATTAACTTTACAAATAAGCAAACAACAAAGAATGTACGTGAAAAATGTAATAGAAAAAAATATTCCAAGCAGCAAATTTCCCGATATTCGTATTTTATATTGAAGTAATATTGAATCTCGAATGTTTAACTAACAACGAAACTTAGTATATTGACGTCACAAGTCTCGATCTCAGTAAAAAATAACGTAAAGGGTTGCCAAAATAAAAGAGTTTACCTCCCGACCAGGGACTCTGCTCAGGTGTATTCGAGCTCAGTTACAGTATTTTTATTACCTCAACTGGTGAATGAATAAAAAAGTTTCGGGCAAAATGGATATATTAATCACCAAAATGAATTCACATAATCTATGTATTCACAATACAATACGAATAAAAATTAGTCTAACAATAAAAATGTCCAACTGAAGATTTTTTATATATCGTAAATAAGTTAAGGACTTATTTTGAGACTTAGGCTAAGCACATAGTGGAACGGCGAGAAGAGAGTTGAGAAGAACAGAGAGGAATACGGTGATACAGAGTCGCGGTAATAAGAGAGATGCACTAACATAGTGGCGCGTTTAAAATCGAGACATGGATTTATTAGTATTAGCAAATTCTTCCCTGAAAATTTGGTATTTATTAAGAAAAAAAAAAGTTGCAATGTACGTGAAATAAATAAAACTAGACATGTACATGGTGAATTACATCATTTGTATGAACAACTACGCCAGCAAACAGAGAAGTTTCGTTCTTATTTTCGTATGGCTATTACAACGTTCGATTATATTTTGGAAAAAATTGAACATAAATTAATAAAAAATTGGACTAACTTTAATTGTTATCCTATTAATCCAACAGAACGTCTTGCAGCGACTTTAAGGTAAGACAACATTTTTTTGTTTAATTAATTATGTTGTTTATTCAGAACAAAAAATACTATATATGTAACTTAAAAAACAAATAGATACAAATATTATGTATCTGTAACTAAAATTATTACATATTTTGTAAAGATTGCTCGGAAAAATTGCTTAAATAGGATCTCGCTGATGCAGGATTCGAGTACTCTTGTATAGTAGGTTGTAACTGTATCAACTGGGATCCATTTGTTTCATAGATATGCATGTTTTGAGTTCTTTGGCTAATCTTGGTTTGTCCCATAAACAAAGTTATAAACTAGTTCTTCCATTTTCATTCTCAACAACATTTTTCTCTGTAGGGCGAGTGTGCGTATATGCGGTAGAAGTCTTTGAAAAAAACTGTCGTCTTCATCAGGTGACTGTTTATGGTATTTTTCTAAAATTTGTAATTTTTCCTCTTCTAATCTAATACGAGCAGTACCAACGTCTGAATCAGTTTGCTGTTTCCTTTTAAATTTCTTAGCGGCAGGTGTGGAAGTGGAAGCATTCAGTTCACTACTATTGTTTTGTAAAGAGGTATTCACCAATGGTGATTTGTCGACATTAATGGAATCATCCAAAGTATGGGTATTTGATTGATAATTGGGAGTTTGTATATTCATGTAGAATATTTTCATGCTCTGCATTGGGAAAATTTCCGCTACCTGGTCGAGCAGTAAACTGATCATTTAAAAAATAAAGACTGTCAAAATATGGCCAAGATGACTTCCAATTGCATGCCCCATCTCCTGATTGTTTCACTGGCATTTTCTTCAATTCTTTTCGAAATGAATCTCGTAAATTTTTCCATTTTGTCCTCACAATATTTCCTGAAATCACAAAAAAGGCAATATATTAGCATTAACAGATATGTTTTTTAGGTATTTGGCAACAGATCATCTTTTAAAACTCTTAGTTTTACTTTTCGAATGGGTGCGACTACTGTGTCATTAATTGTGCGGGAAACAGTAAAAGCTATCTGGGACACATTTCAACCTGTTCATATGAAAATTCCCACAGAAAATAATTTTAAAAATATTGCAAAAGAATTTTACCAAAAATGGAACTTTCCTAATTGTTTGGGGGCCATTGACGGTAAACACATTCGTGTAAAATGTCCCCCTCAATCTGGAACTATGTACTATAATTACAAAAACTTTTTTTCCATAGTCCTTCAAGCTGTTGCTGATGCAAATTATAAATTTATAACAATTGATGTTGGAGGATATGGCAAGCAGAGTGATGGGGGTACATTCCGATCTTCATCCCTATTTCACTTAATAGAAAGCAAACGTCTAAATATTCCTGAAGATGATGCCTTACCATTAACTACAATTACTGTGCCTTATGATTCACTCGGAGATGAAGCTTACCCTCTATTAAATAATCTAATGAAACCTTCCAATAGAAAGAACTTGGATGCTGAGAAAGAATATTTTAACATGCGTCTTTCACGAGCAAGACGAGTGGTCGAATGTGCTTTTGGGATAATAAATGCCAAGTTTCGTATTCTTTGGAAACCCATAGAAAACGTCTCCTGATTTAGCAGATAATATTATTACTTGTATACGCATTTTACACAATATAATAATTGATATGGAAGGAATTACCATTGAAGATGAACAAATTTTGCCCCAATGTGAAAAAGTTGATATTGTGCGAGAAAATAACAGGCCAACTGCAACTGCCAGTTTCACTAGAGACACCTATAAAAATTATGTGTGTCGAAATAAAATATAAAAATACCTCCTTGTTGATTTCATTTCAGCATCCCACAATTTATCTAAAATTAATCAATTATGATGCTGAGTATATTTTTGATCCCATAGGGGATTTTTTATAAAAACACTACTAATTAACGCTTCAACATCCATTTCACTATATAATTATAGCAATGAGGACAGCGGAGAAAACAAACTTGCTTGAACGCGCCGCTATCCTCTGTTATAACAACGATGCTACCTCGCTGCACCCCTCTCCACTATGTTGTACTCTATTGGATATTATTCATTTGTTTTCGCCGCTCTCCTCTTTGCTTTTCTCGCCGCTTTCCTCGTCGCTCTACTATGTGTTCAACCTTAGGATGTTCCACTATCACCGATACCTTGCAGAGATAGTATTGGAGACGTCGATGTTCTGAACTCTGGAGGGTAGTGACTTCTTGGCCAAGTGAAGAGCAGCAAAACAAGATGTCACCAGAGATTTGCAGACTGAAGAAATAATTACTTCTTGATAGAACAACGATACAATACAGAAAGAAGATATCGTGAAATCATAATTCGTCAGTTAAATAGGAGGCTTGTGAATTAAGAAAAAATCATTCCAGTTGTTTTTAAAATATCGAACTTAATAATTTTGAATATTAGAGGTGGAAGTAACTGAAGATTAAGTAACGCTCCAAAATAACTCATGAAAAATTCGTAACATGTCGATGAACATGTTTCAATCTTCAGAATAATACTGTGTCAAATTCCAAAAAAAAGGAAATAATAAACAAAGAGAGAGAGAGAGAGTGTTGAAAATTAATAAGTACTATAAAAACACTAAAATTCAGCTAGAGATTGGGATAAATAAAGAATTTGGGGGTGGTTTTCAATGGTTAAAATTGAATATTTAGAAATTTCAGTGAAAATGTGATTTACTTTGGATGGAATAGAAAACCTCCTGCGGCAGTGAGGAGAAACGACTCTTCGCACAAAAACAGGGGGAGTGTACCGCCGGCACGTAGCCAGGGTACCAGCTATCCAAAAGGGAAAGCTGGTTTCCGCCAAAAGAAGACGGGTAATGTCTCTTCAATGGAACTTAAAAAAGGGACTGGACCTGCTGTCCTGAAATCAAAGACCAGTATGACCTCGACCTAGGGATCAAAACAACCAGCTGGGTCAGCCATGACGTAAGATGATCAAACCTCGTCAATGGCGCCAAGCACAGCCTCATGTCTAGGAGGAACAGATGGTTGCGTCTCAATTGACCCACCGTCTGATCTCTCCTGAGGATCTGAGGAAACACAAGTTTGCATGCGGCTCTCTATATTCGCCACTTTCAACTGTTTACAGTCAAATTTACAGCATGCCAAGGCCGCTTCTTATATCCTTGGTAAAAGGTTCAAGGGCGAATTAATCGACCTTGCCTTCCTGCAAAAATCATGAACAGGAAATACAGACCGAGTAACTGGTCTCTGCAAAATTCCTGGTGAAGTAGTAGTCTGTCCTGGGGTGAAACCCAGAGCATGTCTCCCCATTAGGAGAAATATTAATTATTCCTTTTGGCTTTTGCACTCCTGACGTAGTAGTCATCCAAGTGTTCCTACCGGAGAAGAATGATATGACTAAAATAGTCGCCTGATCTGCATACTTCCCAGGGGATATGAATACTGTATCCCCTTCGCTATACGGCGGTTGATTAACTATAGCAACAAGAAAAGACTCCAGCTAGTCGTGGGCTATGGCGCCAATACACACCATACATCGTGGGGCAGCACCAATATAAATGAAAGAGGTGAGTTACTTTTCGATTATATACTAGGGGAAGGGCTACCTGTTATTAATAAGGGCTTTGAACCAACCTTTTTAACTGTAAAGAGATCATAGGAGTTAGATTTAACTATCAGATCAAACTTTCTGAGCAATATGATACGGCACTGGGCAGTATCTACTGAACCTTCGTGTTCAGATTACAGACATATTCAATTCAACATTGAAATAGGCCCAATGCCAGTAGTGCAATATCGCGACTCGAAAGATACTAACTGGAGTGGATACAAAAATTAACCATTACCATTAAGAGTTGTGATGGGATAGATACTACGGCGGAAAAGCTTAGGGAAGCAGTGATCTCCTCCTATCATGAAAACTTTCCACTCAAGACAAAAAGAGAGATAATTGCAACTCTACTTGGTGGAACAAAAGCCTAGAAAAATGCAGAGAAGAAGCTCGACGATTATTTGATCAAGCTAAAGAGTCAGGTAACTGAGAACCTTACAGAACTACTCTAACAATCTACAACAAAGAAATTAGAAAGGCGAAACGGGAGTTTTGGAAGTTCTGTGAGAGTTTATCTGATATACCTCGCAGTACCAAAATTCACAAGAATCTCACTAAAGAGTCGATTGCCGAGATTGGATCGATCACGGCCTCTAGAAAAGACACGTTAGAGCTTTTGATTTCACGGCAGTTTAATTCTAGATAACAATACACCCTCCCACTTTGAGGGCGCAAGGCGGCCCAAAAAGAACGATTGGGAGGTCGCCAAGGAAGTTACCACAGCACCGGCGATTGAATGGGCAATCAAATCATTTCAGCCCTTCAAATCATTTGGTGAGGATGGCATTTTTCCAGCTCTGCTACAAAACGAACGGGAATTACTTTTACCCATACTCATTAAACTGTATAGATCTAGTCTGGCGTGGAATTATATCACCCAGTTGGTTGGCGGCAAGGGTAGTATATATACCGAAAGTGGGCCGCACAAGTCCCATACCCTAAATCGGTCAGACCAATTAGCCTAACAGCTTTCCTGCTTAAAGGAATTGAAAGAGTACTGGATTGCTACATCAGGCGGGTAGCATTATAAAACTCCCCCCTGAGCATCCACCAGTACGCTTATCAAATTGGCAAATCAACAGATTTAGTGTTACACAACCTTGTTGGGAAAATCATACAATACCTTATCAATAAGGAGATTGCGGTGGAAATTTTTCTTGACATCGAAGGAGCATTTGACAATTCACTGCCGGCTTCCATTGGTTCAGCTTTGGCTGAAATGGGCATTAAACTAACAATTACCGGTTGAATATATGCCATGCTCATTAATAGAACAGGTACTATATCTCTTCAAGATGAGGCCATTAGCTTTAAGGTTTCCAGGGGTTGGGCCGCAGGGTGAATTGCTATCTCCCTTACTGTGGTCACTCTTGACTAATGACATGCTTGGTACTCTCGAAAGAAGAGGGGTAGCACTGCAAGCGTATGCAGACGACTTTGTCATACTAGCAAGGACAAAGTCAGGACGGGTAGCATATAATATTATTCAAAACACGTTCGACGATGTCTACAGTTGGTGCCAGAGGGAACAGATATCTGTTAACCCTGGTAAAAGTGTAATATTTCCCTTCACTAGGAGAAGGAAATTAGTGAATCTTCCACCATTTTCCTATAATGGTCAGATTATTCTATTTGCAGCGGTAAAATATTTGGGGATTATTTTAGATAAAAAACTTACTTGCAACGCTCGCTTGGAAAAAGTTATCCATAAGACCAGACTATCCTTGTGGACAAGTCGTAGGATCTGTCGAAAATGTTGGGGGCTTGGGCCCCAAACAAATCTATTGGATATATGTGATGTGAAAACGGCAAAAGTAAAGCTCTCTGGTATTCAGAGATAGGCTTGTATGGCTATTACTGGTGCTATAAGTACTACACCGTCAGTAGCCATGGAAATCCTCCTGGACCTACCTCCTCTCTATATATTTCTGGAAAAGGAGGCCAGATGGACACCTTATAGAATTGTTCATATTTCTAGATGCACAAAACAGGCTTATACAGAGGAAAGCAGAATACTAGCGGACACTGAAAGTCATAGTGTTCTGAGAATGACCTCTGATATAGTGCCTCCAACAGTGAACTACAATCCGCCTTATACCGTCCTATTTCCAAATAGGATTGGGTCCTCCGTAAGGATGAACTTTTAAGAGCAGACATCTGTTGGTATACCGATGGTTCAAAGACACCCTCAGGTTCTGGCGCCGGTATATACGGGCGCAGACCTGGGACTGAAATTTCAACCTCTCTAGGATCCTATGGAACCGTATTTCAGGCGGTAATTTACGCCATTGTTTCATGTGTGAAGAGTTTGGGGAAATCCAACCACACACAAAGATCAATAAAAAATTTCACGGACAGCCAAGCGGCTTTGAAAGCACTTAGCTCCTACCATGTAACGTCGAAATTGGTTTTAGACTGCCAAAAAGACTCTCCTCAATAGGAGAACGCAACAGGTTATCGCTGGTCTGAATCCATGGCCACTCTGGTATGGATGGAAATGAGAAGGCGGATTTTTTTGCAATGGAGGGTGCCACTCGTGTCTTTATCGGTGCAGAACCTACAATTGGTATCGCAACAACTATTGCCAAACAAACACTAAATACCTGGACAGCAAGAAGAGCTTTAGACTTCTGGCATAATATACCAGGATAGGTTCATTCAAAGGCTTTCACGCATCCTGCGAAAAATGTTTCCAAACAAATGTTAGGCGATAGCACGCATGGCCTACGGTGCCTAACAAGCCTTTCAACAGGCCTCTATCGTTTGAATCATCATATGCTGAAACTTGGACTGTCGCAGGATCCGATTTCCCGTCTTTGTTTGGAAGATGATGAAACAGCAGAGCATATAATTTGTGCCTGCCCCGCCTTGGCTCGAATCAATCTGATGTTTGGCAGGGTCTCTCTCGCCCTCGGACCTGAAATATCATTCAACGAACAAATTAATCAATCGGATTCGTTAAGAAGCTGAATTTGTTTGGTGAAATCTGAACAGGTACGAGCCACAATAGACTATCACGAGTCGCAATGGAGGGCCTCACAGACCTACTCACTACAAACCTAATCTAACCTAACCTAACTTAGGGTATTTTAGTCTAGTGATAAAGCGACTAACCTGCCATAATTGTCTGACGGTTGTTTGTTGTGGTAAAACTTGTATTTCTTGACGAGTCATCTGAAACGGGATACATTTATTCCAAAAATCAGTTTTCCGGCCATATCTCCCAAAATATGGTTAGAACAAAAATTCTCCAGCTGTCATATTTTCCGAAAAACGTATCTTCCCAATGACCCCTCAGGACCTTGTAACAAGTCGCTGAGACATGTTTCTATTTTCATCAATTGTTTTGGAGCGTTACTTATTCGTCGGCTACTCCCACCTCTAATTCCAAATCCTTTTATTTCAAATATTAGGAACATATCGGTGATCGTATTTACCATCGTTAAATATCTACTTAAACTTCGATTCAAGTAGAGTTCCCTCTCTTTTGTTCATTCTTCGCTGATAATCAACTTCAGCGCTAAGTTTCCAAATAATTTTGTGGGTGATATTAATTCTTGTGGCTGGTAAGTTCTCTATATCTTTATATATAAGAACCTTTATGGACCCTTACGGACCTGACCGACCCTCCAACGATCCACTTACCGGACCATATCACTCCAGACAACGATGGCTCAAGAAACCGTGAATACTGCTGCGAGCTGTACGTCCCGAGTCTTCCCAAGATAAGTAACTTATTTTTTGTAGATATAAAATATTGAGTTGGACATTTTTATTGGTCGTAGTGTATCGAGAATATTCTGCTTATTTAATAGTATATTAAGTACCAAGTGTCAAAAAGGTTACTTTAGTCACGAGTTTTACTAGGCACGAGTGAAGCGAAGCGGAACGACTTCCTTGTGAAACGAGTGACTAAAGACGTTTTTAACACGAGGTTATTACTATACTTTTTCTTCGCCCGCGGGAAGGAAAACATTATATTATATTTGAATTATATTCATTACATGACGGACGATGGCTGACAGCTGACTGACAAATCAAATGACGCAGAATAATAAAATTACCACGGAACATGAAATTTAACATACAAAAGATACATTTGATTTGCCGTTCGAAAAACAAAAGTTAAACGAGATTTGACTCCTCGCATCTTAAACACTAGTGTTTAAATAGTCGTTTTGTGCATGTCAAACCCGTATTCAAAGTGCGGTTTTAGTAGCGGAAGTAGAAAAAATTATTTTTGTGTCAAATAAATCCATTTGTCCCGAAATATTGTTTGTTGATCCACCTTATCCCAATTGAGGTAATAAAAAATATTGTTACTAAGGCCGAATTTACCACCTCAGAAGAGTCCCAAGGTCGGGTAAACTTAGGAAAGTGACAACCTACAAATTCTAACACAACAAGCGTCAGTATATAATGTTAAGTTGAGGACTTTCTAGACCTTCTTCAACTTAACTAATTTCTTAGTGTTTATGGATTTTGATCGCGTAGCAAAAAAAATGCGATTCAGATAAAAAACCTTGAATTTCAAAAATACTGTTATAATTATGATAATAATCAAATATAATATATTAGTCTCTAAAATATAGAATTGAAGCCACTTATCTGACGTTCCAATTATACAAACTCTTTTAGTCCTTCGTAGGAGTAAATACAACCGAAGTAAATTGATTGTCACTCAGAGGATTTTCAGAATATATATCGTTCGAAGGATCTATTTGCTTACATTCCTCTAAGTCTGATTTAAGCGAATACTTAACTTTCCTTGTTACAGTTCTAATTGACAATCTTCGAAGTTTTTCATCCAAAACGCTCGGTCTGCTGTCTTTCACCTTTTTCAAACTTTCCAGTATGATGTCATCGCAAGACGCGTAATCAACTACTAGATCGCCATAATCCCAAAAATCTTGTCTCTCGTTTTTCCATTTGAGTAGTGATAAAAGGTTTCGTTTCCCTGCAGTATCGTCGTTTCCAGCTTTCTTTAATACGTCTATATATTTTGGTAATATCTGAATTCCTGCGGAAATGGCTCTCAAATTTTCAGCCACCTTAACTTCATCAGATGCTATTTGTAGTCTTTGGAAAATTTCCATACATTCTTCGAGAAGAGGCGATGCTTTATCCGAATCTCCGATTGATAAATAATATTCAGCTAAGTTTTTGTAAGCTTGCGCTAAGTAGAACGGTAAATTGTGTTCTTCGGCATCATTTTTCAGCTCCATTAAAATATTTAAAGAAGAATTGGCGCATTCGTCCATCAAGTACGCTTTGGCCAAATGAATTCTGATTTTACATATTCCTTCTATAGTTCCGAACCTTTCTTGTATACCTATAGCTCGGTTGAATGAGTTTATCGCCGATTTCGGGAGATTTTCGTACATCTCGCATATACCTTTTATTACTGAAACAAAAAAGTGAAAATGAACCTCAGTGATTCAGATCTTTCAATAGAAGTGGAAATAGTAGAAAGTTTTCTCAATTTATTTCATCCAACAGTCGCTTTATTAGTTTAATAGTGATGGCCTGCCAGAGGTATGCGGTTGCAATGATTTGATAACAGTATTTTTATAAAGCCGTACCAATTTTCAGGGTATAGTATAGCTTCAGAACTAGTTTAAGAGCGAAAGAGCGAAAGGCCAGACATATAGTTGTACACGTGCATAAATATTTGTAACAGAGTATTAGTACTCCTAAATTGATTATAGAGTATGAAAATAATTCGATTCATATTATATACTCACTTGCGTGAGATATAGTAAGGTAACATATATAATTGAAATATGTAATATGTGGATTTTTTTAAGATTTATTAATAACAAATTTATTTTTCTACGAATTGAATATTTGAAACCAGGGTTGGATGATCACGTTTGTATAAAATTACTTGAAGAAACTATTAGAGATGTTATTGTTGAATATTCCAATGATCTGTGGTAGGCATAAAATGAAATGTAACTTCTGTCGTTCTGAGGATGATATTCAGTTATCGAAACAATTGTCAATTTTTTAGAATTTTTAATATTTTTCATTATATTGTGGAATTAGCTAGAAACGTTGAGTGTCAATTAAAACACTGATCTGTGGTGATTTTATTGCGAGGATAGGGCGTGTCAATGGATTTGAGGATCAACAGGTTCAGAATTGGGACTTTCCTTTAGAACCGAGTGCCTCAATGGATAAAATAACAAACTTATGAGGAACATCACTTATCGAAGCTTTGAAAAATCTGAGTTTTTATGTACTAAACTGTAGACATGATGACTACAAAAGTAATTATACATACATTGAGCCGACTGGCAGCAGCATGATCTACTTAATATGGAAAAACTTTAATAACAAAAACCTTTTTACGAACGTTTTCCTAACTAACAATCTTATTTCCGATCATGTACCTTGTATAATAACCCTAAAAATAATTGTTGAACTGTCAAAAGCTTATATAGACCAGCGCCGAAGCCTTCAAAAATGGTAAAAAATGAAAAAAAATTACAGTAGGATGAAGCCCATTAGAAAAGTAGGGGAATATGATCAAAATGAAAGGAAAAATAAATTACGGTCGATCCGAGTTCGGAATGTGGGAGTGGGTGAGATTCTAGGGTAAAAAATGGTTTACCTTGATTTCCGGCAAAACTATCAGTCCTATGGAAAAAAGTTAAATAGCAAAAATGTAGGTAATAGAAATATCTACAACTTTTGTATTCACAATGTTTTCACATAACCTCAAAATTTAGGTGAAAAAATCAAAAAAACAAGTTTTTGGTTTTTTATTTATATCTTTTTAAAAAAAAATTTTTCCACGAAATTTGGTGAAAACTCACCTTATTATGTCCCAAATACACTGTAATTTATCTGATTTAAAATATTTATTTTTCGCCTTATTTTAACTTAATATCAAAAAAGCACCCTAATTTTCAATGGAAAATTCTGACGTCCAAATATCGGCTTTTTTCAAAAAGTCTGAGGGCTTTTTGTTCGTTGAAATATCTACTTTCTGATGGTGTAAAAAAATATACATTACTATAAGAAACGTTCTCAGAAAATGCAAAAAAATGAAAAAAACTCAAATTCGAAAATTTTTTTTCAATCATTATGTACAATTTTGAGGTATTTATTAAAATTGACACTTTAATTACTCAAAAAACGTAAGATTTCATGTTTTATAGATAAACGAAAAAATTGTTGGTATGTAAGATGGGTGTAGGGGATTATCTGATTTTTGATTATTGACAAAATGGACACTGCAAATTCTAGTATTTATATTTGGTTCCCAATCCTCCCGATGTTTTCTGAAATGTAATTGAAAAACTTGAAGTGATTCGTTTTGTACAAATGTTCTCTTTCTTCCCCTTAATAGTATTTAATTATTTGAACTTATTATGTAATAATAAAGTCAGTAAGCACATAACTAGTTTTTATTTTATATAATCAATGAAATCGTACAGAAAACAACATTCATTTTATTCTCTCTATAATAATATTTTATTTATGTAAAAAAACATTCAGAACTTTTCTAATAGCTGCCAATTGTAGTATCACACTGATTATACACAAAATAATAGTTAATAAAATGTTTTAATTAGAACATTTTAATTACATATGGGCATTTATCCATTTTTGACGTTTTAAACGTCATCTTTCTCGGTCCCTATTTCGTAGCAGCTGTAAAAACCGTTAGCCAGTATTCGAGATACAGAGCAGTGTACAACATCGTTTTTAAAAATACACCTGCAGGCTGAGTTACTCTAAGAGAATTGTGAGAAATTTACTTTATTCAAAGTATCGTTTGTAATCTACATAGCAAGGTAAATACTATCTGTATTTTAATTTATATTAATCAACTTTAAAATGCACAAATTTATGCACTAATTGTCATGGTTCTGAAAATTGCTCCAATATGGAAGTAAAAATCTAAGAGGAAGTAAATGATTCAGATGAAATTGTGGATGACGAACCAATGCAGAGTGGAAATAACATTGGAGACGAAGATGTTGGTCTTGAAGATTTCGACGAACAACTAGAGTTGGAAAAATTTGTCGAATCTAACGATGAAGAAATGCCTTCAAAGGGACAAAAACTAATAAATAACTGATTAGAATTTCAATTAAGGTATTTATAAATAACAAGATTGACGTTTTTGAAAAAATATATAATGAATAATGTAATCAGAATTAAGTATCTAAATTCAATAGTACGATTTACATGTATATTTATATTTTATGAGATTTTCTATGACATGAATGTAATTCGAATTAAATAAATAAACTCTTTAACTAAAAAAATTGCAGAAATCACATTTTTTTGATGAAATTGTACATAGTGATTAAAAAAAAATTCGAATTTGAGTTTTTTTCAATTTTTTGCATTTTCCTATAGTAATGTATATTTTTTTACACAATCAGAAAGTAGATATTTCAACGAACAAAAGCCCCCAGACTTTTTAAAAAAAGCCGATATTTTGAGGTCAGAATTTTCGATTGAAAATTAGGGTGCTTTTTTGATATTAAGTTAGAATAAGGCGAAAAAATAAATATTTTAAATCAAATAAATTACGGTGTATTTGTGACATAATAAGGTAAGTTGCCACCAAATTTCGTAGAAAAAAAAATTTGAAAAAGATATAAATAAAAAACCAAAGACTTGGTTTTTTGAATTTTTCACCTGAATATTAAGGTTATGTGAAAAAATTGCTAATACAAAAGTTGTAGATCTTTTTATTACCTACAACTTTGTCATTTAACTTTTTTCCATAGGACTCGTAGTTTTGCCGGAAATCAAGATAAACCATTTTTTACCCTAAAAACTCACCCCCTCCCACTTCCCGAACTCGGATCGACCGAAATTTATTTTTCCTTTCATTTTGATCATATTCCCCTCCTTTCCTAATGGGTTTCATCCTACTGTAATTTTTTTTGGTTTAAAAAATTATCGACCCTGGTCTAATAGTCAGATGGGACCCCCTAAAATCAAATTCATATAAAAATACAATATCTAACTAAGACTGAAATTTACAGTTAAATTAACTGGAAGATTTAGATCACCAATTAAATGAAGCAGTTACATTAACAGTCAAATTTTTAGGAATGGAAGAAAACCAAACCGTCAATTCCAAAATATGAACCTTGGTTTGACCAATCTTGTACGGAATCTAAGAAACTGTCTGATCACATATTGCGACTTAGATTTGAATATTAATAGTGTAACCTTAAATTCACTACAAACAATACTAAGCCACTACTTAAATAAAAACTCTCAAGAAGATCAAACTAGAATATTGCTTATTATCCGTCACCTACATATAAATATCAACTACAAGATGAACTTCATAAAAATAATTATTTATGTAGCTCAGCTCCACTATACATTAAGAGACTTGTAGCTCAGCTCCAAACAACCAACACTGAAAAATTATATATCTATGTTAATAACAACTGCTATAAAATAACAAATATAATCTGCTTAATGTGCAATTGTCTTGTACCAGAAACTCTCGAACACATACTGCAGTCTATCCAATGTATAAACACCTAAGAAGCGACTAAACCTCGGATGACCTAGACTCGATACTATCATCAAGAGATATTATAGTACTCACCAAACTACATCAACTTATGAGTGGAGCTATGAAAATTAGAGCATTTATCATCAACGAATAATACTAATATATGTATAATGTAATCATCCAACTTTGTTGTATGTGAATGTTCTAAGTTTTCATTATACATGTATGCAAGGTTTCCTTTATGGTTTGTTTTAATATTTTATTAATTTTTTTCACATGTGTGATCACAGACTTCCATTCTATTCTCATTGTTCATGTAATTTGTGTCCGAAGGAACAATAAATCTATTTATTTATATAACTATCGAGTGGAAAGGCTGGCAAAATGTTTACTAATAATCAATTGAAGTAAGACACAGCAAATATGGAAACGCATAACTCTGCTCTCTTGGTCGATTGGGGCGCTCTTCGCCAAACATAAAATTGTCGTGGAGGGCTAGTTTACGTTGACCAAGGCAACGGTCCCAAGCCCGGAACAAGGAGGAGGGAACACACATACACACGACACACACACTCTCTCAATCCGAGGTATAATGCGACCCGTACTTTAGGATGCGCGACGGCAGAGAAGTGCCGTCACAAACGGAGCCTCCAAAAAACTAGGCGCCCTCATGGAGTAAGTTGCCTTACTGTGGCATGCGGGGCTCCGCCTACTGTGACCAACCACTTCCCTAGCTTCTCGTGGGACCTATATGAGTACAACACAGAAAAAAAGAAGAAAGGAAACCGATGGAGCTGACAATAACTCCATCGGAAATTCCAGAAAAACTAGAGGAAGCGCTACTTGCGTCTCCTTGCTCCTCCCCCCTTTCTCTAACAGCAGGTGGAGTAGTATACTGCTCCTTCAGGAAAACCAAAAAGACGTTATGCAGGGACATCCAGAAAACGTCTTAGCAGCCTAATCAAGAACGGTGTCCCCTATAATATTGCCTTGAAGTAGATCCTCCAAGAAACGGAGGAAAAGGAGACGAGTTAAAACCAACCGCCGCCACCCAAACAACCTGGGACCTTCCCGAGGGATAAAACACCGTTAGTTCCCAAGAATAAGCCTATCCGATCAGAGGATAGTACACCAAGAAATCCCATGTGGGCGAAGGGGCTAAACGTTCATTCAAGGATGTGGCAGAAAGTGTCCGGGTTGAAATAATCCATGGGGAATACCCAAATGTACAGCTCTCGGGCGAACAATTATTTGAACGAGTTCGAGTTGTGGATATACCGGTAAATTCATAGAATTTGTTCAGTCGATAATATCAAACCAGACTCGAAGAGGACTGGAATGCATACAAGTGTCGCCTCTAGGAGTATAAGCCAAATAGGGGAATGGAGAATGTGCTACGATAAAATCAAAGATTTCCCCCAAGCAGCTAGAATCCAAAAAACCCTCTCCAAATATTCTAACAATCATATCAGTATACTAACCAAAGAAAAGGGCACAAAAACTGCCAACCTGAAGGACGGCCTTGAACAATTAGTATCAACTCACTTCCTTGACTTCAGAATCGCAAACACGGTATCCTGGGAAAAGAGGAGAATTACTACCCGAAGGGCGATGACTGGCGTATATCGCGGATAGACTGAGGTGGGCAATCTCAAGCTTTCCCCCTTTAAATCTCCAGGAACGAACGGCATATATCCAGCTCTACTCCAGCGGGGCCTGAATGACTTAATGCCGCGCCTGGTGGCAATCCTCAAATCCTTATTGGCACTGAGGTATATTCCAAAAGGTCAGAGAGAAGTCAAAATTGTGTTCATATCAAAATCAGGAAGAATAGACTATTCCATGTCAAAAGCATATCGACCCATTACCATCGTTTTTAATGAAGAGAGAGGCTGTGCGAACGATGTATAAGATATGTAGGGATAACACAAAATCCAGTGCATCCAAATCAACATGCATACTCAACAGGGAAAGCTACCGATTCGGCTCTTCATCTCGTGGTGGGCCGTATGGAAAGATCTCTGGAAAATAAAGAGTCCACCCTGGGCGTCTTCATAGACATATAAGGTGCGTTTGACATATCAAGTTTTCTTAAAATAACAAATACACTTGCTAACAACAATATTCCCCTAACCATAAATGGCTGGATGTTAACATGCTCTCAAAAAGAGTAATAAAAATCAGCGTAGACGATGTAACCATCAGACGCCTGGCTGTAAACGGTTGTCCACAGTGAAGGGTACTTTCGCCACTAATATTGAACATGATTTTAGACTTCTTGGTCAGCCGCCTCAACGATAGCGACACTACTAAATAATAACTTATCCAGATAACCTAGTGATTTTGTTAACAGAAAGATTCGAGTAGATACTCTGCGCTCAAATGCAAGAGGCCCTCAATATCATAGAACAATATTGTAAAGACTATCCACTGTCAATAAATCCGAAAAAGATGGTTCTTTTCACGAAAAAAGGAAGCTTGTGAAATGTCCAGCTCCAATGCTCCTAAATACCAAACGTGGAACTCTTATCTAGAAAATAGAGTAAAAAAAGGATATAATCCTTATGAACAGTGTCAAAGAACCATCAAACGTACCTGGGGAATGTCATCTAGGGTCACTGCCTGAATCTACACTGCCATCATTGGACATATGCTGACGCACGAAGCGATTGCTTATGGAGTTAAGGTAAACCAGCTGACAGTAAACTGGATAAAATCCAGAAACATGGGGGTGATCCTTTGTCTCACTCCCCTTGACATACACATCAAGGAGGTTGTTTTGATGACCATGACACGTCCAACGCTCTAGCAGTATACAACCTGATGTAGGATCCGGTGAATTGAAACGTCTCTTGTGGCGTGAGCCACTCAGAGAGGTTCCATTACTGCAAGCCAATGCGGACTCGATTCCACAGCGACATGCCTTTCACAGATCCTATGATGAATGAATGATGAGCTTCATCATTCAAAATAACGTACAAGACTCATTAGAAGAAGGCGCAACCCACATCTTCACAGAAGGGACTGAAACCAATGTAGGCTCAGGATGTGGAATTATTTCCATATCCCTGAATCTAAACATTAATTGGGCGATGGACTGCAATACAAGTGTTGCTGAAACAGAGCTCACTGCAATCTGCATTTCCGCAATAGAGATTACCAAAAAGGAACACCATAGGTAATAATATTTACATCCTCACGGATAGAAGACAAACACTGCTAGCCCTGAATACATCAGGTCTAATATTAGAGTTTCACATGGCTCTAATCGAAGTCTGTAATAACTTGGTCAGTTTAGGCTGGATCAAGGGCCACGGGAAATCGAAACGGAACCATATTGTTGACTCGCTAGTCAGAAAAGCAGCCTCCCAAAAACACTTGGTACTCGGCAGTTTCATTATTCGGTGTCAGCGGCAGCTGACTTATTGAAGGAACCACTTCCTTAATAAGTTTGATGGAAGATGGGACGACGCAGAATGCTGCAGACTTGCTAAAGAACTGTTCTAATATGCGAACAGCAAAGTAGCCAAAAAATACAGTGACTATGAATAGTCAGAACCTGAGAACAGCTACGGGTATTCTAACTGGTCACTGCTACCTACGAAAACACATCTACAGACTGGATCTACCTATAATCTCGCAAATCAACACTATTCCCAGAAGCGGGTGGCGCCAGGAACCCACAAAAAGGCAGCTAGCGGGCTGGAAAAGGAAATGCTTTGAAACGGAGACGTTCAGGTTGATGATGAACGGATCCCAGCGCCGCGAATAACAACTGCCGAGGACATCACAGAAAAGGTAGTTGCAGCCCTGGCGGTAGCGCCAGCGATGCTTCGATGCCAAGGAATTGCCCGAACAACGGCAGAGCATCAGTCTACTGATGGAACTCGATAATCGCCCAACACCGGCGTGCGTGCCTTAAGGCAAGAAGAGAACACAAACGTGCTCGTAAGAGAGACAGGGGATCTGCGAAGAGAAAAGGCGTCTTCGCAGAAATGCCATCAACTCGAGTAAATGAATGTTGGAAGGAACTCAGCGCAGGAGTGGACCAGGACCCATGGGGCAGACCGTATAAGACGGTCATGCATAGGATAAAGAGTCTACTCTCTACAATATCTACCTGTCCCCCGACATTCTGCAAAGAATAGTAAAACATCTGTTCCCGGAGAAACCCGATATTTCCCGACTATCACCTAGAGGATGGAGAAGTGGATATTCCTGCAGTGACTATGAAGGGGCTCACGAGGGCCTGCACATGCTGGATTCGGACGGGAAGAACTTGGAGTGGATAGTGGCCGATAGATTGAAGTAATACATCGATCCTCAACTTTCCGAATCCCTATTCGGAGTCGGGAAGAACTTAATGGTAGCGATATTATGGTGAAGGTGGGAAAAACGATGATGGTAGATAGTTTATAAAAGAGAAGAGTCGAGAGCTATTTAGCTACATAAAGGCCCCGCAAAACTATTTTGCACCAGGCCCCACTTTTGCTGGAGACGGCACCACAAGATTTGATACAAGGCCCATAGAAAGGGTAAATACATTCAATTACTTGGACATCTGGCTTTCCGAAGACTGGACATCAGACAAGGAGATGAAAGGTCGCATTGAACATGCTCGACAGGCACTTTTGAAGTTTCGAAGAGTGCTTACCAGTTCCGATTTTGATCGTGATCTCACACTCAAATTTACGAAGTGCTACCTTTGGTCAGTGCTTCTTTACGGCATAAAGGACTGGGACATTGAAGACGATCGCAATTAACAAATTGGAGACTTTCGAGATGTGGCTGTATCGCACAATCCTTAAGGTCCCTTGGACGACTAGACTGACAAACGAAGAAGTTCTAAGACGTGTCAATAAACAAAATGAACTATTTGAATAAATTAAGAAAAAGAAAACGGCATATCTTAAGCATATAATACGAAATAGCAAGTCTTACGTCTGCTGATCGAAGGCTGGAGAGGGAGCGGAGATAAAAAATGTCTTGTCTGCGACAGTAGACGGGGCTACACGATGTACAGTCGTTGATACACACCGCAAGGAATAGAGATGCGATGGAAAATGATATCGCAAACATCCATTAGTGGATACACATTGGAAGAAGAAGACAGATACAGAAATACGAGACTTCATCATTCGTTGTCTGAGAAACATCTACTAGCCCAATACAATTTCCAATGGAAACCTAAGAACAATTTATCACCAAGCTCCAGTGGGTTACACTACCAATCAACCCAAATGTGGCTGAATGCGTTACACATTCTTGAATTCTTGAATGGAACCGCCACATTTGGCGTTGAACTCTTGAACAAGAAATCGCCGATGAACCAGAGAACGAGTCCTGGGACAGAAATCAAGACGATGGCTCAGATTCGTGTTCAGTGGCATTCCTTTGTTGAGGCCCAACGTCCCTCTAGGGATTAAAATACATAAATCAATAGAAGGAAGAAGAAACTTGATTTTATACTTAATAGCATATCAATATTCTGTCTATATCAGTCTGTTGCTGTTTGCAATAGCGAGTGATATATAAATTTGTTACTTCCGAATTTTTAAAAATAAGTTGTACCTAAAGCTCGAGTTTCGCCGTCTCTATAACACGCTTCAGCCGCTCGCTTTCTTGCTTGATCTGCTAAAATGATTGCTCTTCCAGTATCCGCATACATTATTCGCTTAACTTCCCTTATTAAACATTCGAATATGGCTTGGTTGGTTTGCATATACAACGTTCCTCTTTCTTGCGGAAAATAATATTTAGAATTCCATATTTTATTCCGTGACAAAGTATGTGCCACTTTCAATTGTTTCGAAGCGTTTTCGTACTCCTTCAAATTGTCTATCAAATATCGCGCATAAGCGTATCTACTTAAAGCTTCGAATTTACCACCGATTTTGGAGGAGTACGACATTGAGAGTCTGATGCAATATACAAAAATCTGTTCCCCCAACCACCACCAATCGGGGTTTCCGAAAGCAAATTCAACTGCTAGTTTGATAATGGTATGACATTCTTCACAGTGAGATTCCTTTCTTCTAAACACTTCAGCTTCTTTTAGATTCTTTGCTAAGATTCCTAATTCAGGTTTGGCGAATTTTATTTGCGGTAAAACAAAAATGTTGCTACCTGGAATTGATTCTCTTCTAAGTTCATCCTGATAGAGAATAAGAGCTCCTATCAGAGCGGCGGTGTCGATATATCCAGCTTCGTCTAAATTCGTTATAAGAGCTTCATGGAAAGGTAGTCTGAATTGACGTATATCCGCGAGATTATAATTTGGCAGGGACATTCTCATTTTTTCTACTTCTGACTTAATATCTTGTTGTCTGCCGTGCTTTTTTGTCAGCCTAAGAAAATCGGTATCATTTTGTATACTACCTGATTTACGTTCACCTGATTTGGATTGTCTTCGTTCTATTTCTTCTGAAATTTTATCCGACACCGATTTCCTACATACTGCTGTATCTCCTAGATCTCTGCTGTATCTTTTACTTTCTCTTCTACTCTCTCTTCTACTTCCTCTTCTACTTTCGCTTGTACTTTCTCTTCTAGGTGAAACCATGTACAAGTCTAATTATAGTTAGTTTTAAAAAAAATACTTTTCTCTAATAATTATATATATGCAATTTTGACGTAAACACAGTTCTGTCAAAAAATGTCAAATTGAATCAATTGGCCTTATTCAGGTGCACCTTGAAACTTGTTTATTGAATTGAATATTGAAAAGTATGGCGAATTTATATTCTGGTGCTCCTTGACAAACCATATTGAATGTTGGTAATTGAAACGTTTTTCACTATTGAATATTTTTCAATTCTTCTTATTCACGTGACCCAAAACTTTCAACAACAGTTTTCCAAGTTCCTTATATCATAAGCATTTGATAAAGGAACTGTTTATGAACTTGAATCTTAAATATTTTAGAGGTTATGCATTCATGTCATGAGTATTTGAATCAACTACCTACCCAACTAGTCTAGTTTTTTTTTGTGAGAATGGGTGATATCCTAAATGTTCCTCTTTTAATTGAAGCATTGCAAAATGAAGAAGAAAAGAGTAAAAACAAATGTTCAAATATAATTTTTCGGTATTTACGTAACATATTTTCAGCTTGAGAACAACCAAAGAAAAAAAATTTAAGAAATACTTCAGATCCCTTTGATCTTCCTGAAATTGTTTTTAAATCTGTATATAGATTTAACAAAGATACGGCAAGATACTTAATAGTTGAAATAGGCCCATTTATACCCGATCTTGAAAGGAATGAATCAAAAATTCCCAAATCACAAATAATTTTATGTGCCCTACACTTTTATGCCCAAGGAACATATCAAAAATCCACTGGACAGGATATGAACTGTCCCATGAGTCAATCTTCAGTTAGCAGGTGCATTGATATGGTAACTGACATCCTAAATGAATACTTTGGATATAAAGTTAAATTTCCTCAAAATGATGGAGAAAAAATGAGGAAAAAATTAAGTTTTTCAACATCTTTTATGCGTTTCCAGGTTGGTTTTTGCTAACAAATTAAACAGCTATTTTTCATTATATATTTGTTTCTAGTGTTCTAAAATGCTTTTCAAGTAGGTAATCAAATTAACTTAATAACAAATTATTTCCTTCATTTAAGGTATAATTGGGGTTTTAGATGGAACCCATGTGAGAATAGTAGCACCACCTACCAATGATCAAATTTTTCCATCTATTCTCTTCTATAATCTTAAAGGCTTCTATAGCCTCAACGTTCAAATAATTTGTTCTGCAGATTATAGAATTCTTGCTGTTAACCCCAGGTATCCAGGGAGTGTACAAGATTCAGCAATATGGAGCACAAGTTTACCCAGGCTTCATTTAATGCAAGTATTTAGAAATGGAGACAGGTCCTCTTGGCTACTGGGAGAACCTTGGCTCATTACTCCTGTCATAGGAGATATGAATGAGCAGGAAAGAAGATTCAACATTCTTTTCAGAAGAATAAGAAACATAATTGAGCGAGTTATTGGCATCTTGAAATCCAGATTTAAATGCTGCTTTGGGCACAGGGCCCTACATTATGCCCCAATAAAAGCAGCAAAAATAGTAGATGCTTGTGCCATTCTGCACAATATATTGCCAGAAAGGCGGGACTTTTTAGGAAAGAACCCCGAGGCTGCTGCGCCTATTCCAGATGAACCAATTAATTTTCATGATCTGAATATTGGTCAGAATTACTTTAATGAAGGTGTACATACCAGAAATAGGATTATTAATAATTATTTGTAATTTTTGTCATTGTAAAATATATTCAACTTTTTGAAATAGATTTTAATTATAAACTAGTAATTTTTCATTTAACGTACATCTCATTCAACTCAATAAGGAAAAATATCTTTCCATCAATTGATCCATGGTATCCTTCAACCTTTTGCTACTAGCTTTCAACAAATGTAAAACCCTCTTATCTTTTTTTGTAGTTCTCTAGTTCCTGGTGTAGCGACATGTTACGACTTTTTTCCTTTTAGGTTGCTTGAACTGCTTTACTGGTCTAGATTCTTAAACTTATTTACATATAATGGCATTGCCATATGGTCTTATTAAGAATAAAATTGAGCTCTACTTTAATTGACACTCACAAGTGTGCTTAAGAACAATCATTCCTATAAAAATACAAGAGACATATATTTTCTGCTAGTACGAATGTAGAATCAAAGTTTTAAATGTTGATTTATGTCGAAAGAACGGACTATATGGTGTGGTAGTTGTTTGAGGTTAAGCTCAAAACAAATAAAAAAGTTAGACTCAAGTTCTCCATTTAGCAATTGTATTAGCCAAAGGCGCTGGTATTCGATTAGTAATTTAAATTAATGAGTTTCGGGATTGAAGCGAAAGCGAGGATTGGTTAAAGACAACTCGAAATAAATAACTAACAAATTTAATTAATAAAGGGGATTATGAAGGTTTGATCTCCTGTGAAATACAGAGAAAATTCAACAACAAAATATGCACATCTAAATTGAACGGCCGTTCCTCATGAATATAAAAACTAATGTACAATGAAAGAACATTAAACGTAAATAAGTTTAAATCTATCACAGAAAATATTTCTGTTGAAATCAAAAATTTGGCCACATGACCACAGAATTCTTGTTGAAATAAAAACAAAGTCGCCTAATATTACTCACTAGAATCGTTCCGAATGTGGTAGTGTGTAGCGAAACACAGTATATGTGTAGCAACAATGGTTGTGTTAAATATTCGAGATGCACCTACCCGGTGACTGAATACGTCAAATAAAAGGACAATACTTGGATCTGGATGCAGTAAAAATACCAGAAAACTTTAATTTTTAATGAATTATCGTTTACAAAGTGCAACTGGTCACTTCAAATTCAATCATACTACTTATTACAAAATGTCAAAAATATGACGTTTCAACAAAATTAATTATGGAAAAAAAAACACAAAGCGACAACTTTCCGCAACATTAGCGACAACTTTCCGCAACAGGTTGCGTTCAGAAAACATACCTTATAACTCAACTGTTGAGTGAGCGCTCACTAAGCAATGAATGGTTGACGTATGTCTTCTGACGATCATTTTTTGGAAGGATCATAGATACTCTTTATTATGAATTGTATTGTCTTTGGAATAAATATTTGAGAAATTAAAATTATGGCTAGAGCTAGAAACAATTTAATTCTTGCATTATTAGATGATGGTGATGTAATAGATATTAACCAAAATATTATAGCCCATGTAGTAGAAAATTTACAGGAACCATTGCATGATTATAACGTGAGAAGACGTGGTATTCGAGAAAAAAACAGAAATTATTACGAAGAAATAATTCCAGCATACAATGATTTAGTTTTTAAAGAGCATTTTAGGATGTCTGCCAGAGCTATAGAGGTATTTAAATGTATCTGTTCGATGGAAGAGCTTGAATTAGTTATTATTATTATTCGTCAACATTTTTGGTATCTGTTATGCTATATGTAACATTATTATATGTGTTTTTAAATGAAACTCAAGGTCTCTAATATGAGCATATTCCACGAAGTAAGGGTCGAGACAGTCAATTTCATTATTATATGTATAAATCGCTTCATATTCATCACTCATGATGTAATATTTTGATTTAATCATATATAACCCTACTAAATATAATCTTTGTTTTGTTTACTATTAATAAAGCCATAGATCTTTATATAAACATCACAATTTGCAACGTGTTGTGCTCACTGAGCGCAATTGAAAACCGTTAATAAAAATGGCGTCCGCTCACCAAAGATGTTGAGCTTCGCGCACTGATCAATGTGCGTTCACAGAACATTTACTCAACGGTTCTGCAACAGTTGTGTTTTCTGAACGCAACCAATATAAAAGTTATAAATTATAGTACTCACGTACAACCTTGTTTGAGTCTTCCTGTCGAACTGCTTCCTGGCACAAAGCACATATACGAAGAATCACCTTTGCTAATTACACGTTTTGAAAGGGTTTGAAAGACAACTGTCAAATTGTAATGAGTATATGTATAATTGTGAGCGTGGTTAAATGTTACTTATTTGTTGTAAACTACTGTAGGTATAGATATCCTTTGATATCGGTTACTCTATGAGGTAATCAGAAGAATTTATCCACAATGCTAGCATAAATCAAATTGAACCTTTCCATTCAAATCAAATGGAATAAAACATTCACTGCTCTCGCGTTGCAATCACTCTTGAATCTTTAATAGACCTTTCTATTAATTTAACAAAAACCGTAAGTTTGCGAAGTGAGAATTCAAAAAACTATTTCAACCCAAAAAACACCTTTCTAGAACTTCACTGTTCTGGACTTGTCACCTTGACACATCAAAACTCGACTCGACATTTATGTCAATGCCGTCGCCAACTACTGCACGGGGTGGGTCGTGTATGTTATTTTGACGTCTTCATGACTTTTCAAATTCTACGTCAGAATGCAAAAACTCAACCGAACATTTTTACGAGGAAATTGCAAAACCCGTTGGATGTGGTGTACAGGGCGAATCAAACTCAGAATAATAAATATTTAGTTGAATTCTTTAGTTCGAACTAGTTTTCGAACAGTAGTACTGTTACGAAACAGCACACTGGTATAGTCCCCTGTGTAGCATGTACGATTAGTACCAGCATTTAAGGATTTGATGATTAATAATTGTAGTCAAAGCATTCTCCATACAGCAATTGTGAGCCAGATGAGAGTAACGGAGCTCTTACAGATCTAAAAGAATTTTTAAAATGTGAAGCATCTCCAGTCAACTCCAGTTCAACTGAGCTATGCACATTAACAATTTCAGCATCAGTTGCTTTACATCGCAAATCGCAAGTGGGTAGAAATATAGCTGTGTTTATTACCCGCAAAACGTTTTATGTTTATGTTGTCGGAATTATATACTGTATAGGAGTCATGAACAAGATACAGATTTTATAGAATCAAAGCAGTATGTACATTCTAAATTAACAAAATCTGGTACATTTAACTGTAACAGAACTGGATTACCGATTTTCGATAACTTAACTGTACATATAAATGACATTTCATCGCTTAATAAAATTAAATATCTGGGAGTCATCATTGATTCACATTTAAGGTGGGACTCTTACATTAAATATATCATCAAAAACTACGAATTATTTTATTCTTATACTTTAAAAACATATTACCAACCCGCCTCATAAAAATACTATACTACGCACTAGTGGAAAGCCATCTCCGCTATGGAATACTAGGATGGGGAGCTGCAGCAAAAACATGCACCTTTTAGAAATATATCAAAAACGTTTTCTCAAACTCAATTTTTCTAAAGATCGACAGTACAACTCTGATCAACTGTACCTAGAAACAAAAATTATGGACACCAGACAACTATACTTCTTTCACACACTCATAAAATATCACACCACAAAACAAACAGCAATAGTAGATAATCATCCACACAATGCACGAAATCTATCAATTTCTTGGCACCAACATTTTATAATAATTTACCTGAACGAATGAAAACATGTATATATCCACCGCAATTCAAAAATGCATTGAAAAAATTCATTCTTGACAATCAAAGACAATTAATTCATCGCCATTTCGATATTTACGCAAGCTGAACAAATCATTATCCTAATATGTTACAGTGTGCTGCTTGCATAAATGAGGAGAAACTGATTGTTATTCTATATATCGTGTATTGATTTTTATCTCCATTGTTTATTGTTCATAGGTATGTTATATTATCATCACTATTTTTAGGAACTACTTATAAGTATATATTTGTGTTGTGTATGTAATAATTCTTATAAACATTTTTATATTCATGCGAAACAAGTGGAACAGCACTTATCGCTCATTAGCTTTATTCATTTTATTTTCTTGTAATCTTCTTGTATTTATCGAATAAAGATTATTATTATTGTTAAAAATAATAAAATTCTTCTTCAGTATAATATTTAAAATTCCCGCTGAATTCCCCGTCCAAATAATTCAGATGAACACCCCTAGATGGGTCTCTCTAACAAGCTGACGGGTTACGAGGTAGCTTGTTGCCTCTATCTGTAGTATATATGAATATAGTTCTTGCGGCAATACTTCAGATGGCACTCCCCGCTGACAATATAAGAGTTACAATTCTAGGTTGAAATATTTTATGGTGTTTACTGTAATAACTCAGTCAACAGTTACTACATATTTATCAAGAACGAATTGAATATTATGCCTCAACAAATTATATAATAATAATAACTTTATTCACTTACAATTTAAATATCAAAATATATACATTTTATCCAGCTTAATAGTAAATAAAGAAGTAGACTATAGAAGTGCCTAACACAAGCCAAATACAAAATTAAAATAACAAGGGTAATCACAACAAAATAAAAAATTCCTCAACTTTTAAATAAAAAGCCCGTTCATATACAAAATTCATTTTGAACTTCTCTCTCTCTCTCTCAACAGCATTTTATTGTATAATTGCATTGTTTATCGTAATAATATTTGCCGTAAAAAGAATATTGCTTATTCCATTCATTGTGAAATCATACAAAGTTTTTAATAGGCACGTTGAACATTGAAAATATATTCGCATTTTATTTGAGAATAATGAAAAGCTTTGTACTAAATATTATCGGATTAAATGGAAAAAACCTTCTATATGAAATAAATCCCACAAAATATCAAGTCAATATTTGCGCAGAGATCCTCACGAGTGATTTGGGTCATTCGAAGGAGAAAAAAGATTCATAAAGTTTTATGAGAATATTCTCACAATAGATAGCGTCTATACAAACAAGCCCACAAGTTATTTCGTACTTTGACGCCTTCCTGCAAACGATAGGCATTGATTAACCTCAAAACTCTTTTAGCGCACTTTCTTTACATAAACTGGAAAAGTATATGGAAGATCTGCTAACCAATGAAGATATTTGAATAATTTCTATTGTAACATCTACTCGATTCAATGATATACAAGAAAAATAGACTTTTTAAAAATGTCGGTTCGATTCGAGTTATTTCCAATTTTATCTCTTATTGCAGAGTCCTCGAACTTTTTTGTCATATAGACCGCTTTCCATGTCGTCCGGTTTTGGTTAGCAACATAAAAATTTGCCGTGACGCCAATGGCGGAAACGGTTGATGAAGTTTATTTTAAGAAAGTTGTTTGACAATTTCAATTATTTTTATTTTATTAACATTGTTATATTTAAGGGAAATGCATTGTAATAATTGGGGTCTAATTCTATTTTAATGTTACGAAATAGCACCCTAGTGTAGGCCCTGAATCCGACTCTGGCTAAATCATGTATGAAAGTTAAAAATTTGGCAAATGCGCAGGGATTTCTTCGAATTGTTTGCCATTGTTTTTGTGACAAATCTTATCTAGACAATTCCAGGCAGGCGATTATTTTGTGAACCACAATATAGAAAGATCTAGAAAAAGGGCACTTAATATATAAGAGAGGTACCAACGAGTTAGTTTTTAAAGTGATCTCATGAGATAAACAGTAAACAAGTAAATATATAAATTGAGTCTAAGTAAATAATCAGTAGTGAAGTGTTTAAATAAATTGGTGTTAGTGAATATACTGTGTATATAATATGAATTAATGAATAGACATACCGTGTGTATGAATTTATCCAACCCATCGTAATAAAAACCTTTTAAATAAATAAGAAAAACATTGGTGTCAGTTGTGGGGTAATATAAATAAATTGCTACGTAAAAAGGCCAAATGGTCAAGAGACTATGTGATCTGAACTAAAGGCAGAATTGGGAAATCGTGAGTTGGAAACGTCCGGTAAGAAGAGTGAATTAATAGAAAGAGTCAAAGACGCAATGGGAAGTGATTGCTTATCCTACCCCTCCCCCTACCACTTAACCTCGTAAATTTTTTTCTAATATTTCAGTTAACATAGACGAAAGATTTCCTATATGAAGAACGATATTTCTGCCATTAAAGAGATGATTTCAACTAATGTTAAAAACGATATTTCTGGTAAAAAGCGATATTTCAGCTAACATGGACAAACTTTCTGCCGATATCTTATTATTGATAAATGAGGTTGCCGCTGCAGTGGAAAATAAAAATTCCTGTCTTAAATCGGATATTGAAGATAAAATCACAACGATGGACGAGAAACTGGAGAATAAGATGACAATGATGGACGAAAAAATCAAGGAGTTAGAGAGAAAGATAACAGTATCAAGACACGCTGCAGGTTCAAGCTAAAGAAGAGAAGACCGAACAAATAAAACATTGCAAGCCAGAACACTTCACAAGATAGAAGATATTTGCCCCAGTCAAGGCTCCAACGTTCGACAGTAAGACGTCGTGGCCTAATCACGTGAAACAGTTTTAAGCAGCCGCTAGAGTGAATAATTGGTCCGACAAGGAGAAAGCAGTGAACTTAACTTTCGCGCTTCGGGGAGATGCATTAGATGTACTTCAGACGATACCTCTGTAAGAAACGGATGATTTCGAATAGCTGAAGAAGAGGTTGGACATACGATATAGTCATGAACATCTAGAACATTTGTACCAATCCCAGCTGCAGAACCGTAGACAAAAACGAGATGAACCCCTTCAAAAGTATGAAGTGTATTTTCGGGGTGGAATCGTGACAATTTCTTGGTCATATTATATCGGGCAATGGTATCTCGGCTGACTCTGAACGTATTTCATCCATAGTGGACTTTCCAGCTCCTTCTAACAAAACAGAACTTATGCGATTTCTAGGTATAGCCAATTTTTCTAGCCGTTTCATACCGGGTAGATCTCAAGTATTAGAACCATTGACTTCTTTACTAAAAAAAAAATATTTGCTTTACCTGGGGTATTTCCCATGAAGAAAGTTTTAATAAAATAAAAAATTTATTACAGGAAAGCCCTTGTTTAGATTATTTTGATACTTCTAAAAACGTTATTATTTCAGTAGACGTCTCTTCCTTCAGGTTGGGAGCTTGTTTAATGCAATAAAATGGCATTGGGTTAAAAGAGTAATCTCTTATGCATCCAGATTACTATCTCGTAGCGAACAACGTTATGCGCAAATAGAACGCGAAAGCTTAGCCCTGACATGGGCGTGCGAAAATTCTTCGGAATATATAACGGGGATCAAAGTTTTAATCGAAACTGATCATAAACCTTTAGTGCAAGTGCTTCAGAGCAAACGAGCTCACCCCACGTCTACAAAGATTTCGGTTGAGTCTTATGAGATACGATTATGAAATATACTACGTACCGGGCAAGGACATGGTAATAGCGGACGCCTTGTCTAGAAATTTTGGTAACGAGAGGTTGCCAGAAGACAACTAATTAGCACTAGAAACGGATACCTATGTCAATCTAATCACTACTTCTTTCGAGGTTAAGCGCTACGTTTTAGAAGAAATCAAATTAGAACAATCCAAGGATCCCATTTGCATTAAGTTGAAGCAATATGCTCATGACGGATGACCACGTAAAAATCTAATAGACCCATTGGTTTCGCCTTACTATCAATACATATATGAGATATATCATTGTGAGGGTTATCTCTTAAGAGGGACTTGAATATTGATTCCTAAAACCCTCCAAAGTAAATGTTTACGTTTTTTACACCAAGGCCATCAGGGAATCGTAAAACTGGTATAAACTTTCCAAATAAATAGAAAATATGATCAAAAATTGCTCACAATGTGTTGGACACCGTGTTAATATTGAAGAATCCTTGATTACAGAACCCTTTCCAGACCGCGCTTGGCAGAAATTAGCAATTGATCTGTTTTACTTAAATCGAAGTTGGTACCTAGTAGCAGTCGATTATTTTTCACGATATTTCGAAATTTTTAAACTTTCAAGTTTAACCGAAAGCCAAATCATCACCAGACTGAAAGAATTGTTTTTAAGACTAGGAATAACGGAAATTATGAGATCTGATAAGGGGCCACAATTTGAACGTGAATTTAAATTATTTGCGGAAGAATTTGACTTCAAACAAATCACAAGTAGCCCCTACTTCTCTCAATCGAACGGAGCAGTGGAAGCGGCCGTGAAAACAGCAAAGAATTTAATTAAAAAAGAAAAAGATATTTACACGGATCTGCTAGCATATCGAACTACTCCACTTCCTAATGGATACACGCATACACATGGCCACTAATGTTTAACAGAAAAATACGCACGCAACGTCCTGTTTTGCCAAAACTCTTAAACAAAAACATAGACACAAGCCCAGTCCTAAAAATAGAAAAAAAATATAAAATAATTACGCAAAGCTACAATTTAAGACATAGAACTAGGCAGTTATCGGATCTTGCGGTTAATGACAAGGTTTGGGTGACAGATCTAAAGTTATATGGTAAGATTATAAAAATCTCACAAGAGCCTAGATCTTATTTAGTGGATACTCAACGAGGAATATACAGGAGAAATCGCTGGCATTTAATACCAGCCAAATACTCTCAGCTTCAATTTAGCACTCCCGATAACAGCCCCATTCCTATCACCTCAGTCACTCCATCCTTGTCAACCGAATCTAGCACCTCTAGTAATAAGTCCGATTGTAACTTTTATGAAAAAATTGCATCTAATGACTAAAAATTCCAAAATAAGTGAGGCGGAGATAAAGGGCTATAGTTATAATAGTGCCAATGAGGAAATTATTCCAAGTGCAGTAATACTCCTTCACGGCCAGTGAGAAACATTAAGAAACCTTCTTACCTAAATGATTACATCATTCATTAAAATTAATTTTTTACATTACATATTAGTTAGCGAATCATTTGATGAAGGGAAGGATGTTATGTCAGCATCATTATATTGTTATGCCTGGCAACGTTGCTATTACCCAGTACTACAATGCACCGGTTTGCAAGTGACAGTTTGTGACAGTTTGAGCTTGGAAGCCGGGTCGGTCGGCGTGCTATATCATTCTGAAAGTGTTGTTAATATTTAATTACTTAAATATACCAGCAGTCCATCTAATACTCGTGTATGATTTTAACCCACAACAATACAGTTCGAATTGCTTATCCATCAGCACCAGAGAACATGATGGAATGTCTGGGCATCCAGGCCTTTATTGACCCCGATATGCAGCAGACGTTTCGTTTAGCCCATCCCAAAACACTAGTTGATGTATTGACAGCTACTCTTGAATATGAAGCAGCAACGAAGGCTTCGGGTTATAATAAAATTAGGACCATCCAAGAAGAAGGCGACGAGGACAGATTTGACCAGATCATCAGTTTAATAAAAGATATGATTGACAAGAAGCCGAGAAAGATCAGATGCTGGAATTGTGGCGAGCTAGGGCATGTACGCAGTTCGTGTACGCGCCCCAGGACCCCTGCAAACTAAGAATCCCGGTCAGAGGAAAACTAGAACGGGTCGGCTACGAGAGGGCAGCATCATATATTAGTTAGCGAATCATTTGATGAAGGGAAGGATGTTATGTCAGCATCATTATATTGTTATGTATGGCAACGTTGCTATTACCCAGTACTACAATGCACCGGTTTGCAAGTGACAGTTTGTGACAGTTTAAGCTTGGAAGCCGGGTCGGTCGGCGTGCTATATCATTCCGAAGTTGTTGTTAATATTTAATTACTTAAATATACCAGCAGTCCATCTAATACTCGTTTATGATTTTAACCCACAACAATACAGTTCGAATTGCTTATCCATCAGCACCAGAGAACATGATGGAATGTCTGGGCATCCAGGCCTTTATTGACCCCGATATGCAGCAGACGTTTCGTTTAGCCCATCCCAAAACACTAGTTGACGTATTGACAGCTACTCTTAAATATGAAGCAGCAACGAAGGCTTCGGGTTATAATAAAATTAGGACCATCCAAGAAGAAGGCGACGAGGACAGATTTGACCAGATCATCAGTTTAATAAAAGATATGATTGACAAGAAGCCGAGAAAGATCAGATGCTGGAATTGTGGCGAGCTAGGGCATGTACGCAGTTCGTGTACGCACCCCAGGACCCCTGCAAACTAAGAACCCCAGTCAGAGGAGAACTAGAACGGGTCGGCTACGAGAGGGCAGCACCGACCCATGATTATTCCAAAGACCCTCTCATGCTGATAGCTTCTCTCAGATGTCGCAACCACAGTGTATACGTAGAATGCGAACTGAGTGGCAAGAGATATTCTCTGTTGCTAGACACTGGAGCAACTAGAACCATTATACGACTAGAGATAATAAACCCCAAAAGAAGGTTCTACCAACGAGATTGCGACTGCGGACTGTCACGGGTGAGAGTGCCATTGTGCAACAATTCCAATTGGGAATTAGCGCAGGAAAGTTCACGCATACGGTAGTTGACATCGAAGAAGACGTGATTTTGGAACTTGTTGTAATGAATCTACATGGTTTCCAATTTGACTTCAAAAACAGAACAATTCAAATGGGTTCCGAGGAAGTAATCCTTCATCCATATGAAGGCAGCACGATATTGGCAGCTATATAGGAAGATACCGTTCTACCTGCACGAAGCGAAACCATGACAGCTGCACGGCTACAGGGAATCATGGAGGAAGATACACCGGTTATGATGGACCCAAGAAAATACGACGAAGCGGTTGGCAAAGGAGTACTAATTAGAAAAGGATTGGTTACGTCGGCGAAAGATATCCCAGTACTAGTGATAAACGTGAACGATTACCCAATTACCATCAAGAAGGAAACCAAGATTGGAACCCGCGTACCAGTGACGTCTATAGTTCACCAAACAACGGCAACTGACACAGCCAACGCCAGATTCGAACAGATGTTATCAGTAGCTGATCAATCCTTAGATCGAGGTGAGAAAAGGATAATGAGAGAACTTCTCTTGCAGTATCGAAATCAATTCTTACCAAAGGGAGGGAAAGCTGGTAGAACATCAGCCATCAAACACAAAATCGATACTGGTAATGCCAAGGCGATTAGGCCATCAGCTCGAAGACTGCCACGAGCGAAGAGAGGGGAAGCTGACAGAAAAATTCGAAAGATGGAAGAAGAAAAAGTAATAGAATCATCTACTAGTCCATGGGTGACTCCAGTAATGCTCGTCAAGAAGAAGGATGGAACTACGAGATTCTGCGTGGATTATCGCCAGCTAAACAATGTGACGAAGAGAGACAGTTATCCTCTGCCTCGAATCGACGATACTTTAGATACTTTGGCCGGCAGCAAACTGTTTTACACCTTGGATTCGAAGTCTGGATATTGGCAAGGAGAAATCGACTCCGAAGACATAGAGAAGCTACCGGATCTGGATTATAGCGATTCAACGTCATGCCATTCGGGCTCTGTAATGCGCCCGCGATATTTGAAAGACTCATGGAAAATGTCTTGAGAGGGATGTCTTGGAAGAAATGCCTGGTATATTAGGACGACATCGTAGTACTGGGGAAGATATTCGACGAACACCTGAAGTATTTGGAAGATGTATTTAAACGACTCCAAGCTGCCCAGCTCATGTTAAATCTGAAGAAGTGTCAGCTATTCCAACACCGATTCAATTATCCATATAGTGAGCAATGAAGGAGTGGTGGTGGATCCAGAGAAAATTTCTTACATTCAGCAATGGCTGCAACCAATCGACAAACATAAAATTTGGAGTTTTCTTAGACTTCGCACGTACTATAAAAGATTTATCAGGAAGTTGGGAAATATTGCCATGCCCCTAACTCGACTCACAGAAGAAATAAGAGCTTTCCATTGGAACGAAGACTGTCAAACGGCTTTTGAAGCTTTGAAGAGGCATTTAACCACGGCGCCAATATTAAGATATCCATTACTAGAGGGAGACTTTATTCTTGACACTGACATAAGCAACGTAGGAATTGGAGAAGTGCTCTCACAGATCCAAGTAGGGCAAAAAAGAGTGCTGGGACATTTCAGTAAAGTCCTCTCCAAACCAGAACGAAACTACTGCCTCACAAGAAGAGGACTGTTGGCGGTAGTAAAGTCTGTGGAACACTTTTACCAGTATCTCTATGGAAGAAAGTTCTGAATCCGGACTGATAACGCAGCACTCAAGTGGTTAATGCAGTTCAAGAATCCCGAGAGCCAGATCGCTAGATGGATTGAACGATTTCAACATCAACGTCGAGCTGGTATTAGTCACCGAAATACAGACTGCTTCCACTGCAACAAGGCGGAATCTAGGGAAGCTGCGGTTTCAAGAACTACTGTAGATAACGAAGAATGCTCACCTACCCGATCGGAAAAGATCAGGAGAATGATCCTCACCTAAAGAAGATTCAGCAATGGAAGGAAGAAAATCGGGGACCTACCTGGTAAAAAGTGTGAATATTTTCACCGACACTCAAGGCATATTGGGTTCAGTGGGTATCCCTTGTCCTGGAAGAAGGGCTGTTGGAAAGAGTTGAAAACAATGGTGGTTCCGAGATGGGGAGTGGAGATGGGAGTGAAGAAAACCGTTCAGCGAGTCCGTGAAAGGTTTTATTGGATGAACAGCTCGGACGATGTGAAGGACTGGTTTAAGAAATGTACGACTTGTGCTACGAGTAATGGACCACTAACAGTAACAGAGAAGCTCCTATTGCAGATGGTTAAATTACAATACTTTATAACAATGCTATGGAGATAATATGTTTGCCTCCAGAAGAAACGTTTGTAACATTGACTACAAATGGTATTACGCCTTACCAATGCAACACATTTGCCTATATAGAAAATTTAAAGTTTTACACGGAGGTATGGAAGAATATCCCTTTTGCCAAGAAGATATGGCTCAAATTGAAAACATACAGAAGATAAAAGATCGTATTAAATTTAGACATTGCTACCGCTACGAAGGAAGATATGGGTGAAGGGAAGTGGCCGCGCGGGTCCCGACATGTTCGACGACACATTGTTAGTGATGGGAGGCAAAGGGGTCGTCGAAACTGCTTCGCCGAAAGTAAAGTAATGTGGTTTACTTACCTATATGATATAATTCCTCCCACTCATCATTCTGTGTGTGTCTACCGTTAACGTTTGGTGTTTAGATAGTGAATCCATAAAAAAAGACAGCGTGGTATGTAAAATACTATGTTTAAAATTTGGAATTTACTCATACATTGAATATAACAACACTGCATTCATTCTGCAATAATATTTAAGAAGATTCAGTCTGTATTTACTCCAAAAAAACATCATTCATTCTCATAATAACCTCAAATCATTTAACTAGGTTCTTATAAAAAGACAAAAACAGATATTAAAGCAGACCATACACGCTAAAACTATTACTTCGATTTTCTTAGTATGGAATTTGAGATGCAAAAATTACGTGAAGCGGTCGAGAAGAATAGAGTAGAATTGAAGTCTGTTATTGAATCATGTGAAGTTACATTAACTTTAAGAGTGGAGGACTTTAAACAAACAGTTAAGAATTTAGAAATAGAAAATACCATTTTATCGAATGAAGTGGAAGTGCTAGAAAGAGGCCTAAAGAAGAATAATATTATTATATTTGGGTTGGGTGAAAGTGATTTTTCTCCGGATTATGTTTTTCAGGAGTTAAAGAGGTTGCTAGAGGTTAACATCGGTATTTCTGATTTAAATAATGTGTACCCGTTAATAATAGCAACAACCCCAGCAGTCAATGTTGAATTTGTTACGTTCCTCAAAAAACTTGAAGTCCTTAAAAACTGCAAATAATTGAAGGGTACCAGAGTATCAATTTCAAGTGATCTTACTTACAATCAATGGATAGAAAATAAGAAACTTAGAGTATTTCTGGAGAAGGCTCTACAAAACCGCAGCTCATATTGCTACATAAGGGGAAATAAATTGTTTATAGACGCTAAGGGATATTCTGCCAATGAATTGCAAGAAGAAGAAATCATTTCGACAAAAACAAAAACGAATAGTGCACCACATACGCCGTCAATTAGTAGAGAAATAAAAGAACGGGAAGCCATTGCTGTATCAACTGCCACTGAAGTCGAATCTGTAGCTAAAGCTGAAGAAGAGGTATCTAATCAACAAAAACAAGTGAATAAAACTGAAAATTCTAGAAGCAACCGATATAAGGTGAACACAAAAAATAATCCAGCGAACGTTTACAAAGAAAAAAACATTACACCTGTACTCGCCAAAACGACTCTCCTAAGAGAAGGGCTACGAGCTAAATCCACTAGTAGTAATACCAATAATAACTAAAAGGTCAATTTATCCCTATTAGTTGAATATATCTGTGAAAAGGACCCATATATTGCTCACTACGATATTGAACCAATCAACGCGAAAATAATAAATAGTGTCGCAGATTTTGGTGTTGCATATTATTTAAAAAACTCGCAATTTAAAGTATTCCATAAAAATATAAGAAGTATCCAAAAAAACTATGACGAGATGTTATTGCTGTTAACTGAATTAAATTGTGAATTTGATGTAATCGTATTCACAGCAATTTATGTAGTATATGATTTAGAATTATATAACATTCCAGAATACGATATTATATACAACAATGGAAATTTCAACCAATACGATGGGGTAATTGTGTATGTTAAAAGTCACTATAACTTTAATTACAAACGAATACCATTAGGACCCTCGAATGTTATCGAGCTTACAATTTTAAATTTACAAGAAAAAATAACAGTAACTTCAATCTACAGATCTCCCAGCTCTTCCCCTGATAATTTCAATTTTGCTCTTCATGGATATTTGAGGAATTGTAAATTCAAAACCCACATTATAACTGGTGATATTAATATGAATCTATTACTCGAAAATGCCCATTATGTAGATGAATATAAAACAATATTAAATACGTTTGATTATGTTTCATATATTAACCAAACAACTAGGCGATGGAGTGGGTCCTGCAACGACCACTTTTATGTAAAAAACGGGATTTCCACATTCAGTAAAATATAATCATTCATTCTTATGTATGATCCAACAGATCATGATCCAAAATTCAAGTTTTCGAGTTCTCAGCAACCTGTAAAAAGTTTACCTATATATAAAAAATTTATAAATTTCAAAAGTTTGAGAAATGAGGTGAAAGCACAAGATTGGAGCATGATCAATATAAATAATGACATAGATGAAATGACTGAATCTTTTATATCTACTCAAAATACATGTATTGAAAAAAATACCCTTGTTGTGAAAATGGCCGCAAGTAAAGAATTAAAAAACCTTGGATAACTAAACATTTATTGAATCAAATTATACAAAAAAATCAACTATACAAAAAGTTGAAGGAAAATCCCACAGATGATGCCCTAAAAGATTATTACAAAACATTTAAGAACAAACTTATGAAGTTAATTCAAAAATCCAAAAAGGAGTATACACAACGAATGATAGAACAAAATCAAAATACGTCCCAAAATATGTGGACGTGTATTAATAAATTGTGCGGTAAGGTTAAATTTGAAACAAAAATAACAGCAGTCAATAGACACAATGAAATTGTAACTGAAAAGTCTGATATAGTTAATGAATTCAATAAATTTTTTAATTCAGTAGGAGAAGTTTACGCTGGCAAAATAGAAGCACCTGATGATTTTAACGAACATATTTCTCAGCTAGATAATTCTATATTTCTATATAATACAAATGAAATTGAAGTACAAAATATGATAAAATCACTAAAAAATAAAAAATCTCCAGGTGTTGATGGTTTGCGAGCGGAAACTTTGAAAGAATTATCAGACTTAATATGTAAACCTCTATCTACTATAATAAATATATGCTTTTACAAGGGTTATTATCCTAAGTGTCTGTCTGAAAACTGGTATGATAAAACCTTTATTTAAGTTAGGATCAAAATTGGAAGTAGGAAATTACCGTCCAATATATTTGATCTCTTCGGTGTCGAAAATCATCGAAAAAATACTAAAAAGCCGAATCCTAAAATACGTAAATAAATATCACATAATCTCAGACAATCAGTTCTGCTTTAGAGAAGGCAAATCAACAGAAGATGCTATTTGTTCTCTTACAAAAACAGGTTATGAGGCTGTTGACTCAAAAACACCCGCTTTAGCTATATTAGTTGACCTCTCTAAAGCCTTCGATACTGTATCGCACGACATACTATTGTATAGGTTGCAAAATCTTCCACTTATTAAGCAGTTACCTGAAAGACCGTTAGCAACAGGTAAAAATTGGCGATGTCATCAGTGAACCGAGGACAGTAACCTATGGGGTACCACAAGGTTCTGTTCTCGGACCCCTTTTGTTTACAATTTATATAAATAGTTTATTGAATATGGACTTGAAGGGTACAATGAGTTTCGCTGATGACGCTGTGATATTCTACAAATCAGACTCTTGAGCAAATCTAAAACGAATGGCTGAAACCGATTTCTCTTTGATTAAAAAATGGTTTGCCTGTAATAAACTTACCCTCAACATCGACAAAACCTACTATTTGTCATTTGCATCCTACTCGAGTACCCTGCCTGACATGGGAAATCTCAAAATCGATGATATGACGGAAATACCAGAGGCGCAATATGCTAAATATCTTGGGATAATGATCGATAGAATCTTCTTTGGGATCTGCAAATAAATGATATTGCAAAGAAATTAAGAGGTCTCATTAGTAGGTTTAAATTTCTAAAATGATTTTTAAGCATACCTCATCTAAAAACAGTGTATTTTGCAATCGTTCAGTCACAGTTATCCTATGGCTTCCTGGGTTGGTAGGGGAGTGTATGATAACCATTTAGAAAAAATGAATATTTTACAAAAGTGGATACTGAAAATAATCCATGGTAAAAAGCGCACCTTCTCTAGCGATCGTCTGTTAGATATCAGCAAAAATCTTGATATAAGACAGCTTTACTGTCAACGAATACTTCTAGCTATTTTTAATAGGAAAATAGAATTAGAAGAAATTGAACATCAATACAATACGCGGACTAGAGACCAAAATAATGTAAAAATAACCAAATGCGAAAAAAATATTAAACGGCAATTCTTTGATTACATAGGAGCAAAACTATACAACTTAATTCCACATTCTCCGAAACAAATGAAACAATTACATATATTCAGAATAAAAATTAAGAAATTGATTCTTAGTAAAGAGCGACACATATTTAGAAATATAGTAAATAATCTCTAGATTTTGGTTTAGATTATAAATATTAAACTTTACGTTTATTTTAAATATTAGATTTTAGAACTTATGTATAGATTGAACATAGCTGCACACATAAATGCATCACACACAAGCTCAGGTTCTTTCCTATTAGAGCTTCTGTGATTATTTATGTTTATTTATGTATATTTGATTCGTAACTGAAATTGTAAATTTTTTTTTCTTTCTTCCAAAATAAATAAACATTACTTACTCCAATAAAATAATAACGTGTAAATGCCTTTTTAGTCCGGGAAAGTAAGGTCGAAAAATCTGTTAACTATCAAAACTTTCCCATAACTGATTTTTTCATTTTTAAATGAAAATATATTGACCCAGCATCACTCTCCTAGATTGTTTAATAATTTCCACTGGAGCTTGCGACGCAGCTTGCAAGCACAGCTCAGACCACCTAAAATTCAAGTGATTTATGCTCGTGTCATTCCTGGATATGTTCTTACAAAAAAATCGTGGAGATGAAAATTGAAGCAAATCTTATGCTCTTGAAGGAGACGTAAATAGTTTTTTGGAAAAAAAATTTTTCCGATCTTAAATTTTCCAAAAATTGGAAAAATTTACGAAAATTATATTTTTGGTTGGTAATTATAAATAAAATATTAACATCGAGGTCAAAACATAGATAAACATAGAGAGCAAACTTCTAAGAATTTACATTTTTTCAGAGTTGGAAAATTCAAAATGGCGGCTGCGCAAATTGGAAACAATTTTCTTTTCAATCGCGTCTAAATTTATGAACATTAACGATATTGAGAAACGGTTTATTGCAATCGACAGAGTGGAAGTTATATATTTATAAATAACATAAACAAAATTTTTAAAAATTTTATTACATAATTTTTTAGAACATTTACCGAAAATAAAAAATTTTACATCTAGTTTTTTCTCATTTCAGCGTTGAAAAATTTCTTAAAAATATCTTTATTAATATGTTTGTTTTTGAAAGACGAGTATTTTGAAAAAAAATTTTTCAGATGCGACTTTTACAAGCTGAGATAAACAAATTCAAAATCTACTAGATACTGTCATAATATTAATTGAAATTTTCAAATTTTGATCACTTCGCTAGGTTGTTGAATCCCAACTCAACTTAAACACAATTTTTCATTTTTCTACCGTTAATTGGTCCATTCAAAAGATAACAGTAATCCTAGCTCGCTCGGCCAAACGGTGCGGCGGCAGCTGCTTGGCGTTCTGGTGTGAGACCATTACTAACATGACTGACGACGTACTTGTACCCGACGAATTATTGAACATTATTTCGTGTTCTTGTACCACAGGGTGCTCTACTACCAGGTGTGGTTGGAAAAAAGTTGGCATACATTGTACGATATTATGTAAAAAGGCAAAAACTGTTGTAACATCGAAATTGTAAGTACGGTATTTGACAATGACGAGGATGATAATGAATCTCTGAGTGGTGAGCTAAATTTTGATATGACTCAATTAGTTGATTGTGAACTTGCAATTGATAGTAGCAATAATATCGATGAGGATTTGTTTGCTAATGATAATGACGAGAAAAATTGTACAGAGCCATTTCCTCAGAGACCAAAAAGGGCGAGAATTTGTAGAAAATAGATGAAAATTTGTAAATAAATATTATTCTTAGTATCTACGTTTCGAATTATGTATAATATATATATATATATATATATATAAAGATGAAATAATAACGCGTGGAATATAAAACAAAGACAGAATTAGCGGGCATAGCACGCAAAAGAGGTTACAGAGAATGAGTGGTAACCGTAGACATGCATGTTTCTGGCTCATTAGCCTTCATTGGTACGGCATAACCAAGAAAAGGTGTACAACTTGGGAGCAAGGATGTTAATTGAAACATGAGAAAACACAAACAACGGATTTGAAGGCACAAATGTGCGTTTGGTTATCTTGTTGAAATCCGTTGTTTGTGTTTTCTCATGTTTCAATTAACATCCTTGCTCCCAAGTTGTACACCTTTTCTTGGTTATGCCGTACCGATGAAGGCTAATGAGCCAGAAACATGCATGTCTACGGTTACCACTCATTCTCTGTAACCTCTTTTGCGTGCTATGCCCGCTAATTCTGTCTTTGTTATATATATATATATATATATATATATATATATATATATATATATATATATATATATATATATATGTATATAATAAATGGATTTATAGATATAAATTATAAATATAATTTTACCTTATTTCTAGCAATATGTAATGGTTGATAATAACCATACTATTAGCAAACCACAAATGCAAAATTTTTACAAAGAAAACCAAAATGAAAGCTTGAGCTTCGTTCAACTGCGACGCTGACCCCCCACCAGAACGCCATGCAGCTGCCGCCGCACCGTTTGGCCGAGCGAGCTAGAATTATTATTCTCTATTGAATGGACCAATTGACGATAGAAAAATGAAAATTTGTGTTTAAGTTGAGTTGGGATTCGACAACCTAGCGAAGTGATCAAAATTTGAAAATTTCAATCAATATTATCACAGAATCTAACAGACTTTCAATTTGTTTATCCCAACTTGTGAAAGTAGCATCTAAAAAAAATTTTTTTTAAATACTTGTCTTCCAAAGACGCACATATTTATAACGTGAAAACATATTTTAAACAAATTTTTCAACGCCAAAATGAGAAAATTTTTTATTTTCGGTAAATGTTCTAAAAAATTATGTAAAAAAATTTTTAAAAATTTTGTTTGTTATTTATAAAAATATAACTTTCACTCTGTCGATCGCTACAAACCGTTTCTCAATATCGTTAATGTTCATAAATTTAGACGCGATTGAAAAAAAATTGTTTCCAATTTGCGCTGCCGCCATTTTGAATTTTCCAAATCTGAAAAAATGTAAATTTTTAGAAGTTTGCCCTCTATGTTTATCTATGTTTTGACCTCGATATTATTATTTCATTTATAATTACCAACCAAAAATATAATTTTCGTAAATTTTTTCAATTTTTGGAAAATTTAATTTTTTTTTGAAAAAACTATTTACGACACCGTCAAGAGCATAAGATTTGCTTCAATTTTAATCTCTACGATTTGTTTGTAAGAACACATCCAGAAATGACACGAGCATAAATCACTTGAATTTTAGGTGGTCTGAGCTGTGCTCCAGCGGAAATTATTTAGACAATTTAGGAGAGTGATGCTGGGTCAATATATTTTCATTTGAAAATGACAAAATCAATTATGGGAAACGTTTGACTTTTATTTCCTCACTTTCCCGGACTATTTTGATACTCAATACGAATATAATAACTTATCCCCGCCACCCAAGACGTCTGCGCGACCAATCATAGAGTAGAAAATGGGCGTAGCCATGACGATGCAAAGTGGAGTGGTGGGGTAGGTCTCAAGTACCGCATTACCTACCTAAATCCCCTCCAATTTCCGCACAGGTATATTTCAAATTTATGCGACGGAGTACTTTGTTTTATATGTTGTGAACAACGTGTCAATACCAGAATAATTTCAGAGTACTAATAATATAGATTTATATGAATATATCAATAGTTGAATTAATGAAATCAACAAAAATGGTGTAGTAACTGCCCACTTTCCTTTTGGTATGTTCCTTACTATATATTAATAAAATGGCTGTGATGTTCTAATTATTCAATTCTAACTGCGGTTGTAGGTTCTATTAGAGTAACGTTGAATAAAATCATTGAATAAACGATTCTGAAATTCCAGGTCAGTGTCAGTCTGCTCCAGTATTCTAGTTTATCGTTGAAAAGGAAATATAGGAAGTCATTTGTGAGCAGAGAAATACACGAAACCTCGGGACCCTTGAGTGTAACCAAGAATTGTGACAATTTTGAAAGGATATCACGATGAGTTTCAAATCTATGCGTGTTTAAAACTACTGAAACGACGATAGGTAATAAAACGTTATTGGCAGAAATAATAAAAACGAGAATGATTTTCTGTTTATAAATATTACCTGGAAATACATCTCATTATCATTAAATATTTCCATTCCTAGAGATTAAATGTAATAATATGTCCACCTTGAAAGTGTGTCACCGAGTTCTAAAGTCGTTTCATGCTGTTGCTTTATTCCGAACTCAGACTCGCTCCGATCACCATGCTTTTAATCACCCTTTCCTTTCTAAAATAGCCAAGCAAAAGTTTCTACTTCGATGTCCAGTGCATTAATTTATTTCAAAGTTAGACAAATATTAACGGAGCAAAGGGCAGAAAGATAAGGACGTGGAATTAATTACTTCAATCGTGAATAATTATCTTATTCTCTAAGTTGCCGAAGTTGTTTTTTGAAGGACATAAAAGCAACGATTTTATCTTCAATGTGCATGTAACGTGAATTTCGTTCACCGCTCGTAATATTTCTCGTCGATGGAAGAGTAACGTAAATTTCGTTTACCCCTCGTAACATCGAATAATACTTCTGGTCGATGGCCGTGGAGTCTTAAGTTTTCGGAAGAGTTCGTTTCATTTGGATATTTAAGCCAATTCACGCTGAGGTTCGTCCCTTAATTCATCTACATTGTTGAGTTCGTTATCTTATCGTATCGAAGTGCATTTCTATGAAATGGTAAGTGGATTCGCTTAAAATGTATAATATTTCTCCGTTAATTGTCTCTTACATGGTACTCAATAGTTTCAAATTAATTTTTCTTAAAAACATTCAGTACCAGAGATATATTATATCGATTTCGTTTTTTTCGTTTTTGTTATATATATTTTGTTCTGGTTCTTCATACATTTTTAATACCAATGGAATTCTACGTTGAAAACCATTGAAATAAAATTAAGTGAATTCGTTACTTTCCTTATAATTTTTATCGTGCTTTTATTTCTAAAATCTCTATTAAAATATTGATACAGGAAACATGAACCACGTGTTCTGTTTTTTTTATATTTTTTTATACCAATGGAATTCTACGTTGAAAACGATTGAAATAAAATTAAATGAATTCGTAACTTTTCTTATTATTTTTATTATGCTTTTATGTCTAAAATAAATGAATTTTCTTAAAATATTGTGAAATACAGGATATATGAACCACGTTGTTCGATATCATTTCATAATTTTGTACGTATGTTACTTGTACCTACTGTAATTTCAATCTCCAGATATCCTGCATTTTACTGAATTCGAGAATATCTGATTCAAGTGTCTTTTCTAGCACTTTTTCTTACCGGCCTAAGAACTTTTCCGTACCGGCCTAAAGTTATTTCACTGGCCTAAGCCTTTGTATCGACCGAAGCCTTTTCCGTTGATGAAGTCTACCTGCTGGGACCACGGCTCTATTCAGAACCGACTGGACTTATCTTGACGCAGCCAGCTGATTGGTTTCCGATTGGTTTGGACGTCATCCAAATCATCATTGGAATAGGAACAAGGAAAGTACTAACGTCCACAATCTTTGAAAACTAGATTATTTTCAACTAACGTTCATCGACTGATTAACTGAATAGTTTGAACCATATGTAAATTACATCTTTGTAAAATATTTAACTCTTGTTTAACTTTAGTTTCCTTCAGAATCTATTTTTTTTTTAATGTCAATATACTTTCAGTTCTAGTTTTAAATTCATAAATTAAGTTGTAAAATTTAATAACATTTTTATTTTCAATTTTTCATCGAACATATAATTGTTATTTAATAAACTACTTGTAAATACCTTTTTCAATTTTCATACAACATATAACTTTACTTAATAAAACTACTTGTAAATTTCAAATAACGTTGTTCATATTTTTTTATATAACCTTCCAACTTCTTGTTTTGTTGACTGGGATTAGTCGATGTTAGGTAACTTATAGACTAGTAGGACTCAGGATGGCGCCCACTTATCTTTCCGTTTCGTTACGTAAAAATAAGTAGGATAACCCGAGTACCGGTAAGACCTACTCCTTGGGTCTCTACTAGTATATAACCCGAGCCTGAATAGCTCTTCGACGAAGTGGCCGTTGCATGCACAATGATAAAAAATGCGTTTGATAATTATTTCTGTTAATGAGGTAAAATTTAATTGAATTACTTGATTGTTCTGGGAAAAGATTTAGACCACAATTTTTGACAACAATATTCAAGGAATCATATATGGAGATGCCTGGTTAAATTACTCAGTTTTTAGGCAAAGCGATAACTTTTAAACCAATGGAGATATAGGTTCCCACTATGCAAATAAATATTACAGTTATGTTATTTCAACATCACATTGTGATAATTTTGTTCCTTTTTTTCCTCTTGTTTTCATCACATGCACATCTATACAACCGCTTATGCTCAGCTTGTGGCTGTTAACTTTCGTGATGTTTCAACTTAACTTCTCAGCGATGTTAAAGCGCTGCCTTTTTACATTACTGTGATGTTACTAGAACTTCCTCAAAAGGATGTCTTTATAACGAAAAAAACAACATTTCTGTTACATTCTGAAATGCCTTTTAACTTCTTGTCAATGTTAATGCAATATCTGAAAAAATAACATCTTATCATTGATCTAAATGCAACATATCAAAAACAATACAGTGTATTCTCTTAGATGTTGTATGGACATTACTTAAACCTCTTAACAAACATACCTCAAACATTCTAGATGACATCCTATAGATGTTTCTGTGCCTAATCAGCAAATACAGGGTGAACAACTAAGAACGCCGGCTGTCGGCCATATTTCAAAAAATAATCATGGTACAACTTTAAAAAATACCTTCAGGAAAATGACCCTAAAAAATCGCTGGAAAATGTTTTTGAGTTCCTAAAATATCTGCTATGGGGTGGAATGAAGATTTAAAAACATAATACTGTGATTACCTCCAAAAAAGGCATACTAAAGGTATCCTAGAAATGCAATTATTGATATATTGATGAGATTATGAAAAAATGTAGTTAGGGACTTTTTGTACTTATTCTTCAAATAAGGGGTGGGGGAAGGTTCAACCTAAAAAACAAATGTAACACTTTTTTGTTTTATAATCGATATCAATGTTTTGGCTTCATTTAAAAGAGTTTTTCCTCTTTAATAAGATATACTTAACAAAAATAACAAAATTGGCCAATTTTGTCAACGCTATGTGAAAAAGTCGACAATTTTTCCATTTTCTCGAAAATTTCAAATGTAATGAGACATTTTTTAAATTCTTATGAAAACGGATTTACCTTATCAGATATAAAAATTGAAAAAATGCTTCAATTTACATTTGAAATTTCCGAGTGAATACAAAATTTTGTTATCCATCTTATTAAACAAAAAAACTCTTTTAAATGCAGCTAAAATCATTAATATCGGTTAAAAATGAAAAAGTTATACATTTGTTCATAAGTTTGAACCTTCCCACCCATTATTTGAAGAATAATGGCAAAAAATCTTCTAAATTAAATTTTCACATAATCTCTTCAAGATTTCAAAAATTGTGTTTTTAGGACACCTTTAGTATGTTTTTTTGGAGTATTATATTTTCCCTACCGGATATTTTAGAGACTGCAAAATATTTTCCAGCCATTTTTCAGTATCACTTACCTAAAAGTTTTTTTTTTGAAAGTTGTACCCTGATTATTTTCTGAGATGTGGCCCACAGTCGTTCTTAATTGTTCACCCTGTACATTTAAAATAAAATAGCAAAAAAAGCAATAAAGGATTTAAAACGTTTATTCACTTTCAATGAACAGTACAGTACAACATTAGAAAAAAAATATCTTGTCCAGGAATCCAACCTAAAAAAAGCAAGGAATAAAAGAGGGTATATTAATCTGTAGTTGCCATAAGTAACATACTTTGAAATTGAATTAATAAAGATTAACGGATACACATACATTACAGCTAGATTACAGAAAATTTATTAGAATAGTTTTTTAATAATATTAAAACTAATACAAATTTTAAACCATAAAGATTTTATGAAACATTACGTTAAATCAACAAATCAAATCTGATTAAAGAAAATTCTATCGTTTACTTACGATTACTTTTTCTTACGCAAGAGTAGCTGTTTCGAGTGCCTCAACCATTCCATAACGTTCACTTCAAAATCCTTATCTGTCAAACATTTAAAGGTGTTCTGAACAGCATCTAATAAAACAATTACTTTAGATCAAATTGTGCCCATGGAGACCTTTGATCGATCATCATAAACTACATCAAACTGGATTTTCAACCAATTGACTGGGACCCCATTTTCCACAAGATACATGTGGGGCTCTTCAAAGGAATAACAACATATTTTATTTCGAGAAGTGACTTTTCATGATTTACCTTCTATTACATGCCTCACTCCGTTTTGCAGGTAAATTCAGGTGTGCCATGAAAATTCATACTTCTTTTCTGTATAAAATAATATGCTATTCTCATCTTGTTATTTTCATCCTGGAATATATTGTATATTAACACCGTGGAATTGTAACTTAATGAAAACTAAGCATTATTAATATACTGTATACAAAAAAACTACTTATGAAGAAGAGATATGAACACATTATCAAGTTATATGAGTTTATAATTAATTGTATCCAATTGAGTACCCAATAGCTGTGTTTCTACAATAATAAATAAATGAATTCTGTTTGTTGACTGGAGCATTCAGTGCCATAAGTTACATATTCTTCAACTAGATTAATATAGGTACCATTGTAAGGGACAGCTTTTTCATTGTTTTCAGTCTATTTTCAAATGGAAATAAGCTTTTTAACAGAAATTTCTGTTTAAGTCTTAAATAGTCTCCAATTGTTCACAAGAATTGTTAGTATTAATGTTAAAATTTTCTAAACCTGCAATACTGTATTGATGGCTATGACTGCTACTACAAAAACTAGAACTAGAGATAATCGATTCGATATTATTTGTACTGTTTAATACAATGTCTGTATCACACTATCTGAAATAGTCATTCCCCTTTCTTTACATAATTACCAACTATTTGTTTTTTATTTTATTCATGTAAGTAGCTTCTGAAACATCTTGAACAATGAAAATATTCTCTTTTAGATTCAAATCTCTGCCAACATATGAGCACGTTTTATTATTAATAATAATATCTACTCTATTGCAATATTAAGTTTTTTGTAGGGTATAATGCATATCTAGGATTTAAAATATTGTGAATCGTTTTTAAAATATACTTACTAACTAAAAAATTTTAAAAGTTGAAAAAACCCTTATTTTGTAAACTCTATTATATCATGTTAGTGTACAATTCCACCACCTGGAATTTTAATGTACAATAGCCGATTAAAGTCTTGAATGAGTATTAAGTTTTAATAATTATGATTTTGGAATAGGTAATTACCGATAACAGCTGTTGTTCGTCCATTATAACAAGAAATATAACTAAGCATAGAAACTGAAACTAAGTAGGAACTAACGGAAACGAAGACCACTTTATTCAAGTGCTACTTGCAAAATATGTGCTGCCTGCAAATAAAATATAACACAAGACTGAAAACCATCTGCCATTTCATGCTTGTCATGTGTTTCCACAGATAATGTTCGTTCGTCAATTCCTCTTCTGTTTTCTTCTTTTTTTATGTTACTGTGATGTTTAATATGTGATGTTACTGACAGTTTTATGAACTAACATCATAAAGAAGTAATCACACGAACTTACTAAAAATTATTTCGAATGATGTGATAGTAACTTCAACATGTGATCATCTTAGAAACATGTTAATTTGTAATATTACAGTAACGTTCTGTATGTGATATTAGTGATAAGTATACAAATTACCATCGTATGAATGTTTCCTATGGGAAGTTGCTTAAAAGAAGTTCATAGGATGTGTATGTAACTGCGAATTCAAGTATTATTGTGTACATCAAAAATATGTTTTATTTACATGACATGGATGTTAATATAGTTGGTAATAAAATGAAGACATCTAGGAGATGTCTTATTAATGCTTTATTTAAACATCACAGAAAGTCTCTTAAAAAAACATCACAAAAAAGACTTGTTATGTTTCTTGTTTAGTGGGTTAGATATGACAATACCTAATCGGTTGTGTTTGTCGTAAAGCAAGCTTAATATGTCATTCTTGTCATGTTAATTTTATCTAGCACCTTTAAATGTAAGAAAACAAAGAGAATGATGTGAAATTTATTTCAATTCATTATTATTTAATAAATTTAGTTAGTTGAAATTAAAAGTGTTTCGCCATAACCCGTTACATCTAATAGGTTATGGGCCCAGTATTATGTGCGTTATTTTGCAAATTACGAAATTGGAGAGAAGCAATCAATAATTAGTTGAAGTCATATGAGACCCTGCAGACTTGGACCGCATCAAAGCAACCGAAAAGTTGATTATTACATGATGGATTTTCAAATTAAAGGATGAAGGAACCGCAAAGGCAAGACTTGTAGTTAGAGGCTTCCAAGTACCATACACTGAAGAAGAAGAATAATATAGTTATTCACCTGTATGTAGGTTACTTATCTTAAGAATATTAATTTCCTTATTAGTTCAAAGAGGATGATAGATATGCCAACTGCCTTCTTAAATGGTACATTGGATAATGATGTGTATATAAAACCACCTGAGGGGCTGGAAGCTAACGCAACGTGATCAAGGTTAAATAGTTCTTTGTATGGTCTTCATAATGCTCCGAAATTATGGAATATCAAGTTTAACCAAATCATGTCAGAATTAAAATTTAGAAGATCCAATTTTGATTATTGTCTTTATAGTATTTAGTACTTTTTATGGACAATGCTTTTCTATTAGGACCTGATGACCAAGTTGACGATTTAGTAAAAAAATTAAAACAGGAGTTGAATGTCAAATCAAAATTGTATTATGGGTTGGCAATGCTGAGGGACATACAGTGTGACAATTTAAAAATTTACAATGGGCTATATCTCACGAACGAAAGCTGATATCAAAAAATGCTCAAAACCGTTTCTAGGATAGGAAGGGGAAACTAAAATGACATAAAAAAGAACTCGCCCCCATCAACCCCCTAGGCCCCACCTACCCCAACTGAAAAAGTTTAAATGGCAGACCCCCCCTTGTGATACATCATTGAAAAGCCTAAAAAAAATGCTATCCAACGGTTTGAATAGTAATGGTACAGGGTGAATAAATATAAGGGGAGGTTGGGGCAATGTGAACTATCTAAGATGAAAAATTGTATAGCCTCATTATTAAGATGATATTTGAAATTGTAATGAACTCACATTGTTCACTGAACCTTGTACTATCATTATGAACTTACCAGACTTCATTTTTAAAACTTGTTTGTTAAAAAAAAATCTGAACACATGTCTGAAGTTCATATTGCCCCATGGGATGGGGCAATATGGACCACAAAAAGGATATTCAAAATTAAATCTTTATTTAGGTATAGAACATAAAAATAATGGTACTACCAACTTAAAAATACGAGTAATTGAAATATTAACATTCTGCACAAAATTCACATTTAAATGCCTCGTCATCTTCAGGGTCCAAACCTGCGCAGGCTTCATGAGCCCATCTTAAACATCCGCAGCAGCGCACCCAACCTTCTTCGGCCATTGATGTTGAGTACAACTCATTACAATAAAAACATTCTGCATCGTGGTCTCCCTCATCTGCATCTTCATCTACAATTTTTTTTCTGCTTTCCTTTATCTGATTTAGAAAGACTGTTCTTAGACTCTACTTTTTGTTTCTTTGGTTCATTTTCTTGATTATCAATTTTTCTTTTAACTGTTTCCTTTTTCTTTGCTTCTTTTTCCTCTTTTATTTTTAGTTCAGCTTCTAATTCCAATTTATAAGGACTAGATGTTAGTATTGCTGCTCTGCCCTTTTAATTTTTCCGTAATGGTTTATTATTTGATTTAGTAGTCTTTGGAAGTGGACGAATGTCGATAGGACTTTCTGACCCAAAACTACTTCTCCTTTGGTTTTCTGTAGAGCGAAGACATGTTGATGCTGAAGGAACTTCTTTTTCCAGCTTAGATTGTATGGGCTGTGATAGAGTCGTGCCGGCAGTAGATGTTGAAGCCGTTGCTTCTTTATCGTTACAATGTGAAGTATCGTTTGAAGTAGATTCTGTAGGAGGCGCTTCATCCAACTTACATTGTGTGAACTTCGATAAGGTGCTCCCTGCAGTAAAGGTTGGAGAAATTATTTCTTAATTTTCAGATTGTGGCAGTTCGTTTGTCGCTAGATTTTGTCAGTAACAGCAGACGGGGCAAAGTCTAAATCTGTGAAAATATTTGGATCATAGGGGACTAATCCACACTTTTTAAAAGTGTTAATAGCCGTTAAGGATGTTGCTGCTTGTAAGTACGCATCACCAAAAATTTTGGCGATCTGAAAGACCGTGACAACTCTGCCTGGTTGATTATTCAAAAACTTTTCCAGAGCCATATCGTAAAAGCGTGCTAATGGGGCCATGAAACCGACATCTGTTGGCTGCATACGATGAGTGCTGTGGGGCGGCAAGCAAATAATATGTACATGTTTAGTTCTGGCTATATCAATCACATCAATATTTTTTGTGTGGCTACTATGCCCATCTAAAATTAGTAAGACGGAATCATCGTCGGTGGGTTTCACCTGTTGAACGAAATGCTTAAACCAGACTAAAAAGATGTCGGTATCAATCCAGCCACTTTCACTCCATGCAAATATTGTTCCAGGTGGTGCGCCATCTTGGAGTTCGACCTTCATCATTTTCCTTGCTAAAATTAATAATGATGGTACAAAGTTTCCTGATGACGACATACAAATAACTGCTGTGGTGGTTCCACTTCTATCTGCAGAGGTGAGACGGCCAACTTGCTTCCTTCCGTTTTTAGCTAATATTTTACTGTTACATTTTGGAACAGTGCCTAACCCGGTTTCATCACAATTGAATATTCTGGTTAATGCGATATTTTTAGAATCCAAAACGTTTTTGTATAGGTCAAAAAATTGCTTGACATTATGGCGGTTAAAGGCTTGAGCCCTTGCAGCAGAAGTCGACTCGGGTTTGCGCAACGAAATGTTTGGATGACGGTTACGAAATCCATAAGTCCAATCAAGGCCAGCCAGCTAGTCTTTTGGTGTTATTAAATGTATGCTCTATCTTATTTTTTTCTGATAACTGAAAAGCAAGAGAACGAAGGTCAAGCAATATAATGCCAAAGAACCTGGTTTCCATATCCAGAATATAATTTTCCAATTCTTCGTCCTGTTGTTTGGTAAACACAGGTTTATAAAACCCCAAACCTTTTTCGTTGGTTAAAATTCTTTTATTTTGTTCCTTACATCGTCGAATTGTTGTTGCTTTTAGAATATTGAAACATTTACTTGCCTTCAAATAGCCCATTTGTCCGCTTTTAACTGCTTTAATAGCATTTTCCATTGCAACAAGTCACTATGTTTGTTTCTCCGTTTTTCTTCTATAATTACGGACCATCTTGACTAGGCACCTGAAAACAAGGAATATAAAATTAGATATATAAAAATGTACTTGGGGTAATGTGGACCACTAACGGTTCAATTTGCCCCACATAGACAATAAATTGAACACGTGTAGTTTATATTCAATGTTTATAAAAAGTCGTAACATTGCCGTTTGGAATATATTAAGCACACTCTAAACAACGCATGGAGACTAAAAAATAGATAAAAATACATTTACTTACCAAGTAATTCTGATATAAAGTCAACACTTTTGTTAGATCGACGCTTCCGCAAATCACGTTTTGGATCTAAACTCTGATAAACAATCCTCTACGGCTGCCAAGTTCTTACTGAGTATCGGTAGGACCCGTATGCACATAAGTAGAATCGAATCTGTTGCATTGCTGCCGCTGTTATGGAAAAAGCCTAGGTGGTTTACATTGCCCCCGTAGTCCACATTGCCCCAACCTCCCCTACAAAACCTTGCCTTAAAAGGAAGATTTAATGAAGTTTTTGTTGAACTACAAATTTGTTAAAAATGTCAATGACGTAAATATTCAAAGTGGTTCCGTTGTTTTGTAAACAATAGTACAGCCTATTTTCAAATTCTGCACGAACTTTGACAAATGTTGTTCTAGTAATAGCGCGACATGCTTGAGTAATTTTTTCCCGCAAGTCCCCAAGTGACGCAGGTTGAGTTTTATACACAACTGACCTGAGGTAACTCCATAAAAAAAATCAGGTGGCGCTAAGTCTGGTGACCTCGGTGGCCACTCAATAGAACCTCTCCTTCCAATCCATGTATTCGGATAATTAGTATCCAACCAGTGCCTAACTGCAGCTGCATAGTGAGGAGGTGCTCCATCTTGTTGGTAGTGCAGCAAATCTTCTTCTAGAGCTAGATTGTCTTGGTCATCCCGTTGATTCTCTAATTCATGCACAATTAAAGGTTGGATGGTGTTTTCCAGCATATCCAGATAAATGTCGCCACTTAAATTGCCTGGTATAAACAAGGGGCCAATTGAAGCATCCCCTAATATCCCTGCCCAGACATTAAGTTTTTCAGGGTATTGAGTGTGACCTTCTCTAAATCGATGCGGGTTCGTATCACTCCATTACCGACAGTTTTGTTTATTCACATTGCCATTCATCATAAAAGTACATTCATCACTGAAACAAATATTTTTCAATAGTCTAGGTTCAACGCATATTCTTTCAGTCATTAGTTCACAAAGCTCAATTCGTCGGTCTGGGTGATCATCGCATAGTTCTTGAAGAATTTGCGTTTTGTACGGGTGAAACTTATGTAATTTCAACACCTTCCTAACCGACTCACGTGATAGTCCTGTCATTGTAGATACCTGACGTGTTGATGCAGTAGGCTCTATTGCAAATTGCCCAAGGACCTCAACTTGGCTTGCTTCATTCAGTAGTCTTGGGGCATCCTTTTTTTTATTTTGCACTGATCCCGTTTCTCTAAATTTTCCAACCAAATCGCGGATGTACACGTGACTTACATGTTTGTCCGGATGCCTTTCATTAAATATTTGAGCTGTTCGTAAATAACACTGGTTCTGGGAACCAAATATGAAAATGATCTCCACACGTTCAGGTATACTGTAAACCATCGTGACAACTACAGCTAATGGCAATACGAATGATCGTACACAATGATGACACTAATGACATTTAAATGTCTAAAATAAACAAAAAAATTATTGACTGCGACAGAAACCAAAAAACAGATGTTTACAACTTGTTTTTGCAAAGACGGCAAATTAAAGTTTTTATTCAACTACAAAAAGTCCCCTCGGACACATATCATTGAAAATAAGGTTTTATTGGCCTCTGGATTTTTAACATTGTATCACAAGTAGGGTTCCTACGTTTGTTTTTAAAATTGTTAGATAATAATTTGGTAATTATTGATACAACCTGTACCATTATTAGTCATACCGTTGGATAGCATTTTTTGTAGGCTTTTCAATGATGTATCACAAGTAGGTGTCTGCCATTTAAACTTTTTCAGTTGGGTAGGTGGGGCCTAGGGGGTTGATGGGGGCGAGTTCTTTTTTATGTCATTTTTGTTCCCCCTTCCTATCCTAGAAACGGTTTTGAGCATTTTTTGATATCATCTTTCGTTCGTGAGATATAGCCCATTGTAAGTTTTTAAATTGTCACACTGTATATCTAGTTAGTATGCATTTGAGTGAATCTTTGTCATATCGTAATAATGTAAATGTCGTAAATAAAAAAAGAGTTTCATGTTATATTGTAATTTCACCGAAGTGAACATTTTCTTTCTAAAGGAGATATTTTATAACTACCACCACAGTTTAGCTTCCACTGCAGTCCTCATTTTACGTCCTACTATAAAAAGTCCTGGATCAAAAAGATGGACCATTTTTGAGTGATTATTAATTTGCATTTTTCATACAATCAAAGCAATTAGGCTCCCTTGCGGTGGATATATGAATTTAAAAAATATTTCCAGCATTTTCTCTTTCTTGATTTCCTTTAAATGATTTTTCCAAGATCCTACAACTATTAGTTCTTGAGATAGGGCAACTCGTCACCCTTAATTAATACAACAAAACAGAATCAATGAATTTCTTTTATTTGGCTTTTCCCACGCTGAAAACTAATATTCAAAAAAAATTTATCTCCACGATATTGAACTGCTTTGTTCGCTTCATCGGGTGGAAAAAATGTTGTACAGAAATTTCCGTAAAACTCCGATACTAAACGTCTTACGACACAGTAACGTCTTCCTAGATACTGACATTTTATATTTCTAGAAGATAATGTTACCAAGGAAATGAATTTCTGCCACGGTCAGGTGTATCTTTATGGAAAATATCCAACATTCCGTATAGCAATAACTACAGATTTTATCACATATATTTATGGATTCTTTGAGTCATAAAATTCGATGACGAATTGCACACAAAAATATTTACGAATACTTCGGCAACACCTTGTATTTATTGTTTCTCTTTCATTTTTATGGAGTGTAAAAAAGGGGAATGAATCTTGTAGCATAAGTTACATTTTTATGGTCTAGATAAAATCGTTTTTAAGCACAGCTTACAAGCTTTAGGCGACGTTTACATTGGTACGGTAAATAAGTTAGTGACTTTGACTAGTAACTTGCAAGGCAGCAACTTACCTAACTCAATGTGGTATATCTGGATTTATAGGACCCAAGTTACTGGCTCTAATGAACTGAAAATCAATAGGGTAATTCTATGAGATGTCCTTAACAACGTCCAATCATAGAATTGGTACGTGTATCGTACTAACAAACTGAAATTCCTTAAAAAATGACAAAAATGTCGTACTTCCAGTACCATAGTACTCGTTTTACTGGCACACGTGAATTGAAAATCAATAGGGTTCATTTGTAAAACGCCTTGAACAATATCCAATCATAAAATTGGTCACTTGTATTTGAATAGACTAATTTCCTCATAAGATAGAAATCATAAGGAAAAATAAATAATCGTATCTAGTTTAATGACCATCGAATATATTACTCGAGAAGCACAAATGGAGAATTTGAGCATGCAGTAGACATCTTAATGAACAAATCAGTTGCTAGATCCACCACAAAACTTCGCCCCAATATCTGAAAGAATTATGTTATTACAGTTGAAATCAACACCAACCAACAAAAATATATTCCAGATATATGCAAAAACAACCCAACACTGTGATGAGGAAGTACAAGGATTCTACTCTCAAATTAGTAGCATATTGCAGGAATTGTTCAAACAATAATTAACAACGCAAAAATTGAAAATATACGGAAAGCAGTTATCCAGTTATCATAAGACCATATGGACTGGGTGAGAGGAACGACGGAGAGGACTTGTTAGATTTATTTGCAGAAGAGCAAGAGTTTATTATAACAAACACATGATTCAAACTCTCACCTAGAAGGTTATATACCTGGAGACCACCTAGAGACAATACGGGTTGTGTAATCAGAAACTATGAAAGGAAATATGTAAGTGACAATAAATGTAGAAAAACCTAAGGTAATGAAATAAAGAAAAAACAACGAGACAGAAGTATTAACACGGAATTGAAATGTAATCACACAACATTAGAAAGAGTGAAAACATAATTATATTGGAACAATTTTAACAGAAGAAGGGAAAATGGATGCAGAACTTAAGAAAGCGAGGTCATGTAGAAGACGAATTTCCTGGTTAAAAAATCTTAGAACCTGATTTGGTATGAGCACAACTGAATTAATCTGAGCTGCAGTGAACAGAGTTAAAATAGCATGTTTTATAGCCAACATCCGAAACGGATGGAACTATGAGAAAAAAAAATATCTAGAAGGCTTCTTTTTCTTGAAGTTAAATCGTCATTCTCATCAACTAAAAAATAAATCATTACAAAAATCTATAATCTGCTAAAACATTTCTCCAAATATTTGTATAATAGTATATAGTGATTGAATCGTGTAATTAATTCTTTATTCGGTATACACATATTAAATTCTGTGCGAGTGTTTTTGGAAAAATTATTCATCATTCGAAAAAAGTGAAGGATCCTGAATTCTAAATTGTATTTGGAATTGTACGAGGCTGCAGTTTTTTCCCGTCGAGATTACTGGTGAGTCCGTTCCAGATTAGTTAAATAGTTCATTATTCCATCGAAAACATCAGGCCTTAAAACAAAATTGAGAATAGATACATATAAATATTAAAATTATAAATTTGAATTCACACTAACAACGATATATAAGTATACGCATCGAACAATTAAACAATTAGAAGAACATATTGAAAAAGATTTAGGACTGTGGTCAGGTACTTTTGACATTTACCGAGTCATGTAACGATCCAAAATTTTGAAAATTTTATAAACCCTTGAAATTAGATATTAGGTGGTTTTAGTTTGTAGATTGTTTTAATTTTAATCTATATGTGGAAAGATACGATTTTGTTATTTGTTATAAAAAACGAAAACTAAAATTTGAATTTGTTGATTTAGTAATTGTATATAAAAGTTAATTTTTTTTATTTACATTGGAAATCATTTAAATTATTTGGTAAAACGTTGATAGAAGTTAAACATATTTAATTAAATAGAAATTTTATTTTGACAGTGACAATTTGTGGATTATTGGTGACATTCATACATAGTAAAAGTCAGAAGTAATGGAATGGTATTTCTGATCTGAATATACAGCCACAGTAGATAATACGGAACGAAATTAATAATTTCTGGTCAATTTGTAAAGTACTTTTAAATTAATTTTAAAATTTATTAAAAAAAAATATTTTTGATAGCGAGTTGAACCCACCCTTAGACGAGAGTCATAAGAATATTTCTAAATTCAATTTATCTTTCAATATCATAAAAATTTTGATAGCCCGAAAATAATTGACAATTAGTGTCAGTGTCAATTTTGAAATATATAATAATAATAATAATTGTCTCTATTATTTTCAAAATATAAATAGAATAAATGTAAAAACAGATTCATTAATAAAAATAAAAGGCGAAGTTCAGCTTTTATGAGGCATTAAGCACCATAAAAGCTGCTCTACCACTTACCCTTAAGGAGTGTACATGCCTGAGACATTTTAATTTTTTTAAATGTGGTAATTAACGAATTGTTCAGATTTGAGTAGTGAAAAAATATTTAGCAACACTTACTTTAAACTTAATAATTTTATAACTTTTAAGATCTATAGGGAGTTCGTTATAGACATGGCCGACTTGATATCTGAAAGACGATCTAAAAAGCTCTAATTTAAAGAATGGAACTGTAATTAAACCTCTATTTCTAATGTTAATATTGTGAATATCTGTCCTATATAATATTTTTCGATGTGAATGAGGCGGCTTTTTTGTAAGTACTATGTTGTAGTAGAGACACACCGAATTTAATATCCTACTATTATTTATGTTCAACCTCCCAATTTCTTTTAAGTTTATTTGAAATGCTACGACGTCTTCGAATACCAAATATTAATCTAAGACAACAAATCTGCAGTTTCTAAATCTTTTTATATTCAACAGTTAAACATGGACCATATAGAGCGTCAGCAAAATTAAACACAGATAAAATCAAAGTCTCAAATAGTGTTTTTTTACGCGGAAATTGAAATTTCGACTAAAAGCAGGTGTAGTAGAAAATCGAAATTTATGTTTCATGTAGACACCTCGTATTTTATGAAATTGTATCCATTTTATTTCATACGACTAATACGGTCGAATTCATCTGAGGTGTTGGTTCGCAACTGAAAGTGAAGATGGCACCAGCTGATTACTTCTCGCTTGTGTGTAACTACACGAACCAAGTAGTAGTTGTCGGAGGACGGAATCTTCAGTTCGGAGACTATGAACTGGAAGGCATTAAGGCACTCTTGAAGAGACCCAAGAAGGTCGAAACGCGTCAGTGTACTATACCCCTCCGCTATCAGTTGCGAATCACCACAGATGTCCGTATCGGCAAAATGGTTGATCGACGTCACGGTTTTCGAAGGAGATGTAATTCAATATTCTGCGTGGTATTAGCCAGGAATGTAGTTGTTTTTCCCTTCGAAGAACGGTCAGGCCAATACGTCGGAATTATTGAAACTTCGACTAAAAGCAGGTGTAATAGAAAATCGAAATTTATGTTTCATATAGACGTTTCGTCCCTGAGTTAGGAACTTTCTCAAAGTTTATTCTTGACTAAACATTGTTTACACTTTAGACATTAAAGTCAGTGGTACTTGTTTTAAATGTCTATTTTATGAATGTTTTTTTCCTATTGTACATGTGGTCTAGTTAATACCTTAAATATGGCGTACTTCAAATTTTATTGACTCTCAATATCTTGTCTCCTGATGAAGCTATTGAACAATAGCGAAATGTTGAGAATGAGAAAATAGAGTTTTATTTATTTAATATTTATAGGAGAGAATGTTATAAATTTCCTGTTTTAGCAGCTGATACATATTCATCCGAAAAAACAACGTTGCTAGCAAATTATAAATTGCCAGCTGAAGCTGAATTTAAAAAAACTAATAAATAATTTTTAAAAGTAGGTTCATTATCTTATTCCTGCTGCCTCGTTCTAAGAAGAAAAAACTAGAACGCTTTTACACTGAAATTTAATCAGCTTAGTCTATACGATTCCTCAGACTCTTTATTACCATAATTTATAATCTTTTGGTATGGATTCATTAATATTCATCAAAAGTGTGGGAAAAAGATTTTGCTCGAAAATGTTTTTGTTTCGATATTCTGTTGAATGCACCGGGTGTCCCAATAAGAACGGATATTGGCCATAATATATCAGAAACCGTTTTCAATACAGTTTCGAGAAAAATTATGAGAAAAGTGTGCTTGAAAAAACCTACTCCTATACCTCGCTAGACTGAAATTGAATAAAAAAAATTGGAAAGCCAAAATTTACAAAATCATCTTGATTAAAGGACATAAGAAAATCAAGCCCTCTTTTTTTAATTACATTGTTGCGTACATTTATCAATATATAAATAATAACATATAAATATTATTATATGATTATTTATAACCAGTAATAATTATTTCGATCGTCCTGGACCACCTGTCACATTCATTTATTTTTCGAAATCTTCCATTTAAACCGAACCAGGCCAACTGTTCTATTCTTTACTGATTTCAGCTCTAAAATAATACTATTATCTTAACGAACAAGCGCAGGTATTCTATTTCTCTCTCGTTCTCTGATATCTAGTATAAATTCAACTAGTTTCGAATAAATGAAGTGCCCGATTCTGTACCGAATGCATTCGAGTTTGAATACGAAATTTATTTAGATTGAAGGATGTGTCGAAGTTAAACCAAATTATATACTTTTTTAGTCGGGCAAAAATAAATGGATGAATCTAATTGATAAAGGATTGGAATTACCAATGAATGAAAACAAAATGATTGGATTTGTTCTCTTTGACTGTATTGTGGTAGTATAGATTATAGTTATTGTCTATATTATATTGTCTATATTATGAACAATTCCAAGCATATTGGTCTTGAACTCAATTTCAACAAATGCCAGTTATTTTTCTTAGAATCACCAAATAATGTAACCATTGATAAATGTAATTCCGTAGCACCAAGCATAACAATTACCAACACACAAAATTTGTTTCCATTAGGTGCTCCTTTATTAAACGAATCCTTTCTATCAGCTTTCAATGAAAAACTAACCTTTTTCAAAAAAAATTCATCCCGTTAATCCTGGTTACCGACACATATTGCTTATTACTTTCTCAAGAATTGCTTATTAATTCCAAAATAAACATATATCTTAAGATGTAGTCCGACCTGGTAACATAATTATATCTTAATCAATTTTGACAATACCATTCGTCATTCATTAGAGTCATCCATTAACAATAAATTAGAGGACCTTTCTTGCAAACAAGCTTCACTACCTGTTTCATATGGTGGTTTAGGAATTCGCTCAATCGTTTCAGTAGCTCTTCCTTCTTTTTTGTCATCATTAAATAGTTCAAAAAATTAACTGTCTCGACCCTTACTTCGTGGAATCTGCTCATAATAGTGTTTTAAATGAAACTCACGGTTTCTAGTTAATTCCACAATATAATAAAAGTTTTTGAAAATTACAGTTACATTACAAATGTAACTTCTGTCATTCTGACGATGATATTAATTTATCGAAACAATTGTAATTTTTTTAAAATTTTCAATAACTTTTATTATATTGTGGAATTAACTAGAAACCGTAAGTTTCATTTAAAACACTATTAGTTCAAAAAATTTCATTAATTACATTCTGCCTATATTTCTCCACACACGAGACCCTTTATTAATGGAAGCAGAAAATATTTGGTCATTAAAGTCTAACGAAGTTGTACCCGATGAATATAAATCCTTTCAAAAATTCTGGGATATACCTTTATTGAACATTGGAAAAGAAAATCTGCTTCAGAAACTATCAATTTACAAGACAAAGCTCGTTTGAATGCAGCATTTTCAAAGGAATCAGGAGCATGATTGAACGTTATACCGTCGGCCCCATTAGGTACGCTTTTAGATGATTAAAGTTTCCGTATTTCTATTGGTCTCCGTTTAAGTTGTCAAATTTGTGTAAAACATCGCTGTCATTGCGGAGCTGATGTTGATGAATATGGTAGACACGGCCTAAGCTGCAAATTAAGCGCCGGCTGTTTTTCACGTCATTCTGCAGTAAATGACCTAATCAAACGAGGCCTGTGATCTGCAAAGATTCCCTGTTCAATGGAACCATTAGGCACTTGCCGCGACCACGGTATGACCCTCATTCCATGGCAACGCGGCAGACCAGTTAAATGGGATTTCACTTGCACTGCCACTTGGGCTCCGTCCTATGTCCGATCCACATCTACTTCCGCAGGCGCTGCAGCTTTACAAGGCGAAATTTTTAAAATCAATAAATACAAAAATTTGGAGAACATTTTACATTTTTATTCCTGTAGCAATTGAAACCTCTGGTGTTTTCGGTCATGAAGCTTTAAAATTCATTGAAGAAATCGGAAAAAAATATCAGTAGAAACCAATGATTCAAGAGCAACTTGTATTGCTATTCAAAGAGGAAACGCTTCATCTTTTCCCGGTATGTTTCCCCGTTCTAAGCCTCTAGAAGAGCTTTTTATGAAACCTAATCATAAGAAACCTAATTCTTCTACCACTTTCAAACTTTCTCACATTACCGACCCTAAAACATGTGATCTTTCCTTTTTCGGAAATTCTTATTTAACATCTTCCTTCTCTTCTTCAGAATGTGTGCCTCCTAATAATACATGCGTTGACAGTTTTATAAATTATGCCTCCAACAAGCTTTTGGGCCTCAGTGTACTAAAACATATAGATAACCACTAGCCAGATAATGTCCCATTCATAGGAATACTGCAGAATATGACTATACTAGAGAATGATGCGATTCCTATACGCAATAAATTATCTTTGACCAAAACAAAATATAAAACTGGTTTACCCCCAATAGAGTTGAAGACATCAAATAAAAAGATAAACGACCAAATGGAAGTTATTTATATACTAATATAGACAATTTGTATGATGAAGATGATAACGGAAATCACACATCAGTAGCCAATTTGAGTAAAAATTTTAATGACAAACTTTCCAGAACAGTAAAAAATGGTACTAACCTCGCCAATAAGATAACTGATGTTAGATCCAAAATATCTGATGTGACCAATAGAGTGAAACCAATAAGTACAAAATCAATATCAACCGGAGTTAAAAAATCTAGTAATAATTTTTCTGTTACCAAAAAAAATGAGATTGCCTCCAACAAGTGTCAAAATAACCCCGATGTTTCGCAGTCAAATTCAAAATTGGAAGAGAATGAGAACGTAGAAAATTTAATGGTTCATAAGTCGATAGGGTCGTAGTAACTGAGGAATCAATAAACATCAATTCCCTTTCTAAAAATAACCCTAGAGTTAACAACTTCTCTTCATACATTTCATTTTCGATTAAAGATTTCCGGAAAAGTGATGAAACTCAACAAGAACAAAAGAACACGTCTAAAAATGATGTAGATAACAAGGAATATATTAACAAAGTGAACCAGACCAATGATCTATTAACATCAACCAAACTTTCCAAAACCGTAATATCTACATCCAATTCAATAGCAAACAACATCAATTCAAATTCTTTATCACGCCGATCGAGTGAGAAAGACAATAATAGAATCCGAGATTATTCATACAATGATAGTAGATGCGAAAGAGCTCTTAATATTATCTCCACAATCAGATCCATAAAGGGTATTCCCCAAGAATCTTTGGGTCTCAAAGGCCTCAAAAATATTGGTAACACAGGTTTCATGAATAGTATTATCCAATGCCTATCAAACACAATGTGGCTATTAGAATATCTAAAGAAAGACGCATACATAAGAGATATTATCATACACATATCGAGCATGAAAGGAGCACTAATTAAAGCATTTGCTGAAGTTATTCAAAAGCTTTGGTTTGAAGACAGTTCAGACAGAGTGGTTAATACAGTATCATTGAAAAGTCAGATTCAGCGATTTACTTCAAGGTTCATGGGATACAGTCAACATGATGCACAGGAGTTTCTTCGTTACCTATTAGCAGGACTTCACGTAGATGTCAACAAGGTATAAGAAAAAACAAAGCCCATATTAACAGAAATTGATGATAAACTTAGTGCACACACTGTGGTCACTTTTCAGTTACCGACGATCCTTTTTGGATTTTATCCCTTCCGATACATCAAAGAACAGGTCAATTACGACTTTCACAATGTTTAGATTTGTTCACAAGAGAAGAAACACCCGACGGTGATGAGAAACCAACATGTTCGAAATGTAAGGAACGAAGACGATGCACTAAATCATTCTCAATTCATAAATTTTCGAAAATATTGGTCATTCACCTGAAGCGCTTTTCGCAAACAGAAAGATTTAGTGGAAAACTTAATGTGGCAATAGATATTCCAATAGAGGGGCTTGATATGAGCCATTACGCGGCTGATAATGTGGCACCTTGTATGTACAAACTCTACGCTACAGCAAATCACTGTGGAACCACTTATAGTGGTCACTACACAGCATTTTGCCGACATCCCTACACGGCACAGTGGAACGAATATAACGATTCAAGGGTGCTATTAAAATCGTGGAAATCTTTGGTCAGTGGAGAAGCATATTCTCTTCTATGAACAAGATGACACAAAGTCAAACCTTTGAGTTTAATAATGTTTTTTATTAGTTTTTAAATTGTTTATTTTCATTGTAAACCAATGTCTTATTTGGTTTTTCTGCAAAATTTATTTATATATTCATATTTACATTGTATTCTTAAAAAAATATTAAATTTGAAATTTGTAATATATATTCTCCTCAATAGAGGAAAGCCATTAAAGTTATACAATACAATACATTCATTGTTCCTTTGTATTGGCGATTTCAACTACCAGACCAATAATAAATTTTGATACCATTGTTGATTTAAATGATTTTAGTTAAAAACGCGATAGATAACGAATGCAGAAATACTGGAAGAGCAAGTCTGTTCGAAGAAGCGTTAGAACGAAGTACCACAACGTCCGCAGCAGACAAATACGGCAAACTCAGAAACATAGATGACGACCTAAAAAAATTGATAAGTGAAAAGAATCGAATCACGAGAAGCGCGCGCAGGACACGAAATCCCGACGAATTATGGAGAAACAAGGAAATCAAAGATAAGAGGAAAACAAAAATAACACAAGAGTGAAGAATGGAACAAAATAGTCAACGAACTAGACCCGCAAAAACCGGGACTATGGAATATCGCTAATGTTTTACGGGAGGATAAAAAACCGATACATGAAGCCAACGGAATGGTCTACACCGAAAAAGAAAAAGCGGAAGCGTGAAAAAGCATGCTAGAGATTCAGTTTACACTGAATAAACACCAAGATGAAGACATGGATTTCTCAGACATAGTAGAATAAAGTATCGCCCCAGTACCTAGAGGAGGAGGAGCACGAAACCCTAGGGTTCGCAAATGTCGTGAATATACAAAGGATAAGGTATAACGAAAACGTAATAAACTATTTATATGAATGGTTCGTGAATATTTCACGAGACTGTTTAACAAGTACAACAATAAACTTGTTATTCTTAACATATTTTGGTGAAAAGAATTTTACTTTAAGATTTTACAACTTTATCGACAATGAGAAAAGGTATTTTAGAAATAGAATTAGACCCCAAATAAGACAACGCCTCTTTTTTAAAATAAAGGGTGATGATGATCATAAATATAATGGCAATAAAATAAAAAGAAATTGCATTAATTAAAAACGTTCCTATAATAACTTAGCGTCTAATAAACACTTGCCGTCAGTCGTCATCGCCTTCCTATAAGAAATTTTGTTATTTTTTTACGCCATTGGCGTTCCGGCAACTTTTTATGTTGGGTATTTCCAACAGTCTGGTTAAAATTTAGAACCGACTAAATGATCTGACTTATCTATTTTTAAATTCCTGATGAAGTATCAAATTTAACATAGAAAAATTTCAAAATGCCTAAAAAGCATTTTTTAATACAGAAATTTCTCTTTTAAAAAGATTCAAGGATTGGTAGGGGGTCGCTACCCTTCAGTAAAAGCTCTACTTTCTTATTTAGTGGTCCTTTAAGGACAACTACAAAAATTTTCATAGTGCCTCAAGAACATATCCAAAATTGTTCACGAGCTCTCCTAATATTGTACTGTATCTGTGAAGGATATTCGAATGTACGTGAATACTTGGATAATGTTTTAGATTAGTAGCCGAGAAATATATTAAATAAAACATATATTGAAGCATTCTTACTGAACTGAATTGATTTTCGATCTCTACTCCTTTCAGTTCTAACGCAATAAAATCCTGTTAGTATTGGAAAATGTCCGATATTATTAATACAATTGGACTGTTTGCTCATCAATTTTCAGTCAGTTTCTAACTTTGGTTCGTTAGAACATTTCTTTCCGAAACTCCACTAAGTAATCTTGATTGAATTATCGCGACTTTTTGATCCTTCCATTCCTGTTATTAATAAAGGTTGTAAGCCGTCGCTAGGTTCGTATCAAGTATTGGATAAGATAAATCAAAAGGAGCACTGCTGATATTATACATGAAACTTTTCAAGTTTCTCATTACTTTTAGTTTAAAAGTGGGATCACGTTTATGACAGTTTTTAAGGGAGCTGCAAAATCGACAACATGGCTACAGTAAAAAATTTCTCGTTAAACACATTATGGTAAAGTTATATTCCTTTTAGGCTAAGCACAATCTTAATATTATGTGCTGAAGTTTCTCCAGTTACTATATAAACAAGTCTTAATGAAACACCTATTTTTTTTTTGTAAATGTCGTAGTAATTTAACCTATTGTCAAAAGATTATCCATTCTATATTTTGTGTTACGTTGATTGATCTGTGCTAATTTATTGATATTGTTGTATTTGTTATTCGCGTCTATATTCGAATCGTTTAATTTTTCGCCTTTGGAATTCAGAAATTAAAAAACGAGAGAATTATTTTCCAAATACAGTACAAAAACAAAGGGTTACAGCAAATATTTTTATGGTAGCTGCGGACGTGACTTTCATTTATGTTATGACTGAATTAAAACACTGGAAATCCTGGTAACTGCCAAGTCAGTTTCGAAAGTTTATCTATGTAATGGATTTTATGCAGTTAGTTTCTGTAATTTGTCGTTTATTTTGTTTGAAATTATTTTAATTAAAGTTATTAACGAAAAATGAAACTATGCGGGTTCAATGTGTTTCTACAGAAGCTGATACAAGGAAATTGATAATTGAATATTTTTTAATATTTAAATTTTATTTGGCAAACGATTTGATCTCCTTTGCTTTATATTTGTACATATAAGATAGCTTGAATGTTCAATATAGGTCAAATGTTGTAAGGAAATACTCAGTTTGTAAATATAGCAAATATAAACATGCTGTGCTTTTTTTAGAAAAAAAGAATTATATTGTCTCTACATCCATATTACCATAAGTGATTCAAAATATATTCTATTCGTAACTTCCACTGACGCATACATAAATCAAGTTCCAGTATAGGAAAAACAATATTAAAACGAGCGTTATTCTTGTTTTGTCAACGGCAATGCCACCGTTCTTCCTAAAGTTCTGAAAAGCAAAGTTTGACTTTCACTTATTCTGGAGCTCTCATATTCGTTTAATAATTACAAATTTCAAGTTTAATAAAAAAAGGTGAGTGATAAATTGAACTACATATTTCAGGGCTAAAAATAATTCTATTGGGGCTAATTACATCAGTACAACTGTGCAAAAGTCGAAACGATTGAGATCTGGACCTCTGGGTTAACAAGCAATAAGTATAACATGTTTTAACTCGAGAATATGTTGCCTGAATTTGTTAGTTTGTAATGTGCTGGAGCTAGTAAACGCCACACATTTTGTCTGTATGTTCATCTTCTTACTTCATTCTGTAGATCTGCATTGTCTTCCATAACGGTTGCTTCCGCGACGTCATCTTTGTGATAAACACTATCCTTCTGATGTATACTGTAGGGCAGCTCTAATTAATAAATACTTTGAAATGGTCGAACCAGTTCCACAGTTTTGATCTCACTTTTGCCACCCGATTAATACCCTCTCTTCGTCTATGAATTTCTATAATCCTTCCCATTGGCCAAGTTACTCTTTTGTGTTATCAGATCCAATGAACACTACATCACCAACCTTTAGAAAATCCCTTTTCACAATTCGCCTGTTACCTGTGTTACCCAGTTCTGCAATATATTCTCTTTTCAATCTATCTCTCAACATGTTTCTTAAATTTTGCAAATAGCAAAATCTACCTTTCAAAAATTGACAATCTACAACATCTAAATCAGCAATTTCATGAGAAACCGTATGCAGTGGCTTTATAAATCTTGAAGAACTCAAAATCTTCCATTGATCAACAGCGGAAATATAAATAAGTACTCTTTCATTTATTATTGATTCAATATCACATAAACCTCGACGTAAAATTTCTTTTATGACCGTTACTAACATTTCCCACCTTCCGCCCCGCCAGTCACTGAAAAGTGGATTAAATATCCATTTTATTCTAATTGTCACGACCATGAAAATCAGAACCGTTGTCTGTCTTTAGGCCTGCCCCTCCTGCTTATGAAGCGTCTAAGAGTGGATAAAAATGTTTCAGTTTAGAGAGATTTTACCCATTCTAATATGAACGCCTAGAAAACGATTTCAAACTCAAAGGATTAGATACAAATGACGGTGCCACAAATTATGCAAAAGTTATGGTTTTAATCAACTGTTTAGGAAGTAAACATTACAGAACATTATCAAGTCTTTCATCTCCTGATTTACCAAGTACAAAGAGCTACAATCCCCTTATTGATTTATTGCGAAATCATTTATCTCCAAAAATGAATATTCTCACTGAACAACATAAATTTTTATCGAAAGTTCATACATCCAACGAATCAATTCCTACATTTGATGCCTCTCTCAAAGAACAAATGAAAAATTGTCACATAAAAATTGAATGTACAGATCATATTCATTGTACTAATTGCAATAAATCTGTTATAGTATTGTTTCTAAGTGCACAATTAAAATATTCTTGAAAACATTTTGCAAGAATCAAAAATCTCTCTTGATCGAGCAGTATAGATCGCTTTAGCAATTGAAGCTTCAAAAATTCAACATAAAGATATTTATTATACTCCTTCCATCTCTTTCGCACACGGAATTTTTGATAATAATTCTAGGAACAATGAATAACATTGTCACCTTCTTTACTTCTTGCTGTTTTCCAGTTCAGACTCAACACGCAGTTAATTTGGAACTGAAAATGATATTATCATGAACTACCATCAAGTCTAATGTTTTTTTAATATTTTAAGGCAATGATTCACATGTACCCTTAAATATCTTATGCTTTTTTAACAATGTTAAATATGAGAATAATAAGAAACATATCGACACTACTGAACTAAAGTGGATTACAAGAAATTAAGAATTTCAGGACTTGTCTCCATTGTGGATGAAATAACCACAAAACTTCCGAATTTAAAATTTGCTACAAACTCATATGCCAAAGTTGCAAAAAACGAGGTCACATTCACAAGATTTGCATTACTATGTTACACAAAACAACAAATAATGTGATTAGTCTTAACGAATATGACAATGAAAATGATGTGGAAAGCGATACTAATATCAATCAAATGGTAGAAGTTTTTATCAAAACAACATCAAGCAACGTACCTGAAATGTTAATGGAACTTCAACTTGAAAATAAACCTTTCACTTTCGAGTGTGATACAGGAAGTCCAGTTACACTTATTTCAGAAAAAAACTTCAATACACTTACAAAGTACAAATATTAAATTTTGCTCTTATACGAACCTTATATTTAATCCATTGGAATTCGTGCAAATTCCTGTATCTTACAATAATACAGGAGAAGTTTCTCAGCTAAATTGAAAGATATGTAGATAAGAGTATGAACAACCTAATCTAACCTAAACTAACCAGAGCAATCAATGCTCCATTTATTCTAAATTATCAGAATTGCCTCCAGTATAAGTATATAACATTTTTATAAGCTTGATCAGTCTATCACAATAATTTCTATACCTTTCCAAATAATTTCACAACTTTCCTTTGACAATTATTACAAATTATTCCACCTTACTAGAATACGCGTTGGCTCACTTGATCACGGCTGGAGGTGGAGGCAGAGAGAGAGAGAGAGAGAGGGGGAGAGAATCTACCGATAACTGAATTATGATTTTCAATTACTCACAGTTCTTAATACGTACATTTTGATTTTCGTTAAGCGATTCAAGCAAATACAATCGAGTAACAGTCAAAAACTATCGACAAAACCAAAAATAAGGACAAATTAAGATTTGCTTTTGTTATGATCCGCATGCGCAAGATAAAACCCCGTTTTACGCGGCAATTTTAAAAACATCCCCCAATCATTGTAATTATAATTGGATATTTTCGGAATTTCAGCCCTAGTTTGTGTGTTGAATATATCTATTTTCAGAATTTGCTAACGGTTTCATCTGGATAATAATATACCTAATGATAAATTGGAAATATTAATCGAAATACGAATTCATTATTTTGTCAACTATTTAGTTTGAATTATAAACATCCATATTGCACGCTTTTGATAAACAAGTTTTAATATGAAACATTCCACTCTGTTTATTATAATTATAAAAGTGTTTGAAAGTAATCAATCATGTACGAGATTATAATAGCGAATTTCCTCGAGTTGACACATAATTTAGAGCAAAAAATGTTTAATTTGAAACTTCTAACTAGAGTTTAGATTTTCAGCAATGTATTACCAACAATCTGGTTTAAAAAAAACAGTGTTACTTGCCGTCCTTGAAAATCGACTACAATATCGAGAATATTTAATTTTCCTTCAATAAATTTCCTCCTCTTGAGTGTCTTCTCTACTAAGGTTTGCATATTTTTTGCTGTCCGATACTTGGTGATTAAGTATGTTTCCATTTGTGCTCTAATATGTCGTAACTATTATTCCTGTTTTCCGCCAATGCTGCGTTTACCTTCGATCTCGCCTTGTATTATAAGTTTTATACGTTTTCTTGATGCTTCGTTATGTGTTAGAGGTAGGCTATTTTCCTTATTTTGAGCATTGCAGTTAGATATGCCTGAGTTCTCAATCTTGAAAACAATCTACCGTTAGTTTGTTGTTTTGTCGTCCATGTTTCGCATCCGTACAAAAGTAAGGACCGAATGTAGCATTTTGGTATACTTTACCTCGTTGTTATTGATAATTTCGGGTGAAACAAAAGCTTTCCCATAATATTTCCATACCTTCAAGCTTCTTAGCATCTCGCAACATATTATTTCTTAGTCTCGCTCTTTTTAATTCTACCATTATTGGTCTATCTTTGTTATCTATAGACTTACCCATTCTTTTCAAATCGATAATGTCAACTTCTTCATTTATTACTATTTGTAATTTATTCACTTTATCTTTGACTATCTTACTTAAGTTTTCATTGAGGTAGTCTCTGTTTTCTTTTATTCAATAAACTATAAGATTTTTTTTCTGATTTGTCTTTCTAATTCTTCTATTCTCATTTGTTGTCTCAGTTCCTGGTTTTCTTTTTTATTTGCGAATTTTCAAGTTTTATGTTCTTTAAATCTTCATGTATAGCGTTTAGTTTGTCATCTATCTTTAAATCCATATTTTTGATTTGCTCTTGGATTTTTCAAGTATCTCCTCCACGGCTTTGTGCAGGAACAATACGTAAAACCTACTCAACTCTGTTCTAGACCTCTATCCAGAATTACAAAGTCTGTATTATAATATAATTTCTATTAATTGATTTTCTAATAGCTGTTAAAGTCGATCCTGTATTTACTCTAGTAAGTGCTAATCGTTTGTTCATTTATCGCTACTTGTTTTTGCTAGATAATTTATCAGATTGGTATTTCGTTATTTTGCGAATAGAATTTAGTTAAAATAATTATATACCATTTAATTCGTTTTTCTGATTTCATTTTTGAATCCAGCTTTTACTCACGTTACCAGGAATCCCTTAACAAACACTGTATGTGTGAAGGAAGTAGATAAATGGTGGTCATCCTAGATCACATAGAAAGATGCATCCATTTTTGCAAAAAGGAGATCAACGGGTCAATTTCTACAATCAGTAGATCTCCTGTTTGACAAGCTTTATGGGACGGGCTATTCATTATTAGACAAATTTGGTAATTTGAATGTTCATTAAAGTGAAATTACTGTTCAGAAGTCTACCTATACGCCACACTTTGACGTTTGCCTACTTGTTTATTAGGTTATTTAGATTTTCCATTATTATTAATTTATGTAGTAACCCTTCGAGCCATACGGACTCGTAAGCTATTTGAAGGTCGATCGTGATTATAATGATGAATTTTTGTTGTAATAAAAGTGACAGCAACGGAAGACTAATCAAGTAATCTTCGATATTCAAGCTTTATTTAATTAAATTATCATGGATGAATGAAAATCATCAATCATTTCAAAATTTTTTAGCACAAACAAAAACTGAGTTTAAATTAAATTAATACTATGACCAGTAGTAGTCAATCATTCTTCCATCCAATTTTGCGGGAAATTCACTTTTACATACGCCAACTACAAAGTGGATTAAGCAAACACATTAAACTGTTTGTAAAAAACGTTCCCCCTAGCGAAATTCCTCTTACCGATTACAAAATCATTTATCAAAAGTTGATAATTAAAAAAGTTCAGCTTTTTACCCGGCTGTTTAATGTGTCTAAGCAATCAACGTGCTGCGACATAACTTATAATTATCACAGCTCGTACCCGAAACTTTGGGTTGTACACAAAATATTTAATTAAGTCGTGCCTAATTTTATGAGACCGAGGCGACAGCATAAAGGCTACACACAAGTATACTTGCATGTATGCCGATACTATAAAGAACACGGGAGATGAATGAATTTACATATCCTACCGTACACTGAGAAAACTTCATCGAAAATCAAAATAAAATGGAATAGTAGTACAAATATTGCGCAGACACCAACTCTCAGTTATGGTTGATAATTGCTATAAACTATATACTATAACTATCAACACTCTATTGACTACACCAACACTTACAGTATCTGACGCGCGTTTCGATAAGCAATTTATCAACTTCAGAGACGGAAGTAAACTTTTTACCTTCGGTCAGTGAAATAGTGCGAAAGTAATTAAAGTTGATTTAAAGGAGTAAACTGTTATACATTAGTGTGACAAAGTTCGATATATCCGTTATTATAGAAAATATGGAATCAATTTATTTACTGAAATTGTAGATATCTGTAAACTTCACATTTCAAAATTATTTTCATGTACTGGGTGTTCCTTATACCCTATATATTATTTCAGATTCAGATTGGGCTCACCTCTCCTATACTTACAATGAAGTGTTTCTTATAAGTATATAGGATATTTCAGAAGTTATGCCCAATTCTACGCGAAAATCATTGTGAGTTCAACATCTTGTATAGTCCAAACGAAACAATTTGACATCAATATTTTGGAGAAGTAACATTTCAATATTGATCTAGTTTCATAACATTGTGCCATTTTTTGTATATTACAACATCTGAATACAGGGCCAGCCAAGAGTCGAACACATGATTTACCTACTCTATTTTTTCAAATAAATCACTCTATATTTTCATTTCAAAAAGTGAAAAGACACCTTATGAGCGTTCATTTTTATCAGAAATCATTACATTCTCAGATATTGTCAATTTAATAACAAGATTCACTACATATTTGTGATAAGAAACAGGAACTGGGTTTCCTTGAAGAATTAGAAATTAGAAGACACTTAAGAAACCCACAATATGAAGTCGTCAATGAACAGGAAAACCTAGGGAGTTCTCCACTTTTAAACTCTCTTCTTAAGTGATAATTGTAAAGATCAGCAGATATAGTTTTCCTGGTTTTCTATATCATTGCACAGTTATACTGATCTTAATTGGAAAAAGATATCCAGGATATCTCTGTTGACGCTTGTCAGTTACTTACACGCAGATTATATATTTCCCATTATATTAAATCACCCAACAAAAGGCAGAGCCATAAATATTATGGCGTCTGGACAGTGTTTACAGTCAAGTGGTTGGACCACCCTTATTTGTAGCTTTTATACCTATTTGAGAGTACATTTTAGAAACATTATGTTATGTTATAAGACTCTGAGATGAGAACTCGTTTCATTTATGTACAATCTTAATTTTATTTAATTTTTGTGATATAGTTTCAATTGTTTTCTTTTCACTTGACGACTTCTAATCTGACACACATCTCACGAACATTATAGGTCCTTCGAGCCGGATATTTGTCGAATTCAAATGAAAAACAAAACAAGCAATCAATTAACATCCAAATTTAACATAATCATAACATAATCGATTTCATACATTCAGTTAACACAATTGATTATTTACTTCATTGTGTCAAGTTACATCCAAAATTAACATAATCATAACATAATCGATTTCATATATTTAATAATCACAATTCATTATCAGTACTACTCGACACTTCGACAGATACGTATCGTGGCTCGTGTAGTGTGTTATAGGCAAATCGACTGTAAGTAAATTTATTATTTATATTGTCAGTTTACTAATCATAATACATCATTGTAACCCGCTAACTGTTAATATCCCCAAAATGAATAGTAGGGTGAACCCCCTCCTAAGAAAAACCCACCAGATAAACATGAAAATCAAATGGAAATCGATGGAAAACAATACGATCTAAACAATTTATATTCTAGTTCGGATAACGGACCGTACTATGTCATAGTTGAACCAACCGATAAAAATACTCGTATTTCTGCTGTTAAAGTAGGTCATTACATTTTTAATAATCAAACATTCAAAAAAGACATTATTGATATTAAACTAATAGGAAGAAACAAAGTAAAAATAATTTTTAAAAGTTATAAAGTTGCTAATTCTATGGTAGGTCACAACTTAATGATAGTAAATAAATTAGTTGCTCACATTCCTCCATTTTTTAACCACAAAAAAGGTATAATTAGAGAGGTCGATACGTTCTTAAACGAAAAATACATATTAGACAATATCGAAAGCGATAAAAAGGTAGTGAATATACAAAGAATGAAACGAAAAATAATTGATTCAGATAATGAAGTACAATACCTACCACGACAAATGATTGTCGTTACTTTTTTAGGCGATTCTTTGCCACAATGGGTTAAAATTAATTTAGTTAGGTTTATAGTGGAGCCTTATATTTATCCTGTAGTACAGTGTTTCAAGTGCCTACGATATGGACATAACATAATATTGTAAAAGCACAACTATTAAGTGCAAAAAATGCGGTCAACTGCATGACGACCCCGAATACTTCGAATGTAAATAAGATGATTACTGCATTTACTGCGAACAAAGTGGACATCAATCGGTATCAAAGAATTGACCTAAATATATCCAACAGCGCAACATTAAAAAAATTATGTCTGAACAAAATCTTTCATTCAAAGAAGCTGAACATGTAGAACAAAATCCCAGCTATTCCAAAATAGTTAGTAATAACAGATTTGACATATTAAACAATCTAGAAAATTTCCCCAATTTGCCAAGTAATGAGAATAGGGATACTCCTTCAGAATCCCCTTCAACTAGTCACAACTGGGCATCTCGCCCACTAAACCAACATTATAAAAAACGTAAAATAATATCTCCGGTGACCATTAAAAATCAACCCACTTTTCAATCAAATTCATCAATGTCCAAAGGCATCCTACCAAATCCTCACAGAGAAGATTTCCAAAGTTATAAGGAAAAATTAGAAATCGAAATTTTACATGAAATACCTACACTTTTCATGCACATTCTCAAAAAATGTAATATAACTATTCCAGACGGATCCGTTGTTGAAGAAACAGAAAACTAGTTAAAAATAATTTTATATTCGTTTATGGAAGTTAACAGTATTGCATATAATCAAAATGGATAAAATGAATATTCAGGTTTTGCAATGGAATTGTATCTCAATTATTAGAAATATGCCTAACCTTAAAAATTTTGTAAATAACTCCAAATATAAATTTGATATAATAACATTAAATGAAACTTGGCTTTCTCCAAGGAAAAAGGTCAATTTAGGTGGATATAATTTTGTTCACGAAGATAGATTAGATGGATACGGTGGTGTTGGTATACTCATCAAGGACAACTTGTGTTTTTCGGAATTTAAATTAATTTAGAAATAATTTTAATAATGAAATAGAAATCTGTTCAATTAAACTTTTGGATCTCAAAATACATGTTATTTGTATTTACAAACCTCCTAACGTTCAAGATACTACAACTGACTGGTCCAATATTTTCGCTCTCGTCTGTGGAGATTTCAATTCTCATCATAGTTGCTGGGGTTCTACAATTGATAATAGTCAAGGTAATAGATTAGTAGATGCTATTGATGGAACCAATTTAATAGTCTTAAATGACGGAAGGCCAACTAAGATAAGCAGACCAAATGAAAAACCCTCAGCAATTGACCTCACTTTTATTACAACAAACCTCTTAAGTCTAGCAGAATGGAATGTATTAGATGATACCTTAGGATCCGATCATTTACCTCTTCACACAACAATATCCCGTAATTATGTTCCATCACATACACCCCTTCAAGAAAGTGGATAGAGTCTACTGCACACTGGGAGCTTTTCCAATATTTAATTGAAAATGATATGACCCAGGTCAAAGTTGATTTCTTTGAATCACTCTTAAACATCATAAATAATGCGTCTGATAGATCTATGAAATCGCGCAATGGAGGTAATAAAAAAAACTCCAAATTCCATTTGGTGGGATAATGAATGCAATCAAATTGTAGTAGAGCGCAAAAATGCTTTTCAGGCATATAAAACTCAATCAAACTTACGTAACTATTTAAACATTAAACATGTTCAGGCAAAACCTAAACTTATATTCAAACAAAAGCAACAACAATGTTGGAAAAATTTCAATAATCAACTAAATAGCAACACTCCTATTTCAAAAATTTGGACGTTCATAAAAAAAATTTCACATACAAAAGACAACCAATACACGAATCTTTGATAAACCCAATTTTTGACATCATAGCTTCAAATTTTGTACCGAATTTATTTGAAGAAAGCAGCAATGATACAATCAATCCCCATATGAATACCCCCTTCGACGCAACAGAATTAGAAGCTGCTATCAAAAATTCTAGATGTACAGCCCCTGGAGCTGATTTCATTACCTATGATTTAATTAAAAAATTACCTCGAACTGGTAAAAATATTTTATTACAAATATATAATGATTGGTGGGTTAATGGGAATTACGTTGATCAATTAAAACAAGTAACTATATGTCTTATTTTAAAGCCACAAAAAGATAGGAACCTACCCTCATCTTATCGTCCTATATCCTTGATGTCGTGTAACACAAAAACATTTGAACGTATGATCAAAGCAAGACTAGAATGGTATTTCGAAAAAAACTCGATTCTGCCACTCGCACAGTATGGTTACAGAAGAGGCTACGGAACAATAGATGCGGTTACACATCTGGTTAATAAGGTTCAGATTGCATTCTCAATGAACAAGTACTTAGTATGTCTATTTCTTGATATAAAGGGAGCTTATGACTCTGTGTATTTTAACATTCTTCAACAAAATATGATTAATGTAGGCTTTAGTAAAAGAACTTCTCAAAGTATTTTACAGTTATTCTTTGGAAGAACAGTCTTCATTAGAGATCACAATAATATCCTACACGGACCTCGAACCGTTTATCATGGACTACCTCAGGGATCAGTATTAAGCCCAATCTTATTCAATCTATATTCTGGCAATATACATACACAGATTAATAACCTTGCTAATTGTATCCAGTATGCAGATGATTTCTGTATATACTCCATCCAAAATACATATGATGACTGCATTTGTGCTCTCGAAAATATAATGCAAGTAGTGTTGAAATGGACAGAAGAAACTGGTATGACCCTATCTACAGAAAAATGTTCCATAATGTTTTTTACCAGACATAGACTGCGGGCACCGGAGAGCCTAACTCTGTGTGGGCGCACTATGGCTGTGGTTTTTGAATACAAATATTTAGGTATCATACTAGACACAAAACTCCTGTGGTCCAAACATGTACTCCATATTCATAACAAATGTGAAAAAGGTTACAACCTAATTAAATGTGTAACTAACCGTAATTGGGGTTCAGCACCGAGTACTGCAATTTTATTTTACAGAGCTTATGTGAGATCAATCATTGATTATCGATGTTATTTATATGGTTCTACTTCCAATTCCAATTTAAAAAAAATTGATCGCATACAATACAAATGTTTACGTTCGTGTATTGGTGGGATGAAGTCCACACCTGTTTATGCTATATTGGCAGAATATAATGAACCTCCTTTGGGATTAAGACGGGAGTATCTGTCTCAAAAATATTGATTAAAACTTAGATTTCGAGAATCGCCCATGATCAACAGGTTGAGTGAGATCGCCGCAGAAGATTTGACAAATCGATACTGGAAACTGAAAAATACACCTACCCTCGCGAAGGCTTTTACTGAAACCATGAATTACACTAATATCTACAAGAAAGACAAAATCATCCCAGCATTTCGTGTGTTGTTTAAAGCTTTTATTAAGAGTCATAAAGTCATAATTCCCAAGTATTCAACTTCTAATAAAATCAATGTAGAACTTATGAAATCAATATTAGCAGGCTATGTTAATAATATATTCATATATACAGATGGATCTAAGACGAAAGATGGGGTTGGGTGTGGGTTTTTTATCCAGCCTTTGGACCTAACATATGGTTACAAATTACCCGATATATGTAGCATATATACAGCATAAATTGTAGCTATACAGAAAAGCCTCAGTTGGTTGATTACAAACCAATTATGTAATGCTGTAATTCTTTCTGACTCTAAATCTGTTATCGATTCAATAAAATCTACTTCTATCAGAGGTATTGGTTGTCCTGTACTATGCAGTATCAAATCTATGCTTTTGGAATTGAATGTTCATTTATTTGGGTTAAGGGCCATAGTAATATAACTGGGAACGGAAGGGCTGATCTGTTAGCGAAGGATGCAGTTATAGATGGACAGTTTTGCAATATTTCCACATCAGCAGATATAAACAACACGATAAGGCATGGAATTGTTAAAAAATGGAAACAGGAGTGGATAAATACATCTAGATCCCCTACAAACCGGTATTTTAAAATTCATCCCACATTACCCCCACCTCCCGAATATATATATTCAAGTATACAACACCCAAATTCTATTCATCAACTATTTTTGGACTTAAAACCAATCACGGAAGATTTCCTGCACACCTTGCAAAACTCGGCAATATCAGATCATCATCCTGTACCTGTAACCAGTATTCTTATTGTGATGTTAATCACATCTTTTTTGGTTGCCTTAATAACGTCGTTAGATCTGAATGTTTAATTAAGTCGCTTATGAAACTGAACTATAACCTTCCTCTAAATATTAGTCACGTCCTTAGTAGTGATAATAGAACAGTTTACGATTTATTAATAAATTTCTTGAAGGAGTGCAATGTTAGTATATGAATTGAAAAAAGCAATTTTCATAATCCTGTGGCGAATGGAGTAATTTCCTTGCCATCTTTCTCTCTCACACACTCACACACACACACAATTCATTATTTACTACATTTAGTTTTGTTCATTATATTTAAATATTCGCAAAATGTCAGATGTTACGTCTCTTTCGTTGGAAGAATTAAAAAGAAAGCGAGGCGCGATTAAAGCTAAGCTCACGAATTTTGGGAAATATTTATCAGACAATAAAGGAACGAATGCTATTCTAGCGAACGTAGACCTTTTAGCGTTGCAAGAACGTTCAAATCATTCAAAAAATATTATTTTTGAGTTTGAGAACATACAGGGTGTGATTGAGGAGAAACAACCGATGAGTATTTATTAGAAATTGAATATGAAGAGCGCGATACCTTTGAATCTAACTTTCACATGCAAATAGCAATAGCAAAAATATCATGAAAAATTCTACCTTATCTTCAGACAATGCATCAAGTTTTAATTTAGTTAGTACCGAACCTCTACACTTCGGTTAAGAAAACAACACTTTTAAACTTGCTAGTATAAAATTAAAACCCATTGAAATTCTCAAATTTAACGGCTCTTACCAAAACTGGTTAGAATTTGCGGATTTATTCGAATCATTAGTGCATAGAATGAGGCTTTGGGTAGCATTCAAAAATTTCATTATTCGCGGTCATCTTTAGAATCGGGTGCGGCTCAAGTTGTCCTCTCGATTGAATTTACAAGTAGCAACTATATTGTAGCTTGGAGTCTTATTCGCGAAAGATACAACAATGAGCGCCTTCTAGTATTTAATCATGTGAAATCACTTTTTAACCTAGAAACCATGCATAAAAAATCCTCCTACGAATTACGCAATTTAATCGACACATTCACATTCACAATTGTAAGGTCAAAAGAGATCAGCGTAATTTCGGCCACTTGTAGTCGATGAAATTAATCAAGCATTTATTTACTTTTTAAAGGCCACACAAGGCGAAAGCTTTTACAATGAGATACAACAACTATTAGCGAACAAAACTACTCTTAAAAATTCAATCAGCATCACAAATTTATCTCCATTTATTGACAAAGAAAGTATTCTTCGCGTGGGGGTCGTTTGCAAAATTCGGGAGTTTACCTGCGATAAAAAGCATCCAATCATCATTTCAATTGTTTTCCTTTCACTTGACGACTTTTATTCCGACACACATCTCACGAACAATCTCCATAGGGCTAATAATATCTAAGCTTCAATATTTGTAATATCATATCTTCTTCTTTTTTTATTAAAATATATTAAGTCAATCATTAGGTAGGTCACTTCTTGGTCTAGCCAAAATAATCATTTAACGTCAGGTAGGCATCAAATGAAATGTAACTTTTGTCATTCTGACGATGATATTTAATATCGAAACAATTGTCAATTTTCTTAGACTTTTTTAATAATTTTGTCAATATATTGTGGAATTATCTAGAAACAGTAAGTTCTATTTAAAACAGTAAAAATTTGGTACTTCAAGTGCCATAGCACCCGGTTTACTGACTCTGGTGATCTGAAAATAAATGGGGTCTGTTTGTGAGATGCCATGAATAATATTTATTTTCAGATCACTAGACCAGAACATGAGTCACACTGAGACACTTTTTTTAAAACGTCAATATCCTGAAAACCAAAATATTAAAAACTGTTTTCTTGGTGCCTTACACTAGTATATGTCTGTATAAATAATTTAAAAAGAATGTGGAAATGAAAAGTGGGGAATAATGAAAATACAGCAAAAAAATACCAAACATGTCATTTGTCTCATTGTTACCCATGCAGGAGATACAGTGAGACACTACCGTAAACGTTTAAGTTTTTATTTCAAAATATCAGAACAAACTTAAAAGAAATCCTTAGTAATACGAACAACTTAAACATTATTCACAAACACATATAATGTAAAACAGTAACTACTGAATATTTATATTGAACTTAATTTCAAACGAAAAATAAGAGTTTTGTCGATTCGTTGTGGATTTGACAAAATCATTTTAATGTTTTAGCTACAGTGACAATATCCTGTATTTGCGGAAAATTGAATTACCCGTCAACTTTTGTGCTCTTTCGTAAAAAACGTATTTCAAACTCGCTTCCATCGGTATTTGTTGACAATATCTTTCCGGTATAAAAAATGGCTTTCCTTTATTATTTTTGGGAGAAAATTCTACCAAAATATAATCTCCAGTGCAAGGATTTTTTTCTAACTGTCCAAATGATGTGGGATTAAATTCGGGCACAAAGTTATCAGAAGATGCGTCAGAATGCCATTCATCTTCCTTATCCTCACTTTCTTGAATTTACCTTTTAACAACATTCCTTTTTTACTTTGCTATCGGTTTTTGTCTCTTGTTATATCTTTCATCCATTTCTTTTTTCCGGCGTATCAGTAGGTATCATGCTTCTTCCTTTGATTCTTTTATTTCCAGTTAACTTTTTTGCTTCAGCTTTGGGAAATCCTCTAAATTCTCCAGGAGATTTAAGTGTTTAGCTGGCTGGTTTGGTGGAGTGTTTTCAGTTTCATACACTTGAGGAGGAGTGTTACATATTTCGGGATTATCTTCTGATGTTGACGGCTTTGACTCTGATAAGAGGGTTTTATCGCACGTTAATTCAGGGCATGGCCGACCTGTTACGGAGCATGGTAAGAAATGTTGTGGCTCTCCAAAGCTTGGATAATGACGTCATAGCTAGGGTTGCCTTGGGGTAATAATTGCAGAATGCATGCGGCTAGTCCACGAAGAGCAATACTAAAGGAGGTGGCTTTCTATTGATCATTCCACCCATTTGCCTTAGCTGCTGCTTCAAATCGGCGTCTATATGTCTCCCAAGATGATTGATCATTATATGTAGGTGGCTTTATAGCCTGGTTTTGTCACATATTTACTATTTCAATTCTGATACTGTCTCTACTCTTTTTAAATCTTCTTCTAGTATTGACAAATCTTCCTTAACTGTCTTTATGTCAGTTTTTAAGCCTACTTCCATTGTATCTATTTTGTTATCTAAGGCCGCTATTTAACTTTAAAAGGTAAAACTGAAAACGGACAGTACCTCTAATATTTGCTTTCTTTCCTCCTTCTCCACGTTCCTCTTCTTCCTTTTCTTGTTTTCTACGGTTTCCCTCTTCCTCCTTTTCTTGTTTTCTTCTCCGTTCTTCTTCCTGAAGAAACCATGCTGTTGCTCCATTATTAGTTTCCATATAGGTGTCCTAATTTGTACTTCTAGTATTGACCACAAATTACTTTTACAGCTGTCATAACTTTCACAACTCTATTCATTACTTGGCAAAATACAATAATAGTTTTTAACAATTCAACTTATTTACTATTGACTGACTGACTCTGCCACAACTGATCTCTATTTAATATAAAAAGAACTTTCCAGAAAGGACTAGAATATTTTATAACATACTATTACGTATATATAGAACACAATAGAAAAATCTTGAAAATCCTAGCTCGTCACCTTAAAAGGTGCCTGTGACTACTCCGCCTATTCAGCCCTCTTCTTATTTTCAGTCCAAGCCGTCATTCTGACATACATAGAACAGGTGTAACAATACATAAGGTCTGATTTTAGTTCTCGACATTTATCGCGAGAAACTCACCCTTAACTTTCTAATTAGCAATAACGACAAGAGTAAAGTTTCCTAAAAAATTGGGATAAAAAAATCAAAATTGGTCTTAAAATATTCCTTGATTTAGGTGCTCTTAAATACATTAGGTTTGATTTTAATGATCAACGTTTATCGCGAGAAATTCACCCTAATGGCGAAACGGACAAGAGTAAAGTACACTAAAAAATTGATATAAAAAATCAAAATTCGTCTTGAAAAATATTCTTTTACTAATTAGAGAATTAAGGGTGAATTTCTCGCGATACATGTCGAGCACCAAAATCAGGCCTTACGTATTTCAAGAACTCCTAAATCGAGGAATATTTATCTCAATTTTTCAGGATATTTTCATATTGTCGGTTCTTCTAATTAGAAAATTGAGGGTGAATTTCTCGCGATAAATGTCAAGAACCAAAATCCGGCCTTATATATTTTAAGAGCACGTAAAACAAGGAATATCTTAATGCTAATTTTGATTTTTTATCACAATTTTTCAAGCTTCTTTACTCTTGTCGGTTTTACTAATGAAGGGTGGTTTAGGGATACGAGAGCGAGTTTAAAAATTAAAATTATATCACTTTGAAAGCTCATAATTAGCATTTAGTTCTACTGTAAATACTAATTCAATTTTATTATTTTAAAGTGGTGGGGGGCTGACTCAACGTCCACTCAGCCCTTGAATTACTGCGTAGTATGACGAGCTCACTAATTGTGATTTGCGGTATATGACAGCTCATAAATATGCGCTACTCGTCTTTTCTTTCTACAACGGAGGGGGGGAGGGCAGGTCAACAAGGGTCTTTTATTCACTTAGGTCATAAATTGAACCAAGACAACGAGTTTTATAATCACTAGTAATACCACTAGAGGTCACATTATTTCCGGAAATTTTTTCGAGATCATGGATATTTTGAAAATTTCCCCAGTCGCAGACGAGGGAAATTTTCTAAAAATATACATGAGCGAGAAAAAATTTCCGGATAATAATTTGACTTCGCGTGGTATTCGGTAAGAAAATTCCACACCGAATTGTGGTGGAAAACCAAATATTTTAAAAATTTATTTCAACAATGCAAATTATTTTCTTCACCAAGTCACCAGCGAAACATAAAATGTGTGGTCAACTTGATTGTTGAGTTGCTATGGTAACTAGGTGAGACCCGAACCTCGAAATTATTATTTCACTTTTGATTCTGTCAAGTAACACGACATAAAAAAATGTTTCGCTTCGGTCAAGAATGTAAAGAAAATATTCGCCAGGAGATTGAGCAGTTGACACCCTCGAATACCAGCGCCGGAAGCTACAAATTAATCCAACCAAGAGAAAGGAAAGTTCATCTGCACTATCAGCAGATGAGCTGAGAAAAATTATTGAGCTTTGAGACGAAAACACTCCGGAAGGACTGCATAAAAAGCTTTCCCACGTTGCTGGTTATGAATTGGCCTGGAGAGGAAATGAAGGAGCGGCAGCACAACTCGAATATTTTGTGGAGGAAATTGACAATAGAGGGGAACCAACAGACCGCATTGAGTATAACCCGGTTTTTTCTAAAACCACCCAGTGGCCAGTGAAACTGTTCAAGAACCAACAAGCAAGCGATGCCCCATCTAGAAGAAGCGTTTATTTTTTATGCCAAATCTAAACTGGAAGGATCCCAGTTCCAAAGGCTGGTACAAAAACAGTCCAGTTGGACAGAATATAATATCTTCCTGGTTAAAATCCGCTGCATCATTGATTGGAATTGATGTCAAAAAGATCAAAATAACAAATCATTCTGCAAGGGCCACTGCTATTTCAACTTTAGCCAAAACGAGAATTGGAGAACAGCAATTGATCAAAAGAATCGGTCTTGGTAGAATCTCTGAATCAAGAACAAGCAACTACTTCCAATCCACCTGCCATAGTTTATAATAATATTACATTCTTCAATTTTTATATTTACTTCGGGCAACTACAAGTGGTAGAAAATGAAAACAATATTAGGTTTAAGGATTGTACGAATTTGAATTCACACTCAAATTCTTCCTGCAATTATTACTTTCATCTTCACCCTGTATAACAAAATTTTCGCATTCCGTATATATTATAAACAAAATATCATTCTTCTCATCTCTTCAATATTTCCTACGCAAATATCCATTTACCGTTCCTTTCACATAAAAAACCTTCAAATATCAAAGTTAACCTTATCGCTCTATACAAAAACTATCTTAAAAGCTTTCCTTATCTAACGAAAATAACTTTTTTCATGACAAAAAAACGACCAAGCAAATACCCAACTCAACAATCGTTTATGACGGTTAGAGTTTAAAATTTCAGCACCCATTGGCCAATTTCCCACATGATCTCCCCTAATCACACCCACTTTGAGCATCTCATAAATACGGCTACAACCCAACAATTTTTCACTTCTTACTCACCCATCGTCCCAAAATGTAGTTACATTTCATTTTCACCCGGCAAATTGACCGGTTTAATCAAATCTTCCCTAAGCAATAAACAGAATCAAATAGTGTAATCATATTCAGTGCTACATCTTAATTGTTCCGCAAATAAACAACAATTATATGAAAAGTTGAATAAAAACCAGTGAGAGTGCATATGCATTTAATTTATACATATAAAATCAACGTACAAGAAAACAACGTTTGCCGTGGCTGGTTCTTCGAGATTTATGTCGATATAACGTCATACCGCATTTCAAACTCTTACTACAAAAAGTAAGACTGCGAAACACAGATACATATCTACAGGAATAGACTACACAATAATATTCAGTTTGTCTTCCCACCAATGGATTCTTCACCTATAAACTGTTGATTACTACTGATTGTAGTAGCTCAAAGGTGCAATTTAGGGTCAAAAAATATCATATTCTTTTCTTTAATAGTTACTTGAGCTTACTACAAGTGGTAGAAAATTATAATTTTAGAGGTTTTTCGGGAAGCTGTATGAACATATTCATAGCGCGTCATAGCTTTGTCAGCAATAATGTCTACTCTTTGTAATTGCATGGCAATACCATTTCAAGATATAAAATAGTATATTCTTCAATTTTACATAAGTTTTGAGTAACTACAAGTGGTAGAAAATTGTTTTTTTTTACGTTTTTCTTAACGTGCGTCAGCAAGCATCAATCACAGGCTGTGATCATTGTATTTTGACACTTTAAAACATAAAAAAACTAGCGTTTTGTTACAATAAAGAATATTGCACCGCCAGTAAAACCAATAAAAGTCTTTGTTTAAAAAATGAATCGATTTGATAATCATACTATATGCAAAATATACGTGAAACTGTCTGATGTAATGATCAATCATCGTACCATGACTTATTTATTCGCATTAATAGAGGATTGTGGCTTCAACTTGAAGAAAGAAAATTTGGTCCGAATTGTCCACAAATATCCGCATCTAAACTACGCAAAATTGAAAGTACTGAATGGGAAAAAGGTAAATAAATTAGTGTCTAAATATTATATATATTTTATTAGACATAGACACTCAATTGAAAACATTCAAAATCTTGCATTTTCGTCATTAAGAAGAGAGGAAGTGTACGAAGAATATAGAAAACATCATAGCTTTGTAATTGAAATGTATCAAACAAAACTAGCCTGTCAAAAATGGTCTGTTATTGTAAATACAAAAAATGTCCAATATAATTCGGTTGGGTATACCACGTGAAAAAAATTTACACTAAAATACCTCCGTTGCCATGGTGATCTGTCAAAATAAAGTATTTTGATTGGTTCAAGATTACAGGTGTGAAATTTTCAATGAAATCCAATTAACTAGCCGACAGTAAAAGAAAAGGAGAACGACGTATTCATTTAATTGTATTGTACTGTGAATCAATTTAAATAAAATAACTCAAAACAAAAATTTAAAAATTATTGAAATCAAAGCATAGTTAAATTCTAAATCGTACATTACAATTATTGACTCTTGATTATGGTTATTAAGTTATACTTTACAATACATAACCAAAATGTTGTTACTGTATCTTACGGAGTAACACAGATATCTTTATATTTCAAAATTTGTACCCATTATGGGTGTCGAGTGTGTCTTTTTATTCGTGAACAATGTTTCGCCACACTTTTTTTATTTTTAACTCTATTCGTAGCCTCAGTCCATAATTCCATTTTTTCGAAAAATTTTAGCTGTATATTTTGTGGCCTGTTCACATATTCAATATTTTTAATTGTATATTAAACAACACCTTGAATAACGTGAAAATCAATATAATGTAATAACGAAAAATGTTCTACACTGTTAACCCCATTCCATTTTTTAATTATTTTCTCTTCTTTTTCACGCATCCAAAGTCCAACTGGAAAACTGATACCGGTCTTTCTAATAAATAATTTACCACTGAGCTGGCCGTCAACCGACCTGTCATCGCCACAAAATAACAGCTTGTTACACGACCTTATTGGTCTCATTTTTCATTTGTTTAATGCTCGCAGAAGTGTCGGTAGCTGAAAACTTATTTTTAGATATAACTCATCCGTTGGTGACGTTATTATGACTTTTTGGGAAACTATAATATACTGTGTATTTAGTAGTGCGATTCAAAAAATTATATATATAGTAATTAGGGTGACATATCACTCCAATAAAATGAAAATTAAAGCTCATTTTAACAGATAACTGAAGGGTTTATAGTTAAAAATGTTGAATTTTGGTTGAGGGGTAGAAAATAATTAGAGACAACATTAAAAATCGTGTGGACAAACGGCATACAACTCTGGAGGCGTGCCTGATCAATCAATATTGAAATCACACAAAAATTACAAAATTGAGGGTTATTGATAATACTACATGGTATGTAAGAAACAAAGACCTACGAGTCAGAATGATTGCAGACGAGGCAAGACATTTTGCAAGGAAGCATTAAGAATGGCTTCACAACCAAGAGAAGCTCTAAGCTCTCCAGATGGACCAACGTGAAATAGTCACAAGACTCAAAAAGATTCAAACTTTTACATTAGTTTTATGTTAATAGCAGAGCAAAGTGCGTGTTGTGCAGTATAACTAGAAGAGAGCAAAGCCAGTGGCTCAAACTCGGTAAATCGTTTCTCATAACTTTTTATGTATTCGAGATATTCTCAAAAAATTATTATTGAGGTAATTTCTAATTATTTTCTACATCTCAAATGAGATTTCACGTTTTTTAGCTGTAAATTATTTGAATGTATGATACAATGAACTTACATTCAAAAATATAGCCTCGCCTATTGGATGTTAATTTATAAATTTTTTTATTGTTACCTAGAGTTCAAGAAAACGGTCTAGTTTGGAACTTACATCCTCTACATATATTACTACACGTTAATTAGGCACAATATAAACAGTATGTTCAAATAAAGATTAATATTGTTACCAACATTCTTTCAATTTATTTATTTGTACTTCTCTTTCTTCACCTTTTTAAGGATTATAATAACTGATCTTCGACGTGTTATTGGAGATTCTACGTTAACGTGTGAAGAAGTCAGCACTATTCTTGCCCAACTTGAGGCAGTTTTGAATTCCAGACCTCTCTGTCCTTTGTTTAATGATCTTTTAGACATGAACTGTCTCACTCCAGGTACCAGTATGACTGCCTATCCTGAAGTCAATCTGACCAACATACCAGAAAATAGACTTCCATTTTGGCAGAAGTGTGCCAAAATCCAGCAAAATTTTTGAAAAAGATGGCATGTGGAGTATTTAAATAGGCTCCAGAACCGACCAGAATGATTAAGTCCAAATTAATGAACTACTTCTTCTTAAGGAACATAAAATGTCCCTCCACATGAGTGGCGTCATGCCTGAATATTAGAAATTTTCTTTGGTTCAGATAACAAGGTGAGATCAGTAAAAGTCAGAACATCTTTCTCAATCATCACCAGACCAATAACCAAAATTTGTCCTTTGCCGCTTAATCATTCGAGTATGGATTAAATCTAACTATGTTTGTTAATCTTTGTGCAACATGTATTATTCACTTCAGCGTTATGATTTCTATTTTTGTTGTACAGAGTTTGTTTTATGTTAGTGCTATTTATAGTCTTCGTTTGCTTATGGTATTTGTCCATGCACTTTCGTCTATAATGTGGAATACCTTAATGATTGGATAATTGCTGCTTCTGTAACTTGCTCCAGGTAATACACCTAACCGCAGTATTGAATTTAAGTTCTTTTTCTTTTTGCTTCATAATTAATTGAAGTCAGTTGCTTCAACGGGGGAGTATGCTATAAAACCGTTCATAACATTTTAGTTCATTCAAATACCAGAACTAGTTCCACGCATTTCATCTCTATCAGTAGTGTCTATGTTCTTTTGATTATACAGGGTGTTCATTTCAGGACTTCCCACCCTAATTTTCTCGAAATGTGTGTATTCAAAAAAAATCCTGGGACACGTCAACAAATATATCGAAGGGGACAACTGTTTATCATAAAGGCAACGCGCCCCCTTTCACCCCCCGCCAGGGGGAGTTGCCAACTTCAAAATCATAAATAGGAAGTGGTATCGAGTTATACCTCATTTTAAAGGTCTTTTTAATCTCTACACGTCGGTTTTTGTTTTTTTTTAAATTGATCGATTCGTTGTCGAGATATTTAGGACAATCTATTTGCTGCTTCGTACCATTAAAATAAAAACTGCTACTGTTTATTCTCATTCCTTTTATCCAAACTAAATTACAATATTGTACACAGATTTTCAATTTAATAATTGCTCAAAATGTTGCTCATTGTTGGCCAAACACACATTTTCAAACACTTCTGTTCGAATTGCTCGACATTCTGCAGTAATCCTTTGTCGAAGGTCATCTATATTTTGTGGCGGGGGTATGTAAACAACTGATTTCAAATGTCCCCATTTAAAAAAAATTATGTTTGTTGACAAAACCATTTAAATAGAAAGTACACTCATCAGTGAAGCAGATATTTTTTTAAAATTCGTTATTGTTATTAATAATTGTAGTCATTTGTTCACAAAACTCAATTCTTCTGTCAAAATCGTCTTCACTCAACTCTTGACATACTTTCATTTTATAGGGATGGAATTTATTAATTTTTGTAATTTTGTTGACAGAGCCTAAGGAAATTCTAGTTGCAGCAGAAATGGTACGTAACGAAGTATTAGGATTCATACCAAAATAACCTATCACTTCAATTTGAGTGGCTTCATTCAAAACTCTTGGCTGATCATGTTTTAAATTTGCAACAGATCCTGTTTGAGTAAATTTGGCGATTAGATTTAGAACATACCTATGAGAGGTGTTCTTATCTGGATGCCTTTCGTTAAATATTGGAGCAGTTCGTCAAGCACATTGGTTTTCGGCGCCGTGAATTAACACTATTTCAACTTTTTCAGCTAAAGTGTAAACCATTTTCAATAAATTGCTTTTTCACACAACTGGTAAATATGGTAAACAATTCAATAGGTATCATGTCTTTTATTTTCTCTATCAAAAACATTTTTCTGCATTTTTTGATACAAAAAAGTTGCAAGGAATAACAAAACAAACAATTGCTGTTTTTATTTTAATGGTACGAAGCAGCAAACAGATTTTCCTAAATATTTCGACAACAAATCGATCAATTAAAAAAAAGCCGGCGTGTAGAGATTAAAAAGACCTTTAAAATGAGGTATAACTCGATACCACTTCCCATTTAAGATTTTGAAGTTGGCAACTCCCCCTGGCGGGGGGTGAAAGGGGGCGCGTTGCCTTTATGATAAAAAGTTGTCCCCTTCGATATATTTGTTGACGTGTCCCAGGATTTTTTTTAAATACACACATTTCGGGAAAATTAGGGTGGGAAGTCCTGAAATAAACACCCTGTATATATAGTGAGCTTAAAAATAAGACAGTTCGGCGTCTTGTGTAACAGTCACCGTCATCCATTTTGAAAAGAATTCCGTTTTTGATTGTAAAAAGTTACAAAATACTCGCAGTGCAGTGAATTGTGACCTATTTCATAAAGGTAATTATTTTTTTGTAAATTTAAGAGAGATACGGGATAAAACCAATGCAACCAGGCGCATATTTTTATATTTTTATGCATGTACTTGTTGAAATATAGATTGTTATTTCCACTTCTTTCAGGAAGTTGGAAAGGAATACTGTCGTTCCAGTGCTGGTTTCTTACATACATACATATCGAAGGATTGTTATACAAGTTCAAATTGTTTAAGTTCTCTAGTGTTTTGTTTTGGCAAGTTAGCCCAACCCGTTCACAGCTTGATACATACCAAACTGATCAGAGTTAAGTAGCCCAATTTTTGGTATAAGTGAGCAAAAGTTGAGAATATTCTTGTAAATTTTTCTTTGATCCGCTTAAACTAATATCTATATATAAAATATGTATATATACAAATTTCATCTGAATACATTTCAGTCAATAAATTGAGAATTATTTGGAAGAATGTTTCTTTGTAAGTATCACCTGAAAGTAGAAAAAAATGGATACATTTAATAAAGGACATTTCAAAAATGTTTGTGATTTAAATTTCGATACTTTATTTATTAAATAGAGATTTTATTTCTATAGAGTCACTTGAGACGTGTACATAACGCAAAGTTGTACTGACATCCATAGATGGCAGTTTTAGTAGGAAAACAACATACCAGAGATTTCATTTGGTAAAAAAACGATATTTCATCAAGACGAGAGCATTTGTGGGGTCAACATTTTAAAAAATTCATGAATTGAACTACCATCCAGTAATTTTACAACCAAAATTATGAAACATAATCGTCGTTATGTCATAATTTGACAAAGTGATGAAACTTGAATACCTTCTTCAGGAATAGAGCAGTATAAAGTTCCTGGAGAGTATTTTTATCAAATGTAATTGAATTCTAGAAATTTTTTTATATGTGACATAAATTATTGGTAATTTTTTTGCACAACCCTACATTGAGTTACATTTTTCAATTGGCCTTTCCTTTTTCGAAATTAAAAATCAGTTGACTTTTATCGAATTCAAAAAAAAGGACGGAAGCTAAAAGCAACTAACTAATGTTTGATGGCTATTTCAAAACCGTAAATATCACCATACACTTCCGTCACATACCAAAATGAACATCATTACAGGAGACCGTAGTATAAACCACAAAATAAAAAATTAATGCCCCCGACATGTGCATGTGTCAAAAATATGATGAAAAGCTGAATACGCTTTCAGTTTTACCTTGTTACCGGAATAAAAGTGGCGGAACGTTTTGAAAAATGAGAGCTTAGTTGTTCGCAATATTTTCGTCATCAATTTGACTGAATATAGGGACTTATAAGTCAAATATTACGGTTATTTTATTACCATGAGAAAAATGTGAGTAATAAAGCTTTATAAACATCAGCGGGTTGTTGTTTTTATATAAAAAATACAACTCTCATTAATTTCGATTGTCTTGATATTACTGTCAGATTTTATGTTTTTCATGATATAATGAAATTTGTTATTTCGAATGAATCATTCAGTATACCGTCGACGATATGACAATCCCTGATAAATATAAGGCAAGCTATTTACTGCCTAAACCTATGGCATTTGGTATTTCTCCTTATGCTACCTTCATTTTCCCTCCTTTTGCGGATGTAAATTGAAACCCCACATGTCTAGACGTGAGCAATTTCCTTTGATCTCACGGTAATTTTTTCCAAAAGTTAGCAAATATTTCTTTTCTTATCTGATCACTAAAAGTATTGCAGACCCTTTTCTAAGATTTTTTTACTCTTAGGATTCTTCAGTTCCATCCACAGGCCTTCATAGTCTTCTGGCCTCCTTAAACTACTCCTAATGTCGTTTCTTCTTATTTTGCCAAATATATCAAATAAATGCCATTGTCATAACGTCAACAATATATTTTTATTTTCAAAATCTATAGAAATACCGAGCTAGGATATTAACCGATTAGTTATTTAATAAATAAGCATGTTGCAACATACAGAAATTTCATAAATATTTAAAAAGTTCTGTACATACGCACCTTCTACGTAAATTAACGGAAAAAGGGAAAGAAAATAGCCGATGGTGTTTTGAACTGTGTAATCTCGGCTTCTCCGAGTGGAAAGTTCAGTAAAAGTTTAAGAGTATAACCTCTCTCGAGCTACTAAGTTTTTATTAGACTTTTGTAGCGACCTTTCACCGCAGGCATAGTAAAGATAAAATGCGATTCCCAGACTAAGTAACCCCAAAGGACAATCGACGAGATACCGTTAGACTTACGCTTGTGACTATCACTTTAATTTTTCATAAAATAGATTATTAGTGTTGGAATGGTACTTATAAAGAGTTATTTAGATGCCGTCTTTCTTTAACACTCATTTCCCATTCTTAAATGAAACGTTTTCTCACTTCAAACTGCAAACTTCTAATGATAAACACTGCTTTACTTAAGGAGGTTAACCCACCAAAGATTTTTCGACGAATTTTTTTATACAGTCGTAATAATGTATGCAAATGTAAATACCTACTACCAAAATTACCATCTACAAATGTCAGTAAATGTACACATCTCAAATGACTTTAGAAAGATTAAAAGTTCCATTTAATGAACAATCAAAGTAATTTAAATCACAAAAAATTTGATACTTAGAAAGAAACATTCTTCCACATAATTCCCAATGTATTTACGGAAATTTATTCTGATAAAATTGTATGTATACATAGTTATTTTCCAACTAATTCTAACGTAATAAAAAATCATTTAGCAAGAAAAAAGTTGGCTTTGCCCAATTTTTGGTATAAGGGTGCAAAAATGGTCACTTTTCAACTAACATTCAACTACATTCCTGGCTATTACCACGCAGAATATTGAATTAGATCTCCTTCGAAAACCGTGACGTCGATCGACCATTTTGCCGATACGGACATCTGTGGTGATTCGCAACTGATAGCGAAATGGCATAGTACACTGACCCGTATCGACCTTCTTGGGTCTCTTCAAGAGTTCCGTAATGACTTCCAGTTCAGAGTCTCTAATTCGAACTGAAGATTCCGTCCTCCGACAACTTCTACTTGGTTCGTGTAGTTACACATAAGCGAGAAGTAGTCAGATAGGGCCATCTTCACTTTCAGTTGCGAACCAACATCTCAGATAAATTCGACCGTATTTGTCGTATAAAATAAAATGAATATAATTTTATAAAATACGAGGTGTCTATATTCTGCGTGGTATTAGCCAGGAATGTAGTTGTTTTTCCCTTCGAAGAAGGGTCAGGCCAATACGTCGAAATTATTGAAATTTCGACTAAAAGAAGGTGTAGTAGAAAATCGAAATTTATGTTTCATATAGACGTTTCGTCCCTGAGTTAGGAGCTTTCTCAAAGTTTATTCTTGACTAAACATTGTTTACACTTTAGAAATTAAAGTCGGTGGTACTTGTTTTAAATGTCTGTTTCCTGATGAAGCTATTGAACAATAGCGAAATGTTGAGAATGAGAAAATAGAGTTTCATTTCTTATACTGACCGCATACCTGATAATAATCACCTTTTACTTATAATAGTACTGTCGATAATTACCACAGAAAAATCTGTTTTGATATATACATACATATATTCTTTGACAATTATGTCATCCTGACAATTAACCAAACAATCTGCAAATTTGATTTCTAATTCATATTCAAATATCTTTAACGATTATATTTGTAATACTTAATATTATACGTTGATTTTTCGACACAATCTGGCAACACCTCAAAATCGGTATTCAGTTTTCTGCTATAATAATTATATCCTTAATTCTTTAATTGCTGTTGAATCCATTAGCTGTGTGTGTTGTTCTTTGATTGTTTTCTACTTCTCCATCTGTGTTTTAAAAATGTATTTCATATATTTTTATATATGTATTTTATATATTGTTACCGTCTTAATTGTTCGGTACCAATTTCTCCTAGTTTCCTTGGATGGGACCAAGATAACGTATTGTTATTTGGAACGATACTGGGCGATAAACAATTAGGACGTGTGCGAACGGCACTCTTGTTTTGGCTTGAGAGCTAAGAGTCATTCACAGGAAAAATTTCAAAAACTGCGATAAGCGGGAGAAATTATAAAAAGTGAGGTATTTTTGGTAGTGTGTCTGTGGAGGTTAGGGAAGTACTCACTAAAACGCGGTTTATTATGTTAACCAGTTTAACAGGTTTGACCTGCGTCAGTGAACAAAACATCAAAAATATTTACAATCTGGGTACATGCATAACCTGGTACCGCAAACAAAATTAATATATACATAAAAATAATAAAACAAATTATCACTAAAAAGTACACGGTGATTGTTCGAGGAATAAATAGTATCCAAGAAACAAAAATATACAAATCAAAATTATATTCATACACAAACGATAAATATCTCAGAGTTTGCGAACTAAAAAATTAAATTATTAACGAAATTATTTTCCGTTTATTCAAAAAAGAAAATGTGGCATATTATATAACTGAATTACTTGAAAACAAAAAACACATAGGCTTTGTGAAAGTTGTGTCAATATCGGGAAAATAATTTAATCTAGATTTGACGTGCACGCCGATTATTCTATTAAATATAAACAAAGTTTCTATAAAACAACGGCAATACTTGTAATAAATAAACTCGTTATCATAATAAAATAGTTCTGATCCCGTATGGTTCTTTCGCTAAAGAAATACCGTGACACTAAATTAGTCTTTTTACCATCGGCTAAGAAAGGGTGCGATTACTCCAGGTAGGTAGATACTAAATAATCATTTACGATACCTGAGTCCAATTGTTTCCATCCAATCACCACAATACTACTCAGGTGAAGATACTTGCATCAACGCCGGAGACGTGGTTTCTCGATTAGGTCGATTAAAAAATATAGGATAATAGGTACTTGTGATAAGTAATCTACCCTCGCCGCGTGATGGAACAGTTCACAGACACTCGGAAATCTTCGGTAATTTAATGTCGGTAATAAACTCAATAAACATATACTCCGGTAATTTTAATTCGATGACTGATCACAGGAAATACCGATACTCTAGTACGATACGATAACTTAATCTTAATAACTAAGAAAATCACCACTGCTTCGCTCAAGTAATCTTCGTAGACTCAATCTCGATAGCGGCACTAACTAACGATACGATAATTCACGCTGACACTACAAGAACTTTTCAACTTCTTTGGTTAAGAATCGGTCGCTGACTGCCTGCGTGACGAGATTTTTGGGGATCAACCGCCTTTTTTGAAATTCTTTCCGAAAAATAACTGTAAAATTAGTTCCGAAAAGCCATATAAGAGCCATATAAAAAGAATCAGGCCGTGAATGCACAAATTACGCTGTCTACCCAGAATTTCATAAAAGGTACCTTTCTTTTCCGAAGGCGATACTAAAACTATTGTGTACCCATCACACATTTTTTAAGGGCGGTATCAAAAGTACATTGAATTGTCACTTTGTTCAATTGAAAATCCCGATTGGGCCGTAATAAACCTTTTTCGGCGTTCAAAGATGTATTATACTCCGGAAATTTTATGTTTATTGGTCAACTGAAACGATCTTCTACACAGTCCGAAGACAATATTTTTACGCCAGGGCCGCACTGGGATATAAATTAGTCGATTTCGTAGGCGAAATATAAGAAAAATAAAAACGTTACAATATTTCCACATGGTTTGGTTTGTATTTTTAGGTGAGTTTTTCATCTATTGTTGTCTTTGCTTTGCATTTTAGTTGTCATCTGTAATTTCCAATTTATTATAAAACTAAATTTTTATGGTTCGGTATTGTTTTTTGTAGTCCTGACGAAAATTACGAATTGTACCGAAGCGTTTGCACAAAAATAAAGGAGTCAAATTAGTTAATATTTTTTTATGCGCTTCCACTAAAACGAAATATCATTACATTCATAATTGTATTATTTTTTCATTTGATTGGGGAAACGTATGAAATCTACTGAGCATTTTCAATTATTATTCAGTTTAACAGACTCAATTTCATTTGTAATGTAACAGTTTAAATGTGTATGCAAATTTACTGAGTGAAATTTTGAAATCAAATATAATTAAACGCTATCACAAATTTAATTTATTGAGCCTGAATTATTGTTTTGGCTATTTTGTGCATTGTTCACAATAAATTATTGATGATGAATTTTGGAATCTCAGCAATTTAGTTACTAAATGAACATATACTCCATTTTTGGATAATGTCATATTAACCAACAAAAATGAGAAGAAGTATCCAATGTACACTACGAAAAAATTAGGAGGAGAGTATGAAAATAAAGAGGAAATCAATAGGAATATCAATATATCGTTCATAAACACAAGACATAACTAGACTTAAATTTTATGTATGACTCGGTTGAGAGAATCTCAAATATTTTTTATAGCGGTGGTTGGTGGAATATGGATGAAACATTTATATGACATTGAGGGAGAGGAAAGTTATTTTCAACCAAGGTGTGTATCAAATAATTAGATATTACTTGGGTTTGCATGAAAACATCCAGTAATGAATGTCATCATAACTGCCGTTGCAATCACAGTTCACTATCATTGAACTTAATTTTATACAAGTAACTTTTAACAGTTTTATTTAATCATAATAATAGTTAATTAACAAATATTTACATTTAAAATATTAAAATAAACAGAATATTCCGAATAAAAATTATACCCACTTAGGCAGAGCCTGTGCATGGGTTAAACGTATTATCAGAATTTTATGAGTATCTGAATGTTTATTTTTTTTCTCACACATTAAAATATTTCAAAAACTTTACAATGATTATAATCAACAAACATGATGAAGATAGTCTAGAGTAACACACATATACATATATGTATATATATATATATATATATATATATATATATATATATATATATATATTATAAATAATTTTTGTTGACTTATATATTTATTTTTATTATTGTGGAATTTAGATGATTATAATTTTATATTTAGAATTTTTATTTAGATTTGGCTAGCTCAGTTGGTTATTATTATATTGTTTTGTAATTTATTTTATTTTAATTATTCGGGAGCATGAAACACTTTCTACTCTTCGAGTCCTGGCATTCAAAACGTATTACCTTCATTTAAATAAAAGAAACACTTTACTTATAACAACATTTAATTTAAATTCAATATTTTATATGTGATAATAATAATTTGAGACGCCTATGGTAACCTCTAAAGAAATTATTGATTTTATATTTTGAACGGTGCGCATGCTCAAAATACAGTCATGCGTAAAATGAACATAATTTTAATAACGTGAGATGGAGTTTCTGTGGCTCATTAGAATGACATAGTATTAACAATCAAGAAACATTTAGATGGTTTTAAAACAAATTTCTGTGAAGAATATACATGAAAATGTTATCAATATGCTGTGGAAGAAAAGTAATAAAAGATTTATATATACTTGGAATTATTATACAATTTATAAACAGATAGACAGATTACATGGAAACAAGTTAAGCATCATCTTATGATAAAATGGCGTACGTACTTTAGAATTATTTATTTATTGAAATTAGGCCTTTTTGTTATTATTAAAGATTTAATTTATTAACTAATTAAATAAAGTCCGTTTTCTTTATAATTTAGATCGATCATTGCTGTGAATGTTTATCAAAATACGAAACTAAGCACTTATTTGAGGTTTTTGCTTATTATTGGCCAATAATAGTTTAAAAGAACACTGACCTGATGCTCTGGAATTGGGATAACTCTTCTGGACCCCAGGAATACTTCTCTGCAGTTCCAATACCAATTTCTGCAGAAATTCTGCTGGTTTTTTGCAGAACAACTGTGTCTGATTATCGGTGAGTACTACACAAGATTGTTTTTCATAGTTATGTTCAAATTTATTCAGTTATTTAGGGAATTTCATAAAAATTTCGGGAACACTCTAACACACAGTACACCCCTATCGACGCCACTTCTAATAATCCACGCTTCCTCTCGATTTTCACTTTTTTTCAACAAACAAAGTCGTTTGTTTGTTTTCAGGTCACTATCTACCAAAGTTTGTTTCAATACTTGTTGATTGCAAATTTTATCTGTCATTTTGTTTCTAACCAATCAGATGTTGTCCTATGCAATTGAATTATTTGATTTGGGTTTACTTGATAGAAAAGTTCATAAATATACTATTTCACATTTTCAATACACTTGTAGAGAATCTTTTGAAATTTAATCATACAAATAAATTAGAGTTGGTTATATACATAGATGTTGTTTAAATAGTTCTATCTAATATTGTCATAAACAATCTATTACTGTTACAATTATATAACTTAAATCATAAATCCTTTTATGTATTCTCTATCTAATTCTTGTATTAACTTATTTCTACTAACGCAATTAATAAATTATTATTTAATCCTATGTTCATTTTACAGACATATATCATTTTCTTTATGTTTAATTGTTTATCTATGAAAAACTATACTCCTTATTCTAATAAATATTTATATTTCTATTCTAATGTAACTACTTATATCTAAAATTCTCTTGACTTGATTATATAATTGTTTCTTTTTAGGTGAACAGCTGATCACGTTACAGAAGATATTCTTCGTCTTAGGCAACTTTATTTACATCATTACATTGGTTAGGCAATCTCTATATTTTATGTTATTATTGAGGTAATTTCTTTATTTATTATATTGTTATAGGCTATTATTCAATATATCTTTACTTGATATGCTTTTGAATTAAGAAAAGTGTTTTATTTTATTGTGTTTTCTTAAATTATATTATTTTCATACTAGCAACATAGTTTTATAGAAATAATTCTCTTAATATCTATGATATCTGGTTCAATATATATATATATATATATATATATATATATATATATATATGTATATGAAGCAAAATGGTATTCTTGACGGTAATTAGTGAGAGTAATATACTTTACAACTTTCGCTCGTTGACAAGGGAGAATATATGATATATAGGACTTCCTTTGTTCATAGGATCATGATTAAGTGACAAGTCATGCTACTAATAATGAAGACTGTCTCTTAAGTCATAAAGTTGGACACATCAAATAGGTTATGTCTCAACCAATACACTGTCACTCAAACTGTAACACTCTGACAAATATATAATGTTCCTTCAAATCGAAAAGATCTTTTTGAATTAGTACTTGAAAAGTATCTATACATAAAATATATTTTTTGTTGTTCCGAGTATGAACTGTTTTAATAATTATTAACTCACTTTACACGTAAGTATAAAAAAATTGTTAATCAATTAAATGTACCAACATGTCCATATTTCAGCATTGAAAAAGAAAAGAAAATTTTTCGAAACGTTGGGTAGTAAATAAGAGTTCAATTCAGCCCTACTTACGACGGAATCCCTAAGATATTGCGAGATTTTTGAGATATATATATATATATGTATATATATATATATATATATATATATATAGTGTATCTATATAAATATGAAATATAAATTTCGGTTTTCTACTGCACCTCCGTCTTAGTATTTAAATAATTTCGACATGTTAGCCTGACCGTTCTTCGAAGAGAAAAACCACTACTTTCCTGGCTAATACCACGTAGAATATTGAATTACATCCCCTTCGAAGAACGTGACGTCGATCCACCCTTTTGTCAATACAGACATCTGTGGGCATAGTACACTCACCCTTCTTGGGTCTTTTCAAGAGTGCCGTGTAATGCCTTCTCGCTCAGAGTATCTAATCTGAACTCAAGATTCCATCCTCCGACAACCTCTATTTGGCTCGTGTGGATAAACAAGCCAGAAGTAGTCAGCTGGCGCCATCTTCACTTTCAATTCCGAACCACCACCTCCTACCGAAATTGATTTTTCATATAGACATACCTCGTATTTTGTGAAATTTTAATTCAATATATATTTATATATATATATATATATATATATATATATATATATATTATTAACTATCACTGTATTATTTACTTAATTTTATTGTGAAATTTAAATGTAAATGTTTATTATTTAGAATTTTTGTTTAGTTTGGCTAGCTCAGTTAGTTATTATTAATTTTGTTATTTTAATTATATATTAATTAATTCGGGAGCATGAAATCCTTTTTCTCTTTGAGTCCTGGCTTTTTATATTGTTGTAATTGTTTAAATAAAAAGAAAACACTTTATTTTGAAATAGATTTAATTTTAAATTCAATATGTTATATTTGATAAAAATAATATGAGACGCCAATGGTTATATTGTATCTTCTTATTTATTTTAATAATTCATCAATACGCATGCGTGAAAAAAAACTAGTCATGCGCTTCAGCATAAAACGAACAATTCTTATACATACGAAGCAACTATTCATATTATACAAATATGGTTTGTTGAAGATGCAAACAAGTGAATGATTCAAACACATAAAAGAATTTATATATATATCATAGTTATATATGATACAAATTGCTGTGGAAAGAAAATAGTTATATACATAGATAGAAATATAGGAATTATATACAGTTGGACATAGTTATTACATTGATAAATTTTCAATCAATAGATTTATGCGATTACAAGATGGCGTAAGTACATATTTTAATTTATTTAAAATTCGGCCTTTTATTAATTTTAACGATTTATGCAATGAATTCACTATATAAAGTCTGTTTCTTTCTTTTTCAGATCGATCATATTTGCAAAAGTTTATCAATTTATGAAATTAAGTACTTATTTGAGTAATTTGAGTTTTTACTCTGATTATTGGCCAATAATGATTTAAAAACACTGACCTGTTGCTCTTGAATTTGGATGAAAGTCTCTGGATCCCAGGAACACTCCTCTGAAGCTCCAAAAAACCAAAATTAATGAAAATTTCGTAGATTCTTGCCGAAAAACTTGATACAATTGACTATGAGTATTACTAAGATTGTATTTAATAGTACTTTATAGGTTTAAATGTGTTAAACCGGGAATATCTTGAAATTTCATGAACACCATCACACACACTCCTCGCTTCTTGACACCAGCTTCCCTAATTCTTCAAGCGTCCCCTCGATTCTCTACTTTTTTCAACAAACAGTCTTTTGTTCTTTTTCAGGTCACTATTTCAAAGTTTATTTGTTGATTCACAATTTGTTCTGTCATATTTTATAACCAATAAAATATTGTCTTTTGCAATCAGATTAATTGAAACTTCTTTCACTTATTAAAAAATTTCATACATACACTCTTTTACATTATTAGTTCATTTATAGAGTTCCTATGAGTTTTTTCATCATACAAATAAATTAAAATTGGTTATACATAGATACATTTAAATGGTACAACATCCAATATTGTTATTGATAGTATATCTTTGTTACACTCTTATTATTCATAAATATAAATTCTCTTATGTTATTTGTCTAAATTCTTTGCATTATATTATTTATAATAAACTTTAATAAATTACTATTTATTGATTCAATGTTTATTTTATTTACCATATATCATTTGTCTATATGTCATTATTTGTTTATCTATGAAAATCTATTGAATTCTATTCTATTCAATATTTGTATTTGTTTTTATTCTTAAATTGATGATTATAATGAATTATCTATAATAATATTTGTATTCTAATGTAACTACTTATATCTAAAATTCTCTTGACTTGACTATATAATTATTTCTTTTTAGGTGAACAGCTGGTTATGGTATGGAAATTATTCTTCGTCTTAGGCAACTTTATTTACATCATTACATTGGTTAGGCAATATCTATATTTTGTGTTATTATTGAGGTAATTCCTTATTTATTATATTGATATAGGCTATTATTTAATATATCTTTATTTGATATGTTGTTTAAATTAATAAAAGTGTTTCCTTTTTACTTGTTTTCTTAAATTATATTATTTTCATATATTTTAATACTAGCAACATAATTTAATAGTACTAATTCTCTTATTATCTATGATATCTGGTTCAATATATATATATATATATATATATATATATATATATATATATATATATATATATGAATATATATATATACATACATTAATAAGGGGAGCACCCTGTGTGTCAAAATTCATAAATATTGAACTGTCATCTAAAGTTTCACTATATTGAATCATAGAAATTCTATCTGTCAGAATCGAAGAATATTTTATGACAGTTCAGGAATTTGTTGATATTGTTGCAAATAAATAGAAATTTTTTTATTTATTAGTTATCTATAATGATCTCTGAAAGAAGTAACCATGTTTTGAGTTATTATTTATATTATGCATAGTTATTTTTGTTATTGTAACATATGTACAAATTTTTATGAAAGTCAACCAATGAAATGTCACATTAATGGGTGACAGGAGATGCAGCTTAAGATTTCAACCAATCTGAGGACAAGAAAACTCTGGTATCTAGGAAGGAAATTATGATTGCTAAGAGGAAGAGAAATAAATAAAGCTGCTGTCGAGGCAAGAAAAGATTATTATTAGATTTTTAAGAACAAGTTGAATAATAATTCTAACGTTACACAGCTGAATGAAGAAGCAAAATAAGATATTATAAACGATGGTGGATGAAACATATGTGCAGAATTAACTAATTGGTGAATTCCTTAAAAATTTGATGAACAACTTCTTAAAATAAAGATTGAAAGCAGCTATCCAGTGAGAAATAATTACTGGGCAGTCCGTCTACATGGTAATATACAGCAGCTGACGGCACATCAGTAGAAGAAAGAAGTTATTGTGCGGTTTTTTTTCTTTCGAAGGTAAGTGATACTTTCTTATGATTGGTACCAATTATAATCGTTATACTTTCAAATAAATTGATAATTTGAGATGAGCATCTAAGAAAGTATAACAGGAAAATATCAATTTTTAAATCAAAACAATAATATTATAAACTTAAAACTCGTAATATTAAATACTTATTGAATTATATCTACGTTAAGACTCGTTCCATTTCAATATCATTAAAAAAAATTTCACTTACTATCTGTCAATTCATCCATTTTATGTTTTTGCGTTATATTTTATGTCTTCAAAGTTATTAAACTGTTTTCCAATTTGAGTTCCATGTTTTGTTCTTAAAATATTCTGCGGAAAAAAAGGCCTTACTCAGAACCCTGTCTGTTTCCAAATTAATAATTATAATCAAATATTGAGCGCTAGCCGAGGTAAATGAGAAGTAATCCAGAGGAATAATATACGAGGTAAAACAAATTATATAATAAAAAAAACTTATTGAATATATTTATTAGACACAGATTAAAATTTTAACATAATATATATATATATATATATATATATATATATATTGTAATATATTATAAAGTTTTATATTTATTATTATTAGGAGTGTTATAAAATTGTCGCAGCGACAATTATTGTACATGCAACTTCAAAAAAGCATGTAAGAAATTTCAATTTTGACAGTAGTTTTCAAAAAATATGCCCGGCTCTAATACATATTGATTTAGTGTTTCTAAAGATGAATTTATATATAATCGACCTATTACTCTTCTCTCAGGGTGGGATAAAACTGTTCAAAAAATTAATTATTCAAAATTTATTATTTTTAACGTATCTCCACATTAACTGTTTCGCTATTGTTCAGAATCTCTAGTAACTGTATGTTTAATATTATAAAAGGCACATCAAATATCTGATGACATTTACAATATTTCTGTCACTGAAAATTATCAACTGTCACTGATTTGATCGATAGTTTTATTTAATGCAAAATGTTTAATTTTCTGAAAATTAAATGTTATAAAAACACTACAGTCAGTTGGAATGCAAAATTCTATATTATACGACCAGATAACAAATTATCAAATTATTATTCCCCAAATGATTACAAAAGAACAACATTCGTAATTTCTACGAAACTTAAAATCAGAACAACCTAGATACTATAAATTAATCTAATGAAAAAAACGTTTAATAAAAGTTCCAATCGTCGATTTGAATCTTGACGTGTATAAATGTCAAGTACAAGCTTCAATCAAATTTGTCTAATTCAAAATTTTTCTTCTCTGATGTTAATTTCCGTATATGAATTGTTAATTTTGTTAGCAATCAAATACCTAATAGATACATCTATGTCAAATTTTATTTTAAAAAATGGTCTCATTATTTCTCGAGAAATTATTGTGAAAACTGGAGCGGACTCACCAACTGAAAACAGGATAACGCGTACAATTCTAAATGACTTTAGAATTCTGGACACATTCTAAATTTTTTTATTTAGAAATCTCGAACCTCATTCATTACACACGATGCAATTCTTATTTGAATTATGCACGCACTGGCTTTATAATGAGTGGATTTTTAATCTGGTTGTATTGATATACAATTTCTACTATCTACACCATAAAATTGAGACAACTCTAAATCTGATGTTGCCTCTTCGGGGTTTCCAAATCAACTAACTAAACTTTTGCAAAATAAATAAATCTCCTTTCCGTTGGTTACCGATTTTCTTGTTTTTTTTAAAAAAAATTACTAATTTATGTTTTTCAATAACCAAGTGAGACTTTGAATTATTGTATTATACTTGTAATGCTGCTAGCAGAGACCTCTATATTTTGAAATTTCAAATATTTTCTCCAAATCATAATCTACTCTATCTATCATTAGATATATTCTACACAAATGTCATCAGAAAGTAAAATGTCAAATTTGATATTTATACTAAATCTTTCAAAATTAGTGAATTTACATATAGCACAGTGTGTATCGAAAGTATGGCAGCCAAATATAAATAACTTTTCTGTTAAATTTCAAATAGAGGATCTGTATTAAATCCCTCTAATAAAATAATGATAAATCGATTATTGTATATTATTCTAATTTCATCTTTCAAATTTGCCAAATATTATCCTATTATTTCAGTAAAATAGTAATGTTCTGAAAATGATTATTAACTTATTTCTGTATTATATATATATATATATATATATATATATATATATATACATATATATATATATATATATAGATATATATATATATATAGATATATATATATATATATACTATAGTAATTTTTTTTAATTCATAATACACTTGTCATAAGCATGCGTTTATAAAAAGAACACCCTGTATGTCAAAATAAAAATTATATCAGTCAAAATAGAAGAACATCCTATGACAGTTCAGGGATTTGTTAATATTGTTGCGAATAAAAACTCTTTTATAGTTATGTACAATGATTTCCGAATATAATAACAAAGTTTAAATTTATTATTTATATTGTAGCATAGTTATTTTCATCATTTTTACTTATGTACAAAGTTTTATAAAAACCATCCAATGAAATGTCATATTGATTGATGACACCAATTTAGCAATCGAAATGAATTGTTTGAGTAGATCCTGTTTAAGATTTAAACCAATCAGAGAAGAAAAAAACTCTGGTATCCAGGAAGTCAGATTTTGGTTGCTAAGAGGGAGGACTATCAATAAATTTTGAAAAAAAAGAAAGTGTTGGTTGTTCAGAGCTGAATGGAAGAGATCTCCATATTGAATTTGGTGACAGATTTTATGAATTATTGACAAAATCCTAAACAATATAATTTAAAACTAAAGATAAACATACCTTACGAATGTAAATTATCCATTTGTATATTTTGCTTGTTCACAACAAAACATATTTTGAATTAACTACATCAAAAAACTTTGTTCCTGGTTCCCGAATCTGTAACTACTTAATTACATCCTGCAGTTAACAATCATAATATCAACAGTGTTTCCTGTATTCTGTGTGTAGCAGTTTTTGAATAATAAATAAACCTTGTTGGAGTTTTAAGGTTTAAATCTCTTAACGACTATATTGCAGTCCTGACCTGACTACATCAGTTTCAAACCCGAACATTATTCTTTGTTGAAACAGTGAAGAAAATTATTGAACTGTGGTAAGACACTACTTCTTTGTAAATTAGATAGTATTCAAGTGTTTATTTAGATTTAAGGATTACTTACATGTTTGTTAATTGTTTATTCATTACTATTTTTGAGTCAGCTTCATTTACTCATCCATAATTGGCTTCGAAATTACATAACTTCTTCAGATTTTAAAATAAAATAACATAACCTAAATTTGCGTTACAACAACAAGTAATTGTTATCTTTGCACAGTCACAGATATTCTGGTATTTTCAAACCAAATCAGGATTCAAATTTGTCATATGTAAATTCACCCATTTTATATTCTTTCATTATATTTTTTATATGTGAAAATGATTAAACATAGCTACAAGTTGAATTAAACTAATTAGGATCACTTGAATAACATCAATTTTTAGTGAATATTCAATAAAAACAATTCATGACGACATGCTATTTAAATAGACATAGCTTAGACATGTCAAGAAATACCCACACATAATATACATTTTAATAAAATGTTTTATAAGACTTCAATTCAATTTAGTAATAATATTTTAGAGAATAAAAAAGGAATATAAAACAACTACGAATAAATTTCGTCAATTATATTCTAGTATGTATTCATAAGAAACCCTGTATATAGAAGTAACATGAATTTTTAAACAAAATTCAACTATTGTATTTTCATAATTTATAATTACTTTTAAAAAACCCTGTATATGGCATGAACTTTTCAATCATATTATATCGAAACGTCAAATCAAAATATTTATCGCGAAAATTGACGTTCTTTCGATAGTTCGGATAGAGTGATTCGAAGTAATTATAGTGCGTTAATAAACACAGTGAATATATCTACAAGAATATAGGAAAGGATGTTTTACTTTGAGAAAAACAATTATATGTACCTAGCATCAATGAACAATGAAACAAAATTAAAAAAACAATTGCAAGTTGTTGATTTCAAACTTGGGAGAGGAGCGTCGTGGTCTTACAAGACGAAAGACATGTTAAATTCTTCTTTCTCCAAATTAATAAAAAAGTAAAGATAATTTGAACAAAACTGTATAATAAGTCGACCAAAGTGTTCGACAGAGTATAGAAATAAAAGTAACTAAAACTTAACTCGTATTTTAAACAAATAGTGAACAAACTTAGTGCTATAGTATCGACCAAAACTTGGTAAGACTGTATAGATTTACCTCATTAGTATAATTTGTGATTGTGATGATCGTCGATCCATATTACCATTAACTGTGGTACTTTATTGGAGAAATAACTCAAAATTCGTCATTTTTCATCCGAGTTACGGTTTTGTTCAATCGTAGCCACGAACTTTCCATATGCATCATCTCTAGAGTCGAGAAGAAACCAATTATGAACTCTATATTTTCCCGTGTACATTAATTAATAATTAATCCTATAAAAAAAATAACACGTATAATTTTCAGATGTTAGGTTAATTATCATCATTGATATTAATTTCTTATATAATTATTAGATTTAATAGTTCAATCTCCACTAATATCAAGGACATAACACACTAATTAATTGATCATATAATTACTCACCAAATTCATATTCATTAACAATAATAACATCTTTAATACGGCACACCTTTTCTTATCTTCATAAACCAAATAACATTTCATAGAACTCACACACAACGCGACGGTTATATTTAGAATTATCACAGTTGGGATTGACATGCGACGAAATGATCATTTTACGCAAATAATAGATAAATATTGAGCGTAATTTACTCGATAAGTCTTATTTGAATAAAGCTTGTAAATAATAGAAAAATTAATGAAACTATGAGAAGGTTTTCGCAAATATTTATATTTAAACTACAATACACGTATTATTCATCATTGTAATTATAAACATCTATTTTTCTGCATTTCATCATTATATAAAATGGTTTATCTATGTTCTCTTGTGTTTTTCTGATATCTCAACCTATAGTTTCCTGTTACTGTCGAGTGCTAAGTGCCGAATTCATCCCTGAGGTGAGGAAATAATAATAACAATATAAAATAAATTCACATTTTTCATCAAGACTAGATCTTATTTGAAATGGGATTCGTGGTAAGCGGACCAATTCTGGCGCCCATAATTCAAAATAAATAACTAAATTACTATTAAACAATAATACAATTAAAATAATATATAACAACTTAGCTCATTTCAACGTGAAGCTAATTAAATAATATATTGTATATATTGAAATATATATGTCAATCTGGCACCACAACGTGTAGGCAATTAAATTGTATAATATATATATATATATATATATATATATATATATATATATATATATATAGGAGATAGTCTCTGCCGACTAATTAGGTATAAAACCACGAATATTGGGGTAACGGCAAGTTAATTTGAAGTTTTGTCTTTCAAATTAGTGAAAATAGATTTTATGGTTAAGCATGTTTTATTGCAGACATTAATATTAGAAACGACCAATCAGATAATATAAATTATTATGTATCTTTACCATATATTAAAGAAATAACACCACAGTTGAGTAGGATTTTTAAACCAATGGACAACATTAGAATTGTCAATAAAACATGCTTAACCATAAAATCTATTTTCACTAATTTGAAAGACAAAACTTCAATTCTTAATCTTTCAAATGTAATATATTATATTCCATGCAAAAATTGTGATAAAAAATATGTTGGTCACACTGGTCAGAAATTAAAGAACCGTATAAGTCTCCATAAGAGCGATTGTAAGTTACATCCTGAAAGATGTGCTTTATCTGAACATGTAATTGATAATGATCACTTTATGGATTTTGAATCTGTTAATATTTTGGACATACAACCAAATACCAAAAAAAGACTTTTCTTAGAAATGGCTCATATATTTCAAGAACCTAATACTATCAACAAAAAAAGTGACCAAAATAATCTGAGTGATATTTATTACTATCTACTAACAATTGATAATTAAAATAACTAAATTTCAAATTCTTATTTGATGATTTTTAGAAATAATTTTATTTTAGGTAAATGATTTTAAAAATGTTTTCAATACTTTTAAATTATTAAGATGACATGATGACATCTATAATAATTTGAGGTTGAATTTTATATAATAAAAGAAGAATATTTGAATAAACTAATAACCTATATTACAAATATAACCAATTTTCTTCTTTTGTTTTCAAAAACATTTTAGCATATAAAGAAAATGTTTACATTCATGAATCTGTCAAAATGTCAAAATGATTTATGATTAAAAAAATTTTTTTTAAAAAATTCAAATATAATTATATTTACCAATTTATAACAATCTCAATTTACTTATCCTTGATAATGGAAATAAACGTTTCCGAAATCTTGGAAGAAAAACAGTAACAAGAGTTTTCTTCAAATTAACTTGCCGTTACCCCAATATTCGTGGTTTTATAATATATATAAATATATATATATATATATATATATATATATATAATAACAAGATGTACGAATAGTGCGTGACATATGAACAATAAGCAACGAATAGATTAGTGGGTATTGCACGCAAATAGAAGAAGGGGCTACTGAAAAAGAGTGGTAACCGCAGACATGCATGTTTCTAGCTCATTAGCCGTCATCGGTACGGTACAACCAAGAAGATGTGAAACATGAGAGCAAAGGTGTTGAATGAAACATGAGAAAATATAACAGAATTCAGCAGGATAGTCAAACACAACATTTGGTTGTACCGTACCGATGACGGCTAATGAGCTAAAAACATGCATGTCTGCGGTTACCACTCTTTTCAGTAGCCCCTTCTTCTATTTGCGTGCAATACCCACTAATCTATTCGTTGCTTATTGTTCATATGTCACGCACTATTCGTACATCTTGTTATTATTTCATTAATCTGGGTCGGAAGTTTCAGACGGGAGTGTTATATGCACCTCCGTGTCTAAGTTGGTTGTTGTCTCGAATATTCGAGATCTTCTAATATTACTGACACAAATGTTGTGTTTGACTATCCTGCTGAATTCTGTTATATTTTCTCATGTTTCATTCACCACCTTTGCTCTCATGTTTCACATCTTCTTGGTTGTACCGTACCGATGACGGCTAATGAGCTAGAAACATGCATGTCTGCGGTTACCACTCTTTTCAGTAGCCCCTTCTTCTATTTGCGTGCAATACCCACTAATCTATTCGTTGCTTATATATATATATATATATATATATATATATATATATATATACATATATATATATATATAATATATATATAGATAGATAGATATCGATCCAACAGAATAATGTATGTTGGACAAAAAACATGGTTTCCGAATTTTTTCCTAAAAAATTTAATTTCTATCATATTATTTAACTTTGACCTTGTATTATATTTGACTAGTATAATGTAAGTTGTTACGGTTCCTAAATCTTCTACTAACTACTTTATAAAAAAAATGCTCACGATTATCCATAAATTTCAGTTCTTTAAATAGCATATCTTATGAATACTGTAACTGTTTTATGGAAATAATTTTTAAAAATATTTTCTGATTTACTTCTATGTGCTTTAAGTGAGTGTTTGTAGTCGCTCCTCTTGTTAATATTCCATACGTTATTCGAGATTAGACTAAGGCATGGTAAAGAATTTTCAAATATTTAAAATGTAGTATGTGTGCCAAGTGTTTAAAATTATGAAGCGTAAAGCGAAGCTTCTTACAAACATTGATTATATGTGTACGAATTTGACTTGACTATCAAATTCTTCCTGTAATCTTTACTTTAACTTTCCCCTGTACAACATAATTCATATATCCTGCACCAATCATACACAGAAATATATCATTCTTCTCAAATATTCAATATTTCTCTAAACAGACAAAAATCCATTTTAACGTTATTCTCACATAAGAAACACAGATAATTATTGTTTTTCAAGTTTTTTCCACTTAATATTTCAAAGCAACCGACATCAGTTTAAACCTTATCGCTTCACAAAAACTACCTTCCAAACGCCTTTAGCTATAACGAACAAATTTTTTTATGCAAGAAAAACCAACCCAAGCGCGTACCTTTCCCTCACTGTATCTGACCGTTAAATTTCAAACTCTCTTCTCCCATTGGTCAAATCCTCACACGATTCTCCTTTTACCCACCCTCTTGGACCGACCTATAAATAGAAATAATACCCTATTTTTACTTCCCAGTCATCTATCTTTATGAGAAAATACCGGCGTTTGATACCGGTATATCATTTTACCTTACAGTAACCATAATACAGCTATTTATATAGATAAAAAATCAGTGAACTTCTTAATTGTTCAAGCGATGAACAAGTTGTAATTTACTTCAATATATTATAAGTGAAAGTGACGTAATAGTTTACTTTATTAATCCATCTTACACCTACAAATAATACAGTGAAAAAATAAGGTCCTTCGAGTTCATAATAAAGACTTTCCGTTCCATTTATTGTCTCTACTACAAAAAAGGGTAAATAAAACAATATGTTTATCCCATTTAGAATGGGCAACTATTACAATACCGAGGTATTTTATGTGATCTTGTTTTACTTTTCCTCCCAACATATCTAATATGCGAGAGAAGTATTGATTTACCCCAAAAAAAGTCGGAATTTTCAAAAATATTTTTTAGTTATTTTTACGTTTTCTATCAACAACAACACGAGAAAACGGTTTTTAGAAAAAAAATCCTGTGTGTATGTCGTCGTCGTCGTTGTCGTCGGCCACTTTTCCTTACATGTCTTGTTAGCACGATACAGCCTCCGGAGTGCAATAAGTTACCAATTTTAAGATGGAATATTGTTAAGGACATGTCACAGATGAACCCTATTGATTTTCAGCTCCCCAGAGCCAGTACAACGGGTGCTATGGTACTTGAAGTACGACATTTTGTCATTTTTTGAGAAATTTCAGTTTTTTAGCACGATACAGCCTCCGGAGTATAAACAAGTGACCAATTTCATGATTGGATATTGTTCAGAGCGTCTCAAAGACGAACCTTATTGATATTCAGCTCACTAAAGCAAGTACAACGGGTGCTATGGTACATGAAGTACCAAATTTTTGTCATTTTTTGAGAATTTTCAGTTTGTTAGCTCGATACAGCCTCCAGAGAGTATACGATTGATCAATTTCATGATTGAATAATGTTGGTGTCTCAAAGATGTATCCTATTGATTTTTAGTTGACTAGAGCAACGTCAGCGGGTCCTATAAATCCAGATATATTACATTTTTGGTTATTTTTATAGAAATTTCGGTTTTTTAACACGACACATCCCCCGAAGTGTATACAAGTGACAATTTTATGATAGAATATTGTTCAAGGCCACAGATGCGGAAAAGTTAGTTTTAATCTTTAAAGCCGTTTATTTTATTACTATTTTTTGTATTCCACGAAGTAAGGGTAGAGACAGTAAATTTCATTGTTTTTTTATAGTTATCGTGTTATTAGAGAGTTAACAGGATATTTTTCAACCACGTTTTTGTTGCTTTGACTAGGTACAATTAATGCGACAGTAATCAGTTAGCAAATCGAAAAAAGTCTGAAATGATCAAAATTATATTATAATGTAATTATTGTTCTCTATTACGATCCTTTTACTAGTAATGTTTCAATTATAAAAGCTTTCAACTTCGACATTATGAATACAATGTAATAATCAAATGATAGGTATATTAGAGCAAAATTAAAAGCTATCTGATAGTATGTTATTATCAAAATAAATGTGTTTTTTTCTCTAGTTAATTCCACAATATAATACAAGTTATTGAAAATTCTAATATGAGCATATTCCTCGAAGTAAGGGTCGAGACAGTCAATTTCATCAAAATAAATGTATAATTCATGTAGCGTTCATGTCCAACCATAAAATGTTCTACTGTTGATCATTGATTTCAATATGATTCATAATTTGAAAACATTTATTATTGTATTTGAAGTTTTTTTGATATTGATGATGAATTAATTCATTTCGCCTTGATAAGATTCATTTTGTTTCCCTGAAGCCTTATATTGAATGCATTCATTTCTTCAAAAAAGGAAGTTAAACACGTTTGAATTTGCGTTGTTTCAAACGGCTCAGTTTCCTTTGAAAAGCCACATCGCAACCGTTTGAGGAAAGCGAACGTTCGAATTTTATGGCAAAATTGTCGGAATAGACGGTCATTGGAGGAATTGACATCAGTAATAACCAGGGTTTTATGTTTTTCGCTGCTAAGTGTTATCGATGAATGATACAGAGTGAATAGCGTTGACCACTAGCACTTCTCTCTTAAGGTGGAAGGAAGTACCGTCTGTTGCGTAAGCGATCACTTTTTGTAGAGGAATCTCCTCTTCATCAAAATAATCTTGCACCACTTGCCAACAACATTTCCTCAGTAATTTCCTTTTGCTCATTGATAAACCTTGCATAAGCTAATAAAACAGCTTGGCTATCACTCACAGTTGATCCATAAATCTGCAATGCAACTGTTTTTCAAAAAATTGGTGAGATTGAATTCAACATCCTAGACCATTGTTAGATTGTCGATTGTTTGTTGGCAGCCGCAATCTATGAATTTCAGTAATCCGAATTTTCCAGAAAACGTTTTAATCCAGTCGGCATTTTAATCGAGTCGTGAATAAATTTATCCAACCCGTTGTGTTAAAAAGTATTTAAATAAATAAGAACTCTTGATACCTACTATAGCATCACGGAAAATTGTACTAGTATATTTTTTTAAACATCAAAATAAAAAATCCCAATGGCACAAGACCAATTGGAGAGGCTTATTTCAGTAACATGTTTGCATAGAACCCAAAATAAAAAATTTGATACAAAAGAAAATAGAATGTTTTGAGAAATACAAAAATACAAAGAAACATTCTGGCATCAAATCAAAAACAAAAAAATTTCTGGTAAATTTGTGAGTTTTCTTAAATAAATGTTTTAATGTACGATTTAGAGAAAAATGTTGAATACAAAAGTTGTAGAACGTGTTAAGGTCTATAAAAAAGCTCAGTAACTTTTTTGCGTCAAATAAGAAACAAAGGAAATACGATTTTTTTTCAACTTTGACAGGCCGCCATTTTGTTTTTACTGGGTCGATTTGGCTCATTAACGAACTCGTCCAAGATTTTGGCCTAACCGATTTTTGTAGCTAGTTATGGTACGCAACCACCCTGTATTGCGCAATAGTGGAACACTATTGCATCAGCCTTTCTGCAGTGTCAGCAGTTTATAAAAAGACTATAAAAGCGAAATGTTAACAATAAAATTCCATTCTAATATTTGTCACACAGTTGTAAAGATATATGTATAATTTAAATAAAGTTTTTAAAAACCTTTCATACGTATTCGAAACGTTAATTAGCTAGTTTGGTTTCGATCCGCAAAAAAATACGCCCTCTATCGTGCTTACAAATTCCGTTATAATTTGTGAATTTTCTTAAATAAATGTTTTAATGCACGATTTAGAAAAAATGTTGAATACAAAAGTTGTAGAACGTGTTAAGGTCTATGAAAAAGCTCAGTAACTTTTTTGCGTCAAATGAAAAACAAAGGAAATCCGATTTTTTTTCAATTTTAACAGGCCGCCATTTTGTTTTTACTGGGCCGATTTAGCTCATTAACGAAATCGTCCAAGATTTTGGCCTACACGATTTTTGTAGCGAGTTTGGTTTCGATCCGTCAAAATATACGCCCTCTATCGTGCTGATAAATTGCGTTATAACACATACATATATATATATATATACAGGGTGTTCATTTCAGGACTTTCCACCCTAATTTTCTAGAAATGTGTGTATTTAAAAGAAAATCCTGGGACACGTCAACAAATATATCGAAGGGGACAACTTTTTATCATAGAGGCAACGCGCCCCCTTTCACCCCCCGCCAGGGGGAGTTGCCAACTTCAAAATCTTAAATGGAAAGGGGTATCGAGTTATACCTCATTTAGGTCTTTTTAATCTCTACACGTCGGCCTTTGTTTTTTTTAATTGATCGATTCGTTGTCGAAGTATTTAGGAAAATCTATTTGCTGCTTCGTACCATTAAAATAAAAACTACAGTTGTTTGTTTTGTTATTCTTCCAACTTTTTTGTATGAAAAAATGCAAAAAAATGTTTTTGATAGAGAAAATAAAAGACATGATACCTATTGAATTGTTTACCATACTTACCAGTTGTGTGAAAAAGCAATTTATTAAAAATGGTCTACACTTTAGCTGAAAAAGTTGAAATAGTGTTAATTTACGGCGCCGAAAACCAATGTGCTCGACGAACTGCTGAAATATTTAACGAAAAGCGCCCAGATAAAAACACCTCTCATAGGTATGTCCTAAATCTAATCGCCAAATTTACTCAAACAGGATCTGTTGCAAATTTAAAACATGATCAGCCAAGAGTTCTGAATGAAGCCACTCAAATTGAAGTGATATGTTATTATGTTATGGATCCTAATACTTCGTTACGTACCATTTCTGCTGCAACTGGAATTTCCTTAGGCTCTGTCCACAAAATTACAATAATTAATAAATTCCATCCCTATAAAATGAAAGTATGTCAAGAGTTAAGTGAAGACGATTTTGACAGAAGAATTGAGTTTTGTGAACAAATTACTACAATTATTAATAACAATAACGAATTTTTAAAAAATATCTGCTTCACTGATGAGTGTACTTTTTATTTAAATGGTTTTGTCAACAAACATAATTGCAGATATTGGAGCAATGAAAATGACCATGTATTTGTCGAAGGGCATACCCAGCATCCCCAAAAAATTAATGTATGGGCCGGTATACTAGGAAATCAAGTAATTGGTCCATTGTTTATAAATGGAAATCTAAATGGTGAGATGTACTCGAATATGCTAGAAAATACGATCAATCCGTTAATTACCGAAGCAATTGAAAATCAACTGGATAGAGATGGCAACAACTTTCTTGACGAAAATGAGTTATATTTTCAGCAAGATGGAGCTCCACCCCATTATGTGCTTCCGGTCCGTCACTGGTTAAACAATGTATTTCCCGGTAAATTGATAGAGTGGCCAGCTAGGTCCCCAGATCTAGCACCATGTGATTTTTATCTAGGGGTACATTTAAAATCGGTTGTTTACACACCCCCGCCACAAAATATAGAAGACCTTCGACAAAGGATTACTGCAGAATGTCGAGCAATTCGAACAGAACTATTTGAAAATGTGCGTCACGAATTTGAACAGCGGTTATACCATTGTTTGGCCAACAATGGGCAACATTTTGAGCAATTATTAAATTGAAAATCTGTGTTCAATATTGTAATTTAGTTTTGATAAAAGGAATGAGAATAAACAGTTGCATTTTTTATTTTAATGGTACGAAGCAGCAAATTTTCCTAAATATCTCGACAACGAATCAATCAATTTAAAAAAAAACAAAAACCGATGTGTAGAGATTGAAAAAACCTTTAAAATGAGCTAAAACTCGATACCCCTTCCTATTTAAGATTTTGAAGTTGGCAACTCCCCCTGGCGGGGGGTGAAAGGGAGCGCGTTGCCTTTATAATAAAAAGTTGTCCCCTTCGATATATTTGTTGACGTGTCCCAAGATTTTTTCTAAAATACACACATTTCGAGAAAATTAGGGTGGGAAGTCCTGAAATGAACACCCTGTATATATATATACATATATATATATATATATATATATATATATATATATATATATATATATATATAACCTTTGGAACGGAGGGTGATTTTGGCCTCTAGGAACACCAAAACGAAAGACTGCATTGAAATTTTTCCGAAGTCGCGTCATGCTACTCTCTACAATAGCCCTATTTCATTCTGAAATAAGCCTAAAACACTCTTATTCCAGCGGCTAGGATTACTTATAAAAGGGATAGAGAGATGAATAAACTTTAATGATACTATTTATTTCAACGACCTGTTTCGGGATCTTTTCATCTTACTATATATTTAGCTAAATTTGAATGTGTACGTTATTCACGGCCGTACTGTATAAAAAGGTCTAAGAAGTAAAGAATTTAATCAAAATATATTTATTTTCAATTTTGAAAGGAGGAAAAAAACCAAACGAATTCCATTGAAATTACATTCACATCCTGGCAAATGAAAGGTCTAATTCCAGATGCTTCATTAAAATCTCCTCGTTCCAGGGACAAAATTGCGTGCTGAAGAACACGATACATCCTTATTAAATTCGAAATGAGCACAATAATACTGCACATTGAGTCAAAAGTCTTATAAATTCCCTCTTTAATACGAAATATATTCTAAGGGTTTCCACTACTTAACCATTATTAAATAATTAAGTAATTATTTTTATGAAAATATTAAAAAGGCGAAATTCCCTCTTTTTATTATGGCCATTAAAAAGTTTGATACAATAAAGATGCGTCAGTGTAAATCCTTATTATCCGATAACGAATAACCTTTCTCTTTATGACACAATTATCTGTCTAACATTAACTACATCCTAAAAGTTATAATGGCCGAAAGGTATAATAACTTTATTACAGTAAAACGGCCATTAGTATTCACGAGCCAGAGAGAAGAATATTTTGCCCATTGGATTCAAACGATTCTCTAGATTTTCTGAACATTTTCATCCGTTCGCTTATAATGAAATGTAGAAATTTCGGCAAAGCTTGGCTCACGAAAACAATAGAAATCAACAGAAATCACATGAATATACATAAAATAGTATTTCATGCAATGAGCAGTAATGTAGCCATTAATATATCTACACGAGCATCTTGTTGGATATAAAACCAGCTGAAGGGGAGCTTCTTATATGACATGTAAGTATATCAGTCCATCACATGAAAGTTGCATGAACTATTTTTTCAATTCTAGTCAATGAAAAAAATATTTATTTTAAGAATATTATATCATCATAACTAACTAGGAATATGTATTTAACAACTATATATCAAGAAAAGGACTTTATGATGGTTCTTTTCTGAGTCTGAGTCCAAAACTTTTTAAAATATATATAGATCGAGTCCTAAGACTGAAGAAGGCCATTCAAAGATATGGGTATGGATATTCCCTAACAGAAATTAGTAGATATACAATACGGGTTCTGCAACGGAAGTGGCTAAACGGCATTATAGGGGAAACCTACACTCATAAACCCTCTGCACCTCATAGCCACCCGATTATGTACTGAACCCCCTGGAAATAAAGGCATAACGTGTAACTTTGTTACTATTGGTTGGATTGAAGTAGGACAAAGGTCGTCATGAGGTAGGGGGGATATAAAATAAAGACAAGGGCTGCAATATTGCAGAGAAGTAAAGTCATAAGAGCAGTAGCATGTTACTTTGTTATTATTGGTTGGATTCGAGAGGAATAATGAAAAAGAGGGGATATGGAGTATATACAAGGGCTGAAATCCTGCGTAGAAGTAAAGCCATGGGGGTATCAGCATTTAACTTTGTTATTATTGGTCATATTGAAGTGGGATAAACGGCATTATTAAGATGAAGGGATTTGGGGTATACACAAGAGTTGAATTCTTGCGTAGTTATAGTACCATAAAAGCAGTAGGATGTAACTTTGGTTTTATTCGTATTGATGTGAATCAAACGACATTGTGAATGAGAGGGGATATGTAGTATAGACAAGGGGTAAAGTCCTGCATGAGTCATGACGGTATTGTAATTAACGGTCATCTTAAAGTGAGATAAGTGGCGCAGTGGGGGAGGAGATGCGCGGTATCGTCATATCAGCATTTTGAGTGGAGGGGCGCGGGTTATAGTTGTTACATTGAGGGGATACTGGGGTATCGTTTTTTGTAAACAGTAAAAGAAATTCTGATAAAATCCCACAAGTAATGTCATACAACAACTCTTTCATGGATAATCCAGATGCAATTCTGAATTAATTTGCTGATTTTTTCTGTAAATCGTATGACGACAAGTCTACTCCGTTTACTACAAGCTCAAACGATGTTTTTAGTCCACATCTGCACATAAATATTTTCACTGAAAATGACGTGTATGAGACCTTAAGATTTTTTAAACCTAAACCAACTACTGGACCAGATCACTTTCCTGCTTTTTTACTTAAGGATTGTGCAACTGTTCTTGCACGACCGTTGTCTACAGTCATCAAATCATGCTTGAAAACCACGAAAGTACCAACGATTTGGAAAACATCGAAAGTCTGTCCAGTATTTAAAAAAGGTAGTAAACAGGACATATCAAACTACCGACCTATTTCCATCATATGTAATTTCGCTAAAGTTTTTGAAATTCAATTAGAACAAGTCATTTATAGACATGTTAACAGTAGAATCACAAGTTGTCAGCATGGTTTTATAAAAAGGCGTTTAAAAGTTACTAACTTGGTTACAATTATAGAGCATATCGCTGGATCGATTGACGATAGAGCTCAAACTGATATTATTTATTCAGATTTTTCGAAAACCTTCGACAGGCTTGACCATGATATTCTTAATAAGCTTCTAGCATTTGGGCTCTCAAATTCGCTGGCTCAGCTTTTCCATCCTTATTATTATTCTATAAATAACATTTCCTTACATCGGCCTAAAACCCTAACAGACCCTAACAGACCTTTGAGTTATATATTCTTTTAACAATCACATTGACTACATCATTGCTTCTGCTAATCGCTTGTATGGTTTCATTGTAAGAACCTCTCGTGATTTCAAGAACGTGTCCACATCAAAAACTTTATATTATGCTTTTATAAGATCTACATTAGAATATGCGTCCATTGTGTAGAGTCCGGTTTATCAATGTTATGTTAACCATATTGAAGCGATGGAAATGCGATTTTTATGGCTTCTAAATTTTAAGGCGGTTGGTGTTTACCGTCCATGTGGTGCACCACAATAAGTTTTGTTCCTTTTTACAGAAGACAAGATTATAATTACATAATATTTGCGTACAAATTAATTAATAATATAATAGACTGCTCTAAACTATTAGAAAGACTCTGTTTTCGCATTCCACGATTATAGTCCAGAAATCTAAATACCTTTTATTTAAATACGCCACGTACTAACATCCTGAAGAATTCTCCACTTCACACCACATGCAGTATAGTTAATTCCATGAATTGGGATATAGACATATTCTTTTGCAGTATATCTTATATTGACTCATTTTTTTACCTAGTAAAATGTATCATAATTTAGTAATTGTAAATTAATTGTAATTTATTAATAACACTGTACTTCCCTGCTCTATAGTTGGGTTTGCCCGTAGAGCAGTGTATCTATATAAATAAATAAGTAAATAAATAGATAAATAAATAAATAAATAAATAAATAAATAAATAAATAAATAAATGAATAAATAAATAAATAAATGAATGAATGAATGAATGAATGAATGAATGAATGAATGAATGAATGAATAAATAAATAAATAAATAAATAAATAAATAAATAAATAAATAAATAAATAAATAAATAAATAAATAAATAAATAAATAAATAAATAAATAAATAAATAAATAAATAAATAAATAAATAAATAAATAAATAAATAAATAAATAAATAAATAAATAAATAAATAAATAAATAAATAAATAAATAAATAAATAAATAAATAAATAAATAAATAAATAAGGAAATAAATAAATAAATGAATATATGAATTAACAAATAAATGAATAAATATCAGCATTTTGAGTGGAGGGATCCCCGAGTTATCGTCTTAAAGAATTTCACTCTTATAGCGTAGTCAGAAATAAGTTCGATGGTAAAAGGGCACTATGTCGATCGTTCAATATACAGGATATGATCATAAAAACGTCAATTATACATACATATAGGAATAAAGGTATCTGTTGAGAATACTGTCAATCTACATGTTTATGACATCTGTTGATATCGAGTCATAAAACCATCTGTCGCTAATTCTGTCAACATACATTGCCATCTACGTCATCTACTATCAAAACTATTAACCTACATTGTCGTCTATACAATCTATCGTTAAAACTGTTTACCTACTTACACCCTCGATGTCGTAAATATCCTCGAAAGTCTCTATGTGCATCTGTCAATTCTAATATTTGTTTGTAAAGTTGATGGTCTAACGGTATAAAGTTTTTATGGTTTTTTAAAAATATTAATTGATATAAACAATCGATTGCCGGAAATACTTTGTCATTTACTATTGGCATTTCAAGAGAAGTGATACGTATTCTGTTAGCTCTAGTTTCTGCCAAATTGTTTTCTAACCACACTTACGTATCGTTTGTTCACCATTTATTTTTATTAATATAGTGCCTTTCTTCAAACCGTTCTTATTTTATCTTCTTTTATCATTTCTTATATTGTTATATTTTACTTGATTCAGTGACCCTAAATTGTCTGGCTGTATGCCATTCAGGTGAGTTTTGACACATGCCCTTCATTTCTTCAGTTTTCTTATTCATGATATTATGAAACGTTTGTTCACAACAAACTGATAGAAAGTCACATATCATCGATGATAATTCCATCATTATAACTGATTGATAGGCATTATTTAAAATTTATAAGGTTTTGTCCTCCATAGTCATCAGTATCTCTGTAGGTACAAAGATATTTAAAGGAGTACGCCCTTTTCTAAAAAAATACAGTAACACGGGCTTTGTTAAATTTTATGATGTATTTACCGATGTTTTGCAATTGTGGAGTTAGGTACATTTTTAATATAATAGTACTTCAAATTGGGGAATCCTCCTTCTTGATGCAAGGTATTTCGGCTGTTGGAATGGCCTTATATTTGTCTTTAACTGATCATTTTGTTATTGACCAAGTACATTTCAACTCAGTTCTGGTTCCTATTCTGACAACTTTTTTATAAAATTATTTTTAAAATTGTACAAAGTTAATTAGAAAATTCACAAAAACCTTTTTGGTTAAAAGGGTTAGAAAATATGAAATGGGTTTACATCAGCCACCAGCTCCTGCTTTGCAATAACAAAACATTTGCATAATTTTATAGTACCCATCTATAATTTTGAGTTCTCCACTCACTTGATGATGCTTGGATTGCAGAGTGCTTGTTAAAAAACAGAGAGCACACACATTTCTCACTGAAGAGCTCCATTCAGTTTTTCCATATATTATATGATCTGCATTAAGGGACCTCTTCACCTTCTACTACATAACGAGAACTTTCAGTCCCTTCAACATACCTCAGAAATTACAATAAACTTAATTTCATTTGGGCCATTCGTCTTTGATTATAATATAACGATTAATGTATTTTATCACTAGCTTTGTTCTAAATCTGTAACTATTAACATCTTAACACTAACTCTTACACTAATGATTATTATATCTAAATGAATATTAATATAAAGAATTTAACCACGTTTAAATGCACTAAACCATGCTACAACTACTCTAAATACGAAATTAACTATGAAATCTATATGGAAGAAAAAGCAAGGTTATAATTCAATGTGGTAGAAAGTACTTCATCTGTCCGCCGCCGATATCGCTACAATCTTAATTTGAAATCCCATTATGTTTTCTTTATCAAATGATTAATCTTTATGAACCAACTTCCACTGTGCTCCAAGGTACTTTGGGCTATAGATATAATCAAGATCACTGCAGTTCTCCCAGTATTTTTCAAAATATTCATCATGCTATTCTGTCTTCATTTGAAAATCGTTTCTATTATTGTTCTTTGTATTGTTTTTCACAAGATTTGATTCCATTTTCTTTTTAATCACACACAGGCCTAAGATGATCTGTTATCATTCAAGTCAACAGATGGCGTAGACGGTTGAGGTTGACCGTTTTGACGACAGATGGTATAGACGGCAATATAGGTTAACAGTTATGACGGATAATGGTGTAGACGGCTTTGTATGTTAACAGTTTTGACGGCAGATGACTCACACTATTTTCTGTTTTAAAAAAAATGTTGTATTCGTAGCTAAATATATCATTTTGGAAATATTATTAGAAATATTAACTGCATATGTAATGGTTTTATAATTTCTTATTTCGTTAGTGTGTTCAGGAAATATTAGTTGTAATGCCACTTTTCCCTCTTTTTCATTAATTAGTTCATTTATCATATGTAATGAATAACCGTTGGATGTTGCTATTTGTTTAATTGTAATAATTTCGTATTTAAAATTACATTTGTTCATAGGAACTGAAAATCTCTATGTATCATTAAATTATATGCTGCTAGTTTATGTGATATAGGAATTATATGGAATATTTACATCAATGTGTGTTGGTTTTCTGTAAATTGCATAATCAAGTACATTATTAACTCTTTGAATCCTTAAATGAAGAAAATTGATTGAGTTATTTTCTTCAACTTCTAATGTGAATTTAATTTTTGGGTGTAAATTATTAATATGGTTGAAAATGCATCTAATTGTCGTTCACTGCCTATAAAACAAGCTAATATTTCATCTACATATCTATACCAAAATAAAATATATTTTGAAACATTCCTTTCAAAGATTTTTCTTTCTAAACTCTCCATAAAAATGTTTGCCAAAATTGGTGATATAAGGCTTCCCATTGGTAAACCTTCATTTTGAATATATATCTTATTGTCAATAGTTTAATAATTCTGATTAATACATACATAAAACAAATTAAGTATATGTGATATTATCCCTGGATTAATATTTTTATCTTCTAGTAATTTTCTTACAAGTGTTAGACATTCTTTAGGAGGAATTTTAGTGAACATATTAGTAACATCAAGTGAAATGAGTTTGGAGGTATCTTGCAGGTTGAATGCTTCTCATTTTTTGATTACTTCTATTGAATTTCTAATTGAGTATTTAGATATATATCCGTAACTATTGAGTATATTGTTAAGTTTTTTCCCTAATAATAAGGGTCGAGACAGTTAATTTCATTAACAATAATAGATGTCATACAAATAATACGACTTAGATATTATGAACATATATAGAGGATTCTAAGTGAACGAATTTCCATGCAAATATCTTCAAAGACTCAAAAGAGGTATACCAAAAACAACGACAACGAAGAGACTTAAGACCAGGAAACTAGATGAACAACAATATCCGTCATTATTACTTTTCCGCCAACCTATCTAATATGCGAGAAAAGTATTGGTTTACCCACAAAAAAGTTGGAAATTTGAAATTTTTTTTTTGAGTTATTTTTACGTTATCCATCAACAACAACACGGAAAAACGGTTTTTAGAAAAAAAATCCTGTGTGTATGTCGTCGTCGTCGTCATCGTCGTCGTCGTCGTCGTCGTCGTCATCGTCGTCGTCGTCGTCGTCGTTGTCGTCGGCCACTTTTCCTTGCAAGTCTTGTTAGCACGATACAGCCTCCTGAGTGCAATAAGTCACCAATTTTATGATGCAATATTGTTAAGGACATTTCACAGATGAACCCTATTGATTTTCAGCTCACCAGAGCCAGTACAACGGGTGCTATGGTACTTGAAGTACGACATATTGTCGTTTTTCGAGAAATTTCAGTTTGTTAGCACGATACAGCCTCCGGAGTTCAACAAGTCACCAATTTTATGATTGAATATTATTCAGGGCATCTCACTGATGAACCCTATTGATTTTCAGCTCACCAGAGCCAACACAACCGGTGCTACAGTACTTTAAGTACGATATTTTTGTCATTCTTGGAGAAGTTTCAGTTTGTTAGCACGATACAGCCTCCGGAGTATATACAAGTGATGAATTGTATGATTGGATATTATTCAGAGCGTCTTAAAGAGGAACCCTATTGATATTGAGCTCACTAAAGCCAGTACAACGGGTGCTGTGGTACTTGGAGTACCAAATTTTTGTCATTTTTGGAGAATTTTCAGTTTGTTAGCACGATACAGCCTCCAGAGAGTATACGATTGATCAAATTTATGAATAAGTATTGTTCAAGGTGTCTCACAGATGTACCCTATTGATTTTCAGTTGACTAGAGCGAGTACAGCGGGTCCTATAAAACTAGATATACTAAATTTTTGGTTATTTTTGGAGAAATTTCGGTTTGTTAGCACGATACATCCCCCGAAGTGTATACAAGTAACAATTTTATGATAGAATATTGTTCAGAGCCACAGATGCGGAAAAGTTAGTTTTACTCTTTAAAACCGTTTATTTATATCTCTCTTATCTGCTTTAAAATGCTCTAAAGCAACGAAATGATCATTAAGTTATTAAAAAATCTGATCTCCCTGTCTGATGCATATATTGTGTGAAAAAACGAGCCTCCAGCGAAAGGAGAAAGCTTGTCTATTTTATTTACGAAATGAAAGTGCCACTCAGGATAGTCCTTGTACTGCCTCCAGCGTTTCCCGGTAATATAATAGGATATTTATTTTCTGGCGTTGTGTTTACCTTAGTTAATGGCGCTTCGAATAATACCAACATTCTTTTAGCTCAATACCAGTTTAAATTAGGCTCTGGTAAACTTTGTTCTATTTTAATCAAATATTCATAAAATAAATACATAAATTAAAAAATAGACGAGAAAACATGAAAATATTTCAGAATGTTCTGGCACGTGATATAGAAACTAAGTACCTTCAGTAATTTTAAATTGTCCGCAATTTAGATTTTATTTTATTTGATTATGTTTCTTAGAGACAAAAGTGGGATTTTTATGTTTTTAGTTTTTTGGAATTTTATTGAAATTTTTGAATTTTTAAATTTTTACATGAGTATATAAGTTGTTTAAGATTTTGAAGTTTTTAAGGTTTTAAAGTTTTATGAAAGTTTTAATGTTTTTATTGAGTATTTAATAGTCATAATCACCATTTGCATGTAATCTTTGTAGCCTTGATAAAGGATTCAAATAAATCCGAAACGTCGGCATAGTGGATAATCTGTTTTCTTATTATCCTACAGAACCGATGAATGATCATAAAATAAATATTTTTACAATGGAAAAACGCAACAAATATCATTAAAAAAATCACCTTCAATGTTTCTGAATATTGGATATTGTGTAGACCTCGATGTCCTCGTTAAAAGTTCTTATTGGTAGAATTAGGTCCTATGGCTACTTTTCGAAATATTAAACGCTTAGTCTGTAAAATATAATTTTTTAGTAATACAACATAAATCCAAAATAAAGGGAATACTGTAAACTAAATATTTTTACACACTGTGTTAGATTATATTGCAACGTTGTATTATTGGGTGGTAGGCTACAAAAATTCATACTTACAGGGTGATCTGACTTGAGCTTGTGAGATGACAAAATCAACAAATTCAAAAGAGCCGCCTAACAAATAGAAACCATTTTGCTATTACTTTTTTGCGCTTTTAATCTAAACTGAGTGTGATTAAATTTAGTTCTTAAGCTCGTTCTTACACCCGTGACGTAGAGCCTTAGGCGCATTTGGTTTTAAGTTGTATACCCTGTATAGGCCTATTCTACTTATATCTTTGTATAATCATTGGATGTTTATTGTAATCGCTAATGTTCTGAGCAAAAACTAATAGCATTGATTAAAAATTCATGCTTACAGGGTGATCTCATTGTAAGTTGTATAAATCAACAAATCCAAAAGATCAAGCAAGCAGTCGAAACTAGTTACCTATTATTTATTTGGTAAAACATTTGAACTTGAGTTATATGATAATAATAATAATAACAATGATATGTTTCTGTAATAGTAAAAAAGGACAATTTGATAGACTGTATGGGAGGGTTTAAAAAGTCAAAATCTGTGGAATATATAATGTGAACTGATATCTCTAGTAACTTTCGACTTAACGACATGATATTTTTTTCCAGGTTTATCAAGAAATTTAAAAATAAAAATAAGTATGTTTTAGGAGTTTCATCACACTGTATGTACATTCCACATCAATGATAGTTTTTGAGTCATGTGGTGTAGGGTTGTAATCGAGATGCATAGGTCAATAAATCCATCGAACTCTGACATGCCAATTCACCACCCTGTATATTTAATATAGTTCGCCACTTAATTTCTATGAATCCTTATTAACCCATTAGCGCCCAAATCATTTTTGTGTCTCCTATCATCATTTCCTTCTGTGAAAATACTAAAAAATGCATCATAAGACTGGAAAAAATATCAAGAAGTTAGTTGTCGAGATATCAGATGTTGCCCTATGGCAGCACTGGGTGCCCATGATAAGTAAAATATCTAATTAGGTAGCTTGATAGGAAATATAGATTCAAGTCTTCCATTCATGAAAGGCAGTTGAAGTACGATTTATTTTCATTAGGAATTTATTCGTGAACTCATATGACAAACGAAAATATTGAACTAACGTAGATGGAAAGGCTTGAAACAGTTTATACACAGTGCAACATCGCACTTCGCACACATGGTTCTGACGATTGATTTGCATGTACTTGCAGCGCACCGTCTCTTCTTATTTCCCGGTGTATGTTGGACGAAGTGGTCAGTTCGATCGAATATGATGTCATTTGATATTCGGCTATCAGAAGAAGATTCTATAGAAGCTGTTCTTCTCCCAATTCTTTTAGGAAGGACTTGATATTTTTTCAAATATATATTGGCTATTTCTCTTCTGAAATCCAGTTGCGACTCTTTTTCATTCCGAGATTTGTTATTGTTATACAATAGCCAACAGTTTTGCAACGCCAGTACCATTTCTTGCCCCTGACTCCTATTCGATAGCATGCTAGATTTTGATCCATTTGATCAGTTCCCCCCATAAATGTGTTATATTTTGCGATAGCGAGTGGCCGTGGAATCATTATATTACGCATTTGCTGCTGAGAAAATCTCTTAACTTGTCCCACTTCTTGAGTACCGCTAGACGAAGAGATTATTGTGACGACATCCATCCAATGTGTAGATGACCATCTGTTTTTTCTACAGCAGTTTCAAAAGTACCACGAGCTTTTTTAGCGAGCAAATTCGTTATAGGGCATTGAGCTGGAATTCGGTTTTCCCGCATTGTGCCAATAGCAGAGTATCCTATACATCTTAGGAAAGAATATAATGCAGGATTTGAAAATAAATTGTCCATATAAAAATGATAACGTTGAACTCTTTTTATCAATGGAAATTCATCCATCAGTATCAGCAGTGGGCTCGCAGATTTACCAAATAAGATATTATATTGCGCAATTGCGTTGGGACTCTTTCCCTAATAGAGGTCGAAGTTCACTAAGTAGCCATCTTTGGTATTGATGCTCTATACTTTATAACCAAATCTTATGGGCTTGCCCCTGATAAATTGTTTGCAGCTTTGCCTACCATAATATTTCACCATGCTTTCGTCATAAAATTGGATGAAATTTTTTAAGCATTTTTTTTTTAGAATTTCCATAAAAAGCCTTATCTTCCATGCTTTATCCATTTGATGCATTTTAGTGTTATCCGCACAATGTATGAATCGACAAATCTCCAGAAAGCGGTTACGGCGCATCGCATGAAAGACAGCTGTATTGCGCATACCGTCACCGGAGTCGCAGTAGTTTCTTTTTGAGGAAAGATTGTTGTAGCCACTAACGGATAGAATACCAATAAAACAACGAATTTCATCACTAGATATTTTTGGATCTGGGAGGTTCAAGAACAAAGCATATTGTCGGCTCTCATTTACTAAATAGTCTATAATATCCGCATCAATGAATTGTTCGATAATTTCAACTGCAGGTTAAGATTTATTTATTCTGGTTAAAGCAGTGGATGAGATCATATTTTATTGGTTGAATAAATACAAATTCAATTTTCAAAAAAACGAAACGACCCTGTATATATTTGCAATTTAAGGTGTTAAAACGTTTAATGGCAACTATATTTTTTGTTATATTCTCAATACCAATTACTACCGAAGAGAAGGCATCTTGGTATACATCTAGCGTGTTATGATAAAATATTTTCACAGTAAAAAATGAACATTTATCTGTCATTGCGTTTTACAATAAGTGTCACTTATAGTTGTGTATACTACCTTTTAGTATTATTCAGTTATTTAACTTAAAATTACAGTGTTTTAACTGAAAATTTTTGCTAATAGTGCATTTGCAAATTGAATAAATTCTTATGTACGTAATAGAAACTTTCAAGTTCGACTAACGATGCGTTTAAACGAAGACAATAATATAGATTTTCTAAAGCTAGCTAGACGACAAACTGCCGGACATCCTGTTATTGAGAATTTAGAAATCATAGAAATAAGATTGGGTTTGAATTGTTATCATGCAATTGCAGAGGAAATTAGACAGATGGAAAACAATCTATTGCCCCAGACTTAACGTTTTAACTCCCTATTCTGTACGTGGTTGTATATTATGTAATGCGTAAGATAACGTAAAAAAAATATCGGCAGAATATAGAGCCAATAGTTTTATAGTTTCTAATGTTTATGTGCCTGAACATTTAAAGATTTGTGATATTCATTTGGTTTTCCATTATTTGATTTACATGGTGGTTTGCGTTATGTTAATAGAACGTATCTTTCAACTAGTACTCAACAATTTTTGTTCAGTTATGGAACTGTTGCCAATTCAATGATTCAAGTCAGAAACTGAGAAGATGTAAATAGTTTTAGTGTGGGGGGTGTAAGGGGTGGCGCTAAAGACAACGATCTAACAAAGCTGCCCAAAAGTCAACCTCACCTGCACGAGCGATGACAATGTCATCCGGTACACCCTGCTAGAAAACGAACGAGACTCTGACGACCGAACATTGGCGGTATAACTATGCATCGCAAAAATTCAGCACTAAATCCCTGTACAACGGGGAGGAAGGCAACCGGATACCACCTCCACTAATTTTATCCCAAGAGAATCACATGAAATGAAATGGAATGAATACATTTAACCCAAAATGTTCCGGAGGTTTAAATCGTTCTCAATCGGATCTCTGGGGGGAACTGTGTTAAATGAGCATAGAAATGAGAGATTGAGTTTAAGAAAAGAAGTCAAGATCGGTACTTGGAATGTGAGAAGTTTACACAAAGCTGGAAACTAGCCAACGTGAAACAAAAAATGAAAAGATTAGAAATCGACATTCTAAGCGTTGCAGAAACATGGTGGCCTGTTGCCGGAATATGTCCCGTCTCCGGCGGAGTTATGTACTATTCAGGAAACAATTAACCAAACCATAGGAGGGAGTAGGAATAATAGTGACTGAAAAAATATGCAGATCTGTAATGAATTTCCTCCCCCAATCAGACAGGATCGCACTACTTAAAATTCATACCAAACCAGTCAACATCAACTTTATTCAGATGTACGCACCCACAGCGGATTCGTCTGAAGAAGATATCGAGGCGTTCTACGAGGGACTAAAACAGGTACTTGAAAAGGTTAAAAATCATGAAATTAACCTCATAATGGGAGATTTCAACTCTAAAATTGGAGACGGAAGAGTCGAGGAAATAGTGGGCCCTTATGGATTAGGAACCCGAAATGACCCGGGTGAACGCATTTGCCAATTTTTCCGAAGAAAGCCTGAAAATAACAAACACTCGGTTCAGGATGCCACTTAGTCGATTGTGCACATGGAGAACTCCAGCCGATCGCCCAGACAACATCGTACGTAATCAGATAGATTTCATACTGATTAATAAGCGTTTCGCAACATCAGTAAAAAGAGTATGTACATATCCTGGTGCCGACCTTCCCTCGGACCATGTTCTACTGGTAGCAGTAATCAAAACTAAGATCACGAACACCAAAACCCATAGAGAACAGAGAAAGATAGACTACGATAGAATTAGAAGCGGGGATATTAAGGACAAAATGGTGACGGAAATTAATGAAAGAATAATGACTTCCGTAGAACCGAAGTTGGAGAAGGATGCAAGTATAGATGACGTATGGGGAGCAGTGGAACAGCCTATGACAAAGGTGGCAGAAAATGAGCTAAGTTATAAGCAGAAAACACAAAAACACAATTGGATGACGGCAGAAATCATGGCACTTTTCGATGAAAGAGGGAAATGTAAAAATCAAGGAAATTCTGAGAGCTATAAACACATCCAAAAAATTATTAGAGCAAAAATAAGAACAGCAAAGACTGACTGGTTAAAGAAACAATGCGAGGAGATAGAATAACTACAGGAAGTGCACGATGAATTTAACCTACACAGAAAGATAAAAGAGGCGTCCGGAGGTTACAGGAAAATACACTTCTCTAATTTAGAAAACGAATATGGAGAGATGGTGCAGGATAATCAGCAGGGAAAAATTATTTGAGAGAAATATATTAGCAGTCTTTTCAACGATAACATACCTGATATAGAAGCCACGGAGGGGGATAATCTGTCTGGACCCCCCCCCCCCCCATCACCAAAGAAGAAACCATAAGAGCAATAAATACGTCAAAGGACAGAAAGGCAGTTGGTCCGGACGGCGTACCTGTCGAATTACTGAAAATATTAGACGATAAAGCCGTCCTGCACAAAATATATAACACGGGAGAGTTCCCTGCCAAATGGGTTACATCATGTTTTATCCCCTGGCCAAAAAAGAAAAATGCAACGAAGTGCGGGAATCATAGGCTGATCAGTCTAATGAGCCATTTACTACAGAATTTCTACAAAGTGCGAAAGAGATGTCGGATCCACACAGTTCGGATTTAGAAGGGGATTAGGTACGAGAGAGGCTATAGTTGCTATTCAAGTATTAGTCCAGAACTGCAACGATCAGAGGAAAGATGTGATGCTATGTTTAATCGACTACGAGAAAGAGTTCGACAAGCTTCAACAACACAAACTCATCCAAATTCTGAGGAGGATAGATATAGATCAGAAGGATATCCGCTGCATAGAAAGCCTTTATTGGATTAAAACAGCCGAAGTCAAGGTTGGCAATGAGCACACAGAACCAACAACGATACTTGGAGGGGTCAGACAGGGATGCGTTCTCTCTCCACTCCTCTTCAATCTATACTCTGAAAACATAAGAGGCACTCGAGAAACGCAGCATGGGTATTAGGGTGATCGGAGTGTGGGTCAACAACATATGATACGCAGACTACACAGTCCTAATTGCTGACAATATGAAAGGCTTGCACGACCTTCTTGATGCCGTGGGCGATAGTAGCATAAGCTTGTGCCTCAATATCAACACCAAGAAGACAAAATTCATGAGAGTTCCTAGCAAGCCGGAAGAACATGAAAATGTAAGCCTAACACACAACAGATGCCCCATTGAAAGAGTATATAAATTTGAATATTTAGGAACGTGGCTATGTGAAAGCTGGACGTCCGAAAGGGAAATCAAATGCCGGAGCACATTTATGAAATTCAGGAAAGTTCTTACCAACTCCAATTTTGACCTCGACCTTTGAATAAGATTTGTAAAATGTTACGTGTGGTAAGTGTTACTATACGATATGGAGGGCTGGACGCTAAAAGTAAACACCATGAATAGACTTGAAGCCTTCGTAATGTGTACCTACAGGCGAATACTGAAAGTCCCATGGACGGCCAGGAAAACGAATAAGGGGGTCCTAAGAACAATTAAAAGAGAACGCGATTTGCTAGAAACCGTCAAGCACAGAAAAACAGCATATCTAGGCCACATAATATGGAATGCAAGATACCAATTCCTACAATTAGTAATTGAGGACAAGATTGAGGGGAGGGGAGGAGTCGGCAGGAAGAAGATGTCATAGCTCCGAAACGTGAGACAATGGACAGGGATGAGAACAGTAGGAGACCTATTCAGCACTATCAGAAATAAAGAAGAGTGGGTACATGTGATCGCAAACATCCATTAAAAGATAAGCAGTGGAAGAAAGAGAAGATGTATAGAGGATTTTAAGTACTCAACATCAATTTCTAAGAAATTTATGAATTGTGTGCGCCATTTGAACAGTATGATAATAGATGAAATATAGGTCAAAAAGATTTACTTGCTTTACTTGTTAGGACATGGATTATCGGATGAGTTTTTTAAATTACTTTTTAATTATTCCTCGAGAGTAGTCAAGTTTAATAATATCTAATGTCCGCCTATCTCTGATGCAAAGATTTGTACCAGGCAATATTGGATTCAGATCAATAACCAGAGACAATTTTATATGAGATCATGTGCCCTAATTTATCAACAAGCTTTAGAATCCTATACCAGATGATCCTAAAGACATTGTTTATGTAGATTGTACGTATAACTCCATTGAAAAGAGTAGTTATTTCAGAATTAAGCGTCAATTCTATTACTCTTTTAAAAAGGATCATTTGGTTAAGCCAGAAAGTATAGTAGCTCCTGATAGATACATTTTAACAGTCAACGGTTCCTATTTTTCTGATGCACGAAACAACGATTTTACGGCAGGATTTAGAGAACGACGTTAATTGAATGAAAAATCGGTTTGAAGAAGGAGATATTGTAATAGTAGATAAAGGCTACAGAGACGCGATTCCTATATTTGAATATTTCTTATATGCCACCTTTACTTCGTTTTAACCAACGTCAACTGTCTATCAGTGATGCTAATAGAGTCAGACTAATAACTATAACTCGCTGTACCAACAAAAAAGTAGATCGATCACTATGAACAATTGCTGACAGAAGATAGAGATGCAACATCACCAGCAGAAATATTAACTGAGGGTGAAACAATCAACATCACAGAGAACACAACTAGAAAAACAGTGAAACAACTAAAAAATGGGCGTGCTGCGGGCCCGGAGGGCATTCCCGCAGAGTTGATTAAGAACGGGTCAGATAAACTTTTCGATATACTTACCTGGTGTATAAACCAGTATCTAGCGGCCGGAAGAATGGAAGGTGTCCCATATAACTTCTATCCATGAAAAAGGTAACAAACTAGACTGCTCAAACTATAGAGGCATAAAACAAGTACTCTTAGTCGGCTTTATTGAAGAGTTCTGCGAAACCTAATTGAACTTGAATATAGATAACAGGAAGAAGAAGAGCAATCTGGCTTTCGAGCGGGAAGATCTTGAAACAAATTATTCAAAAAAGATCAAATACTAATATGGAAACTCACCTTCTGTTCGTGGATCTGCGCAAGGCGTATGATACAGTTCCCGTAAAAATGCTTTGGAAGACGCTACAAGAAACCAACATCAGTCACACCCTTATAAAAGCACTTAAGAGTCTTTAACAGGGATCAACATCAAGAATCAAAATTGGTAATAATATATCAGAGAAATTTCCGATAAATAAAGGTCTGCGCCAAGGATGTTGTACCTTGCCCACACTTTTTAAAATCTATATAACAAGAGCGTTAAATCAATAGAAGAAAAAATGCAGCGGAATGGGTATCAATCTTGGAGAAAAGTGTTTATACACTCTACAGTTTGCCGATGACCATGTCATCATAGCGAATAACAAAGAAGATCTTGACTATATGACGAGAGAACTAAATAATGAGTATAAGAAATGGGGTGTGGAAATGAATACGCAGAAAACAAAATACCTTCTAATTGGAGCTGAACCAGGAAATATCAAACTAGAAACGGATTTGATACAAAAGGATAAGACGACAGAGAAATCAAAAAACGAATAGCACAAGCCAGATGAACAATACGCTGCTTAAATGGGATATGGTGGAGTTCTGATATTGGAAAACAACGGAAATAGAATATCTACGAAACCTTTGTCAAAAGTAATCTAATCTATGGCGCAGATACATGGAGAATTACAGAAAACAATAGAAGAAAACTTGAGGCGACCGAGTTGGATGTGTTCAGACGATCTCTTAGAATATCCAGAAGAGACAGAATCCGAAACGATGACGTCAAACAACGTATGGTAGTGGACGGCTCATTAACAACAGATATTGAGAAAAAGCAACTTATATGGTACGGATATGTACAGCGAATGAACGAAAACAGACTGCCAAAGCTGGCAATGCAGTGGGTGCCACCAAACCGTAGGAAGAGAGGAAGACCTAGGAAAGCATGGAAAGAAGGAGTAACTGAAGCTATGAGTGCTAGAGACCTAAGAGAAGAGAGGGCCAATGGAACAATAGAAACGAGTGGAAGTTAGGTATCGGACAACGTCACCGGACGTTTTAAAACCGATCTTATTATTAATATTATTAGATACCAATTATCTTAAAGGCCTAGTAGGTCCTTACCATCTCTACTTAAGTGCATCATATATACAAGATAAGTTACAAAGAGAAGAACTTAATGTTTTAGAAATAGATGAGTTAAGAGAGGAAACCCGATTTCTTACGTTTTAGAATCTACTCTAGATTTAGAAACGCCACTAAATATATGTTATGGTTGGCACTACTGCACCTATCCATCTGGTACGAGAAATTTAGGCACATGCGCATATCACCAGGCCAATAGCGTGACGAATGTGCATAGGCTATACCCCGTCCAATGGGAGTGCGACATTTTAATGCTTTTGTTTTAACCTCGAAGTTAACAATAGATAATTTTGTATAAATAGAAGACCGATTCAGGTCAGGGCAACAGTCGATCCAGCACATCCAAGAAGTAAATAAGTCAACAAGTGAAAAGTAAAAGAGTTGAAAAGTGAACAAGTCGTGAAAGAGCAATAAGCCGGCGATCTCATAAGTTACTCAGGCATACGGTACAGCGCATTATCACCACATAGTCACAGTGCCCGAAACTCGCCGACTAGGCTGATAGCTGATACCAGCAACGAAACTTACTGTGATCTAAGCTTGCCTCTGGAACGAAGCGTCGCCTTTCATAAACTCTGGATCTCTCCCTCATTCGTCGACACGCTAACGCCTGGCCGCTCAATACTCCTTCTAAGAACTGCGCATGTCCAATAGCACTATGGCAGTGAGTCTTATTGCACACATGCCCAGCCGATCTGATCGAGACAATTGAAACGCCTTCACCAAAAACTATTAAATAAAACTAAGTGACAATAAATAGTTGAATAAGAAGTTTTAAAACAATTTAAACGAAACTAAGTGTTAATAAATAGTGTAGGCATAAGTGTTAGCTAAGTAGTTAGGTCACCGTACATAAACAAATGAATAGTAAGTTCACTCAACGTCGGCTCTTTGATGTAACGCTGTTAAAGGCTTTCCGAAAAACGATCGTAAAACCGCACGTGTCTCGAGTATACAGGGGTCGCGCGAATTACTACCGTCATAGCTTGTTGATTTATAAATTGAGTGTTTGGTACGGAGGCTAATAAAAATGTACTTTGTTAGAAAACTATTTCAAAAAACGATAGGTCTTGTTTTGTTATGCAGGGTACGTTTTAGTATTTAATAGGGAATATAAAATTACTCATAAGAAATAAACTAGAATCATCGATTAAAATAGCTTTTATTACATAATATAAATAAAATAATTCATCAAAAATGTACAAATATATACAGTAGAACCTCGATAAGATAAAGACTGAGGGAGACGTTAAATAATTTGAGTTATTGAGGTTTCTATTTACTAAGGGTTTAAGTTAAGGAATTTTTATTGGTTTATATTATTACTTACGGAGGTCCGTGTATGAGCTTTGTTCAGGAATTATAGAGATAGACGGCTGCAAGCTAATGATACAAATAAGTTACTGTACTGAGCCATTTGGTAAACACGTGTTAATTCATTTCAAATGACGACTCATTGATAGATGATTCAAGTTACAAAGGTCGTCGTCGTTACAACTTTGAGTTACTGACGTGCGATGCCCAAATTATTCGTTTAAGTTATAGAGGGTTCGTATTTTAAGTAAAGGAGGTTTTGGACTCAGAGGGGAAGGGAGCACAAAATTTTATGAATTTATAGAGGTTATTATGTTATCGAGGTTTAAGTTATCAAGGTTCTACGTATATGAATACTTAGAATAAATCAAATCCTCATGTATACATTACAATATAAAAATAGGAAGCATGAGCAACTATATATTTAAAATAGTTAAACATTATACCAGATTCTATAACATTCTTTAGAATTTGTTTTGCATATAAGAACAATATGGAATAATAACATATAGTTGAGAATGTAACCCTAAACCAAACTTATGAAGCAAAGCAAAAAGGAATAATTACAAATTTTGTAATATTTGTAAATTTGTATTGGGTATATAAGATTTTTTAAGTTTTATTTCACGATTTGCAAATTTAATTGTGTAATATAAACGCACTCTTGTATAAAGAGATAAGATATAACTTAAAGGAAAATTTTTACAAGGATGCCTAAATGATACATTTATAAAAAGATCTTTTAACTTCGCTCCGATATAATTTTTACATGCTAATTTATTGAAGTTAACTACAAATATATCTTCAAGCTGGGTAACGTATCCAACAAAATTCTGGCTAGGTACATTGAACCCACCAAATGGAAATTTTGTATTGCTGACATAGGCTTTTGTCTGAGAAAAAATGGTTGTTTCTTTTCTTAAGGTATTTCTTTCATTAAAAGCAATACATATGTCGCAGGAATGTTGCTGCATACATTTTTTTAATAAATAACCAGTAACGTAAACTAACGCGTTGCCATCGGTACTGTGTAGATTCCTGTTGTTGTAAAGACTTTCGAAGGATTTGATGGTTCTATTGACGGTAAAATGAGATCTTTACAGTATTCTGCCAAGTCTGGAGTAATATTTAACAACAATTCATTAATGTCATTAGTGCAGTTGGCGCCGTCAACATGGTCTGAATACTTCAAAGTAAACAACTTTTTGAATGCTCTAGAAAACTGTATATGCGTAGGGTTTCTTGAATTACCACAACAGTGTCTAACTTGTCCAAAAGAGTTTTCAAGGCAATCTTGGTTTAAATTTCTTGTCAGTAAAAAGGTGTAACCCTTTGATTTTAATATACACCAAAGGGCTTTAACTGATTTTATTGTAAGCCTCCACCCAAATATGAATTTCATCTTATTTGTTAAATTTTGTCCTTCACTGTTAACCACACGGACATTTTTCAGTAACGTTTCAAATTCTTCCATTAGCTGAAACTGTTGTTGGGTACCCATGAATGCATTGAAATTATTTGAATGGCACGAATTTGAAAAATCGAAAACATCATTCATAGTTTCAATGAATTTAGCAGTTACTTAAGCATCTGCAGGCAAAACTTTAAAGTAAATGTACGTATTAAGAGCAACTGCAACAGAATGACTAATAAATCTGAGAAGCATATTTTACTTTCATTTTCTGAAAATTATTTGGAAACATATGCTCGTCAGTTAATTTTGGACAGAGTCTAAATTCCTTTTTTTTCATAATTGTTAAATGTATCCAAATACATTTTATTGGTAGTTCCTTCTGGTAACTCAAACCAGTAAGAAAAAAAATTGTTCCTAGTAGATTTAAGTAAGTGTGGCGCGTCAAAAAAGTAAACAAGCTTGATATTATCTACGTAAAAAAAATATTGTCTGTGCTCAATTTAAGGTAGCTTCTAACTAATGTTTGGAAGTTAGAGCCCTGATCAGACACCACACCTAGCACATTTAGACCGATATCACGTAACTTTCTAACTGTTTTGAATAAAATGTCTTTTATTTCATTTGAAGGCGCCGTTGATTTATAAAAGAAGTAGGCAAGCTGTTGTTTCCAGCTGCTTGATACACCCCATGCCATAACAAATAATGCACTAGTTGCTGGTTCGGATTCGTTTTCTGCTGAAAGTGATTCTTGGAAGCCTACTATTTGATCCTTTGATAAATTATAAAATAAATGAGTTTTCAATGACATATCATCAAGACATATAATGCAATCTTTTTCTTTATCACTTAATAGTCGAGATCTAAGATCAATTCGTTAAAGCCTGGGTTTACCGCCCAACGGCGGGTAACTCGGTTGAGCGTGCTTTTCGAAGGTAACCGATACAAAGTAGAAAATTTCTTTTATGCTTTAGGTCCTGAAAAGTAAACGCTCAAAGCAAACTTTTTAATATCGTCTGTGTACCTACAACCTTTAGGTGATTTATTCAATAAACTTATCTGAGACGTTAGAAGTTTGCAGGCATCTTCTGAGTAGTTAGTTTCCAAATATTTGGAAATATCTTTAAACGATATTCCAGTTTCCAACTTTCTTGAACATTGAGCAGGCACAGTTGATTTTTTCAAACACTTTATCTCCTGTCTCAACACTTTTTTTCGAGGAGTATTGGCCGTAAGCGTCATTGAGGTATGTGAATGTTGATATAAAACAAATCAAAAGTTCTATAAAGGATTAAACTTTCGCCACCACTTTCAAATGAGTATTACTGATTAACCACGAAATCATAATAGACGTAAAAATAAAAAATGTTCAATTTAAATCATTCATAGTGTAGCTTTTAGAAATCTATCTAGCTATAAAAAACATTAAATACCTCTGGTAACCACAGAAGCTAGAGTAGAAACATCGTTACCACTTTCAACAAATTCTGAAAAAAATTCGCCTTCTGTTTGAACATGAACATCTTGATATTTCATATCGTCTGAAAAATAAAATTGCTATAAAATACTTAACTTACATATATTTATTTTATCCAAAACACGCCATCGATAAGTATAATAACATAATCAGTTTGAACCGCGACTTCCTTTAAAGTTGTACCGCCATCTAAAAAATTTGCAAATTATTTGAAATACCTAGTAAAAATATACAAGACAAAATCCTATTGTAAGAAATATTGTTTAGGTACTAAAAATTTTGGGAACTTACTATTTTTTTGCAAATTCAAGGACGGAACTGCATTATATTGCAGATTTGTTCTGCTATTACTGCTCATATAATATTCTTGGGAAAAGTGTCTATCGCACACTCTTAACGTTTTGTTGCATGGTTTTGCGTCCAAATTGGCATACCTGTGACAATCAACAAAGCCTAAGGCCTGTTTCCAACGTTGACGTTGACATCTGAAAAGATATATTGGTAATATTTTATTTTGAAACACAATAACATCTACTACACTGCTTCTCATAACAAAATTACTAATATCCTTTGCTAAATAATATTGTAAAATTTACCTTGTGTCATCCTTGGGAAATCTGAAGGAAGATGTTTTTGCCCAATCTCTACTTCTACAACCGTCCACACAACACATTCGTGGCATTTTCTTTTTAATAAATATCCCGTAATAGTAATCAAATAATTCACTGAAAAGACAGTCCACCCGGTATACTATCAACTCCGCTCGTACCTTCAACTACAAAAGACACACGGTAATTGTATATCGATCGATTCGGAGTTTCAGGATACCGAAAAATAGTAGCATAGGAGACCGAGTGAGATAGACATCGCGCTAGGAGAAGCTTAGAGTGAACCTACTATTCATTTGTTTATGTACGGTGGTTAGGTGGTGTTATTTTCAGGTTCTCCATCGTACAACGAGTAAATTATTACATAATGGCTTCAAATACTAAATTTATAGTTATGGACAGTCTCAGCCAATCGGCGGACGCTGTGATCTCCAGTCAGAACGAGATACGCCCCGACAAACCCCCTTGCAAACACGCACACGTTTCAACAATTTTATGGTTTTTTTTTTATTTGCTAGACACAATAATATCACATTTCCACCAACACATCTACTAAATTGTGTCAACGATACAGCGAACCGTATATTACCAGAAAATATTGTTCCAGGTCTCATAGTTGAAGAAAATTAAGAAGTTTTTTGTTCGTTTACGTCGACTTTATTTGGACTTCACCATCATTATAAGCTATTGCATTAACTTCTATCGCGGGCCTTGAGCGTGGAGACCGAATCCAGAAATTCCGTATCGAACATAACCTGACACGATACGAGGACAGTCCAGTAAATTTTAATACCCATATGCTTATACGAGGACTGTCCAATAAATTTTGATTTTTTTATGATGATACGAGGACTGTCCAATAAATATTAATTTTTTTATTGTTATACGAGGACTGCCCAATAAATATTGATACTTTTTTGACTATTCAAGAACTGTCCAATAAATTTTGATTATTTTATGATGATACGATGACTGTCCAATACATTTTAATTGTTTTATACTTATACGAGAACTGTCGAATAATTTTTAATTCTTTTATACTTATACGAGGACTGCCCAATAAATGTTTATACTTTTATGATTATTTTATGCTGATACGAGGACTGTCCAATACATTTTAATACCTATATAATTGTACGAGGACTGTCCAATAATTTTTGATTATTTATTGATGATACGAGGACTGTCAATAAATTTTAATTCTTTTATACTTATACGAGGACTGCTCCATAAATTTTAATACTTTCATGACTATATGGGAACTGTCCAATCAGTTTTGATTTTTTTTATGCTTATACGAGGACTGTCAATAAATTTTAATTCTTTTATACTTATACGAGGACTGCCCAATAAATTTTGATACTTTTATGACTATACGAGGACTGTCCAATAAGTTTTGATTATTTTATGCTTATACGAGGATTGTCGAATACGTTTTTGATTGTTTTATACTTATACGAGGACTGCACAATAAATTTTGATACTTTTATGATTATACGAGTGCTGTCCAATAAGTTTTGATTATTTTATGATGATACAAGGACTGCTCAATAAATTTTAATACTGATATGATTAAACGAGGACTGTCCAATACATTTTGATTCTTTTATACTTATACGAGGAGTGTCCAATAAATTTCGATTATTTCATACTTATACGAGGACTGCCCAATAAATGTTGATACTTTTATGATTATACGAGCACTGTCCAATAAGTTTTGATTATTTAATGCTGATACGAGGACTTTCCAATAAATTTTGATTTTTATACTTATACAAGGACTGCCCAATAAGTTTTGATTATTTTATGCTGATACGAGGACTGTGAAAGTGAAGCTTCTAATGCTAAAAAAAGAGCTAAAATGAAAAAGGAATTGTGAACGTCAAAGTCTAAAATTCTATGCAATAGCTTTACCGCGGCAGTCTCCGAGTGCCACACGTCTTTTTTAAATGTATTCTTGTTCTAGTCGCTTGTGGTGACCTCATAAAATATGTACTGTTTTCACTCCTTCATTTTAACAAGCACGTAATAAGAATCTAGAAATTCTATGAAGATATATAAGTGGAATAAGCCTACAGGGGATCACACTTGGAAAAAAAGCGCGTGTAGGGCCCTACCTCACGAGTGGTGTGGAAACGAGCTTAAAATGGAGCTTAATGGAGTATTGAATAACTCTGTATGCAGTTTCGTTCAAAAGGCAGTTAATAACTCAGATTCAAAACGCAAAAAAGTAATAGCAGAAAATAGTAAAATTGTTTCTATTATTTGACAGCTCTTTTGGATTTGTTGATTTTATCATCTTATAAGCTCTAGTCAGATCACCCTGTAAGTATGAATTTTTGTAGCCTACATCCCGATAATACAACGCTGCAATATAATTTTACACAGTGTGTGGAAATATTTAGTTTACAATATTTCTTTCATTTTGTATTTGTGTTGTATTACTAAATAATGATATTTTACAGACTAAGCATTTAATATTTCGAAAAGTTGCCATAGGATCTGATTTTACTACACTACATCCAATATTCAGAAACTGTGACGGTGATTTTTTTAATGTTTGATATTTGATGCTTTTTTCCGTTGTAAAAATACGTAATTTACCAAAAACAGGTCCGTAAAAGCACGAATCACCCTGTAAACAACAGATATTTTATTTTCGCTAATAGGTACGTATTTTGTCTTGATATATTTGGCAGCAACACCAAAAAATATTTAAGAGGGACTTTTTGAAAACCGTTGTAAAAAAGTCGGGATTTTGAACTTCAACGTCCTATATCTCAAAATGGAGACTTTTGATCAGGACATCTATTATTAGTACGTATCAAAAATTCAGAAAATTTGACTATTTGACTAACTGAAGTGTGGGGTCCTTTTTGCATTGGTTTTTATAAATTTTGGTTAATACTATTTATTGTTTTATCCTACATAACAAATTTTCAAAAAAAGCCCTGTGAAAATGGCAGAATGGGATGTTTTGAAATTTGAACCACCTTGCAAATTTTGATTTATTGCTCCGTCTCAATCGCGATTCTAGTAAGTATAAAGGTTTTGAAGAAATATTACATTTGTATCACGTGTAAAATTTAATTTATTTTTGCATAGCGCGCTTTCAGCTCTTTAGACATAGAGCCATCATCAGTGCTTAATCTAAAATACATACTCAAATCACAACCAATAATGCTAAATTACAAAGTTAAATTCATGTTGAGAAAGTTAACAATACTAATATATGAATTTAATTTGAAGGTGATACAAAAAGGTTTTTAATATTAGAATTTTAATAATAAAATTGATTTTAATTACATTGAAGTTACCATTATTTAATTTAAAAAAATGAAAGGTTGACTAGGTTCTTATAAATGAAAGATTTTTTACTTTAAAGATAAAAAGGTTGATAAAAAATACGTACTGTCAGATTATATATAACAAGATTTCCTGGCTTCATCGCCTCCATTAATATTGAAACAGGTTAATAATTTTTATTTTATATTTACATTACACCAACTTGGACATCACATTTAAAATCGAATTTTACTTCCAAAGAATCATTTTATTTTCTTAAACGCCCGCCATGTTGGAACCTCTACAGGTGGCTGTGTCGGTTTAACTGACAAATACAAGAACTTCAACTGTCAATTGGGTTTGTTCGATTGTTTGTGAATGCTCTGTTCGATTTGAGAGATCAAATGCAAAAATGATTATTTATTTAACTTCAGAAAAGTAGTTGTAAACAACAATTAAATCAGTTAGGTGTAATATTTTATTTAATGTAATAATTGTAATGAATGATTAGCAATTTAATCAAGATATTTAAAATTATTTAGAAGGTTAGGTTGAGAGAAAAAATAAAAAAAAAAAAAAAAAATTAGAATTTTCTCATGTTGGAAGGGTGAGATCTAATGATGTATTCACACTATATTTTATAAGGCAACACAAAAAACATGCTCATGATTTAATATCATGGTCCTGAAGCTAGTTCTAATGTATTGTCTCTAAACTAACCTATTTTAGCAAGCGTTATTGGCCCAGTGACCAGCAGGTTAGGACATTATCATTATTAGAACTTGCTTCAGGACCATGATATTAAATCATGAGCATGTTTTTTGTGTTGCCTTATAAAATATAGTGTGAATACATCATTAGATCTCACCCTTCCAACATGAGAAAATTCTAATTTGCTTTGTTTTTTTTTTTTATTTTTTCTCTCAACCTAACCTTCTAAATAATTTTAAATATCTTGATTAAATTGCTAATCATTCATTACAATTATTACATTAAATAAAATATTACACCTAACTGATTTAATTGTTGTTTACAACTACTTTTCTGAAGTTAAATAAATAATCATTTTTGCATTTGATCTCTCAAATCGAACAGAGCATTCACAAACAATCGAACAAACCCAATTGACAGTTGAAGTTCTTGTATTTGTCAGTTAAACCGACACAGCCACCTGTAGAGGTTCCAACATGGCGGGCGTTTAAGAAAATAAAATGATTCTTTGGAAGTAAAATTCGATTTTAAATGTGATGTCCAAGTTGGTGTAATGTAAATATAAAATAAAAATTATTAACCTGTTTCAATATTAATGGAGGCGATGAAGCCAGGAAATCTTGTTATATATAATCTGACAGTACGTATTTTTTATCAACCTTTTTATCTTTAAAGTAAAAAATCTTTCATTTATAAGAACCTAGTCAACCTTTCATTTTTTTAAATTAAATAATGGTAACTTCAATGTAATTAAAATCAATTTTATTATTAAAATTCTAATATTAAAAACCTTTTTGTATCACCTTCAAATTAAATTCATATATTAGTATTGTTAACTTTCTCAACATGAATTTAACTTTGTAATTTAGCATTATTGGTTGTGATTTGAGTATGTATTTTAGATTAAGCACTGATGATGGCTCTATGTCTAAAGAGCTGAAAGCGCGCTATGCAAAAATAAATTAAATTTTACACGTGATACAAATGTAATATTTCTTCGTTACCCTATACGTGTACACAGCCACCAGCATCATTTGATGTCCTTCATTTAAAGGTTTTGAGTCTTTTTATTTTATAAGATTTGAACTCAAGTCGTATATCTTGACAAAATGAAATAAAAAGAATCCCTTGCAATATTGTCATCGTTTATATAATAAGAAAATTTTTATTTCTGCTACAACAGCAATAAAAGCGATAAAAGTCATTTTAAATGTACAGCTCAAAAACGACAAATTAATGTTTGGATGGATTCTTTTTGTATGAGTTCGCCTCGTTTATATAACGTGAAATATTTCCTTTAAATGAACTACCCGGAGAGTTGAGGCATCTTCGCGTATATGAATAGTGTACTAGTGAAATATGAACAGCGACGTGACAAAGTTAAATTCAGGTCGATTTCAGAATATCGAACGCTAATTAGGGAGACAGGCACCAAACAAAATCGATAAACCAGTTAATTTGCTTGGGTATAATGAGGAAAATAGACTGTAAATTGATTTTGTGTTATACTAGATGATACATAATATTTCATTGATTGATATGATGATAAAGTTTTTCTAATAATGTTGAAGAATTTGTAGTTTTCTGATACGTTTTTAGTTGAGAGAATATTATTCAATCTTCAACGGTGGAGAGAATTGAATCGTTACTATGATAATTATAGGACGGCTCATTATTTTCTTAGAAATTAATTGATAATTATCATGGAGTCTGTGTTTGTTCCACCTCTAAAAAATATCAATAAAACATGAAAACAAATAGCGGATGATAGAAAGAATTATCCGTCGCCAGACGTGCAAGAGGTTTCCAAACTTACAACACTTAACCTCTTGCATCAAAAGTCGAGAAAGAAATACGGTATAATCCAGGAGAATTAGACTCAAAACCTACCAGATATGGTTGTTTATTTACGTAACTTATATATTCTCAAGATTGATCGAAAATGATATATACAATCATATTATAAGTATGCGCTAGCTCAGAAAGTTGTGCTATTTGTAAAAAAAATCGAGAACTGCAAAAATGCACGAAAACGCCGCTTTTTCTATCACTATTTTCAATATAACTCTGTACGTATGCAGTTTAGAGAAAAAATCATTAATTGTGAATTTGTTTGCTATGAAATTTTCTACAAGATATAATTGGTTTAAAAGTCGTATTCATTATATTTTCGTTGCTAGATAGCAATAAATCGGAAAAAAGTGACGAGAATCGTGGTAATTTTGAGGCGCGTAACAACCAGGTAAGAAATTGCACAATTATACTATAAATAGAGATTTAAGTACTTTAGAGTATTACAAAATGAAATACCAAAACCCGATCCAAATTTATTTGTTGGTTTTGACGTGGTTGATTTGTTGATTTACCCGAGCAAAAAAACACTGTTTTCCGCGTCAATGCTGGGAACAAAATTTTGCATTTTGATTGCTGTCGATTTTTTTACACCTTGTTGGACCCGTTAGCTATCATAAAGAATCGATATAAGGTCGATTTTCTTTTTTTTTAACAACTTTTGGCGCGATTTTGAAAGTTTGTAAAATTTTTACTTAATTAACAAATTATTTCGGGAAGCGGTTTTTGACAGCGAAATCAGCGACGACGACAACGAAGAAATGCCTTGTAAAAAAACTAAATATGTTTAAAAATGCGATGTTTATGAGATTACAATAAATACTTTTTTTGAAAATATTAAATATCTAGTTATGTCTGCATTTTTTTATCACACCGATATTAATCACTAAATCATTTTTTTTTATTTCTGTCAAACATTATATTGCTGCGTAATTATTGAAACTTACGATAATTATTGGTGCCCAACGCATTCCTACCATTGATATTATCATTTGCTTAAATATACAACAACATTCAAAACTGTGGAATTTTAATTAGTAGTAATACGCCGATAATATTTCATAATATTGCTATGAAACATTGAGAAATAGGTTCCTCTCGATTCGGTATATCGATTAAAAAATGATCAAAATCGAAGCAATAGAAGCAGAGATATAGCGTACTAAAGCGCCCGCGCTGGTTTTGAACGCTCGATTTCAATTTCCGCCGCTCATCCCTTCCCATCCGGTTTCGCCGCTCGGATGGTTGTCTCGCTAACATTCATTGAATTTTCCTGCAAAAAGCATACGTACAATATTATTTATATAAACGAAAAGTACTCGGACAAACCTACCAAATTCTTTTTTTATTGTTCCACTTGTAACGAGGTTTTCGTTACTAAAAGGTTATTTTGTGTCACCGAGTGTATTTTCATTTTGTATTTCCTGTGAGTATATTTATTGTATATTATATACCACCGTTATGTATTCTGGCCTTTGTATAAAATTTATTTTATATTTATGTCGCCGAGTATATATTCATTTGATATTACATATCCCTGTTATATATTCTGGCCTCTGTAGGAAGCATGATTTGATATTTTGTGTCGCCGAGTGGATTTTCATTTTATATTTCCAGTGAGTATATTTATTTTATATTATATACCATCCGTTATGTGTTCTAGCCTCTGTATAGAAATCATTTGATAGTTTATGTCACCGAGTATATATTAAATAAGTACAATGTAATAACATATTTTAATAAAATCTTCAATTCAGATTTCATAGAATTTAGATTCATACTTACTGATCGTCAAAAAATACAGTCTGTTACAAACCTTGTTATACAATTAATTTATACAGTTTCCTGATATGTTACTAGGGAAATGAGACAATGAAACTAAGCAATTACATTTATAGTCCCATTCTCAAGCTCAAATAAGAGTGTTTTTTCCCTTGTGTGGAAATTACTGCTGTCAACTGAGAGATCCTTGTGTTTTATTTTCTATCTAATAGTCGACGTGTGGGTTGAAATAATGCTCCATTTAATTGTTGTTTGAGCTAATAAAGAAACGAAATTAACCGTTAATTACAAAACTGCTTTCATGCAGATAACATGCGTGTAATGAAGTTCAATATTTTCCTCTAATCATTACACCAACAATTCAAGCATAAATATTTCACACAAAGTGAGTTTGAATGTTGGAAATATAATCAAATTTTGTAGGAGTAGGAATGCTAGAAAAACTTTTTTTTCTCCAATATGTAAGGTCCACTTGTAACCAAATTTTCTGCATCAACACTTCGAACCACTCCGTGAAGTAGTTCTCGAAATAAGTATAAAATCTGAGAATTTCATGCATACAGAGGTACATTCACTCGTATTTTAATCGTATCTGAATCGTATTCTTTGATATACAGAATGTCCCGAGTTAATCTGCTTTAGGATTTGTGAAAAAATAATATGTGTACTGAGTCCGGTTCTGGCAAATAATATAACAAGTTGTTTTAACCTCGCTCTTATATTTTGTTGTTAATTTTCTAGTAAAAACGCAGTGTAGTTTAATTTCGCTTTATTGCCAAAGTGTTTTAATTAGTTACTTCCGAAGAAATTCACCATTAGTATAAACTTCAAATACGAAGTAAATATCAAGTCAAGGTTTTTTCCGTACCTAGGATGGACAGGGTCAAACCTGCCCAATACGACCTAGTATAATTAATTAAACATATTCTGATATGCCACTGTTAATTCCCACGCAGACCACTTCTGACTACAGGAGCTCTGAAACTGATCAACTACCAACACATTCCAACACCTACAACACAATGATCAATAACACACCATTATATTCCTCTTCTCAAATCTTATCCAACCAAACAAAATCCTATTCTAACGCTGCTAAACAAGCAAGATATCCTAATAAAGAACAAGCTATTATTTTTAACGCATTAGAAGGAATTCCTATTCAAGACTTTTTAATTCCCTTGGGAGCTGTTATACAACCAAAACATATCACACATATTTCTAAAATAACTTATAATAGAATCTGCGTATATTTAGCCGACAAAAATATAGTCAATAAAGTCCTCGATGATATTGGAGAAATAACGGTAAATGGTGAAATACTTAAGGCCAGAAAACTTGTTACACGAGCAGAAAGACTTGTATTATCGAATGTATGTCCTACCATACCGAATGACCGTTTAATAAATGAATTACAAAATATAGGTCTAAATCCAATTTCACCTATATCTGTACTAAGAAGCAGTACAGCTCTTCCGGAATTTAGTCACATTCTTAGTTTTAGAAGACACATTTTCGTTACACCTCACAATATCCAAATTCCTGATTCTATATTGATCAATCATGATAATACATTATACAGAGTATTTGTAGCACAAGAGGGAATGACTTGTTTCAAATGTCGCCAGATAGGACATCTTGCAGCACACTGCTCAGTTTCTATCTTAACTAACTTAATTCAACAACAGACCGACACATCTCCTGCACCTAGTACATTATCAACCAATAACGCCACAACCTGCACACCTACTCCTATTATCGATATAATAAAACCTCCCACTATTGGAGTGATCAACAATCCCTACACACCATTTCCATCAGCAACCAATTCTCCATAAAGACCCGCATCTGAGAGCCCCACTATAGAAGAAACAAGCTCAGAATCAATTTTCCAAAAACCTAATCCTATTAAAAACCAATAAAAAAAGTTAAGACAACCTCAGCAGTGGTACCAGCAATTGCTGAAAAAATTTCACTTCAACCAGCCAAAGCATAGATAACAGACAATTCTGAGGGATTGCAATTAAACTACGATCAACTTGTAGACCTATTTGAAAATACTCTTGGCTCTCATAATGCCCTTGAAGTAGTTAAGGACTACACAACTAACTATGGATCTCTAGGGATCATATTAAACAAAATTTACCCTCTGCTTACAGAAAGACGAATTAAAAGCCGTATCACTAAACTTAAACAAAAAATATACAGACACCTAGGAGACGAAATCAATTATAAATCGATGGGTATAGAAAATTAGTCGTCCTCTCATGATTGGAACTCCACTCTCATTTATTTATTATTATTTACTTTCAATCCAATGCTATTTAAATCAAATATTCAGTGGAACCTGAATGGATACTACGAGCGTCTACCTATGCTACAAAAAATCTTATCAGAACACCTTTCTGACATTTTATGCCTTCAAGAGACACATTTTAAACTACATAATTTTCATCCACTAAAAAGTTATCAGTGTTTCTTTAGGAACAGTTCAAATCGTCAACATGCCAGTGGCGGAGTTGCGATTTATGTATCAAACACATTAGAAGCAGAAATTATTCCGATTAATTCCAACCTGGAAGTCGTTGCCGCTAAAATTAAGAGCTCGCACCCAATACACATATGTAATATGTACCTACCGGCAGGTCCATTGGACATGCAAGATATTTGTGATGTTATTATTCAAATAACAACAAGAAGAATAATTTTTGGTGATTTTAACGGTCACCATATATTTTGGGGCTCCGAATCTAATGATAATCGAGGTCGAACAATTGCGAATGTTATTGACCATTTTAATTATAATATAATAAATGATGGTACTAAAACTCGCTTTAATTCTGCAACAGGAGAATCATCCGCAACAGATCTATCCTTTTGTGATCCTACGGTATTGGTATCCTGGGAAGTAGATCCTTACTTATATGATAGTGATCATTACCCGATTAATATACGAAATACCAACTACGAAACTAAAACTACTTCACCATCTTACATTTGGAAATTAAAGAATGCAAACTGGGATGCTTTTTCTGAAAATATTCAAAAGAAAATAAAAAACCTTACTACGACCGAAAATATCGATAAGGATTTAAAAAATCTTGAAAATATTATCATATCTGCCGCATAATCTAGTATTGGTAGAACAAAGCTTGTTACAGATAGAATTCCAGTTCCATGGTGGAGTAGAACATGCGAAGACGGCCATAAAAACTAGTAAGCATGCCTTCAACGTTTACAAAAGATACAAAGCCACAAAAAAACCTCATTGAATTGTAACGACTAAGAGGAATTTCTAGACACATAATAAAAACTGCAAAAAGGAATCATGGAGACAATTTGTATCTTCAATTAATAGATCCACTCCAATATCAGATGTATGGAAAAATCAAGAAGATTTCCGGTAAAAGCTCCATTCGAGGAATAACATCTCTAGATCTTAATGGAATAACGGTTACAAACGACAAAAATATTGCAGATATACTCTCTGATACATATGCTAGTCACTCCAACAACAATAATTATGATAACGCCTTTATTACCAGAAAGTAAATGATATTAAAATTTTTGACATACACGATCTATTAAATCATAATATAACTGAAAATGAATTAAATGAAGCACTAGAAGACTCAAAAGATACATGGGGAGGGCCAGATAACATTCCTGTAGTATTCTTGAAGCACTTACATCAAAATTTCAAAGATTACTTGTTACACCTATACAATAAAATCTGGACTAAACACCTCTTTCCAGAAAAATGGGGCGAAGCTATTGTCATACCAATACTAAAGCCTAGAAAACCTTAACCAATCGCTGCATCTTATAGACCTATCACTAACTGTTGAATGTGCAAGCTACTCGAGAAAATTATTAACAAACGACTTTTATGGACACTTGAAAGCAGAAACCTTTTGATCCCGGCACAAAGTGGCTTCAGAAAACATAGATCAACTTTAGATAACATTGTTGAATTAGAAAGCTTTATTCATGAGGGTTTCGCATTGAACCAGACGTGCATGGCCATATTTTTCGATATTAACAGGGCATTCGACACGGTGTGGCGATATCATATATTGAGAACGTTGAATAAATGGAACATACAAAGCCACTGCTTAGCTTTTATCAAAAACTTCCTCCACAAACGAACTTTTGTTATCAGAACAAATACACAGATATCTAAAAATAAATTACAAGAGAATGGGACACCGCAAGGCTCCGTAATAAGCCCAAAATTATTTATTGTAGCCTTATATAGCATCTTTGAGAATATAGAAGCACCCCTTAGAGCAAGAATATACGCTGACGATCTAGTTGTTTTCTTAAAAGGTACAAATATGACCACAATGAATAATTTTCTCCAAAATTTTCTTGCAAACCTGGAGATTTGGTGTTCGCAAACAGATGTTTGTTTTTCAACCTCCAAAACTCATTGCATGTTATTTAGCAAAACAAATGAACTATTTCAACCTAACCTGATACTACATGGCGAAAATCCAAAGATCCTACCTTCTGTAAAAATTTTAGGTATGCACTTAGACAGCAAATTAAACTGGAAAATACACATCAACAATCTAGCCTTAGAATGCCAAAAGAGATTAAACATTCTAAAAGTGGTAGCTAACCAGAAATGGGGTGCTGACGGACCAACTTTATTGTTACTGTATAAATCTTTCATCAGATCAGTATTAGACTATGGCTCTATAGCATATGATACAGCAAACACAACTGACACCGACCAACTCGAAATAATCCAAAATTCCACTTTCCGGATTATACTTGGAGGTTTTAGAACTACGCCGGTAAGAAGTGTACAGTGGGAATTAGGAGAACCAGCCTTAAGCCTGAGGCGAAAATTTCTTAGCAGCAATTATGCAGTTATTATTCTTGCCAATATGTCAAATCCAACATATCAGTACACACACTCAAATGAATCAGAAGGATTTTCTACTGGGAAATCGAGGACACCAAAACCGTTTTACGAGAGAATTAGAACATACTTTCATGAAATTGACTTCTGTCTACCAAAAGTTTACCCAATTGCCACTTATTATAACATAGAACCCGGGATGGTAAAGATACCAAATTGCGACAAAAGCTTAACTAAATATGATAAACAAAATACAAACCCAATTGTTATAAAAGCCAAGTTGTTCGACACTTTGGGAACGTATCCAAATTACCAAAGATATATACAGAAATCGACCATAGGCGTAGGAGCAGCTGTAGTAACTGATTCGCAGAAACTCTTATATAAACTTCCATTCTACACAAATATTCTCTCTGCAGAACTATTCGCTATATATCAAGCTTTAACACATATTAACGAAAGCAGCCACCACAACACTTTCCTTGTCCTTACAGACTCCCTTAGTTCCTTACACTCTATACAAACGATTTATTCTAAACATCCTTTGATTCATCTCATTAAGAAAGAACTCTACATTGCCAGAGAATGAAACAATGATGTCATCTTTATATGGATCCCATCCCA